>JAOEGL010000006.1:66847028-68121216 GCA_034509955.1 Urosaurus nigricauda | reverse complement strand
AACATTTTGACTGAAGTACAGCAGCAAAAGGGATGCAGTGGTTAAGATACCAATTCTTTTTTTTTTTTCACTTACGTTATTTAAGACATACAAGACCATACAAGCAAATACTTCATATCAACTCAATACACGTTACACATAAGACTATCCATATCTTAAACCTATTTACATACATACTACATTCATCCCTAACCATAAAAACCATTACTTTCCTCATCCTTAGTCACACTCTATTCTTCTTTCATTAATCCATTATCACACCATACAAAAGACTTCCTTTCCACCAATATTGTCCCAATTCTGATGATGGGAAGATCAGAAGGTTGGGAGTTTGAGACCAAAGTGTTGCATGATGGAGTGAGCTCCTGTCACTAGTCCCAATTTCTGCCAACCTAACAGTTCAAAAGCATGCAAATACAAGTGGGAAGGTAACAGTGTTTGGTGCAGTCATGCTGGCTACATGACCACCAGGACAACGCTGGCTCTTCGGCTTAGAAACAGAGATGAGCACCACCCCCTACAGTCAGTTATGACTAACTCATGTCAAGGGATTACCTTTAACTTTTTACAGCAGCAAATGGTCCACCATGAACTAATCAAGGTGCACAGCACTGGCAAAACAACCTCTGAGTATTCCTTGACTAAGAAAACCCTATGATATTCATGGTCACTGTTAATCAACAGGCATCTTGAAGGCACACAAACACATAGTATTACAGTATTAAAAAAAAATAACTTGCTGTCTTACATTGCTTCACCATTGTTATGTTTTTACTTTTCCAGTTGTAGAAGAGACCAGTAGAGAAAATAATGTCAAAGAAGACAGAAGGTAAGTCACCTGCCTCTTGGCCTCAGCAGAGTGTACTCCAACACCCGGGAAAAATATAATCTGGCTCTATCGGGCTACCTTGGAAGAGCTGGATAAGAGGCTGAGTTAAAAGCAGGGGAGAAGCAAGCAGGAGACACAGAAGGAGCCAACGTGGCTTTATAAGCAAAGCCTGGCTGTGTGAGCCCATGTCCAGCATCTCTTCCTGTGAACACCATGCCTGGAGCAGCTGCAAGCAGCCTGACAACAGGGCTTCCAGAAGGTTTCCTTTTCCAGGTGAGTCTATAGATGACAGGTTTGATCATCCATTGAGGGGAGGTGGATCTAAAGGACCTGGGATTTCAGAATCTCCAAGGGTTTGTTTTCTTAAAGGAGATGGTACAGATATGTAAAAGGCCTTTGGGGAGACCTTACTTGGTCAAAACCTAGAGATGTAAGCCCAGGAGATGACTGAAGCTACCAATAAGACCATTTTTGCTAAAGAACATAGGGTAATGAACTTCAAGAAACAAGGATTCTGTGCTCACTAATGAGGAGAGGACATCAGAACTTACAACTGATTACTTCCACAGTCTACTAAAAGGTTACACCATTTGCACCACTTTCATGGCATCCAAAGTCAACTGCTGGAGATAACCACCTCACTCTACTACATGGCAGGACCAGCTGTGAGCTGTATGTCAAAGTGTGAGGTGGGAGAGAGTCCGTAGCTGAGTTCTTGCTCTGAAAAAACCTCAACAGCTCATCATTAGCTTTCAAAAGACTGTGAAATACTGCTTTGTATTCAGCAGCTACCTGGGTGATCTTCGAACTTCACTTGGAGCAGAGGAGCCAGCTGCCTCTGTGCACAATCGGCAGGGTGCAAATTTAATTAACAGACCTCTGAGCTTTGAGGATGTCACAAGGAGGGAAGGTTGGCATTTTCCTGATCAAACAGATATGAGCATCTGTGATGAATGGTCGAGACTCCAAATGTGGTGGAAAATGTATGAGGCAACCTGGGACACATAAAAGGTAAAGTGATGTGTCAATTTGTAGTCAAGTGTGTGCAATAAAACCTGACAGACCATTACTCAACTGGATGGTATGAAGAGTGGCAAATCCTGATTTTGGCCTTTGGGGAGGAGGAGGAGGAGGAGGAGGAGGAGGAGGAGGAGGAGGAGGAGGGAGAGTGAGAGAAAGGGCATGGAAATCTGTCACATTCCATTTGTGAAGGAAAAGATCATAATTTTTCCTGCTCTTTGCAGAACTACAGAGAGCAGGCTAGATGAATGACCAGGGGCAATGAACCTCATCCGTTCTAAAAATCCATTAACACCACTAATGCACTGGACTGATTAGGAGGCACCGATACAGGGATGTTACATCCTCATAACAGCTGATGCTGTTCCATGACTGGCAAGCAGTAAGGCACTGCAGAGCTGGACTTACAATCAGGGATGATAAATTCTGCTTGTAGCTAGCAGGATTTCACAGAATTTCAATGAGGCTTCAAGAGCAAATTTCGAAATATTTAATTTTAGTGAGCACCCACCCTTCCCTCCAAGGCATTGTGCAAGGTTCTCTGTCTGTCCCTAATTATCTGTTTATTGTCAAAACAATTGTGTGACGTAGACATTATGACTAGCTTTCACACTATATAGCACTATGATTCACCTTCAGCTGCCATGGCTGCATCCTATGGGAGCCTTGGGTTTGTAGTTTGTGGTGGCAGTAGAATTCTCTGGCAGAAGATTTTAAATTTCTCTCTCTAAACTGCAAATAAGAGCCAGCATGGCATAGTGGTTTGAGCATTTAGACTACACCTCTAGAGACCAGAGTTTGATTCCCTGCTTAGCCATGAAACCCACTGGGTGAGCTTGGGCAAGTTATACTCTCTCAGCTTCAGGGGCGGGTAATGCCAAATCTCCTCTGAACAAATCTTACCAAGAAAGCCCTATGAAAGGGTTGCCTTAGGGCCACCATAAGTCTTAAACAACAACAAACTGCAAGTCTCAGGAATCTTTAGGATGTAGGCACAGCAGTTAAACTGGAATAATAGTAATAATAGCTTCATGGATTAGCAAAGATCATAATGTAAGAGTCCCCAGTCTTAGTCTGGTATTCTCACCATTCCAGTGCTAGACAGTGTGCCTGCAGAGAAGGATTGTCTTTGCAGAATTTGCACTATTTCTGTCTCTCTTGTTTCCTGTTCTTTGGCATTTTTACCATCTTCTCCAATTTCTCCTTGCCACTCCTGTCGAATGCATTTTGCTGCCTGTGGGGAAAGCCCAAGTGGCACTCACGCCCAGTCCACATGCAAAAGGTGAGAGAACTGACTGCAGAATCCTAAAATTGGCAATGGGAGATCTCTTCTAATGCAGATGAGTCCGTAGACTATGCAGGAAGCTGTGTGGCATATGCCACTCTAAAGGGAAGATACCGTTTCCCCAAAAATAAGACATCCCCAGAAAAAAAGACCTAGTAGAGGTTTTGCTGAATTGCTAAATATAAGGCCTCCCCCAAAAGTAAGCCCTAGAAATTTGTGTGTGTGTGTGTGTGTATACAGTATATAATAAATGTTCATTTTTTTTTTTGTTCAACAATAAATGTGAATTCTTTTTCATGGAAAAATAGACATCCCCTGAAAATAAGACCTAGCACTTCTTTGGGAGCAAAAATTAATATAAGACACTGTCTTATTTTCAGGGAAACACGGTAGTTCATGAGGTAACAGGTTGGCTGGTGGATTCACTGCCATGAGTTCCATAGCTTTTCATGATCCATGCAGTCAAAGGCTTTGCTATAGTTTATAAAGAACACACTGATTTTCTTTGGGAATTCCTTGGCATGTTCCATTGTATGTTTGCTATGTGGTCCCTAGTGCAGTAGCCAACCTGAACTTGGTAAGCTATGTGGGAATTTCAATTTCAAAAAAGCAGACTAGTTTTAACTAGTCATTAATAAAATGTCTTTCCTTCCAGTTCATGTTGAGAAAGAGAGAAAATAATAAAGTATTTTCCATTATTCTTTTGAATTTAAATATTTCATTCAATTAACACTTGGTACCAACACATTTGAGTTTGCTCGAAGAACATGGAAACATTCATTACTCTCCCCTTTCTTCCTGGCATGATTGAGGTATATAGAAGGTTAGATGAAAGATTTGTGTTGGGGTGAATTATTACTTTCCTAGTCTATCACAGTGGTCAAGGAAACAGAAAGTCATTAATCACCTATCAAGACAGCAGATTAGAGTTGCCAAAGGTTTGGGTTTTTTTTAAGAATCATCAAAGCATGGCAATTAACTGAAATGAATACGACAATGTCAGGCTCTCTTTTTTTGAAAATCAAGGAGCAAATGATAGGTAACAGATCTTGGCTGATAAGAATAAATTGAAGCTAGACATTTCCTTGCCAAATAAAATGAGAAAAGGACCAAGAGACTGTTTATCCATTCTGACTCCTTGTTGTTTTCAAGAGCACAACAGGATGAAGTTAGCCCCAAAATATTATCGATTTATTTTCTAGCCTAGCCTTCCTCCAAAAAATTCTGGATGGTTTATGTGATTCAGTGGTGCCACTAGGGCTGATGTCACCCCAGTATGATAATTAAATATAACCTTAAAGGAGTATTGAATTTAAAAACAACTCAGAAACTTAGGCCTCATTCACACTACATAATAAACCATTTTTCAAACTGGTGTAAACCCTAATAATAATAATAATAATAATAATAATAATAATAAAATCTTTATTTATATACCACTCTTCCAATCATCAGAGCGGTGTACACATACAAAAATTAAAACATATACAAAAGTTAAAAACAATTAATCAGAAAACAATTTAACAATTTCGGCCCAAGGGGTGGCGGTATTCCGATCCGAGCCATGGTGGGGGAAGAATAACGGCAGGGGAGAGTCAGGGGTAAGCCTGCTCAAATAAATACGTTTTTAACCCCTTCTTAAACTGGGTAAGGGAGGCCGCCAGGCGGAGCTCCGTGGGCAATGAGTTCCAGAGGCTCGGGGCAGCGATAGAAAACGCCCTCTTCCTAGTGATTGACAATCTGGCCTCTGGAACTTTAAGTAATAATTGCCCAGAAGATCTAAGTGTGCGGGGCGGATTATGTGAGGAGAGACGGTCCTTCAGGTACTCTGGGCCCAAGCCATTTAGGGATTTATAGGTAATAACCAGCACTTTGTACTGAGCCCGGAAGCGAATAGGCAGCCAATGAAGATCTTTTAATACCGGTGTTATATGGCAGGTCCTGGGAACCCCAGTGACCAGCCGTGCTGCCATATTCTGCACTAGTTGTAGCTTCCGAGTGTGATACAAAGGCTGCCCCATGTAGAGCGCATTGCAGAAATCCAATCGAGAGGTTACCAGAGCATGTACTACAGTTTCAAGGTCCCTCCGGTCCAAGTAGGGACGCAGCTGGCGTATCAGCCGAAGCTGAAAGCAGGTGCTTCTGACCGTCGCATCCACCTGAGAAGTAAGATGGAGCAACAAATCAAGAAGCATTTAAAGGGTCCTTGTTTGCACTTGCACCAAATTTCTACCACAGTTTGTAGGGGGCACAGTGCTAAACCCAGTTAAACCAGTTCTTCCAAATCCACGGTATTCCCCTCATCTTTTAAAATAAACCGATTCAGCGCAAGTGTGAACACGCTGTTGATTGGATTTGGCCTTGTGACACAACTCCATTTTGATTCAGTCCTATGGATGAATGTGAACATGAAGTGGAGTAAATTGAAATGGGCAGATTCAATCGGAGTTTGAATAGTGTGGACGTCTATTCAGCGCTAAATCACTTCATCGATTGGACTCAAAAATCGGTTTATTATGTAGTGTCAAAAGAGGCCTTAGATTTCAAAGGAAAAAAGAAAAAGAAGAGCACCCATCTGTTAAAAGCCTTTTTCCGAGCAGCCACACAACCAAAGCTTATTGGGTTTAATCCCTAATGCCAAATTTCAATGTGCTATTGTGTGTACTGATCCAGCAAGCTAGTTTCTGTGTGAGACCCATTGAATCAAAAATTATACTGCTTCTTTTCTGTGGAGCATGCTGCCCTAGGTTATTGGATACCATCAATCTTGCACAAACTAAAGGAATTATAGCAAGCTCGGTGTCACATTTCCATTTGAAAGCTAAACAATGCCATTTCTACATGACTTGACTCAGTCCAAACCCATAAGCTAATAATAAATAGGACTGCTGTGATTAGGGACTGGGCCTTGCCATTCAACACTAAAATAATCTCAATCCTGTCATTATCCATTGATTTTTCAGTTAAGGGTCAAGACAGGGAACTTGTTGCTACAGAATTTGCAAGTCACTCTTTGGAGATGGAGACAATAACTATTGTCTTTATTAAAAACCTGCATTTCAGAGCTGGGGAACATGTAGGTGTCAGATGTTTTTGCCTTCAGCTTTCACTCACTTCTGCCTTTAGTCTGGACTAAAACCCATAGCGGATTCACCACCCAACTAACATGGAAGCCAATAGCTACCAGGACCCATAACGCTACCAAACATGGCAGGGGTTTCTGAATGGTGGCACCTAATTTTGGGCCTTCCATCAGAGATCCACTTGTCCATCACACTTTTATCTTTGAGGTTGCTAATTTTAAACATATCTGTTCTATGTATCAATCTCTACTAGCCTGGGCAGTATTAACAAGAGTTAAGTTCATTTTTGTTTTTATTGTATTTTACAATTATGTACAATTTATGATTCAGATTAAAGAAGTGAAGACTGAGGGGAAAAACAGGGAAAACGGGGGGCTTTCTGTTGTTATTTTAGAAAGCCATTTTATAGAGAAATAGCAAAAAAGGAAAAGGAAAAAGGGAAAAAAATTACATTATTTTCATAGGATCCATTAAATGTTTAAGACAAGGTGTTATATATTTTTTAAAACTGTATAACAAGAAAATGTCTATGTAAGGCAGTGTACTGTGTCTGATTAATGCAATTTCTTGTCTTGGTATATCCTTTCCTTTTTAATATTTGTGTCTGCTTGACATTATGGAAGACTACAAGAGACAAAACAATTTTCTGCTTTATTAATGTTGATGGTTTCTTCTGTTTGCATTGGTTTGTTGGCTGCTTGTAATAAAGTGGCAAACTGAAACGCTTCCTCACAGTTCAAACCCTTTTGGCTTCATTTGTAACATAAAAGGAAGGAAAGAAGGAAGGAAGGAAATTAATTTGTGAACAGAAATTTAACTTGTAACTATTGTCTAACAGAATGTTCCAAGCATGATAACTTTATGCCAAAGAAAATTGTATAATTGTATCATATTAAGTATATAGTCAGCCCTTCCCTTACACAGGGATCCATTCCAGACCCCCGGCATAAGGGAAATACCATGTATGTCGAACCCCATTGAAAACAATGGGGTTGTGCATGCCGTTGCCGCTTCTGTCGCACAATTTCAGCATAAGCTGAAAGCCGCTTATGATGCACTTGCGTATGGTGTAGGCGCACTGTATACAGTCTCCTTCTGTTTTCACAGATTCTGCATCCATGGATACTTGAAAATATTCAGAAGAAAATTCCAAATAAAAATGCTGATTTTGCCATTTTATATAAGGAACATCATTTTACTACACCAGTGTATATCATGGCACCACAGATTTTGGTATCCACGGGGGCCCGGGAACCAAGCTCCAGTGGATACCAAGGGCTCACTCTTATTATAATCTGGTTTTAGATGTGTCATTTTAGTGATTTAATCATTTTAGTAGTTTCTGGGAATTAGAGTTTGTTGTGGCCCCAGAGAGGAGCCATTCTGGGACCACAACAAACTTCTGTTCTCAGAATTCCATAGCATTCAACCATGGCAGTTAAAGTGGAGTCAAACTGGGTTATTTCTGCAATGTGGATGGAACCTGAACTGGAGGAGGGCATGGCTGAAGTACCTCAGCTTCATCTGCAGAGTTCAAACATCCAGAGGTGGGAGGGTGTGGATGGATGGATCTGCTTCATCCTAAGAAGCTGAACTCTCAGAAGCCAAATTTTCAAGCGGTGTCTTCTTTTCGTAATACGGTTGCTGCACAACACAAGGCTAATGTGATTTTTTTTTTAAAAAAAATAAAACTACTGAATTAAGTAATAAAATAATTAAAGCAATTTAACAAATTAAATCATTTCATTTGTTAATATCTATAATAATGAACCGATGTTACCATCTCTAATGTTCAACAATAATAAATTAATGTTCAAATTTAATATTCCAAACTCTGGAACTAGTGCTCTGTTTTGTACTGGTTTTGTTGTTATTAGTTCTGTTTATATCCTAACTTTTCTCCAATAGGCACAAGTCAGCAAACAAGGGTGCCGAGCCCCCTATGAGCCTTCTCTATTTTATCGTCACCACGACCATGTAAGGAAGATCAGATTGAAAAAGAATGAATAATCTAAAATCACTTCTCTAAATTCTTTTGAGTCAATGGGGGCTAGAACAGGAATGTCTCAAGTCCCAGTGAAATAAAAACCACTGACTCTTTTTCAGATAATTCACAACTTACTATACAATGAATTGGATACAAGACATATCTACCATGCTGTGCCTGCTTATCAAAAATCCTGTTGAACTCAATGCTTCTGAATAGAAACACCTAAGATTGCAATGTAAATTAGTCCAAATTATGTCCCTCCAAAATATATGGGGCAATTTAGTCTGTTTCAATAATAGATGAATGTGTTTAACATAACCTAGAAGCCCTGCGAGGTTACTACCCTACAAAAGATTTTAAAAGCAGCAACATCACATCTTCAGACAGCAACAACATCAAATCCTTCCTGAAAGACCTTGTTATTGAGGTATTTTTTGTTGTTTTTTTAAAGAAAAAGATGAATCATTGCGGGTTCTCAAGGAAGCACTTGTTAGAAGTACTTTTTGGAGTTTTTGAATGTATTTCAACAATGTATTTATTATCCAGGAATCAAGAGTAGAAATGTTTTCATTTGGCACTTGAAAAAGATATGTACTGGCAGAATTAGGGCTTCCATTTGTCTAAACAAAATCAATTCAATTTCTGACACCTATTTTTACCCAGAAAAATTCTTTGAAAACAAGAGGGAACTAAATTTTTTGAAAGAAAAAAGAAGGGGATAACATAGACTTCTATATCACGACGTTAACAATCAAATGTAGTTCTTTAATTAGAAGCCAAGTTAGACCTTTGCAAAACAGCCATTTTTGGTTAAAGTTGTATGAAACTGCTATAATTGTGCAATGTGAAAGAGAACACATACTGTGATTACTTTTTCCTTTCTCTTTTCCTCCTCTTTTTCCTTTGTCTTCAAGTACATGGTTTTTATTGCAAAGCCATACACTTGCTTAAGGGCAAAAGGAGCTGAATTTGTCAACCTTTTAAACATTTTTCTCTTAAGGCAGGTGTCGAAATATTACATTGAACTATTAAATTGTAAAGAAATATAGTAGTCCACAAAAGTAAAAGAACTATAACAGTGACTTTCAGTCCACCAGCCCTTAAAAACCACTGTTTGATATCAGGACTGCAACCTCATCAGGCCTAGCCAGCATAACCAAAGGCAAGAACGATGCTAGGAGCTGTAGTCCAAAACCTGGAGGCCTACCTTCATTTTAAATAAAGCCATATTTCAAAATAAACCTTTTTTTCAATTATAAATCATCCAGCCAAGGGCTTCCTCCTCCTCGGCTCAGCTTTGTCCTTTTTTTCTTGCTACCCCTGGAATTGCCTCCCTCTAAACATGCAGACTCTTTCTTCCCTCACTGTTTTTAAATCCAAACTGAAAACTTTTTGGTTTTCTAAAAAAAATTGATATTTCAGTTTAATGCTTTATATTTTTATTATATTTGGTTATCTGTACTGACTATTTTGTTTTATGCTTCATTACGGGGAGGGGGAGGTTACATTTTTTTTAATATTGTATTTTAGTATTTTATATTATTGGGATAGTTCTATTCTATAAGTGTTTATACATGGATGGCTCTATAGAAATCATCATCATCATCCTCATCCTCATCATCATCATCATCACTATCATCTTCTTCATGGCAGCTTCTTCAAGTCCAAAACACCTGGAGGACCAGAATCTAGATTCTAGAGCAGTTGCAGTTTCTGTTAGCCTCTAGAGTCCAGATTCTAGAGTAGTTGTGCAGTTTTGTGGATGTTGTTGGATGGACTACAGTTCCCAGAAGCCTTTGGCAGCAAAACAAATGTAATGAATCCTAGGATGTGGTCCAGTCACATCTGGAGGGATGCGGGATGAGGGTTCTAGCAGAAAGCAAATCCATTACATCCTTTCTTTTTACAACTTGTCTGTACATACTACCTTTCATTTATTAAAATAGTTGTGTGCATGTTTATGTACACATACTACATATTTCTATATAAGCTACGCAGACTCATATGCTACACAGAATCTGGATTTCAGCATGAATTGAAGGAGGCGCTCCACCTGAAGCAGCAAAAGATCTAGGACCAGCCCTGGAGACTACACCAAATTGGAGAATCACCAGCTTCAGAGTATCATAGGAGTTTATCACATGGAAGGAATTTTTCTCAATTGCGAATGAAGCCAATTCGCAATTACATGAATTCACTAGTTTAGCGAATTTATGTGAAATCTGATTGCATTCTGAATACGTTCAGAATGACTTCCCATTTCCTGAAAATGACGCGCCCCCCCCTTGCTCAAAATTGCTTTAATACGCAATTACGTGAAACCCCATTATTGCGTTTGGAATGACTTCCCATTGCCCAAAATTGTGTGAGATACACTCATTCGCAATTACGTGAAACCCCATGATTGCGTTTGGATTGCCATTGCATTATACTCCCAAAATCCTTCGTATGATAAACTCCATAGAGACAAGGGGATTTGGTTCAGTATTTTGGTTAACTCCTTTAAAATGTGAAAGCCACCAGCTACTTCCAGATGCTACCTTTCCTTCTCTCGGTGCTCTACAAACAAAGTACAGCTCACATTGCAAATCTCCTTGCGATGCTCTACAAAGCACAGCTCACATGGCAAATCTGAACAGGTGCCCTTGTGTTTTGTAGCGTAAGATCTCTAAAGCAAGTAGCCACGTCCCTTGGTCTTTTCATCAGCTCCATGCTTGAATGCTTATGAACCCCATCAGCCTTTGTTGAGGCCAATTGGCTTCCAGACCTCATCCTGTCATGGTACTTCAAGTTCACCAGAGGTTCAATCTGTTTCTTTGTGTAAAGAGCAGGTTTTCATCAGGCATCAGTCTATGAGCCTTACAGTACCCATCTGTTCCATTGCAACATGACCCTGCAGATATTATGGTTCAGACTCACAATAACTGTGAAGCCAAGACAAGAGGCAATTCAGGTGTGTCGGCCTCAAAAGGACGAGGCCTCTTGTTCTCTTGTCTAATTTTCACCCAGTCCCAAAAGAAACCATCAATTAGTAAAAAAATTAATTTACAGCACTTTGTTAGCACTCTATGCCATCATGGAAAAAATGAGACAGCTTCCTGAATTATTTGTTTTGTGTGAAAGACCTAGGGCAGCCAAGACTAGATGGTATACAGGTTTGTATGACAAAGAAATGAACCACCATGTTCAAAGACAGTCACTCAACTTGAAAGCCCATTGCAGTGCAGTGCTGTGCCTCAAAACTGCTATGGAGAAAAGGTTCAGAGGGTGTGAAGCAAGATCTGAGAAATTCACTTTATAGGCAAGGAAGCAAAAGATCAGTTGATACAGTCATCCCTTCATATCTGAGGGGATCTGTTCTGAACCCCCACCCCCAACGAGTAAGAAAAAACTCAGGACCTCAAGTCCTATTGTTCCCTATGGCCACGCGATGTGCACATGGCTGTGCGCATGCCTTCATTCACAACAGAGCTTGTCATTCTTGGAAGATCAAATCTATGGATGGCAAGCCTACAGAGAACAAGACCCCATTGTGTAAGAAAAAATACACTAACTACTGGTCTTAAGTAACCCTTTACACACATAAGGCTTGTTCAGAAATACAAAAACAGTCTCTGGCCTCTGAGAGAAAGGAGAGCAGCCAGCCACAGGAGTTTATCATACAGGGGCTAATTTCAGCATTAGAGATTAAAGCACACTTAAAGCATCCCGCAAATAAAGCGAAAATGGAGAGTAATTGCATGAATGATTATCACATGCAATTGCGCAAATAAAGTGATATCGCAAATGCGTTGTCGCTGAAATCCCGAAAGTAAAAAGATGCATGTTAATGCTTCTTTGTGGCCACTTTAATGGCGGGGTTTGTGCAATGTCATGTGAAATTGTTTTGTGTAATTACACGATTTTTCCAGGCTCTTCAGAGGATAAACTCCCAATCTCCTTCATGTGATAAACTCCACAGTACCATTATGCCTTGGTCTCAGTGGCTAGTTCCATCATGCCTTGGGACCAGCAACTGGTTAAAGCCCTTCCATCCATATCCCAACAGCCATTATTCTTGCTTCTGAGAAAGAGGAGGGCAGCCAGCATCCATTGAACTTAACCCCTTCCTCCACTCCTTGTCTATCATTTTTTATTTAGATGGGAAGCCTGAAGGCAAGGACCTATCAAATAAATAATGTGTAAACCAGCATGTCTTAGTGGTCTGAGTGTTGGACTACAACTCTGGAGACAAGGGCTCAATTCCCAGCATGGCCATAAAACCCACTGGGCGACACACTCTCAGCCTCAGGAAAAGGCAGTGGCAAACCTCTTTGCCAACAAAACCCTATGATAGGTTTCTTTCAGGTTGCCATAAGTTGGAAACAACTTGAAGGAACAACAACATTCTGGGAGCCTTTCTAGCTGGAAGTCCCTGAATAATTAATAAAAGCAATATACAAAGTGTGCAGTGAATGTGTCACTTTAATCTTGTGAAAAATGAGGATTTTTAAAAGGAGAGCCTATTTATTGCCAAGAGCAGTGATTCTCAACCTGTAGGTTGTGATCCCTTTGGGGGTCGAATGATCCTTTCACAGGGGTCACTTAAGACCATCAGAAAACACATATTTCCAACTGTCTTAGGAACTGAGACCATCAATTAGAGGTCACCACAACATGAGGAACTGTATTAAAGGGTCGTGACACTAGGAAGGTTGAGAACCACTGGTCTAGAGAGTCTCTGCACAAATCAGAACCCTGGAAAATCTTGGTTCTGTTTTGCATGGAGGCCCCTCACATGTAGAAAAGGCTCTCTTCTGCAGAACAGTTGCTTTTCATGTGATCAAAGAGACAACAGAAGAAGAGGCTAGCAATGTTCCCTTCCTTATGTTTTGATTTTATTTTTCTCATCTCTGAATAAGGCTATAGCTGCTTCTAAAAGAGTTATTGCACATTTTTCTACTTCTGACCCCAAAGGCATTTTATTCCATTTTTGAGAGTCTTCTCATTGGTGCTTTGCCAACTCAGTGCAAGAATGGAAAGGCAAGATAAGGACTTTGGGCTGTAGCACTTAACGTTTGGAACACTCTCCCAAGTCAGATTCGTCTGACCTATTCTTTAAAGAAAGCTCTTATAACTATTTTATTTGATTTAGGTTTTTTTTTTAATTAGAGCAACTAGTTGTTTTTGAACAGAATCATTAGTATTTATATCTTTGGCTACTGATGTTACTGGTGCATTTTTCTCCCGCTTTATTGTGCTGAGAATGTCTTGCTGTTGTTTTTAGAATTCTGTTTTCGTTTTTGCTGTTATGTTGGTCCAAAACACTCTGCAGAAATAATCCAGTTTGAGACCGCTTTAATTGCCCTGGCTCAGTGCTAGAGAATCCTGAGAATTGTAGCTTATTGAGGCACCAGAGCTCTCTGACAGAGAAGGCTAAATCTTTCACAAAACTACAGTTCCCAGAATTCCCTAGCAATGACCCAGGGCGATTAAAGCGGTGTGATCTGGATCAGTGTTCTAGAGTTAATTCCTCCTTTTAGTCGAATAGCACAGTCTGCTCTGTGTGTGTCACATCTCAGCAAGGATGTGGCAGCCAGCTCTGCTGGGTAGGTGAGGTTAAAATTCAGCCAAGAAACCCAATGTGCCAGTGTGTTTTGGACCATTGTTATCACCAAGAATACCAGTCAAATGGGTGGCTGTCATGTCAGTGGAGCAGTGATTCCACTGCAAGTTTTAGTGTGAATTAGGAGGCAGGGTTCAGCACTTTGGATACTGCCTTTAAATTTTGGACTAAGGCCCAGGGTAGATTTACTGCCCCAGTGATATGGAAGCCACCAGCCACCTGTCATGCCAGCTTGACTATGGCTTTGCCAAAGAACAGTAGGATAGAAAAAACAGACCTGGATTTCCACCCCTCCATTAAAATCAATTGGATTTAACATTAAATTCAGGGGCTGAACAGACCACCCCAAGGGGCAGCCTGCAGCTGTCTTTTTTGTCACCACATCTAGGCCACAGCAACTACACACCATGCCCATGATCTGGCATTTCCATGGCACAAAATGGAATTGGCTCCTTTTTGTGCTGCAGAAAGGGCGCCCTAGCCGCGGCAGTAACAGCTTTTCACCAGTTCTTTGGTGCAGCGCATGTAAGCACTGCATTGAAGATGCAGCATGATGCCACCCACTGCCTGGTCAGGCAGGCAGCATGGGGGTAGCATCTGTGTGGCCAGCATGCAGATGCTATGCCCCCACTCTGCCTCGAGGGCAGCTCTTTAAGCCAGTCTGTTGAGGCAGTCAGTTAGATTGCAACTGCCTGGGGTATTCTTTTCCAAGCTCTGATATGTAGAATATCATTGAATTCCTGATCTGTGCATTTTTAAAATAAAAAATAAAATTGCATTCGGTCACTTTTTTTGGTCACTTGTGGGTAAGCAAAATGCAGGTTTGTGAGTAACAAAAGTTTTCACATTATTTAGAACCTCACCTAGTTCGTACAAAGTCAGTTGGATAAGAAGGTAAATAATACCACAAGTGGAGACATTAAAAACAAAATAGAAATAAGGAGAAATCAGGTTACGCAACCAAAACTGACAAAAATCCATTTCAGATAAGGTATTTATGACAATTTTGTTTAGTGGTTCCAGCACACACTGAAGTTGTTAGGCACTTGAACACTGAATGGGAAAAGAGTCAACAATGGGGCAACTATGTATTAGAATGGCTCTGGGTTTGCTTGTTGGCATTTAATGAATTCCATTAACCTTCATTCACCTCAATACTGCCTTCTAATTAATGTCGCTCACTCTTCAGAATGCTTGTGTGCCTGTTAACTTTGATAATTTTTATATGCCTTCAAACATCAATACTTTTTACAGTACAAAAAATTAAGTTCCATAGAGCTCGTAAATACAGAAGTCAATCTTACTGAGGTCTATGGAGTGTGGTCTCAGAAAAGTGAGGATAGGACCGTAGCCTTTCAAAGGAGCCAGAAGTTAAATTCCAATGAGTTCAATGCTCACAGTAAAATAAATACAGGATTGTTCTATTCGTGTGTTGGTGAACTTAATTAAGTAATATTTTGGGACTACTTATTTTTTTTAAAAAAAGTAATTTTTCTAAGTTCTACCAATAGTAATGTCAGAATTAGACAAGGAATTTTTTTTAATTGTCAAAAATATGTTTCTTGAGTGCTGGAAAACACTGATGAGGAGAAGAAGCATAGTCTGATAAGACTCTTTGCAATTTCAGACTTATGATGTGCAAAACTGACATATGAATTAATTTTTTTTCTCAGACGACAACATTTTCTGCACAGAAAATATTTCTGCACAGTTGGACTAGTTGGAGTGATGGACTAGGACTCTGAGAAACTTCCTATGAGGAAGTGAACAATAAGTCTCTTCTGAAGAAATCTTATCAACAACACCCTATACAGGAGCACCATAAATCAGAATCAGGCTGAAAGCACATAACGAGAACAAATATTGTAAACCACTTTGGGAAATGTGGAAAGAAATTTTATATAGAAATGTCCTTCAATGTCAATGGTGATGAGAAAGATGGTGATGACAGTCCTGATCCTGCTGCTTGAACAGTGATGTAAGCACATTTTCACAGAACAACATGGATTTATAAGCTTAGAAAGTTTATGTACAAAACTAGAGCAGAGCAGAAACACAAACCAGGTATTTATAGCAGGGTTTAAGGGCCAACCTTCATCCAGAGCACTTTGGCACAGAAATTTCATCTACATATTCACCAAACAAACACAAGTCATATTAAATCTGATTTTCACATTATGGACTGGAAGGCGGTGGGAGGCACTGAATGAAATCAACAAATTCTGTCCCTTCACTGATCAAACTGTGGTCTCCACAGCTTTCTAAAAACAGTAGCTGAGGTAAGGTTCCCTTTAATTCATGAACAGTCCACCCTATTCTTGACACTTATTCCCAAAATCGGGAAACATTTCACTGTCTGAAGCAATGGGAAAAGATGGCATGAACACACATATATTCCATTGTACAAAAGCTGGCAATTCAACCTACCATCAACAGTAGCAATGAGATGAGATCTTTCATCACACATGAACGGAGAGAAACAGTTTAGGGAGTAGAAGACACACATAGGACAAGTAAGTCTTCGAATGGAGAGGAAAGGTTCAGGGACACAGGAGGATGGGGAATGGATACTACTGGGCCCCAGCACTTGAAGGCTTAGGCAGTTATTTCATTCTGACAAAAGGCTAAGCCAGTTCTAGATATTCCTCTGGCATAACCTTGAAACAATCTGCTCCAGTAACTCTGAATTTTTTTTAGGACCTTATCCTTCAAGCATCTATTTATTTGTTTGCCCTTGGGGATTTTCTCCTCATTTAATCTAAATCTGAATTGCTACTATCTAAATCTTTTATCTCCTCAGTCTTTCCTTAAGCTTCTGTTGCCACAGCATGACTTATGAATGCTATCAGGAAACATGAGAGATAGTACTAGCTCTCTCAAGCAGAGTAATCCAATCGACAGGTTACGGGTAGAAGCTGAACAATAACTAGCCCCCTCCCTGCTACATGTAGTCTTTTCTTTTGTGAAATCATATAACACATAAAAACAGCATTAGTAACTACTTTTATGCA
The DNA here is from genome assembly GCA_034509955.1 of Urosaurus nigricauda. Classification (NCBI taxonomy): domain Eukaryota; kingdom Metazoa; phylum Chordata; class Lepidosauria; order Squamata; family Phrynosomatidae; genus Urosaurus; species Urosaurus nigricauda. The sequence continues at coordinate 68,104,393 of JAOEGL010000006.1, read as the reverse complement.
CGATCAAACACATGGTGTAATGGAGGAGAGAAAAGGAAGAGAGAAATGGCTTCAGGTTAGAGTGGTGCAGGAAGAGAATAAGGTAAAATTTACAAACAGGGTGTCTGTAAGCATGCAAACTAGTAATTAGTAAAGTATGGATATGCAAAGGTTGCTAATTCTGACACATGCTGCCTTACTTTGTTTCTGCTAATCTTAAAATAATGCAGACAAAACTAGCAGGGCCACTTTATTGGCCTATCACATGTCCCCCTTTCTCATCAGTATGCAAATCCAAGGTAGAACATAGTAGGTTTTAGTTTCATGTCAAATGCTTCAGTGATTTGTTCTTTAAGAATAATGTAAGATTACAGTTCAAGGCCACCCAAGCAACCTCACAATGAGGAAGCAGCATGCGTGCAGTGAAGGAAAAGTAATTGTCAGGAGAACAAGTAAAGCATTTTTAAAGCATTCAGCAGGGTTATTCCATTTGCATGTTGGGGTTCTGACAAATAGCTTTAAAGAATTGATCTTGGTCACAACCTCAGGTGGACTGAGCAGAATTCTAAGAACTTCTGCACTGATTTAGTAGAAGTATAAATATCGGTGCTTCTTTACATTCACCAGTACTGCTGTTGCGCATGGAAAATTAATTACATATGGTGGTGGCTTTGCTTTTCGACAGAGACCTGTCACCATGGTTTTGCAATTTCACCTGGAGCAGACAGTTGGGAAAGCAACTACTGGTCAGAGATAGTAAATTCCTTAATGGCTGAGAATGGTTAGTTGATATCTCTAGATGTGAGATGACTATTAAAAGAAAATTGCCACTCTTAACTGTGTGTTTGAATGGAAAGGCTACAAAGCATGGAAGAGAACACTGTCCATCCACAAAGTGTGGGTCAGGTATAGTCTATGGGCTGCATGCAACCCGCAACCTCATTTTAGCGGCACCCATGCCCACAGAACCCCAATCCAAAACAAATTAAACAATGTTGGGAGAATGAAAAAAAAATCACACTAGTCCCTATAAATGACTTCAAGTGCAGATTTTCAGTGGTTTTATTCAACCCAACCTTATGGAATCATCCAATTGTCACCGAAAATAAAACTGGTAATGACATGACATCAGTTCCCATTCATTGGAGATTGGGCAGGGGATCGAAGGACCAAAAAATTTATTGCTGTAGTTGGCTACCACTGAGATAAATTCCAAAATTCACTTAACACATTCAGGGGGAGTCTCTTCTGTGTCTCATGAGGTAATTCTTCTCTTTGGCAAAAGCCAGAATCCTATCTGCATGCCAAAACTCAAATTTTTTTCACTAGGTCATAGCAAGAAGCTATTCTGGATCCCAAAATTTGATCTTTCTTTGGTCAGTTTTTTGCAAAGGGTATCCATATCCAAAATATCGGTTGCTAGAGGAAGTATTATTATTATTATTATTATTATTATTATTAACCTTTATTTATATAACTAGAGGAAGTATTATTATTATTATTAACCTTTCTTTATATAGCACTATAAATTTACACAGTGCTGTACATACAATGCTGTACATACAGTGCTGTACATACAAGTAAAAACCATTTCAGCTCCCAAAATGTCACCATTGCTCTCTCACTTTGTCTCAGGAGCTGGAAATGTGTTCAAATATTGTTGGACTCCACTATCATCAGCATAATGAGAATAGCCAATGGTCCAGGGTAATGAAATGTGTATACTAACAACCTCTGGACGTTCCTAATCCCTGTTTTTTCTAATGTATTATCTCAACAACAAAAAAGATAAGGCGATGGGAGCCCAGATAGTAGATTCTGGCAAGATGCATTTTCAGAAAGACAACATGTTCAAAAATGTTACCTGTTTTGGCAATGTATGGGATGGAGAAAGAGATGGCAACTCAGGTGAAAATGTATATACTATTTCCTGGCAAATCCTGAATCATTGGTTTAACAGAAGCAGGTAAGAAAGCCTTCCCATCTTTTCTGAAATGCAAATAACTTTCATCTTGTGTCTCCTTATTTCACAGATCCATTTTCCAATTACAGACAGGGCTAAAAGAAATTTATTACTTATTCTAATTCAGTTAAGATTATCTCGCTTTGCTGGTGAGAAATGAAATCATAGAAAGTGTGAGGATTTAAGGCAAACAATATAACATTGGAATGAGCCCTGCATGTAAAAAAAATGGCTTGACATGTTGGGTGTTTTGTTTTTTTTAAGTTAATCATTAAGCCAACGTGGACAAATGAACATATGAACAGAATCTAGTTTGTTTAAAATGCTAATAGGTATCAGAAAGAACTAGACTTTTAAGCTTTCTACAACCTCCTCTGTAATAATCATAATGTTATATGACCCTGTCTGAAACTGATGAAACTGCTGAATGATAGAAATAGATGGTACAAGAGACCAAGTAATGATTGAGGATTTCACGGTTGTCCAATGCAGTCAGACATCTCCTGTCTTATTTTCCTGGGGGTCAGACTAGAGAATAAATTTACCATGTTCCCCGAAGTGGTAGGGGACATCAATTTGTCATAGCATATTATTTCCCTCACAGATCTATCTTGCATTTAGCTGACTTTGTTCTGTGATTGGCCAGAACACTGGAAGTAAAACACTGTCTCAAATTGCAAGTCTGCAGCAGCACCTCAACTATGGAATGCCCTACCCAAGGAGGTTAGGCTGGCCCATCCTGCGCTGTTCTGCACGGCATACAGTGAAACTGCTGTTTCAAAACTGGATTCCAGGATGGTTTTTGAACTGCTTTTAGGAGTTTTTAAAGAATATTTTAAAGTGTTTAAAATATGTTTTTGCCTTTGTATTGTTTTTATTGGTTTTTATTTGTTCATCACCTTGGGAGCCCTTGTGGACTGGGAGGTGACAGAGATATACCATAAATGAATGAATGAATCTTCTTTCTGAGGAAATCCCATTGTAGTAAAGAAAACAAGTTAACCGTAAGGAATTTCCTAATGTTAAGCACTCCACTTAACATCTATGCAGTCTCCCCAGAAAACCCTAACCAGCACCAAAAGGTACAGAAGCACTGTACATAGATTTAGGATAATCCTCTGATACTTTGGTCTTGCATTCTCACATCTACTTACATTCTACTACCTTTAAAAGTTTTTAAAGTTTTTAAAAAGTTTAAAACTTAAAAATCTACTAACAGTAGAGTCATAGGCGATATTGGAGAACAATCACTTCAATTAAAAGAACATTCAGGGTAATGGGAGAGCCAGTATAGCATAATGGTTTGAGCATTGGAGTGCAACTCTGGGAACTAGAGTTTGATTCCCAGTTTAGCCATGGAAACCCACTGGGTGATGTTGAATGAGTCACACACTCTCAGCCCCATGATAGGTTACCCTTAAGGGCAACATAAGTTGGAAAGGACTTGAAGGCACCCAACAATGACACAAGGCGGTGGGCTTTTCATTGTTTGGATTAGTTTGTTTATTTGTTTGGCTGTTTGTTTGTTTTGTGCTTCTCATTTTTTGCCTTAGATGTTCCTTTGAAGGATATCCCTGATACGTTCTTATAAAAGAAAGAGCTTATAAGCCTGGTTGGTGCCAATCAGTCATTGCTCAGGGAATACTATGCGGGAGAAAAGATACAAAATTGAGATTTGTCTCTGATGGAAGGCAAATAAGGGAGCGATGGCATAGAGATATGGAAAAGCTGTAATGAGAGGTAGGTCAGTGAGCCAGAAGGAAGAAGTGAATAGGGTTTTGGAGAGCTGTGAATGGTTATGGGTTCAAGGATTCATGTTTGAACTAATGGGGCATTAATAAACTTTTGCTTGCTTATTCTCTTTTTATTACTGGGTCTTGCTATTCCTGCTAAGTTTGGATAGCAGAGCTTATCGCATGAACTTTAAAACTGGCTCCAGGCTCCTGGGCTGGAGCTGGGACGTAGGATGGAGGCAGGGATTATCACATGCTAAATCGCTGCCTAATCGCCACTTAGCATCAGCTTGGGTCCAAACCGTGCTCCACCAGCACTGTTTAGAAGTTGGAAAGCTTCCGACTTTGAAAAAGTGCTGGCGGAGCACAGCTGGGACCCGACTTGGACCCATCTGATGGCTGGTGGTGATTAGGTGGCAATTTAGCATGCAATAATCCCCGCCTCCAACCCGCATCCCATCTCCAGCCCAGAAGGCTGGAGACGGTGTTAAAATTCATTCAATAAACTCCAGAGTCTGGTCACACTTACCACAGTGAACCCACTGAACAATACATCCACTGACCCATATAGGGATCACTTTGAGGAACAAGTACTCGGTCAAGAGAGAGGTCTTGAGGAAGAAGGGGGCAAGGTGTGTGATAGGAGTCCAAGGATCCAGCCTGGAGTGAGGATCCACCACAGTTATTAAATGTTTTTCTATCATTTTTTTTTAAATAAAAATCTTAGAATTGTCAGAAAACTCAAAAGTGCTGTAAAAAGCCCTAAGTACTTTTTTTTTAAAAAAAAAATGTTTGAATATAACTAGGAAGGTTTAGAACCAGTGTGGTATAGTGGTTTGAGCACTGGACTATGACTTTGGAGATCAGAGTTTGAATCTCTGCTTTGCCATGGAAATCCACTCGGTGACCTTGGGCAAGTCACATTCTCTCAGCCTCAGAGTAAAGTGAAGCCAAACCCCCTCTGAACAAATCTTGCCAAAACAACAATAACAACAACAACAACACCATGATACTTTGGATACTATAAGTCAGAAAAGATTTGCAGGTATACAACTCCACTTAATTCTTTTAAGAAAGCTTTACGTAATTCTCCCAAGCTTCCCAATCAACATCATTTACCACAATCCATGTGCTATGCTAGCATCAGGAAAAAGCCAAGGGCACAACAGCCATCGAGGAAGGAAGCACAGGAGAAATAGGGTCCTCAAAGCCAGCAGATTTTGTTTAGCTTCCCTCTCCACTAATGATGTAACCCTGGAAAAAAAAAAGGGGGGGGGACAGGATTCTGGCTATTCCTTTACTTTTCCAATGTAATATTTTTGTGCCATCATCACCAAGTACCGGGTTGATTCTAATTTGCTCTATCCTAGCTCTGATCAGCATTGGAAGTAGGCTGGGAATACCAGGGACCAATTCCCACCCCACCTCCCTATAGAAAACACACGCATGCACACCAGCAAGCCCAAATACTTCGGTTTTTCTCTGGAGTCCCTCTTGAAATGACAACAGTAAGTGATGTCACCATTTGTGGAGCATGTATTTGGAGAACATTGTGGGTTTCTAGGGGTGCTTGTGATGATGGGGTGGATTATTTTTACATGCTGAGGGGAAGAGTCAATATGGACCTCCCCATATAGGTCATATTTTATATCAGAAAGACATGGCATACAGTTGTGACAGGTAAAACGACACCACGTATACTCTTGCCATCCCCACACACATACACAGACACACAAACCCCACCTTTTACATGCCACGGCTCTCCCCGCCCCCTGCAACATGTCCATTTACTGGCCAGTGGGGAGTGGGGAGAGAAGCATTCAGCTATGATCCTCCCTTCTTGTAGCCAGTGGCTAGACATCCTCCACAACCACCCAAGAGTCTCCAGAAGTCCAAGAGGACAATATCATTCCTATAGTCTAGCTATAGGAATATATTTGGACACTTCTCCATCTTCTGCTCTCCATAAGCCAGAAAATTGTTGTGTTGGAGGGCTGCAGCAGGTGAAAGGTGGGCTTGTGGCATAGGGGTGGTGGAATTTAGGTTGGTAGAGAAGTCAGGCCTCTGAAAAAATAAAAATGACTTACAGAAACATAAGTTGTATTTACACTGATGTAAATCACTCACAGGATGCCAGCCATGGCATATGTTTGTTCTGTTTGAGGACATCTGAACAAGGCTAACGTTTCCATCCATTTTCATGATATATATTACATACACACAACACATATTATGTACACACACACACACATTAATCCAGCTTTAAAGGGAGAGTTCACACATAACCTTTTTCCTACACGGTTCACCTTGAAATACATTAGTTTTTAACCAGGAACATTTCCATTAATTTCCTTTGTGTATTTTTTTAATGGTGTGTTATACAAACCCCTTTAGAGATGCTCATGTCTATTCGTTGCTTAGAAGATCTGCAGCTGTTTCCAGGGGCAAAAAACACAACACCTTTTTATTTTATTTTATTTGACACAGCAAGCCAGCAAAGTGCTCAGACGTCTATGGACACATGCCTTGGGTAAGCTGCTGAAATGCCATTAGCAGAACAGTCTGCCTCTCCCTGGAAACCACTGCTAATAACCTAGAAAGCTAATATCTCCCAGGAAAATGAACTGGTGGCAATTGCATCAGCAGCCCTACAGAGCTGTAAGCTTACCCTGTGAAAAACGAGGAATCAAAATGATTAATGTGATATGAGTGCAATGATAAGAGATTGGAAATACAGGTTCCTTCATATATTTTACATTTATTTTATACACATTCCCTACGAAATTTTGAGAAGTGCATATTACATGTTTGGTTTGCAATTTGTACACTTTTTTAATACTGCTATGTGGAAGATCCAGTGAAATGATCCTGTATGGCAGCTCTGCTCTTAATCATTATTGTGGATAGTATTCTAATACCGGCATATAAATCAAGAAAGCATGCAAATTAGCAGGTCCTCAGAAACATATGAGCAAGAGTGTCTACAGTGTAGACACATGTTCAGCATCAGATGTCAATATCCCTATTGTATCTCATATACTGTGGCCAATCATAGCACCATATTTTGGTGTCATCGCCATAGAGATGTCAGACTTCCCTAAAATGTACATAAAACAGAGGCGGCCAGCTCAGACCCCAAAGCAATTTAATCTGGCTCCCAATATCCTACCAAATTTGAATCAAGGAACAGAGGTTTAACAGGATGGTCATTCATAACCCTCATCCAAGTAAATGGGACATATTAGTTCCTTTGAGTGACATTTTGTTACAGAATTTTTCACCTGTCTTATACAGTGGGCAGTGGGGAGAAATTACAGACAAAAATAATATTCAAACAGAAAGGAATTGTGCTGGATACTTTTTTTAAACTTTTTCAAAAAGGTATGTCAGTTATTCAAAACAAAAATGCCACCTAGTGTGAACATGTGTTTCCTGGTTGTGACTGTGTGGATGTTGTGGAATAACCTTGATTCTGTGCCCAAATCAGTGGTCGTAGGACATCTTTATATTCTATAATATACTGAAATTCTTCTTCACATCATACAGTGGGACCTTGTTATGTGCTGAGGTTTGGTTCCAGGACCCCCTGTGGATAACAAAATCTCAAATCCCATTAAATATAATGGGCAAAATGATGTCCCTTACATAAAATGGAAAATCATTTGGAATTTATACTTTTTTAAAATATTTTCAAGCCGTGGATGCTTAAATCCGTGGGTAAAAAAACATAAGTTGGATAAGACGGGCCAACTGTAAAATACTCTGACTAAGTCACTCAGAGCCTTACCGTATGAGAAAAGAAAGCCGAAATGGAGCCGAGAGTAGCGGCTTTTTCCATGCCTTACTGTATGATGTCGTAGCACTTAAGTTCGCTTCTTGTGAGAGACAGTCATCAAAGCAAGTCTTTTATTCTAGCCAGAAAAATCCTTTCAACAAGACACAATGGTCTCTGGACCCAGTGCAATTGCATACCCCATGGTTAGGGTGTTGGGATATGATTATGGAGACCTTGGATTCAATTGTCCACTCAGAAATAACATCTACTGAGGGCCTTAACAGATCAGTAATAAACACCAGCCTGGGGGCAGAGTGGAGGCGTAGCGAAGAAAGAAGCAGGTGCACGCTGCCCTTTAGGGGTAGTCCATTCAGCCCCCTTAGATTAATCACTATGATTCTGCTGCAGAGATGTCTTATAAAAATAATATGGTGAAGGAAGAGCCTGTTTTCATATTTCAAGATGAAAGATGCTTGTGATTAAAAAAAAAAAAAAGTCATATATAATGCCTTCATTGTTCAGGTTCCCATCCTCATCCTCCCCTATAACAGAAGCGAAATGGAGCACTTTAATACACACGCGTACACACCTGCAAGAGAACAGTCGGCCCTAAATTGAATCATGGACAGCCTATTGTCTAAAGCAACATTCTAGTGATATATGATAGCCTGATGACCCAACCATCTTTGTTGCCATCTTTCTGTGTACACAGGCAAAATGTCATTCGTATCAATAGTGCCTTTGCTTTCATGGCAGCAGCTGCACAAGAAAAATGCTTGCTTTCCATATGACAAGGCTCTCAGTGTTAAGTGGCTTCCTGGAAAACTGCCCAACTAGACCTTTCTGGCTTTGTTGGAAGAAAAAAAATATGTATCCCACTTAGGCTAACAACAGCTGCTTTGTCCAGTTAACAATCATATGGCTATATTTGCTTTGTATATTCTTTTTCTCCATACTGGAACAGATAGTTGTGAATGGCTGAGATCCAACCCAGCATCAGTACCTAGCATCTAGGGCATCTTCCTTAGGTCCTCCATGACAGGTGGTTGGACCTTGGAGCCCTCATTTTCATTTTCCATATTTGTATCAAAAATTGTATTGATTTCATGCCATAACATCATCTATATCAATTCTTCCCACCGCCCAAATAAGATACAGAGGTACATAAAGTAACATGTAATATACAAGTACACAATCATAATATTCAAATTAAAAATGTCCCTCACTCAGTCAGTCAAACAAACCTAAATATCTTTGGTAATCAAACATTAACAGCCGATGATATATTCAATTAAACATGTCCAAATTGCTACAAAAATTACATTTTTTTCCTTTTTTTCTTTATCCATTTTTAATTTTCTACATTGCATCAGAGTGATGTAATGACAAATACTCAGGAGTATTGTGGGAAATTTAAATGGTCACCCCCAGATACTCATTGAATACCATCACCACCACATAAGACACAAAAGGTATATCAACATAAGAGTGGGCTCACCAGGAGAACTTTAGGATGATTGTATACAATAAAAAGGCTTGTAGTATTTGCATAATACAAGTCATTTCAGAAGGTGCATCTTGTCATGAGAATACCTGTAGTAAGATTAAATGTAAGAAGGGAAAGAATTTAATAATAGCAACATTCACTTCAGGGAGAATGTTGCAAACTCATGTCATTAAATATTTATTCTACATATCAGACTATTTATGTTTTCATAGCCCAAAGACATGATTTGCACACTATCAGGCTTAGCGGTAGATAGAAATAGGTTGTTCAAGACCTTGATATACTAAGGAAAATGTTGCTGTCATTCTTTGCTCATTGTCAATTTCACACTAGTTTCCAACACAGAGTGCTCAACGTCTTTTCAAACCAGATTCCCTTTAGCAGAACTGTAATGCAATCTTATAAATTCTACTTGAATTAAGCCTCAGTAGGGCATACAGTCAACCCTCCTTATCAACTGAGCCCTTATCTTTGGATTCAACCATTCATGGCTTGAAAATATTTTAAAATATATATGTCTATTTATTTTAAATATATAGATATTCCAAATAGCAAACGTTGATTTTTCCATTTTATATAAAGGACACCATTTTACTATTCCGTTGTATATAATGGGACTTGAGCATCCATAGATTTTGGTATTCACAAAGGGTCCTGGAACCAAACCCTAGAAGATACCAGCAGCCCACTGTACTCAGAGATAAGGGGATACTGCAGCTATGTGGCACTTTGGCTTCCAAATGTTTGGGACTTATATTCCTAAAAGTCTTAGGCACCATAATCAATAGTAAGGGACAGTGTCAGTTATTGTGCAAAACATGTGGAAGACCAAAAGTTCCAGACATTGGTAGAAACCTCCTGCACCTCTAGCCTCACCATTGACTATGCGTCAGTGTTACTTGACACAGGGTGTATCCACACTGCATTATTGTAGCTGTTTAATCCCACAGATTACTATAGTACCTCCACCCTATGAAATCCTGGAATTTGTAGTTTGGGGAAGTTCTTAGCAGCAGCAGCAGCTTCATTTACTTAGAATTATCTAGTCCAGTCACCTGTGCCACAGGATTAGAGTTTTCTGGAAAACAACTGTAAACAACAGGATTCCACAGAATGGTGCCATGGTGAAAAAAGTGGTATCAAAATACAGTAATTATATAGCATGAATGCTTTGACAGAGAATGAAATGCTATCTGGAACACCATTCATCTTTCTGCGGAGCAAACCAGGAGACAAAAGGTTTGATCTCCACTACTGATTGTATGTCTTCTAAAAATATGCACACCTGTAAAGCAATGGTCGACAAAGTGCAATCCTCCAGATATTGTTGAATTACATTTCCCAGTATTCCTAACCATTGGCTATGCTGGATAGGATGGATGGGTAACAGAGTCCAACTACTGCACTTTGCCCACTCTTGCTATACAACAGGGAGGAGACAAAGTGTAGCCGGTGAGTCACATGCACCATCCAAAGTCTTTTTGTTTCTGTGTGTGCTCCCCACTATCTCCAGAATTTTTATTTTTTTAAAAAAATTAACATCATAGTTTTGTCAACCAAACCATTAAATGCAATATAGTCAGTGGGGAGAGGAACTAAAACCACAATTTAATTTGGTGTAGTCAACCATTCTTTTATTCCTTAAAAATCATCCAGATTTGACAAATAATATTTTACCAAGGTTATTTAATACTGGAGCACAGCTGAAAGATGACACACAAATAAATCACATTTGACAGTTGACAATTTGCAAGAATTCACCCTTTATGCCTCCAAAAATCAGAACCACTGACATGACAAAAGCATTCAGATTCTAAACTCTAAAATGCAAATTAGCAATTGCAATTCAAATGTGAAGACCAAAATTTTTCCCCACCCCAAATTTTAAGTTCTGTTAAATCTTGCTTCCCAACCCATCCCATTCCATCCCAGGATATTGTGGGAAATTTATGATCTCTAGACCCACACACCTCTCAAAACATTTTGCAAAGCTGCTATCACAAGCTGAACAGAACCCAAAGATAAAGTGGAAAGCTACCAGAAAACATTATGTCTAGGGACTCCTTAAACCTGGAGCTGATGCTGCATATGTATAAATAATCTAGTGTTCATATTGTGCATGCTAGTATTCAAAAAAAGCAGTTATCCTATTTTGAAGGGGGTTTTTTGTTTTAAAAAAAACAGCATGTATAATCCTAAAATGGCCCTCAGATCTAAAGCTTGGAAATAATACTTTGAATGGAACAATGTTGTTTGTAAAACATTACTTGTGGGGACTGAAGAAATGATGTTGTTACACAATTATCTTTTTTCAAAATATCACTGCTTTTCCTGTGCGATGGGTACTTTCTGCTTCTTATGTGTTTTCAAAGGGATAGAAATGACCACATCAATGAGGGGTTGTGTTTTTTCAGATTTAAGATTATTTTCTTAGCATTTTAGGTGGATTTTTAAAAAGCAACATAAAAAGAGCAAGCAAGGCAACAAATGTAAGATTGTAGCGGCCTTTTCCTTTTTCAAAGTAGCTTTGCAGTGAGGTACGCAACGTATTGCTTTTTTAGAAAAGTAACTTTCCAAACTCTGCTCAGATCTCTTGCAAACTGTTACTGCCTCGACTGAAAATATTCAATTCTCATTTCTGAGAAATGTCAAGATCTGTGTAATTGCAATTCCAAGTGTGCTGCTAGGGCCTGTATGTGAAACTTAAAGAGTCTGCAAAGATACCAAGGTAACACTAGGAGCAACTGAATAGCTTTATTTCCCCAGTGGGAAAAGGAATGAGATGTTCAAGGCATTAAATGCTAATTGTGTGTTGGGGTGACAGAAGTGGGTCGTCACCTATAGCACTTTCTATAATTAGTAATCATTACGGCGAAATGCCAGAGAGGGTTGTTTTGTTTATTTTAAGTGCACTCTGGGTGTCTGTCTGTGTTTATAAATAGAACTGGGAAATTGTGGACCTAATAGACTTTGCCTGAGGAAAAGCCAGCCGGCTATCTCTTTTAGAGCCTTCTTTCTCCTTTCTCTCTCAAGTTCACTGCTTGGAAATAATGTGTTAAAATTAATGTCATTCCTGGGGGAGGCTTTCTTCCTTCGTTTCAGTAATAAGGAGCACCAACGTTATTTTTATACCCTTCCAAAACGACTGTCACTATCATTAGTTTCGTGGTGCAACAGGTAACAATCATTCCACATTATTGATTATTGCTTACTTTAAGTAAACAAGGTGGCTGGGAGTTATGTTCTGCCTTTCGCTTTAAAACAAGTCCAGGATTTTATATGCTGTCCAGCAGTCCAGGACTTTATATGCTGCTTTTCCAACTGACCTCCATTCTACTTTGCTCAACACACAGGGGCGTTAATATGGGTGGGGAGGGGGGAATGAAGACATTGAACCCCAAAGAAGAATTTTGCCCCTGCGAAATTTTCCTTCAGTCCCCAAATTTCTAGCATTGCAGTAACTTCACATTTTTAGAACTCAAAGACACTGTCATGTTAAGACTGGAAAAATCAGCATGCAAGGGGATCTTGCAACACCTTTGCAATTAACTGAAATATTGAAGTTGGTAGTATGAGCTTTCATAGACTTGAGCCTGCTTCCAGCTGCATCTGAGGAAGTAGGCTCAAGTCTACGAAAGCTCCTGCTACCAATGTCTATCTTTCAGTATGTCTCAAAATTGTTGCAAGATCCCTTTGCATACTGATTAAAACTTTTACATTATTGTACCGTTTTATAGGGCTTGACAGATGGGCAGCTCTGTGCCGCCCATCTTTGCCCCAAGTGGGTGCTGCAGCAGCCACATGCTGCAGCACCGGCATGCTGCCAAAAAGAAGCTGCCTAGAGTGGCTTCTTTTTTGCAGCATTGCAAACAGGAAGGGGTGCCGTCAACCTCTCGCCCTCTGCAATGCTGGAAATTTGAGGATTGAAGGGAAATTTCACTGGAGGTGGTGTTCTTATTCGGAGGGCTCATGCTCTCATTTTTTCTTCTCCTCCATGGCTACATCCCTGCAACATGACACTTTCTAGCCTCTACAGGAAATGTGGCTAGCTCCCAGCTTGTAGAGGCTAGAAAGTGCCTCCTTGGCTGGCTAAGTTCCAAGCAACATATCTGCACTAAATGAGAAAGTGATGGGGCTGGATGTGCCTCCAAAATCAGCAATCAGCAGGGCTAATACGATGGCTTAGGATGGATGTATTGCAATAGCAAACTGTTATTATAGACAAATTGATTATGAACTCTGAAGGGAATGAGAGGGCCTCGACAGCAATACATCTAAATATGAATCTCATTGGGATAAAGACTGGATTGCATAAAAATCCAGGTGCATGGGAAACTAAACAAGAACAATTCATTCTCAAAATCAGAGATAGGAATAATGAGATCTGCCAGATGCTGTTGAACTGCAGCTCCCAGCATTCTAGGGCTAAGGATGGGCAAAGGCTGCTATAAGCTTGCCATCCAACAACATTGGGAAGGCCACATGGTTCTTAAACTTGCTCTAAATAATTTGCCAAGACATCACAAGCATGTTGGCCACAATCAATATGCCATGGTATTTGAAGGAAAGAGTTAAAGTACCATCTGCAAAAACCAATGAAATGAGCAAGGCTTCATTCATATAGTTGATTCTGTCATAGAGCCACACAGTGTCTGGGGCCATCCCCATCCATCTCTTCAGGCAAGACTGGGAGTAATACTTTTCAGAAAATATTAGTCACGCTATCACTCCAAAAGGTTAAGAGAAGGATTTACTTATCTGTAATGATTTATGGAACTGACAAGCCAGTGTACAAATGTGGTGGGGAAATGCGTAACAGCAGGCAGAACAGCTTAGAAGCAAATCATTTTGTCGGGGCATGGAGCAGATAGATTCCTTTCTATAATGAAACAAGTGTTCTCATTTATAAATCAAGTTGGTGGGAATAAATAAGAAGGGAGAAAGGGAATAAATGTTGAACAATCAGTCTTTATTATGCTCCAGGTGAGGTTTCGCCCCCTTACCTGTGCAACAGAGGAAGCGGACAGAGGCCATTATTTCTGGACATTCAGTCAGTAGCTAAGTAATGCTTCCCTGCCCATAATAGATAATCTCTGTTGTGAATCACCACTACTTCCAGATAATGACTGGATAGCCATTGTTGGCTAAGTGCCGTTCTTGCAACAGAGGCTTTAAGCAGGGAATGGGCAACATGTACTGCAAAGATAGACATGGCCATAAAAACTGTCTCTCACTTTCACTGCCCAGACATTTCAGAGGCTGTTTGGAGCAAAGCTGATGAAAACTGTCTGTTGATGTGAGAAATGTGATGGGCTCCTCCAAGGGGGATTGCCATGTTTATCCAGCCAGAAAAGCTACCTGCATATATTTCCCGAAGCAATTTTCTGAAGGGTAATAAACAAACATTGAACTTTTGCTGACATTCATTGCAAGTCTTTATGTATTCTGTTGCATCTGCGAACATTGGCAATGGAGGTCAGGGGCCCAAAGCTCTCCAGAATAGCAATATTGCAGTGCCTTGTTTAGGAGCTTGTAAACCCTTTACCACAAAGGGAAATTGGTATTGTAAACCATGATATCAAGGTACCACGCTTAAGAAATGTTCTTCATAAATCACTGCTCTCTACAACTGTTGGGCTCCCTCTTTAGGTTATAAGAACCTAAAACATTTTTACACATTTTACACAGACGTAAAACATTTCCCATGCTCATCCTGTGGCAGGGGGTGGCTTCCATGGCATGGATAGGAAATCGACCCTGGGTTTTAGCCATACTCTTTTAAAAAGCATTCAATGTGTTGAAGTATACCCCCCAAGTAGGTGCAGGACCTTAGAAAGTTCCTTTAAATTTTAGAGTAAAACCTGGGGTGAATTCATGGCCTCATCAACATGGAAACCATTAGCGACCAGTACCATCACTTGTTCCAGGTTTAAAGCCCTAATAGAATACTGCGTGGAGAATTCTGGAGCTTGGGAAATGGCTAACCCAGTTGTTCTCAGGTTTTTTTTACCCTTGTGACCCACTTTACACCTGTGTGAGGGCATTACGGCTCCCTTGCTTGACATAGTATATGAATAAAAATATTTCATTCAGCATGCATACCTTCATTTACACATGTATATTCATATGTTAACATTGTATAAGGAACTAGATTTCCTCCTCTTACTCCCTCAGACACAGACTCCAGGCACCCTCTTTGCCTTCATTCTCTCCGGGAGAAACAAAAGTTTGGGAAGAGGAAGAAGAGGGATCCGGGCCTCCAAGTCTCCCCCCACCCTTCACTTGAGCAACTCTCCCATAGTTTAAGAACCACTGGGCTAACCTGAAAAATAGGTGCCATATGTAATCCAACCTTGTGAGGTGCTATGTAGCTCAAACCTTCACCACGGGAACTGCTAGTCAAGTGAGATGTTGGTGTTTGTAGTTTAGTGAGATACTTGAGCTCTCAGGCTTCAAATTCTCAGCACCCTCCCTAACCTGTAAATCCCAGGGTTCTATAGGATGTTGCCATGGCAGTTAGCATGAAATCATACTGCTATAACTATAGAGCATGAAAGGGTCCAAGGTGTCAAGTAATATATCCAAAAGTTTTCTCTTTTCTCAAGCATGGGAATTCCTCTACCAAAAGTATAGTTATGGTGGAAAGTCTGTGTTCCTGGTCCCTAAATCTGGTTTCAACTGTTTCATGATGACCACTGGCTTACACTTCCTGAATATTGTTGAGATGGGTTTCTAGTTAGAAAATCTGTCAGAAAGGGAACTGTACACTCACGCAGCTCTGAATTTGCTACAACCATCAAAATTTTAGTCACATTACACTGAAAAACTCATTTTGTACCATTGAGGGATATAATATCTCACACACTGACTTCTCTCAAACTATAGAAGGTCACCCTTCACCTTTCCAAATGTCCAATTGCCCAGTGAACCAACTTTCTGCCTTCATCCCCACCAGACCAGCTTCACTCATATTGCCTGAGCAGCCAATATTCTGTTCTAGTGGCCTACAGTTTTCATCACAATTTCATGAAAAAGGGGCAGCCAATGCCCAAAGCGGAAAGCAACATGGAATAGTGGCAGTGGTAAGATGCTTTGCAGTGCAGGTAGAGGGCATAACTTCTGTAGCCTTTGCAGGTTGTTTCTATTACTCTTCACCTATCCAGCTTAATAATGTGGAGGTGTGGAGGTTTGGGAACTCTTCAAGACACAGCCGGAAGTTGCACACTGTTCAGACCAAGGTGATACACCAAGCTTTTGGGTTCCCAATTCATCCCTCATATTTTATATCAAAATAACAATGAAAAACACAGGTTGGGTGACCCCTTCCATGACCCCACAGTGGATATCCTGATGCTGAAGTAGATCTTTGCATGTAGGAGCTAGCAATAGGAGTCGCTTTGGGCCTCACCTGGATTGGATCGCAATAGGCAAAACATGTCTAGAGTAAATAAGGGGACCCTAGACAAAGGAACTGGGATCAGGAGCTCTAACACAAACAATACATCCACAATCTTGCATAGTAAACCCCTCTTTCCTGTAAAATGCATGTCTATCACTCTTCAATTTCACTATTCAATAGAGTTTCACTCCTTTATTCCCCATCTGGAAAACGAATTTCAAGCCATTTAATTTTTTCAACCCTTGGCATCTGCCACCAAGTGACATTATTGGGTATAAATATTGGCCCTAGACTGGCTGGTCTTTGGCTCAGCCTAGTAGCAGGCAGAAATTCTGTTGGTTTCCTTGGCTAAGCACCTCAATACATTTGCCTATCCCACATGCTGCGGAAGTTATTGAGCCCCTCTCCTTGTCCCAGACCCTCAGTGACTGGAGTCAAGATCCATCTATATGAAGTAACACTGTTAGTGAAGCCTCACTTCTATTCCAACCTCCCACCTTTGACTTCCTTAGTCCTTGTGTCTGTGCATGGTCTCTTGCATGAGTGTGAATGTGTGTTTAACTCTCCTTAATAAATTCAATTCTTATTTGAAAATGCTTCTGGTGTTCTGTGTGAATTTGGACCCTATAAAGCTGGAATAGATCCCCAAGGCTGTGTTACCCCAGCTGTGTTTGAGCTAGTTATAGATTTCCCTAAATAAAATATTGGCTGTGGGGCATCCTCCCCAGACCCTGGGGACAGGGTGAGCATTGTGTGGCCCATATGTGGCTCCAAAGCTTCTCAGAAGTCCCTGAAAAACCCCAAGCCTACAATTTTAAAAATTAAAATTTAATTGATTTTTAATCGTCAAACACAGAATATTAATTTTATCCACAAGCATCTATAATCAAGACTACCCATGCCACCTTCTGGATTGATTGAGGCTGGGGAGGAGGTATCATTTAGACAAGAGGTCTGCTTTTCTTTATTTATCACTTTCTTCTGACCTAGATCTGCCCTTGTCTAACTTTATATATTCAGCAATGAATATATTTCTATTTTTGTGCAGTAGAAGACAAAAAAAGCAGGCTTGTGTTACTGGAAATAGTCATAAAAATTGTATTGCATTTAGAATTTTCCAGAAAGGATCTCATGTTTTCCCAATATGAGGAGAAATGAGGACTGAATACAAAACACTATAGCACTATCTCATGGGACAGCTTTCGGCTCATAATTTATCTGAATGTAGAATTTTTCTATATTTTTAGGCATGACCGTCCTCTGACATAGCAAATTATTTTGAATGCTACATTAACACATTTTCAGAAGCTCATTACATGTGCACAGTTACTTCCCCTACCACCACCACCACCACAACAGTAGTTCCACTACTCCCAAATTTGCAAATGGTCCAAAATGTGCACAGACCAAAATTTGCACCGAGCCAATGGGGAAGTTGCATTCACAACCCTTTTCTTTCTTCATACAAACCATAAAACACACTCACCCTTTTAGAGATATTGGCTTGTAGCAACAACAGAGAGCAGAGGTATTCACATCGTGACAGTAAACTTTGGATTTCGGAGGGAGCATATCAGAATACGTTCCTTTGCAGTCCCTTCCGGTTTTGGTGTCATTTCGTATTTCAATTGGGTCTTCTAATACTAATGATATCATCACATTGCCCATCTTGATTGGTTATGTGTTAATGTCACTGACAACAGGATGAAGAATGCTGTTTTCTTCTTTTTATTGTCAAATTTTATTGCCAAAGTAAGAGATGATCTAGGCCAGGATTGGGCAACTAGTGGCACTCTAGATACTCTTGGACTATAATGTCTGTCTTCCTTTATCCTGAGCTAGGACTGATGGGAGCTGCTTCTAACAATACCAACACAACTTCTGCTTCCAATAAAGGTAATCCAGTGGGTTCTTTTTTTAAAAAAATGTATCTCAGATTCCCTAGCCCTCTTCTTTTCTCACTGTAGACTTTGAATAGTCATCTTGGGAAATTCACCACCATACTGTCAGAGAGTTCAATGTAATCAAAATCAACACCCTCCATTTCGTTTCAATCAGAGATTTTGATTAACTTTGTAATAGAGAAATGACAACTGTCCAACTTCTTTCTCTGTTCACAACCTTCTTTTGCCTTGTTCTTCATTAAAGTTCTTTATACCATTTCTGCTCGAGCCCCTGCCATTTCTGTCTCACCTATAAAACAGATGAACACTCAAAGTTTAAAACAGTATATTTACCCAATCCATTTGCTGCTGCTGCTGCTGCTGTTACTATTATTACCATTATTTTATTTTATTGATTTTATTTATTTAATTAATATCCCACCTTTTCCCAGTCTGGCACCAGACCACCTCACAATACAGATCTTAACAAAAGGCAGTTAAAACCAATCATAATAGGTTTTTTAAATCTTTTAATCACTTAAATAAACTACAGTCGATGCATTATATCCACAGATTCAGCATCCATAAATTCAATCATCTACAACTTGAAAACATGCCCCAAAAAAGTTCCAAAAAGCAAACACTGATTTTCCCATTTTATATAAGGGATACTTTTTCACTTTAAGGCACAGTAAGGCATATTTCACAGCAAGGCAAGGAAAGCCAGCATGGTATAGTGGTGCGAGTTTTGGACTAGGGGCCCATTAACACTATAGAAGTGTGGCATAATTATTCCAGGTTAATTGCCATGGTTTTGTCCTGTTGGTTCCTGAAGTTTGTAGTTTGGTGAGGCACTGGAGACTTCTCACTGAGCAATCAAAATGCCATTCCTTAAGTTACAAATCCCAGGATTCAATAAGATGGAACCATGGCAGTTAAAGTGGAATCATAGTATTATAATTATGTAGTGTGAATGGACCCTATGATTCTAGGGCCCAACCACACAGGCCAAAATAAAGCTGTTTCGGGTCACTTTGGAGGTATGCTGTCTAAATGATGTATGTGTCCTAAGAGGCCGGAAGCCGCGCCAAAGCCATGCTCCAGGTCTAAGGACTGGAGCACAGCTTTGGCACAGATTCTGGCCTCTTAAGATGTGTATGTCATTTAAACAGCATACCTCCAAAGTGACCCGAAGCAGCTTTATTTTGGCCTGTCTGTACAGGCCCTAAAGATGGGGCCAAGGCTGCCACACTGGCAGATTCCGCAGCCCCATCCCGCCACTTCCAGAGGCCGTGGAGAAGCGGCAAACTGACGCTTCCCCGCGGCCTCCAAGTGGGGTGCATCAGGTGCTGAAGGGAGAAAGGGGCCACCACCGCGGCCCCTTTCTCCCTGGGTCTTTGCCACGGCCGTTTAAAGGCCACGGCAAAGACCCGCTGCAAAAAAAGAGCTCTGTATGGAGCTCTTTTTTTGCGCCGCGGGAAGGGCACACTTGGCGCCCTCCCACAGCGCAAAGGCATCATGGCGTGTGCAACGTGTCTAAATGCTGCGCAAGCCATGACACCATCATGGCGCGTCCATATGGATGCCGCCATTTAATAATGGCAGTGCCCATATGCGCTAGAGTTCGGGAGGGTGTAGAACCTATGCCCTCCCGAACCCTATTCACGCCTTAAAGAGCCCTTATCACGCTCTTTAAGGCCCATCTAGATCGGGCCTAAGAGACCAAGGACTGAATCTCCACTCAGCCAAGGAATCCCATTGAATCCCAGCCTTAGAGGAAGGCAATAGCAAGTCTCCTCTGAATATTGCCATGAAAACCCTATAATAGTGTTGCCCCAAACTGGAGTCAATTTGAGAGCAGATGACAAGTAAGGAGAGTCACTCCTCACTCTGCAAACTTTTAAAAGCAGTAGTCAAGAAGGTTTTCAAAACAGTTAAGGGACTCTCCCCTGCCATAACTATAACACTGGAAATTCAATGATGGTTTATTAGCGCTATTGCAATTTTATTTTATTTTTAGCCACCATCAGTCTGTGGCCAATTTACTTCCTGTGGGTCACTTTTGAGTTGTACCTGACATACATGTGAGCCCTCTGTCTATCTATCTTTCATCCCTATTTTTTAAAGTTGTTCAATTGGTGAAGGTTTAATACTACAAAACTGCTATATTTGATAGCTGATAATTGTACTGTATGTATGTATTACTCTGCAGATATATAGTTAAATGTTTAAATATTTAATTTTTTATTATTTATAAATAATATTTTATTTATTATTTAATTTTAGCAACCCACCCCTGATCAATATGCTCTACCTTCTCCTCACTCCAGTTGCCATGCTCCTCACTCAATGTAAGACCTCCCTCTGACTTTTTCTCATCCCCTTCCTGCTTATGGAAAGGTGAAGGTGTTCCTGGGATAAAGCAAGGGCAAGTTACCAAATAATGAGAGGGCAGAGGTGGTGTAAACATGGGGAATGAACAATATCAAGTCCCATGACAGAGCAAGTGTTGCAGTCAATGTCATCCACATTTTTTTTTCTTTACTAGATAAGCATGGCACAGGTCCAGAGTTCCCCAGATCCTCTGTCAAAAGATCTCTGTGATGGGAGTGAAATTGTAGGAATGGAAAGGCATGACAACATGACATTGGCTTCTTATCCTGTCATCACCATGCATTGGGTTTTGCACAGTCATAGCATTATTTTGCACCTCTGTTCAAATATCCTGTTTCAATGCTTGACTCACAATTCCTGCCAATCGATTGATTCAGAAAACCTATTTCTTATGCAGCTTTTGTTGCATCCTTTGATTTAAGTATGTTATATATGTCGTGCTGGGACTCTCTACTGTGGTGAGTTGTGAATCACACAGTTTATTGCAATGTTATCACCTTCCAGAGGCAATCTGAATAGATAATCCATTTTAAGATTCTGGAAATCATAATGTTGAATGCAAGAGAAAAGTGAGAAGAAGCCAGTGAAGGAGGAAAACACCTGCGTTGGCATTATTATCACATGCAACACACATCCCAGAGGTAGTACCTTAAAGCTGGAGAAAACACACCAATGAATAGCATTGCATCAGTCTATTTTATTTTAAATTGTTAAGTTTATTGCGGCATGAAAAACTATGGTCAGTACCTGGAAATTGTGATAAAGTGGCATGAAGAGGTGAAGGGTTAAAAATGCAGAAGGAGCCTTCCAGACACAGTATAAGAAGACGAAAATCTGGTTGCTGTTGCTGTATTCCAAAAGGGTCCTGGTCTGCACTTATAAAGTCTAATTGCCATAATGATGATGTTATTTATATTTATTGGTGGTGGTAGTGGTGGTGGTGGTGTTATTGAATGCCAAAATCTTACATGACCTGCTATGTTACTTAATTTTACGTATACATAGTATATACCCATTTACTGAATGGCAAAAGTGATTAACAGGACAGCATACAGAGTATCCAATGTGCATTGATATGTGATGCACACTGGTATATAATGTGCATCCCTGTGCAATGTACATTGGTGAGCAGAACATGATGTCTAGACATATTGAATATGCACCAATATGCATTATGCACCACACACATCATGCACCAATGCACATCACACACTGATTCCATACTGCACCAATGTGCAATTAGGCAATTTTCCAGCTCTCCTACATATTAACTGTAATGTCCTTCTTCCATAGCATGGACATGGACTCTGACTCAGAGGCCGAAGGAACCTGCTGCTGAACCAAAACAGGAGGAGACTGCAGTGCCACACATTTCAGAGACAGACCAGAGTGCAATGCCAGCTCTGGTGGAGAGTCCTGCCCATTCAGATATAGAAAAACACTTACCCCTAGGGCTTGTGTTGTCCACATACACGCAACCTCCAGTCCTAGAGGGGTTCATGCTCTCCTCAAAGGACTGTGTTTGCAGTTTGGGGGTGCTTCTTGACTCATCGCTTCACATGAGAGATCAAGTGAATGCGACAGTCAAGAGCACCTGTTATCAACTTCGGCTGATACGCCAGCTGCACCCTTTCTTGGAACCAGGGGACCTCGAAACTGTAGTACATGCATTGGTAACCTCAAGACTCAATTTTTGCAATGTGCTGTACATGGGGCTACCCTTGTGCTTAGTTTGGAAACATCAGTTGGTACAGAACATGGCAGCCAGGTTAATTACGGGAACAGCAAGGAGTGATCATATTACACCAATACTGAAGTCACTCCACTGGCTGCCTATTAGTTTCCAGGCACGGTACAAGGTGTTGGTTATCACCTTTAAAGCCCTACATGGCTTGGGCCCAACTTATCTAAGGGATCACCTGCTTCCATATAATCTGCCCCGTGCACTCAGATCCTCTGGGAGGAACCTATTGCAACCAGTGAAGACCAGATTGGTGGCGACCTCCCAGGGGACTTTTTCTGCAGTCACTCCCACTTTATGGAATGGCCTGCCGGATGAGATCCATCAAATTACCAACATGGATAGGTTTTAAAAAGCTATCAAGATGGATCTCTTTTGGCAGGCCTTCCCAGAATAAATAACTCGGCCACAAATATCCCCCCACATAGGCACATAGGACAATGACTCTGCCACTATTATGGATGGGAACTGTAGTAATGTTATTTTTAATTGCTATGAACATTTTAATTGTATTTTGTTTAATTCCTTTTTAAGGGGGGTATTTATATATATTGTTGTATTGTTTTAAATTTTGTAAGCCGCTTTGATTGCTACGGCAAAAAGTGGGGTATAAATAAAAGTTTTATTATTATTTATTAACTGCACCTCCTAATGACATCGCTGTTCTTGCTGTGCTAATAAGGTTGTTGTCCTTCTAAACCAGTAGTTCAGCCGTGGCTTGAGATTTAAGCTCCCCACTACCTGCCTTGCATAGAAAATGCAAACACTAATCATGGCGGAATAGGAAGGTCTCTGTGGGTGCCTGTTTGGGTTGGGTGAAGAACCATCCAGGTGTTGGTCAATTGTTCCCATCAGGAGCACAAGGCCAGATTTAGTTTGTCATCACTATTCCCAACTGCATGGAGCTGCAGTGAACACACAAGCACCATTTTATTAGAGCCCACATATTTAGGATTTAGGTTCCAAATTCAGTAGCAAATGTTCTTCACTGAATTGTACTGAAGACCAGATACATGCAAATTCCCCTCCTATCTTTATATGTAAAACAAAAAAAAAAGTATTGAAATTAACAGTAGGGAAAGTTCTGTGTTGCCAAAAGGGAAGGAGTGAAGCCGTTATTCCTTCCAGCTCCCTTCCTGCCTTCTGAAAAACCAGTTATGTACAGAGCAAAACTGTAGGAAAGCTGACAAATGCTGACAGAGGAAAAGCAAGAGAGGCTTTGGGAGGCAGTGTACTGGGATTTTGAGTTGGGCCTGTCATAAACATGTCACTCCACCCTCATCGCCACCGAGCTAATCAGCTCATAAACTTTTTCAGCTATTCCAACAAACTTTTCCTTTCATTTTCCATAATTTGACAGAGTCTGCCTCAGCCAGTGCCATGAAAAGCTTGTCAGGTTTTTTTGCTAGTTATTGCTATATTCCCTAGTGAGCATCAGGCTTCAGAGTACTTCACTGCAATGATGTTAGAACATTTAAATCACTTGCTGTAATTTACCTTGACCTGTCAGGGGAGAATTTACCTTAAAAATAAGTAATGGGCAAGCCAAGGATCAGATCCAACCGTTCACAGTGGGAAAGAGTCCAATTGCTAACCCAGGGGTTAGAGCTGTGTCTGCTTTTGGTGTTATGATAACTTTACTACAGTGCTTGTTGGTAAATTGTTTTGGTAGGGAGAAATCAATTGGAAGTCAATCTCAAAGTCAATGGCTATAGAACCACAAACTGTGGAGTAATCACATGTTTCCCCTGTAAAACGTATGTGTTCACAAAGAGTTTTAACAACCAGCAGGCCAGGACTATGTGCACTGAGCTGGTTGTCATAGGACAGAGCTGGAGTGGGATTCTTCAAGTGTTTTTGCAATTGCAAATATCAATATTCTTTGCATTGATCATGCTGGCTAGGGATGGTGGGACATGTAGCCAAACAAATTTGAAGGACTGCAGGATTCCCACTGCATCCAGCAGAGACTACAAATCCCCCTGTTGATGAACGATTACTTCATATGTCACCATTGGCCAGACTGGTTGGGGTTGATGGGAAATGGAATCCTATGCACATCTGAAAGGGCTCCAGGTTCCCCAGCTTGATTTATAGCCAGCTCTGTCCCATGGACTCAGAGCAGCTCTCAGCTGTTGGTTTATATATATATATATATATATATATATATGCTAAATAATTCTATAGCAGGCAAGAATAGATAGGCAGAGATTGCTGGACTTCAGTTCCCATCAGCCCAAAGTCCTTCACCACTGGCATTGCTGCCTAGGGCTGATGGTAACTGGAGTCCAACAATATATGGAAGGCCATGTTTTCTTCACTTATGCTTTAGGGGCTCATGATCCAAGGCAAGTAAAGGGTGAGGATGGGGTAAAAGAGGTCAAATGAAATGCAGATGACAGTGAAAATAAAACCAAATTTGGGGAACAAAGCAAAGAACTCCAAGCACATTAATAAACAGTCCAAAAAGCCATCCTGAAGACAATTTTGGAGTTTTGGCCAGCCAGCTTATAAACACTTAATTTTTAAAGAAAGATTTTACAGGGGAAGAGGAAGCTAAATTCCATCTTAATCTAATACCTTTATGAGGACAAATATTGTGGAAATTTCATTGGGCTTGATGGGCTTGATGGTAAAACAAGCAAGAGGACCGGGACAGGGAAAATTTATTTATTTATTTATTTATTATTTCTAGTATTTATACCCCGTTCTTCAGTCACAAAGGCTCTCAGAGCAGCTTACAATTGTTACTATTTTAAATTAGACAGTTCCCTGCCCAGCTAGCCAGATGATGGAAGTGCCCTGAAGAACACAAAAGCTTGCATTCTAATTTGTGGTCTTTGATAGAGTTTGATAGGAGGTAAAATGTCCTTATAGGTTTTAACATTTTCTTTTAACATGGCTAGCGTTCTTCTTTCAAAGAGGTTCCGCAGAGTTAAAGAAGCATTGGCTTCTCTGGAGTGCTGCCTTGAAGTCAGATGGATCTTCACTTCCAGCCCAAAGGCTGGGTCAGTTCTGCCATCCAGCTATAGTCCCAAAGTCACCAGTCATCATTGGAAAAGATACTGCAAAAGTGGAGCTTTCTCTGGAGCTTTGCCCAGTTGATGGATCTTCCTTCCCAGGCAGTGCCAGCCCTACCAGCTGGGGATGATGGGGTTTGAAGTGCAGCACAGATATTTTTGGTGGCTTCCATATCTGTTGGAGTAATGACTCTGCTGTGTGGTTTACTGCAAACTTTAAAAGATCTCTCCAAGGTGCTAAAACCTATCCACCAGATAGTGTTAGCACTTTGGATAGTTCCTTTATGGTCCAGGCTAAAACTAGTAATAGTAGAAGTAAAGTAGTAGTAAAGTGGATTTACCACCACATATGGAAGTCTCCAGCTGCCGCTGTTTGAAAAGGCTGTGATAATACATGTCTTTGTTTATTGATATCGTGTGCAAATATAACACTGAATTTGTCTCTCCATCCAGCTGCCCTCTCTCCAGTTCACAGTATCTCTATAGCACTTCTCTGTGCAGACAGTATTTTTTAGAGGTAACTCCATCTGTCTGTTAGAGATGTTATTGAATGCAGCATTGGAGAGAATCGGTGGTATTACATACCACTTTGAATGTCTCTGTTTTATTGGGTGATGACAAACGGACTTCCCTCAGGAGCCATACAGCTCTAAGGGAGGCAGCTGGTACTGAACAATTTGAGGAATCTAGAATGGGCAGCTAAACCTGAGATTGGTCCCCTGCCATTCATTTTCAGCCTTCCAACAACCAGAGAATTAATGAGCACAATGCTGCATTCCCTAACAGCCGTGAGTTTCTAATATTGCTTTCCAGGACTTGCAAGTCTTGAGTTACAATTAATGACTTACCTGAAATTAGTTTCCATTCTTCAATTTTTTTTTAAAAAAAGGGCCCAAATAATTAAATTATTAACGCCTGGTATTCCACCTACATTTTATCTCCAACTTTGATGATACGGGAATTGCCATGTTACTCAATGTTTCCCCTCCAAGCCAATACGGAAGCCATATGCTTCTTCTAAAGTGCCGGACATTCCTTTGTCTGCAGAAATGGAGGAAGGTAACTCCAGAACCCAGATTTGCCTGGGTCACTCCTTTTGTGCTAGAGAGCAGGAATAGCAAGTGTAGCAGTCAAATAAGTGCCAGCCTCTCCTTCCAAGGAGCCTTTGCAATTTCACGGGTTCCTGTGGAATGGCACAAGTGGTTGGCCAATAAGGAACAGGGCTGGCCAGCTGATATGGGCACGGTGAAGCAGACTGAACTGGCCATTGAAGTTTTCAGTCAGGTCAACCTGCTCCACATATAGCCATCCTCCAAGATTGCCCCCTCATTCCACTTCACAGCATCTTCCTGTACTAGCTCCATATAATTCAAAAGAGGGGTCCTTGTTGAGATGCAAATTGACTTTAAATTTCCTGGACTTTGAAGATGTCCCTATTGCCACATGGCCAAAGAGAACAGGAGCCTGCCTGCAAAAGGTATCCTTCCCAGCATACCATCTTTATTAAGGACTGAAAAAACATGCAGGCATCTGACTAACATCTCCAATTGTTTTTCCCCTGTTTGGTTTGTAACGATGAAGAAGCCCATGAGCTTAAAAAGCTTGCAACAAGTACGTTGTGCATTTCTGTTGGCCAATAAAGGGTATCACTGGTGGATTTTTGTTTGGATTTGTTTGGATTTACCTCCATGTGTGTTACTTTTGTTTCTGAGGATGTATAGCCTTGTCACAACTTTGGGGGGTTGGGCACAGAAGTGGGGAAAACTAGCATGAGTACAAGTAGAGAGCAAGTGTGGTGTATTAGTTTGCGTTCTGGACTATGATTCTGGAAACTGGGGCTCAAATCCCCACTCAGCCACAGAAACTCACTGGGTGACTTTGGGCAAGTCACACTCTCTCAGTCTTAAAGGAAGGCAAAGGCAAACCCCCTCTGAATAAATCTTTACAAGAAAACCCCGTGATAGGGTCACCATAAGTCAGAATTGACTTGAAAGCATACAAGAACACAATACATTATTCATAGTTAATGGTGGGCCCCTTAGGGAATCTTGGGGTTGAGGCAAACAGTACATGCCCAGCTCAGATCTGGTCTCAGTCCCATGTGTCAGGAGAACCACATAGTGGCTTACACCCATGTGGGATTCTTGTCTGTTACTCTAGGTCTACTCCTGCAATTAGGCAGGCAGGATGGTGATTTGATCAACTATCAGGATAACAGCCAAGTGATCGAATCTCGGTATCTGTGCCCCCAGTCTCACCACCTCTTTGATAAATGAGAGAGTTGATTTGGATACTGATGTGCTACTCAGTCTTGCACATGCTTGTGTATTTCTCCACTCCCACCCCATATGCAGCACCAGAAAAGAGGATCCATGCTCTGAGACTCAGGGCCATGCCCTGAAATCTGGGAACCTTACAAGCACATTTTTTCATGATATAGCCCAAGTGCATCTATTCTGATGTCATTTCCCAATCCCCTCATCTCCGGCACACTGGGGACATTTTTCCTTACATGTTCAGGCTTGTAGTCTGTGTTGTCCTTTGTGGGAGAGATGGCTCAGAACAAAAGAAAGCTGTTTCTCCTCAAAGGGATAAAGGGATTCCGCCTCTGTGAGCAGAAGAGGAGTTTCTTGGGTATGCACTTCACTGGAGCTGAAGCGCTTTCCATGCCAGAGGGCTAAATCTGTCCACTTTTGCCAACACATCTGTTTGACCAAGAAGCCGCATGAGTAAATAAGGAAGCAATTGAGTGGATAGGCTTTCCTCATTCCTTCCTCCCTGACTAAAAAGGCCTTTGACTGATAATAAACTAAGTCTTGAGTTACAAGGAGAATTCTATCTGCTTCACTGCACTTCACTGATGTAAGAGGTAGGTAGAGGTTTTTTGGGAGAGTGGCATCATCAGAAATAGCTATGATGAAGGAGTTCCTTCATTGTAGTTTACATCTGACCTTGATAATATGGCTCCACACAGCTGCCCACATTCTTAGATCTTCCCTGGAGAGTTATGGTGACTATCACAATGAACATCTCCACATCTAATTTTAATAGCATTCCAGTGGCAATGACCCCTCCAATAGCCATCTACATCCATCAGAGCCAACCATAGAAACTCATCTCTTCCCTCCTAGGATTATTGCTTTTTTAGATCTAGTTGTAAATTCATGATTTTTCACCCATTGCAACATGGGGAAGGAGTTTTTAGTTAGGAACTTGCCCCAAAGGGAAAGGATTAAGCCTCCTACCATGCATGCTGCAGTCTCAATAACCATCAGCCTACCACTCCAACTGGATAGGTTTTTTTTAAAAAAAAAATAGTATAGTTGTTATGCACACAGTGATACAGTGGGCCCTTGTTATCCACTGGGGTTTGGTTCTAGGACCCTCCGTTGATAACAAAATCTGTGTGTGTTCAAGTCCCATTAAGTATAATGGCACAACAAAATGGTGTCCCATATATAAAAAGGGAAAAAAATCAAGGTTTGCTATTTGGATTGTATACTTTTTGGGAATATTTTCAAACCGTGTATGCTCAAATCCATGGATAAAAAAATCTATGGATAAGTAGGGCCAACTGTACTACAATGAAATTGAGCTTGGTTCTTATGACACAAGAGGTTGCAATGAATGAGAAAGAGGATCTTGTGGAGCATAAGAAACACCTAGGATAGATACTAGTTTAGAAAACCTTCTTCCATAACATGGAGGAAAAGGGAATGGGATGGAGGAGATGGTAAAATAAGCCAAGACTGGATAGTGTTGCAACTCAGAGAGATGTGGCCTCTAGAAACTATAATGATATCCATAACATAAAGCCTTTTTTTAAAAAAAAATATTTAATCGGCTATATTTTCAAAGCCCTCAGAAGTGTGTGTGTGTGCGTGTGTGTTGTGCCATTTCCAACAAATTTATGATGGGGTTTCTTGCCAACATTTGTTCAGAGGAAGTTTGCCACTGCCTTCCCCTGGGGCTGAGAGAATGTGATTGCCTCAAGGTCACCCAGTGGGTTTCATGGCTGAGCAGAGAATTGAACCCTGGATCTCCAGAGTCATAGTGCAACACTCAAACCACTACTCCACACTGGCACGCTCTCTCTCTCATACATACATAAACACACATACACATTTATTTTTTGAAGCATTTTATCTGTTGCCTCTCAGCCCACCAGGGCCCCTGAAGCAACGTACAACAGACAGAAACACTGAAAATATAAAATACAGAAATCAAAACAGACAGAAACAACTTCTTTACAAAATAATTTAAAAACCACAACCACGCCTGGGATTTAAGGCCTGAAGACCAAGCAACATAATACAGTCTTAGCTGCCTGTCAGAAGCTCACAAAGGAAATAGATTCCCTGACATCATGTACAGTGATAGATAGATAGATAGATAGATAGATCTATGTCCGCAGTTCTGAAAGTAACATGGCTCTTGTTAGCCACTTTTTAAAAAAAAATCTTAATGGCTTTCATTCAACCTGGAGAGGTCATTGTAGTTCCTCTAGCAAAGTAGTAATGTTATCCTTCATTAAGTTACATTTTTAATGTAATGTAGTTATATCTTAGCTATTGAAGAAGGGAGTATGCAAAGGGATCTTGTAGCCTCTTTGAGACTGTGCAAAATAAGTGATAGCATAAGCTTTCGTAGACAGCTGCCTCCTCAGAAAGATTATGCTACAACTTCATTCACACAGTTTGTCTCAAAGTTGCTGTAAGATCCAATAAGATAAAAATACAGTTAATAAATTATTAACACAATAGTTGTTAATTACAATTAAAACAAATCCATACTAGTTACGTCCAAGGTCTGATCTATTTATAGGTCTTCTTGAGTTTTAGGGGGTCTTTCACACTACACAAATGTAGCAGTATTCCACTTTAACTGCCATGGCTCCATCCCATAGAATTCTAGGATTTAGTAGTGTCACTAAGGGGGTGCAAGGGATGCGGACTGTACCAGGTGACACCACTGAAGGAGATGAGAATACAGAAGGGGCGGTGATGCCCAGTGAGTGCCCCCCACCTCCCTCCCACATGCCACAGCATATGGCAAGGAGGGAGAAGGCCTGACATCCTCACCCAGTCCCTGTCCCACGCAGCTTTACATCAAAGTAAAGCCAAACATGGCAGGGAGGGAAAGGGTCTGTGGACTCCCCAGTCCCTGTCCTGTGCAGCTTTACTCTGAAGTAAAGCCATGCAGGGCAGGGAGTTGGGAGTGGTCCCTTTTGGCTCTGCCCCAAGCCCGGTCTCTGCACCCAAAGCCCCACACATGAAGCCCTGCCCCCTGCCCCCAAAGCCCCATCCCTGAAGTCTCACCTTCTCACACCAGGTGATACCCCGGTGTGGGTCACTGCTGCTAGGATTTGCGGGTTAGACAGAGGTATTTGGAATTCGCAGCCAGAGATCTCTAGTGTCTCACCAAACTGCAAACCCCAGGATTCCACGGGATATAGGTAAGGCAACTGAAGCAGAATCATACGGCTGTAATTGTGAAAGGGTGCTTAATATTGGGGAAGATGGGATATAAATTTATTATTATTATATTATTATTAAATTATTAAATTTATTATTATTAACCTTTATTTATATGGCACTGTAAATTTACACAGCATTAAACATACATTCTTTTAATTAGACGGTTCCTGCCCTCAACCTTGCAATCTAAAAAGACACAACACAAAAAGAAAAAGGAAAGGTGGTGGGGAAGGGGATCAGGTCCAGCAGTTCTTCTCTCCCTCTCAGGCCTGGACCAAGGCAGATGGACTGGATGAAGGGCTCGGCTTCTTAATACATAGTTAAAATGAGGCATCCTGGGGCAGACAAGGGCACACATCTGGGAACGCTTTCCTAAACAAAATAGTCTTTAACTCAGTTTTGAAACTGGTTAGAGAAGTGATGAGGTGTGCATGTGGGGGAAGACGGTTCCAGGAGTGAGGGGCAGCAAGTGAGAATGGACGAATCCGGGATGCGGCAGTGGGAATCCTAGGCTGGGACAGGAGACCTTGACTACCAGAACGGAGGGTACGAGTAGGAATGAAAGGAGAAAGAAGTTCAGATAAATGAGGAGGGCCCAGTCCGTGGAGGGCTTTGAAAGTCAACAACAAAAGCTTGTACTGGATGCAGAAGGGGAAGGGGAGCCAATGAAGGGAGGATAAAAGAGGAGAAACATGGTCAAAGTGGTGAGCGGATGTGATAATACCTACAGTACAGTTCTGGACCAAGTTTAAAGGATGGAGGTGAGAGAGAGGAAGCCCTGTCAGAAGAAGGTTACAATAATCTAGTCGCGATACCACTAGGGCATGGACCAGGGTCTTGCAAGTAGAGGCTGAGAGGAATGGAAGGATTTTAGCAATGTTGTAAAGAGAGCATCTATAAGCCTTGGCGGTGGCTTGGATCTGGGGAATAAACGACAGAGAAGATGAAACCAAGATGAAACCAAGACTGCGGGCTTGCTGAACTGGCTGAATAGAAATGTCATCAACAGAAACTGAAAAGGAGTATTGAAGGGTGGGCTTAGGAGGAAAGACAAGAAGCTCTGTCTTAGACATGTTGAGCTTCAAGTGCCGATGCCACATCCACTGAGAGATAGCAGTCAGACAAGATGAAACTTGCTGTTCAAGCCCCAGCGAAAAGTCAGGGGTGGAAAGATACAGCTGAGTGTCATCAGTGTACAGATGATAGGAAAACCAAAAGAACTGATGAGTTTGCGTAGGAACAGTGTGTATAGAGAGAACAAAAGAGGACTCAGGAAAAACCCCTGGAGAACTCCAACCGATAAAGGAACAGAGGAGGAAGTCTGACCACCCATGACCACTGCAAAAGATCTGTCTGACAAGTAAGATTAAATCTGTTGAGAACAGAGTTGGAGAACCCAAGGTCAGAGAGTATATCAACCAGAAGACAGTGATCCACGGTGTCAAAGGCTGCAGACAAATCAAGAAGAATGAGAATAGAGTCCATTCACCTTGGCCTGCAAGAGATCATTTGAGATCTTGGTGAGGGCCGTCTCTGTAGAGTGCCGTGTGTGGAAACCAGACTGAAAAGGATCCAGGATGGAATTGGCTTGGAGAAACTCAAGACAGCGAGAATAAATGACCCGTTCCAGAACCTTAGAAAGAAAAGGAAGAAGAGAGATTGGACGATAGCTCGTAAAAGAAGAGGGGTCGAGAGATGGTTTCTTCAGAATTGGGGAAACGAGAGCATGTTTGAAGTCCGAAGAGAAGGAACCCACAAAGACACCTATAAATGAAACATAAATTCTTAGCACCAAGAGTTGCAGAGTTAGAAGGAGACCCATAGAGCTGCCTTTGCAAACCATGATAACGCATTTGTTCTCTTCACAGGACTGTTGAGAATCTAAACTAAAGAGTAAACTAGAAATGTAGTACCATTTTCCCCCCAAACAATTAAAATTATAAGCCACTTGGTATTATGAACAAGCTTCAATTCTGAGATTTCTCTACGGCTCTGCTGACAAGGATGTCTCCTTGCACAGGTTTGTTTAACATTTTAACTCTCTCTCTCTCTCTCTCTCTCTCTCTATATATATATATATATATATATATACATTCACACACACACACATACACACATACAAACACATACACACACACTTGAGATGTCACAGCAAGCCTGTGCCTTTGAGAAAGGAAGGCTTTTCAGACCTTATCTTTTAAGTAGCTCCTTGTGAACAACACTATTTGCCTCTACAAATCCTCAGCTAATGCCTTAAAATACAACAAGAGTGTTGTACAATGTGTGCCTTAGCTGATACAGAGAAAACACTCATTATGAGAAAACACAGTTAAGAGTATTATCTTTACTAAATGGGGAGCAAGGAGGGGCAATCTCTTTTGAACTGTCAGTAGAAAGAAAAGATGCTGGCTTTGTATATAAAAAAAGCAATTAAATACAACATTTCCAGGTGACACTTACATGAAGGTTTACCAAATCTCTTCCATTTGCTTTCTAAAACTTCCTATAAAGGCTTTGAGAAGCTCTGTGCTTAGACAGTAAATATCTGATTGGACATCCTTCCTAATTCAAAAAGTTCACAGAAGGAAGTTTCCTGTTCACCTGCCTCCATGTGCTACCCAAAAGTCTCTTGAAAGCATGTGGCCAGGGTCTCATCGTTCAGTGTCTTGAACAATGATGAAGGGGCCTGGGGTGCAAAATCAGGCTAGGAGCATAGGATAAGCCAAAAAAGCATGTGAAGAAAAGCTTCACTCCTCACCTCATATGACACAGAAGCTTCAGAGACCTAAAGCCATGTTAGTCTGGGATATCAGTATGCAAAGGCAATTTTGTTGCACCTTTGAGACTGAGAAAAATGAGTTGTAGCATATGATTTTGTAGACTTGGGGGCTGTACAAACAGCCTCGAAGCAGCGGCCTCCAGCCTCCCCTTCTTCGGCTGGATCGGTGCAGTGGCAACTTCATGCCACAGCCCTGATCCAGCCTTTCCAGGGTGCCATAGCCGCGTTGCCACAGCTATATGGTTCTCCTTCGACACAGCTATACAGCACTCGTTCATATGGACACAGCGCTGGAAGAGTGCTATGACACTGTGGCCTTGTGGAGCAGTGTGCTGCATCATGGTGCCCTGGGAGCAGACTCAGGGTGTGCGCCATCTGGAACATGATGCTCCGACCCCACCCTTTGGCTGGCCTTTCAAGTCACTCTGACAGTGAACAGGACCTACCCCTATGTCTACTTCCTCAGATGCATTGTAAGGATCTTTATAATCAGACTCAGACCCAATCTGCCCTGCAGAATTAATGCAGTTTGACACCACTTTAACTGCCATGGATCAATGCTATGAAGTCCTGGGACCTGAAGTTTTGTGACTGTGGGGAGGGGATAATGGGATTTTAACCATTCATTTCATTTCTTTAACAGCATAGTTCTTTTTGTATTTATTCACAAATTAATCCCACTGAGTGAAGTTATTAGAAAATTTATTCATGGTTACTTTTTCCTTTCTTCCTTAGAATCCCAACAATCCCAACTATTGTTTTTAATAGAATTGTGAATGTCAGGTAGCAATTCTTGTCTCCGTCATGTCATATCCACCTATTTCTGGTATTCAGGCTTCTGTTGCAGGCCCAAAGGCAGGCTACCATGCTTTTGCTGTGCCATTTCACTGGCAATCTTAAAATTAACAATACCTTTAGCTGTATTCAGACTGCACGATGATACACTTCAATACTACTTTACCTGTCATGGCTTCATTCTGTGGACTGCTGGGATCTGTAATTCTATGAGGTACTTAGAATATTTTAGTCCATTGTCCTTAACTACAGCGTTGGACCCCTCTAAATTATCTCATGAAACTCCACATGAAAGGCTTCCATACAATGGGGCCATGGCAGTTAAAGTGATATAAAACTGCTATAATTGTGTAAATTTTCTACTGGTCAATGACCAAATAAAATTTTACTACTAATGCTATAATTGTATATTGTGGATGCACCCTCAGTTACATCATCACTTTCTGCTTAAGCATTTTAAGGAATAACAGATATTGTTCTGCCTTTAAAGAAATCTATGGCGTGAATGCACTTGAAGGACACCATGTACCATTGTGATCAATTCACCTGAAAATGAATATCATAGAACTCGAGAAGCTATGGAAATGGACAACCCACAAACTGAAAGAACTTGGAGCACCTCCTCTGTTGCACCAACCATTTGAAGCCTGGGGAAATTTTTTCTGCTCTTTTGTTACCTGCAATCCTCCACTGAAGCCAAAGAGTGGTAGATTAAGGACAGATTTTTAAAAAAATAGTGCATATTGTACATATATAGTTTAAGTGTAAGGTTCACTTTCCAAGAAGAGATTACTGATAACAGAGCTTTAAATGGAAATTGAATAACGATTAGTTAAGACAAAGATGTAATTCCTCCCTGTACCAGAAGGTATATCCCTCTGAGGAGCACAAAATGAGTATACTATTTTACTCACAGTTTGCTCATTTGGCAACTTGGGGCCAAAACAGATGGTCCAAAAGCGGTGTGGCGGCAGCGATTCCAGGGTTAGGCACCACACACCAACCACACAGTCCCTAACCCTAGTATGTCACAGAAGTGGCAACAAGGCATTGCCCCATCTACACAGGCACTGCCATCTTGATGTAACGGACATGCAACATCCACACATCACTGCACGTTGCATATGTTATGAGTGTGCCAATGGTGCACTTGTGACATAAGCTGGACGACACAAAAAGAACCTGGAAAAAATTGGTTCTTTTTACTCCGGAGGGATGCCACATGGTTTGGCGGCTGTGGTGTCTCTCTGGAGTTAAAACAGGCACCTCCAGACAGCCATTTTCTGGCAGTCTATCTCACTCCTTGGAGACCTTTTCCCACATTTCCAACCATCTTTATTCTCCTTTTTCTTTCACTGTTCACTTTTCTCTCTCCCACCCTGGTGGCTTCCTTGT
Organism: Urosaurus nigricauda; assembly: GCA_034509955.1. Classification (NCBI taxonomy): domain Eukaryota; kingdom Metazoa; phylum Chordata; class Lepidosauria; order Squamata; family Phrynosomatidae; genus Urosaurus; species Urosaurus nigricauda. Next base: position 68,068,553 of record JAOEGL010000006.1, on the reverse strand, counting down.
CAGTGAGGCATTGAATCCACACCACATCCAAACTTTAAAGAAGCTGATCTAAGCTCTAAAACCTACCCCTATAACTTACTTTGCTTGGGAGTGAGTGGTGGCTTTCTTGTTCACAGGGTCATGTCAAGCTTTACACTAAACTTTTTAAAAGCTATCCAATGTGTTGAACACAAAATAGGTCTCTCTCAATGGTGATGAACAATGGCTTCCATGGGAGTGAGGCAGTGAACTCACTCCAGATTTAAACCCAAACTTTAAAACCATTTTCCAAGGTGATGAATGAGACCTATTGCCAAAATAGCTTTAGTGCCCAGGACAGCATTTTTAAAATTTGGGTTAACACCCAGGGTAGATTCCAAAAGATGTGAAAGCTACCTCCTGCCACTGGCAAATACAAACATAAGCAAAACTCAAATTAATAGTTAACCAAGGACAAAGCTTTAAAGCTTATTTTTATCAAGAAATTCAAGGTAAACTTTGAGAAAGATATTACAAACTCCTTATGCAGAGAGATCTTGTAGCACCTTTGAGACTAACTAAAGAAATTACTAACCCCTGCTCCTCAAGCAGCAGTAAGTTCACAGTACCTATATTCAGAGCTTTTCCTTTGGAAAAGAGTACAAAAGGGACTTACACTATCGTATCTGCAATTTCACAACTGAAGCAAGCATTACAGCATGGATGTAATGTGGGCAACTGTGGAAGTTTAGGGAGCTGTATTAGACTCCCTCCCCCACCCCCCGAGACCTTGGACATTCTTGCCATCCCCCCATAAAAAAAATCCCAAATGTTTTCAAGGAGACATGGGAAGCATTTTCAACATGTTTCACCATTTTAAGCCCAAATCACCTCCTGTTCACTTCCCTTTTCAACAAAAAGTCTCTCTTGGGCCTAAATAGCCCTGGCAATCAAAGATCCAAAAAAATTTCCCCATGCCCCTTAGAAGGTGTTTGGAGACATTTGGGGACAACTTTTTGCACACACAAAAAGTAATTGTAATGTACCTCTGCATTATAGGCATGGAAGGAAAAGAAAGGTAATGCAGCTGCTGCCTTAATAGAGCAAAAACACCTTGAAAGTACAGCTTGTATGACATGCATGCACACACAAGCACCTAAGCACACACTTTTGATCAGGATTTATAAGATCTGTAGAAATAAGGACATCCACAATGGTGGTACTACTTTTACAAATATCTGCATCCCTGAATACCTAAGGAGCTTATCCCATGAACTTTGAAACCGTCTCAAGACTCCCGGGCTGCAGCCAGGAAGAGGTATGGAAGCAGGGATTATTGCATGAGAAATCACTGCCTGCCATCAGCCCGGGTGCAAGGCATGCTCTGCCAGTACTTTTTAGAAGCCAGAAAGCTTCCAAGTTCAAAAAAGTGCTGGCGAAATGTGGCTGGGACCCGGCTTGGACCCTGGGCTGATCGTGGGCAGTGATTAGGTGTCGATTTAGCATGCAATAATCCCGGCCTGCATCCTGTGTCCCAATTGCAGCCCGGGAGCCTTGAGACGGTTTTAAAGTTCATGCAATAGGCTCCTAAATCTGTTTCTGCCTGTTCAAGCTGCTTTCATTTCACTGCATAACAGAGCACTTTGTCTGGACAAGGACAAAGGTGATTTCAGCCCTCAGCTCAGTAGATGGAATTGGTTTGTACTTCATGAGCTTGAAATTCAAGCACATGGCTATTAAGCGTGATTATGGCCCACTATCTACTGTTGGGCCATGCCAAATGAGAGATTAGGCATTATGCAATAGCGCACCAGGCCTTGCAACAAAAATAAGTGCTTTTCATATGTTAGAAGCTTCAGTTCTTGGGATATTATTTTTAAAAAATAGCAAATAAGGTAATATGGAGCTGGTAATAGACTCTGATGACAGCAAAAATTACTCTCCCTGAAAGGAGATTCCTTCATCTTTAAAATAAAGGTTTTGTAAACAAACCCTGGCCATTTCAGTATGAGATTGATATTATTATCAAAGATTCCACACAAGATGTATGTCTGGTAACAATTTTATATAATATTGGTCTTAGTTCATAACGTTTGGGAATGACTTTTTTTTTTCTGATCATGGAAAATCTTATGCTATATTTTCTGTCTTTTTAGCAAAATCAAAGAAGTGGTAAATACATATTTAAAAAGAAATATAAAAAGTAATAGCTGTGTTTATCAGATGATGATGATGATGATGATGATGATGATGATGATTGCTACTGCTGCTGTTACTCCTATGAAGCTCAGATAAGTAATTTGGGAAAGGGAGAGGTATCTGAACAAATTGCTATGGGCAGATCTCACTGTTAACATTTTGCAAACACTGCATGATACAGATCAGTATCCACTGGTTCTGGCTTAATGTGGCACCTGCTTAATTTAGTTAACACACAGAATCTATTGGTCATTGTAATTTGAATTCAATTAAATTGCCTTCACTTCTAGTCCTTTGGGAATCTGCCTCTTTTGAAAGCTTCCAGCTCACCAGATCACTTAATCACAGACCATCTGCACATATTATGTGAAGCAGACATAATTATCATCATCAGAAATAATCAGAATAAAGAACCCATTTTGTGGCTGTTTCTCAATATAAGAAGGGCTTGTATATCCTTACTCTTCAGTGTTGTTTATATTTTCTGAGCATACACCAATGTTATTCCTAATACCCACTGTTTCCTGGACATCATACCTGCTTGCAAGAACAAGACTTTGTGAGGGCAAGGCTACATTGTGTAGGGCTGGCACAAGGTATTTTGCTGCCTGAGAAGATATAGCAAATGGCACCCCACACCAGTCAAGGTGTCCATCATCCAAGGTGAATGACCAAGGCTGCATCTGTACTTCAGAATTAATCCAGGTTGATTCCATTTTAACTACCATGGCTCATTGCTATGGAATTCTGAGATCAGTGCTTTGTTGTGGCACCAGAGTTCTATGACACAGAAGGCTAAATATCTCACAAAACTACAATTCCCCAAATCCCATAGCATTGAGCCATGAAAGTTAAAGCAGTTTTGACCAGGATTATTTCTGCAGTGTAGATGCAGTCTGAGTTATAGGGGCTTTCTAGATTGGCAGGAAAGGGTGACATGAAGTTGCCTTTTCCTTAATACTTAGCAGCTGCACTGCAAGTCCCAGGTGTGTAATAAAAAGGCATAGGGCAGCTACACTGAAGAGGTGTGGGGACGACTTATCTGAAGTCTTTTCTGTTGCTCAGCAACTACATTGGAAGCTCTCAGGATGCTAGAAACACAGGCGGAGCAGCTGCATGGGTGGCAATGAACGGGGCTTTTGGCCGCACTGAAGCTTTAATTTTTGTTGTTGTTGCCGGCTGCGAACTGTGCAGTTACACCACTACATCATACAGGCAATTGTATTGCCAGCTGCGAACTGCGCAGTTGCGCAGGTACATCACACATGAACTGTGCAGTTATGAAGATCTGTCAAATTACCATAGTGGTTTTGCTTCCCTTTTTAAAGTGCGCAGTTGCATTGGTGCACCATGAATGAACCCCTTTATTTTATAATAATACCCCACCCCTTTGAGATCAATATACATCAATAAAACAAGCTGCATCCCTCCCCCCCTTATAAAGATATTAAATCCAGTACAATTTAAGTTTATGAATAAAATTCTTTATTTTATGAATGAATTGACATTTTATGCGCAATTGCATAATAGTTACAGCATCCCAGAGTCCATACTGCACATGTCTAGGGTTTGGATTAGGGCTGGAGCTAGGGTTTGGGAGCTTTAAAAAACTGCACAGTTGCACTGCAGCATTTAGACACAGCTGCACAGTTGCACCCTTTTAAAAAAAAAAGCTGGGAAAAGCAGCTCCTTTTTAAAGCTGCTTTTTTCCCACTAAAATGCAAAAGAAGTGCGTTCATGCCAAACTTTCAGTGTGCCTCATCTAAAAGCTACACTTTCATGCAGGCATGAACACACCTCTTTTTGCCAGTCTAGATCAGCCCATAGTGTCTGATGGTAGCTTTCATATCAGAAAGGTAGTGAACCCACTATAGGTTTTAGTCCAAGGTGCTGAATGTATTTTGCAGAAAGGGTCAGCACCTTGGATAGCTTCTTTAGGTTCCAGAGCAAATTCACTAGCCTTTTGAGACAAAAGTCACCAGCCAGGATTGCTAAGTTATTAGCCCCTAAGATCCTGCAAACAACTTTCCTTGGGCATATAAAACAAGGAAAAGATAACAAATTGCTGTAGGTTTTTAACCTTTCCCTCACCTGCTAGCTTTCTCTTGCAAGTGCCACTGATTATGAAAGTTCTCTCTTCTAGTTTTTAGTTGAATCAGGGCAACTTACAGCTGAGCACAACTTCCAGTCCAATGTGCCATGTCACTGTCTTCCATTTCAAGATCATTCATGTATAAAATAAAAAATTGCTGTGTAGGACACTGTAATGTTCATTAGAAATTAGTGGCCTGTTGCTCTATTCTTTATTTAATACATCCTGTCTATGTCTGGTTGTAATCAATGTCTTCAGGTTACAGTCATTTAGCTTCACCAGGGTAAAGAATATAATTGCTAGGTTAAAAGGGGTCACTGCTAATACCTGATTCAAATGGATAATCCAAGCATGGGCTTAAAAGACAAACGTCACCACATAGTTCAAAAGGTTAGGGTTTCATTCCAATAATTAAACAAAGATATTTGCCTTTAGCCAGGAAAATGTTCCATGTATTTCCGGATCAAGTGGCTTTTATCAAAAGACAGAGGCACTAGTACGTACATGCTGGGCAAATAACCCAGTGAATAAACCTCTCTAGTTCAAGCATCAAGGATGCAGGTGATTAAGACAAGATTTGGGAAATCATCTGGATGCTTGAAATGAGGAAAACATAATTTTGTTCCTTGGCAAATATGCTTGTAAATCGATAGAAGCTGCTCCTAATGAAAAGATATTGGTCTTGTTGGAACATTCAGTAACTCATTACAGTTGTTCCTGTGTTCTTAATAAAACTGACATGGTGCCTGGCAACATCACCTTCTGTCCTCCTTTATTATATCACCATGCATAAAATAAATGGCAAAAGACACTTTGCTATCTGGTGGCAAAATCTGTCTCCTTGGTTCACTGATGCCTTGGTTTACTGTAATTCCAACTTTGTGAGGAAACAGTTCACAAATGATAACCATCTCGGTTATCACAGAATCAGTGTCAAACACTACTGCCTGCTAATCGATCAGTAGACTCTATCTAGTCCACTTATCCCTGGTGGCACAGTAAAGAAATGCTGGTACTTCAACCTCTCACAACCACAAGGTTGTGGGTTTGATCCTGCAGGGCTCCAAGGTCCATTCAGCTGTGCATCCTCCTATAGGTTGCTAAAATAAGTACCCAGTTTGTTGGTGACAATTAGCTTACACATTGTAAACCACTTAGGGAGTGCTCAAGTGCACTGATAAGCGGTATAGAATTGTACTTGCTATTGCTATCTCCTATGGAGCTTGAAATGGGTCCCCAGTATCCCAAAGTTTTGTGTTGTTGCTGTTTTTAAACAGCACTTAAAAGACACTTGCATGCACACAAAGATTTCTCCACCATTTTTGGTTTTTCTATATACCATTTCCAAGTCTCCCTATTTAGGGTGACTAAATATACAAGCGGCAAGGCTGTTTTCTATCACAACCCCTCAGGAGGGATCGAACTCATGACCTTTGGCTTCAGAAATTCCAGTCCCCATTCAACAAGAGCAACAGCTCTAGCAGCAGATTCACAGAGAGAAGCAATTAATAGAACAGATGGGGAAATCTAGACATTAAGTAGCAAGGGCCACAAGTTCACCTCCCCTTGGAACTGACTCAGCCTTGTACTCTTTTGAGATAAAATTAACTCTTTACAGCCTTCTGTGTATAGATCATCCAGAGAAGCTACTTAAGAGCTAAAAGAAAACAAAACATAAATTCACACACATCAACACCAATTCTGTTAATGTTACATAGAGTCAAGGCTGTGCCTCTGTTCTGTATGTCTTCTTTCACCCAGCAATTTTTAATTTGTAACTAATCTATTGCAGAATGATGAACCAAAAGTTATTATGCCTGAATGTTTTAGAGTTGCTCCATCTTGTACACTATATGTAGATCAGAAAGATCTTAAAGTGTAAAGATATACAGCTGATTACTAAAGTTAGAATTATTCAAGCCATTGTACTCCCTATTACCGTGTACAGATGTGAAAGCTGGACAGTGAAGAAAGCTGACAGGAAAAAAAAAACTCATTTGAGATGTGGTGCTGAAGAAGAGTTGCTGAGGATACTGTAGACAGCTAAAAAGACAAACAAATGGGTCCTAGAATAGATCAAGCCAGAACTCTCTTTGGAACACAAGGTATGATTCACTAGAAATAGTAAAAATGCTAGGAAAGGCAGAAGTAAAAGAGAGAGGAAGGTTGCACACCAGATGGATGGACTCAATTAGAGAAGTCACAGGCCTGAAATTGTCAGATCTGAACAGAGCAGTCAAGGACAGGGGATCTTGGAGATGTCTCATCCACAGGCTTACCATGAGTCAGGGTCAACTTGAGGGCATATGTAGACATATGAGAGATTTACTCTTGTTGCATATAGACATGTTAAGATGGTTGCAAGTATATCCATCTAAATGTGATTTATATCAAGATGCTAAAATCCAGTGTACATATTACAAATATAATTTTGTGAACTGGTGAACATAATCATTTTTTTAAAGGAGAAGCAGTGTTAGTCTGTCAGACCAAAGTCACTTGGGACCTTTAAGACTGTTCAAACACACAGTCTAGGAAACCAAAGGCTGATTGCTACACAGGTGATAGCCAGCAGCTCGTGACCAAACCACGTCACAATATGGCTTCGAGTTAGCACAGACTTTAGTTTAGTAAATACGAGCCTTAAGTTCCAAACAGAGCTCAGCAGTGTCCAAGTCAGGTAAACAGCACCCAGAGTCAACAAATACAGTCCAGGTCAAGCACAGATTTCAAAAACACAACAGGGGGCCATGTAAGTCAGATAATCTCCAACTACTCCTGGAGGGCAGGGCTGCGAATTTCTAGATCAGCAGCTCAATGCAGCTGCTGCATAATTAATTGCTGCTTCTTATAAATCCTCTGAGACTTCTTCAAGCCCTATCTTTGTTGTCTCTGCTCGGAAAAGTTAGATGGGATAAGTGATCTTCTTTACCTGAATGGGCAGGACACTCTGCCAGACCAGGTTTTGTGCTCTGGTCTGTCTCTGAAATGTGTGGCTCTGGAACCTTCTGTTGCCAGTGACGTCACTAGGGAGTGCAGGGGTCCAGATCGCACTGGGTGACATCTGGCTAACTGACCCCACATACACCTCACTGTCACATGCCATGGCATGTGGCAGGGAGGGTGAGGCCCAGGGAAACTTTCTGTTCAGAGGAAATTCACTTTTCTGTAATGATTCAGTGATGCTAGAGGGGGCTGACAATTCCATGATGATGAGGAAGTGCTCCCGGTGTTCACACACACACGGTTCCTCAATGATCCAGCAATGTTTTACCAACGTTTCTTAGCTGGTGTGGAAATCTTCTCAGTCTCTGAGTCTGAGTCCATGTCCATGTTCTGGAAGTAGGTGGTACCCAAAATGCTGGGGTCTTGAAAGGCACCCAGAAACGGGTTTGCTTACGGAAATATTAGTAACTCAAATAACTCAAATAAAATGATATTTTGGCCAGGGCAACAGCAGCCTTGGGGACCCAACTATACCAGGTCCAAATCACATAGAACTCCAGAGGCAAATCCAAATAGGGTTTGTATTTGTATTTTTATTTATAATCAGCAGGCACACACACAAGAGCTAGAAAGCAAAGATGGGAGAAGTGGAATACTTTGAAGCCTTGCTAATGGAGATACGTTACTGATTATGAATCTTGATTCCAATCGATGAGAGTCTGGAATGGAGAAGACTCAATAGTCACTGCAGCAAGGGGGATAGCCAGTGTATTGAGAAGCCTAGTCTAGTCAAACTGGCAGAGTGTCTGTCTGCTTGTAAACTAGACCAGAGAACCACTGTTTTACTAATATTTATACTCAATACCATGTCTTGGGGGCAGAAACCAAGGCTTGAAAGGATTAGATTCTTGCTTAACAGTTTTCCAAGAGGAAAAAATGATTGGGACAGATGGATGATTGTTAATCCCTTTTGTCTGATGCATTCATAACAAACAATCACCTTCTTTGGCCAGAATCCCTTCTCTGCCCTCTAAGCACAAAATAATGATGCTGGGCATTCAGGATATCCCATCAGGGTGGGTGCCCTCTAACTCCCTTGCTAACACAAAACCAGTTTTCCCAAGTGTGAAAAGGTCTGGTGTACACAGTGGGGTCATTCCTAGGTCACCCCTCCCCAGCATCCCTTTTAATATTATCTTGATATTAAATATGAGGAGTGATTGGGGGCCTGGTCTTGGGGGTAATACAGGGCATGATAAAGACTTACAGATTTATTGTATCACGAGGTTTTCATGTATTATACCTGAAACCCTAAGGTTATACTCCATGCATCTGAACATGGGGATCATAACCCGTGAATGCTCATGCCATCTATTATTTTTGAAAGTGCCTCAAGACTGTAATTTTACATACTAGTTTCATTTTTTCCCTTGTAAGATGTCTGGAACACAACCTTTTTTGCTCATGAAGAGCTGTCATTTATTAATCCAGGAGAAAGTGAGTCTTGACAGCAGAAAGTGAAAGGGCTATAGCATTGTATCACGTTTGTCCAAGTGAAGGAATGTAATCTAATGGGGGGGGGGAGAGAATATTGAACCATCATCCCCCAAAAACTCAGAATAGCCACCATAAGCTCAATCACATGTGAATCACTGGAGGAATCTTCAGTTCAGCAATGTGTGCACAGTGTATACATTTAGTCCAACTCCTTTCTCAGTGCAGGAAATGCAGAGCTGGCACATTCCCTGCTTTAAGACCTCTGTGGAGATAGAGCATACCAGCCTTCTAGGTAATTGATTCAATTGTCAAAATATTCTTATATCAAGGGGTTTCTCCTAACACTCCTAACCAGCCTCAGATTTGTGATATTAATGAGAGTTGCAGTCCAACAACATCTGGAGGGTCATACATCTTCCTCATCTTAAAAAGATGGGTGATACAGCAAAAAGATAATTTTGTTTGCCTGGAGAGAAATTTATTTTATTTCATTATCAAGAAAGGTTCTGAAGTTTCAAAAAATACATTTTCTGATATCAATTTACTACAGGTGAATACTTTAAACTCTAAAATACAGAACCAAGGGTAGGCACAGTCCCCTCCATGTCTATGGCTCCCCAAAGTCTCAGCCTCATCAACTGACGTATGGTGGTGATACAAACTGCTCTCAAAATCAACTGAGGAAATGATTCACATGTTAGAATTGGTCATTCTTTTAAAATAATTAAAATTCTTGCCAGGTGTCTATGACCTGCTTCTGAGAGTTTCCATCTAGATTTCAAAATGTTCCAGCCTTCTTTTTTTCTTCCCTGGGCTTGCAAATGAAATTGAATTTTACATGTAGCTCTCTTCGCATTGTATCCATTTTAACAAAAGCCTCCACTGAGCTCTTGAAGCATTCTCTGGGACAGCACCTTGTCAACCAATCCATTCATGAATTTTAAAAGATCTCTTTTGCGGTTGCCTGACTCATTCACATAAATTTTCAAGTATCAGACACTATCTTCCATCAATGGACAATTTCAATCAAGGGACAATTTTAGTACAATAACAGGCAACACAAATCCTTCATAGACACAAATCCTTTGTCATATAGAGTTCCAACCAAGTTCAGATCATCTCTAAGCAGAAATTGTAAGAAATGAGTCATTTCTGTATGGGAAATGTATTGATATGTTATATTTTTGTCTCACTTTTCACCCAAATAGCACTTATTATGCCATCCATGAGTTATCCTCCTCACACATTTATCCTCATAACAGCTCTTTGAATAGACTGAAAGAGAAAATGGCCCAAAGGCAGCAAATAAACTTTACTGCAGGATGGGGGAGCATCTCCTTCCATATCTACCTACCATTGCCCTAAAATCATAGTCCAAGGTTCTCTTTCAGGTGCCCTTCAGAATGAGGTAAGACTCCAGGCTGGTTGACAGTTAGCTAGAAAACAGATGGCCTTTTCAATGATATCCCCAACTTGGGGAATGCCTTTCCCACAGTGTTTTGGCTGGCCTATATTCCAATAATTTTAGTGACAGATAAAGACCACTTTATTCTCCCAAGCATTTGAAGAACTCCTTTCCCGTTCTGGTAGATGTTTGCTTCTTTCTGCTTCGTTTTTATATATCATATTCCCCCCTCCCCTTTGCTGTTGGTATTATGGACCAACATCCTATTGACATCCCGTCAATGTGCAGGCATAACTTTGGCCTTGCAAAAGGAGGGATCCATTACTTGCTTCCACAAGGCCCCGACCTTAACATGCAAGAATATCAGGTTGGTGTGAACAGCTCTATCAGTGATTGGCTGCAAAGGTGCATCTAGGCTCATTCTGGCTCCTTGTGATAAAAAGGATGCAAAGACTTCTGCTGGGGTAGAGTCTGTACCTTCTTCTCTCAGTGCCCAAAATAATCTGGAACAAGACCCATGTGGCTCCCAGGTTGGGGATACAAGGAAGTTGTTGTTGAATTTATACTCTGCCTTTCTCCCCCAAAGTGGTACCTAAAGCAGTTGGTCAACAGAAACATTCTCGGATTTGCTAGGAAAAAAAATTAAACATATGCCTGAACTTATGGAAAGAATAAGCACAGGTTGGCTCACACAGATGTACTTCGCATGATCCTTCTTCATTGCTTAATTAAGGGCATACAATTGAATATATGAACAGCTTGCACTGAAAAGTATTTTATTATGAGCTGAGTGGCTAGATCAGGATTATCCCAGGCCCAGTGATTTCTGGGCCAAAGCCAGAAAGATAGGGATGGGCCCTGTTGATGTCATTTAGTGGCAAACACAGCTGCTCACAGCTTCTCATTCAAGCACACATAGAGAGAATATTTTCTTGTTTGGAAATTAAGACAGAAATCTAAAGAGCTGAAGTGAGGGGATTGTTCCATCTCACCTACATAGGGTGAATGGTTAAGAACATTTTCATTTTAATTTCAGTAGCAATATATATATATATATCATACAAACTGCATCAAATCAGGACTGCCATTTGGAAGTTGACTCCACATAAATGGGAGAGTTTGAACTCCATTCTCCCCCTTCTGCCCCCTTATCTGCCCATTCTCACCTGCTTGTTTTTCTGTCTTTGTAGAATGTTTTAATGCTTTTAATGCTTTTAATGTTTTATACTATTACCGTTTAATTCCATTTTAGTACTGGGAATAGGGGGCGGGGGAGGTTTAGGGTTTGATTTTATTGTAACTTTGGTATATTATATTGTTGTAACCCGCCCAGTTTCTTTGTGATTGGGCGGGCTAGAAATAAATCATCATCATCATCATTATTATTATTATTATTATTATTATGGCTCATGAAAACTAGAGAATCAGGGTGGGACACTGAGATCTGGCAATCCTAGATGAAGAGCTATGAAGTCTCTCTCTAGGCTGTCTGGTCTCTGCTGCCTCATCCCAGATAACATGCCATTAGATGTTGCAGGCATTATACTGTGACTGTGTCTGCATGAGTCCAGCCTCATAGATCCATCTTCTAGAATTCTGTAAGTTGCACATATTGTAGGAGAACATGATCCCGAGACACATCCATCACCATCAAATGTGCACTATTTAGCTCTGCCCAGTCCTGCCTTTTGACTCTCTTACCTTGCAAAGGGATGCAGCTAACCAGTTTCCTAAATGTCTAGTACAGTTCAGTCTACATATAGCTTTGAAAAGTTTTGTTCAGAACCTCTCTTGCATCCATTTGTCTAAGGACCCTATCATGTGGGGTTAAAACCCTGCTTACCTTTCCCAGTTTTTTTGCTTTCCCAAATTCAGTGCAAATTCGGAAGGCAGCCAGGTCCTATCACACAGAAATTGCCACCGAATCACAGCCTGGGTCCATCCAGGATGCAGTCTGGGTCCTGTAAGCCACTTCAATGGCCATTTTTATAAGCTATAAGTCAGAAGGGCAACTAAGGAGGGCAACTAAGATGGTGAAGGGTCTGGAAACTATGCCCTATGAGGAACGCCTTAGGGAACTGGGGATGTTTAGCCTGGAGAAGAGAAGGTTAAGAGGTGATATGATAGCCCTGTTTAAATATTTGAAGGGATGTCATATTGAGGAGGGAGCAAGCTTGTTTTCTGCTGCTGCAGAGACTAGAACGCGGAACAATGGATGCAAACTGCAGGAAAAGAGATTCCACCTCAACGTTAGGAGGAACTTCCTGACAGTAAGGGCTATTCGACAGTGGAACACACTCCCTCGGAGTGTGGTGGAGTCTCCTTCCTTAGGGGGTCTTTAAGCAGAGGCTGGATGGCCATCTGTCAGGGATGCTTTGATTTGGAGTTCCTGCATGGCAGGGGGTTGGACTGGATGGCCCTTGTGGTCTCTTCCAACTCTATGATTCTATGATTCTATGAGAAGCTTCCTTTTTCGAAAAGGTGTTGACAAAGCAGCTTACAGGATCCAGGCAGGGGTGATTTCTCTGTGATAGGACCCAGATGCCTCCTGAATTAGCACTGAATTCAGGAAAGGTAAACTGGCATCAGAGGATGACAAGCTTTGCCACCAAATTTCAATGGCAAATGAAAATCCAGCTACAAAGCAAATAGGAAACATATCAAGGAGTTGTTACTGTTTGTCACTGAAACGGAGGGGTAAATCACCAAAATCCCTGCCCGGTAAGCATTCTCTGTTTTGTTTTGTTTTTGCTTTTGTTTTTTAAAGCATTGTCTTCATTTTGCCACCAAAATTCAGGAGTCCAAGAGTCCGTAGGGCCAGCAATGGTGTAGCAACAGTGAACACAGCCTCTTATGGATTCAGCGTGGGGTGGAAAGATGATTGGTTTCTGACCCTATTGAAGTTGGTCACCTCTAGTCTAGGGCAGAATCTACATGAGAGCTGTATCCCAGCTCCATTGTGAAGCATCCCTGTCCCAGTTTGACCCCTTTACTGCCAAACAGACCTGTTTTAATCCAAACTGAAACCAGTTTGGAAAGCTATACAGGACTCCCATTATGTAGCCATATCAGCACAAGAGAGTGTTTGTACTGTGTGCATGTGTTTTACAGATAATAAAAAAAATTATTTATATCCCGCCCCTCTATAAGATGCAATCGGGGCAGCTTATAAAGATTTAAACACACACACACACACACACACGAACATACAATTCAAATCCCTCAATCCCCCCTTAAAATAAAATTAAACACAAACAACATAAAGTATACAACTTTTTTTAAAAAAATTGTGGCTGCGGTGAGGTTAGAATTCAGCAATTAGATTTCAGGGAACTATTCAGGAAAGGCCTGCCAGAAGAGATCCGTCATTATAGCTTTTTAAAAAGCTGTTTAGGGTGGTAATATGACAGATCACATCTGGTTTATGTCTGATCACATAACCAAAGCACCTGTGGGGTTGGGTAGTTTGTTTATTCCCTCAATTCATGTGCATATTTGCTTAAATAAATAGACATTGTTTTCCCTTCATTCTGATTGCCCACCTGCACTTCTATTAAGTGAGGCCAGTAGAGAAGGAGAAGGTGAAATGCTGACCTACGAATATTTGTACACAAACACCAAATCCTTCCCCCTAAAAAGTTAACGGTCCAAATCACACTGCAGAAATAATCCACTTTGAGACCCCTTTAACTTCCCTGGCACAATGCTAGGGAATTCTGGGAACTGTCAGAGAGCTCTGGTGGTGCCACAATAAACTAGTTTCCAGGATTCCCTAGCACTGAGCCAGGGCAGTTAAAGTGGTCTCAAACTGGATTATTTCTGCAGTATGTTTTGGAACAACACTGCCTTTTCTGGATACCAGTACAAACAAGGAATCTACCTTTCTGTGATGAGAATGATCAAGTGATGTTGGTTACCATCTGACCAAAGTAACACCCACCAATCTGGCCCCACCACCCCAGTTCCACCAACACCTCAATTTTGGGGTTAAACCACACTTTTTAAAAACACATTTCTTCCCCAAAACATCAGAGTAAACTGGAAGATTTTTTTTAAAAAAAATCTTAAAGCTTTAAGGTATCAAAAAGAAATCTTTTCACTACACAAGGAGAGAAATGCTGTGTGTTCCAACAAGACTGAGATCATAATAATGATGCATTATTTAGTCAGTGTAGATTCAGCTGGGGAATCTGTAAAAATAATGTAAAAAGCAGGGGGAACATGAGGCCCTTTGTTTTACTTTTGTTCTTCCTCCCCCCCAACTTTGAAACTCATGGCTCAGAACTGTCTGAAAGCCATACAAGTCAACAATAGAAAGATACTGCCACCAAAAGATAAGAACTAGCAACACATGTACTTTGTTTGAGAGAGAGGGCCTCAAATCCATTACAGCCAGTGGTATTGTCCAGGCCTGTCAGACATTGGCAGCTTAATATTATTTGGAGGAAAGTGGAGCGTGCTTCAAACAAAAACCACATAGACAGCAAAGTGTTCTTGCAGAGCTGACAGGTCTCTTTATTCTTCCCTCATTCATTTCACACTCATTGGCAGGAATAGCCATTCAAGGTATGGCTGTTAGCCTAATGTATTCTCAGAAACAAACCAACAGCAGGACATGTAAAGCGGTTATAGTTGAAGGGAGAGTAAATAGGATCCCAGGAAAGAGGGCTAAAAATGAATTTCAGGTCAGTTTGGTGTTAGGTTTGTGTACTACTTTACCAAATCCACACACAGATATATAATTCTCTTTTCCACAATGCTCCTTGTTTTTTTTTAATAGCATTGCACTGTTTTGTTTCAAACCATTGCAGCAAATCACATCAATTATAGGAAACGTTCTCTTAGTTCCTTCATAACGTATTGTTGATTCTAGTAGACACACTTTTGTTTTACTCAAAGTGGGAATGGCAAGGCTTATTAATAATTCTGAGTGATGACCCTGTGGATGTGCCACTATCCATGTTGCCCACCCTTTCCCAAATCACCATCATGTCCAAGGTGTACAGCACACCCCCTCCAGATGTCCCAATTAACATGGTGAGTCTCAGTTAACTCCCTGTTGTCCTACTTTCTCTGTTGCTTTTTAAATTGTCATGTCTTCAGTGGCCAGAATACTCTGAGATGTCCCCAGAGTATTCTGGCCCCTAATTCCTCCTGAATTCCCCCTATGAGTACCCAGATTGTTGGGGGCAAGTAGCTTACAGTTGTAAACCGCTTAGACATTCCTTAGGTGGTATGAAGCGGTATATAAATGAAGCTGTTTGTTTGTTTGTTACTTGTGCTCTCCACAGTGATAATGGGTGGCTTCCTCTCCATGTGATACCCATTTCTTACCCTGTGCCAAAGTGACTCATGCACGCAGCAGAGGTGCCAGGCAGCTTACAGGGACCACGTGGGAAGCAGTGGCATCACTAGAGTGGTGTAAGGGGTTCAAACCTCCCCACGTGAGGTTAAGGGGAAGAAAGGCCAAATTGGGTGTGGATGTTGTGAAGATGGCCCACACCCAATTGGGGGCTTTGGCCTTGTGTCATATAAGCAAGACTCAGTGAGCCAGTGGGGGGTGATTTGGAGTAAACAACCCATGTAGACAAGCCTCCAGTTTCTCTCACTACTTCCCACTTTCCTCCTTCAACCTCAGTTTACTACAGTTGTTGCAAATGTAATTCACAGCATAAAAGGAGTGTGCACTCAGCTAACTCAGCCAGAGGGAAAGGAGTGGGCAGACTCTTGCCTTTCCCACTACGCTCATTTGTGTTTCCTTCCCCCACACACACATGTTCCTAAACTTCATACATAAATTCCATGGTTTCTCTGTTTAAAATAGAAGTTTTGCATGCCCATTAATAACTTTTGTACTCTTGTTGCCTGGCCATACCCTTTTGCCCCGACTCTGGTGTTCCTCAGCCCTGTGTCCTGGTATTATTATTATTATGTTTATTTATATCCTGCCTTCCTCCCAGTACAGGGACTCACATATGAAATGTTGGAGAATATGACAGTGCTTCAAGAACTTGATCTGATCCTTATTATCTGGCTGCCTTTCTTCTGTTTCACTTTTGAATGCTTACTTTTCAATGGTTCAAGGATTTTTGAGGCTTTCTACTGGGGTGGGAAAACTGTAGCCCTCACACTTGGACTCCACTTCTGTCATGTCTGAAGCCCCGTTCCTGTCTCTCAAATCCCCACAATTCTCCAAGTTTTTTAAACTCTGGGGCACAATTTGCTAACAATTTTTGACACCAAACCATGTTTTAAAAATAACAGCAATACATAGAAACACATAAAAATTTCAGTGCCCACAAAGACCCCAGAACTTCCCCTGTTTACCTCTGCAGTCCTTTCAAAATGGCAAAAGATGGTGATGCAATGTTGCTTCTTATCACCATTTTGCGAAGGACTACAGAGAAAGATGGAACTATTTGGGCTTGCTGTGAATGAGTTTGGATGCATTGGCCCCTGGGCATCATACAGTTGCCCACCCCTGGTTTATGCAGTGCAAATCAAGACAGATCTACTCAGAGGTAAGCCTCATTACCTTCAGTGGAACTTACCAAAAAAATATATATTCAGACAATATCCTTTCTGTCCTCACCCCTCGCTGTAATGCAAGAGTGGAAGAGCAAATGTGTGTGTTAAAATGGAAAAGAACTGGGAGGTGCCACTGCTTTCACATGATGGAGGCATGGAATGCTGAGCTTCCATACACTGGCCAAAAGATGTGATCAGAGTGGCTGATATGTAGCCAGAGGGAAAGAAGATGAGGAAGCGACTTGAAAATGCCACTGCACATTATGGAATGTGGTAAGGTAAAAGCAGTAGCAATGATTTACACTCCAGAGGAATAAACCTAACAAAATAAGTAAAAGGAAACACAGAACTTTAAACTGTCACCTCTTCAAGTAGTCAAGCAACTGGTAGTGAGACATCTCAAGAATAGTTACTTGTCTTTTCCGATCTTTCTATGCATCAGGTGAATAGAGAATTTAAACTAAAAACATCAGCAACCTATCAGCCCCCAGAAATGTAACTCTTCCCACACTTGGCTCGGCTTAAAGTTTCAATCTGATCTCTCCTACACGTAGCCATAGTCAGCACTTTGATCCTAAAACAACTCTGTCAGGAAAGAAGATATATGAGCTCATGATTCATTTGCCTGTGGCTAAAATGTCCATGTTGCTTTCACCAGTATTTGCTCAGATCAAAGCCATTATACCGTAAACATGAAGCTTCTGGGAAGCAAAGAATAAGATTCTCTGAAGATGCCAGCCACAGATGCTGGTAAAATGTCAGAAATAAACTCTTCTAGAACATGGCCACATAGCCTGAAAAACCCACAAAAACCTATGGATGCCAGTCATGAAAGCCTTCGACTTCACAAAGAATAATTAACTTATATGACAAAATGTAACAAAAGGGGGAGAGACTCCTTTATTGAATCAATTAACCCTTGAAAGCTGGCCCAGTTTTCACATGTGTATGGCATATAGGTTTTCAGATTACACAAAAAAGCTTTATGTTCCTGAGTACCCAAACGTGATGTGTCCAGAACCTTCAAAGAAGGAAAGAGACTGCTGTGTGTTAGTTCTCTAGTTTTTATCCTAGCAGGGCCTGCCAATGAAAAATACAGCCTAGGTTACATGTATTCTGGGAACTCAAACTTTATAGCAGGGATAGACAGCCCAGCATTCTTCACCATTGGGTATGCTGGAGTTGCAGTCCAGTAGCATTTGGAGGGCCACTAGTTCCACACCCCAATTGATAGATGACTAGCTATAGCAAGATGCCTACCACAAGGCCCACCAAAGTATCACTGTAAAGATGGATTACTGCTGAGTGTGCAAATGCTAGCTTGTTGGTATATCTCACCTTCCCAACCATTGTCTGTCCTTCCTCCAGTCCCTTGGCCACTTGCTTCTTCATGCCTCCTCTCCTGAGTGTGATAATTCTAAATGTTTATAAAGAAGGTGTACAGTTGCTAGTGAGAACACCTCAGCAGTTTCATATACTATTTATATACTATTTCATTTTTCATGACTTTTGCTTGGCCAATGCAAGACCCAATGTGAAATCTTTGAAAACTAGTAAACTGAAGAGTTGTGTATCCAAATCATTCATGGGGAAAAATACGACTTCATTATTTCTGGACAACCATTTTCCTGGAGATCATTTCCCCCATCATTCAGCCATGATCCTTCCCTGCTGTTCTCTTCTTTCTCTCCTAACATGGTGGAGCAGCTCAAGACCTTACCATGGGGTCTGCATGCTCAGACATTGTATCATCATCCAATCCCCTTTAAAATGTACCACCAATACTGGAGATTATCGCATTGAATTTAAAATGACCTATCCCCAACAGGATAAAGTCATGTTTAACTTTAAAAGGGTGTGTTATCGCACACAGCCACAGCAATCTGTAATCAGCCTGGATCCCAGCCACACTTATCCGGCCACTTTTCAAAAACAGCAAGCTCTGTTTTTGGAAAACTGGCTGCATGGAAAACTGGCTGGGATCCAGGCTGCATATGGGTTGCACTTGCCTGGCCATGGCTGCGTGCTATAACACCTGCTTTTAAAATTAAATGCAACTTTATCTCATCAAGGATAAGTCACTTTAAATTCAGTGCCACAATCTCCAGTGAAAATGCATATAATTGTACGTAGAACAAATGAGAAAACTGAGTTTTCATGCCTTATTGTTTGTTGTTGACTAACATCAAATCAGCTTCAACTTCAAGTGATCCTATGACACTGTTATCAAGAGACATGTTCACCTCTTGTAAACTCGGGTCCATGGGACTGATTGAGTCTATCCACCTGTAAAGCACTGTTCCTCTTTCCATATCACATTCCAAGAACTATTGCCTTTTCCTGTCAGTCATGCCACCTCATGATATGTCCAAAGTATTTCGGCCTCAGTTTAATCATCTTGGCTTCTAGTGAGAGTTTATGCCTGATTTGCTCTGGAATCCATTCATTTGTTGTTTTGAATTGATTTCAGTCCATGATTTCTTGCCTAGCACCAAATTTCAAATGAGCTGATTTTCTTCGTGTCAGCTTTCTTCACTATCCACCCTTTACAACCATACATTGAAATCGTATACTTTCCAATTATCCCAGCTTGGGAGGGACAGTCCAAATTAATCCTCTGTTGTCCCACTTTTTCTGTTGCTTTTAAAATGTCCCGGTTTCTAATCCTCATATGTTCCTTCTTTATCTTCTTTTGGAAGAAAGAAAGATGTCTCCTTTCAGTGTAATATGTACCTAAATACCCAAAAGGCACTTGATGCCATTTAATCTTGGAAGCTTACTCCAGTCAGCTCTGGTTAGTACAGTCAGCCCTTCTCATCCAGAGATTATTTTTTTTTATACATGGATTCAAGCATACACAACTTGAAAATATTCAGAAAAAGCATAAATTCCAAATAACAAACCTGGATTTTTCATTTTATATAAGATACATCATTTTGATATGCCATTGGATTGAATGGGACTTGAGCATCCATGGATTTTGTTATCCATGGGGGGTCCTGGAACCAAACTCCAGTGTATAACAAGGGGGAGACCACGAACAAATACTATATTTTAGACGAAGGAACTGGCAAAACTCCCTCCTGAGTATTTTTTTGTCTAAGAAAATCCTACAAAATGAATGAGGATACCATACATTGACAGGCAACATAAAGGCACACACACACACACACAAATACTATTCTGGTAAAGGCTAGGTCTTGGTTAGAAATGGAGCACTTTAGTCAACATTTTCTCTTGTTGTGTAACTTCAAATCATTTCTGATTTATAGCAACCCTAAGGTGAAGCTATGATGGTTTTTTTATTCAAAGGGGGGTTGTCCTTGCCTTTCTCTGATGCTGAGAGAGTGTGACTTGCCTAAGGTCACGCACTGGGTTTCCACTGCCAAGCGGAGATTAAAAAACCCTGGTCTCCCTGTGTCCTATTCCAACATTAAAATCACTACACCAAACTGGCTGTCCTGAATATTTCCTATAGCATCTCAAAGCACTCTTGTTTTTTTGTTTGTTTGTTTGTTTTTTCTTCAGGTAGTGGGACAAAAAAAAAAGACTGAAAATGTTTTTCACCGTGTTAATATGGGGAAATGGTGTCTCAAGGCTTTTACGTTTGGTTCTGTTGCCATGTTACTCAATCCAGGTGATTTATATATCTTCAGGTTTGCTACATTAATCCTATTTTCTCGTTCCCCCTTGCCTTTTGGATCATGTTTGCTTAGTCCATTAGCCAAAGGGTAGGATCTGTGTCTAGGGTGACCATATGTCCTGCTCTATAGGGGACAGTCTCTATCTGAAGAGCTGCTTAAAGATAAAGAACCATAATAGGGAAGGTATATAAATATCTTAAGTGGCCCACATTTTTCACAGTTAGCTTGGGGATTGGAGATTCGGCAGGTGCACAGGTTTTTTGAACACACTCTTCCCTACTATGGTGAGATGTATTGCCTTCCTCTTTAATTTATAGTCAGTCATTCTAAATTTGCATTTTAATGTGCAGGTAAGCATAAATTATCATATGGAAATGTTGTATAAATCTGTGGCCTCTTTCGAACTTCTCTTTCATTATGGATTTCCCCTTTTGGTCACCTCCACTATGTGTTTGTCTCTCTCTCCCTTTTTTAAAGTGAGCTGCTTTGAGATATTATATTAATCTAAAACATTACTTTTTTTAAAGTCCAACTAATAATGGCTCACAATGATCACAAATCAACCTTGGACCTGCTCTCTGATGGAAACCCAGTGGACACAGGAGGGAAAGGCAAAGGGCTGGAAAACTGGGAGAAGAAGAGGAGCAAATATTTTTCTGGAATTTTCATGAAACAGTGCAATGAAATGAAAATGAATGAATGGGACATTCTATCTTCCTTTAAAAACAAAACACAATTCAGTTGGTGGAAACCATTACAATCTTTTCCTTTGCTAACAGTGCGCTCTGCTGGACACAGCATAAAAGTGATACTAAAGAATCTTGCGAGCCAGAAAACAACAGGCTCTGCCAAGAAATAAATAGATGGAAGATGAAAATATTTTCCTATTTTCCATACAGGCCTGTTTCTAATCTGAAATACTAAAAATGTTAAATAAGCAATCTATTGATTGAGGCTGTAAGGAGTGATGTACATATCAGAGATGGTAAAGAAACCTAATTACCCTAAAGGCCCCAGCTCTCATCTGATTTTGGAAGCTAAGCAGGGTCAACTTTGGTTGATACTTCAATGGGAGCCCACTAATGAATACCAGGTGCTATATTCCATAAGAAGGAATGGGCAAAAACATCTCTGAGTATTCCGTGGCTAAGAAAATCCTACGAAATGCATGGGATTGCCATAAATTTACAGGCAACCTGAAGGCACTTATGTTTCATAAAACAAAGATATCCCCATTCTGTCCAATGCTCAAATTATAGAAGAATAGGACACAGATTTAGGCAAAAGGTCCATAGCGGCAGAACACATAATTGACTCCTGCCCAGTAATATCATCAGATCAAGTAATATAATCAAATAATATAATCAAATCAAACACTGGTTATAGCTGTCATTTTTGCCCCACCATCATGCTTCAAAGGGAGCACCTTGCAATAGTATATGTCTGTTGATTAATGGAATTTTTTAAGTATGTAAAGGACTGGGGGCCAGCTATCCAGCATTTACTTTAAAAAAATTAAAGTGCCTAAAACGCCAATTGATAAACATGGCTAAACTGGGGAAGAACACTTCAATTTTGAAAAGATGTTGACCATACTAGTTCTGGCTCCTTTAGTATTCTCCACAGCTTGTGTAAGTTTAGATAGTTGAAGTTTCCTTTATTTGAAGTAACCCAAACAATACCAAGAGAAAATAAGTCATGTCTGAACTGGTGGACCTATGGAATGGTTCAGCAACCATAGGCATTGAAAAGATCCCACTTATGTGAATTAGTTTCTCCTAGTGATGTAGACTTAGGGGCAAAACAGGAAGGCAGGAAGGAATTAGTTTCCTGGCCCAATCACCCCTGGCAAGGACATGCCATGGCCCCAAGGGTGCCTCCTGCCATGGTCTCAAATGGACTGCAGAAAGGAGCTCCTTTTGACTGGTTTTGGGCCACCTTAGGAGGCCCTGGCATGGCTGTAGGGTAGCTTCCAGGCATTCCAGGGGCATGTGTCATGACTAAACGCCATGCTCCCGGAGTGGCCAGAAGCCACCCCTGTCTGCCCATCTGTTTCGGGCCTTAAGTCAGTTAACTCAGATTCAAATCAGACTTAAATCACTTCAGTGATTCGGCTTGGACTTGTCTCACTGATTTGACTTTTGACTTGTATATTTTTAGCAGCCAACTTGGTGGCATCACTCACTTCGAGAAGCAGGCAAGATCCGCCCCCAGAGCTCAGAGTACGTTTCTTGGAGGGGAACAGCAAATGCATTAGACAGTGGCTTAAGGAGGAAGGATTTTTCTACAACTTTTGAAATGTTTTAGAAGGCTCCTCTGATGTGCAGTGGGGACAGGCTGCCAAACAGACCTCAAGCCCCATCTCAGGCTCATTGCTTAATGTGCTTCCCTCGCCCCCTGAGGAATGCACCTTGCCTCCTTTTTTTCCTATTAAAAACTGGCTTCCAGACTTCAGACTCAAATTGAGACTCCTTGAACATATTTTGCAAGGACATGAAACTTGAAGAAAGAGACTTGACACTCAGAGTAAAAGACTTGAATACATCACTGGCTTTTCTCATTTGGCTACATCCAGGGGACCACTCAGGGATGACACAGATAAATGACACTTGTCATCCACAGAACCACAAGGCTTCCAGTAGGACACATGCTGCAGGAAGCTCCATCTCCCCTGTATCAAATGAAGCATATCTTAAGTCGAGCTTGAAACTATCACATTACAAATAATAATATGTAATTCATTTCTTTTTCCAGTAGAGGTTGGAACTACACTGCATTATGATTGTGACATAGCAAAGAATAACATTCCTTTCCCCTTTTCAAATCAGTTTTGGGGGCTTCGTTCCATTTGTCGGCAGGGCCAAAAGCAAAGAGATAGACCAAAAGTTGAAAGGATATGAAAGGGTAGGTAAGGCTAAAATCAGATGCATGCTGAGGAAAATAGGAAAGAACTGGATTGGCTTATAGAATGGCTAACACTGAATTAATTTAAGGTTGCCAATGACAGGGTTCCTGAGACTTTAATGCCCCCACTAGAAGTTAAAATCTCACTGGTGTAATTCACCTTAGTGTGAAGATACAGTAACTGGAGAAAACTGCATCTGTCAGAAATGATGTTATCCTAGAAGAAGACATAAATGACAGTTTTAAAGGAGGAAAAGTGATAACCCTGGCACCAGTAATACAGGTTTCTTCCAAGTTTAATAAGGGAAAAGATTTGTTGTTGTTGTGATTTGCCATTGGGTCAGTTTTGATTTATGGCAGCCCTATGAATGAAATACCGGTCATCAACTGCCCTGCTTAGGTTTTGAAAATTCAGTACCGTGGCTCTATACACCTGTAGTGTGGTCTACAAAAAAGATGAAGAGCCTCGTAAGTGAAGGTTGAATGCCCTCGTCTTTATTTAGAAAACAGGAGTGAACTATAACATCCACAGGGTAAGAACAGGAGATGGCAAACATCAAGCTGATCTCAGTTTTTTTGAAAAAGTGCTCCATGTTTCTGATACCCTGGAACAAGACATCACCCAAAAATACTGACATTTCTTAATTGTGTCTTTCATATTATGCTGCCTGTTTGCATTTTCCTTTTCTTTGCATGTTAATAGTTCAAGACTGCAAGCTTTACTAGCCCCATCTACTCTGGGATTCTCTGTCTGTCAGGGTCCCCTGGAAGATTACAAGCAGAACAAATACACCCTGATAGTCAGATTTTTATACGATTTAAGGGTGAGAAAGAAGAAAGAAAGAAAGAATCGACCTTCTGAGGTCTCTTTCATCTTGTAATGGTTTTGCTCCTACATCCTGGGTCAAATCCCTTCCCGTTCTCTTTCTACAGATCACCTCAGCACCTCCAAAGAAGAGTTCAGCAAGTGACAAGCTTCCCTGTTGCACTCCTAAGGGATTTCTCTGTATTGCAGGCTGCTGCCTTTTGTCTGGCATATCTGTCCTCTGAGAATTCAAAGTGACAGTTTTGCAGGCACTTAAAAATAAATGTCATTGGAATCATTGCTCAGTTGAATCTTTATTCATTTATTTATATGGTCGGGCAATGACGGTTTTATTTCGCATAATGATGCTTCCCTCCTTCCCTTTGCCTCACATTAAGGGAACAATAATCCCCGAGGAGGGATGCTAAGGTTATTAGAGTGTTTATGCAGAACCACGCTTTCCCCTAAAGTCCACACAGAAATAACTAGCAAACAGGAAACTAGAATGCCGTGCCTGCAAAAGAAAACATTCTTTCATCTTATTCCCTAAAGATTCGTTAGGCTGTTTACAGTGCTGATTAATGGAAGAAATTAAGGACATCTCTGGGAAAGGAAAAAGGCCACTTGCCTAATTATTTTGCCTTTGCTCACTTCTTCATGGTTTGTCTCTTGTTTTCAGTTCAGAATAATGCATGGCACTAAAGTATGTCGTTGCACACCCAGGCTGGGATTCCTGAATTGGCTGGCATGGTGTCACATACTTTCCAATGGTCCCAATATGGCATGAACAGTCCAGATTGATTCTCTGTCATTTCATTTTTCCAGTCTGCTTATGAAATGCCCTAGTTTCTCTCCTTTCCCCCTTTGATCTCAGCTTGCTTCAATTGCTGCAAACTGAGTTCAAAGTGCAAAAGTAGTTTGCATTGTGTTAACTCATCAGAAAAGAGAGAGAGGACAAGAGAGGAGGGGCAGGATCTTGCCCTTCCCAGTAGGCTCAGGCAAAAGCAAACGGATGCACCCTGTCCTACTTGTGTTTTCTTCCTCATTAATAATATTCATCATTTTGACCACACTCGAATGTTGCTTGGCTACATGTGTTCCAATTTTCATCTGTGAAAAGCTGGAGGGTATGATGGCAACCCTACATGCTCATAGAAAAGGAACCTTTGCCACTCCCATCCACCACCCAGTTCTTGTCTACCCATGGATCAGAAACAGGTGGAACCATCTACTAAAGCAGATGAGCTATATCATTTTTGAAAATCACTGTAAATTATAAATAAATAGTACTACAACATGAAAGGGCATTATTCATCGAGTGTGTTTCCTACTTATTTATAATCTGTATTGTAAACAGCATTGTACATATCATTCAAATATGGTATCCCTGAACTGTAGTCTGAGTGTAGTCTGTAGTCTATATTACGGTAACAGGGTACAGCTAGGACACCAGGGGTCAGATCAGCCAGGAAACATACTAGGTGATCTTTGGTAAGTCACACTCTCTCAGCCTTAAAGTAAAAGCAAATCTCTTCCAAATAAATCTTGCCAAGAAGAAATTAGGATATGGTTGCCATAAGTCAGAGATAACTGGAAGATACATGCTACACTTTAGCCTGAACTGGTGCTGTCTGGTCTATCATGTAAGATCTCTACTGCTTTATTCAGCTACATACAAAGTACAGACCTCAGGATAATATTTAACCAGATAGTCTGTTGTGCAGAGTCTTGGCTGATACTATTACAGTTGGCCCTCTGGGGGGATCCATTCAAGACACACACACCCCGCGAAAATGAAGATTCACCAGTATTCAAGCCCCATAGGCTTGAATGGGGCACATTCCCGCAAGTGCACGCAGGGTGTGCACCATGGGGGGGGGGGGGCGCCCCATTGAAAATTATGGCAGTCACTATTGAAGACTGTGGATTTCAAGTCCACGAGAAAAGAGGGGTGACTGTATTGCTCTTTTGAGGGAAAACATAATACCCACATGGAGGCAAGGAGAGGATATATATTTATAAATATCTTTGTATTTAGTGGATGTATAAAAGGAACTCAGTTCATGTACAAATGTAGAAGCTCCATGCAATTGGAAGGGGGCATTCACACAGGAATCCGAATCATCTGGGGCAATTAAGTGTCCAGAGCTGTATGTGCAAAACTGCAAACATAAAAACTATATTTGCATACTTCCTGCTCAAGGAGAGAGTTGTTCTTGCTGTGCGCCTTCATGCTGTTTCTGACTTATGGTGATCCTAAGGCCTCATAGCATTTTCTTGCCAAGATTTGTTCAGAGGAGGTTTGACTGGGGCTGAGAGCATGTGATTTGCTTAAAGTCACCCAGTGAGTTTCACGGTTGAGCTGGGAATCAAACCCTAGTCTTCAGAGTTGTAGTCCAACGCTCAAACCACTATGGAACACTGGCTTCCTCAAGGAAGTAATCCTTGAAGTAATCACAGAAAATTCAAAAATTTAAAGAGATTTCAGTTATTATTCTGATTTGTTTAAAAGGAGACAGGCTTCAATACAGAAGATTAAAGATTATATAAAGCAACAAGATACTTTTACAATATCAGAAGATCACAGACAAATGTTAAACAGATTAATCAGCATGGAAGAAATCTTCTCAGCCATCTCAAGAGCAAAGACTGGAAAAAGCACCAGGATCATGTGGGTTCCCATCAAGTTATTACAAAAAAAATTGAAGAGGATTTAAGGATATATTTATAGAAAACCTTCAATACAATTTTAACCAGTAGGAGAAGGCAACAATAACACTTTTTCTAAAAGAAGGGCAAGAAGACAAAAACAAATTGGATAACTATAGATCTCTCTCACTGCTAAATGATGATTATAAACTTTTTGCTTCAATTCTTGCTAAAAGATGAAAGGTAAATTATTGGTATAAATTTGTAGTTTCCTTCCCAAAAGACAACTTAGAGACAAGATATGCATTAGACATAATTCAATTTGTAGATGCTCTATATACCCATGTATAAGTCTAAAGTATTTAGTCAACAAAAATTGAACCAAAAAATATGAGTCAACTTATCCACAAGTCAATGTAAGTACTGTACCTTAACTCACATAAAAATAGAAAACAGCCACTGGTGAAAGGCAAGAATGTAATCTCTCCTGGAAGCACTGGCCTTATCCATCCATCCTTCAGTTTGAACATAAACAAGTTATATCTCCTGCAATTTTGTCAGATTTTTTACACTGTTTTCCTTTGCTTCATCCTTTAGCTCCTTTGTTACATGCCCACCCTTGACTTTTCCACAGGTCATATCAAGCACTGTTATCAACAATGGTCACATTTTTCCAGAGATCTTTGGGACCTTGTTCATACATCCCTATTTACATACGCTACAGCAATGTTAGTTATACTGACAATCCATGGACTGCTTGTCCATGAGCCAGTGGGTGCCAGTCTTTGGTCAACTTACAAGAAAAATAGAAATGCAGTCACCCCTCCATTTTCGCAGGGATATGTTCCAGACCACCGCCCCCCATGAAAACAGAAATCTGCCGATATTCAAGCCCTATTGGCTTGAAAGGCGGCGTGCCCCTGCAAGCACCCAGGGGATCACGCCCCATTTTAAGTCCCTCCATTTGACCCTCATGAGTAAGCGAGGGATGCAGATTTGAAGTCTGCACAACCAGAGGGACAAGTGTACTTGTAGCTAACATTGGCAGATGAAATAAGAGACAGGGTTCCCATGCCTCTAAAGGTTGGGCAGGAGAGGGAACTCCAGCAGGTATTGGTTATCACTCGAGCTAAATTGCTGAAATCCCCTCTTCGACACAACCATTAAAAGGACAGGGGTTCAGTCCTTTACTTCACCTAGTAACCCTAGTTGTAGCCAATGGACACAGATATGGCACCAGTCCTTAGCACTGGTACCAAGAAATGACTATTTTCCACACCAAAATATCAAGTTGTACTACATAGTCATGTTCAAAAAAAAAACATGCATGAGCTGCATCACTGATATAGGTACGACTGAGAAATTATTCCAGTGACCTGAAGAACGTGAGGCAAAAGTGTTAAATGGCTCTACAGATAATATGATTTTTACAGCAAATGTTGTAAATTTAATGTGCTGCTTTGTAGTTATGTATGTACTATGACAAATTTGGCACTGTATGTTCATCCCCCATCTCAAGTATCAAGAATTTGCTTCATTAAAGGGTTGTTACCACTAGCTGCTATATATTCACAAGCAGTTCTGTAACATCTAAATTGCTTTTTTGCTCCCAAGCCATGCATTATGAATAACTTAGAGTACGGAATGGTGCAGATTTAGCCACCTTTGTCACCAACACAGAATTCATTTTACCCAGAGCTTGATTAGAGGTTTTTGTTTTGTTTTTGGACTACAATTCTCAGAATCTATCAGGAAGCATGACACTTTGGGGAGTTGTAGTCCCAAGAAATAACTTTAACAAGCTCTGATCTACTCCTTCCCCCATACATTAGTCCAAGACACAGCATTCTGTGACCTCAATGGATTGTTTCAGGGCTTCCCACCTGGTATTTTTCTTAAAGGTGTCTTCTAATCTTGATCTTTCCCCAAACCTGCTTGACCTGACATGATGTGTGCAATTTTGTATTCTCAAACAGGAACCATATATTCCATCAGAGGTGGGCAGAGTGCCCCTATCTTGTAACCCCAATTCCATTTTTTTAGCCCCAAGTATTCCCCTTCCAATTTTTTAAAACTGACATAGTACAGAAGCCCCTCCTAATGTGCAGATCTGAGATGCGCGCCCTTGAATATTTGTGGAGGGGCGGCCTCCACTATTTCCTATGGCGCACACACCCGAGTCATGCACACGGCTTGAAAATGTGCAAGCCTCCACTTTTGTGGGGGTGTGGAGGTCCGGAATGGGAATTCAGAACCCAATTTTGGAATCCATGGTGAGTCCTAGAACCAAACCCCCATCAGATACAAAAGGCCCACTGTTAATGATTTACCTTATTTAAAGTTAGTTAAATAATTACAAATAACCACTCCCATAAGAAATGAAATGAGAATAGCCCTTAAATGTTTAGCCAACCTGGAAAATGGCCCCTTGATCCTACCTTTTTGCTACATGACTATTCCCTTCCTAGCGGCATCAATAGCAGGCAACTAAGAGATTATAGGTTGGATTGTATAAAAAGTGAAATACATACTAGATCTTTCAAAATGCAGTCAACCCATAGGAGCAAGAGCAGGAGCTCTACATATGCATATCATTCTCACAGAGAGCTGTGCCATCCCTGTAAACAAGGGATGGAGAACCTTTGGGCCTCCAAACATTTTAGAATACAATTCGCAGTCCCCAGCATTGTCCATACTAAGATTCCTCTTCCTGCTTTCTGATTCTGAAGAAGACTGGTTTGTGAACATAAGGCTGCCACAAAACTCCTTAAACAGGCCTTCCTTAAAAAGACACCTTCTCAGACTGATGACGGAAGGCAGAACAACATTCAAAACAGTCAGAGAACCAGTATTTAGTGGAAAGAAAAGGAGAGACTTTTGAGAAAAGTGAAAACAAAGTGCTTGGTTTACCTCTAGTTCCTTTAGCTTTTGTCTGCCTAGTTAAACTGCAAGTTAAGCAGCCAGAGGGAATGACAAAGTCCTTTCTGGGCTGCAGATAATACAAAGAACATGTTTTAATAATTGATTATAAGCAAAGTCTTGTTCTCTACTGGAAAAAAAAAATCACAATACGCTGCTTCTTGAAGGACAACAGAACTCAGCCTGACATCCAGATGCTCAGGAATGTTGAATCTGACAACTCTGACCTTTAAAAACTACAATGGCAGAAAGCTTCCTATAACCTTGGACTTGTTACCCAGAGTAGCACTGCATAAAAATTAGGGATGTTTTACAACGATTTCACAAGTTTTAGCATTTCAATAAGCAATTGAACTCTACAGCATTGCTTGACTGAATACTGACTAAATGTAAGAAAGCTTTGAGTCTTCTCTTAATAGAGACAACATTTCCAGTTTAGGTCTATCTTAGCACATCTCAACCAAGAACTGGCATGGCATGACTTAACATAAAGCTAGGTGCACCTATGCGCTCTCCCAATTCCCACACTTGTATTTTAATCTCCTCACACCAGGGTCCCCTCCATGGCCATTTGTGGCCAAGGGACAATGGGGACAGCCAGGTAGTGGCTAGTTGTGCTTCAGCAACTAGTTGCAGGAAGACATCACCATCCTCTCCAAATTCCTAAAGGAGCCCTCGTGTTTGAGCTTTTGTCCCCACAGAGACCACATACGGAACGTCTATCACAAAAACCCATTTTCTTCTCCATCTACTTGCTTTATGAAGAAGGAACCGTGTCCGCCAACGTTCTGATATCTCTAGTCCCACGTAGTTGTTGTGTGCCTTCAAGTCATTTCTGACTTATAGCAACCCTTATGTGACCCTGTCATGGAGTTTTCTTGGCATGATTTGTTCAAAGGAGGTCTGCTTTGCCTTCCTCTGAGGCTGAGAAAGTGTCTTACTCAAGGTCACCCAATGGATTTCCATGGCTGAGCATGGATTTGAACCCTGTTCTCCAGATTGATAGTCCAGCACTCAAATCACAACATTACACTGTCTCTTAAAGAATTGTACATTATTAAATCCTGTGCCTTGCTTGCTGGATGTTAATACAGTTTATGAAGAGCAGGAGAATGGAGGACACTGGATACTGCCCTGTTGACCACATAAGGCATCAAATGTATAATAATATAATAAATATTTATTTATAATCCGCCCCGCTGAATAAACACCAGAAAAAAAACCTAAGCATCAAACAAGGTATAATTGGTGTACATCATGAAGTAACCATTCTATTCAGATTTCCTATTTATGTCTGCAGCGAGTGAGAAGGACTATTTTTGCCTTCATCTTGACTACAAATTGAGTGGAACTTCTCTTCCTGCTTGCCTCATCATTGCTTTCTTTTTCTTCTTTGAAGGGTTCAGATACTATTAGTAGGCTGGAATAAGAAGTCTCTGGAAGAAAGTTGGAGACGGATGGAACCAGAGGGAACAGTTCTCAAAGTGTCTGAATTATTTATTGTGTCCAACATGTTTTGGGATGACCGTTCCTTCTCCAGGTAGCTTTCTTTTCCCACAAATCTATAAGTAAGCTGTTATATGCCTTCCTCTGCTAAAACAGAGAGGAAAATCCCCAGAAGTTATTTCTGGGTTGCATTAGGCATAGTACTTATTTGATGTACTTTGTAAACTGCTTCTCTCACACTTTCTCTCACTCTCTTTTCAGCTATTAAGTGGCTTCTTGTGTTTCACTTGTTGCCTGAAAAAATGGAGCACAAGAGAGTGGCAGAAGGAGTAGCATAACTCACTCGTTCTTTTTGATGTACTTTTTGATGAAGTAAACTCCACACATGCTCCATGATAGGCACATGAAGGACAAACATGAGTATCCTTGCAACATTTAGCACGTTCGTGAAAGTGTGGATTGTTTGTCCCATTACAAAGAAAGATGAAACACCAGAACTATTTTTAACTAGATTCACTAGAAAGTGCAGCAAATCCATGCTAGACAGGTTAAGATCAACAGTACAGTACTTACAAGTCTCCCTTAGGTGAATTTCTAATAGTTCCCAAAATGAGTTTTCCAGCATAGGGGCCTGAAAACAAAGTAAGTCGATTTCTGTCCGCCTGTCAAATCAACCAACCAACCAAAAATTAAGAGCAAGATTTTCTAGGGTTTTTTGTTCGTTTGTTTAATTTTTCTGGTAAACAGTGTTACAGTCCAGCTCAGTGAAAACAAAGGATGAAAAGACAGACCAAACATAAAAAGTGCTGAAGCAAATTTTCAGACAAGACCTAGCAAGAGTAGGTAGTTCTCCGTGTCAGCATGCACACGCGTGTATCCACATACGCACACATACATAAACACAGAAAGGAGGTAGAACACAAATATATATATATATTCATGCAGATTGTGGCACTAAAGGTGCATCTATATTGTAGAAATACGCAGCTTAACACCACTTTAAGTGCTGTAATTCCATCTCACGGAATCCTGGGATTTGTAGTTTTACAAGCTCTTTAGACTTCCCTGTCAAAGTGTGCTGGCGCCTCACAAAACTACAAATTCCAGGGTCCTGTAGGATGGAGCCACAGCAGTTAAAGTGGTGCCAAACTGCATTGTTTCTACAGTGTAGATGCACCCTAAGACTAACTGTTGCTGTATTGCAGAGGGCAGAAAGAGCTACACAAAGCAGATCTCTTTGCCATATAAATCTTTGAACAGATTTCACCACAGTGAGCATATATTTGTTGCTGTTGTTTTTAAATAATCCTTTAATTTCATTGTTGTTGTGTGCCATTGTCATTTCCAACCCTATGGAGACCCTAAGGTGGGGGTCTTCATGGGTCCTTCTTGGCAAGATTTGCTCAAAGGAGCAAATCTTGCCCTTGCCTTCTTCTGAGGCTGAGAGAGTGTGGCTTGCCCAAGGTCACCCAGTGGATTTCCATGGCTCAGCAGGATTCAAACCCTGGTCTCCGGAGTCATGATCCAAAGCTCAAACCACTACACCACACTGCCTCTCCCTTCTTAGTTTTATTGTTCTTTATTTTCCTTCCTATTCAACACTTGCCCTGATCTAGAGTGGAAGGCAGAGGCTGGATTCCATGGGGAAACAGGCAGAAGCCAAAGGTCTGACAGTCAGGGTCAGTTAGTCCAGACCCTGGTAATACTACAACTCGCAGGATTAATCAATCTGCAAATTCTGCATTAGACTAAAAAACATTCTTTGCTCTGTCTTGAGACTCCTCTTAAAAGTTATACTGAAGAAGGAAACTAACAATTGTCTATTGTTCATTACAGCAGCTTGAATAGGATGCTCTAAAGAAAAAGGCTAGACCTCCACAAGATTCTGTTGCACAATATTGGAAATAACTAAAATGTTTCACTCGACAAAGGGATTACTTTAACATCTTGACTAAAGAGGAGGGTGTTTTTTGTGTTATGTGCTCCAATGATTTACTATTTATATTGGGAGGAACTTAGGTTAGCATAATTTACATGCTGTTAGCACAATATCCTATTACTTTTTTGCTTTTAATTTATATTAAACACAAAGAATATAAAATATACATCTGAAACATGGCTTTAACATATACTATACATAGTACATACAGAAAGTGCCCTCACCCAGTTCTGTATTAATAAAATATACAAATGGTTTAAATCTACAGAGAAGATCAAAGACCAAATATGAATTCTATGGTCAGGATCCAAAGAACATACAGCTAACTCTAATACGCTCAAGAGCTGATTTCTCAGAAAGAAGTCCCATGCCACATGGTGAACTAACTTTGAAGCTTATGAAGATTTTTTTAAAAGAGAGAGAGAGAGATAACTACATATGCTGTTTTAAGTTCTTTTTTAAAATCCAGGGAGAATTCTCATACCTAAGCATTTAGACAAACTAAACTAGCTCTTTGGATCCTGGCCCATCCTGGCTCATAGGTAAACATATAAACAATTACAAACAGAATCAGTTTTCTCAATTTAAATAGATTTTTTAAAATTTAATGAAGATTTTTTTAAAAGAGAGAGAAAGATAACTATATATGCTGTTTTAAGTTCTAAAAATATCAAGGGAGAATTCTCATACCCAAGCATTTAGACAAACTAAACTAGCTCTTTGGATCCTGGCCCATCCTGGCTCTAGGTAAACATATATATTATTTCAAACAGAATCAGTCTCCTCAATTTCACTAACTGTTGGACAAGGCCTTCACAGCTTGCATTTTTCAAGGTAGTTAAGATCTATTTGAAAATATTTCTTCCAAATAAAACATGATGCACTAATTCCTAAAGAGAGGTTTAAGATGTACGGATGTGGAGAAGCAGATTAAAGAACTCTTTGGGTGCCTATAGATGTACCATCAGCGGCAGACTGAGACCAACTTCTTTTCACATTTGGAAAGCCAGTAAAAGATGTAGGATTCAGTAAATCTAATACCACTTTCTTCCCCTCCCAAATTTCTTAGTGTTCCTCTTATAAAAATATTTTCAAATTGAAAAACTGCTCCATGGAAGAAGGGTGGAATGTGGCTAGGTGACATGACAGTGTTGTGCAGTTCAATCCTCAACCCAAAACAGGGAAATGGATCTTCTTTGCATTCAGTTCTTCAGAGAAATGTTGTGAAATAGAGGAAATAGGAAATTAATAACATCATTTCAATGGTAGACTCAGTGATCATGGTAGACTCAAGAGTCAGTCCAGCCATACCCTTTAAGGCTGTTCACCAACAGCTTCTGCTTTGCGCTGGCTCCGAAAATGACGCTCAAGATTTATTGTCACCTCCTTTTGCAAGTTTCTACTGCTGTTTTTTCCAGCTGTATGGATCCACAGATGCTGAAGAACTTGCTGAGCAGTGTATCGCTTTTTGGGTTCAACCACAAGGAGTCTGTTTATCAGATCTTTTGCAGCTATCAGAGACATAAGCAAAACCAGTTAATCTGATTTGAAGAGCTTCTCTCACTCCAAAGAACATGGAAATGGATGATAGTTAAGATTTGGCGTATAGGAAAATTACAACAGTAAATGGTGGGTTTAAATCCTGAAGGCATTCAACACATAGTAGCTGCAACCTGCCTTGCACCATGGTTCATGAGAAGATTGTGGGAGAAATCTATATGGCCATTTACAGACATATTATAAGAGTTTTTAAAGTCTGCTCTTAAAAAGAGCGCGATCTAACAAATCTAAAGTTCATTTTTAGTTTACATATGGTTGAATGAGTTTTCACACAAAAATAATGTAACACAGAATATAGAGAATGTCATTGGACCTTATCACACTAGATAAATCCTGCTCAGAAACGGGATTTAAAAGTAAAAAAAACCCACAAATGCGGGAGGTTTTACAAATGGCGTTTCTCCCAAACAGAATCAACATGAAAATAAAGTGAATGGAAAGTGAACAAAAACTACACCTTGTTATTTTCTGGAAGTTCCCGAAAGTAAAAAGGTGTTTTTGTCCATTTCCCATTCACTTTATTTTTGCATTATTTCTATTTGGGAGAAATGCATCTGAAAATCATCCCGCATTTGCAGTTGTTGTTTTTTTTTCCCTACTGCTAAAATTCTGTTTCTGAGTTGGATTCATCTAGTGTGATAAGGTCCTTAGACACTTTGCACTGCAAAATTATAGAATTAAAATTCTGCACCAGAATACCCACAATTCTGCACAGCAGTCTCGCTTCTGTGTGATGTTTAGCCATTGTTTGGCATTACAAGGAGAAGTCTCAACATGTCTATGGCTCACATGCTTTTCCCTTCCCAATTCAAGCATGGCCACAAGGAAACTGTAAATTGCTGCTTTTGTTTTACATTGACCACATTTTAGCATATCATCCAAACTTTAAAGTTTAGAACCTAAACTATGGTTAATTTGTAACATAATTAATGAAAACAAGCTATTTTCAACTATTGTTTGACGTTGGCTTGTTTCTACTGGCCATCATTAACATTGATTATCATTTGTCCAGGACTGGTATCCCAAGAAGCTTCAAGTTACTGAGTCTTAAGAGTGGAGAACTGCCAGGTGTTGAGGGGGACATATTGACCCTCATGAGACTCTGGAGGGCTAAAATGTCTCCCACCTCTAAACAAGGTGGTGGTGTTTCAGTTGTTTTAATAATTGAAAAATAATCAATAGCCCATGCAAAAGCTCAGGAAGGGGCACTTTTCTCTCTCAACTCCTTCCGGGCCACAAGAAGGCTATTTTATTCAGGAATGAATGGCCACATTTTCCCCATTCATCATGTAAATCAGTGGTTCCCAAATTTTGGTCCTTTGTTTTTGACTTCATTTTCCAGCATTCCTGACCGTTGGCCAAACTGGCTGGGGCTTCTAGGAGGTGAAGTCCAAAACACCTGGAAGACCAAAGTTTGGGATTCACTGATCTAAAGGAAAGTAAAAGTCTCTAGCAGCCAAAATGGAGGAAGAGCAAAGAGCATGTGAGCCTGAGGCTGACTGTACATCATCTTGATTATACAGGAACAAGAACAATAAAAACTGAGTTCTGTAACCTGTATAAATAGATAAAAGGTAAATAATGTGCTTATTATATAATTTGCTCTGCTTCTGGTACTCACACAGATGACCAGGGCGATGCAATGCATACCATATCCATCTTCCATCCAATCCCCCCACTTACATAGTCCCTTTTCTCCAGATTCTGAAATTTTGTCGGGAACTGGGCACGCATTTTCAAACTTCCCTTTCCAAGATTATGAACTGCAATCTTGACTTTAAAGAACTGATTATTTTCTGGACATTGTATACAAAATATCAAAGTTTACACAGCCACACAATAAGAGAATTGTGGAATGCAAATTACTCTGGTTGCAAACTTGGCAGGCTGTTTCTTTTAAGAAGCTTACCAGTTGAAATATTGTCCCAGTATGGTGAGAGAAATTCAAAATGTCCAAGCTGTATGATTTGAAATAGCTCCTCTTGGTCTCGTTCATGACTTCGGAAGGGAGGGAAGCCACAAAGCAAAATATAGAGTATTACACCAGTGGCCCACATGTCCACTTCTAGTCCATAACCTGAGGAAGAAGAAAAATACATCCAGAAACATTTATATCTAATGTGCAAGAAAAGGCTGCATCATATTTCAAAAAGTGAATGAAATATTCATGTGAAGAATTGGCAACAGACTTTAGGTAACCTAAGATTACATGTCAAATATATTTCTTCATCTTTCAGTGCTATTTTGCCCCAGCTACTTTCTCCCCAAACATCAGTCCCAGGCCAAGATCAATAGTCCGTCCTACAGATGAAAGTGCAAGTCTGTTGAACACAAGGAGTCGGCTGCTGCTAAATGGAAGAATCTGTAGGGTGAAGCACTAATGCCAGTGAAAGAACCACATTATTTACCCTCTCCTGTGATCATGCACAGGGTAAGAACAAAGCAGAAGTTCTTCCAGTGTTTCCGTGGAT
The DNA here is from genome assembly GCA_034509955.1 of Urosaurus nigricauda. Lineage (NCBI taxonomy): Eukaryota > Metazoa > Chordata > Lepidosauria > Squamata > Phrynosomatidae > Urosaurus > Urosaurus nigricauda. The sequence goes on along the minus strand of JAOEGL010000006.1, from coordinate 68,031,591 downwards.
AAGAAAAGTACCTGATATAAAATACTATTAGGATGCAGTTATTGTTGGCTTGTATCTTGCATTACATTGTATCTTTGTTCTTAGGTGAAAGTTAGATATTATTAGTTTTTGCTATTTATTGTTATTATGATTGCCTTGTTATATATTGTATTTCTATATATGTGTGTCTCCCCCCCGCCCCCCGGCCGGGTATTATGTTATGTTTTGCATTTAATTTGTGTAAAATTGTTTTGATTTGAACTTGCGTTGAGGGAGGATTATTTATAAACTCTATTTGATTGTAATGTTTATGTTTTTTGTTTGATTGCTATTTTATTTAGATTGTCTATTGATTTTGTTGCTTGTATTGGTCAGAGGATTGGGATGGGGTTAATTTGTATTTGATTGGAATTTTTTGTACTGTATCTTTTTTTTACTGTTGTTCGCTGCCCAGATTCCCCTTGATTGAGCGGGATAGAAATAAATCTATATTATTATATTGTATTATTTCTGCGTTCCCTTCTTTCTGAATTACATTAGGATAACAGAGGCTGCTTACACATAATATCTCACACACTGTAGAGGACATTTTTTTCAGGAGACCAACCACCAGGCCTTAGTTCAACTAACCTAATCCTCCTTGAAACTTTACAAGCTAAAATCTCCATTGCCTCCAAATATCTCACAACTTCCCCAACCCTCATGCTGTTTTGCCCCGTGTATTAAGAACTGCTCTAAAAGCTGAAATTGGGGGGGGGGGGGGATTTTCGATTACAATGCCCAGAATCCTTCTGTCCCCAATAACTACTGTAGGGGATTCTGGGAGCTGTTGTCCCCAAAAAGGGACTTTTCCAAGCTCTGTCTAGGAACATATACCTTTACATGGAAGATAGCCATTTAGAATTTTTAAAAGTCAATGACATGATCAGTGACAATATTCAAAGAACTGGTCTGCATGATGTACAGAGTATGGTTTTCGTTCTAATTGAGCATTGTTAACCATTTCTGTTTCTGTCTCTCCTTCCCACCATCCAAGTTATTAAGTGGTTTAACATACAAAGAGTGAAAAGAACATACGGCACATGCTAATTACCAGTTCTTCTAACAACCCTATAACAAAAACATACTTAAAATCACAAATTTACCTAAAATACTTAAAATCACACACCTAAAAACCACAAAATTATGCATCTAAAATTACACCACCTGTATGCTAGCTCACAACCAGTCCATTCCATTTCTCAAAACTTCTGAGAAAACCAAAGAGCTCTGTGGAACCAGAGAACATGCTCTGGAATGACCACGTGGATGCATCTACTCATCTCTTTATGCCATGGTAAAACAGGACCATCAATAGGAGTGCCAGCTATGTCAGCTGGAAAAAACCCAAAGCATTCAAGTCTCTAAAGGCATGCCATCCTAATCAGTCCTTCCTTGTAAGGGAGCTTGATCACAGACCATCCAAATTTCACTAAGGAGTGATCTGTCCACCACTCGTCCATTAGTAATCTTCAGTTCAGGAGTACAATGGGTCCTTGATATCCACTGGGGCTTGGTTCCAGGACCCCCGCACTGCTGTGGATACCAAAATCTGTGGATACTCAGGTCCCATTAAATACAATGGCATAGTAAAATAGTGTCCCTTACACAAAATGACAAAAGCAAAGTTTGCTTTTGAATTTATATATTTTTAAAAATATTTTCAAGCTGTGGATGGTTGAATCCATGGACAAAAATATCTGTGGATATGAAGGATCAATTGCATTCCGGCAACATGGTTTTTGCCAATGATGGACTGAGACAGCTCCATAACTGTCATGGCAGCCATGAAGTCCTAAGCTGGCCCCACTAAAGCAGCTTCAGCATGAATGTTGGAAGCTTCACCTGGGGGCTTTCCACAGAACACTGGAGCTTTGCCAGCTGAACCAGGAAGGTTGCTGGGCAGTGGAATGGTTGGCATTCTAACAACAGCCCTATTTATCCCTCTGACCCAGCATCAAATACAAGCCTTGCATCTGGCTCGATAGCTTGCTTTCCTAGTGAGAAAGACAGAATTCTTAAGGAGTATCATAAGTGTCTCTGAGCCTCCAACCAGACTTGTGTGCTTTAATGAATATGCCAGTAGGCAGAGCTGGGATTAACCTGATTTAATCAGCTCCCCTCATCCACAGTCAAGTCATAAATAAGCAACATTTTACTATAGATTGAATTAGTGTTCAACAGAAGCAGCACCATGTAGGAGGGCTGGAGGGCTTGTCTATCCTGGTCTTTAGCCAGAAGGAAATGACACAGAAAGGGCACTGCCAGTAATTGCCTGTACTCCTGTTTTCTATTTATAATGCCTCTTGGTCCCCATTCCATACCTCCCTATGCTGACTTTTTCCCAAATGGGAATACTTTGGATCACCCTTTTCTTTCCCCCTCCACCCATACATATCCTCATTATAGCTGAAGGGTGAGATATAACAACCTGGATCAGCAAGCTCATCCAGAAAAACAAAGGAACATATGAAATACAACAGATTAGCAGGTTTAGGTCAGGCAACCATGAGCGGGTCAGTCAACAGAACAGCCCACCTCCTACTAGGGTCTCTTGCCTTTTGCTAGCAAATAGATTAAAATGCTCTGAACTTTGCCAGCTCATCCACCTTCTGCCCACTTGCTCCAGTAAAAGTTTGGATCCAAGGCATGCTCCCCAACTCTCCCTATCTCCCACCTAATGGAGAGAGATCTTGCAGAACTGCAAGATGGGTAGAATCATAGAATCATAGAATCATAGAATCATAGAGTTGGAAGAGACCACAAGGGCCATCTAGTCCAACCCCCTGCCATGCAGGACCTCCAAATCAAAGCATCCCTGACAGATGGCCATCCAGCCTCTGCTTAAAGACCTCCAAGGAAGGAGACTCCACTACGCTCCGAGGGAGTGTGTTCCACTGTCGAACAGCCCTTACTGTCAGGAAATTCCTTCTAATGTTGAGGTGGAATCTCTTTTCCTGCAATTTGCATCCACTGTTCCGCGTCCTAGTCTCTGCAGCAGCAGAAAACAAGCTTGCTCCCTCCTCAATATGACATCCCTTCAAATATTTAAACAGGGCTATCATATCACCTCTTAACCTTCTCTTCTCCAGGCTGAACATCCCCAGTTCCCTAAGGCGTTCCTCATAGGGCATGGTTTCCAGACCCTTCACCATCTTAGTTGCCCTCCTTTGGACCCGCTCCAGTGTCTCCACATCCTTTTTGAATTGTGGTGCCCAGAACTAGACACAGTATTCCAGGTGGGGCCTGACCAAAGCAGAATAGAGTGGAACTATTACTTCCCTTGATCTAGACACTACAGTGGTCCCCCGGGTTACGAAATTAATTCGTTCCGGCACCTTTTTCGTAAGCCAAAAATTTCGTAACCCGGGGCCTATTTCCCATAGGAAATAGGTAATCCGTTCCGAGGCCTTCGGCGGGGTCCTCCTGGCTGAGGAAAGGAAGGTCCGATCCGGCGGATCGGGCCTTCTTTTCGTCAGCCGCGGGGCCTCCTGGCTGGGGAAGGGAAGGTCCGATCCGGCGGATCGGGCCTTCCTTTCCTCAGCCACGGAGGCCCAGCCTGGCTGGGGAAGGGAAGGTTCCCTTCCCCAGCCAGGCTAGGCCTCCGCGCCTGACGCGAAAGAGAGGCCCGATCCGCGGGATCGGGCCTTCCTTTCGTTAGGCGCGGAGGCCCAGCCTGGCTTCCCCAGCCAGGCTGGGCCTCCGCGCCTGACGCGGAAGGGAGGCCCGAACCGCGGGATCGAGCCTTCCTTTCGTCAGGCGCGGAGGCCCAGCCTGGCCTCCCCAGCCAGGCTGGGCCTCCGCGCCTGAAGCGAAAGGGAGGCCCGATCCGCGGGATCGGGCCTTCCCTCCGCTAGGCGCAGAGGCCCAGCCTGGCTTCCCCAGGCTGGGCCTCCGCGCCAGGCTGGGCCTCCGCGCCCAACGAAAGGAAGGCCCGATCCCGCGGATCGGGCCTCCCTTCCGCGTCAGGCGCGGAGGCCCAGCCTGGCTGGGGAAGCCAGGCTGGGCCTCCGCGCCTAACGAAAGGAAGGCCCAATCCGCCGGATCGGGCCTTCCTTTCAGTAGTCCGTCCCTTGTCCCCTGAAGTCTGGCCTCGGAGGAAAAGGGATGGGAGTCTGTCCCTTTTCCTCCGAAGCCTGGCCTCGGAGGAAAAGGGACGTTCCTTTTCTTCGGATCCCGGGGGATCCTTCGGATCCCGGGGGATAATTTTTGGTCCCGCCGGTTTCGGATCCCGGGGTTTTCTTAACCCGGGGGATTCGTATCCCAGGGGACCACTGTATACTTCTATTGATGCAGCCTAAAATTGCATTGGTACTTTGATAAAAGAGCTACAGTTGTTCTCCCCAGCCTTAGGAAACACTAGGATTATTAAGAGATCAAAGAGGTACAAAAGTATGAAACGTAAAAGGAAGCCATTGACCCCAACACCTCATGTTCTTTTTCCCCCCTCACATATACCGTATGCATTGTGTAGATTCTCATCTGGATAAAAGCCAATCATGGTAGGAAATAGATAAAGCTGGCTAAGGTAAGGTAAAGGTGAGGCTAACAAAAAGTCTTGCTTGGTTCTATATTTATTACATATGTGTAAAAATAGACAATACTCAAAGTTAATTTTGAAAAGATGAAATGTCATATTCACCATTCTCAGCCAGTATTTCGGGGGCAACATATGTTGGCGTTCCACATACAGTGAATATCGGTTTTGTCACCTGCTTTGCAAGGCCAAAATCTGCTAGCTTCAGTGTGGTAGTTTTATCTGGATTACGCTGAACCTGTGCAGGAAAAAGAAAACAGATCAGGTAGTGCCTTCAGGACATAAATCATGAACAGCTTCACCTTAATAAAGACATAAGAAAGGTCAGAAAACTAAAATACAAATGTGACAAAGTAGTTATCCAAAATGAAGAGTATTATTTATTCCTAGGTTTTAGGCTGAAACTAAGCATGTCCACTCAAGTGCATCCTTCCCCTACAGGTACTGACTGAGCATCTATGATGTTATGGAACATTTTTGAAAACCTACACTGACATCCACAGATAGATTTCACATATACAGTACTAAAAGAAAAATATAAAAAAGAAGAAAAATGTTCTCCCTATGTGCTAAAGGGGCAGGGAGAACCCATCACTCCATTTATTCAGTTGATGAATAACATACAGTACTATCTTAGAAACGATATTGGAGCAATGGGCACAGCTCATGGTGACCATCTGCCTAAGATACTCTGGAGATTAATTTCAACACAAATAATACTAAAGAACCACTGGTTCTCTCTCTCTCATACACACACTTATTATGTTCCTTCATGTAAATTCCAACTTATGGTGTCCCTATCATAGAGTATTCACAGAAAATTTGTCATTTCCTTCTTAGACTAAGACAGCATGATTTGCCCAGTATACCAGTCTTACATTGACTATATTCAGTACAAAATTCTCAAACTGGGCAAGTCGCCCTAATTCTTATCAATATAAAGCACATACTTATGTCTAGGCCTCAAATGACAGTGCAATATATCATATTACAAGATGAGTTAACAACCATGGACATATGTAAAACTGGCTAACAAGGAAAGAAACAATTCCAGTGAAGCATTGCAAAGGAATGACTGCTAGCTTGGACAACACATTTTCCTCTGCTGTTATCTCCTTGCAACACAAGATGGCAATGCTACATTATTATTCCGCATTCAAATACTAGGAGCAAGAGGACTCACTATACATTGCCAGGCCTAAATGAAACCAAGGAAATAAAACAAAGACAAACTCTTAGTGCTTCTGTTCTATCTGCACCACTTTTAGCAGCTAGATGTATGCTTCGCTCTTACATATTCTATCTGGCAAACAATAAACACAGTAACACTGGTTTCACCAGTCAATCTCAAATAGGCTGGTGAAACCAGCTTACCAACTTGGAAGGATTTTTCAAAACTATGATCAAACTTGACTTGAGCTGACCCCAATGTAAAACTCCATGGGACAATTACATAGTTAAAGTGCCAGGTTTCCTTTGTGCATTTGGTCTGTATTTGGTCATTGGCACAGCCAGTCTAGATTCCTAGATGAGCTAAAAGGTGATTATTTTGTATGAGCATTTCATATATTACTAGGTAGCACAGACCTTAATTTGTATCTGTGCATCATAAACAGGGATAAGTCTTATAGGAGACTAATGACTTGCCCTCTTTGAGAATTACTATAATTACCTTATATAACCTAAAAAACAGATTGGCAACACTTCAAATAGCAATAGCGATAACAAGTACACTTCTATACTGCATATCAGTGAATAACACTCCCTAAGTAGTTTACAATGTGTAAGCCAATTACCCCAACAAGCTGGGTACTCATTTTACCAAACTACAAAAGGATGGAGGGCTGAGTGGACTCTGGAGCCATGCCTGGGATTGAACTCACAAGCTTGTGGCTTGCAGTACAGGCAGGCTAAGTACCTATGCCACAGCAGCAATAGGACTTCTCATCTCATCATTCCTCCAAATTTCTGAGTCTTAGAAGACTCACAGAACAGTGCAAATGAAACAATTATGCATTTGTGCCAGTACAGTGGCACTTTGGGGGGAAAATGAGTACCAGATGTATGAGGAGAGCTTCTGAGCTTAGACAGCCCTGGTGGTGCAGTGGTTAAATGCCAGTGCTGCAGCCATTCACAGACACAAGGTTGTGAGTTTGATCCCAGGGATTCCAAAGTCGACTCAGCCTTCCATCCTTCCATAGATTGCTAAAATGAGTACGCAGCTTATTGGGAGCAATTAGATTATACATTGTAAACCTCTTAGGGAGTACTGTACTTAGGACTGTACTTGCTACTTGCTTGCTACATAGTTCTACAAAACATTTTCTAAATGAAAAAAATAAATACATATCTTTATACCTTTAGGAGTTAGTAGACTTTTTATAATCATGTTTCATGATTATTATTCTTCTTTGTTCCACATTTGAAACTGTACATATTTTAATCATCAGTAAAGTGATTCTACATATAACAAAACAACAACTTCACTTTATGAGGAATGACATGCATTTTCCTATACTTACCAGAAGATTTTCAGGCTTGAGATCTCTATGAACAATATTCTTGCTGTGAATATAAACCAAAGCTTCACACAGATCAGTTATCATGAGAGAAGCATCACGTTCTGTGAATTTGACACTCTCTATAATGGCATCAAACAAGTCCCCACCAGGAACATATTCCAAGATTAGATAGATTTCTGCATCTGTTTCAAATACTTCAATCAAGCTGACTATGTTGGGGTGAGAAAGACTCTTGATGATCAAGATTTCGTTTTCTAGCATATCTTCCTTTCCTTTCAGCTTGGACTTATCAATGATTTTCATAGCATAGTTCTGATTAGTGTTGCGGTGGTGACATTCCATCACAACAGCAAAGTTCCCATCTCCAATGGTTCTGCCAATTTCATAGCACTTCTCCACATCTGCTCTGCTAGAGACATCATGTCTCAATTTTGTGTCATTGACTCTGCGTATCTTATTTCCTTCTTTATTAACTTTAAGCTCATCCTCTCTTTCATGCCTATTCAGTTCATTCTCACCATGAGTCACTTTTTCTTCTCCTCCAAGAGTTTGCTCTTTTGATTTCCGTATCTCTTCTCTCTTCTCCTGAACTGATTGTTTCTCCACATCCATCTGAGAACCTTTGATCAACCAACAACTTTGATTCACCCTAGAACATCTTCTGTGTTCTTTCTTTAATTCATAGGCATCTCCTACTATAGTGTGTTGACTTTCTACAGGCTTCATTATCTTTCCTAATTCTTCATCATGATTGTCATGGCTTTCCAGAGTTTGCTCCCTGTCAACACTCCTTTTTTGCTTCTCATGGTTTTTATTTACATGGCTTTGCGAGGCTGCCCAGCCACTCTGACAGCCAAAATCATTCCAAGTAGTGTTAGTTTCTTCAATTGAGTTTTCTGACAATCTCCTGCAGTTTCTCAACTTTGATGGCCTTTCTACATTATATCGCTGGCAAGCTCTGACATTCAAATCTCTACACTCAAAGGGAAGATCAACTTGTCTTTCTTTCTGCAGTTTTTGTCTGAGCTGCCCCTCTCTTTGACATTTCTCACATCTGATAATCATTTCCGGACTCGTCTCACCTTCACTTTCAGGGCACTTCTCTTGATTAAAATGTCTTTCAGCTTCTCTACTTTTTCTAAAACATTTCACATCTTGCTCTCCATTCCAATTGTCTCTGATCCACTTCTTTTTGGTTTTCACCTTCTCCTCTTGTCTGACCTTGATCTGAGCTTTTACCTCATGCTTGTTAATTACTTTAGGAGATACAGCATCCATGCATTTCTTGGAAGTTATAGGCTCAATGCATTTTTCTACTTTTGAAGCCTTTTCACACAGACTGTTTTTGGGTTTTGGGGGTTGCTCCCAGTTTTGTTTACTTCCAGTAACAGGAGCATAAGGGTTCTCAGGATAAAGTTCTTGGATTGCCACTTCAAGGTTCTTCGGGGTTAGCTGTTCCTTTCCCATAGCTACAAATGCATCACCTTCTCTAAAGAAATCAGAAACACTTTGGATTTCCCTTCCCTTCAAATTGTATAGTTTCCGCACACGATCATTCTTCCAACGGGGAAATCCCAAGGCTTCTGAGATGTCAGCAATGAGCTGTTCAAATGTTTGAACAGACCGCCGATTTAGAAGCAAGGTTATCTTCCTGACTGTATGCCCACAGGGTTTTACTACAGTAACAATCCTTGGTTTTACTGGGCTGTTTTCAGAATGGATAGTGTGGAAACCAGTTCGAGAATTTATAAATGGTGAAATGAAACAGTTTGTACCAAAGAAGGGCTTTCCAAAACTTCCACGGCCAGTTGGAGGACAAGTACCTTTTAATCTTCTCTCTGTTACACCTGAGCTTATGCAGTTCAAACTATGACCAAAATATCCTCGAGGTTCTGCAGAAAAAGACAGAAAAAGAAAACAGACTGTTCCTTTTTCCACCTTGAATTAATAAGGAATATTTTTCTGGGTGTTTGAAGGATGCAATATACACACATACTCACACACACCTTAAAATACTTAGCTGGTATCCACCAACTAATCATTAGTAACACATGCATGTCATGTAACATGCCTCTTTATATATTCAGGAATACATGTTGGTCTGCTTTGGAACACACATTTGCAGATAAGAACTAATGCTATTTGTTGTCACTTGTCAGGAAAAGCCATAGGGGCACTTGGATGTCAAAGATACACAAGACAAAATGCAGAAATACCTATCAGAAAAGCAATAATGTGAAGTTAAGTTCTTATTTCCAGATTTCTCTGTCATCACATTAACAAAAAACATCTTGTGGGTGAACGAAACTAAACTACTAGAAAGGACAGTACTTTCTAACAAAAATTTCAGCCAACAAAAGATTAATATTAAAGTCTTCTGGATTAGTACATAGGAGTGAGGGCTCTTGGAAGAAAAAGCTTTGATTATTACCAGTTAGTGCCTCTTAGCACTGCTTTCATATCCACTCCTCATACAGTTCCTTTAAAAGGTGGTGAGACAGAGAAGGAAGGCAGGTATATGACACTTAGGCAATTGGCCAATAACCACTGAGATCTCATGCCATTGTAGCTTTTTGGCAAATCATCATCCAAATCTCTTCAATTCATTCACTCACTTTTGGCTCTAGACGTTGTGAGACTCATAAAGGCATGCTTTCTTTTTCTTTTCTTTTTTAAGGAAATGTGTTCCAAAATTCTTAATGTATTGTTGGGGACCCTCTCTTTTCCTTCCTCCCATCCAGTGAAGCAGAAGAATAGCCAAGGAATCTAGTATGTTACAAGTAATAAAATCTAGAAGTCCTTTGAGGATGCTTTTTAAAAAATTAAATGTTGCTGCTGGTGCTGGGAATTGGTACTGAGTGTTCTGGGAAAACAGGTGTGTTGTTTGGCGTTTTGTTTTGTTTTTAATGAGAACTACAGGAACAAATACAGTGGCCAACAGTAACATTTGCTCCCTCTGGAGATTTACACTGTCTGAGAAGGACTTTTGGAACACTAGCAGTTGCAAACTAGCAGAGATATCTATGTTGTCGTGATGATAAAAAGATTCTGTCATGAGAAAACTTCAATATATTATACAATTGTCCAGAGGTAGCATTACAAGATTTTAACATATTTAAAGAAAACCATGATCAAATAAATTCTTCTTATTTGTGTGGGTGTGTGTATAATTTTTTTATTATAAATTTATCTTAAAACATTGCCATTTACATTTCATTCAGTTATTGTATCTTCATCAATCTAAGCATTGTGATACCATGTATAGTTTTAAGTCATTTCTTTATTACATACACTATTTCAAACCTGCAGTCCTTCTCATCAGTATATGAAGCTGCTAAAAGTCTAAGTTAACTACATTCTGATATTACACCCATCCTTAAAACTTAACACAGTTATCTATCTTATTCTTTACAGTTTCATTCATTATCTCTACCTATACCATTGAGTTTGTAGAAAAAGAAAAAAATCTTTCACTTATGAATTGTTAATTTCTTGATAAAGTATATTGTGTTTACTATCTTTCTATTAAATGTATAATTTATTCTTTCCTAGTCTTCATGTCTTCTTTGCTTCAATTACCTTTGCGTTATCTATTCTTTCTCTTCTATATTTCAAATAACTTCAGATTGTTTATCATATTTCCACTGATGCTTCAAGAAAGTCAATCCAATTCTTTCATGTCCCAAAATTTAACAATCCATTCATCAACAGTGAGAACTTGTTTCAGTTTCCATTTTTGTGCATATAGCAGCCTTGTTGCCATTGACATATATAAAATGATTCTCTAATGTTGTCTTTCTGTTTCTTTATCTTAAATTTGTGTCATGTTTAGTAAAAAAAAATCTGGATTAAAGGATCTTAATATCAAAAATTGTCGACATTGTCAGCAATATATTTTTCAGTATCTTTTTGCTAATTGGCAATTCCACTACATATAGAAATATTTGCCAGTACTTTGCTGACACTTTCAGTATCTGTCATCTTGTATCTTATACATTTTTGCCAGGTTTACGGGCAGCTTTACGGGCACCAAAGAGCATTTTATAATAGTTCTCTTAATATCTATGCCTTCCTTTTGGAATTCTTCATTTGATTTTATTCTGAATTTTTTGCATCATTCTTATTTAGGTTGACAAAGAGCACTGTTCCATGGATATGTACATCTCCTCATGATCCCTTGGGTTCAAAATACTACTTTTTTTCATCAGAGCTGAGCTAGTAAAAATCTAATAAACTAGAACAAAGAGCAGTTATGGTTCCAGCAAAATCCCTCTTCAAATGGACAAGAGAGTGTCTATATCCACTACATACTGGCATGGGACATCCTGAAATGCTTAAATGTTCTATGAAGGCAAAATCGTATCCCCCATTGATAGGCTATGTAGAACCCTTCAATACTTTCAAAATGTCAAAATTAAAGAAGTATTAATTTCACCCAAAGCCTAGATTTCTTCTTTTGTTAAATTTGCACTGAGAAAGATTTTCCATACCTTGGATCAAACATTGATCAGAATGGAGACTGCAGCCAGGAAGGAATACTGTACTAGGAATGGGAAGGGCCGCTATGAAAGAACTAGATAAAATCCTAAACAGTAAGGATATACAACTGAGCACTAAAGTTTGAATCGTCCAAGCCATCACTATGTACAGATGTGAGAAATGGGCAGTGAAGAAGGCAGATGGGGGGGGGAGGGATAAACTCATTTGAGATATAGTGCTGGAGAAGAGTGCTGAGGATACCATGGAAAGCCACAAAGACAAATAAATGAATCCTTGAGCAGATCAAGCCTGAATTCTTCCTGGAAGCCAAGATTATCAAATTGGAGCTGTTGTACTTTGGCCATCAGAAGGCATGACTCATACAACAATGCTGGGGAAGGTAGAGGGTAGGAGAAAGAGAGGAAGCCTTCTCTTTCCTAAACCACGTGGATAGACACAATCAGGGAGATCACAAGTATGAATTTGCAGGACTTGAGCAGACCAGTGGAGGATAGGGAGGCTTGGCAATGTCTCATCCACATTGATGTGAGAGCAGTAAACAACAACAACAATTTACTGTATATATTCATGTATAAGTCTAGAAATTTAGGTCAAAAAATTGACCCAAAAAACCTGAGTCAACTTATCCACGGGTCAATGTAAGTACTGTGTCTTAACTCTTATTTAAAAGAAGGACTCATCCCCTGGTGAAAAGCAAGAATATAATCTGTCCTAAAAGCACTGACCCCCTTTACTCTCTCATCCATCCAGTCTTAAGAATAAGCACAAAGAAGTATGTCTGCTGGACTTTTGGAAGTTATTTGACATTGTTTTGCTTTGCTTCATCCTTTAGATACTTTCCTATATGCCCCTAAATTTTACCCTCAACTTATCCACGGGTCATAGCAAAATCCATAATTTTGGCCCCAAAAGTTGCCCTTGACTTATACATGAGGTCGACTTATAGTTGAGTATATATGGTAGGCATGGTAAGGGGCACATTTTCTGCCTCTGCAAAGAAATGGGACAGTCCAACATGCCAAAACCTGTGGGTACAGGGAAAGGAAGCAAAACCTGGAATGACCAGAAGTCCACATCTGTTTTGAGAAACATCATTCTCCTGTTTTATTCTTGATGTTTGCAGGAGGTTCCGGGACCTATTTGAAAGGTAAACAACCTTTCCTAGAGGTCTGTAGGGCAGGAAGCTCATTTTCATTTTTTCCAGAAATGTGTGGTTTGAGAGTTTTGGTGAGGGCACAAAAACAGCTTTCAAGGGTTTGCTTTCCCCTGTATTCACCTTGGCATACTAACAGTGGATCATATACTTCCTCTACGCCTCCATGTTTTCTGCTTTTCAAATTGTATGTATTGGGACAGGGAATTTTCTTCTTTTAATTCCTTAACACATCGTGACTTTAGGTGCTGTGCCAGATCTATATGCTCTAGACACCGGTCCCTAACAAGCAAAGAGATACCGGCATGACCGTATCCTTCATCGCTTGCTTTAACTCCAATACAAAAGAACCCAACCATGGGAAATGTCAGCAGCCCTCTCTTTCCTCCCATTCTGCTCTGCCCCCTTAGTTTCCTGCTTAGCAAGGAAAGGAGAAGTTTCCAGAGAAAGAAAGAGATAATTTTTGGAATCCTTCCTATCTGGCTTCATGTTTTTTTGTGTTGCTCTTTGTGATTCAGGATACATCCTACATATCACGCACCAAGAAGGAAGCTCTCATACATAATCTATCTTCATGGAAAGAGGCTTTGGAGAGAGTGGTCCTATAAATACAGTGGTCCTCCAGGTTACGAAAGTAATCCGTTCCGGATTACTTTTCGTAACCCGGAAATCTTCGTTTCCCGGGGGACCACTTTAGTGCACGGACCACGCGGCAAATTTAAAGGGGCCGCACGGTTTTTCCCTTTTGCAACCTGGGGTTTTCTTCGGATCCCGGGGGCTTTTTTGCGGCCCCGGCGGTTTCGGGTCCCGGGGATTTCGTTCCCCGGGGGATTCACATCCCGGGGGACCACTGTATAAACTATGGCCTGGAACAGAGAGGGACAAAAGAGCAGCCTGAGTCCACTCCGGAGAAGGTGTGACTTTTGCATATTCACCAGTGGGTTTCCATGGCTGCGTGGGGATTCAACCCCTGGTCTTCTGAAGTTTTGGCACATTACTCAAACCACTAACCATACTTGATGTGCTGAGATTGTGCTGAGGTACAAATACAAAAACCAGCAAAGGCACAAAAATGGCATTCCAGAGGGTAAGGACCTACTTAACTATAGGATTCTATGGTACAACTGAAGTTTCTCCCCCTTCCCCCATATACACAGGTATGATACCCACTCCATGTTTGACATTAGATAAATGTGCTCCCTTGCCCATGTTTCTCATCCAGCACAACTAGGAGGAGGAAATTGGAAGATTTGGGTTATGTGCCAGCTTCAACAATCAGAAATATGCATTATCCCACTGAACCCACTGGGGACCACATACACACACACCTTATCACTATTGCTAAATTTGTTGCAAAAAGCAGAATTTTACTTTTGACACCAATATGTCTCCTTTAAGAAAGTAAATGTGAAACGTTATATTATCTACTTTTTTTTACAAGGAGCTTGCTACTTCCAGTAGACTTTTACAAGTGCAGATGTTTATAGCCAAGTTGAGGTGAACAAATGTCTTGTTTTAAAGGGGGAGGGACACTGTTCAAAGTTGAATGTCACTTTTGCCCACTTTTTTCGTAGTAGCAGAGGCCAGGAAACCTTTGAGGGCTTTATGTAGATGGATCAAGGGCCAATACATGGCCAGCATGTTGCCCAAAGATGTACACACATATGCATAGATACACATGGTGTGATCCACTCCATTTCAAGTATGCTGATGAAATGCAGCCCCTTTGACTCATTGATGTTCTCTTAGCAATGTACACTCATACAATAAGGAAACCATTCCTTCTTGAAAAAGAGCAAAATTCAAATAAAGCATTAGCTCCCTGAAATAAAATACAGAAAGAGAATGTAAACTCTTCTAAAACTGAAACCAGAGAATCCTGTGAATTTCTAGCTGCAGGTTTCCTGAATACAAAGCTATGAAACATATGCCATTTTTCTGTAAGGAAGCAATACAAACAGAAGTGATAAAACCATTTTCTTTCCACAGCATGACTTCCATGCGGAAACAAAAATGCTGTTTTACACCTATAGTTATCCTAGTATATCATTTATACGGCTATAAATACGTTTATATTATAAACCCAACAATACACAGTCTGCTAAAGCAGCATAAATCCAAATCAGGATAAAAGAAGTTTCTACTTAAAAGGGCAGGAGACAAAATTTTGCAAACACTGTTGGCATAAGATAGGCTGTACAGGAGAGCCAAAGTGGTGCAGTGGTTTGAGCAATGGAGTACATAGACTGCATCCTCACTGAAGAAATAATCCAGTTTGACTCCATTTTAACTGCTATGGCTCAGTGTTATGGAATTCTGAGAATTGTGGCTTATCATAACAGAGATGGCTAAATATCTCACAAAACTTCCAATCCCAGAATTCCATAGCATTGAGCCACAACAGTTATAGCACTGTCAGCCCGAATTCTATCTCTAGTGTGGATTTAGCCTACAACAACTCTGGGGACCAGGGTTCGATTCCCTGCTCAGCCATCAAAACCCACTTCAGATGTAGAAGTCTTATATAAAAGCAGCCTAGGCATTTCCATTACCCCTATTTTTGAAGCACCAGACTTTGACCTGAAAGCTGCAAAAATGTAGCAAACATAAAAATTATTACTCCACAGCAAACACATCACTTGGTCTTAGAGAGCCTTTTACAGCAAGTGAATTTTAAATTCATTCATTTCATTTATTATGGCACTCAGCCAGCACAAATTTTAAATTGGTATTGTTCACAAAGATCTCTAGATCTTTGCTTTCAATTTATTGCAGAGGTGGATAGAAGACAAATGAGGAAATCATTTCTATTTTAAAAATGGAGGGAGGGGACTCTAAAAAGTTCTTATTGCTCTGTCAAGCCCTTCAAAGATCATCAGGGACAAACTGGTACTGGAATTTGCACTACCAGTATTCTATAATTTAATAAATTATCATGCAAAAGACTTCTGTTTGGTCAATCTGTGGGCCTAATGTAAACTGAACCGCAAATGGTTTTCATTTTCTTCCTCCGTTCAAGATTAATCCCAGAAGCACTAAAATGAAAGTTCACAAAGGCTCACACTGTGACCAGAATCAGCCTTTTACTGCATGAGGCTGATCAGTAAATGGCGCACACTCCTCATCAAAGTCTAGGTGCTTGGCCCCCAAAGCCTGACAAGTTTGTTTGTTTGTTTTCTGCACGAGGAAGAAAATCCCACAGGTATCTTCTCTCCATCCCAGGTTATTAAAAGAAAGTAACAAATTAAATAAGTAACAATTGCTGGATTGCTGCCCTTCATGATACCCCAAATCAGAGGCCTAAGACTCCTTCCTCACTCCAGTCCTGGCTGTGACAGACTGCGGTGTAGCAGCATGCATAAAAGCAAACAAATTGAGAGCAGCCTGTCTTACATATGCAAGTCTGAACTAAGCCCAATTCAGGAAAGTCCTTTGTATGCCACTGCTCCCTTACGTAACATGCACAACTTTTGCAATGCACAAGTAGCCATTATCTGTAGGATGTAACTCGAATCTCCTAGAACTGCACTGACTTCAGTCTCCTGTTCCTTAAAGTAAATTATTAACAGTGGCACTTGCAAGGCCAATGTAGACTTTGTGTGCGCAAGACTGTACAAAAAGGGGGAGCAAAGAAGGTAGGACACTAAATAACAAGTGTATTAAATTAGTCAGGTGGAAACAAAACGTGATCACAGGCATCCTTTTACAGCAAGTGAATTTTACATTGGCATTGTTTACATACACTTCAGAAATGGACACCTGCCTCCTTACTTTGGTCGGCAAACAGAAATCCACACTGGCAAGGAGAGGTCAAGGAAGAAAATAAAAGATGCTTTAATAAGGACAAAATGTGCAGACAGTCAGAGGCCTCGGAGACTTTTTTAATGTGATCTGCGTATTAAGACATTGCATACTTGCTATGCAAATCAAACACAATTTAACAAGGTGGCTCATGGAAGGAAATAGTGATCCTAATGATCTTTTAAAATTTCTGCCTCCTTCTATGCAAACCCACCTTGACTTAGGTAAAAGGACAAGAAATATGTGATTGTTTTACTTGTGGATGAGGCAGTTTATTTCCAGATTCACAGAGACATCCAGAGTAAACATGTCTGTCAACCTAATACTAAAATGGACTTCTGTAAAAACCATGATTAACAAACAGCATAATGTAGGCCTACGACTTAACATCAGTTTTTTCCTCCTGTTTGGTTTGTAACACTTTGCCTGATGAAGAAGCCAGTGAAGCTTCGAAAGCTTGCAACATGTATATTGTGCAATTTGGTTGGCCAATAAAAGTATCACTGTTTGGGGGATTTTTATTGGATTTGTGGCTACCCCTAGATGTTTTCATAATTAACAGCTGTTAAATATTTTTTACACACAAGAACTGTTCTTTTGAAAAACTGGATCTTTATGAAACAAACAAACCATTTGCAGTATTTTTGTAATCATCCGACATCTGCAGTGTGCTCCCATTATTGAAGCAAATGATACTTTTTAAATGAGCTTTTCAGACGTGTAAAATGATCTACAACTACAGGCAGTACTGTTGCTAATAACGCAACCATACTCAAGCCGCAAGGATGTTCAGCTGTTGACGTGATCAGAGGTGAAAGGGGTGTCCAAAGCTGCACAACTCATATTAAAGGAACATGGAATGTGAGAAGCATGAATCAGGAGAAGGTAGACGGAGTAAAACAAGAAATGGAATTATAAACATGGCAGTACTAGGGGTGAGTGAGCTAAAGAGGACAGGTATGGGCCATTTTGAGTCAAATTATTACAGTGTTTTGTCCAGGAAATGAAATTCTAGGAAGGGGGTAGTATTACAAGCGAGGAAAAGTAGCAAAAGCAGTCAAACACTGCTAAGTCTGACCAAATTATAACAATAAGACTTCAGGGAAAAGCCATCAGTATAACCATGATCCGTGTTTATGCTCCAAATACAGAGGCAGAAGAAGAATAAATTGAAAGAGTCCATGCTGGTGTCCAGGAGGAAAATGATCACACACCAAAACAGGACTCCTTGTTAATCAGAGGTGATTGGAATACAAAAGTGGGAAACACAGCCGAATCAAGGATTGTTTTTTAAAATGGCCTAAGATCAAGAAATAAAGGAGAGAGACTGACTGACTTTGGCGAGAACACAAAAGTTTGTTCATCAAAAACATAATCTTCAAGTACCCAAAGAAGTGACTGTATACATGGCATCACCTTATGGCCAATGCAGAAATCAAACAGAGCACATAATTGGAAGCAAAAGATGGAAAAGCTCCATTCTCTCTGTAAAACAAGACCAGGAGCAGATTGTGGGACAGACCATGAACTGCTAATATCAAAAATAAGAGTGAAGCTGAAAAGGAACTCTAAAACAACCATAGTGCCAAAATACAACCTGAACACCATCTGTGAAGCATCTAAAGATTACGTAAAATAGATTTGCATTATTATGGGTGTGCCACAACACCCGATTGTTTTGATGTTTAACCTATAGTCAAAAAAAAGAGGATATTGTTGGGACAAAATATGGAGAGATAGAATGGTTCCCAATTGGCAACACGGGATTTTATCATCCTATCTGTTTAACTTAAATGCTGAAAATATACATAAAGCAGGATTAGACTTGGAGGAAGGAGGCATGAATATTTTAGAAAGGAACATTAACAAGTTAAGATATACAAATGATATTATGCTACTAGCAGAAAATAGCAAAGACTTGGAAAGATTACTGAAGAAAGTCAAGGAAGAAAATGCAAAGGCAGGTTGACAGTTGAACATGAAAATAAAAATAATGACCACAGATGGTTTACCATTGAATACTAAAACTAGGATTCTCCATGTCATCGTATTTTCAATTTCTACATATGGTTATGAAAGCTTGTCAGTGAAGAAAGCTGATAGAAAGATAATTCATTTGAGGTATGGTGCTGGAGAAGAGTTCTACAGATTCTGTGAACTGCTAAAAAAAATCAAATAAATGAGTCCTAAAACAAATCAAGGCTGAACTCTCCCTAGAAGTCAAGATGACTAAACTGAGACTCTCATACTTTGGAGATATCATGACTCACTAGAAAAGACAATAATGTTTGGTAAAGTAGAAGGCAGTAGGAAATGATGAAGAGCACATTCCAGATGAATAGTCTCAATCAATGAAGCCATGGCCCTGAATCTGTAAGACTTGAGTAGGGATGTGGAAAATAAGGTGACTTGGAGGACCCTCATTCACAGGGATGCCATGTCAACTTGACAGCAGTTAACAACAACATGATCTTCTCCAAATATTTCAAGGCAGGTTGAATGGGACACTTCTTTTTTGTCTACACGATCTTTCTATAGCCCTCCCCCGTTTTCACTCTGGAGACCCTTAGTGTAGCATGCTTGTAAGATTCTGTATTTGATGTAAGAATTAAATGTGAAGACCCCATATGAAAGCATCCACAGCAGCTCTTCCATTGCCATCATATAAGCTTCATTTTGGGGAAAAGATCTAACCACGACTGAGTTCATTGGTTCTTACAAAATGGCAACTTAAAACCTATTTACTGATCCAAACTCATGCATGAATGCTAAACAGAGGCTGAAATCCAACTACAGTGCCATCTATGTTGCTGCAAAGCCTCTGAAAGTTTAATTGTGCATGCAAGCTGCCTGAGTGACAGACCATTTTGAGAATGAAAGCTTCCTTTATGTGGACAGGTAATTGCCTGCATTAGCATCATAGTTAGAAAAATAAAATTACACTACCAACAGAAGGAAGTCAGGAAATGTTCCCAAATTTAATTGAGAATGAAGTAAATTATAGAGCTAGTGTGTCGAAATGCTTTGAGCACTGGACTATGACTCTGGAGATCAAGGGTTGATTCCCTGCTCAGCCATGGAAACCCAATGGATAACCTTCGGCAAACCACAAACCAGGGAACAAGAAAGCCCCATGGCAGATTTGCCTTAGGGTCCCCATAAGTCTTGAAGGCACACAGCAACAACAACAAACGTATATACAGCTGTAAGAGAAACAACTTTCAAAAATGATACAAAACTGTACATAGTTCAATAAATTTATATAAAGCATCAGGCTATCCTATTTTCTGTGCTCGGTTTTTGTCGCATGTGTTTTTAAAGTATCGGCTCTTTTAATCTTCTTTATAAAAGCGTTCACCCATCCAACAGAGTTTTCAGTCTCCCACTGATTTAAAACAGGAGCAGGTTCCAAAGGAGTCTGTTCAATTTCCTGCTGTGTTCTACAGCTAATTACATTCACTCTTCCTCCAGTGGCACCAGAGAGAGTTGGGCTTTTTAGAACCCATCATTTCCCATAAAGTGGAAATTAAGGGGGGAAACTGAGCTGGAGGGGGTCAGTGTTTAGCCTAAATGAGGGGGAAAGCAAAGAACAAAAGGCCTGATTACTCTGGCAAAAAAAACATATTCTAGCCATCAGATTCAGTCCTTAGTATTTTGACATAAAATGACTTTGGAAAATGCTGTACCCACAAGGGACAATGTAACTGCCGAGTGACACAGCCTCTCTTTCCCTCTCTGGATTCGCCTGCATGTCATCTTGTTCTTTTAGAGGGCATTAACTATGAAATCAACAGCTTTAATTTAAACACTAGGAATCCCAGGCTGTTTACCTTTGCTCTTAAGTCTACAGAGTGTGCATTTGCATGCAAAAGATTTCAGGTTCAATCCTTGATATCTTCAGCTGGGCTTAAGAAGAACTTCTACCCAGGTCCCAAGAAACGAAAGTCTGCTTTTTGTCACTGTAGCCCATACTTACGCTTCTATCGCTCCCAAATATTCTGAGAGGTCCCACTCGGCAGACACCAGGTTGGAGAGGATTGCCGTACACATTACTCAGCTAAAAGAACCAACATTATATCTTGGTAAAAGGCATTTCCTTCAGTGTAACCACTAAAAGACTTTAAGGAGTTCATCTTTACACACCCAAGATGACTTTATTTATTTCACGATCTTGCCCTTCCTTCTTAAGCCGCTGGTCATATAGGCTGCATCAACATTCCAGAATTAATGCAGTTTGATAGCGCTTTAACTGCCATGGATTAATCTTAGGCTGCGTTCACACTGGAGAAATAAACCAGTTTAAGTACCATGACTCAATGCTGTGAAATTCTAGGAATTGTAGTTTGTTGTGGGCCCAGAGCGGAGCAGAGCCCCACAACAAACTACAATTCCAAGAATGTCACAGAATTGAGCCATGGCACTTAAACCGGTTTATCTCTCCAGTGTGAACGCAGCCTATAGAGAGCTCTGGTGCCACAACAAACTAAAACTCCCAGGATTCCATAGGATGCAGCCATGGCAGTTTAAGTGGTGTCAAACTGAATTAATTCTGCAGTGTGGCAGCAGTTCCAGACAAAATGTTAAGGTTTTGAAACTATTATTTCAGATTGATAGATGGTGTAAAACTGATATACTCAAGTAGCTTGATCTACTACAACTGCCTGTTCTTTAAAATATCCTTCTGTTTGCCTCAACAAATCTCCAACACTTGTGAGTGAATTGTCATTCCTTGTGCAGCATTTACAGTAAACATGAAACAATGCATAGGTATATCTGAAGTGTAACTACCTTGCTAATAATATATGCATGAGAAGCTGGAAAAAACCAAAATATTGAAGAATACAAATGATCAGATTTCTAGCTATAGATCAGGGGGAAGTGTTGCCTTATATCACTGCAAAGCAGCAAAACAAAAATCCCAACCTGTGTTTCAATTTATGTTGAATAAACCTAATATTAAATAATCATCTGTTCAATTGTTCTTATTGAACAGATTGACATGAGTAGATATACTTCTCAGTGGAAAATTATCCAACTGTGGTCTGTCTCCGCAAGGAATCGGACCAGAGACAAACTTTTACTAAATGTTCCAGGTGCCACCATACTCTTTATTGTTAAATAGCTTGTTTAAGGGGAGAAAGCCAGAAGGTGGAGGGAAAGGGGGAGAATAGAAAAAATATCTAGAAGGAAAGGTGGAAGGGAAAAGCCCTTTCCATCTTTGAACATGTCATTAGCATTAATAACTTCAGTCATTATGAAACATGCAGTACCATAATAAAGTTATTAAAAGGAAGGTGATTTTTTAATCCTCTCAATTTTCTTCAGTTCCTGTCAGGAAAATCACAGTGAGTGTGAACATTATAATTTTTCACACTAACCAGGCCTCTTTTGTTTCTCTTTCTTCTTCCCCTCTTGCTGCTAGGAACTATTTCCTTGGAAACCATCAGAGCTATGGAGGTTTTTTTTACTTGTAAACATTTCTCCTTGATTCTCAATACATTCTGTTTTTTATCCCAGCTTTACCTGCTTTCTATTTTGGTTTGGGTTTGTTTGTTTGTTTGTGCTGTCTTTTTTTTCTCTTCTGTTTAACATTTCTTCATAGAAAAATAATTTTCCACATCAGGCTTCCAATAAAGACATTCAGAAGAATCACTCTGTTTTGGCACATATCAGGCTGGCATTTTGTACGCAATCAAATTAAAGCTTATACATTTTAAATTACTCAACTAGGAATCTGGAGGGAAATTATAATTAATAAATGATGACAAAAGTTTCTGCGAACGCTTGGAATATAGAACCAATTGCTGATCAAATCAGTTGACCTAACCACTCTTCTTAAGTCTTATGACTGATCCGTGCATTTCAGTCAATAAAGCCTGGTTTGTACTCAACAGATGTACAAGTCAATTTTATATAGTTCATCAATTAATTTCTCTGTGAAGATTTCTCAGAATACCAGGTAACATGGATGCCCAAGATCCAAAGGGCGAATTCCAACATCAGTCCTGTCTAAAGTACTCACTGAGATCAATGGCATTTTAAAGTCACAAATAACTTGATTTGAAGGAGTTTGTTCTAGATAAGACTTAACACTGGAGTTTACCAAAAGGGCATCTTTCTACTTCTGATTACAGACTTTGTGTGAGCTTGGGATCTTCTGGCAAAGAGGATCGTCAGGCTTTCCATCCTACCACTCTCACAGTTTTATATATCTCTTAAGACCTTATCAGACGTCGGAAATTGGAAGTATAATCTAATGGCAATCCGAACGCAATCATGGGGTTTCACGTTATTGCGAGTTAAAGTATCTCATGCAATTTCGGTCAAAAGGGAAGTCATTCTGAATGCAATCATGGGTTTTACGTTATTGCGAATTAAAGCATCTCACGCAATTTTGGGCAACAGGGGGTCATTTTCGGGTAATGGGAAGTCATTCTGAACATATTCCGAATGCAATAGGAATTCACGTGAATTCGCTAAACTAGCAAATTCATGTGAATTCGAATTGGCTCCATTTGCAATAAAGAGAAATTCCTCTTGTCTGATAAGGTCCTTTGGAACATAGGACAGGGCCCAAGCTCTGCAACTCCCTTCCAAGAGAAGCATGACTGGCTTCTTCCTTGTCATTCCAGTGGCAGGTGATTTTCTTTTTTTACTTCGATTAGTTTTTGGAAACTGTTTATGGGGAAAGAGTCTTCCATAAGCTCCGATATTGTCTGGTATTTGTTGCTTTTTCATGGGTGTGTTTTAAAATTGCTTTTTAAAATTGACAAAAAATTGAAAGTAGATTATAAATTATAAATAGTTTAATCATAATTTAATCTTTGTACATTTTAGTGACTGGATTTTTATCTGTATCTATCTTTACCTTTATTTTTATCTTTATCCGTCTAATTATAAGATTGTATGTACAGCACTGTGTAAATTTACAGCACTATATAAATAAAGGTTAATAATAATAGTAATAATAGTAATAATAATAATATCTGTTTTCATTTTTGTAAGTTGTCTTGAGTCCTGAGGCTAAGGAAAAGGTGGAATAACTATAGATAAAATAATTAATTAATGGAAGCAAAGTTGTCCAAAGTTTGGCAGTGGGAAGACATCCTATCTGATAAGATAAGGACAGTTTTGTCCCATACTATTGCCTGGCATTATACAAGCAAGCCCTGGGCTCAAGCAACCTCCTCTCCCAGCATCTTCACACTCACTTCTTTACTTCCTACTTTGTGGCAGACCTCAGAAAGTTTCGCTTGCAAACAAACATGCTTACATTTGTACTGAATTTTTATTTAATGACAACCAATCCCAGATCATAAAAATTTCTAGGGTCATAAGAAGAAACTGTACAAATAGTGCCCCTGGGCATATGTGTCATGCCACCAATGCAGTATAGCACTGCTTACATTTCTATAGGACATCCACATAAATTTGAAGCATCTTTATTATGCATTTCATATTAGACTAAACTAGAAGTAGACAACTTGTTCAGTACTACAGAATGTGCTAGAAGCTTCATAATTTAGGAGCCAGCTTTCCACTTAACAGAGATCCCTTGTCGTTGACTCAAAGCTTAAACGCCAACAACAAAAATATTCACACTATATGAAGTGTTACTCCCTTCAAAATAACATCACTTGTTCAAATTGTTTTCTCATAGTTTATTAAAACTTTAGACATGAGGAATACACTATTTGATAGGAGTTAAACCTTACTGTAAGGTAGCCACTCACATAATGCTCTCAGCATCCATACAGCTCAGTTCCTCAATGTTCATGCATCCATTTGCAATGCTGAAAACATACAACAACCTCTTCACAACTCCAAGCTATGCACATGTCATCATACACAAAGCTATCGATAATCTAGCAACTACTATTGGAAGACTATGACAGAAATATAAAGCAAGTTGACAGAACTGGTTGAAGAGAGAAGGCTACAAGCAAGAGCTCTGAAGTGGCTAGCTCGAAGGTGGAACAGAGAAGCCATTTGGGCTCCCTCTTGCCAAGCCCTTCTTCTGTGGCCCAGTGTTCCTCTAACTCAATATTTAATCTCCAGAGTAACATAAAATGTAGGTTGAAGCAAGCATTCTAAGCCTCTTCTAAAGGCCGATATGCACGACTGGGAAAAAAGACATAGTTGGTGTTAGCTTTTTCAAAAAGCTGTTTGCTTGTCCCTCAGCTGACTAGAGCCAATTTATTTCATACAAACAGAACAAATATGCTCCCCCCTCCCTTGAAATGCTTGCAGAATCCCAAACCTGTTTTCTCATTTGTGTAAGGTACATATATTCATGTAAAGCATCTGAATAGGAGATCAACCACACTTTTTAAAGGATGACCCTTTTCAATGGAATTGTAACATGGAAATAAACTTCATTTCCCCCATACTCAAAAGAACTATCAAGAAAATTATTTAAGATTTAATTGCATTTCCTCAGTCATATCTTCAGATTTATAAATAATGAACCACATATTTAATGTTTAAACACATCTTCTTTATTTTTTTAAAAAAATACAGCCTTGCTTCTCTACCCAAAGCATAGAGAATCAGATTCCAATTGTCCTGCAAAGAAATACTTGAAAAATGTTAAATGTTGTTTTACCACGAATCCCCTCAAAATACACACACACACACACACACAAGCTATGGACATATTAATATCCTTTCTGTGTACCAACAGGTATACCAACAGGTACCAACAGGTACGACAACACAGAGAATCGACTTTTTATATTTCACATATATCATGAGGTCATGTTCCTGGATCAGATTTCATGTTGGACTGTGGAAATCATGTTGGACTGTGGGATAGCAATAGCAAGTACATAGTTTTTTGTGGGTTTTTCAGACTATGAGGCTGTGTTCTAGAACAGTTTATTCCTGACATTTAGCCAGCAGCTGTGGCTGGCATCTTTAGAGAATTCCCTGAAGATACCAGCCACAGCTGCTGGCAAAATGTCAGGAATAAACTGTTCTAGAACACGGCCTCATATCCTGAAAAGCCCACAAAAAACTATGGATGCCAGCCGTGAAAGCCTTCGACTTCACAATAGCAGGTACACTTCTATACCACTTGTCAGTGCACTTATTAAGGAATTCCTAGGATACTGCCATGGCAGTTAAAGTAGAATATAGCCCTTTAATTGTGAGAATCCTCAAAAAAAGAGAGAAAGAAGGTTGCGGGGGGGGGGGAATCAAAACAGCTATTAAACCTGAAATGGTGTACATAAAATTTATTTTTAGTGGCATTTATATATCATTAGGACTCCTGTAAGGCAGTAAAACTTTTAAAACATGGATAACATTGTAATGCTTGTTAAAAGGAATAATTTAAAGCCAAGCAGTTAAAAGCAGCCAGAGCAGTTTCAAGAATCAAAGGCCACATGGAAAAAAACTGTTATAGCTGTCTGCCAGAATCTCAGAAGAGGTGATGGATTTACTTGGAAAGATAGTCAGTTTTCAGATCTGGAAAGCACTATTTGCTTGTTCTCCCCCTCCAACCATGATTCTTCAACCACATAGCAAGAACCTGCCGCAGGCCTCCCTAATGAAAGAACCTACATGTTTTGACGAAATACAAACTACTGGGAAAAGTAACTCATTAGGGAAGCACAAAGCAAAACACAACAACCGCTGCTTATATCCTTGTATAAAATGAAGAAGAGCTAACTGGAGGTGTCATCAAGGACCTCTTTGCAGTTTTGCTGTAGAATTACTCACATGATACTTCCCACGCTGGAGTAGATAGTACCAAAGACTACATCCACAATACTGTACAGTAATGGAGAGGCAGGTTCTTGTTCTCGTTTTATGATAGAAGTGGCTCACACTCTCTCTCATTTTAAGGGGTGGGAGGTAGGGATTGGGTCGTTACTTTTAATTGTATTTGTCTTTTACTTGTTGTACCCCGCCCCGATTGCTCGTTCAGAGGGGCGGGTTATAAATAAAAATTTATTATTATTATTCACACAATATTTAAAAACTGGGCAACATGATGACCTGCTACTAGAGCAGTGACTTTCAAAGTATGGCATAGAGACAAACTTCTCATGGGAAGTAACCTAAGCTAAGGGGTTCCTCTCCAGTGCCCACCCAGGCAAGATCAAGGTGGGCTGAATAACCTTAAGCAGGGGGTTCTCGGTGGGCTGGTTGGGGTGAGATGTTATTGCCCTATTCTCATATCATTATCTGGGGAAAAGAGTAACTACTTTGTTTCAACAAAGTTTCCCAAACAAGACATTTTAGAAGGGTACCAGGGGGAAGGGAGGGAGGGATGTACTGCTTTGGCATTAGACTCCAATTCAGGAAATCAGGGCTTGGTTCCCTTCTTGACCATGGAAACCCACTGGGTGGCCTTGGGTGAGTCACACACTCTCAGCCCCATAAACCTCTATGATAAGGTTGCCTTAGAGTTGCCATAAGCTGGAAATTATTTGAAGGCATGCCACCACCACCACCACAACAACAACAACCAACTTGGATGGAGGACTGCTAAGAAATACCAGGTGCTATATTTCAGAGGATGTCAATGGCAAACCACCTCTGAGTATTCCTTGCCTGAGAAAACCATATGAAAATCATGAGATCACTCTAAGTCCACAGACTTGAAGCCAGATGCACACACAGACATACACACCCAGACACTAAAGACATCCTTTTAAACTTCTAATATAAGTATTAGATTAATATCCCAGTCCACAAATCCTCACTCAGAAAAAGATGTGCATGGCAGCATACTAAGCCCTACAAGTCAGTGGCAGATGGTGACTTTCGTGTCAGTTGGGCAGTGAATCCTTGCCAGATATTGGACAGCTCCTTTCAAAAGGAGCTGTCCAAGGTGCTATTTTGAGGAAAGACTTCAGCATCTTGCAGCCCTCCTTCAAATCCTGGATTAAAAATCTGGTAGGGCTTCACCACCCCACTGACATAGGCACCACCAGCCACCGTTGCTCCTCTATGAACGATGACTGGCCTGTGGGAGAAATGCAGCTAAGTTTACATGTGAAGAGATTCTCGATTTCAAGAAGTTTCAGAAATATTACCCTAAGTGATAATGCTATGTTATCCTGTACCTTTAGGGTAGAAGGAGAATGAGCGAAGGGATGGAGATGACATTACCTTGGAGATAAGTAGACTTGTCTTCTCTGGTCTGTCCCCCCTCCCAAAAAAATCCTAGAATTCCCATGGTTTATTACATTAATAGTGGTACAAGAGTGCACATTAAAAATTTTCGTTCACATTTAATCCTAACTATGTTAAATGAGCTAGTGCACAATTTAAAATACTTTAAGATATTGTTAGATATGGAATGAGTTACAGAGATGGACTTCATCACTACCACGACAACCGCTACGCATGACATAGCCATGTTAGAAGAGTTTTTCGCTTCCAGATTTTCTGATCTGGCATTCAGGTTGACCAGAAGCTAGCAAGTAGTCTACTCAGTGATCTTATTACAGAGTTATTGCCTTAGCCGTGTACCATATCTGGCCACCTTGGAGACAGGTGAGATATAAACTGGACGGATGGATAAATGTAGCTGAATGAGTGGCAGATGCCCAAAATTCCCTGTTATTAAGAGCCCTGCTAAGGTCTTACAAACCATGGCTTTCTTGACTTGAGTCTATCCACCTGTAATGCTGTCTTCTTCTTTTCCAATTCCTTTTCAACTTACCGATCATTATCTTCTTATCTAATGACTCGTGTCACCTCATGTTATTTCTAAAGTACGATAACATTTAGTCATTTTGCCTTCTAGGGAGAGGTCAGCCTTCATTTGCTCTCATAGCCATTTGTTTTCTTGACATCACATGGTATTTATAGACTTCTCCTCCAGCAGATTTCAAATGATCTGATCATCTACATATTCCACGTTCGACTAACCACCATGAGAAAAAAGTTGGGGGAATGGATCCACTTTCTCAGGAATCGGGTAGCTCTTTCGTTTCTTTTATCCTAAGATAAGAAAGATCCTTAGAGAGCAAGAGTGGTGTTGGTTTAGGGCAGTGGTTCCCAAACTTTACTCCTCCTGGTGTTTTGGACTTCAGGTCCCAGAAGCACCTGCCAACTTGGTCAATAGTAAGAAATTCTGGGAGCAGATATCCAAAACATCTGGAAGACCAAAGTTCGGAAACCACTGATTTTGGGAGACCAAGGTTCAAATCTCCGCCCAGCCATGGAAACCCACTGAGTGACCTTGGGCAAGTCACAT
Organism: Urosaurus nigricauda; assembly: GCA_034509955.1. Classification (NCBI taxonomy): domain Eukaryota; kingdom Metazoa; phylum Chordata; class Lepidosauria; order Squamata; family Phrynosomatidae; genus Urosaurus; species Urosaurus nigricauda. The sequence continues at coordinate 68,002,846 of JAOEGL010000006.1, read as the reverse complement.
ACTCTCAGCTTAAGAGGAAGGCAAAAGCTAACCTCCTCTGGAGAAACCTTGCTGAGAAATCTCAACCACAGGTTGCCATAAGCCAGCATTGCCTTGGAGGCACATAACAACAAACTAAAGACCCCAAACCTTAGAAGACGCAATCCATGCACTCTCTCTCCAGTCCACGGTGCAAAAAAGGCATGCAATGAATCCTTGGAGCAGTTAGAGGGGACACCCCCTGCATCCCACAGGATTTACTGTACTTTGAAAGCACTGCAAAGTAAAAAAATTTTTAGTTTTTCTTCTTTTTGATGTCTTACTTTGTCTTCTTTGGGGGGGGGATTAAAAGATGCCAAATTTTGGTCAGTACCCTTCCCCATTTCATCTCTAATGCTGTTCCATGAGAAAGTGCAATAGGATGAGAAGTGGTCAGAAACAGAAGAACTAGGAGAGGGAAAATTACTTCTTTTTTTTATGGAGTTCTGGGACTTGTAGACCACAAAAAGAGTTGTTTTTCCAAAATGCCACACTCCATAGACCCTGAGGCTGAGAAATCAAACCTTTTCAACTTTGTGAAGTTGAAGGCTTTCACGGCCAGCATCCATAGCTTTTTGTGGGTCTTTCGGGCTATATATGTGGCCTTGTTCTAGAGGAGCTTATTCTTGATGTTTTGCCAGCATCTGTGGGTGGCATCTTCAGACAAGGTACATCCTCTGAAGACGCCAGCCGGAGACGCTGGCGAAACGTCAGGAATAAACTCTTCTGTTACATTTTGTTGCGTGCCTTCAAGTCGCTTCCAACTTTCCTGGGAAAAGAGTGGGATACAAAATCAATACAATAAATAAACAAACTTATGGGCGACCCTAAAGAGACCCTTATAGGGGTTTCCATGAGTCTGAAAGGACTTGGGAAGGCACACTCGACAACATCTAGGGCCGGTCACACTCTCTCAGCCTCAGCCTTTTGTCGTTGTTGTTGTTGTGTGCCTACAAGTCGCTTCCGACTTAGGGCCTACCCTAAAGAGACTCTCCGATCGGGGTTTTCTTACCAAGATCGGTTCGGGGAAGTTTGCAACTGTGCCCTCATCCCTTGAGGCTGAGAGAGTGTGACTCGCCCCAGTTGTTGTTGTTGTTGGGTGTGTGTCTCCAACTCCTTTCAGACTTATGGAAACACTATTAAGTCCCTTTGAGACTCACTGGAAGAAAGAAGTTGGCAGCATCGTGGATGAAAATCCACTTCCTCAGATGCATTGGGTGGAGCGGAAAGCCAGGGACAGACCTATGTATTACTTTTAAGAGGGGAGCCCAAAAGATAACAGGACATACACACATACACACACCCTTCAGCACTCTGGGCCCCACAACAAACTCCAGCTCCCAGAATTCCATAGCAAAAGAGCCAAAAAAAAAAAAGTTTAAAGCGGTGCCTAAACCGGGTTATTTCTCCAGTGTGGACCCAGCCAGATCCCTTTTGAAAGTCTATTTGCGTCCACACTGGAGAAATAACCCGGTTTGGCAGCGCTTTGAGTGTCTAGGCTCAAGGCTGTGGAATTCTGGGAGGTGGAGTTTGTTGTGGGGCCCAGAGCTCGTTGTCTGACTCACTCGCTATGGAATTCTGGGAGTTGGAGTTTGTTGTGGGGTCCTCCGGACCCCACAACAAACTCCAACTCCCAGAATTCCATAGCCTTGAGCCAAGATACTTAAAGCGGGGCCAAACCGGTTCAACTTACCGGGATGGTGGGGATAAGGGCAGCTGCAGGAGAGCCCCGGGGCGGCCCAAGGGGGCGGTGGGGCGGCGGCAGGCATGGTCAACGGAGGAGCTCCTTCTCCTTCGCCTCCTCCTGGCAGACTGACTCGAATCAGGCTGAGGAGGAGGTGAAAGAGGGAGGGGGCGGGGCTAAATCCTTCGCCCCGCCCAAAGGGGGCGTGTCCAGAGCCCCCTGAAGTGAACAATATTACCGCCACTCACTCTCTAGACTCTTACAGCGCTTCGCTCCGCCCAAAGGGGGCGTGCCCAGAACCGCCCTCTACGCTGTTTATAGGCAGGGCTCCCTTAGTCCCGCCCAAAGGGGCGTGTCCAGCCAGCCCTGGGTGAGTGATGTACATTACCACACACTACGCTATGATATATAAATATATAGTGCTGCTGTTCCGCTTTAACTGCCTCGGTCCCGTTGCATGCTGGGATTTGCGGTTTAAGGAAAGGCCTGTAGGAATCCACAGCCGCAGAGCTCTTAGGCCTGGCTGGACTACAAGCTCCACAATGCAACGGGAGGCAGCCAGAGCTGTCCAAGTAGAGTAGTAGCAGCAGCAACCTACACTCTGTGTTACAGGGCTGCCTTGGCTCCGCCCAAAGGGGCGTGTCCAGCCAGCTCTGAGGTAAATTTAACCTCACTACATTCAGCTGCTGTTCCATTTGAACTGCTCTGGCTGCCTCCTGTTGCATCATAACATATTTACTAAGGATTGAAGCAACATGTAAACATATGACTAACATTTCCAATTATTGTTCCCCCCCTCCTGTGTGGTTTGTAACATCTTGCCTGATGAAGAAGCCCATAGAACTTCGAAAGCTTGCAACAAGTATATTGTGCATTTCGGTTGGTCAATAAAGGCGTCACTGATGGATTTATGTTCCTCTTTCTCTGGTTTCCCCTCTGCAGCTCTGTTGTCATTTTGAGTGGGCTTCACGCTTCAGTAGATATATCATAGTTATTATTGCAAGGACTCCTTTTTTTTATGGTCGCTGAATCACGAAATGGCGGTGCTAGCTTGTTTTCGACTGGAGTAGGCAAACTGTGACCTTGCAGCTGCTGTTGAATTCCTTATTTCCATCAGCCCTAGACAGCATAATAGTAAATTATGAGCAACACTGGGACAGCCGCTGGTTGCACATGGGTTTTTAATGTTCCTTTTACATTACACATTATATAGAGGGCTATATTCTGCTTTAAATGCCATGGCAATGTCCTAGGAATTCCTGGGATTTGCCGTTTGGGGAGGGGTATTTAATATTTTCAGCCGGAGAGCTCTAGTGCCTCACCAGACTATAAGGCCCAAGATTCAATAGGATACAGGCATGACAGTTAAAGTGCTATACAGTGGTCCCCTGGGTTACGAAATTAATTCGTTGCAGCACCTTTTTCGTAAGCTGAAAATTTCGTAACCCGGGGCCGATTTCCCATTGAAAATGACTAATGCGTTCCATGACCCCAGATTGACCCTGCAAGTCAATAGAAGGTTACAATAGAGGCCTATTTCCTTAAGTACCCTACAATACACTCTAATAGAAACTTGCCTAAGGCACTAAAGAACTTAAGAATGACTTGCAGGGCCAATCTAAAGAATAAAGAAAAGAAAAAAAATTTTTCTTACCTTTGCTGGTCATGGTAAACCTGAGTGAGACAGGAGGAGGAGGAGGCCACCCAAAACACCCAAATTTAAACCCAGTCAATCAATTCAAACAATTTGAACCAATTCAACCAATTTTAACCAATTCAACAAATGTAACAAAGTTAACCATTTTAACAAACTTTTTTTTATTTTATTTTTTATTTATTTATTTTTTATTTATTTATTTTTTGGCTTTTTAAGAGTCACCAGCACCTTTGCCCTTCTTGGATGGCAGTTCTCCGAGTTTCGGGAAGAACCGGTCCAAGGATGTCTGCTTTTGCCGGTTCTTAACCAGGTTCCTAAAATGGCTAAGGCAGACATCATCAAAATGTGCAATTGCGCGGCTGGTGAACACCTTCTCAGGGTGATGCTTCTCCACAAAATCAGCAACAGTCTGGAAGTGCCGCAAAATGTCTTTGATCTCCGAAGTCGGAATTGATGCGGCCGCTTCCTCCTCCTCCTGGGCTGTCTCCAACCCGAACAACTCCTCCTCCACAGCCAAATGCTGCATGGCTGCCAACGCCTTCAGGTCCTCCATCGAGAGCTCCTCGTCGTGTTCCTCGATGAGTTCCTCGATGTCCTCCTCGTCGATGACCAGTCCCATGCTGTTTGCCAGGGAGACGATTTCGGCAACCTCTGCCTCACCGGGATCTTCACCTTCGGCCTCTGACCCTTCCGACGCAACAGCAGCAGGCCACAGCTTCTTCCAGGCAGCATTGAGGGTGCACCTGGTGACCTCCTGCCAGGCCAAGTCCACCATCCGCAAGCACACGACGATGTCAAAGTGCTGTCTCCAGAACTCTCACAGGGTCAGCTGGGTGTTCTCCGTCACGTCAAAGCACCTCTTGAACAGGTGCTTTGTGTAGAGTTTTTTGAAGTTGGCGATGACCTGCTGGTCCATGGGCTGAAGGATGGAGGTCGTGTTGGGAGGCAGGAGCAGGACCTTGATGAAGGAGAACTCGTCCAAGATGTCTTCTTCCAGGCCGGGCGGGTGCGCAGGAGCATTATCCAAGATGAGGAAGCACTTCCGGGGGAGATCGTTGTCCTCCAGGTAACGCTTGACAGCAGGGCCAAAGACACCATTGACCCACTCCACGAAGAAGAGGCGTGTGACCCATGCCCGGGCATTGGCACGCCACATCACAGGCAGCCTGTCCTTCTGCACCTTGTGTGCCTTGAAGGCTCTGGGGTTCTCCGAGTGGTAAATCAGCAGGGGCTTGACCTTGCAGTCCCCGCTGGCGTTGGCACACAGCGCAAGAGTGAATCTGTCCTTCATAGGCTTGTGGCCTGGCAATTTCTTCTCCTCCTGGGTGATGAAGGTGCGGCGAGGCATCTTCTTCCAGAACAGGCCCGTCTCATCGCAATTGAAGACTTATTGTGGGAGGTAGCCTTCCTCCTCCACCATGTCCTTGAACCTCTGGACAAATTCTTCGACGGCCTGGCGGTCTGCGCTGGACGCCTCCCCGTGACAGACGACAGAGTGGATGCCGGTCCTCTTCTTGAAGAGGTCAAACCACCCATGCGAGGCCTTGAATTCCAGGGTGGCTTGCTGCTCCTGCTAAGAACTTCCTTCGCCTCCTTCCTTGCTGGCCATGTCCTCAAAGATGGCTGTGGCCTTCTCACAAATCACGGATGTGCTGACAGTGTCCCCAGCTCTTTCCTTCTCTTTAATCCAGAGGAGCAGCAGGCACTCCATCTCGTCATGCACAGGTGTCCTCTGCTTGGCGATGGTGGTGATGCCTTTCGCTGGAGCTGCAATGCCTTTGATGCCCTCCTTTTGCATGAGGACAGTGCCGATGGTTGAAGGATTCCTTCCGTACTCCTTCGCAATGTCCACCAAGCGCACTCCCCTCTCATGTTTAGCGATGATTTCCTTCTTGTCCTCTAAGGACAAGGGAAGCCTTTTCTTCTTCTCCTCCCCACTTTTATCCATGGCTTTCTTGGGGGCCATAGTCTAAGCCTAAAAAGGGCAAAAGAAACAGGCACTGAGCAAAACCCATTCGCAGGCCACCCTTTCCCACCCACCCCCCAGATGGCCTAAATTCCTAAATTAAAACTGCAAAGCAATGCACTGTGATCACTCTCTCAGCCCAATGTGCACAAAACCAAAAAACCAAAATTGCAAAAGCCATTCACTGCACAAGCCTTTCCAAGGCCCATGGACATATTGGAAGCAGAAGAGACCCCAGAAACCTTTGAAACTGCAAAGCAATGCACTGTGATCACTCTCTCAGCCCAATGTGCACAAAACCAAAAAACCAAAATTGCAAAAGCCATTCAATGCACAAGCCTATCCAAGGCCCATGGACACATTGGAAGCAGAAGAGACCCCAGAAACATTTGAAACTGCAAAGCAATGCACTGTGATCACTCTCTCAGCCCAATGTGCACAAAACCAAAAAACCAAAATTGCAAAAGCCATTCACTGCACAAGACCACATCATCCACATCATTCACCCACAAGAAGAAGTAAAAAATCCATACTGAACCTGCACTTCCAGGGATTCACCGGAGGGCTTGATCCAAAGAGCAGGCATAGATGCAAAGTGCCAGGCAGAAGTCAGCCAGGCAGAACCAGTCAAAGAAGTTCAGACCTTCACTGGGGCCAAGAGTTCAGAAGCAACTCTATCTCACCAGTTCACAAAGGCCGAACAAGGGGTCACAGCACTGGAACCTGGCTTTTATTTCTGAAGCCACACCCCCCCCCCATTCGTTAGCCAATCAGCTTGCGTTCGCAAGCCAATCGGATTTCTAACGAAGTTCAAAATTCGCGCCAAAGCTTAACGTTAGCGAATCCTCTTAAACCAGCCCCCTTAGCCAATAGCTGCACTTTGCAACATTTGAATTTCCCGCCGCTTTCATTTCGTAACCCAGGGATTTTTTCACAAGCCGGGGCCAGTTTTTCGGCCCCGGCTCTTTCGTATCCCGGGGTTTTCGTTGGCCGGGGGATTTGTAACCCGGGGGACCACTGTAGTTGTATGGTGTATGAAAGGCCCTTTGGGTTGAATGATCGAATAGTCCTTTCATTTCTATCAACAAAGTGTGTTATTTCATTCCCTTAAAATGTAATATGCCAGCCTTGTCTTTCAGGGGTTTTTCCTGATTATTGGATTCTGGGCTTTTGCCTCCAAGCCCTTCCTTTGTAGCACCATTGGATCATGAAGAAAGAAATTTCATCAGCTAAGTATAATATTTCATAGGCAAAGAGAGTCAGCAAGACAAGAAGTCTTCTTTTTTCATCCATCATTCTAGTTCAACCCCCATTTCAGACCTACCTTTTTTCTCCCATTCTTATCCCGGAGCAGTGAGTATGAGCACTGGCAAAGAAAATAAGAGGGAAAGGATGGCTCACTGGAAACCAGACCCAATGGATTGGTCTCCAATACATTTTCTCTGTTCACTCACCCATACTAAAACTCTACACTTTAACTGTTCACAATCCCTTCGTTACTTTAGAAGAAAATTTAGGGGGAGGAAACCATGTCAGCAATTGTAAAAATCTAAAAATGTTTTAGTCCAAGCATTTAGCAGGAATGTGAGGATTTTCTGGGTTTTTTTGTTCTCTTCATTGGTCTGCTTTGCAGTGATTAGGAACTGAGTAGAGATAATAATCAATGTAAAAAACAATAAAAGGTGACCAAAAACAAAGGAAGAACAAGAGACCTCTTCCACAAGATCTGAGAAATCAAACAGAATTTTAAACCAAGAGTGGGGCTGTTCTAAAACTAACAGGGGAACACACTACATAACTGTATCTCCCTGCATGAGCCCACTAGAGTGTTAAGATCAGCTGGAGAGGCCCTTCTCTCTGTCCCAAGACAGTGGGCCTTCTCAGTGGCTACTCTCAAGCTCTGGAACTCCCTTCCTGGAGAGGCCAGGATGGCGCCATCCTTGCTCTCTTTTTTGACAGCAGATAAAAACATTTTTATGCTGCCAGGCTTTCACGTATTGACGTGGGTGCTGTTTTGTTTTTGTTTTAAAGAATTTTAAATTTTAATAATGTAATATTTTAATCATTTGAATTGTTTAATTGTTTTTTAAACTTTGTATTTTTAATGTTTCATATTGTTTTAACTTATAATGTTTTAAATTTTCTTAGATGCCTTGAGTCCCTGTACCAGGAGGAAGGAGGGATAAAAATAAATAAAATAACAACAACAACAACCAAGTAGAAGTAAAACAATAGCGGAAACAATACATAATATAAACAATATCAAAGAGATGAAAGGCTGATATTTGAAGAAGAACCATATGTAGAATCCCCAATTTTAGAAAGAGCAGTGGAATCTGCACACAGGACACTTGGGAGAAATAAATCACCAGAAACAGATGGCATACCAATAAAGCGGCTGCAGTTTACATAGAGACAATATCTACTATAGCTCTAACTAAAATCAGTGAACAAATATGGAAAACAAATAAATGGCCCACAGATTAGAAACACTCAATATATATTCCAGTTCCCAAGAAAGGGGATACCAGGGATTGCAGTAAGCACAAGACCATGGAATTAATTTCCCATGCAAGCAAAGTGTTGTTCAAAATTCTACAACAAAGACTTTTACCATATATGAAGCTAGAAATGTCCACACTGGGTTCAGGAAAGAAAGAAGCACTAGGAGTCATACTGCAAACATATTCTGGATAGTGAACCACACCAAATAATTTCAAATTAAAATCATCAAATTAAAAGCTGCATTTTATCTATTTAACTTGCATGCCAAACATATAATACGTAAAGCACAATTAGTCTCAGAAGAAGGACGTGTGAAAATTGGAGGAAGGAACATTAACACTTTAAGATATGCAAATGACATCATTATATTAGCAGAAAATAACAAAGATTTGGTAGAGCTACAGAAGAAAGTCAAGGAAGAAAATGCAAAAGCAGGTTTACAGCTGAATGTTTTTTAAAAAAAAAAACAAAAATAATGACCACAGATTATTCACATGACTTTAGGGCAGACAATGAAGACTTTGAATCTGCACTTCAAGAAAGTTTGTGTTCCATTTAAGATAAATGGATGCTAAGGCAATGAAGATTTGTTTTACATTTTCTCTAGAATACTTGAGGGGTGGAGTAGAAAGTATATGATCTTTAGCTCAACTGTGAAAGAAGAAGAAGAGGACCTACACACACTCTCATCCTTTGAGAACACACTTCCAAGAAGGAAGAGTTAGGGTTTTGAAAATTTCTCAAGCTCTGTTTTAAACCCCACCTTAAACCTTGATTCTCTGAATCCTATTTGCATTTTTTCTGTCCTTCTCTGATATCAAATTGTAGGACCATTGTTTCTTGTAGCATGGACAATTGTGATTATTTTGAGGTTGTTTTTTTAACTAAGGTATATATGTTTTTACGTGTTTTTCTTAATATGTGCATTTTATAAAACATTTATCCATTGATTAAAGTGTGTTTGTGTACATCTGCTAAAGATATGCAGTCCTAGTTGTGCGCATTTATTTGAGTTACTCAAAAAGGAAAGAAAGAATGAGAGAACTGTACTTTTTTCCTGATGACAGGAACTGTACGATATGTGCACACTGGCATAAATAGTCTCATGGACCATGAATTAGATATATCTATAACAAATCGGTAAATGCAAATAAAAGAAAGAAAGAAAGAAAGAAAGAGTTTAAGATTTGCCTTACCTTGGCTCAGTCATTAATCAGAACGGAGACTGCAGTCAAGAAAAAGATTTGGACTTGGAAGGGCAGCTATGAAGGATCTAGACAAAATCTGTAAGTGTACAGCTATATCATTGAATACTAAAGTTAGGTTTGTCCATGTCATTGTATTTCCAATTCCTTCACATGGTTGCGAAAGCTTGTCAGTGAAGACGGAGAAGAAGATAACTCATTTGAGATGTGGTGCTAAAGATGAGTGCTACAGGTAGACAAATAAATGGTTTTCAGTCCAAATCAAGCTTGAACTCTCCCCTAGGCACCAAGATGAATAAACTGAGGTTCTCATACTTTAGACATATCATGAGAAGACATAGCTCCCTAGAAAAGACAATGATGCTTGGTAAGTAGGAAAAGAGGAAGACCGCATTCCAGGTGGATAGTGTGAATCAAGGAAGCCACAGCCCTGAGTCTGCAAAACCTGAGCAGGGCTTTTGAAGATAAGGGTGTGGTACAGATGGCCCAAAAGGGCCGTCTCTGCGGCATGAGTAGGGCTGAGAAGCATGCAGCATCCACACGCTCCCCAGCACTACCGCATATGGACGGCACCATTTTTAAATTGTGCTATCCATAAGCAGGTGTGCTGGTGATGTAACGTGTGCGCCATGTTCAAACGGACCGGCATGCTCGTTACATCACTGCGTCGCTTGAGGGTGCTTGGGGCGCCCTTTCAGCAGCACAGGAAAGAGCTCCAAAATGGAGCTCTTTCTGCGTGTGCATGCATCGCTAGTGTGGCCTTTACATGGCCGTGCCAGCAATGCTGAAGAGAAAGGGGCCAGGTGGTCCCTTTCTCCTCTTCCCCCGCCCCTGTTGCGGTGTCCTTGGGGCATGAAGCCCCAAGGACACCCTGTTCCAGGCCACGGGGAAGTGGCGTTTTGCCGCTTCCCCACGGCCTAGAAAAGCAGCGGATTAGAGCCGCAGGGGCTGCCAATGAGGCTGCCCTCACCCCAATCCAGCGCAGGAAGGGGTGCCCAGGGACTGCCCTTTTTGGGCAGTCTGTAAAGGCCCAAGGTGACTTAGCAGGCTGTTGTTCATAGGTGTTAAAATTCAAAGATGTAGCCATGTTAGTCTGGAAGATCGGATCTGGTAGCACCTTTGAGACTAACTGAAAGTAAGAAGCTGATACATTAGGCTTTTGCAGACTCAAGCCTACTTCCTCAGATGCATAGAGAGCAGCAGAGATTCATAGAGTCTCTCCATCTATGCATCTGAGGAAGTACGCTCAGGTCTTTGAAAGCTCATGCTACTGGCTTCTTTCATTCAGTTAGCCTCTAAGGTGCTAGCAGATCCCTTCGCATACTGTCATTCATAGGATCACGATAAGCTGAAGTCAACTTGACTTCAGTTAACAAAATCTACAATGGAAACAGTCAAGTGATACAATTTTAAAATTCAAATTATAGATTTCTTTGGTTAATTATGTAAGAGAAATAAACAGAGATACACATTAGTAAACATAACACATATTATTTCTTTGAGAGAATCAATGCTGAGTAATAAACCAAGATATATGGGTGCCTAAAGGAGGGGGGGACCATTTAGTTTAATTTCCATATATGTGTAAACTGCTGATCCACCCAGAAATGCTTCCAACAGCATCTAAATGGGAATCACCAGTAATGCTAAACTTTTCCTTTTGACATTCCAAAAATCTGTTGCCTAAAGTGGGCTGCCTGCTCTGACAAGATTGGCCACGATGTTGGGAGACATGGTTGCCATAGTGATTACCTGCCACCAATTCTCTCTTTTCATGGTCACTTTGTTAACTCTCCTTTCCTTCCAAAGATGACTAATGACAACACAGTTGCCTCCCCCCACACACACACACACAATTCTGCTCCACAAAAAGTATTGTAATTGCACAAAGCAACATTGGTTGACTTGTGGTCTCCCACTTATTAAGGATGGTTGGTATAAAACTACGTAGCCATCTTGACCCCCAGTTTGGGGGGGAAAGGCAGGGTGGAAATAAAGTTAACATTAATGACAATTTATAACAATACCTGACATTTTTATGAGCTGGTGCTACTGCTACCTCTCAAATAACTCTTGAGGAGTCAAGTAAGAATCATGGGTGCTTCCCGGGACACGCTGAGGATCTAAACCAAGGGAAGGAATTGTGGTCCTCCAGATGTTGTTGATTTAAAATGCCCAACTTTGCTCACTGTTGGCTATGACAGCTAGGGCTAGTCCAGCAACAGCAGAAGGGGCCAGAGAACAGCTATGCCTGCCTTAAGTTAGATCCAGTTCTAAAAACCCCACTGCATAACCAACCAATGTGTGTTATTCTTACTTTATATTTCATGTTGTTGTTGTTGTTGTTCTTGTTGAAAAGGTCCTTCATAACCAGAGGCTATAACATATAGCTTATTTAGCTCTGTTACTCCACCACTGCTGATTCTGGATGGATGCTTCTTTGTCCAAGGAACTGAATGCTGTATGCAGCTATTTTTTTTTTCTCTCATTTATCAGCCCTTCCTTTTCCCACTAGTAAAGTATATGACTTCAAGTCAACTGTTAATTTATGGTGCCCCATGACTTTCAGAGGGTTTCCTTAGGCAAGAAATACTGAGGGGTGGTTTGCCTTTTCCTTCCTGTGAAATATTGGAGATTATCACACGAGGGACATCCCGTCCCTCTCTCATCGCTGTCCCATCCTTCCCACTCGATTGCAGGAAGGACTTTCACATGTCGTTCACATTTATCCCATCCGGGAAGCGTGAATGACAGAAATGGCACCAAAGGCTTTCACATGAAGTCGCGCTGATCCTGTCAATAACCCATCATTAACCTGTAATTAAAGCGACATTGGCCAGCATTTTGTATTAATGGAATTTCCTGTTATGGCAATACCACTTTAATGACAGGATCGGCACTGCTGGTGTGAAGGCCTTTCATGCCAGCAGTCATTTGCCGTGTGAAGGACGAGATAAGGACAGGATGGGAATAAGCAATCCTGTCCCTGTCACATCTTCGTGATAATTTCCAGAGCCTACAACACCCCGTGGGCTCCTTTTCAAGTGCTAACCAGCTTCCAAAATCAGATGGGATCTGGTATCTTCAGGGTATTTAGGGTAGGAGTGGAAAAATATGGTTATGTATGGAAGACAAAAATGGTCATCTCCTCTCCTGGGAAAATCTTGTGAATGAAACAAGTTGATGGTGCAATAAAGATCTCATCTGTAAGTGCTCACTGCATCTGGATCACCATCACAAGTTGGAAGGATTAAGAAGAGAGATGGCACAGGACAAAGAACCTACCCCTTGCCAACACCATTACTGTGCCATGACCTAAATACTGGAAAGGCTTATCCAGAAGAATCAAGACATGGCAACAGAGCCGAAACCCATGAGCTGCTGCACAAACAAGCCTGTTCTCTGAGGGACCAAGGGGTCTGTAATTCCTGCTCCACTCTATTTTAATGACGCACATTGCAAACAATTATTCGGAAACAATGGGGGTGGGAGGCAGAAGCAGCTTGCAGAGATCCAACCAACAGATTTAGCCAGGCTCAAATGTTTTTATTTGATTTGTTTTATAATATACACTACAGCTGTCTGGGTGTGCAAGATGTGGCTTTCAAGCTAGCCTATTTATTTTCATCAGCTCCTGGGAACTACCATCTGTCCCACTGATTAACAGACACCTGACGCATGACGGAATATAAAAATGAATGTGGTGTGTCCATAATATTAGCTTGAACAGTAAAATCAGTTTGTATTCAGAAATACAGCTTACTTAAAGAAAATCGTAGCAAAATATTTTATTATTTTCTGTGAATGCACTCTGTATGGCAAGTGTGCCTCTGAATCATAAGATATAGTATCAGCACCAGATACCTGTTTATTCTTTTAAAATAACCTTATAACTCATCCATCTACTGTTTTCCCACCACTGATGGAAATACTGTACTACTAAATTACACAAAAAATACTTTATACAGAAATGGGGGGAAACAGATAAAGGGTGCAAGAATAATTGAAGATTCACATCGGGAAGACTTTAACACATGTTGTAATGCTGTCAGAAGAGAGTACCAACCAGGTTAGTTTGCTGGAGCAAATAATTCCAGAATTTAGGTGTAACCACTAAGAAGGCCCTTTCTCCTGTTTAGTGCTATACTGCTGTCCATACTAATAATTAGAATTTGCTTACTCTGAAGAAGGAGGAAAGGAAGAGGAGAAGAAAAGGAATGTGGCAGCACCTTTGCAATTAACTTTTTCTAAAAATCAGCAGCTTTCTTAAATATAAGCCCAATTCTTCAGATGCAGTACAAAATTATATCAAAGCCTGTCATTCTGTACTGCATCCAAAGATGTGGATTTATATCCATGAAAGCCCATGCTAAAATAGAAACCAGTTAAAGATGCTGCCACGTTCCTTTTTTCTCTCTCCCTCCCTTCCTCCTTTTTATGGTGCAAGAGACTAACACAGCTACTTCTTTGAAAATTGCTCCAAAATCAATTTTTCCAAGTTGTAGCTGTAACTTGTGAAGATGCCATGCTATCTGATACAAATATTTTATGAATGAGACAAACCCATTTGGAGTGAAACTAATCCAATGCTTTCAAATCATGGCATATAGTGAAGGATCCCAGCTGAAAAGCCATGATCTAATGAATCAGCATTGTTTTTGGGACAGGGATTTCCCTGGGGAGTACAGAGTGCAGGCCACACCAGATGACACCATAAGTTTATCAAATTTTCACTTTAACCACATGAAGCTATGTAAATACATTTAGGCTGTGCTTATGATATTGCACTTTGAATGGATAATTTTAATTTTGCTAGTTGTTAATGTTACATCTATTGCCATTACATTCAGTGATATATGGGAGCTATGATTTATGAGTCATAAATCAGGCGACTGAGGGAAGCAACTCATGGACGTAGCCCATAAGACCCTTTATCCTACCTCTGAAGTCATGCCTGTTGTAATTAGCCCCAGTTAGGGGAGCAAGCATGGTATAGTGGTTTGAGCATTGGATGACAACTCTGGAGATTAAAATTCAAATCTCCTCTCAGCCATGGAAACCCACAGGGTGATACAAGAAGTAAAAAATGAATTAAAATGTGGGTCAAATTAGGACTATCTTGGGAAGATTTCGACAGTTCAAATGAATCTACTTCCTAAAATTCTATTTTTGTTTCAAAATTTGCCAATCAACACAAATAATACACCGTTTACAAACTGGCATAAAGGTATCTTGAACTTTATTTGGAAGGGTAAAGAACCAAGGGTCAAAATGAAGTTAATATAAGATGCGATAATTAGAGGTGGTATGGCCCTTCCATACTTGAAATTATACTACTATGCTTTTACTTTTGTCCTTTGACCTCAGCTTACTTCAGTTACTACAAGTTAGGTTTAAAGTATAAAAGTAGTTTGTACAATATTAATTCATCATGGAGAGAAGGGGTGAAATCTTGTCTTTTCCAGTACGGTCAGAAAAAAGCAAATTGCTGCAGCTCTCCTAGCTTGTGTATTCTTCCTCATGCATAACTTTTGCTTTCTTGAGCATACGTTGATGTCACTTGGCCACATGTATATAGGTTTTCATTTGTGTAAAGTTGGAAGATATGCACTGGCACACATTATTGCCATAATAAAAGCTTTATTGATGTTTAATGATGCCACAGATGGTATGCAGTGATGAAGCCCTTTTGCCGGTGAAGCCCAGCATTCCCTCACAGAGAATGATGGAACTGGGCCCTAAACAACTATCCAGATTGTCCCTGGGCAGCAATTCAGTTCCTCGTGGCTGGTTATGGGGTCTTTTGGAGGGGCTGCCCTTCCTTTTGGTAAAAACCAATTGATGATGAGTTCCCAAGGTTCGAAGATACAAAGTGCAACCATATCAAAGTGCGCACTGTATCCATCTCACCCCTCCCATAGTTAAGAGAACTTTGCAAAAGAAGGATTATAACAGAGGAAAATTCACTCTCCAACCCTCATATCTTTTCCCAGCCTCAAACTGCAAAGCTAATGCTCTCTCTCAATCTCACTCCATACACACACACACACACACACACACATGCAAATTATACCACTTGACAGCTATTATGTTTTGGCCATGATTCTAATAAGGACTGAAAAACCCATCTGCCTGGTGGCAGAGGTCCAGATCAGTACAGCTGTATTTCCCCATCTGCCCTTCTCAGCCACCAGAACCTCTTCTCTTCTCACCAAATGTGGAGGGTGATTAGATGTGTGTGGCTTTTTTTTCCTTAATAGACAAAAGAGTCTACATGTACCACACAGTTTGAAAGGGCAATAGCTCCAACACTGCTTTGTAAGAGAAGGAACAGTAGAAGGATCACATGGCACCACAAGCAATGCCACCAGAGGAGTCATACTCTATCCTATGCACAGTAATGTTATGCTACCAGCATTGATAGCATAGCAACAACAGCACACTTGACAAAACAATGCCAGTTGCACAGCAACAGCATAAATTTCAAATAATGGCGTTGCTAGATTGGGGAACAAGGGCAGTTTGGCCTGGAGAGGGTTAGAAGGGCCAGAATGACTACAAGTCTTCTTTAATAGTCAGTAGCTAAGTTGACAGATATCCTTTCTGTTATGAAAATTGTTGTTTAATGTCCAAGAAGCCTCAGAGCTGGTTGAATAAGGTGGTTTAGGAAATATAGTTATGAGTGAGGAAACATTTGTACCCAATTTTGGGAAAGGGTTGCATTATTTTTTAAGAGAAAGGCAAAGGAAAGTGGCTATTGAGCTGTTTCCCCTTGGAAATCTCATGCAGAGCTTGGAAATGTTATGTTTTTGAAGTACTGGCTAGGAATTTTGAGAGCTGCAGCCCTGAAAATTAACTTTTTCCAAGCTCTAATCTACTCTTATATGGCAAGCTACTGATGGGCAGTAGCGTTTGCTACTTGAATTTTTAAGTTACATCCGCCCACCTATGCTCAAATTGTTTCTTTTGAAATAAATAATGCCATTCCAATCCACAGTCTGTAAAACAGACAAGGCAAACAACTCAAACTGAAAGTAATGAAATCCCTTTTATCCATGGGGAATAAATTCCAAGGTGGATGCCTGAACCCACGGATAGAACCAAACCCTATACTAGTAACATTTTTGGACTGTAATTAACCTCAGATAACTGAAACTGCAAAGAGCGAAATTGTGGATGGGATGGGGTACTATATAATATTTTCAGACCATGGCAGACCTCAGGCAACTGAAACTGTGGAAAACAAAACTGAGGATAAGGATGGACTACTGTATACATATTCATATAACATAAATGGACTTAACGGAATTAGAAAAAAAACACAGACAGAATGATAGAATAGATTTAAAACAGCTGAACTTAACTTAGTATCTGTGACCTAATAGGTGCAGCAAGAAACATTTCCAGCAATCAGTTGCTTTTTATTGCTATTTCTTGTCAAGTCTACTTCAACTTATGGCAAGCCTATGAATGAGTGACCTCCAAGAGCCATGGTCAGCAACTGTCCTGGTCAGGTACTGAAACCATGGCTTCCTTTATTGAATCAAGCTACCTGACTTTGCAGTCTCCCTCTTTTCCTACTGCCTTCCATTTTACCAAGCATCATTGTCATCTCCAATTGATTGTCTCACGGTATGGCAGTCTCACTTTACTCATCGTCATGTCTAGTGAGAACTCAGGCCTGATTTACTCCAACGTTCATTCATTTGTCATTTTAACACAACATTTCAAATGAGTTTATTTCTTCCTCTCATTTTTCTTCACTGTTCAGCTTTCACAGCCATACATAGAAACTGGAAATACTATGGCCTGGATGATTTTAATGTTGGTATTTAATGATATGTTCATTTGATTCAGTGGTGCAAATCTGTTCTTCATATTTTGCTTTTCATGTTGCATTTTGGCCTGATAAATTTAGTCTCCTTCTTAAGCTATACTCTGATTTTTTTTTAATTATTTATTTATTTATTTTACATTAGCAGTTCATGGTCTGTGCCACAATCTGCTCCTGGTCTTGTTTCTGCAGAGAGAATTAAACTTTTCCGTGCTTTGTTTCCAATAGTATAGTCTATTTGATTTCTATATTGGTGGTGTCCTTTGTACAGTAGTCTCTTTGGTAGTCTGAGGAACATTTTTGCATTGAACAAACTGTTTGCCTCATAAAATTCAGTCAGTCTTTCTCTTGCTTTATACTTGCTCCTAGACCAAAATTCTCCTACAATGCTTGATTCTGTTCTGTTTCCTACTTTCGTCTATGATTACAAACATGACCTGCTTTGATGTGCTTAATTTCCTTCTTTGCACGCATGTAGAATCTTCCAGTTTTTTCTTCATCTGCCTTTGTGGTGGCAACATAATCTTGGATCATGGTTACATTGATGGGTTTAACATCGGGTCTTATTAATAGTATTTTGTCAGACTTTGTTTTGTGTCCCATGACTACTTTTGTCAGACCTCAGCCCGCTATTAATGCCACCACAGTTCTTTGATTTTTGTCTGCAGGGCAAAAGACTGTGTAATTAACTGATTGAAAATGTCCAATTCTGATCCACTTTAGCTCATTCCACACCAAGTATGCATAGGCATTCCATTACTTGTTTTACAGTTTCCCTGATTCACACTTCTCTCATTCCATAATCCTACTTCATACATTGTACACATTCAGACTTTTCTTTCACCTCTGCACACATCAGCCACTGAATGTTCTTTTTGCTTGAGGCCCATTACTTCATTAGATACAGCACTACTCATACTTTTCCTCTGCCCTTCTCCAGTAGCAGTTGAGTGCCTTCCAGCCTAGGAGTCTCATCTTCTGGCACTATCTCTTGCTTCATCTTGGATTGCCTAATCATAGGATTTTCAAGGTAAAAGCCTTCTGAGGTGGTTTACCTTTGTTTTCTTCTCTGCAGCGCTAGCTCTTTTACAGTTTGCTGTGGTGCCACACAGTTGTTTATTAGAGATCCTCTGCCAGTGTTACCCCTGATATACTGCTACTGTTTCGAGTTGCCAGTGTCAGGTACACTGCAGACTCCAGATTAGCCTTAGGCTGTAAATCAATACGTATATTGTATCTATGTATTTACAATCTATATGGTTGTAAATAAACTCAGAACTCACATAGCCTTCAGGTATCTATTTCCAGAGGAAATCAACCCTTGCTGACAACTATATTTCTGAAACTTCTCAGTGGTTAGAATAAATATCTAATGATCTGGAATCCTCCTGGTGACTCACACTGGGATAATACTCTTACACCAGCATAAGCCACTTTTTGGAACACTTTTTAAACATAGAGAAAGGTGCCATATCAGCTGTGGAGCAACTCCAAAACCAGCAGGACAGCTTTCTCTTTAACAGAGATGACTTCCTATTTATCCCACCACCCAGTCATCACAGCAACAGTGGCCATTTTTCTTCACTTCTGTACCACCGCCTATAAGGATACTATCTATGCAGGAATGGTTATGCATAGATGACAACCAAACACATTCAAGCCAATACCACTGACACAGACATACACACACACACTGAGCTGCAGCTAAGTAACTCAACATATAGAAACACACCCCCAGACAAAGACTGTGTGACAGGTTAGGGGAGTGAACTTTTGAAATCAGATGTATTGCCTTAACTTTAGTATTCAGACCTAACTCACCACATTCTGGTTAAAGGAAGTTTCAAAGAAAACATTTTTTCTCCTAGCCAGACCCAAATATGTGCTCACATATTCAAATGTAATGTGAACATTGGGTGATCACATATTTGTTCAGAAGCAGTTTCTGTAATCCCTATGTGGAATAGATGCCTTCAGAGGCCAGAACTTTGTACATCCTTAGCAAGAATGGTCCTGCTGTTCATTGTGGCATGGAAGTCTGAGGCTTCAAAGGAAGTCTGATGTCTCTGGCAGATTCCATCATACCAGCAAATTTCTGAATATTCCCCCAGTGTCAGACTGCATGTTTGCCACCTCTAAATTGGCCATCAGATAACAAATTACTAACGGCAACTATGAATAAAATGATAATCTGAAATAACTTCATTGTTAGGGCTGCCTCAGTTAAATAATGTATCTTCAGGCAGGAAATACTCATATAATGCTTGCATGTATAGTCTAGTAAAATTTAACATTGCACAAAATAGGCTTAATAATTGATTTAATTTGTTGTTGTTGTTGTTGTTGTTGTTGTTGTTGTTTTCTTACCTACCCCTCCCTGTGGATCAAGGTGGGGAACAAAAACAAAAAAATTAAATTTTAAAAAACATAATTTAAAAATAATCTGGATAGGTTTCCCAGAAGAGACTGGCTTTTACTGCTGATTTAAACTCAGACAGCATTTTTTGCTGACAAATCTCTCCATCTGGGAGCAGCCAAAGAAAATATCCGCTGGGTAACAGTCAGCCTAGTTTTGGCTGATTGAAGTAGATGCCTCTCTGAGGACCTGAGTGTATGGGGGAGACTATACAGCAATCCTATAGGTAACCTGGGAGGGCTTTAAAACACTTTGTAATTTGCCCGAAAATTAATTGACAGTCAGTGAAGTGATTTTAACATTGGCATAATATGGTCACTCCTAGATGTACCAGTAACCAATCTGGCTACTTTGTTTTGAATTAACTAAAGTATCTGATTTCTCCATGCTTGCTGACCTTCATGGGGTTGGTGATGCTGTTTCAGCTATTTGAGTGTTCATATTTGGAAAAATGAGTTTGGTGTTAGTATATAGGATCCCAGTCTCTCTGTGCCTTTAAAGGGTACAGTCTAAACCAAGGGGCTTTATTTCCGGGGAGTGTAACCCCTGGATGGGGTTGCACTCCCCTGAAAGACTGTGTTCACAGCTTACAGGTCCTCCTGGATCCATCACTCCAAATGACATCTCAGATAGATGTGATGGTCAGGAGTGCTTAGTATGAGCTCCACCTGTTACACCAGCTGTGCCTCTTCCTAAAATCAGAGGACTCGATGGTGGCAGGTGACTGGACTTCTGCAATGCAGTGTACATTAGGCAACCTCTGTACCAAATACACCATATTTTGCAGACATTTTCTCTAATAATGGCTCAGTGTGAATGATACAGGAGGGAGAGCGAGGAAAGCAAGGAAGAAAAGAGAATGAAATAGAGTATAGTGGGAAATGACATGGCTGGCTGGCTGGCACCTTGAACAAGAAAATTCCATATTTCCACATTTTGTTGCAAGTTCCCCTTGTAGGATATCCAGTGATAATTCAGCAATACAATCATTCTGAAAGATTAATGATTTACAAGCTATATTTAGCTTTTGACACTGACATTAAGTTTTTAAGCTAATTAAACCTTAAGATGGAAGATAATTAAGAACCAAACTGTAGCAGTGCCTTCTGATCATGTGGCTTCTTTAACAGTAGCAGAAGCTGACAGGTTCTACATAGCTCCATGCTTTTCCAGAATTCCGTGAATTTTAGTGATCTAAATATATCTGATCTAAATATAAATTTTGTTTGACGCCAATCATTTTATATTATAATTTTGTTGACTAATTACAAGAAACATCTCACTTCAAACATGTTTGTCTGAATGGGCCAGACCACACAATATTCAGAAGACTGATCTAAAGCCACACTGCCATGAAGATAACTAAATGATGCCACACATGTCACCGTCTCAAAGCCTTGCTTACCTGACAAAAGTGAGATTAAAAGGGCAGGGAGAAACCTAGCTGAATAGGCTTAAGGTTGGCATGTCCTCTAATGAGACCCATAGACTCCCAATAGTTCTTGCTGGCTACCTCCCCAAACCAAATGCATTTTATCCTTTTCCTGTAACAATGCACTTAGTACTTAGCCTTATGTACACCTTTTTTAAAGTGGAAGTGGATTTTTTTTAAGTTCACATAAACTGTTTTGAGTAGCTTAGGAAAATAACAGGGTCCAAATGGGAGACCAAGAGAGGATCAAACTAGGGTCTGCTCATCAGGAGTTCATTAATGTGATGCTAGTTATCTATGTTGGTTACTGTAAGCACAACACTGCTGTACATGGAGGTTCCATATAGCTATGCCAGCTAAGAAAATGATCTATACCAGTGTTTCTCAGACTATTTCAGTGCTTCCTAAGCTATCTAATGTGGGTCGCCAGCAATCTTTTTTTTTCCTCCCAGTGTGCCAGGCATTAGCACATTTGTTCCTATCGTGTACAATTGTTTCTTTCTTTTCTGGAACATGCATCTAATGGTTCATGGACCAGCATTGGTCCATGGGCCACTGCTTGAAGTAGCACTGCACTATCTGATGCGGGACAGCAACATTTCTGTCCCCTAATGTGCCAAGGGCTAATGCCACATTTGTGCCCAGTGGCTACAGCTGTTTCTTTCCTCCCTGGAAACACTGCAAACTGGCAAATGATAGCTTGTGGATCAGCATGGGTCTAGGGAACACCATTTTGGACAGCTCTGATCTACACCACACAAATTCTACATACTTATAATAAGACAGAGGACCCACTGAATTTTGGTCAGCTAGGCATCTTAGATATCAAAGCTCAAATGACAGCCTTTCTGTTACTCTATCAGAGAGTAACATGGAAGTGGGGAAACTGTTTACCCATGTTTTATTTATATAAGCCAAGTAACAAACTCTCAGTAAGATTTATTATTTATAATGCTTTGGTATACACACAGAATTCTCAGTTTCATTAAAAGAAGCACAGTCTTTGGGGTTTCTCAGAACAAAACAAAAAACACCACCCTCCTCCTGGTTCCCAGTGAAAGTGGAAAATCTCTGTCCAGGTGGTGTTATGAGATTGAAATTTAACATAAATACTTAAAGCCCCCCCCCCCTTATGAGACACTGCAGAAAAATTTGTGTAGCTTACAGACTGCATAAAGGTGAGACGATGTACACTTCTCATTGCTGTGTATCTGTTTACTTACTCCTGTAAGCTAGATACTAAAACATCCTTGGGGGAGCAGCTCTTGGGAGAGACTGTTTTTCAGTGTTATTAATGACCTTGGAAAGAGAATTTACCTCTACAGACATTATGAAATTACCTCACAGACACTAGCAGGGAGAGAAAAAGATTGCAAGGTCCTTTCGCAAATAATATTTGCATACTCCACAGTAGCATTAAATCAGTCACAAAAGTTCTCATTTTGTTTATTTATTTATTTATTTATTTACTATATTTATTTGTATCCCACTCTTTTCCCAGGAGTGGGACGCAGAGCAGCTTCGCAACATTAAACAGTACAATTAAAACATTAAAAATGGTTCAATATCCCCACCTGTCCTCATAACAATTCCTTAAATGCCTGTGTGAACAGGTAGGTCTTCACCTGCCAGCAGAAGGCCATCAAGGAGGGAGCCATTCTGATATCCCTGGGCAGAGAGTTCCAGAGTCTAGGAGCAGCCACTGTGTTTGTGATGATGTTGGAATGGAGAGAAGGGCTTCTCCAAAGGATCTCAGGCTCCGGGCCTGTTCATACGAGGAGAAACGGTCTGTCAAATAGTGTGGACTTGAGCCATGTAGGGATTTATAGGTGACAACTAGCACCTTGAATTGTATCCAGAAACAAACTGGCAGCCAATGAAGATGTTTCAACAGGGTCGTTGTAGGGTCTCTGTAATCTCCCCCTGTTAACAGCCTAGCAGCAGCTCTTTGAACCAGCTGAATTTTCCGAACACTCTTCATAGGCAGCCCCATGTACAGCCCATTACACTAGTCCAAACAGTATGTAACCAAGGCATGTACCATCATGGCCAGATCTGGCTTCTCAAGGAACGGGCGCAGCTGGCGCAAAAGTTTTAAATGTGCAAAAGCACTCCTGGTCACAGCAGAGACCTGGGCCACCAAGCTCAAAGCTGAGTCCAAGAGTACTCCCAAACTGCGAACCTGTGTCTTAAGAGGAAGTGTGACCCCATCTAACACAGGCTGAATCCCTATTCCCCGATCTGCCTTCTGAGTGACCAGGAGCACCTCTGTCTTGTCTTTTTGAATCACTTGTGGTTTGAACATTGGGTTATGACTCTGGAGAGCAGTCTCGGCCATGAAAACCCACTGGGCAACCTTGGTCAAGTCACGGTCTCTCAACCTCAGAGGATGGCAATGGCAAACTCCCTCTGAATAAACTTGCCAAGAAAACCATGTGATAGGGTCACTGTAAATTGACTTGAAGACAAACAACAACATCACACCATTTTTAATAAGACTTAAAAAAGAATATATTCAATATCTGATGCATTTCTGATGAGATTAAACCAAATAAGAAGATCTCCATAATAATTGGTGACTCTTGACTTGTTTCCTATTCTCTAGAATAGAACTAAGAGAACAAGCTATGAAACACAACATTACTGATGCTTTCCACACAATGTTCTTTTTACTTTTGTGAGGCAATTTTCCAATATGAAGTGATATGGACACTGTGGCTCTACAAGCAGCAGTGTAATAAAATTTGAAGTGCAAGGCCCCACCAGGACAGCCTCTATAACACCCCCATGGGATAATCCAGAAGTGTAGGTGGCTTTGTTAATATAAAACATGGATTGTTCATTCAGATACATCTTTGTTGGGGAAACCCATTTTCCCCCTCCAGTTATTGTGTGGCTTGCAGCCAAACCCAGAGGAGAAGAGGGAGTCTAGATGAGCAAGCCCTAGGTCAACTGCACCATTATCTACAAGGCTTTAAAGAAAGCACTTTTCAAATTTAACCACAGGCAGTGTTAAGAGCAGTGCCAGTCTGGTGATTGGGAAGGGAGGAGGAGAGGTGATCTTCAGGGCATTGTCTCTCTGCAAGACTTTACATGCTGAAGGTTTTTTAAATGGCTCAATGAAAAAATGAGGTAGAAGAATGAGTTGATTTTTCAGTAAAAACCCCCTTTATTAAAAAGACAGGAAAAGATAGCAGCACAAACGGACATGAAGAAAATGACTGTGAATTGGAAGCGGAAGAAGGTCTCAGAGACAAGTTTAAGAGGGGAGCCAATCAAAGAGCAAGGTCCAAGAGAAAGATTTTCTGTGTGAGCGTCTGTATTTAATCTCTTCCTAACTTGGGAGGCAGCCTCCTAGGCATGGAGGGAACATCTCTGGAGGGGGCAAAACATGCCCTAAACATGTCCTTGAAAAAGAGCAGAGATGAAGTGCCATTCAGGTTCTGATAATGGCTCTTAAGTGGTCTGAGCAGTAGAAACAATGGGTTGTGTTCATCAGACAAAAAGACCAAACAAGTATTGATATTTACCCTCTTTTAAATCCAGATAGGTTGGCCAACCTCTCTAAAAGCTGCAGGATAACTCACAATGGCAGGTGTACCAGTCTGAGCCAGTTCAGCAGGTCTCTATTCCATGGAGGTAAACAAGGCAGTTAAGCATTGGTTGCTTTTCAGGATGAGGGGAGGAATGTCATTTAGAATAAGGCTTGGTTTTTCCAAGAAGGGCAAATGGTCCAGGCCACCATCAGCTATAGTAATAATTTTTAATAATTTGTGCAGACCTTTGCCACAGACATCTTTCCTGTCTTATGCATCAAGTCTAATTTTCATATTTATTGATCATATCGTACAACAGCATTACTTAGTTGTCTTAATTGCTATACAGACTGGCCCTTTGTGCCGGTCTATGCACAGGGTGAGGGCTGGGCATCCACACGCCCCAAGCCCTCCTGTGTGCCATTTTGGTGTGTGCCATTCTAGACGGCGTGCACCATGACGATGCACATCTGACACAGCGCCCAAACGGCACAGTGTGGAAGAGTGCACCAGCGTGCTAATGATGCCCTTTCTGGGGCACAATAAGAAGCCGCTTGGGGTGGCTTCTTTTTGCTCCCTGCAGGGAACAGATCGGTACCACTGTGTGTCATTGCCCCTGAACTGATCTGGGGCAAAAAGGGGCAGCATCCCACCACCCATCTATACAGGCCCTTAGTCTCCCTCCCTCCCTACCTCAATATCTCTCTCTCACACACACACACACACACAGCCTCAACAGAGAGATACTAGTGGTCAAACTTATAGGGTTGTTTTGAAGAATATAGCTTTCATATACTGAAGTACTTTCAGTATTCCAAAGCTTGAAGTCAGTGCTAATAATTGTTAACAACAATAGGCAGCTGGTGGTCCCCATGTCAATGGGCAGCAGGTCTAGTCTGGGTTGCAGTCTGAGCTTTAAAGGACCTTTGATTTTTAATTCACACAGCAGAACAATGTTTGAAAGTGGCATGCTGTTTTTATGCTGCGTGTTTTAAAAATATGTCTTAAATGTATTTAAAACTTTTAAAAAACTATTTGCTTTTACAAGGAATGATGTTTGCTTGGGGTTTTTTGTTTTGTTTTGTTTTGTTTTACTTTTGTATTGTCATATTTTTAGCTAAATTTTTATTTTAAAGTTTGAAAGCCCACCTTGAGTGTCATGGCAGGAGAAAGGCAGGGTGTAAAATGAATGATTGAATGAGCTATCCATGGTGCTGAAGCTATTTGAGGAATAGAGTTCAGAGACTTGAATAAGCTCTTTTAAAGTTGTGAAGTTGAAGGCTTTCATGGCTGGAATCCATAGTTTTTTGTGGGTTTTTCGAGGTATGTGACCATGTCCTAGAAGAGTTTATTCCTGACGTTTCGCCAGCATCTGTGGCTGGCATCTTCAGAGAATGAAATTGTCACTAAAACCTAGAGTGGATTTATTGCCCCACGGGGAACTTCCAGACCAGATAACACAATGGACACAATTTAGCTAGCTGTCCATAGCATATGGTTCAAGTAGGCGGCTCCAAGTCCTTGGGGAAGGGGCATCTTCTCTGGGGGAGGATGGAGTATACTGATGAATAACTGGATCAGTCCTTAATTGTCTCTTGCAGTTGCAGGATGATTTTGTCCCTGCAGTAAGATCACCTGCAGGAGGGTAGAAAGGAAAGTCAAAAGCACTTTCTTAGGGAAAGAAGGCAGCAGAGGAAGCAAAATTTCTGTTCTCATAGACAAGAAGCCCTCAGGCTGACATTATACTTGCCTGATCGCTAGCGTGCTTTCTGCTGACACATGGATGTCAACAAAATAACATGAAGGAACTTGTTTGCAAACAGTCAGTTGAGAGAAGGACTGAGCCAGCAAGGATTTATGGGGAATGAATGTACTAGTGATCCATATCATAAACGGAACATCTTTTTTTATTAAGTGGGTGGGAGGAGAGAAAGAAAAATGTTGCAAAAAGATCTCTCTGGGTGCTTTCCTGCAGTTAAAACAATGGCAGGGAAGAAAAATAGCAAAAGATTTCTGTCCAAATAAGTCACAAGCTTGTGGGGCGAGGGTGAAGACCATGTCAACCTTAGCTTACTGCCCAGTCAGATCTTTACTCAATGGTTCTCAAACTTTTTAGCCATAGGATCTCTCTTTACATCTATAGACTGATGCCTTCCCCAACCCCACCCCACTCAGCACAGCATATGAATAAAAATATTTTGTTGGTGTAGCGTTTGTATTTTTGTTCATTCATGTATATTAATATTTCAACATTTTAGAAGGAGACGGAGGAGGGATCAGGACCTCCAAGTCCCTTGAACAACTTTTGTACCCTCCCCCCGAGGTTCCACCTCACCATTTGAGAACCACTTTCTTTACTAATATATTGCTAGTAGGTAGATTTTTTTTTTCTCTAAACAATTCCAAGTACTTTATAGAGTTGGAATATGCAGATGTCAAGATACAATCTCATCTGAACTCATTGAAACCCTTGAACTCCCAATGCTAATTCTGCCCAAAATAAGCCAAGACTAGGTTGTGAATCTACCAGCCTGCTTCAGCCATTGTAGTTGCAGACAAAAACTTATGGATGGTTATGGAACTAGTTTTCTGAACCACGTCCAGACAATCTGAACTCTGTAGTAAATGTAGATTCCTGTTCCTGATGATACTGGAGGCCATGGTGGATTAAATTTGACCTTAATCCAGACATTTCCTTTGCAGTTCAAGTGGATGCTATCCACATCCAACAAGATCTCTGTGCGCAGAAAGCAAAGAACATTGTGTTCCTAACTCTGTAGAGCTGCCTGGAATACAGTAAACCTGTCACTCATACATGGATTTTCAGAATATGACTCTAGGATAAACTGTGAAAATTCAGTAGATATGATTTCGGTCAGTGACATCTGGCTGCTTCTATGTCAATGGGACAGTGAATACTCTCCAAATTTTGGTATGAACGTCAAAGAAGTTATTTACTATCTCCAAAATAGTTTCTGCATTTTAGAGAGTTATTTTAAAATCTGATTAAAGCCCAGGGCAGGTTTACTACTGCATAGACATTTGTTCCTGGGCATTACTTCTTTAACTGAAACTTTGATATCAGAGACAGAAATAACATGGAAAGAATAGGGATAGGTTCCAACACCACATATACAAAAAGAGCAGTTCGGTAGATTTCAGCAAACCTTTTATCCAAAATGTATATACACATGTGAAATGAAACAACCACGTCATGCAATCCTTGCATAAGTTAACAAACAAAAAAATCCCACCTTCTAGAGATCACTTGAAAGCTTCTTCAAAAATGTTGTATTGTAATCCTACAGTATGACTGGCTAGAGTAGAGTCCCACTTTTCCATACTTTAAGCTCCATTGCATTGTTTTACTCCATACATGCTACTGCAACCTGACACGGAAAATCTGTGGTTTCTCCAGCCTCCAGCTCCCAATGCTGATGCTGCTAAACACCCTCCAGTTAGTCAGAAGGTGAGGAAAAGGTGGAGCTGGACAAACATTTTTAAAACTTTGTTTTCAAAAAGGTTTCTTAAGGAGATCTGCTTGTGCAGTGGTTAAATGCCAGTACAGCAGTAACAACGTTGTGAGTTTGATCCCAGAGGCCTCCAGGTTGACTCAGCCTTCCATCCTCTTGTAGGTCAGTAAAATGAGTACCCATCTTGTTGGGAACAATTGGTTTATAGATTATAAACCACTTAGAGAGTGCTGAGTTCACAATGGAGTTTATCATACAACGGAATTTGGGGGTATAATGCAATGGCAATCCAAACGCAATCGTGGGGTCTCACATAATTACATATGAGTGTATCTCATGCAATTTCGGGCAAAAGGGAGGTGATTCTGAACGCAATCATAGGTTTTATGTTAATGTGTATAAGAGTATCTCACGTAATTTCGGGCAATAGGGGGGGTCATTTTCGAGAAATGGGAAGTCATTCTGAACGCATTCCGAATGCAATTAGATTTCACATAAATTCGCTAAACTAGCGAATTTACGTGAATTCGAATTGGCTCAATTTGAAATTGGGAGAAATTCCTCCCGTGTGATAAACTCCTATGAAACAGTATAGAAATGTCAATGCTATTGCTATTGTTATTCTTTGTTAGGGGCTTTGCTAACTGAGGTCTGCCTGTAATTGGAATTTGTCAGTAAAGTCAAATTTTTATTGTAATTAGCAAACAGCCATCATACAAATATATTACAAACATTGCCTTTGGTGTTTGACCCCAAGCATAAGGTCAAGACCAGGAATTTAGCAATTCTAAAAGTCACATCTTTGTTACAATCAAAAACAGAGCTTTTTCAGGGTTGACCACTCTGTCACCCTGGTCAACAACAGGGAAATATACCTTTCCCTAATATCAAAATAATTACTATACTCTAAACAGAATGGCCAATATCCTCCACAATTAAGAGTTACAAAAGCACACTCTAGTTTCCTTAGGGCTACCCTGGAAGTCAGGGCCTAATAGCTCTCATCTGATATTGAAAGCCAAGCAGGGTCTGCCCTGGTTAGTACTTGAATGGAAGACCAGGTGTAGGCTAAACTTCAGAGGATGGAACTGGCAAAATGACATATTCCTTGCCTAAGAAAACGCAGGGAAATACATGTGGTCGCTATAAGATGACAGGTGGTTTGAAGTCACATACACACACACTGGATGTGCCCCATAATTAGAAAGTGACATCTCTGCTGATCTAGAAAGCTCATGCCGTGGTCCCTGGATGTCAAAGACTTAGTGACTCGGTATCTCTTTTTTTTTTCTATCCATAGCGCCCTGTTGGTTCACCCTCCCATTTAATCAAAAGTTAATGAGATTGACAGTTGAAACTAACATCAGCACTGACAAATGGCAGCAGCAGAGTTATTTAAAAGGTAGATGGCAGGCCATGGGCCACATGCAGCCCTACATGTAGCAGGGTGGAAAAACGAAATGCATAGATATAGGATGGGGACACCTGGCTTAACAGGACTACATGTGAAAGGGAACTAGGAGGCCTACTAAACCAAAAGTTGTGCATGAGTCAACAGTGTGATGCAGCAGCTAAAAAGGACAATCGTGATTTTAGGCTGCATCAATAGAAGTATAGTGTCTAGATCAAGGGAAGTAATAGTGCCACTCTATTCCACTTTGGTCAGGCCCCACCTGGAATACTGTGTCCAGTTCTGGGCACCACAATTCAAAATGGCTGTTGAGAAATTGGAATGTGTCCAAAGGATGGCAACTAAGATGGTGAAGGGCCTGGAAACCATTCCTTATGATGAGAGACTTAGGGAGCTGGGTATGTTTAGCCTGGAGAAGAGATGGTTAAAAGGTGATATGACAACCCTGTGTAAGTGTTTGAAGGGATGTCATATTGAGGATGGAGCAAGCTTGTTTTCTGCTGCTCCGAAGACTAGAACATGAAATAATGGATGCAAGCTAGAGGAAAAGAGATCCCACATCAACATTAGGAGGAATTTCCTGACAGTAAGAGCTGTTCGACAGTAGAACATGCTCCCTTGGAGAGTGGTGGAGTCTCCTTCTTTGGAGGTCTTTAACCAGAGGCTGGATGGCCATCCGTCAGGGTTGCTTTGATTGTAAGTTCCTGCATGGCAGGGGGATGGACTGGATGGCTCTTCTCGTCTCTTCCAACTCTATGATTCTGTGATTCTATGCTTCACTGAGCTCCTTGGGGCGAGATTGGGTTGTGTCAAATCTCTTGCACTGCAGGGGCCAGAGACATTGAGGGTGGATGGGAGAGGGGTGAATCATTTTGTTGTCTGGTTTGATCCATGTTTTTCTCTGTGCATGCTGCAAAAAGCACTCTCATGGATGTGGTGTGAAAGCCCTGGCTGACCTTGAACAACAAAGTGAACAGTTAAAGAGTGCCAACTGCCATATGCATCAGGGAGGAAAGGAAAACAAGGCTGAAGGGATAAAGTTGTGTTTACTTCACCACACATGAGCTCACATTAACCTCGTTTCCAAAATTAGGCGCTCCCAAGGGAAAGAAAATCTGCAGATGTAGCTGTCTAAAGGGCATCCATCCTCTTTGAGGAAGTTATCCCAAAAAGAGAGTCACGCAGCTCCTTTCTCAGGTCTCTCTCTGCCTCGGGCACATAAACTGAGAACATGTGGGTTGTTGCTGCTTGAATCCATTTCAATGTGGATCATTAGGCTTCATTTCACCACAGTGCCATGTCCCTACTAGCTGCAATCTATTACATTTTTTCCTCTACAGAAAAAAAAAGACCTTGGAGAAAATACTGAATAATTACTGATAATGCCAATGCCTCCAAAAAAGAAAAACCCCTCTTTGAGCCTATATTCACTTCTGTGTTAAGATAGGGAGCAGGGAGAACAAGAACAAGGAGGAAACAATGTTAATTTCCCATGCACATTATGAAACAAAGAGCAATTTGTCTGATTATA
Source organism: Urosaurus nigricauda (assembly GCA_034509955.1). NCBI lineage: Eukaryota > Metazoa > Chordata > Lepidosauria > Squamata > Phrynosomatidae > Urosaurus > Urosaurus nigricauda. Next base: position 67,972,178 of record JAOEGL010000006.1, on the reverse strand, counting down.
CAGGAAATTACATGACATTGAAAAATATGACTGCATCATTCTGACACGGCAAACAAATCAAAGAATTTGGAACATTATGCAATTATGTGCGTTTTATTCAGTCTGAATAACTACAAAGTGGCACAGATCCTCTGATATTGATGTATTGCTCATCAACAACATTGGCATTTTACGCCAATGCCAAAGACAGGAGGCTTGATGTTAGCACCAATGGCAGGGAACTTGGCATTACCATCAAGGCTGTTTTAGTCTTGAGGGCAAACTAGATGTGAAATTGGCTGTGTTAATGTAAATAGCATGCATAGTTTATGTTATATAAACAGCAGCTCAGGAGAAGCCAAAACAGCCTTCAGATCATAGGGAAAGCGTGGGCAATCTGTGGCCCTCCCAATGAAGTTGGATGATTTGCCATAAATCCTTTGCTGCCTAGTGCTGATGGGTGTTGTCGTTCACAAGCATATGGAGCACCACATGATCCTCATCCGTGCCACGATTATGAGCCCCTAGCCAACTAGGATGGGTTTAGACCTCAAAGGAGGTTACTTTGTTTTTAGCCATCTGGCTAAAGGCTAGCCCAAGATGTTTTGCTGTTTGAGACAATAGACAAAATGGCTCCATACCACCACCACCCATTCCACATAAAGAAATTAGCTGCCCAGGCATTTAGATCTTACTTCAACACTGGTGATGGACAACATCCAGCAGAGTGTAAGGAGGAACAGAGTAGGATAGGCTATGGGGCACACACAGCTCTGTCTAGCAACCGTGGCAAATGGCTGGGGACTAAGGAGATGCAGGTTTGCTCTGATGCCGCAACAAACTACACTTCCCAGAATTCCATAGCACTGAGCTATGGCTGTTAAAGTGGTGTCAAACCAGATTATTTCTGCAGTGCGGATGCAGCCATAGATTCATAATTAGCTGAACAGTTTTGTTCAAATTGCATCCAATTTCAATCAGGGGCTCTGAGAAAGCGAATCATATATGTTTTATGACTGTTATTTTTACTAATGCTAATAAATGGGGGGGGGCAAAGAAGGAAACATAAAAAGAGAGAAGGGGGATATGGGGAAAGATGGCAGCACACAACTCTCAGAGTTAATAACATGCTTATAGTCCTTAATTCAGATAATAAAGTTAGCAGCCTGATTAGAAGCATTTGGCAACTCAGAAGTCAGTCCTGCGGAATCTCTTAGAAACAAAATTGGCATTGCTGCAGAATGAACCTATGAAGAAATTGCCAAAGGAAAGTTTCTCTGGACAGACTTGGGAGACCATTTCTAATCCCTCTCTGCTTATTAAGAGCAGGGCCACCATGCCATGGAAGATTCGTCATTAGGCCGGGAGCCTGGAGACTCTTCTTTGCTGCCATGACAACTTATCTGCATCATCTATAATGCCCTGTGGATAGTTTTCTTCCTCAAGTCTTAGTTTCAGTGAAACACAGGGAGTCAAGATGACTTTAATCAACTCTCTTTACCATTGATATATTTTGTTTTCAAAGAGGAAAAAGGGGGAGGTGACTAAAGAGAATTAAAATGGATGAAAGTGTTGCCAAGAAACATTATGTCTAGATGTAATAAGGTGCTGCACGATGTATTGTTTTCTCAGCTATCCATGTTTAGTTCCAATAGATTCATGAAAAAAGCTCCCTCCACAAAGCTTTAAAATATTTTGGCACTGGCTAGCTTGTTCAAATATAGCATCCCTCATTCTTTGAACTGCTTTGGAAGTCACACAAAGGAATCGGCCTGTTTGTGAACTACGCAATTACAGCGTTAGCTCTGGGGAAAGCCAGTCAGAGGTCATGATGTACTTTCTTTCCTGCTGCTTTAAAAGTCTAAATTAGTGTTTTCACACACATGACTGTATTGCCATAAAGATTTCACTCCCATCTCTCTCAGTTTATTCCAACCCAGTTGATTCAGTAAAGAGAAAGTGACCAGATTTGTCAAATAACAGGGGGGGAAAGAAGTTTTGTGGTACAGTACTTAAAATATAAAACAGGACTTTTTCTTGCACAACACATATTATAGGAACATGCAATGTGAGAAGCATAAATCAGGGGAAGGTATACATAGTAAAACAAAAATGGAACATATAAACATTGCGATACTTGATGTGCATAAACTAAAGTGGACAGGAATGGGACATTGTGAGTCAGATAATTTTGCTCAGGAAATGAAAAATAAGAAGAAACATTAGTCATGGGAAGCAATGTAGCAAAAGAGGTCAAGGGATATAATGCAAAGTCCGACCAAATCATGCCAGTAAGACATCAAAGAAAACCTACGAATATAACCATAATCCAGGTTTCTCCTCCAACAACAGAAGCAGTAGAAGAAATTGAAAAAAACTCTGCTGGAGTCCAGGAGGAAACTGATAACACACCAAAACAGGATCTCTTGTTAATCAGAGCTGATTGGAATGCAAGATTGTAGGAAAATTTGTCCTAGGATTAAGAAATGGAAACTGACTGATTTGAGAGCCTTATTGCACTACAGAAGTAAGTTAAGATGGAGAGGCAGAGAAGCAGCTTTCTGCCTACTTCTCTGCATGACATCTTAGCACTTCCATTCCCCTTACAGAGGGATGATCATAAAAGCATGACTTTTGGCAAATGGATTTTCCCAGTGCTCTATATCGGCTGACATTTATAATGTGGTACGGCTCTGAAATTTGCAAGGCAGTTTGCGAAAAGTTTTTTCATTGGAAAAACACTCTTCAAGCAACCAAAGAGGTGACTCTAATATGTACATCATCTGATGGCCAATACAGGAACCAAATAGTCTACATAGTTGGAAATAGAAGATGGAGAAGCTTCCGCTGTGCTTTCTAAAATTGTAGGTTCATCTTCAAATGGTTCTGCCTTGAATGAATCAGCCATCCTTTCATCTAGTTATTCATTATATTGTTTCCGTTGTCTTTTCATTATTTCTTGATCATGCAGTATGTTCCCTTGTTGGTCAAAGAGCATTCCTATACTTCATTTAAATTTCCCTCTGATTTCTCAGATCTTGTGGGAAAGATCTTTTGTCCTTCCCTTTTTGTTATCATCTTCTATTTTTCTGCATTAATTATTATATTTATATATTGTCCCTGCGCACAAGTTACTGAACAGTTGCATTCAGGATTTTGACTCTATTTCTGTCCTCTTTACTTTTGCTTCTTACCTGTCCTTAACTGCTTGAAGAGTTTCATATACCACCCATTGAGGCTTCTCTTTCTTTTTGGTTGCACATAGGTAATTTGTAGAGAATGCAGAGTATGCATTCCCTTGATTTCAAAAGGGTTAGAAAATACAGGCGTTATCCCTAGCCACTTAGTTTGCAACACATATCTGTAACTAAAGAGGAAAAACCAAGGGTTGCGGTTAAGTTGTTCTAGATTTTGTTGAACTCTTAGGCCTTTTTCAAAATAAAAATGTAGGGACACCTGCTGTGTTATATTTTCAAATGTGAGAGAGATTTTTCAGAGCCCCAGCTGTGATTCACGTGGTCCCAACTAAGCTTCTGTATCCATTAGAAAAATGGGTAGGAGAAAGTAATGGAATAATATTGAGGGTAAATGCAGACATACTGGTAATCCATTTTTGTACAGTACAAAATAACAATTCTAATCATGGCTCTATTTTGGCAGGCAATAAGGACATGAGAAGGAGACAGGGACTTCACACTTTTGCTTCAAAACAGTGATTTATTATGTGAATGTTTAACAGTGAAGTTTAGCCAGCTATCACTCACTTTGTATTAACAGAGAGCACCAAAAGTTATGAGGAGAGTAAACCACAGATCTCTTCATATCTGGGATGGGGAAGCTGTGACTCTGAAGCTAGTGGTCTACCACCCACATCAGTCCTGGACTGCTTGGCAAATGGTAAAGGCTGGTGACAGATGCCATGTAACATTTGAAGGAACAACATATCCCATCCTTTGATTTGTGAGTTCCTTCATGGCAGGGGGTTGGACTGCATGGCCCTTGTGGTCTCTTCCAACTCTGTGATTCTATGATTCTATGATTCTACGATTCTATGATTCCCCTGAGGCTGAAAGAGTGTGACTTGCCCAAGGTCATCCAGTGGGTTTCATGGGCAAACTGGAAATCGAACCTTGGTTTACGGAGTCATGGTCCAACACTCAAACCACTACACCATGCTGGCTCTACTACTCAACAAAAGAGAGAGAGAACAAACAAGTGTAGCCTGAATTTGTTACCATTAAGCTATTAATAGTCAAATGGGAGTAGTAGGAAATATTTTAAATCTTGTGGAGAAATAATATGCTTTTAGATTATATAAATTATTTGTTCTTCTCCTTATGCTTTCCTGGGCCCAGCACAAGTCTAGGGTTTTTAAAATTCACGCAGTGGCAGCCTTCACTAAAAATTTTCTTTGCAAAATCTTCTGCTCAGAGGGCTAATCCTGTCTGTGTATCAATCAGATGGAAAGCATTGGGAGGACAGAAAGTAGGGCAAATATCCTTGAGTAGGGAAAGAAAAAGAGAGAGAGAGAGAGAGAGAGAGAGACAAGGAAAAGAAGGGGGGAACCTGACTGTCCTTAATCTTTTCGTGTGTACATGTTGGGATAAGATTTTATGTTATGTAAGGCAACATTTATGCTAAACATCAAATCTCCAAGAAACATATTCAGGGATAGCCACATTAGCTGTACAGCAAAATAAAACAAAATCTAAAGCCCACAAAAAGTGATACCTTTATTAGCCAACCAAAATGCACAAAACACGCTATGCAAGCTTTTGAAGCTCCACCAGCTTCTTCATAAGGCAAAAGATGTTTAAAACCGTACAGGAGAAAAGAAGAAAAGTGTCAATGTTGGAGTTACAGGCTTACATTTTGTATCAGATGTTGTTTCTGTTGTTGTACAGTTGGTCTGTAGCAGTGATTCCCAACGTGGGCGGTACACTCACTCTAAGGACAGTGGAAAAATTTCAGGGAGGCGGTGAGGGGAAAGGGGGCAGCAGAGGGACCTTCAGTCAAAAGTATTGGTGCGCAAGAAAGTCAAGAAGACCCAGTGATCTTGAAGACCATGGTAGGGATGAGGAGTTAGAGCATGTAGTGGTGGGTTAGATGGCACAGCAAAAAGGAGCTCACACATTTGAACCCTGCTTCAGACTTGTGAGCTTTGCCAGAACTTGGCTGGCAGGTTGGACCTGGACTGCTGCTCCTACTTCCTTTCATCAGAGAAGCTGAGAGAAGAGGTAGCAACAGAAACAATGTTTGTGTGTATGTGTGTGGGGGGGTGGGTGGGTGGGAATGATGTGAAGTTGTGTGGGGAAGACACATTTCTGGGAAAGAAAGATGAGAAGTATCTGGAGTTGATTCTTTACCTCTCTCAGATTAAGAATTCTTGCTTACTGGGGAGAAAAGTTTGAAGTCGGCTATGCTCCTCTCCATCCTGGCAATGAAAGCTTGAGAGTCCTTCCTCACCAGGGTGGAGCTTCTCCCTTTGCACCCAGTCGCATAGGGAGCAGCAACTGAGTATGTGAATTCGCTAGTTTAGCAATTTTACATGAAATCTGATTGCATTCGGTCAAGCAGCAACCAAGAAGCCTCAGCTGCTCAGTTGCTGCTCTCAGGGTGACCAAGTGCAAAGGAAGTAACAACTGAGCAGCTGGTTGAGCAGTGAGCAAGAAGCCTCGCACCCATGCCAACCTTGTAGCGAAGGCAAACACAGGTGAGAGGCTTCCATGAATCTGCTTAACCAGTTGTTCTGTTACTTCTCTCTTTGCACATAATCATCTTGGGAGCTGGATTTCCTTTTGCTATAAGGCTGGCACAGGCAAGACGGAGGAGCAGGTCTGGCCCTCTACTGCCACTGTAGATGTATTCAGACATGCGAGGCTGAGATGGAAGAGGAGGCAGTGTCAAGCTGGGCTCGGTTGAGATAGACACAGCTGATAGCGGTTGCTGCTGCACAAACAGTAGACCTAATTTCAAGAAATAGGTGTTGAGTGTGGGTGTGGGGGTATGCTAGGGTTGTCACCCAAGAGGAAAGGGGGCAGTAACACAAAAGAGTTTATCATACGATGGGATTTGGGGGTATAATGCAATGGCAATCTGAACGCAATCATGAGGTTTCACATTATTGCGAATGAGTGTATCTTACGCAATTTCAGGAATGGGAAGTCATTCCTAATGCAATCATGGGGTTTCACATAATTGCGTATTAGAATATCTCCTGAAATTTCAGGCAATGGGGGGTCATTTTTGGGAAATGGAAAGTCATTGTGAACACATTCCAAATGCAATCAGATTTCATGTAAAATCGCTAAACTAGCGAATTCACATAATTGAGAATTGGCTCCATTCGCAATTGAGAGAAATTCCTCCCATGTAATAAATTCCAAAAAAGTTTGGATACCCTTGGTCTGGAAGAATCTCAATAAAGGTGGAGGCCACTCACTTCTTGGCTATGAGGACAGAGACAAAGGACAGTGAAATTTAAAGTTCATTAGCAGCAATAAAGTAACGCTTCTTTCCAGTATGTCAAATTTCCAGTATTTTAATATTTCTAATATGTTACTGTCATCATCATTTTGACTAACAGTACAATCCTATACATATCTACTGAGAAATAAATCCTACTGAGTCCAGTAGGATATGAACCCAAGACTCAACTTTTATATTCTGAATGAGACTAGTAAATAACATCGATAGGCATGGGATTCAAAGCCAACTCATGGATCCTTCCATGAATGTACCCCTTCCTATTGCCATACACTGCCAACATTTGGAAATATGAATGATTTTAACAATTTATGGCTTCTCCACTGCCACTGTGTTTTCAGTTAAAACATGGTTCATACCAGGCTAGTTAAATGAACTGTAGTCTTCAAGGTGAGCAGAATCCATGCATCTTGTTCTGGGGGGAACAGTTCCACGAGACTTGTTTTAGCTCCTAAATGTGGTTTCACATTGTTTCAATGTTGCAGTGTTGAAAATGGGTGGCAACAAGGGCACCATCTGACAACGGTGCTATCCCATTGTAGCCTAAACATCAATGCATCAGTGCAGCAGGAAACAATAAATAGATATACAATATAACAAATCAGGGAAAGTCAGTCAATGGCCTATGGTTCACTGAGCTGTGAAAAAGTTAGTCTACACAACAAAAATACACTTGTTGCTTGGGAACACTGCTTGACAGTATTGTTAAGTTTTCAGATAGTTAAATGAACTGGAGTATTCAAGGTGAGCAGAATCCATGCGTCTTATTCTAGGGAGAAGGGAGAGGCAGAAAATTTGGCCCTTCAGAGACCTCTGGGATATTTTTAGCTGGCTCTCTGTCATTTGCTGCTTTGAACACTTCTTTTTCCTTTACCATTTTCATTTTCTTTAGAGATAAATAGTTGAAATGAAAACAACATTGCCTGGAGAAGCTAGTCAGTTTTAATTTAGTAATAATACACCGTGTATAGCAGTATAAAAGCCAGGGCAGGGACTTTATATCCAGTACTGTCTGAAATTTATCTGTGGTGCACTGGTTAAATGTCAGTACTGCAGCCTCAACACTGTGAGCTCGATCCTGAGGGGCTCTAAGGTCGTCTCAGCCTTCCATCCTTGGAGAGGTCAGTAAAATGAGTGCCTGGTTTGTTGGCGGCAACTAGCTTACATGTTGTAAAACACTTAGAGACTGCTTATTTCAGTATGAAGTGGTATCAAAATGTTATAGCTATCGGTCCCCCACCTCCATAAAACCAAATTACTAACCCAAGGGTGAGTAACTGTTAACCTCCGGATCATTAGTATTGAAATTCCTGTTATTGTTCACATTGACTATGTCAGTTAAGGCTGTTGGGAGTTGCACTGCAACAGCTGGGGAGCCACGGCAGAAACACAGTATGTGGGCAAAACTGAAAGTGGCTTCCAATTCCTTGTTGCATCTCCTCAAAGGGAGAATGCTTCAAAATGGCAAGCGTTTGTACTTCTGCCTCATATAGGTTGCAGAAATCAGTTTTGCCTTGCTGCACAATATCGTTGTTTTTCATAGATAAAAAGAGCTTGCAGGATTCCTAAAGGAATTACAAAGCTGAATCGGGACATGTACAGCAGATTTTGTAACATGCTGCTGCTTCAAACATGATTCCTCCCTGACCTCTCTTATTTTATGAAATTAAAACTTTCTTCATTCTTGTGCTCTCATAATATGCAATCATTGTGAGATATAAAACACACCCACCCTTGCAAAGGAAGCAACAAAAGATGCCCAAACATAGCATAATAGATTCCACTCACACTCCCCCTGCCATCTGCTAGCAAGCGAGATTTGTTTTATTTCTTAGCTGGATAAAAAAGAGAGGCAGAGATGCTCTTGTGCCCTCCTCCACACACACGCCCACTTCCAAAACGCCTGGTTTTAATCATATGAGTATTTGCAGCACTGCTGTATATGTGGGCAAGATGAAACAGCGTCTGGGTAGTTCACTTTAAACAGCGCTGGTTAAAAATATATTTGAAGCCTCGGCTGGCATTCAAAATATGTTTGCCACATGCGTGCTTTCTACCTCAATAATTTTGAAGCTGTGTTTTGGGGAAGTCTCGGGTTCCTTGGAGGAATGTTAGTCATCTTTTCACCGAGTATCCCAGGACAAACAGCAAACAAGCTTCTCTGAGAGGCAGCTTGTCTCACACTGACCTCTGCTGATCAGTTTGAATGCTAAAGCTTAGAAAGAAGAGGGTGGGTGTATGTCTTTGAGAAGAGTGCGGAATCATTATCTTTTTGGTTCACAACTTCCAGGCTTCTCACTAGCATAGTGATGGGAATCACATGGCTTTTCACAGATGTTGTTGCACTGCAATTCCTATTATTCATCACCATGGATTATATTGCTAGGACTTCCAGGAGTTAGCAGCCCAACATCTGGAGGTCTGCATGATTCATGTCCCTATAGAGATGTAAGGGTGAGCACACATTGACATCCTTTGGAGAATTTTGATGCTTATGAGAACACGTATTATGAAAACATAGAGCTTTATCAAGGTTCTTGAACACTGTATTGCCCTTCCTCACTTCTGTTGTTGCTGTGTTGTTGTTTCCGAGTTACAGCAACCCTTAGGCTATCCCTATCATAGGGTTTTCTTGGCAAATTTCTTCACAGGGGGATTGCCATTGCCATCCCCTGAGGCTGAGAGAGTGTAACTTGCCCAAGGTCACCCTGTGGGTTCCATAGCTAAATGGGGATTCAAACCCTGGTCTCCAGAGTCATTGTCCAAAATTCAAACTATTACTACAATATCATTTTTGAGGTTTGTTAACCGGAACTGTAAACACTATTCCATGTGTGGCTGCGCCACTGATTTGCATAAGGCCAATATAATTTTTGGTTCTTTATTTGGTAATCACCAACCTAGAATTTGCATTTTCATCCCCAACATTCAGCTGTTGACTCTGGGTTAAAATTTTCATCAAGCTGTCCACAAATCCAACATCCTTATACTTCCTTGGGAAGTCACTGGCAGCCCCAGTCCCGTCAGGGTATACAAGTGGATTTTTGCTCCAGTGTGTATTAGTTTATACTTGCTTAAACTGAGCACCATCAGACATTTTGATATCCATTCTCCACACCTCGAAGAGATTCTTTCAGAACACTTCATTATATACTTGTTTCAGCCTCTGCAAATCATTTTCAGAAGGGAAAAAACCCCACTCTACTTCATTCTCCACTCGAGTTATTTTTGAACAAGCACTAGTCCCAATACAGCTGCTTGGAGGATCCGGTTGTTTACACTCCTTCATTGCAAGCTTGGTTTATTTATAGGAACAAACAAGCTGGATCTCAACAACTATCGTCCAGTTAGTCTGGTTTATTTATAGGAACAAACAAGAGGATCTCAATAATTATCGTCCAGTTAGTCTGACACCAATACTAGGAAAGATTCTCAAGCAGCTCATTAAATGGAGTTTGTGAAAATTTAGAAGGGAATGCCATAATCACAAAAAGTCAACATGGGTTTCCTCCCCCTCAAAAAGAAAAGAAAAAAGAAAAAAAAGTCATGCCAGACTAACTTGATCTCTTTTTTTATAAAATCACCAACTTGGTAGATGAAGGGAATGCTGTGGATATAGCATATTTTGATTTCAGTAAGACCTTTGACAAAGTTCCCCATAATATTCTTGCAAACAAGTTAATAAAATGTGGGCTAGACAATGCAACTGTTAGTTGGATTTGTAATTCGTTCACCAGCCAAATTCAAAGGGTGCTCAGCAATGGCTTCTCTTCATCTTGATAGAAGTGACCAGGGGAGTGCCACAGGGTTGTCCTGGGCCCAGTGATATTCAACATCTTTATCAATTATTTGGATGGAAGAATATAGAGCATGCTTATCAAATTTGCAGATGACACCAAATTAGGAGGCGTAGCTAATACCCCAGAGGACAATAAGAGCTGTTCGAGAGTGCAGCACACTGCACACTGGGAACCTCTCATTTAGATTTCTGCAATGCACTTTACATGGGGCTACCTTTGTACCAAGTCCGGAAGCTTCAGTTAATTCAGAATGGAGCAGCCAGATTACTTACAGGGGCATCAAGATCTGAGCATATCATCCCTATATTAAAATCCTTACACTGGCTGCCAATTAGCTTCTGGGCGCAATACAAAGTGTTGGTTGTTACCTTTAAAGCCCTATATGGTTCGGGTCCGAGTTACTTAAAGGAACGACTCTCCCTACATAATCCGCCCCGTACTCTCAGAACATTGGGGAAGAATCTGTTAGATCCCATCCATACAAGACTGGAATCAACTTCCCACAAGGCATTCTCTGCAGTAGCCCCGAAGCTTTGGAATAACTTGCCAAAGGAGATCCGTCTTATTACCTCCTTGGATACTTTTAAGAAGCCTCTTCAGATGGATCTCTTCCGGCAGGCTTACCCTCCTGACCTACTTCAATCCAGTAGGAATGAATAGACATCATTGGATCTATACCAGATACAGTAACAACTGTCAGATTAATGATCAAAACCCTGTGGCGAGTTTTATTGGTTTTATAATTGTTTTATTGTCTTAAAATTGTTTTGAATTGAACTGTATATATTTTAACTGTTGGAATCCCGCCTCGATCCAATGGGAGAGGCGGGAAATACAAACATTATTATTATTATTTCAGACTATGGTGGTTTTCTTCTTTGGAGGTCTTTAAACAGATGCTGGATGGCCATCTGTTGGGAGTGCTTTGATTGTGAGTTCCTGCATGGCAGGGGGTTAGACTGGATGGCCCTTGTGGTCTCTTCCAACTCTATGATTTAATGAACTGGGCACTTTCTGAAGGTTCAAAAAGAGTATTTGCTTCACATCTTCTTTAGGAAAGTTAGAAGCAAAGAAATATTGTTGCCCCTCCTAACTCACAGATCTGGGATCTACATCCTCGAATATCCACGGAGGAGCAAACTCCACTATTTCCAATGGCCCGGCGCGCAAGGGAGTGTGCCCCATTCAAAGCTATGAGGCTTGAATATGTGCGAGCCTCCAATTTTGCGGGGGGGGGGGTGTTCCAGAATGGATCTCCCATGAAAACGGAGGGCCAACTGTAATTCAGATTGATTGTCATCTTATTCTTCTTTCATTTCCTTGTCATTCAATGTTCCAACTACCTCCCCTTCATTTTTGACTTCATGCATTTGAAAAATTGATTATTGTTGATCATAATGCTTAACAGAAATCCCGAAAATCTTTTTCTGCAGCTATTATTGTCTGCTTTCATTTCCTTTGCACAAGTTTGTGTTCCTGTTTTGTTCTTGTTTGGGCAAGACTTCCATTTTCTAAGGCAAGTCTTACTTTCTCCAATAGCCTCTGGACACTGTTCCATGCTGGTGACTTCTTGGGACTTTCCTAAACTGCACTGCACTGAAGCTGAACTATTTTTTGTGGAGCAGGGAGTTTACAAGTTGCTTCTACAGATTTATACAGAACAGAAGCTGGCAACATTTTTGGCTCTAAGGGCCATGCAGACAGTAAGGTCAAGAACTATGCACAAGCACACACTTCCCCCCCTCAGCCACCCACATCTCAGCATGCAAGGATGAGAATGCAGGTGCTAATATGGCTTCACTTAGGCTCTTAGAAACATGCTTCCATTTTTGAACTGTATGTCTTTGGACTTTTCCACCAGAAAAATAAGTTGACGTGGCTATATATATACCCAGCATGTCTCTTCCTCTTGACATGTCAGGGTTAAAATCCTCTAACAGGAAGAAATCTGATCAGGTCAGGAATGATAGCTGAGTTGAAAGTTATGACGGTATATGTGCAATATAAGATAACCTGGCACCTTCTATATTAGACTGTATGAGTACTGAACTCAATGTCCCCATTCTATTCACCTTCTGGTCTGCTGGAATATTGAGACCGAATTGCATTTCTTTCAATAAAGTTGGATCTCTGATTTGCCCAACCTGATCTTCTAATTTCTCCTGGAGTTACTGGGGAAGAAAATTTCTCTTTAATAGCAAAGTTTAAACCTTGCCTTCATGCCTGCTGAAATTAGCAATGGGATCAGGGGAGGAAAAAGGGGGGGGGGGTGAAGGAATGTCTTTCCTTGTCCTCAAAAATCCTGATCTTGGTTGCTGTCGTCTTACCGCTAATAGCAAGTGGGAAACAGCAATCCAGCTCCCTCACCTCCATGTTTGGAAAGCTGGCAGGCAGAAGGAAGTGGATTAAAGCACTCTGCTGAGCCTCAGCAGAGAGCAGCTAAGAACCAAAACAGGCCTTCCGACTTCCATTTATCCATATGAGGTGTAGAATAAATTCTACAGGTCCAGTGAATTACTGAAAACAACATGCTGTAATATCAATATTTGTTTTATTTTCTTTCACAATCTGAATACATTTCCTTTTGGAATTTCAAATGTACAAAATTATTATCTATAAAAATGTATATAAACCACAATGGAATGCTGCAGAAATGTATTTTAAAACAGATAAAGGACAGTTGATATCAAAACAATTTACAAAAAATAGGGTCAATCCTATTACATCTGTTTCTGAGACCCAGTGAAACTAGCCACAAGGTCTCAAAAATCCACATTGGGTTTTCACTTGCATGAACTAATTTCCTGCAAGAAAACATTTTCATGAACTTTAAAAACCCACTTTTTGGTTGCAATTTTTGCTTGCTCAGTGAGCAGATAGAGAACTAGTTCTGTGCTATGGAAAGCAAACAAGTAGAGAAGATGGCAACTCAAAGGAATGAGTTAATTATTTATAGATACTTTCCAGTTACTTATACAATGGGTTTCAAAAATGGAATTACCACATTACATGGAGACAGAATACAAACCCAGAGCTTTTCAAGCTGCAAAAGTAGCTGGGGAGGGTGCACTCTGAAAGTGAGAAGCAGCAAGCACACTTGTAAAAGAACGGAGGGGAGTATTACAAGGGAAAAGGGGCAGGGAGGCAAAGAGCTAAGGATGCTCCCCTGTATCCAAACCCTACCCTCTCACTTTAGTTTTTTGTCAGAAATGTGGGGTTCTCTGCCAAATATACTGTTCAAGACTATTTCACTGCTGGGAGATGATTATATTCAAAATTTGAGTATTTTTTAAAATAGAAGCCAATGATTATAAGCTCCCAGCTCTACTAACATTTTATCTAAATCATTGTTGGGGGAGTGGAGTGAATTTTTTCTGGTACAACTTTACATTTCAATTTTCAGCCCAATTTTTACCACTTCAGTGACATTAAAAAAATAAATAAAACAGAGTTCAAATAAAAAACCCTCTGTAGTTTTTTTAAAAAAACTATTTTCTTCTTCTTCTTGTTCTTCCCTTCTTTGCGGGCTCTTTTGGTTGCAGTTCTTCAAATGTTACCTCTTCATCTCTTACTTCACTATCCAGGTCTTTGTCAAAGTCAAACTCTAGTTTAAAATGAAAAGAGAAGAAACTCATCAAGGAAAAAAGATCAAAGCAATAAGTGCCAAGTACATATCAAACCCATTTTCTAGCAAAATAATTATTTGGAATGATGCAGCTGTTTGTTACAATGCAAAATCAGATCAAATAATACATCAATAAGACTTCAAGGAAAATTAATAAACTTCACCATAATCCAAGTATATTGGAGGCCAAAGAAGGAGAAATTGAGAGATTCTACAATGGAGTCGAGGAAGAAACTGACAACACGAAACAGGATCTCTTGTTAATCAGGGAAAACTGGAATGCTAACACAGGAAGCAGAGAAGAATCAAAAACTGTAGGAAACTTCAGACTAGGATCAAGAAATGAAGCTAGGGAGCAAGTAATAGAATTTTGTGAGGCCAACAATGTATTGATCGCAAATATCTCCTTCATACATCCTGAGAGGAAACTGTACACATGGATACCACCGGATGGCCAATACAAATATCAGATAGACAACTTAACTGGAAGCAGAAGATGGAGAAGATCTACTCTTGTGGCCAAAATGAGACCAGTTGTTAACTGTGACACAGATCATGAACTACTTATATCAAAAATTAGAATAAAGCTGATGAAGAACACAAAATCAATAATCATGCCAAAACACAATCTGAAAGAACATCCCAACAGAATGTATACGTAAACATTGCCTCACCACAAGCTATTTCCAGTGGGACAATGGATTTTACATGTAGAGAGATGGGGTAGCAATGGGGAGTCCTCTGAGCCCTGTGATAGCAAACTTTTACATGGAGCACTTTGAAAAACAAGCCCTGGAAACAGCCCCGAAAAAGCCCACAACATGGGATGACACTTTCATCATTTGGAGCCATGGAGAAGAAGGTTTGGCTGTATTTCTGAACCATTTGAACAACATCCATCCTAACATCCAATTCACAATTGAAAAATAAAAGGAAGGAACACTACCATTCTTGGATGTCCTAGTCATTTGCAAACCAAACCAACGTTTGGGCCACACGGTATACAGAAAACCTACACATACGGACAGATATCTGCACAAGAACTCCAACCATCACCCAGGACAAAAAAGAAGCACAATAAAAACACTGGTATAATAAATAATAATCAATTTTATTTCTAGACCGCCCCTCTGCAAAGCAACCAGGCAAAACGGATCTGTGAACCCCACTTCTTGGAAGATGAAAGGAAACACCTGGACCGGGCTCTACAGGCCAATGGTTACTCCAGCGCAGACTTCAGAAGGGCTGCCAGGCCCAGAAAAACCCAGAAGACTCAAGATAAGCAACCACCTAAAGGGAAGATATTTTTACCATACATCAAAGGAGTCACAGACAGAATAGGGAAAGCGGTGAAGAAACACAACCTTCAAATGGTTTACAAACCGACGAAGAAAATCCAGCAAATGCTTTGCTGAGCCAAGGACAAGGGAGACCCTCTCACAGCCGCAGGAGTCTATCGCATTACATGCAGCTGAGGACAGGTCTACACAGGGACCACCAAATGATTTGTGCAGACAAGAATCAAGGAACATGAGAGACACTGCAGACTGGGTCAACCAGAAAAATCAGCAGTAGCAGAACATGCTATAAACCATCCTGGGCATAAAATGCTGTTTGAAAGCACTGAAATACTGGACCATGCTAACACCTACCATGTCAGAATGCACAGGGAGGCTATTGAAATCCATAAGCACCTGGACAATTTCAACAGGAAAGAGGAAACCCTGAGGGTAAACAAGGCTTGGCTACCAGTCCTGAAGGACAGCAAGATCAAGACTCAACCTATGCAAATGAGAAACAGTCTAAGGCCAGGGGATTCCCAGCAGACAATGAGCACCAATTAGCAGACATTAATCCTTGTTTGCATATCCTCCCCCCTGAGGTCCGCCATTAGCAAGAGAACAATATATTTGCAAATCACTTCTCCTTTCCCAGGGTCACACAGGCCTTTTTCAGGCTATCATTCCCTGAAGATGCCAGCCACAGATGCTGGCGGAATGTCAGAAAGGAACTCTTCTAGAACATAGCCCGAAAGCCCCACAAAAAACTATGTATAGATAAAGTCAGAAATAAATTTGCACTGTTAAGCATAATCAACAAGGAACCAGAAGAACTATAGTCAGAAGCCAGCTGCATAATAAAGGAAGAATGCATAAAGACACTGTGGCCCAAAAGAAAAAGAAAAAAAAGAAATAATGGATGATAGATGAAACACTTCAAGCCATAAAAGAAAGACAAGAAGCAAATGAAAAGAGAAACAGGAACAGAACCATTAACACAACTGTTTGATGACAAGTGCTCAAAGATAAAAAGAATTAATATAATAATGAATGCTGCGAAATAGACAACAGCAACAAAAAAGGAGGAAAGGGAGACAAAATTTGGCTTGCTTGACACTACTGAGAATACAGTGGGCCCTTGCTATCTGCTGAGGTTTTGTTCCATGACCCACCCACCCCCACTGGATAACAAAATCCGTGGATGCTCAAGTCCCATTAAATAGATTGGCATAGTAAAATGGTGCCCCTTGTATAAAATGGCAAAATCAAGGTTTGCTTTTTAGAATGTTTACTTATTTTCAATATTTTCAAACAGTGGATACTTGAATCCATGGATAAAGAGTCCATGGATATTGAGGACTGACTATATTACTCCACCATTCCTAATTACTGACTGTGCTGGCTAAATCTAGTGGGAATTGCATTTCAATCGTGTCTGGAGAGCCTTGCATTGTCCACCCTAAGTCTACATATAGAGGGCTCCAGTAATCTTAAGATCTCTGAACCTTTTGGAATTTCTTCTATCCAGCATGCCCACATTAGTGTATGGCTTACAGTGAAGACCTGTTTGCAGCTGCACAACTGATGAGAAAAATAGCCATAGACTTTGGAAGGACAACTCAACACTAAAGAGTTCCCTTCTTTTTGCCATGGAGACACTCAACCTACTTGTTTGGTTTTTTCTCCACATGCAGAAACAAGTGAATGAGCTCTCTATGTCTCTACCGCTGACATGGAAGAAGCATTTTGGCAAAGATTTCTACTACCACAGGACAGGGGCTAACACAGTCCAGTGTTAATGGATATTTTTCAGCTTATGCAGCCTGATGATGTGGACAGGATCCTTGGAGAGGTAAAAGCCACCACATGTATCTTGGACCCTTGTCCTTCTTGGCTTATTAAACATGCCAGAGGGGGGCTGGCTGAGTGGGTAAAGGAGGTAATCAATGTTTCCTTACAACAAGGCAGAATTCCACCCTGCCTAAAAGAAGTTGTTGTGAGGCCTCTGTTAAAAATGTCATCCTTGGATCCCACAATAATGAATAACTATTAGCCAGTGTCTAACCTACCATTTCTGGGCAAAGTTTTGGAATATGTGGTGGCTTCCCAACTTCAGGGGTTTCTGGATGAAACACATTATCTAGATCCATTTCAGTCTGGTTTCAGGCCTGGCTATGGAACAGAGACAGCCTTGATCACCTTGGTGGATGACCTACGGAGGGAACTGGACAGGGGGAGTGTGTTCCTGTTGGTTCCCCTGGACCTCTCAGCGGCTTTTGATACCATCGATCATGGTGTCCTTCTGGACTGTCTCTCTGGGATGGGGCTGGAGGCACTGTTCTACAGTAGCTCCATTCCTTCCTGGAGGGCAAACCCAGAAGGTGGTATTGGGTACACCTGTTCAACCCCCTGGCCATTGACCTGTGGGGTCCCCTCAGGGTTCTGTGTTGTCTCCTATGCTGTTTAACATATACATGAAACTGCCGGAGGAGGTTGTCCAGTTTTGGGGTGTGGTGTCATCAATATGCAGATGACACCCAACTCTACTACTCCTTCCCACCTCAATTCAAGGAGGCTGCCCTGGTCCTTTCTGTCTTTAGTAATGGACTGGATGCGGGCAAACAAGCTGAAACTTAATCCAGACAAGACAGAGGTACTCCTGGTCAGTCAGAAGGCAGATTGAGGAATAGGGATTCAGCCTGTGTTAGATGGGGTCACACTTCCCCTTAAGACACAGGTTCGCAGTTTGGGGGTACTCTTGGACTTGGCCTTGAACTTGGAGGCCCAGGTCTCTGCTGTGACCAGGAGTGCTTTTGCACATTTAAAACTTGCGTGTCAGCTGCGCCCATTCCTTGAGAAGCCAGATCTGGCCACGGTGGTACATGCCTTGATTACGTCCTGTTTGGACTACTGTAATGGGATGTACATGGGGCTGCCTATGAAAAGTGTTCAGAAAATTCAGCTGGTTCAAAGAGCTGCTGCCAGGCTGTTAACAGGGGCAGATTACAGAAACCATACAATGCCCCTGTTGAAACAGCTTCATTGGCTGCCAGTTTGTTTCTGGATACAATTCAAGGTGCTAGTTGTCACCTCTAAAGCCCTACATGGCTCAGGTCCACACTATTTGACAGACCGTTTCTCCTGGTATGAACCAGCCTGGAGTCTGAGATCCTCTGGAGAAGCTCTTCTCTCCATCCCAACATCATCACAAACACAGTTGGTGGGAACGCGAGAGACAGCCTTCTCAGTGGCTGCCCCTAGACTCTGGAACTCTCTTCCCAGGGAGATCAGAATGGCTCCCTCCTTGATGGCCTTCTGCCAGCAGGTTAAGACCTACCTGTTCACACAGGCATTTAAGGAATTGTTATGAGGACAGGCGGGGATATTGAACCATTTTTTAATGTTTTAATTGTACTGTTTAATGTTGTGAAGCTGCTCTGCATCCCACTCCTGGGAAAAGAGTGGGATACAAATAAATATAATAAATAATAAATAAATAATAAATATGTAGAAGGCTGTACCATAAAAAACCCCGGCAACTGCAATCATTAAATATATGTCCTATATTAAGTTACCTGCAAACCACAGTACTGTTCACCTCTATACAATAACATTTTTAACAAATAACAACATTAAGTCCTGCATAGAGCTATGTAAATTTTGAAACATACCTTCCTCCTTTAACAGGGATGATTCCATCTTCTCCAGCCATTTCACAGCTTTTTCTACATTAGATTCCAATTCGCAAGCCAACTTGGACATGGTTTCTTCAGCTAAAGTTGAACATATGTTGATGCAAGAAGTTAAAACCATGGCTCCTAATCTTTTGGGGCTCATGTGCAGATTAGTAAATTTACAAAAGCATTTCTGGTACTACTAGGGAGCAACAGCATATTTTCTGCCACAAAAATAATGATGAAGCCAGTCACAAACTGCTGCAAGCTACAGAAGGAATTCACATTTTCTCAGTCTAAGTGCAAACTGCTCACTCTTCCACACAGAAACCAAACTAATCTTATGGATCCTTACTCTGAAGTAAATCCCACTGAACTCATTGATAGTAGCTGTCTGCAGAGTAATCCTATTCAGCCTAGCTAGAACTTAGTCCCACAGTATTGAATGAGCTTAACATTCTGACAGAAAAGGCCAGTGAAGCTCAAAACAGTACAAACATTAAGTATCTGCCATTAAAGATAGTCAGAAACACATTTGGGGAGGGGAGAATGCTGGAGTAAGCAAACTTTTAGTATGACCAAGTGAGGTATAGCTGTTTGGGTGTTGGACTCTGACTCTGGAGACCAGGGTTCAATTTCCCACCTGGCCATGAAACCTACTGGGCAAGTTACATGCTCTCAACCTCAGGGGAAGGCAATCACAAGCCTCCTCTGAACAAATCTTGCCAAAGGTTGCAAACAACTTGAAAGCACACAGTAACAACAACAAAGCACTGCTATTCCTATGGCTTTAAAGCATGGGAAATTGTGGCTTGCAATCTGCACACAGCCTCAAGGCCACCTAGGACCCACAAAAAATTGCTCTTTCTTGACAAAATATGCTGCAAACAATATGTAAGCCTAAAATGACCACAGAAATCCCAAGGCATAATAAAACTGAATCCCATTCTGGGCACAAAAATGCAGAATAAATCACGGGGCATGGTGACAGGGAGTACAGTCAATGTACCCCCCTAACCACTGGTAATTGCTCACCCCCATCTAAAACCTAATTTAAGCCCCACTTATTAGAGTGGACTACTACTAAACATCATATTTGCACCGCAGACATTCTATTCAGTTATCAAAATGTAGAATACACACAAATGCACACACAATGTAGATAGGTAAGATAGACAGAGAGACAGACATATTCAAGCAAACAAACAAACAGCTTCATTTATATACCACTTCATACCCTTAAGGAGTGTCTAAGCGGTTTACAACTGTAAGCTATTTGCCCCCAACAATCTGGGCACTCATTTTAGCGACCTCAGAAGGATGCAAGCCTGAGTCGAGCTTGAGCCCTTATGCTGGTCTTGAACTCGCCACCTTATGGTTTTGAGTGAGTGGCTGCAGTACAGGCATTTAACCACTGTGCCACCAGGGCTGATATTCATTCTAATGAAGTAAAGATTTCGTCCTTAAATTTCTTGGTTGTAAAGAAAGAACTTCCTCCACTGCTGAGACAAGAAATGGAAACAGCCAAAATGTCTTACCATCAATCCATGCTTTCCTTTTGTAGATATCTTCCACTGTATCAGTAATTCTTTTAATGCCCTCTTCAATTCTTCCTTGCACTAGTTTAGAATGTTCATTCACGGTAAAATGACCTCGGATGCAGGTATTCTCCACAATTTTTTCCATCACATTGGTCCCATTATTGATTAGTGGTTCTATCTTGCTTCTAAAATACTCAAAATATTTCTGATAAGAGATGCTTTTATTTTTATGTTCAGCAAGGATGATATGATTTTCAAATGTTTCACCAGTCACAAAGTTTTCATGCCTTTCCAGACTTTCTTCCCACTCTATCTCTGTTGGAGTTGTCACTTCTGTGGGCTCTTCTTCCAAGTGTTCGATTTGAGGAGTGAAGTTCACAGGACTTTGGCCAAATTTGACTCCACACAGATCACACTGCGTTTTATCAATGTCTGCTTTTTTGAAGATTCCCAATGTCATTTCCAAGGATCCTGATTTTGAACAAGACACCCTCTTCCATCTAATGCAACAGCAGACAAACAGGAAAAAACATCTCAACCTCCGCTTGGCAGAAGCTTTTTGCAGTTGCTTTTGCTGCCGTATTGATGCTAAATTGGCCAACAGATCTTCTCTTTCTTCAAAATATATGTTCTTTTCAAGATCTGGCTCTGGCTCTTCCCAGTATGCTGCCTGACTGAGATATGCCAATCTGTCCAAGTCTGTAATCTTATAATAGATACCTCTGACCCCTTTACTATCTCCATACCTGGTACCCCAAGTTCCTCTGGGATCCCATCTCCAACAACAGTCAGCCAAAAACTCTTCATCTCGGCAAAACAGCAGCTCCTTCAGGCCTTCAACTACTTCTTTAACATCAGGGGCTGTGCACATCAAGTCTACAGTTTTAAACAATCTTTCAGGCACTTTGGAGGGGCACTCCTTTTTCATTTGTACAAGGCTTTTCCTTAGGACAGGGAAAAGGTCTGATAAAATAATTTTATACTGCCAGCCAAGCACCTGATCTGCATTCACCAACATCACTAAGCAAAGCACCACCGTGCGCTCAGCCTCTCCTGATATAACAGAATCAGGGTCGTCAAAAGCATCCTGGAGTACATTGAAGTTTTCATATTTATATAGAACATCAGCTAAATACCTTAGATGAAATTTAAATTCCTGTATAGCTCGTTTTGTGTCCTGTGGCTTATAGTCCTGTACAATAGTAAATACGTCTTTTTGTCGTTCTCCCCTTGTGAACAAAAAATCCCAATAGTGGAAGAGAGAGATATAACTTTTAGGAAGGCAAAGAGTCATGTTTCTGCAGAGGCGCATGAGAACAGCACAACCCAAAATAAACTGAAACTCTAGCAAAGTCACCGTGTTTCCTATACTTGGAATCAAGGGATTAGTGCATTTCTTTACCAAGACATTCATGAATCGGTAGAACATCCGTTTACAGTTCTCAGGATTTCTGTGAATGTACAGCTGTTCCATGGAATCCTGCAATAGTCGAATGAAACACAAGTGGGTGCCTTCACCATTTCCAGCGTGTTTGTCAGGCAACAACATACCAAACCTGCCTTCAACACCTCTGTTTTGAGCTCTTGGCCTCTTTTCTGCCATTGTTAGTTCTCTCTTGTAGTCATCTTCTTCTCTGTCAAGAAGCCTATCAAACTCCTCAGGATAATGAGAAGTTAAAACAAGGACCTGCATCGTCTTCAGCAGCAAATCAGTAGATTCTCTTCTGTTTTTGGGAGTCTCATTTTTAAACTCAGATCTTACAAATTCTTTCAATACCATTCTGCAAGAATTAGAAGTTACACAGCCACTGCTTTGAAGACTCAGGATATTTTTGCATGCCCGTGGGTTTTCAGAGATCATTCTTAGGTGGAAATGTTTAGGAAAGATGGCATTTACAAGGGATCTGCACAAAGCATATTTATCAGCTGTCAACAATTCATCAATCACATTAGGTTCGTGAAGCAAATCTTTTGGGAATACTTGCTTGGCTTCTAACAGTAGCCCGTTTATTGCAGCCAGATGCATTTTATGACGAAACACAGATTTTATCTCTGGATGTGACAAAACTCTATGGAGGTCCTTACAGGTTTTGTCCTCACATTTCAAGCCTGAAATGAACTTGGAACAAATACTGGGGAAATTCCGATCAAGTAAATGTTGAACAATGGTAGTCAGCCTCTCCAACAAATGTTTATTTAGTACAGATTTCACCTCTTCCAAGCTTGCAGTGAAGTGATCACTTTTCTTCCCTCTAAGGTTTAAGCTTTCAGGAAAATATCCCAGTAAACATTCTGCTTCATTCTGAGAGATTTGGCAAATCTTCTTGTCTATCTCCACAATCCCAAAGTATTCAAAACATGACTTCACCATTTCTCTCTCAGCATTGGTGTCTGCCTTTTGGAAAGCTCTGACTAGTTTCAGAAGTGCTCCTGTTCCCTGTGATGTTAACTGTAGGAAGGCTTCATTGTCTCCTTCATAATGCGCTGCTTCAAACAATGCTTCCACAGCACCTGCAATGTGATTCACACGCAAGAACATGTGGAAGGCCTCCTTCAATGTATAGAAGTCTTTTCCTAGAACACCCTTCAAGTAAGTTGCCTCTGCACTGCCACAATTTTGGTTTGTTTCTTCACATAGTATTAAGGCTTCTTCCAAGATAGCTGGTAAATTCTCCACACTATAACAGCCTAATACACCACGGCGGGCTGCAGTAAGCAAACATGATGCTCGGAAGTCCATTTGGTTAGTGAGCCTGGCTGCTTCCAACACATACCCGTGCTCTTTCATCAACTTTGCAGCTTCTTCTTCTCTGCCTTCCTTTTTCAAAAGGTCAGCTGCCTCAAAAAAACGTTTGTGTTCTTTCAAGAAAACAAGCTGGTCTTCAATGTCAAGGTGGGAAAGCATTTCCATCATTGCACTGCTCTTGTTTGCATGCAAATATTTTGCTGCTGCTTCTAAATAAAACTGGTTCGCTGTGTATGAAAGTTTGGAAACTGACTGTTTTTCTTGTTGTAGGATTTTCTCGTATCTGAAATAAACATATATACATAAATGTCAATTAAGAAGTGGAAGTAGGGGTGCGATTCAACATCTGCTGAGATATAAAAAAAGGCTGCCAAAGAGCAGAGAAAGAGTCCATCATTTTGTATGGGGAAAACCTCATGATTTATCTTGTCAAATGTGACTTTAGAGCATTAAGCATAAATGAAATCATTGGGTCAGTACAACAAAATCACACTGGTAAGTAATATTATATACTGTATATACTCATGTATAAGTCTAGAAATTTTAGTCAAAAAAATTGAACCAAAAATCTGGGTCAACTTATCCATTGGTTAATATAAATGCTATAAATAACTCTTATCACAAAAGGAATTATCCCCTTCTCTAAGTAGGGTGGCCAAAGGTGAGAGCTTATTCCATTCTGGAGAACCTAAAAGAATCACCAACCCCCTCTACTCTCTTGGTAGTCCTTTGAGGGGAACAGCCAAAGAGCCACTGCCTTTTTCCTGTCCAGGCATTCAAAAAGGCCAGAATTGGGTTCTAGTGTTTCTTTTAGGTATCCCAGGATAAACTCATCTCTCACCACCCTACTCAGAGAAAAAAGATGATTCCTTTTTTAAAATAGGAGTTAATATTACACCTTAATTTTCATCAAAAAACAAACAAACAAACAAACAAACAAAGAAGGAATCATCCCCTTCTCTGAGTGGAGTGGTGAAAGGATGTTTTGAATACAAAGGCAAAAAAAAAAAAAAATGGCAACGGTCTCTAATTTCTATTATTGATTTATCCACGGATCATATCAAAATCCTATTTGTGGTCCCAAAACATGCTCTTTACTTATACTTGGGTATATATGGTACATAAATAATATAACAGAATTACAGTGGGCCCTTGGTGTCCTCTGGAGTTTGTTTCCAGGACCACCACCCCTCCCACATGGATAACAAAAGCTGTGGATGCTCAAGTCCCATTAAATACAATGGCACATTAAAATGGTGTCCCTCATATAAAATGGCAAAATCAAGGTTTGCTTTTAGAATTTATATATTTTTGGAATATTTTCAAGCTGTGGATAGTTGAATCCATGGATGGAGAAAGAATCCGTGGATACGAAGGCCAAGCGTATTTCAATTTCTAGAATATACGATGCCATCATGCTCAAGTCTGTTTTACCATGATGTAAACCCAGAAGCAGTGGTGTTCCCGCACCTGGTGTTGCCAGGTGTGGGGGTGGGATCCAGAGGATGGTGCTTCTGGGGGCAGTGTGTACTCCCTCCCTCCATGCCGCCCTGTCCTTTTCCTTAGGAGGAAGATGGGACAGTGCAGGGGAGAGGAGCACTTACTGTATATACTCATGTATAAGTCTAGAAATTTAGGTCAAAAAATTGACCCAAAAAATCTGAGTTGACTTATCCACGGGTCAAAGTAAGTACTGCATCTTAACTCTTATTTAAAAGAAGGAACCATCCCCTGATGAAAAGCAAGAGTATAATCTGTCCTGGAAGCAGTGACCCCCTTTACTCTCTCATCCATCCAGTCTTAAGAATAAGCACAAAGAGTTATGTCTGATGGACTTTTGGAAGTTATCTGACATTGTTTTGCTTTGCTTCATCCTTTAGATCCTTTCCTATATGCCCCTAAATTTTACCCTCGACTTATCCACGGGTCATAACAAAATCCATCATTTTGGCCCCGAAACTTGCCTTCGACTTATATATGAGGTTGACTTATAGTCGAGTATATACGGTATGTGGATGGTGCAGGGGAGGAGCACATAGGGGTCAGTGCAGGGGGGAGGGCCTAAGCAGGTGTCACCCCTCATGTGGGGTGTCACCAGGTGCAGGCCATACCACTGCACGTGCACACACACACACACACTGCACAGACTGACAAGATACAGTGTGCTTTAGGTCTGTGTGACAGGAAAACAAAAACAGAAAGAAGAGCCCAGAAACTGAATGTGACAAATTCTGGTTAAAAAATTTCTTAAGGGCTTGCTTGAACCATGACAACTGCAAACTAGGCAGATAAAATACAGACAGTACAGTGGCAGTGTGCCTTAAAGATTACCGTGATTAACACCGTGATGCTGTGCCGCTGCCCATCAAGAATTAGGGCTATTTCATATTGCTCTTGAAAACCTGGCAATCCTAACCTCAATACAAAGCACAGAAATTTCCCCATTCCACTTCCACTTTCTATGAGTAATGTGAATGCAATGACTTTAGTCTTTTCTCATCTTCTGCATGCGGAAAGAGGGAGATAACATTTTTGTGCTCAAGATGTATAATTTGCATTCATGATCTTGCAATATGAATTTTTTTTTAAAAAAATAGCATTTACAATTTGTTTATTAACCTACATTTATCTGAAATTGTTTTAAAATGTCTTCTGAAACACTCTTATACAGTTGGCCCTCCATATCCATAGATTCAATCATCCACAGCTTGAAATCATTCAAGTATAAATTCCAAATAGCAAATCTTGATTTTGCCATTTTATATGAGGAACACCTTTTCACTATGCCATGGTACTTAATGGGATTTGAGTATCCATTAATTCTGGTATCCCGGGGGGGGGGGGGATCCTGGGACCAAACCCTAGCAGATAACATGAGTCCACTGTACTCATTGCCTGACTGCAGTTATTTAGAGATGATATGCCTCTGGAATGTATTTAAATTCTAGGGGTTCAAGTCTGCCAAGGCTTTTTAAAAAGTGGAAATAAATTAAGAGAAAATGAATACCAGTATTAATCATGACAAGAGTGTTTGGTTTTTAAAAATACAAACCTTTCAACACACTTTGCTGCTTCTTCATACTCTTCCTCTTGGCAACACATATTAAGTGCTAAATCAAATTCTTGAATCTGTTCAAAACACCTGTATGCATCCCTGTAGCATTGGCCTCTTTTATAGAAATATGCAGCCTCTTTCACCTGCATAACAATAATACATTACAGAAGTGTATTAGTACAGTTATTGGCAAAATAAAATAAAAAGGTCAGACAACAATTCTAGTAAGCAGCTGGATCATGTAAGAATAGTTTTTTGCTGACTGGAAAATAAAGTGATAACTCATAAAATGTTAAGGGATCATCAGAAGTTAAGTATCAATGCAGAAGTTTTACATCATCCGGCTAACTCAGGCAGAATCTATTTCAGCAGAGTCAATTCCTACATTACCTGCAAGTCTTGAAGCATCTCATAATCACCGTAAAGAAAATAAAAAGTGCAAGCCATGCCTGTTTTTAAAAATTACATGTAACAAAATTCTCCTATTTCAAACAAACATACAAAAAGTCAAAGAAAATACTGTTTGTACATATTTTATACCAGGATCAGACAATCTGTGGCCCTTTAAGATGTTACTAGGTAGCAATTAGAGATATCAGTGTCTCAAACCATTTACAATGTTGAGTACAGCTGACAGAATCTGTATTCCAGCAACAGCTGGAAGATCTCATGTTCCTCATTTGTGATTTATATAATAGCACACCCAACAGCACAACAGGGTGTTGATTAGTGGGTCTTAAAACTTTCAGCACACCATCCCTTGCATTGCTTCCCAATGGCTGACCTTACTTAATATCAGCCACAAACATTCTCTGGAAGCCAATGTGGTGTACTGGTTTGAGTGTTGGACTATGACTCAGGAGACCAGGATTCAAATCCCAGCTCAGCCATGTAAACCCACTGGGTGACCCTGGGCAAGGCATACTCTCTCCGCCTCAGAAGATGGCAATGGCAAAACCCCTCTGAAGAAACCTGCTAAGAAAACCCCATGATAGTTTCACCTTAGGGTTGCTATAAGTAGGAAATGACTTGAAGGCACACAACAACAACAACATACATTCCCCACAACCCAGCTAATCAAATAGGCTGCCATATACGCCTAGTGACCTTATGTAAGTCAGAAATACAAAAAACAGATAACATGTGAAGTGGGAAATTTTATATTTAATATTTTAGTTCATGCTTTAACTATGCAGAATGAACAAAGATGGTTTCTGAACCAAAGTTTAAGATTGCTGACAATTGGGTTAAGTGAAGGTTTTTTGAGAAAATGCTGAAACAAGACATTGTTTAAGGTACACGCTGCCCTGCTACCCTAAGCAGAGGTGCCAGAGTGAAGTCAAAACATAAATACCAGATAAGTAGGGTTGGAACTGTGAAAATAATGTGTAAAGGTTAGTTACAGGGAAAGTTACTTTTTGTAAGGTGACATGTGACATGACGAGTCATAAGTGGGTTTTTAATTATTCATGTGTTCGTTTGTCTGATTGCTTGAAATTCATTTGTTTAGAGTTAAGATTGGCCAATAGAAAGCATTTTTGGAAGTCCTTTGTGTAAAAACTATAAATCCCACCATCTTGTTTTGTTCGGGGTCTCAGTCTTTGGAAATCTGAATTTTCCACTGAGGACATTTTTATTCTATGCCGGCTGAATAAATCTTGGAACCCTTAACCGACTCTGGGTCCTCTTGCCTTACTCCACTCTGTCAATGCTGAGGACTGGATAAGCGGTCCTAGCCGAACCCATTTTTCCATTACACATGAAATAAAAAATTACTATCAAGCCAAGTACTGTCAAGCCAAGTAGCTACAGCTGCAGTTTACAGTAGTTGTAAAGAGC
Organism: Urosaurus nigricauda; assembly: GCA_034509955.1. Classification (NCBI taxonomy): domain Eukaryota; kingdom Metazoa; phylum Chordata; class Lepidosauria; order Squamata; family Phrynosomatidae; genus Urosaurus; species Urosaurus nigricauda. The sequence goes on along the minus strand of JAOEGL010000006.1, from coordinate 67,944,153 downwards.
CCTCCTAAATTCTCTTCTTCTAATATGCTGTAACAGCTATCATGGTTGCATTTATAATTCAGCAGAGAAAAGTGAGGTAGATTTCTAACCTACATAGGGAATCATTCAACAGATGAAAACAATAGCATATCTGGTCTGTAAGATTTATGTTTCTTTTCCTTTGGGGGGGGGCGGGGAGGGGAAGAGTAGGGGGAGAGCTTACTTACCTTTCCTAGTTTTTCACAAAGCTGTGCACAAAGCCGGTAGTCTTTGGCATGAAACAGACATTTGAGAGCCAAATTTGGTTCACCACATTCTAGGTAGGTTTTTGCCAGATCCATGTATTCCATTTGCTTCTCCCTATTAAAAAGAAACAATGATCACAAGTCAACCAAGTCTCAGTTTTAAAATAGCCAGTTGACTGATGAAAAGCCAGTTGACTGATGATCAGCTATTTTAAAACATTAGCTCTTTTAAAAAGAAAAAGATACTGATGGGTATTCTTCTTACAGAAAAGAAATGCCATAAGCAATTGAATTGCTGGAAACATACAACTGCTTACATGACTCAATTTCTTTGCTTTCTCTCCTGCTTATTTAGAAAGCTGAAAAAACAAAACACTAATTTTCCTCCAAAGTAAACTGGTAGCATTATATGCACTATGTGCCCATTCCAACAAAAGTTAGTTTTAACTTGTGTTTTAATCCTCTGCTCATTGGACAGAACACATATGTATGTGCTTCAGAGTAAATTTGCACAGAACTGCATACACACTCACACAGAATTATTTTATTACAACTGTCTTAATAAACATGCCTGTATATACTCATGTATAAGTCTAGAAATTTAGGTCAAAAAACTGACCCAAAAAACCTGAGGCGACTTATCCACGGGTCAATGTAAGTACTCTATCTTAAGTCTTATTTACAAGAAGGAACCATCTCCTGGTGGAAAGAAAGAGTATAATATGTGAGGCACCAACCCCCTCTACTTTCTCATCCATTCAGACTTAAGAATAAGCACAAAGAGTTATGTCTGCTGGAATTTTGTAAGTTCTTTGACACTGATTTGCTTTGCTTCATACTTTAGACCCTTTGCTATATGCCCCTAAATTTTACCCTCGACTTATACATGAGGTCGACTTATAGTTGAGTATATACGATATATCCAAAAACCTACAGATAAATGCTTTGTAAAAAAATTAAAAACCACTTACTTGGGGCTGATTTTCTTTGCCTGAACTTTAAGCACAGCATCATTTGCCAAGGCCAGTTTCTCCTTCTCAGTTGCTCCTCCCTTTTGATAGCATTTTGCAGCCACCTGAAAAAAGGATAATCACACTTACATAAATTGCTGGAGTTTAAATATAATTAACACAGCGGACGTATGACAGTGATTAGAATGGTAGACCACTAAACAGGTAGGGTAGCTAACTTTTGTTCTCACCATCACTTCCCACTTTTGTATCTTCAACAAAAGCTTGACTTCATGGCTTCTATAGGTAACACATGCTCAGTCTGTACAAGAAGCCACACTGGGTCATGTGGAACCAGAGTAGGTAACTTGGTATCCTTCGTGTTTACAAATCCCATGAGCCCTAGCCAGCATAATCAATAGTCAACAGGTATAGCAGTTGCATTTAATATGACATGGAGTGAATCAAGTTTGCTGCCGCTGATATAGAAGGTCCATCTAGTCCAACATCCTGTTTCACAAAGTGATCAACAAAAGGAATACAGGAAGCCTACAAACAGCATAAATCTCTCTATTCTGATGTAGTTCAGTATGTCCAAAAGCAGGAGGTAAGCTGGCGCTTCTCCAAAAAGCCTGAACATGCATCATGGCTGTGTGTGTGTGTGTGTGTGTGTGTGTGAACAAGATCCATAACTTTAACTCTTTAACACAACACTTTGTTCAACTAGAATTGGCCAGCTCTTTTAAGATGCCCATTTAGGGTTCTTAAGAAGGTAAGTTCAGCTCCTAAGTACTTTCCTGGCTTTGTGGCTGTACTAATTGCTCTAGAGAAGCATAATACTACACTCCTGAACACACATATATACATATTAGTAATCCTCTGCTAAAAGACTGGTTTTCCCCATAAGTAAGTGGCCTTACTCTCGGTTTGAGACTTCTTAATAACTTTTGTCATCAGCCAGCCAGTGGAGGGCTGTGAATGGACATGTGTGCTTTTTCTATCATCCCTACACCTCAAGTTGTATTCTCAGATCACATTTTCTGCAAAGACTGCTCCTTATGCTCTAAAATCCAAGATTCTATTAATGTACGTAACATATAATCAGATAAATTATATCAACCTTACTGACATTATTTGCAATTCCACTAGCATGATTGCTGCTTTCCCTTCTTTTCTCCCCAAACAAGCTCTTCTCTTGAAATTTGGCTGCTTTTTTTACAAGATGATTTCTCACTAAAATCTTCCTCATACAAAGAGCAACAGAACTAAAAACTTTCCCATTCTATTATTAATAGGGACACGGTAGTTCAAGTGGTTAAGATGCTGATTCTGTTGATTGAAAGATCGGCCGGTTGGCAGTTCAAGGCTGAGGTGCTACGTGATGGGGCGAGCTTCCATCACTAGTCCCAGCTTCTGCCAACCTAACAGTCTGAAAGCATGCAAATTCAAGTAGACAAATAGGTACCACTTCAGTAAACAGTGTTCTGTGCAATCATGCTGGTTACATGATCACAGAGTAGTCTCTGACAACGCTAGCCCTTCGGCTCAGTAACAGAGATGAGCACCACCCCCTACAGTCAGACACGACTTGACAACCTTGTCAACGGGGAATACCTTTACCTTTACCTTTATCTTCTGTTATTAATATGTTCCACAAGGCTTTGTTAAGCTTGTGAGTATTTTTGGGCTCCCCCTCCCTCCCCCAGAGATGGACTAAAGTGCTTGTAATTCCCCAGCTGGACAGTCTAGAATGCTCAGGACAGTCACCTCTTCTCACAGGTCTGTAAAAGAATAAGGTAATTTTCTTCCCCATCTGTACCATTTAGACATCATATGGTGAATGAAATAGATTTGTCCAACACCCCTTTAAAGCCATTCCAGGAACTTGCCCCAGCAGATCACATGAGAATGAATTCCATGTTAATTATATAGTTCCACAGAAGTACGTTCTTTAACTGAACACCAAGTGATCCCAAGTTTTCCTATTAAAGGGAACAAGAATTCTTTCTATTTGCATTAGGCAAACTTTTCCAGTGCTCTTTCTCCAACCCTACATTGCTTTTCTCCCCTTAAACAAACAAGTACCATTTTTATTGTAATCGTTTTCATCTGCACACTATTAAGAAAAGTATCTCTTCTTGACTTCTGCGACCCTAAGCCCAGGAGAGTCTAGATGCAACATTGAGCTATCTAACTTGTCACTAGCATTATTTTATGTTTGAAATAAACTATTTTTCATCAAAATAATTCAGATGCTAATAATCTATCATGCTTAAAAAGCCTTACTTGGGAATTCCTTTAAAATAAATTTTTGCTCCCTTTGAAATCCCATAGTTTAAGTGAGGGGGGGATAAATTATAGAATCATAGAGCTGGAAGAGACCACAAGGGCCATCCAGTCCAACCCCCTGCCATGCAGGAACTCCCAGTCAAAGCATCCCCGACAGATGGCCATCCAGCCTCTGCTTAAAAACCTCCAAGGAAGGAGATTCCACCACCCTCCGAGGGAGTGTGTTCCACTGTCGAACAGCCCTTACTCTCAGGAAGTTCCTCCTAATGTTGAGGTGGAATCTTTTTTCCTGCAGTTTGCATCCATTGTTCCACGTTCTAGTCTCTGCTCATATAACCCTTTAGCTACTGTATGAGCTATACAAGGAAAATTCAAGGCTACTATTAGTCAGCTGACAAAGGAAGTTATTCTACATTTTCCTTGCTTGACCCTTCACAGTCTGACAAATTAGCTAGAAAGACAAGTGTGGATGCAGTTTTAAAGAGAGGTTTAGCAATCTGCTTCAAAACTTGTCTGCTGTTTACTGCTAGTGACTTGCAACCCAGCACCATGGCAAATGGGAAACCATTTTGCCCAGCAGCTCCTTTTTACTGCTCAGCATTGCTGCTGCATTTGGTTGCTGTGGCAATGATGTACAGTAAAAACGGGCAGTGCTTCTCCACCCATCTGTACAGCCCCTCTGTCTATTCTGCAGCCCAAGCACAGCAAGGAAAGCAAGGAGAAGTGAATGAACTGCTCAGAACCTGAGGTGTTTATAACCTAAATGATTTCTGTATTCACATTTGGCCCTCAACTCTAAACTTGAGTTTGTCACTAGTATGCAGTGCAGATGAGACTGTGAGCGGGATCTCAACAATAGAAGGAAATCACTAATTTCAGACAAGCTTGCACAAGATGTTGCTCAAATATTCATTTGATGCTACAGCAAGAGTATTCAGTATTATTCTCATGAGGTGGCAAAAACAAAACACAGCGAGGAGTCGAAGGCTTTCATGGCCGGCATATGTTCAACTTTAGCTGAAGAAACCATGTCCACAGATGCTGGCAAAACGTCAGAAAGAATTCTTCTAGAACATGGCCACATAGCCCGAAAGCCCCACAAAAAACACAAAACACAGCGATCCTTCCACATTCGCTGGGGTGAAGTGGGTAAAGTGAATGTGGAAAAACTGTGAATGTGGGGGAAAATCACAAATAAAAAACACATTTTTTAATCTGGGAAGACACATTTCTAGGAATCTCCAGGTTCTCCTATGCAATTCTATGATCAGGATCTTCCAGAAATTAATCATAGAATCATGTTGGATGACCTACAAATGCATAGAGAAGAATTTTCTCTAGGAGCTTCTAGAGTCTTCAGCACAACACTATGGTGAATCTCTGGCAGAGCTGCACTGGAGGACCTAGAGATTCATAGAGAGAACATAGTAATCAAATTCACGAATAATCAAATCCGCAAAGGTCAAAGCTATAAATGTGGAGGGCCAACTGAAGTGTCTACAAAACTGAATCAAACAACATTGAATCCAGTAATTTTTATTGTATGCGCCACTCTAACAAAATATGTCATGCTGCCTTTCCGGGAGTCCAAGATGACTTTTGCACGTAGAAAGGCAGATCTGGATCCAATCCCAGGTAATATAAGGTTTACCTCAATTAATAAAGCCTCTGCCAAAGAATTTCCTTTTACAAAGTCTCTCTGTTCACACCTAGCACTCCTTTCCTCCTTGTCCAATGTCTAGCTGGAAGTTTCTTCTATGAGAATTGACACTGAGAATATGGCAAAGGAGGACTGGAGAAACAATGTCAAGTTCCATCATCTTGTATCTATAGTAACAATGTAATAAAGCTTGAGCTAGAAAAGAAGTTGGATTCTCCTGTAGAAAAAATCATACTGGATGCATTTTGGAAGCATCTTTCATGCTTCCTGTAGAAACTTCAAAATGTTTTTGCTTACTAGTGCAAGGCTTACCTGACCTGGTTGTTTTATTTCACATGTACATATTGTTTGTTTTGAATAAATATTTTCTGAAACATGTTGAATTGTTCCTTTTTGTAGTTCAGGAAACTCTCCCTATTTTTTCCATATTATTTCTGTCTCTGGTATCAATTTTTTTCTTTAAAAATAATGACCTGGAACATACATCATTAAATGAGTATACCTGAACAAGTTTTCCCACAAGATGGGAACATGCTCAAGCCCCTAGTTAATCAACCTTGTAATGTATCCAGACTTAACAACTTTTAGATGCTTTTCAGCTTGTGCCAATTAAACAGGTGTAATCAAAATATAAGAAATGCTGTACTTTTTCTATGTGCTTAGGAAACCTTTTCTACAACCATTGATCTGACAGCTGCATAAATTTCACTGACAATGAACCATGTCCTGACAGAATTGCAAAAAACAAAGCTTAGTGTTACAGGGGAAAGAAGGAGAGAAACTTTTTTATGAGGATCATCAGAATACCACAACTAAACATGAGTATGTGTATAATGCCTCTCATTATTAACTAAAAGTACCACATTTTGCTACATGCAATCTTCAAAGTGGCTTTTAAAAAAACAACTCACTAGTTTGGGGAAAGGGTATTAAAAAACTGCAGCTGCATAAGTGATATTGATATACTGATCTCTTCAGTAGGGGACACCATACCAGTAATCTTTAACTGTGGTTAAGGTAAGCAGGATATGCACGAGGAAGCCTGCTATTCAGTGATTGTCCATGCATTCAACGACATCCAACTTTCCATAGTACATGGGCTTGTATGAACTTCATCTAAATGTTTAGACTAAAAACAAATCAAGAAAAAGGAATGACTACAACTTAAAATAACTCCAAGATCCCAGTCCTTCACTTCAAAAAAAAAAAAAAGTCTCTCTGTAATAACTTTCATAAAATGTTCATAATTCACACTGGCAGCTTGCATCACATACAGATTTACTGGTAGGTTTCACCGCACTGCATCCATGCAGAACAAATAAAAAAATTACTGTTCTGGATCAGAACTTACCTGCCAACACTGGTGTTTAGCATAATATTCTCCTTGTGCCACCCATTCTTCTGGAGTTGATGTTTTAACAAATAAAGTATCATCTAAGACTAAAAAGAAAAATAAAAAGAAATGAATTTTAATTTGTTATGCACATTGCTGATGAATTGTTCATTTGTTAAACACAGCAGAAAAACTGATGATCAGCTTATGTTATACTGAATATATACATTAAATTAAGCTGTCTAAAATTCTTGTGATCACATTCCAAATCAAATTTCATTCAGATTCTGTTTACTTCTTCCCAGAAGTTAGTAGTCCAGAAGTCTGGCCTATACCTGAACATGGACAACATATTCTCACTTTTAGATGGCAGATTTAAAATAATATCAGATGTTTCCTTTACATTACAATTTTTAGTCACTGATAAGGCAAGAATGGAGATATAACAACAACAACAACAACAACAACTTTATGTTTGTATCCCACCTTTCTGCCTGGGCAATTAAGGTGGCTTACATGAAATAAAATAGATTTAAATAAAACATTCTCTGGATAAAAAGGGAGAAATCCCCCCAAAAGAGAATTAAATACAATACAATTTAAAAGAGAAAAAATTCACTCATTAAAAACAATAACATAATATTAATATTAAAACAGTGAATTTCTGGTTGGATGGAGTGGGGATAGCTCAAAGTGCGTTGGAATGCTCTATTTGGGGAAGGCCTGCCGGAAGACATCCGTCTTGACAGCTTTTTTAAAGCTATCTAAGCTCATTATTTGATGGATCTCTTCTGGCAAGGCATTCCATAACCTGGGAGCAGCAGCGGAAAACGCCCTCTGGGAGGTTGCTGTTAATCTGGTTTTCATAGGCTGCAGTAGATTCCTCCCAGAGGTCCTGAGGGTGCAGGGCGGATTGTATGGAAGGAGGCGGTCCCTTAGATGGGTTGGGCCCAAGCCATGTAGGGCTTTAAAGGTGACCACCATCACCTTACACTGTGCCCAGAAACCAATAGGCAGCCATTGAAGAGATTTCAAAATCAGTGTAATATGATCAAACCTGGATTTACCAGTGATCAACCTGGCTGCCATATTATTTACTAATTGTAGTTTCCGAACTAGGTATAAGGGTAGCCCCATGTAGAGTGCATTGCAGTAATCGATTCGTGAGGTTACCAGTACATGTACTACAGTTTCTAGGTTCCTTACTTCCAGGAAAGGGCGCAGCTGGCGTATCAGCTGAAGCTGGTAACAGAGGCTCCTGACTGTCGCATTCATCTGATCTCTCATGTGAAGCAATAGGTCTAGGAGCATCCCCAGACTGCGAACACAGTCTCTAGAGGACAGTGTGACCCCATCCAGGACTGGAGGTTGCAACCCAATACCTGGTTTGGGGGCCCCAACTGTGAGTACCTCCGTTTTGTCTGGATTCAGCTTGAATCAGTTTTTCCTCATCCAATCCATTACTTCTTCAAGACACTGACTGAGGGGAGAGATGCCATCTGTCGTCATGGCTGCTGACCAAGACATGGAGAAGTATATTTGGGTGTCATCAGCATACTGATAACACCCTGCCCCATGTCTATGGATGATTTCTCCCAGCGGCTTCATGTAAATATTGAATAGCACTGGGGACATGATGGTGCCTTGAGGGATGCCACAATCAAGCTCCGTTTTTGAGGAGCAATTGTCCCAAAGCATCAACCTCTGGAATCTGCCCAAGAGAAAGTAACGGAACCACTGCAATGCACTGACTCCAATTCCTAACTCACTCAGGCATACCAAGAGGATGTCATGATCTATCGTGTCAAATGCCGCTGAGAGGTCTAGAAGCACCAGCTGGGTAACGCTACCCCTGTCGATGCCTAGACGAAGGTCATCAGCCAGAGCAACCATGGAAGTCTCCACCCCATATCCCATCCTGAAGCCGGTTTGAAATGGATCTAAATAATCGGTTTCCTCCAAGATCACTTGGAGTTGAAAGGCACTGGCCCGCTCTATTACTTTGCCCAAAAATGGTAGATATGATACCGGCCTACAATTTTTCAGATCCAGGTGGTCCAGGGAAGGCTTCTTCAGGAGCGGTCTAACCACCGCTTCCTTTAGACAAGTTGGAACATGGCTTTCCCTAAGGGATGCATTGATGACACTTTTAAGAAATGTCATCAAGGCATCACCCCCCTGGACTGGATCGGTTTGAGTCGCTGAGTACCGATGACACGGACAAGGTCTTTTTCACTTTCCCAAGGATCTTGTCCACGTCATCAGTACTCACCGACTCAAACCGATCCAGTTTGTATGGAAATATTAACTATTTCAATTCCCTCGTTATCTAGGTTGAACTTGTATAGATCCCCCTGTGGTCATTATTTTTGTATCCTTTATGTTCAGCAGTAATTCTGCTTCTGCACTTTCTTCATTGGCTGAAATCGGTGTCCATAACTGTAAACCCACATTGTAAGCTAGAGGTAAGAAGAGCTGAGTAAAAATAATGGCAGTTTTATGAACAGATTTGCTAATAAGCCTATCTGATAGGCAAATAGAATCTTACCTTCTCAATCCCAACTCCTACCTCAAAATGGCATTCTAGCAAAGCCAACACCTGGCCAGGGATGTACATGTCTTTATGTCTGAACTGCTTTACCCAATGATCTTAAAATTCATTAATGATATATTTAGTAATAGGTTACTTACAAGTGTAACAAGAAATGAGAAACATATTAGATACAGAACCTTTTAGGACTAAAGCAGCTGTAGTCTACTGAAGTAAGTGGGATATTCCTTAGATGTAGACAATGAAAACTTATTGTGAACCTGGGAATTTAAGTCTTAATTATGAATTGCCCAAACTTGCTTCTAACTTCAGTATTTCCATATTTCACGCAAAACTCAAAGAATCGATCAATATAGAGCATATTAGAAGAGGATGATACACAGGCCTTACCTTCATTAGTTCTGACAACATAAACGAGTTCTTGCTTTATGAAATATTGAAATGCAGGTGCACGCTTTTCACTATTTTCATCAAAGATCCACAGATTGACTCTGGCTCTTGTAATAGCAGTATATAATTGCTTTAGCTCTCCATTAAGCAACTAGAAATAAAATGATTCAAGGATGCATGATAAATAAAGGAAATGGTTATGAAGAAGAACACTACAGTTAAATGCATGTGAAATCGAGTTTCACTGAAGAGTAGCTTAATTTTTCTCCCTTGTCTTCTTTGTCTTCTGTCTATACCTCTCCATACACTACTAAAATTTAATCTACCACGTCTCGTGTATAAATTTACTCTACCATGAGTCTCGTGTATAAGCCGAAGCCTCGTGTATAAGTCATGTGCCAAGGAAAGGCTCATGGCTTGGAAAACAGGGTATAAACCTCTCTCTGTCTCTACCTCTCCCTTCCCTTCATCCCCAGGACCTCATGTATAAGTCGAGGACAGTTTTTGGGGCCAAATCATGTATTTTGATATGACCAGTGGATAGGTTGAGGGTCAAACACTGGGGCATGTTACAAAACATCTAAAGGGGAGAACAAAGCACCACTTCCCTCCCTGCTTCTCCCTCTCTGGATCTCTCTCTCCCAAGGTTCACAGTCTTGGCATGGAAAATGGGGAAACAAACCTCGGCACACATGCATGCACACGCACATGCACACGCACGCACGCATGCACGCACACACACACACACACACACTCCTCCCCCTTCCCTTTATCACTAGGATTTCCAAAGCTCATGGCTCGCAAAACAGTGTACAAACCTCTCTCTCTCTCTCTCTCTGTTTCCATTACCACCAGGATTTCAAAGGCTTATGGCTTGCAAAATGGGGCACAACCCCTCTCTCTCGCTCTCTTCCCTACACCCCCAGGATTTCCAGGGCTCATGGCTTGCAAAATGGGGTACAAACCTCTCTCTCGCTCTCTTCCCTACACCCCCAAGATTTCCAAGGCTCATGGCTTGAAAAATGGGGTACCAGCCTCAGCATACTCTCTCTCTCTCCCTTGCCTCACCAGTGTTTTGTTAGCTCTGGCTGGTAGGGAAGGCTGAGGGGAAAAAATACACACACACACAGAGAAGTGCACATGAGGGGATTCAAACAGGGAGCTGTTTAAAGATCCCTGGCTATGAAGGAAGGGTGGACACTTCTTTTAGGAACTTTATAAGCAGTATTAACTTATTGCTCCATATATAGGTTGACCCATGATTTTGGAGTCCATTTGGGGGCATGAATTTCTTGACTTATAGTTGAGTATATACTATAATATTTATCAATTGACTGGGCAAACTGGGATCACTGCTTTATCTTATCTACTTGTAATTCACAGCTTCTTCATGTAATTATTTCCCCTGAAGGCTAAGATTTCAAAACAGTATTTGGCATGTATGTTGAGGACATGATTCTAGGTTCAGCCATAACCTAACCCTCAAAGCTTTTTTTTTCAAACAGTCAGCTCACTCTTAGGTCCCTGATATTCCGCGGCAGTGTTTGGTATGCACATTTACAACATGATTTTCAATTTTTAAAGTCAAAATCAGCTTGTTTCTTACACCCGTTTCTAATGAGATGATGAAAAGCAAAATCTTGAGCCTTTTTTAATACCAAGGTTTAAAACTACATATGTCTCTCCACTCAACATATTCTTCAAGGACTTTGTCACCCATTCATAGCTCAATCCTACCAGATTCCAGAATCACAATTCCAAACACTTTGATTCTATCATCTAAAAGAGGTAATTTCTAAAACAGCAACTAGCTATTGAAAGAGTGTACTCCAAGCCACACAAAAGCAGCACTATCAGCAAAAAAATAAAAATAAAATACAGTTATGTAGTGGCATGATAATAACATCTAAAATCACCTTGTACATTTCTGGGTTCAAAGGAGGATGTTTTCTTTGAGTGTCATCAACTTCCTCCAATGGTGTTTCAGTTATCATCTTGATTTCTTTGGGTAAGTAAGAGGGAGGTATGAAAGAAGAAATAATTTTCCATTCTTTGTAAGCCTAAAAATGTATGACAAAAATACAGAAAGTCACACATTGGCAGTACTATTCTAAAGTTTTGCAAAGCAGATAGTGAGATGATGTGACTGACTGGAAAAGATAACAATGTTCAGTAAACTTTAAGGTAGTGAGGAAGGAGGAGGACTGCATTATAGGTTGGACTAAAGGAATAACTCAGAGTCTGTAAGACTTGAACAAGGATGGTAATAGTAGGGTCTCTCATTCATACCATAATTAGTGAAAGTCAACCTGTTAGCATCACCACCAGTAAGTTTTTCAAGCTTATATTTCCACATTACAAAAGGGCCCCAATTCAAGCAAAAAGTTCACCAAAAAATAAAGATGTGCTAATACTGCAACAGTTTTTAATAGAAGCAAGCATGTATTATTGAAATCAGATTAGTAGGTAACACAATGATGTTGCAAGAATCAAAGGAATAGAGGTTCACATTGCTTAATCACATTTTCACTTCTGCCCTGGAGAAGAACCATCACCTATCTCCAAAGCTCTCTCTGAATGTTTTACATACCTCTGAATCTGTGAAAAAGTTGTAAAGGAGCACATCATCAAACTCCAACCCCTTTGCTTCATAAATGGTTAGCACAAGGGCCAAACCTAGTTCTTCAGGAATCTTTTCTTTGGCTGTATCATTTGCTACTAATATCACCTACAACAAAAGAGAACACTAGATTATTAACTTCAGTGATTTAACATTCAAGAAACTGAGGCAAACATAACTCCCATTAAGCAAGCAACGAACAACTCTAACTGAAGAGAAAATAATATTAAAATCAATAAGGGATCATTTTAAGTGTGTGAGCTGTCTAAAGGTGCATTGAGGTAATGATGATCAGTGATCATGACAGCTATCAATGAAAGGTTCATCTTTAGGTATTCAGACTGCAGCAGTTGTCCAGGAATTGTTTTCACTGATTCCACCCAAAATTAGAGTTGCAAGCTGAGCCCAGTAGTACAATCATAATTACCTTAGCAGGTAATCATCTAAACTATCCAGAAGCAATGAGAACAGAAGACGCAAGGATACTAAAAAATAGAATAACAGGAGTACACAGGCCTTTCCAGAGTAGCCTTATTCAGTTTCCCCCTCCCTCCTCCTGACGACATTCTCCACCTCTTCCCCCAAGGATAATATATTTCCTCCTCCCACATTAGGACTTTGTACACAGATTTATTTCTATTTTAAATCCCTCGTATTAATATTTTAATTCTTTCTATTGTTTAATTCCTTTTTAGATTTAATGTTTTAAATTTTATATGTCTCGGTGGGGGGGGGGAGGAGGGAGGGCAAGGGGATTTTAAGTTGACTGAGATTTTATAATATTCTGTTTTAATAATTGCTGTAATCTGCTTTGATATCCCACCCAGAAAGGCGGAATAGAAATAAATCTTCTTCTTCTTCTTCTTCTTCTTCTTCTTCTTCTTCTTCTTAAATAGGCTCTCTGGGGAATTCACAATTTTTTAGAAAGCATATTTTGAACTAAATTTTTTAGGGGGGGGACACCTGAAGTCTGATTCTAAAAGAATGAAAGATTCCACACTTTTCATTTAGAAAAAAATGATAACATTACAGAAAACCATGAAGACATATTTGCTTACAGAAATCATCTATAAAACCCCACATGCCAAAGAAAGGTTACCTGATGTGCTCCAAATTCTATTGGTTGTGTTTTTCTTTTATTGCCTCTCAGCAGGATTGCTAGATCACTAACACTGCAAGATTCCAATACAGTGGGTTTTGGGCCATCGAAAAGGCCTAAATCTCTAGGAAGGCTATCAAAAGATTCTGGGAAATAATGCTGAAGTAAATCAACAACTCCTGAGGCCAAATGGAGTATCCCTGCAAATAAAGAGAAGCAGATAAAAATGCACATTAAATCTCTCACAGATGTGGGAAACAGAAAACCGAAATATGAATCTAGGCAAGTCAGCAATTGGCTGGTTTAAAATTGCAGCTAGGGCAGAAGGCTGTTTGACTACCTCTACAAAATCAACCCCCCCCCCCCAGGCAATACTCAAGAGTTCTGCACAAGAGTGCTTGTTGATAGAAAGGGTAGAGTACTGCCTACATCCACTTAAGAAGCCACCTAATACCAGGTCAGACTTCTTGTGTATACACAGGGTGACCAGATGTCATAATCGTAAAGGAAGACAAGGCACCACAAAATGTAGAACATCCAGGAAAAAGGTAGGACATTATAAAATAAAATTATACAGACCCACATCATTGTTAAACGTAGATTATAAAATTTTTGCGGCAGTTATTGCAGCGAGATTAAAGGAAATATTAGAAGAAATAATTCATAATGACCAGAATGGATTTTTACCGAATAGACAAATTAAAGATAATTTAAGAATAGTACTAAATGTATTAGAACACTTTGAACATCATAATGAAAAGAAATTAGCAATGGTGTTAATAGATGCAGAAAAGGCGTTTGAGAGGGTAAAATGGTCATTTATGCAAGAAATAATCAAAAGAATGGATATGGGTCCAGAATTCTCAAACTGGATAGAAGCAATTTACAAAGAACAAAAAGCTCAATTAATTATAAACGATGAAAGATCAGACTACATCAGTATAGAGAAGGGTGGGGTGTCCACTGTCTCCCCTGCTTTTTGTGATGATACTAGAAGTATTAAACAATGAGATAGAGAAGGCAGGGGTGTCCACTGTCTCCCCTGCTTTTTGTGATGATACTAGAAGTATTAAACAATGAGATAAGAAGAAATTCAAAAATCAAAGGGGTAACATTGAAAGATCAAATCTGTAAGATGAAAGCCTTCGCAGATGATTTAATTTGCTTTTTAGAGGAACCATTGGAAAGCATTAAACATCTTACATCAACTTTAGAAAATTATAGTTCGGTTTCTGGATTTAAGGTAAATCAAAGCAAGACAGTGATTATTACAAAAAACCAAACCCAAGAAGAGAATATGAAACTCAGTGAAAAATCAGGATTCAAAATTCAAAATAAAGTGAAATATCTTGGAATTTATCTAACAAAAAGGAACACAGATCTTTTTCGAAACAGCTATTGTGCATTATGGGAAGTGATTAAAAAAGATTTAATAAAATGGGCTAAACTGCAAACGTCATTTTCAGGCAGAATAGCGATCATCAAAATGCATAGATTCCCAAAACTGATGTATTTATTTCAAAATTTGCCAATAATATCAAAAGAAAAAAATCTTTGATAAATGGCAAAAAGACTTAAATTTTATCTGGGAAGGCAAAAAGGCTAGGATTAAATGGAAACTGTTAACAGAGGAAAGGGAGCTCCTTTTTGCTGCTGGTCCTTGGCGCAGCCTTTACACGGGGGGGGATGGTGGGGTGCAGTTTGCCACTTCTCCATGGCCTGGAGAAGCGGCAGAATGGGGCCTCTGGGGCTGCCGGTGAGGCAGCCCTGGCCCCATCTCGGTGCTTCCCTGGGCGCTTACAGACTGCCCCAATTTACCCAAATTGGTTTTCAGCTTCAACACTCCATTCAATAAACATCCCTAGAGTGTGCATGGAGTTGTTGATAAGTAACATTATCCTCCCATAACCCACACAGATAAAACTGTAGAATGTCAGGGAAACAGAGCACAGCTTTTTAGTAGAAAGCACAATGCTCACTGAAATGCATATATTACAATCAATCAATCATCCCCAATTCAGCTCTTTTCCTAACACAGAGGATTTTCATACCTGAATGGGATCTGTAGTTCTGGTGAAGTTGGTATATCCTCCTTGGTTTTCTAACAATACATTGCTTCTTGTCATTAGTACTTTTACTGGCATAATGGAAAAGTGATCTCAAGTCACTAAAACGAAATGCAACTCCTTTCATGATGCTCTGTGCGGTATCGCCCGTCAGGAACATTGCATTAGGATTATCAATGCATTTCATTAGCAATGCTAGCTCTCCTTGAGTGAAATCCTGAATTTCATCCGCATAAAGTTCATGGATGCACCATGGTAGAACTCTGAATGTAGAGAGTCGCTGAGACAATTTGTACAAGACATCTTCCTCATCAAAATAATTCCCATGTGATCTTATTCGCTGGTAAAGACAGAAGAGTTGGTAAATTTCACTACGATCTTCTTTGAAGTTTGGGGACCTCTTTCGCCCAAGTTTTTTGTACTCTTCTTCTGTAAGTATACCTTGTGGGCTGCTCAGTGCCTCAAAAGACCCTTTCAAAAAAGATTTTATTTCTTTCCAAACTAATGCTGGGTTGTAGGCACATTTTCCTTTTGTCATTTTTGGCCAGATTTCATTAGCAAATACATTGTAAGTCACAAAAACTCGAGAATCAGATGGTCTGGTATGAATTTCTGCAGCCTCCTCATCTTCATCATAATAATCAACTTCAACATCAACATCTTCATTTTCCTCTTGCCAATTTGAGATAATTGTATCCTCAGTTGTAGACCATCCGTCAATGCTATGTGTAAGACTTCCGTCTTCATTCCTAAAGAAAAATGGATCAGGCATAGAGGCATCAAGCAAGAGTAACAATTGTCTGGATGTGAGGAAGAGAGGAAAATTTTCATCTTTAACATCCTGAAGTCGGTGAACATTTGGTTCAAGTGGCTTGTAATGGCTGGTTACCTTAGAAGACTTACTAAGCTCAATAAAATTTCTCTGAACTTCTCGGGATAGAACATGATTTTTAGTAACAAAGATCTGATGCAAGTGCTCCAGTTTGTCATATTCCTCTGTACCATTTTCCTCATCTTCATCACAATCACATAATGAATTGATTTCTGAGTCTCCTAAACCTGAAGAACATTGGTCATCTTCATCTTCTTCTTGCTCATTATCTATACTTGCAGACATTTCCAATTCAGCTGAATCACTGGAGTCACAGACATCTTGTTTTTCATCAAGGCCTTCCTCCTCACTGCACTTGTTTTCCAACTGAGTATAAAATTTTTGACTGCGCCATACTTGCCTAACCAGCAGCGGATCCTGTTTCAACTCTGTTCTCTCCCAGTAAGAGTGAAATTTTTTCCAAAGCCTATATAAGCAACAAGTAGTCTTTCCTGTTCCACTTCGTCCAATTAAGATGATTGGCTCCAATGGTTTGGGGTTCAAGTTAATGATTGCATATTCCAACTCGCCCACTCTGAAGGGGTATTCAACAGTGGAAGTCATATCATTTAAGATGTTATGTGCCATGTTAGTACTGAAACTATGAAATTTCATTATATTGTATTCAGTTTCTGCTGCACTTGCTGGAGGAAAGTATTCAGGCACGGAATGATCTTTGGATTTGTCTGCTTTGGTGTCTTCAACATAAATACAAGGAATGCACTTTTGTATTTTTATATTAGTAGAAAGCAAAGTTGTGTTTATAACTTTGAGTTTTTTTCTCAAAATACAAGAACGACCACGATTGTATGCAGCACATATAGATTCAACACGGTAGATGGCTTTGTTAAGTTTGCAGTGATCCAGTACAATGTCCCATATTCGAATGATTTGTGTGTAAACACTCCCAGCCAGATGAGCTGAATCTTCACTTTCCATTATCTTTTCTGCAGTCTCACTGCAACGAGGAGAAAAGTCTATTGCAACTTCCCAGATCATTCTTGCCCCTTTGCCCAGCTTTGCTTCATAAAGCTGAATGCCATTGTTCAAATGTTTCAGCTGTTTTTGTAGACCCTGAGTCCATTCACCATTCCCCAGCTGCTGAACTTTATAGATTATCTTATTCCTCATATAATGAGGCATACGTTTGTTTCCCAACTTCTTTAATACTTCAGGTGTGCACTCAATTTCCCATGTCATTTTATCAAATTCTGGGATGCTTGTCGCCATATCCTGGAACAGCTCATCATCTTCAGAAGAGGCTTCCTCTTCTCCTTTTGCTTCTTCAAGTTCATTATCATCCTTTTCATTTGAACTGTCTTTGTTTAGGAAAACATCCTCCCTACTATTACTAGTGAATTCCTTATGGTCACAGACCTGCTGATGGCCACCCTCTTTGCCGTTCAATGTGGAAGATGATGAGTTTTGTATTTCAGGTGTAGATGAATTCATTTTTGCTGAGACTTCCTGCAATGATAGTTTTTGAATTAACTGTATAATTTCTTGCACAAGACATTCCCTCAAAGTCAAAGGCTTATTAACATCCCTACATGCTGAGTCTTTTGTTACAGTATCTTCTGCTACTTGCTGCTCATGGGAAACACTACCTGTTTCTGGTTCCTTCTCATTTCCAGTTGACATTTTGGATAAAAGTGGAGATGAAGAATCAGCTGAACTTTCTGGCTGTGACTTGTTGGAAGGTGGAATATGCTTCGGGATTTTAGGCAGCTGCTCCCCTGCAACATGCCGAGTTTTTTTCCTATTGTCACTCACAGCTTCATTCCAAGCTCTAAGCATTGGGTCATTCTTCTTTTTTTTGTGACACACATCTTTTCCAGTATTATTTCTTAAATTGAGGTTTATGTCAAACTTTGCCAGCAAGACCAACATTTTCTTAACTTGCTTTGTTAGGTTCTTCTGAAAAATAATGTGCATTACTGTATTTCCATTCTTGTCTTGACTGTTGGGATTGAGGTGTGGAAATGCAGATGGATTAGAGGCATACAATTCCAGAAGGTAACGCAAGAAATGGACACCAATATCATCTGAAGGAAAACACACAAAACATATCAAGATTTAAAAAAATTAAAAACCGCACATGAGAAATGACATTTTAACCATTACAGTAAATTGTTTTTACCTACTACACAATACTCTAAGTGGGTTGTGGTTGTTTCTGTCTTTTCTTCCCACGCCTGCCCTTAACTTAGGTCTAATGGGAAGATAACTGTAGATTTCTACCAGAGCTTCCTGGTGCATCAGTGGGCATCAGAGATCCCATGACTAATCAAGGAACAATGAATATTCATGGAGCAAGTTCTGAGCCATTTTTGATGACTGGCACAATAAATCTAATCTACCATTTCTGGAGAAGTATGCATCTGAACTCCTGGAAATTCTCCAACCTCTCTGCATGTGAGGTAACTACTCTGGTACATGACCCTCAGGCAGTAAGTTGGCAGAGAGAAGTGAAAAAAGCTCTCTCTGCATACTTACTTTATTCCTGACTCAGGGCCTGAACAGACAGGCCGAAATAAAGCTGCTTCGGGTCACTTTGGAAGTATGCTGATTAAATGACATACGCATCTTAAGAGGCCAGAAGCTGCGTCAAAGCTGCACTCCACTCCTTAGGACTGGAGCATGGCTTTGGCGCGGCTTCCGGTCTCTTATGATGCACACATCATTTAAACAGCTAAGCCCCAAAGTGACCCAAAGCAACTTTATTTTGGCCTGTTTGGGCCCTCAGTCTTTTAATTGTTCATGTAGTACTATGATTAATATTTCCTTAATAAGCATAATGAAACTTCTTAGCTCTGTTGGAGTTTAGAGACTCATTAGAGAATTCTTAGTTCTGCTGGTGTTTAGAGACTCATTTGAAAATTCCACATGAAATGTTTTTTAAAAAACGTCAAGGTGAAAGAAAGATGTAACTACCTACACTTAATTCTTTAAAACAACAAACTAATATAAATATATTAAGGTGCCTTGAATTCTATTGCATAATCGTCCATGTAAACCAGTCAAGTAATTGGCAGATGTAATTAGCAGAAGCTCCACTGGATTTTAGAAAGAGATTTCTCTTGGCTGCTGTCTGCAATCTTTCTTTCAAGATTGGAGATGGAGCCTGGGATGCTCTTAGTGCGAATCTATCACTCTTTTCCACCTAATTCCAAGGAAGCGGTTCTTGTCTTAAACCAGTGTCTGGCCACTGTATTGGACTGAATGAGGGCAAACAAACTGAAGCTTAATGCAGACAAGACACAGGTGCTCCTGGTCAGCCGAAACACAGATCCGGGAATAGAGATTCAGCCTGTTTAGAAGGGGGTACATCCCCCCCCAAAAAAACTCTGATTTGTAGTTTGGGTGTACGTCTGGATTCAGTGCTGAGCCTGGAAGCCCTGTATCCGCAGTGACCAGGAGAAATTTTGCACAGCTAAAACCCATGCACCAACTGTGCCCATTCCTGGAGAAGTCAGATCTGGCCACGGTGATACATGCCTTGGTTACATCACATTTGGATTATTGCAATGCATTTGAAAAGTGCTCAGAAACTTCAGCTGGCTCAAAGAGCTGCAGCCAGGTTTTTGGCTGGAGCTGACTACAGAGAACATACAACTCCCTTGTTGCAACAGCTCCACTGGCAGCCAGTCTGTTTCCAAGCACAATTCAAAGTGCTGGTTTTGACCTATAAAGCCCTATATGGCTTGGGTCCAGGCTATCTGAAGGATCGTATCTCCCTGTATGAGCCCACTAGGGTGTTGAGCCCCTTCTCTGTGTTCCACCATCCTCTCAGGTGCTTTTGATGGGAACAAGACAGAGGGCCTTCTCAGTGGCTGCTCTCAAGCTTTGGAACTCCCTCCCTAGAGAGGCCAGGATGGCTCCATCCCTGCTATCCTTCTAGCAGCAGGTTAAAACATTCTTGTGCTGGCAGGCCTTTGCAAATTGGTAAGAGCTGGTAATATTGTGCCATATAGCCCAAAACCCCCACAAAAATCTTATGCTATTTAAATTTTAAGGTTTGTATTTTTAACATATTCTGTTTTAACTTTTAAAATGGTTTAACTCGTTTTTTAAATTTTGTATTTATACATTTTAATGCTGTACTGTTTTTAAATTGTATTGTTTTAAATCTGCTGTTTGCCACCTTGAGTCCTTTTATTGTGAGAAAGGCAGGATATAAGAAAATGAAATAATAATAATAATAATAATGCAAATTTTGTGCTCTGTGACTGAAATAGTGAGATTTCCCTTCTTTAACAGATTGCACATCATACCGCTAACTTTGAATGGACGACCACAGTGAGAGATTAACTAAGAAGAGGAGGGTTACAGGAGTGCAAGAAAACACACTTGATGAAGCTTGTACATCATTTACATGGAATAAACAATAATAAAATTCACCTAAATCAAATGCTCACCTTTCTTGTCAAAACAAATAGACAAGGCAGCATGTAAAGGAGTATCGCCTTCCACAATAGACAGACACTGAGGATCTGCACCAGAACTGAGCAACAAATATGCCAACTCAAACTCATTGTTTTTTAAACATTTCTCGAGTGGTTTTTCCTGGACAGTTCCAGTCCCCTCAGGTGATGCTTTGGAAAAAGATTATAAACAATTAACACTACAACCAAAGGCTACCAAAGTGCTGGAGAGGGGTAGAGAGAAGAGTTAATTACAGTTACAGTCGACAAATATTTTAAACAGCTGGAAAAAGCAGATTGTTTCATACAGAAAGGCTTATGCAGTCCTCAATAAGGAAGTTTTGTGACTGCATGCATGTCTCCTTTCAATTCTTAGACTACAAGGAAGTATGAGAACTGAGTACAGGTTTCAAAGTGGACAACCACAAACGGTATTCATGGATTTCTCATGCTACCTTCTAGCCTCAACTGAATACAGATCACTTAAATTGAAGTGACCACCAATTTTAAGCTGAAGACAAAGGATAGTTCACAAAGACAGTGCTCCTGATCACTATCTTGTCAGTAGTCCAATTTATGTACGTCACTTAGAACAGGACTGGAAATCGTGCAGCCCTCCAGATGTTGTTGGAATTCAGTTCTAGTCAGTCTTAACCAGCCTAGCCAACTGTAAAGTATCACAGGAGCCTTGGCCAACATGATCTAGAGAACCACAAGCAGGGCACCTCTGAGCGATATTATATTAAGCTGCAAAGAAGTATCATTTACATAAACAAGCTCAAATCCAACAGCAAGGACAAGGCAGCACAGAGCTTGTCATCTGTCTTCTAAGAACTGTTCAACAGTGGAATATACTTCCTTGGAGTGTTGTGGAGTCTCCTTCTTTGGTGGTTTTTAAACAGAAACTGGATGGCCATCTGCTGGGATAGCTTTGATTATGTATTCCTGCATGGTAGGGGGTTGGGCTGGATGGCCCTTGTGATCTTTTCTAACTCTATGATTCTGTCTTTCTTCCAGGACAAATAAATCAGGGTAAGGTGGAAGACACTATATATTGTGCTGTTTTTAGAAGAGAGAATACAAAAACAGGTGTTCTTCACTGGTAGTACTATATGTCTCTTAAACACTTCTGTTAGTAAATTCCACCTCATCATCTTTCATAGTTTAGAGCAGTGGTCCCCAAACTGTGCTCTTTAAGGGATTTTGGACTTCAGCTCCCAGAATCCCAGACTATTGGCCAACATGGCTGAGGAGCTGAAATCCAAAATCTCTTAAAGGGCAGTTTGGGGACCACTGGGTTAGGGTTATGCCCTCAAATACTTTTGAGATACTGCATCAAGTCCACTCCTTCTGACCTGGCAATGTTTATTTAACAGCATCAAAGTAGCTCCTACCACCAAAATTCAATTTTATATAATTTCCCTTGATTTTTTTTCCTGACCATGCTGGGTGGTGGATTCTAGGAGTTGAAGACAATGCCGTATCTTTTCTAACCCCATGTTCAAGGTGCATAAAAACTGACAAGGGGCATGTGTTTTAAAGGCACTTGTGAAGTGTAGGTTTAACATAATATTTTAGTATGCAAAAAGCAGAATATAAATAAAAGTTTTATTTATTATTTATTATTAGCATCTTGGAATACTCACCTCCTCTCTCTATCAAGCATTTTATAAGCTGTACTTGTTGCTTATCTAATCTTTTCATGCGATTCAAGACAGTCACAATATCAAGGTCTGAAAGACTGACGTTTTTAAGAAGACCCCCTTCAGATGACATCTCCCCTGTGGACTTCCGGGTCAGCAGCAACAGCACCTCATGCCACTTTTGCTTCTCTAGCAATAGCTTTGTAAATTTGCTGGCATAGGTAGGAGGAATGTCGCAGACTATTTCTTCAGGAATTTCTGCATGAAAAAAAAGTCGGCTATTACGTCCCTCAAAGAAAGCCTGACCTGAGAGATACTTGTTTGATTCTTAAGTAAAAAGTCTTAATAATGTCTTTGTTTCATGCTTATTAAGTAAATGCTGACTTAAAACTTGTCATAACAGGTTGGAGCCGGACTTAGTCGTCCATCATATAGGCCCACTGAAATAAAGGGAGAATAATTTCACTCCCACTGATTTCAATAGATAAATTCTAAGTGTGGATTCAAATTACAGCTTTCTTATTTCTACTACCACCAACTGAAAAATCAATTCTGTATCTTATACAATTACACATTGTACAGTATAAATTGAAATTTAGTATATCTGTAATTTCCTGCCATTAAAGTTTTAAATTACTCTTTGTTCACACTTCATTTACAACAACAACACTGCACAATTACCAAATAACACAAGACAAAGTATATGCTTTTTACAATGCACTGTTGGCTGGGGGGAGGGGGTTGCAAGTGTTTCTGGTTTTTTCACAGCCAGATCTTCACATACTAATCTGGATGGGGAGGGTAAAAATGCTAATTACAATAGAGGAACAAGTAAAAAGACAATGGGAATAGGATATCTGATTATGATATCGTCAAAGACAGACAATTCACAAGGCCCTCTACATTTCTCACATAAGGATTGCAGCACCCCCTTGAGTCTACATACATAAAGACAGCTTGGACCTGGAACTGCCTATGTCAACAGAACACACAGGAATTCTCATTTTTAATGATATACTGGCAAGCTTAAGACAATTTGAATGACGAAAATTTGTTTCTTGCTCATCTGGAAAATCAGAAACAAATTTTGGGGAGGTGGATAGATTCTCTAATAAGTATTGCCATATTTTTAAAAAGTTTTATTAAGTTTTCCAAACATATAAAACCTAAGACAAAGAAAGAAAGAAAGAGAGAGAGAAAGAAAGAAAAAAAAGAATAAGAAAATAGATAAAAGTGACTTCCTATAATCTCCACAGTAGTTATAAAACCTACCATATATATTTGACTATAAGTCAACCTCATGTATAAATCAAGGCCAAGTTTTGAGGCCAAGATTTTTGATTTTATATGACCAATGGATAGGTTGAGAATAAAACTTGGATATAGGCACAGGCGCAGGGGATGCACACAGGTGTGCCCTGCATGCCATTCATTCTCCCACTGTTCATCCCTCGTGTATAAGTGAGTGATGCAGGTTCCAAAACCACTAGAACGGAGGGAGGACTGTATAGAACTTACACTGACCCATGGATAAGTCGATTCATGGTTTTTGGGGTCAATTTTTTGACTAAAATTTCTAGACTTATACATGAGTACTGTATATACTCGACTATAAGTCGTCCTCATGTATAAGAGAAGGGCAGTTTTCCAAAATTATGGATTTTGATATGACTCTTAGATAAGTTGACAGTGAGAGCTAGGGTTATGCAACAAAAGATCTAAAGAATGAAGCAAAGGAAAATAATGCCAAAGAACTTATAAAAATTTCAGCAGGCATAACTGTTTGTGATCACACTAAAGGTTGGATGGAAGAGAGAGCAGAGAAGGGTCAGTGCTTCCAGGACAGATTACTCTTGCCTTTCTCCAGGGGATGTTTCCTTCTTTTAATAAGATTAAAAGCTATGGATAAGTTGACTCAGGTTTTTGGGCCAATTTTTTGACCAGCCTGCAGATGGCCCTCCTTAACATCTGAACTAAGACTAGAAACAGAAAATGCAGGCCTATGAGTAACATCTTCTATTTCTTTCTCCTGTTTGCCTGATGAAGAAGCCAGTGTGACTTCGAAAGCTTGCAACATGTAACTGTGCATTTGGTTGATCCAATAAAGGTATCATTGCTTGGATGTTATTGGATTTAGCATAAAATCATATCACTTTGTTGTTAACCTTTATCTGCTTTAAATAAACTAAGCAAGTTATCTTTTTCATTCTCTCCTTTAGCAACCATCTGTTCTAAGCACAATTATATCTCTTATTTTACAGGAATGAAAGAGGCTAACCTGTAATTTATTCTGTTTTATATTTCCAGCTATGCAACCCACTCCACTATTGAAATATCTTATTTAAATGTATAAATCATCCTTTTTTATTTTTTCTACCAAATAACCTTAATTCCTCCCACTTCATTTTAACAAACTTCTCCTTTAGCCTAAAACAGCATCATTCTAAAGATGCCCTTATTAATATTTTATATCAGCATAATCAAATCCTCTTTCCTCAAATCTTTCCCCTTAAACCTCACTCTTGGTTTCCTGCCAAGGCAAATGCACACATCATGGGATTCTCTCAGAATCCCACTCATCACTCAAGGGTGAGACATCTGTCCATGAAAATAAAAAAGAAGACACTTTTGCCCTTTTATTTTATTTTATTCCTTTTACCAAAATTCCCAACACCCCCTTCACCAAAGTCTACCCAACTGTCATCTTCTTTTCTATATTTGTCTTCTCATCTGGATCTTCGAAGATGCACACACCTCAACAGACTCCTCCAAGATTTCTTCTGGGTCAGGTTTGATTCCTTTATCTCTCTTTCTTTTTATAAAATTTTAAGATTTTTTTGCATCCAGTTCCCAAGAATAACACTTCATCACCCCAGGAATCACACCAATTCCTCAAGGTTTCTCATAGTAATCCAAAAGGCAGATAACTCACAAAAGCATCAATTAACACTGGTTTGGACATTTCCTTTACTCATTAAGTCCAAGTATTAGATGTTAATAAAAAGAATGTACAGTTGCAGCTTAGTGTCTCTTGTTGGTCTTGTGACAGTGGACAGAGGTAATTACTTTGTCCCTCAATCTCCCCCCACTTAGGTACCTGGTGGAATAACAGAGCTCCTGGGCACTCAATGATGCTTACCAATCTTGGGCACACTTTTTGTCTCAATGAGGCTTACTGATCTTGAGCACACTCTTCTGTTTCTGGTAAAAGAAAGGGTGAACTGCATGTCCTGGAAGCAACCTTTTAAACAGGTTATAGTCACTGCCACCCAACCCCACTCTTTGAAAAAAGACTATTTTTAAAATCCAGAAATGTGGCCACTTGGGAGTTTTGAGGTATCTTGGGGTTGTAGGCTACACAGCCTTCAAAAGGCCTCAAGGCAAAAAACAGAAAGTGTCTTCCTTTTGATCACCCAATGCTCCTGCATAATTCTTCAATTTCCTCTGCTCAGTTTACACTGTAACTCCTCTACTCCGTAACACCAGTTTCTTGTGAATCAGAAATCCAACTGAACCAATGTTCCTGCAATGAGAAGAATCAAAGGACTCTGCACTGAAGATTTTTTATTGGCTAAAACTCTCACACTAAAGTGTGAAAGTGGACAAAGTGATACCATCACATTCAGTGGTTGAGGATTACAGAAGCCAGTGCTGTATTCTTTCTAAAGACTAGAACCAATAAGCAAAAGTACAGTAGTTAAGATGTACAACCTAATATATAGCCATTAAAGCATTCAGAGCATATTTTAAAAATGATGTATTAAGGAAGAATATTAAGTAAAAGCTGAGCATGTTGTTCACTCAAGAAGGGTCATGAAAAATTCATGGCTGGGCAACAAGATCGAATTAAAATTGGGAAAAGGCATATTGATGAAAATGAGAATATGTTAAAAATCAAACAAAAAGATAGTGTCAAACTCAAAACAAAATCTCTTGGAAGGAAAATCTGTCAGAAAAATAATGGCTTTTATCACCACCAATCATGAAAATATTCACATTTCCCATATTTCTAGCAAAATGTTTGATACATGGCAGGGAAAGAAAAATCAATTTGATTGTAACAATTCAGCACAGAAACCATGAGGTAGTCACATATTAACACACAGAACAACCTAGAGACATGAAGGCCAGGGGCAGGGGAGGGAGATAGAAAAAAATGTTTTCCCATTTCCCATCTTTTCCCTGAGGTCTTTCCTGAAAAAATGGAAAATAAAAGGAAAAAATAGAATAATGGGCGATTATATTTTAGAATGAATAAAATGTTTAAAACTAGGTGTTCATATATTCCTCACCCTCACACCATTTTTAATTTTTTAATTTTTTTGTGCAGAGGAATGGGTATATCAGGTTACCAGGAAGGTGACAGGGAAAGCGCAGGAGCAGAGGTTAATGTTTGCTAAAGTGGCTACCTGGGAGGAGAAAGAGCTGGAAAGAGGCTTGGAGGAAAAGAGGAGCTGTAGCCCTGCCATGAATTCTACAATAATTAATACTGTTGTTTTACCATGTTATTCCATTTTCCTTCTTCATCCAAAATATTCTTATCCGATTATTTTTTTAAAAAACCCTCTTTTCTGTAGTGTTTTTTTAAGATGACTGAGGAGAGCACATTTGCTAATATAAGTATCTCAGACTAGTCTTTGTAAGAGTATTTTCTCCTTGCAGACAAGTTGTTCTTGTTGCAAATTGTTCTTTATTTCAAAAGTCACTGGAACATGTTATTGGCACTCATGAAACACTGAGAAATATGGCATAGGCCATACTGTACCTCTTACTGTAGACAGCTGATTCAAAAGCCTCTGTACTTTCTCATGCTTCAGCCTGAAGTTATGCACACTGATTTCCAAGCAGAACTGTGCAAACTGTTCAAAAGCATCCTGAAGTAATGCAACGGAATCTGTGGTGGTTTTGCTGTCAGTCAGCCCTGCATTGAACAAAATTGAAAAACACCATTACAACTTTCCCATCCTCTTTTAAGAATGAGAGACCTCATCCATTTGGAGTCTGTTGGAATCCATCTAGATGGCCTTTGGGGGACACTAGGAATTTGTTCCATCTTTTAGATTCATGACTCTTTAGATTTGTGTGACTAAAGCTAACTGTGTGAATTGGCCTAAGATCCTCCCTTTAAAAAAAACAGAAAAAGAAAGCAAAAGACAGTGGACAAGCACACTCAGGCAACATGCCTCAAATGGAACTAAAATGGCCAAAGACAACCCAGGTACCAGGCAGCAATAACTCATCACAATTCCCCAAACTAGGTGCGAGGGGGGCATGCTGGGTCACTACGTAAACAGGAAACAAGATTACTACACTACACTCTTATAGTGCTGCTATTCCACCTTAACTGTTCTGGCTGCCTCCTGATGAATTCTGGGATTTGCAGTTTAGGGAAGGGCATTCAGAACTCTCAGCCAGATAGCTCTTAGGCCTCACTGAACTACAAACCCTAGAATGCAACAGGAGGAAACCAGAGCAGTAAATATGGCATAGCAGCATTATAATAGTGTGGTGTGGCATTCTCCCAAGCCAGCAATTTTGGTGCAAGACTGAAAAATGGACAGATAAAGGCACAAATTATTCTCTGCAAAGATCTTACGGGTTTTGTGTTTACCTTGAAAATATGATTGGAGAGCTTAAGGGATTCAAGCTGTGAACTGCCATCTACTATCAATCTAGATATACATATAAATGAACCATGCCTCAGGCTGCCAATCTCTGGTACACTCATTCCAAGGATCAGAATCTTGGGCAAGCGCTCAAACCACTGGAACTTTCACTAAGGCTTGAGTCAAGATCCTATTTGAAGATAGCAGAATGTAAAATTTCATCATTGTACTTATATGGAGATCCATGTGCCAGAGACAATGGCACCCAGCTGTGCATATGTGAACCATCTCAGCACACCCCCATAGGCAAATAATGACTGTTTCGATTAGGGATTTAAATGCACTTGGAGGTCATCTAACAATCATCATACCACATACCTAAACTATTGTATAAGCATGTATAGGCTATCTCCTTATGCAATAAAAATATTAATCTATTGACGTATTGTGTTATAGCATAAAGGCAAGACAGGAATCCTGTGAGTGCACTTTTCCCAAAGATATACAGAAGTAGTAAGACAAGGCAGACAAAATCTAGGAGCTCTGAAAAGCCTCTTTCTCCAAGGCCTATTTCTAGTTATGTTGGCTCAACGCAACAGCAGGATTATGACTACAGGATGCAAGGCAAGGCTATAATATTAAGATGAACTCCTGGGAAAAGTCAAGAGTAACACAACTCTACATTTCTGCCTCCAGGCAGTGGATATAGTTCTATAAACCAGTGTTTTTTTGAAATTTCTGCCTTTACTTTCCACACCAACCTGTGTGGATAATAGTGTGGCTATAAAAACCCTGCACAATTCAGAGAATTGGGGGAACCATTCCAGGATGAACGTGCAACTTGCATGGGGTGTATGACTGCTGGAACCCAATCAAGTGTACCTTTTATGCATAAACACCAAAACAAATTAGCTATTTAACCCAATTCCCAATTTAAAAAAACATTTGTACAATAGTACATAATACTAGCACCCTCAAGCCAAACCTAAGAGACTGATGTAAAATGGCTCTTGCTCATACATTCAAGCTTTGCCCTTGTGCTAGTGCTGGATGGCAAAACTAGTGCATCAGCTGTATGTTACCAGCAGACCACAACTTCCACATCTCAGGCTATAAAAGTACCTTGCAAGAAGCCAGACTAGGAACTGACACTCAAAAGAAGAGGGGCAACACAATCCTGATTGACTTCAATTACTTATGGGCTATGTTTCAAACAAACTGCACACACCTACAATTGAAGTGTCCATTTTCACTAATGGGTCAAACTACTTAATGCTTTGAACGCACATAATGGAGCTTAAGAGGCTATTTATGTAAAAGTTAACACACAGTCTCCATCCCATCCCATATGGGAATAAAATAACAGTAAGAAACCCCACAGGTTAAATACACAAAACAAACAATCCTGTGCAACACTCTTGAACTTTTAAATTAAAAAAAAAACAGATAGGGAAAGGTTTCTCTTTCCTGCTTGCAATTTGCTAGAACTAATCTAGACTTGGGGTTTGTTTTCACTAGAGGTGCATAGGTGTATACCCACAGGCTTAATGCACTAGGTAGCTTGACTCAAAGTGATAGTTATGAACTCAGAAAGTAGCCCCATGAGGTACCTGGTGACTCCTCCGAGCATAGCATATGCATGGCCATGTGCTTGTTGATGACATCCAGAGCCTGGAACTTCTTGTTTTTTTTCAAAATGTTCATTGCAGACCTTGACTGTGTATCACAGATCTTTGGATCCACCCCAGCATCGAGCAGCATCACCACATCATCTATCTGTTCTAAAATACAACAAAGAGTGTCAGAGGAAGCAAGAACACCAAGGTGGGTATGGCACCTTTGGGAAGCATATGGTGCAGGTTGAATCTCTCTTATCCACAATGTTTGGGACCACAGGTTTTTGGTTTTGTTGTTGTTTTTATTTTGTAATACCTGTATTTGCAGGTATTACAATTCTAAACACAAAATTCATTTGTTTCACATGTATCTTAAACACATGGCTAGAAGGTAATTTTATACCATGTTTTTAATAATTTTGTGCATGAAACACTGAATCATCAGAAAACAAAGGTGTTATTATTTCAGCTACCCATGAAAAAAGTTTTGGTTTTTGAAGTATTTTGGATTTTGGCATTCTGGATAAAGGAAACTCAACCCTTATACAAAAAGCTGTTTCAGAACTAGCCTGATGTATATTCAAGTAAACATCTGATCACTGCAGTCCAACGGTACAAGCAGCACCAAGCCACTCCACTTTCTCTTCTGTTCCTGCCCCAGACTGAGGAAAATTATTACAAAATGTTGTATTGAAAAGAGAAGGAGAACAGAATTAAGGGTGGCCCAATGCAAGCACATGTATTCACTTACTGAAGAGTTACACTACATGCAAACATGGGCCAAGAACTATGCCAAATAAATTAAATAGTAATCACAAAACCAGAAGTTGTACAAGTTGACCAAATAGGGAGATAAAATAGAGGCTTGCCTGACCCACTTGCCAACTGGGAAGCACTCTGTTTGTTCATATTCTGTTTATACAGTGGCCTCTTGTCCTGAGAACAGATTTCTCATTGGAATTATCAGATGGAGTGGGACTCCCATGTCTCTTGAGAGTGTTCCATAGCTTTTTGTGATCAATGTAGTCAAAGGCTTTCCTATAGTCTATAAAGCACATGCTGATTTTCTTTTGGAATTCCTTGATTTGCTCCATTAGCCATCAAATGTTTGCAATGTGGTCCCTAGTGCCTCTACCTTTCCTGAACCCTACTTGTGCCTCTGGGATTTCTCTCTCCATATGTGTTGCAGAATTTTGGGCAAAATTTTGCTTGCTTGAGAATTAATGCTATGGTCCTATCATTGCTGCAGTCTTTTGTGTCTCCTTTTTTGGGGGATTGGGATGTATATTGATTGTTTCCAATCTGTTAGTCATTGTTTTGTTTTCTTACAGTGGCTTCCACTTTCTCCAAAATAAGAACTTGGAACAACTACTGAGGAAGGTCAAGAAAGAAAGTGTGGCAAGTTTATGCTGAACATAAAGAAAACAAAAATAATGACCATGAAGGACCTACACGAATTAAACCCAGACAATGATGAAATTAAAATAGTTAAAAGATTTATCGTACCTTGGATCAAACATTGATCAGAACTGAGACTGCAGTGAAGAGATAAGAAGACTAGGAAGGGGAAGGCAGCAATGAAAGAACTAGACAAGATATTAAAGAGCAAAGATACACAACTGAGCACTAAGGTTAGAATCATCTAAGCTATGGTATTCCCCATCACTATGTATTGATGTGAGAGCTGGACAGTGAAAAAAGTAGATAAAAAATAACTCATTTGAGATGTGGTGCTGGAGAAGAGTGCTGAGGATACCATGGACAGCTAAAAAGACAAACAAATGTGTTCTTGAACAGATCAAGCCTGTAACACCCTTGGAAGCCAAGATGATCAAATTGAGGCTGTCATATATTGACCACATCATGTGAAGACATGACTTATTAGAAAGACAATAATGCTGGGGAAAGGCTGAGAGCAGTAGAAAGAGAAGAACACATGTCAGATGGATTAGGGAGGTCACAGGCAAGAATCTACAAGACTTAAGCAGAGCAGTGGAGGACGGAGGGTCTTGGAGATGCCTCTTTCACAGGGGTAACCATGAGTTGAAATTGACTCAAGGGCAGATAACAACAAACTAGAAGTTACAGAGCTGAGGTACCAGTTAGGTTAAACTTATATACAAATATAAATAGTGCAGGGAAAAGAAGTTGCAGTGGCCAATGGTTTCTTTCAATTTTTCATTCCCTTTCTGCAATACTGTATCTCTACAAAACCCTTGTTAGAACAACTTCACTTTCACTTTCTACCAGTTTGTTTCTGAGCCCAAGACAGAGTGCTGGTCATGACCTATAAAGTACTATACAGCTTGGGTCCAGAATATCTGAAAGACTGTATCTCCCCATATGATCCTGCCAAAGCTTTAATATCATCAGGGGAGGTTTACTCTCAGTATCACAACCATCACAGGCTCGCTTGGTGAGGACACAAGAGAGCGTCTTCTCAGCGGCTGCTCCCATCCCCTGGAACTCGCTTCCACAAGAGGCTGCCTGGCTCCCTCTCTGCCTTCTTTAACCCAGCAAACAAAGATGTTTTTATTCAAGCAGGCTTTTAATATGAAATCACTCTCAAGAATTTAAGGAGTCATTTTATTGGGGTGTATACTGTATTTATTTATGTTTTTAACTTTTGTATTTTAATGGGATTTTATACTATTTAAATGAAATTATTTTCATTATTTTTAAAAATTGTACACGTAAGATTTTAACCAATTTTACCTGTGAGCTACCTTGGGTCCCAGTCTTGGAGAAAGGCAGCAGATGACAAAACAAAACAAATAAAGAATTCAACATTTCAGTTCCATTAAATTCTAAAAAAATTCTCATTGCAAATAAGGTGTCCACTGGGAAGTGAAGCAGAAGAAATACTGTGAAAGCCAAGTCTAGTGTGCCAAAATGAAACAAAGAGGTGCATTAATAAATGTAAGTGAATTAAAAGCCTACTGTGTAGCTGGATGAAATAAAACTTATTAGTTAAAAGAAAAACCATATATACACAGCTAAACTTTAGTGAGACAGTATTAGGAAGAGAGGGTCATTAAGCACAGAAGCTTGACAAACTTTCACCCTTGAGATACCTACCACTATAGACTGCAGCATGAGAATGAGGAGGTTAACAAACCAGCTTACCCTACCTGTCTTCTGGTGCTGAGTACTGCCACCTTGTGGGTATCTCACCTTCCTGGCAGCCACCAATAAAGCCTCTTAACCTGTCTAGTTAACTTGGGGTGAAACAAACTGCCCCTCTGACCCTGTTTGGAGGCATCGTCAGAGCATGGCGTTTAGATGCCACACACTCTGACGCTGCCCCTAGGCCAGTATCACGTTGCCTGCCCGCCCTACACAGCAGGCAGCTTTGCAGCGCTCTGGTGGCATAGCATTTGTATGCTGCAAAGCCATGGTGGCAGTGGAAAAGCTGGCTTTTTACAAGTTCAAAAAGGAGGGGCATTTTGCCACCTCTTTTTTGGGCCGGCAAAAAGCCAGGTCAGGACTGTGGCGTGCAGTTTACGAGGGGTCCAATCCAGCTTTCTCCGGGGCGGATTGAAGCCACCCCTTCAAGGCAGTCTGTTTCAGCTTACTGGCCCACTTAATTCAACAGACAGAGTAATGTTTTAAGATAATTAAGCGTAGAAAGAAAACCAAGCCTCAAGCCTAGTTTAAACTAATACTGAATTTGTATCTTACAAGATGCTCCGAAAGGTACTGATTTTAAGAAGTTATTGTAAAAATATTTATAGGAAAAAAGCATTTAAAAACAATTTTATCAGTAAAGCAAAAGACCAAGTAGGCAATGGAAACAGAGAGAAATGTTTAAACAGAGCGTATTTCCTATTTTAGCTATGATGCATCACTAGAGCAATCCTAGTCCTCTGGCAGTGCAGCTTTCAGTCTTCTTGCCATCTTGATCTTGGCTTGTTGGGCATCGGGGTCCTTTCCAGCACTCCCCTTCTTGGCTTCTCTTTTACTCTGTTCAGTTTTAATCTGAACTTTCCAAGAACTAATTCTCTACACCGACTCTGCTCTTGGCTGCTTCACTTGTATATACTATTTTAACCTTCTCACTTGGGTTACCGCATCAACACCCTCAAAAATTGAATCTGGTCAAGTTTTTATTTCCCATAAGCTCTAAGTTCTTTTATTCTGCTTTTCATATAGCTACCGCATTGGCTGAGAGCCGGCATGGCATAGTGGCTTGAGTGTTATACTACAACTCTGAAGGCCGGGGTTCAAGTCCCAGCTTGACCATGAAACCCACAGGTGACCTTGGACAAGTCACATGCTCTCAGCCTCAGAGAAAGGCAATGGCAAATCCTACCCAGAAAACACCATGATAAGTTTGCCTTCGGGTCGCCATAAACTGGATACAATCTGAAGCTACACAACAACCCTCTTGCCGAATCAGAATGCCAAGCAAGTCTGATCATAAGTTCTTGGTTTCTTTCCCTTCTCATTTTCATTTGGCTGCCTCATCCACCCTCTTGACCAATAAGAATGACTAGAAAGCCTGGTCATGTTACTATTTCTCATAAGCTCTAGGTTCCTTTTCCCAACTAAGTTTCAGTTTCCTTAGCAATCCTTTGGAAATGCTTCTAGCCAAGGTGCTTAAAACAGAAAGCATCTAGGTAACTAAAAGCAAAGCACAAAAAGTCTGAATGGCATCATTCCTTCACAGGTACTCAGTTCAAAACAAGCCAAAAAAGCCAATTTGTCTTTGTTACAACCATAATAATAGCCACAATGGGAACTCAGAACCATCTAGGATTAATGTTGTCAGAACCATCTAGGATTAACATTAAAAAAAGGACAACACAAAAATATATCAGAGTAAGTTCCTGTGTAAAGTACAAATACCCAGAATTAGATTGTCTAATATAATGAAACAAAAGGAGATCTCCAATAAAACAATACTCTATTTTTAACCTACCTTTCCTTCATCATGAGAAGCCGTTCAGTTAGTTCAATTTTATTATGGTCATAGACCAGCACAGCCATGAAAAGCAAAGAGACAAGGAGGCTCCACATGGTCTCCCAGCCCAACCAGACCAAGGCCAGGTTAGCATCAGCCAGATGGCTCTATGATGTGCCTAGACTAATACAGAATGGTCAAAATGTGGCCCACCAGATATTGTGGGACTGCAGCACCCATTATTCTAACATAAGCTATGCAGTCTAAACCTGACTGGAATTGCAGTTCAACAGCATTTGGAAGGGCACAACGTACCCACCTCTTTCCTCACATTATAAAAGGGGATTTTATTTTAAACCCTTTAGGGTTCAAGAATGACATCTAACAGTAAACTGAACTCAGAAGTTTATTTAACAACACAGTACCGGATGGACTCTGGTGTGGTAGCTTGGTATATGTAACTTTTTACATATGGTTTCATAGAGGATGCATCCACACTGTAGAAATAATCTAGTTTGAAACTGCTTTACCTGCTCTGGAACACTAATAAGGAATTCTGGGAACTGTAGTTTTTTAGACATTAAGCCTTCTATGTCAGAGAGCTCTGGTGCCAGAGAAACTACAATTTCCAGGATTCCCTAGCACTGAGCCAGGACAGTTAAAGCCATCTCAAACTGGATTATTTCTGCAGTGTGCTTTGGACCATAGAATCATTACAAAAACATGCAGGGGTATCAATTGAGCAACAAAAGTCTATGACAGACATAATTATCATTAAGGAGAAAGCAGTCTTTCCAAATTATGCACACCACACTTCTTCTTTGTTTCTTCTTCCCAGGTTCTTGCTCTTATCATATCAGCAGAAGATGTTTTGGAACACAGCACAGCACATTTTGTACATGTTTTAACTTAAACTGAAATCACTGGGAACTTACACCATTTTCTACTTCTAAGCAAACTGTTTTCTTCAATATAGCTGTACATTTAATATCAGGAGTGCATATGCTTATGTTTTGCCATAATGTAATAATGAGATATATAGCAGTGACAGTGTATGTTTTAGGAATGTTTTAGAATTGTGCTTTAGAACTGTGAGCTCAGTCCAGGTGATGAGATAAGCCTGGAAAGTAGGCAAACATGCCCAAGGACATTTCAGACAGAACAGAACAGCCTGATTTTTGAATTTTATGTGGTTTATTTATGTGGTTGTACCACTTTCTGGTCAGTTCTGACAATGAAAATCACCAGACTAGTCTATAGTTGTTGTTTTTTAAGTAGAGGTCTCTGAGGTTTTTGTGTTTGTTTGTTTGTTTTGTTGTTGTTTTGAGCTTCAGAATTTTGGAATCCTGATGGACATGACATTTATGTCTTATGGCCACTGTCTGACTTTCCCCCTTTGGTTATACCATATACAGTAATTTCCCCATCTGTTTCAAAGATCATTGTATTACTACCACAGTAATTAGCCAAAATTGCCTTTTGCCTTTGATAAAAGCTAGATACATATTCTTGAGTGCTGCTCCTAGGTTTGTACAATCGTCTGTCAGAACACTAGCAAAACCAGATTCTCTTCCAGAAGAAAATTTTATTTGCACAACATTTTTACTGCTCACGATAAATAGAGCATTCTCATAAGAAACCATAGTTTTAGCCATCATTTGTGCACATTCAATTTTTTAAATGCGTATTCCTACTGTGAATCCTTGGGGACAGGCAAGCCTAAAAAATGGAAACAATTTTACATCACCAAAAGCAACTCAAAGACAAATACCAACTTCTGTATTTCACTTACGTTTCAAAGAGTATCCTTTCGATAGGGATGCTACAATATGGAGAACTGTAAATCCATCTTCATTTTGCTGGTTGATAAGACTCTTTAGTTCAGGCTTATGGTCCAGTAACCACCTGAAAAGGTGGCTTCCTTCTGAATTATTTAAGAAGAAGCAACATGAACCTTTAATTTAAGTTGAAAGTTATTCCAAGCTTATAATATACAGTATGTTCAAAAAGGATGGATGAGAATTACATGTAATGGCATCCTTTTTTATTTAGCTTTTATTAATTCTGTGTCAAACTATAAATTTGTAGGACAGTGGTGGCTGGCCTTTTTGGCACCTGTGCCACAAGGCATGTCTTGAACATGGGACAGGGCCAGTCTTATGCACAGTACAGACTCTATACAGCATTCACATGCTCTGGGGTTCATTTTGTCTATCAGCTCAGTCTAAAGATATTCTGAGCTAACAAAACAGGAACAATGCCTAATTTGATATCATGTGCATTTCAGGTCTAGTCCAGGGCTGTGACAAACTCATAATTCCTGTACAAATGTTAACCATCCTGTCTTCTAGGACAGAGAGTGAGGAAACTTGGCTGTCCAGTTATTTTAGATTATAATTCCTAACTCCTTACAATTGGCTAAATTGACTAAGTTTGTGGAAATTGAAATTAAAACATCTGGAAGACTAATGTCCCTCATCCCGCTGTAGATCCTGAATATGCAATCTACCATTCTGATGGGACTCATAGCTGCTATTGGTACAAAATTTGTCTCCAAATTACCTACAGGCTGTAATTCGTTATGTCTAATTAACAAATTGTAAGCCGCTCTGATAGCCTTGGCTGAAGAGCAGGTTATAAATAAAAAAATATTATTATTATTTTGAAAAGGCTTTTTTTAAAGACTCACTTACTTGATTTGATACAAAGCATCATGACAGCATGAAGGGGATATGTGCCAATGCTCTGTATGTTTGCTCCAATGGAGATCAGCCATTCCACTAATATGGGCACCTTTTCCATTCTCTCGTATTGACCAAAAACAACATATTTCTGGTTGAAAGGAGACAGAATATGCTTACTCTTGGGTTATAACTAGAGCACGTAGCATTGTCATCCTTTGCTATCAACATAACATGCAGAGATGATATAAACAAGAATGTTATGATCCCAATGATTTTACTTTTTAAGCCCTGTACATACCAGCCTTAAAGGCTGGGTTGGGAGCGGTGTCGGGGCGTAGCATCTACACAATGCCCGGCCCAGCTCCGCCCTCAGAGCAGTGTGATACCACACATCGCACCACATGGCATCACAATGTTTCTCTGGCGCTACATCTACATGGCACAGTGCAAAAGGAGCATCATAAAGCCATGGAACAGCAGGGTGGTAAAAGGAACCTCTTTTTGCGGCTCCTTTTTGCACCCTGGAAAAGTCAGATAAGGGCCGCAGCATGTGGTTGCTGTGGCCCCAATCTGGTTGTAAAAGGGGTGGTTGGACGTCACCCCTTCAGGGCTGTCTGCACAGCCCCTTAGTATTTTTCTTAAGACATTGGTAGCCCACTCTGTACCATATGATATCAGGACAGTGAAGAAGAAATTCAGTTTAACCAATCTAAACAATCTAAAACAGAAGATATAGTTTAAACATACTAGAAGTATATTAGCAATTTGACAAATTAAAATGGGACAAAAGAAATCAGTTTAAAACCATAGCATAACACCAAATAGGCTGCAAAGGCTTTAATAAAAAGTCATGCTTTTCCTTGATAGTAGTGTTGGTGCCAAATAGGATGCCATGGAAGAGATATATTCTCAAAGTGTATTGTCACCATTATGGGACACACACTATAGCTCCTATCTTCAGGTAGGTAGGTACAGGGGGTGCTCCACCACATTTTAAGGTACCAAGACCTTTACATTAGTAGTATATATATCACTAACCTTCAGTCCAGGGAAATCCAACACAGTAGCTGTAATGAACTGCTAACAGATGTACCCTTAAAACAGTTTAGTGGACACCAGACCTTTCTGGACTATACCCTCCATCTTGTACAGCAGTTATTAGTTGCCAACAACACTTACTTACTGACACACCCTCTGGTAAAATCTACATTCTGATTCTATTCAATTAAATTCAGCAAAAAATGTCTTAAGCCTTTGGACTAACCTCAAACAGATCTTTGAGTGACACACTGGTGACTCGCAGATTCCTTGGCAACTTGTCTTTCTCAGCAGCCAATAACAGGCAAGACTGGAGGGGAGGGGGAGAAACACACATTTTAAAGGTGAACATACATTCTCTCAATATTAACCTTCAAATGCATTCAGATTTCATGTCTTTTTCATATCTCTAAAAGGAATGGTGTTGTTCTTTAAAACAATGATACATGTTGAAAAAGATGAAAGCAAGGAGAGAAAGCAGAAGCAATTCTGCCAGTATTCTGATGCTCACATCACTCTTGAGAATCTATATAAAAGCTATTTTTTATTACGTTAACACCTAACATCCCATATTCAGCTTGTGGTAACCCCTCTCTCCAATTCCAATAATGAAATACTGCTGCCTTGACTGATAGGACAGATCAGGGAGAGGCACTGGATGCACCCAAGGAGGCTTCAGTCAACTTATCCACAAGTCAATGCAAGTACTATATTTTAACTTTTATCAGAAAAGGATCCATCCTTCTGAGTAGAGCGGCAAAAGGCGAGAGCTTAATCCATCCTGGGAACACCTAAAAGAAGCACTGACCCCTCTCTACTATCTCTGCCATGGTGCTGCTTCTGAAGTTTTCGAATGCCTGGGCAGGAAAATGGCAGAAGTGGCATGTCTTTGGCACTTCCCCTCAAAGGAGTGCCAAGAAGAATTGGGTTTTAAGGATTTGAATAAGCTATTTGTACACTGTATGTTTATCAGTTTTTCTGGTTTTAAATCAGGCAATGTTAAAGTTGAAGTTAAAGGCTATAATCCCATCTAACACAGTTGCCATTTTCTTTGCTTTGCCTTTTCATCCTTTTTGATATGTGTGCACTTTCTGAGCCCTCCCCGCACCTGGTCACATCCGCACATATCACAAAGCAGTTGCCTCCTCATCCATCCAGCTTTTAGGGTGAGCACTAACAGCTATACCTGCCAGAATTTATTAAGTTCTTTGGCATAATTTTTCTTGGTTTTATTCTTCATTTCCTTTGTTACATATGCCCCTAGGTTTTACGCTCAACTTATTCACAAGTCACTTCAAAACTAATAATTTGGCCCTAAAATCTATCCTCAATTTATACATGAGGTTAACTTATAGTTGAATACATACAGTAAATAAAATAAAATAATTAAATAATAAACATTCTGTCCACAGAAGTGACTGGCATCAAGAATGCATGAATGGAACAGCACTATGAGCATTTCACTGAACGCTAGCAACAATAAACTGATCCATGGAATTACAACCTTAAAGACAGATATACCAAAGGTTGTGAAGGGAATTCAGTAATGTGGAAGAAAAAAAATGTTCATTGGTACTGTACTAGCTAATTACACATAAATGTAATTCGCAATGCAGAAATCATCCAGGTTAACACCACTTTAACTGCCATGACTATGGAATTCTGGGAATTACAGCTTTGTGAGAAATTTAGCCTTCTCTGTCAGAAAGCTTTGGTGCCACAACAAACTACTTTCCCATGACAGTTAAAGTGACGTAAAACTGTATTATTTTTGCAGCGTGGATACAGCCATAGATACACCTCATCAATCTCTCTCACTTTAATTCATTTTGCAAAAAGAAATATAAATAAAGAAATATAAATACTACTGAGAAATCTGTGCTAAACATTCAGAAAGAACACAGAAAAACAGTGTTAGTTTATCCAAAATTTAAACAGAGCCTTCACAGCTGTAAGATCTAAAATCTTGAAGCAGTTTCTAGAACCTGTAATCATTTTTATTTATATCTGTCTAATTTTTAAAGATCAACCCTAAGCTTAGGAGAAGCACAATACCAACATTTAAAATGGTAAGAGGCTTACCTGCCACAATCCTTTCCTTGCTAGCTTTTCAATCACTTGTTGCCAAATTAGGGAACTGAAATTATCATTCACAATTTTTTTATAAATGGTTGAAAGGTTCGGAGTAATAGTCCTTTCATCTATAGGGAATACAAAACAAAACAGGTTTACATTTATACATTATTATTTACATTTAAGAACCTGTTCTCTTCCCTCTTAGCAACTTCCCCATGCAGCACCAAGACAGAATGGGAAATGGCAATTGGACTACAGAACCACCAATGAACTTTGTCTTAAAATCCTTCAATTATTTCTCTCAGTGAAATAATACAGACATGGGGCCGAATAGACGCCATCTTTTGATCATCGGGTCAAAGCCGCGGCAACCACACACCACTGCCCCAATCCGGCGTTCTTCCAAGCCAAAAAGAAGCAGCAAAATGCCCTTTTAGCTGCCGCCATGGCTTTTTGGCGCTGCCAGAGCACAGAAAAGCTGCCCTCTGTGTGGGCAGCAGGGCGGCGTGACACTTTGGGGCAGTGCCAGGGTGTGCATCATCCACACACCATGCCCCCAAGCCAGCTGGTCTGTACTGGTCCATAGGGAAGGCCTGCAGTTGCAGTTTAAACTCAGATCAAACCTGCACTACAGAAATAATGCAGGATGATACCACTTTAACTGCCATGCCTCAATGCTATGGAATTTTGGGATTTATAGTTTGGTGGGACACCAGAGCTGACAGAGATGGTTAAATGTCTCACAAAACTACATATCCCAGAACTTCATAACATTTATCCATGGCAGGTAAAATGGTGTCCAACTGCATTATTTCTGAAGTGTATATTAAACCTCAGTCTACCCAGGAATAGCAGAAAGATGTGGGGATGTGATGGTAGAATGCTGAGCTGGTAGGACAGACTGGAATTATATCATTTGCAGTGTTGAAATTCCATATCTGAATGTTCCTCCAATAAACCCTGCAAGAGGAAAATCAAAAGAGCAGGGAACAACATTCTATCTCAGTATATTGCTGAGGCTGGATTTCTCTTTTGAACAGGTATCTGTTGTAGAACAAAATGTAAAAACAAGATTACCTATCTATAGTTTGAAGTAGTACTTTCCACTCTACTACCTCAGGAATCTACTCCCTGATTTTACTGCATGTGTAGACCAACTCTCCATCAACTTGGAGTGAATGAGTAAGTCATCTTGTCTTTTTTTTAAAAAAAGTTATAGAACATGGCATCTAACTCAGCTATGTGCAACAATCCTTGACAGAGCAGCTAGGAATACACATGCAAAGCACATTAAATGCAGATACAGACCCCAGCTTTGAGTACAGCTCTTTAGTCTACATCCAGAAACTGCTTCTATGAATCAAGATGGCAGGGATGGGGGAAGAATTGGAAGAGCAGACATTTTATCATCTACAAAGAAACTGAGACAACAAATCCATTTTGCCAATGTTATACAACAGTGTAGAAAACGTTTACCACACCTGTCAGTGGCTTCAAATCTGACAGTATCACAGTTGTCTAATGAAAATATAGGCCAGAATTCTACAGGAACTACTTAGTTATGTAAATATCTTAGCCGAAGAGCTAAGTAGAAAAGGTCTGTTCTTCTGTCATTTGGAACTCAAGTTTCCACCTGTCTCCCACTAGTGATCTCTGGTGTGAGAAGGAACTGCGGCAGGGATCCTGCTTCTGGCTATCGCATCTGAGACTGTTAGGGGGATGGAAAGGTCAGTCTGCTGCATTCTAACTGAAAGAACAGACCCTTCTTACTCACAGTTGCTACTACCCAATACATCAGGACAGGGGGATTTTTTTTTATCCCTACATATTTCTTTCACTGTTGCTTACTATTGCTTATACATGCAGAGATTGTAAATATGAATCATGTACAAACACGTAACTCTAAGGTACACGTTTGTAACTGCAATTGTGAATTCCAGCTATAATTTTTCATGTCACTTACCGTTAGCACTTGAGAAGATGCCAACTATAAAATCAGAAATCTGACCCACATCTGATGAACCATGGAGGAAGCTCAAACCTTGACAAAATATTCTAGCTGCATCTAGAGGATGTGACAATTTAATCAGAGAGTAACCAGCTCTATAGTATCCCTAGAAAGGAAGCAAGAAATGAAGTTACCTTCAAGGGAATCATTACTTAATTACAGATACATATGAGCAGATTGACAGAACAAAAAAAAAATCAAAATCAATAGTTATATTCTCAAAAATGGAAAAATCTAACAGTATAGTGGGCCCGTGGTATCCGCTGGGGTCTGGTTCCGAGACCTGCTGTGGATACCAAAATCCATGGATGCTCAAGACCAATTAAATACAATGGACCAGCGAAATTATATATAATATTTTCAAGTCATGGGTGCTTGAATCTGTGGATAAAAAAATCTACGGAGACAGAGGGCTGACTATAAATACTTAACACACTGTCATACTTCAGATAATATATTATAAACCAAGGGTGTGCAACATTTGACGTGTGATTTTGAACCTTCTTCCACACCCCCCAAAAACTTCAAAGTTTTTTGAAAAAAGGATTCATTCCTTGTAAAATACACACTGGTTTTAAAAAGGCCGCACTTGTGTCAAAATAGCAGAATTGCCCGCACCCCACCCCAATGCTCGCTAAGAGATGAGGGATCATTTTGCAGCTAAAAAAGACTTCCAAATAAAGGGAAAACAAATATCGGAAATATGGTTTTCCAAGACCGCTGGAACCCATTGTATCCCTGCAAATTGAAAGAACAGACCCTTCTTATTTTCAGCTGCTACTACCCAGTACATCAGGACTGGGGGACGTT
The DNA here is from genome assembly GCA_034509955.1 of Urosaurus nigricauda. Classification (NCBI taxonomy): domain Eukaryota; kingdom Metazoa; phylum Chordata; class Lepidosauria; order Squamata; family Phrynosomatidae; genus Urosaurus; species Urosaurus nigricauda. The sequence goes on along the minus strand of JAOEGL010000006.1, from coordinate 67,901,292 downwards.
TTTGATCCTTGCGTATTCCTTATACTATTCCTTACTATTGCTTACACAAGTAGAGATTGTGAATATGAATCACGGTGCCTATGACTGCTTTAAATCAAGACATAGTTTACACATTTACCTATTACTTTTAAGGTTTTATCTATGATGACTGGCAACTTGATGAGTGAACCACCTTCACAGAAAAGTGGTATGTTTGGCATAATAAGGAAACAAACAACAGGCCTAGGCCATCTGCTTTTTAACTCAAGGGGAATTTATAGAACAGAAAGCTTCAAGAGTGGCAGTTTCAAGGTTTTTAAACAACATAATCAGTTAACACCTAGGTGTCTAATTTAGGAGAAAGGCTCCAACCAACATTGTTGAAATCCTCCCTTACATTTTAGACAGTAAGGCACCAGATTTGCATGGTAGTGTATTCAGACGACCCTATGCTACTAGCAGAAAACATCAAAGATGTGAAACAACTACTAAAGTCAGATAGAAAAGTGCTAAAATCATTTCTTAATGATTCTTAATGATTACTAAGAAAACAAAAATAATGACAATGGAAAAACTACAGGAATTCGTTGTTGTTGTTATTATTTGTAGCCCACTTACCCCCTCAAAACTGGAATTCAGAGCAGCTTACAATTTAAAAGAACAGTACAGTTAAAAACATACAAAAGTGATGCATTAAAATAGAATTAAATTATCGCAACAGTAATACAGATTACTCATTAAAAGAATAAAATACAGTTTAAAAACATAAAAATGTTTAAAACAGTATACTTTAAAACAATACAACACCCCCAACGTGGTGTTTAAAGACTTCGTTTTAAAAGCCTGTCTGAATAAAAAGGTTTAGTTTGCTGATGGAAGGACAACAAGGAGGGGGCCATTCTGGAATCTGTGGAAAGGGAGTTCCAGAGTCTAGGGGCAGTTACCAAGAAAGCCCTCTCTGTTCCCACCAATTGTGCTTTTGTGCAATTGAAATTGCTAAAGATTTCCTGTATCTTGGATCAAACATTGCTCCGAACAGAGCTTTCAATCAAGAAACCAGAAAAAAAACTAGGATTGGGAAGGGCAGCTATGAAAGAACTAATGTAAACCTATACAACTGAAAACTAAAGTTACAATTGTCCAAGCCACTGTATTTCTCCTCACCATGTACAGATGTAAGAGGTAGACAGTGAAGAAAGCTGGCAGAATAAAAATCAACTCATTTGAGATGTGGTGCTGGGGAAGAGTGCTAAAGATACAAGGCTACCAGCACAATTCTTTCAAGCCTGATAATTTTCTAAACATCACTGCATTCACATCCAAAATCTCTGGACTGTTGTGATTGGCAGCTGTACCATAAATAAATCTATTTTAATTAAAACAACTCTTTTCAGACCAAGCATATGCCAAAATATGGGGTTTCCCAATATTGCATGCAACACAAATTGTCTTCCACATGTACCTTAACATAGGTTGGATCCCACTGGAGGCTCTCTTGTGCTGAGTAATAGGCTTCTCCCCATTTATTTAAATTGTAGAAGGCATTTGATCGATTGCACAGTAAAACTGCCATTTCGCGATGGTAAGATACCCTAGAAGATGAGAATCTGAATGTAGTGGCTTAAAAGAAACAGTCTTATATTATAGGCTATGCCAAATTGTGGAAAGTTTTCTTCTCTTCATTTGACATAAAGCAGAAAGGAAAAAAAAAAACAGTTATGTCACCAAAACTCTCAAAAAGCTGAATAACCTGAACATTTCTTCCAGAGAGATAGTTATAATAGTCTGTTACAGCAAAAACAATTGAAATCTTGGGGCACATTACAGACTGCAGATGTACTATGGCACAAGCTTTTGGAAGCAGATATTATAAAATATTTAAGGTACAGAAAAACTGCTGGTTTTGGTAAAAACTCCCAAACATGATTCCAGTGTTGCATTCCTCTATTAGGTATTTTAAAATACAGATTCAGAAAAATAGATAGTAACCTGACCATTACTTGGCCTAGTAATTTAGAACAATTGGGTCAAGCTTTCCAATATATAATGAGTAAATTTAATTTTAAACTTCTTCCTATGTGAGGAATGTCCCCATACTGATTTCACTTCATAAGCACAAATGATCTCTTTGACACTACTTCACAATATGTGATATTCAAAATTTCAAATCTTGAGTGAAGCACAACCTTTCCAACCGTGGACTTGACATCTGTGGATTGGAGCATCTGTGGATGGCTCCATTTAGTTCTCTCCCAATGGCGGTGCATGCATGTGGCTGCACCAACGCAGGCATGGTGTCATTAGAAAAAATGTGATTTGAGGGCTCAAGTTTTTTGCCATCCGTGGGTCCTGGACAGAATCCCCCCAGATACGAAGGGCTGACTGTACAACCATGCAACACAAAACCTCTTCCAAGGACACTCCAGGGTATCCCGCCAATGGTTCCAGCCTATTCCCAACCCCAGCCCAGTGTTGACACACCTGTCTGTTGCCAAGCTGTCGCTGCATTCCTTCTGAAGAACCCTGCCATGGCCCATAAGGGCAGAAACAGAGAACCTGGCTCCACCCATGCGGCCAGGAGCCCTCTTCTAACATCACAGGCTGCAACTGGGGGCTTCGGAGGGAACACGGCAGCAGTGGCAGGTAAGGGGTGCATGGCTATGCAGTCTGGGGCTATTGGCCTGTGTCATGCATACAGGATAAAACCAGACCTAGGAGAACACAGGCCATTTGTCCCATGCATTCAGCTCCTTTAAAATAACTCAGATCTCACTGGAGTATCTTCTTATGGTGGGTAACAGCCTTCTCCTCTGTGAATCCACTGGTTTTTCCCACAGCCATGAATGTGTATACAAAAGACTTCAAGAAATATTCCACTACATTCTAGACAGTATTTCAAAAGAGCATGTTTGACATTTTGCAAATTTTCACTGTCAATAATAATTGGAACAGATCTCCAGCTTGCATTCCTGCATCTCCAGACCTTAATCAATCAAGGACTGCTGGCCTTGACAAAAAGAAGAGAGAAAGAGCAGAATTAAAGTGTGATCCTAACAGCTGGTTAAAACTAACCTTCCAGCTTTGAGATACATGGAATGATGTTGCAAAAGATGCAGAACATCAAACGTTCGTACAAAAATTGACTAGCATACATTTCCATGTATCTTTTCCGCCCGAGCTTTAGAACACAAACAAACAGGGAACCCATTAGTCCCTCTAGCTCAGAATTGTCTACAGTTCCTGTCATCCCAGCTTCACAGGAGTCTTTTTCTAATCCTTTCTTGAAACTCCAAACAACAAATCTATGACTTCTGATGCAAACCATGTTCTGCATCACTGAATTACATCTTTCCTGAAAAATCTCAAATGTCTCTGAACTTAATTCCTGATACTGAATCTCCTTTTCTCATTTAGCATTTCCATGAACTTTGCTTTCAGGCTACTGAGTACTGTACTGTGCATTTCACTTATGTCCCTTGGGCATTTCGGACAATATTTTAAACCTCCTCAGGGATCCACAGGCCACCCTTGCTCTACAGCAAAGCTACCATTCTCTCTGTTGTGGGTTTTGAGGTATTTTTTAAAAACAGAGACAGTAGTTTGCTTAGCTACTGTCCTAATGTCTAACTAACAAACTGTTAGCCACTCTGATAGCCTTGCTGAAGAGCGGGGTATAAACAAAATTATTATTATTACTATTATTATTATTGAGACTGGGTAGATAGGCCAATCACAATTTCTTTTGCTGTCATGAATAATCTTTCCCTGGTGGGTTTTTTTTGTTTTTTGTTTTTTTGTTTTTTGGTGGGGGGATGTTCCTGTATTTTCATTCCCTTGGGTGGTAGTCATGTAATTGTTGTCGATGTGTGCCTTCTGACTTATGGCAACTCAAAGGCAAATGTATCATTGGGTTTTCTTGGTAAAATTTGTTCAGAGGGAGTTTGCTTTTCACCTCCTCTGAGGTTGAGACATTGTGACTTGCCTAAGGTTACCGAGTGGGTTTCCATGGCTGAGCAAGGATTCAAACCCAGGTCTCCAGTGTCAGTTCAATGCTCAAAACACACTGTCTTTCTATAACTATGACAGCTATAAATTAAAGCTCTTCTTCAGGGTAAAACTGACCTTGGTATAATAAGTCAGAGTTTCTTAACAATCATTCTATTAGGAAAACAATAACCATTCATATAACTGCAATCCAATATGTAACACCAAATAGTTCATGCTGTCTCGGTTGTAAAAAAACAACAACTTACCCTTGTGTTTCGCATAAAAAAGATATTGCACTGATTGCTTCTTCGTACTTTTTGATGGCTACAGAATATTTCCCATTTCTGAAGTCTTGATTTCCTTGGTTTTTCATGATGTTTGCATAAGCAAAAGGATCTCCAAGGGTGAAGGGATTCATTCTGATAAAGGAAATAGTATACAGAGTATATATCAATTCAAAATCAATAGAAGTATAGTGTCTAGGTCAAGGGAAGTAATAGTGCCGCTCTATTCTGCTTTGGTGAGGCCCCACCTGGAATCCTGTGTCCAGTTCTGGGCACCACAATTCAAAAAAGATGTGGAGAAACTGGAGCATGTCCAAAGGAGGGCAACTAAGATGGTGAAGGGACTGGAAACCATGCCCTATGAGGAACGACTTAGGGAGCTGGGGATGTTTAGTCTGGAGAAGAGAAGGTTAAGAGGTGATATGATAGCCCTGTTCAAATATTTGAAGGGATGTCATATTGAGGAGGGAGCAAGCTTGTTTTCTGCTGCTGCAGAGACTAGAACGTGGAACAATGGAAGCAAACTGCAGGAAAAGAGATTCCACCTCAACATTAGGAGGAACTTCCTGACAGTAAGGGCTGTTCGACAGTGGAACACACTCCCTCGGAGTGTATTGGAGTCTCCGTCCTCGGAGGTCTTTAAGCAGAGGATGGATGGCCATCTGTCAGGGATGCTTTGACTGGGAGTTCCTGCATGGCAGGGGGTTGGACTGGATGGCCCTTGTGGTCTCTTCCAACTCTATGATTCTATGAAATGTTTTCTATTTAAGAGAAGGATAATTTAAGTTGTTGATTCAACAGAGTAAGCGGTGGGGTTTAAAGAAGAAAACTCCATGGGTCTGATTTTGTCCTCTAATACCTAGTGATACCAAATATGATGCCAAGGGGTGGCTCATGGTGACAAGAAGTTCCAATGGTAAAGTGTCTGTAAGAACAAACTCAGTCAAGTCACCACCTGTGCAGTACACCTTTGCTATACAGAAATCTCTTCAGGACTGATAAGGAATGGCAGATGGAGCTGTGAGCTGATAAAATCATAAATAAATGTTATTCCCATGTCTAAGTAGAAACAACTGGGAAGCTGGATCCTGTACACCATACTAGAGCTTGGAAATAATACTTTTAAAGAGTACAACTCCCAGTGGGCCAGCATGTATTAATTTGCTTATTATTTTATTTGTTAAATGCCTAACATATACTTCCCAAATTTGTGTGAAACCCCTGTTGTATAAGGCACAGTTTGGAATGTTGTTTTGTACAAAATAATATTGTCTGAGGAATTCTGGGATCTGTTATGCAAAAAGGTAAGTTTTCCTAGCTCTGTTTTTTTACAAAAACCAATCCAAGGAGAATTTGGGCAGCAACTTAAGTGTTTAAAAAGTAACTACAGTCATCCTGTCTGTACCAATGAATCCTATATCCACAGATTCAACTATCCATGTCTTGAAAATATTTAAAAATATATATAAATTCCTAAAAGCAAACCTTGATTTTTCCATTTTAATAAGTGACACCGTTTTACTACACCATTATATTTAATGAGGTTTGATCCAAATTTGGTATCCATAAGTTTGGGGGGGGGGGGGGCTGGAACCAAACCGTAGGATATATCAAGGGGGCACTGTAAATAAAAAATATAGCTTATTCAAAACTGCAAAAGGCATAACCAACACTCTCTTCAGAAAAGAGTTTGACAAAACAAGTTAGGATAAGGCTTGACTATCAGAAAGTATCTGTCCCGAGGAAGTGCTATTGAAATGTCTTATCTAGTATTAGTCATTCTTAGAAACAAAAATGACTAATAGTCAGTCCTTGCCTATTCACAACAGCAATCTTAATTTTCTCATTCTTAATATTGTAAATAATATGCTCCTCGTATTGTTTGTTTTAAGGAAGTTGAGCCGTAAGAAGACTACGGTACTTCATTCCTCTCACAAAACAAGCTTCCCTAATACAAAATTTGGGTTTACTGCTAAAAGATCAGCAAGGCCAAAGCCAGCCACTGGTAATAAACTCAAAACTAAAATAATAAAGAGAATGTAATTAGTTATCTAAAATGTCCTTGCTGTAGATAATCAAATCTGTTTGCACACAATGCACAGGAACATAACTGTACAATTCAGGGCTACTATGGCGATTTTTAGATAATATTCAGTCTTATGAGGATCTAGTGCATGGTTACGGACATTCAGGTTTCACTGCTTTATTTTGCAATGTCCATTTTGTACAGCTGCTTCATGACAGACAATAATAACTCTATTTCACAATTACTCAAAGTTTCCTAGTTGCTTCTATGACAACAATGAAATAATAATAATAATAAAAACTAGTTGTGATTTTTTAGCCCAGCCCCTTTTAACAACATGACATGAACTTTCCCCTCTCTAAATTCTACCCAATTTTTGTAGCAATGCTGCAAAAATGCAAATTATAACTCCAAATTAATCTGAGCTTTCACATTTTAAAATGAAAGCACATCAGAAAATGACACCCTACAGCACCTCTTAAAGACCTCTTACTCAATAACTACTTGCACATGCAGTATTTTTTAAACTTTCCTTGGGAAAAATCAAGAAAAGCAATTTCTAAAGAGAAAGTGACAAGCATGGGGTGCCTATTACTTCTAAAGTGGTTAAAAGTCTGAACATTAAATACAGAACAGTACAGAAAATCATTCAAGCAATCTTTCAAAGTCACATCTTGCATATGCAAACTATACGTATTATCATCTCGTATTCATAGGGATAGGGAAAGGGGGTCAAAGGAGATCATTTAATTTCATTAATATACTTGTTGTTTTTGAAGGCCTTCAAGTCGTTTCCAACTTATGGTGATCCTGAGGTGAATCTACCCTGTTTCCCCAAAAATAATACATCCCTATAAAACAAGACCTAGTAGAGGTTTCGCTGAATTGCTAAATATAAGGCCTCCCCTGAAAGTAAGACCTAGCAAAGTTTTTGTATATAAATATATATATATAGTATATAATAAATGTTCTTTTTTGTTTTTGTTCAACAATAAATGTGAATTCTTCTTCATGGAAAAATAAGACATCCCCTAAAATGAGACCTAGCGCATCTTTGAGAGCAAAAATTAATATAAGACGCTGTCTTATTTTCAGGGAAACACGGTATCATAGGGTTTTCTTAGTAAGATTTGTTCAGAGGCAGTTTGCCTTTGCCTTCCTCTGAGGCTGAGATAGTGTGAATTGCCCAAGGTCTTCCAGTGAGTTTCTATGGATGAGTGCAGTACAGATGCTCTCAAGGAAGCCAGGGCCATGCATTGTCATAAAGTTGTTGGCAACAGGGTGTCTTGGCAGTCTCTCACTCAGGGCCACAAATAGAAGCTAGCTTTTGGTAATGACCAACACAAGAACATTTCTGCCAGTCTGCAAAAATCATCAAGCCTTGCCAAGGGTGGCTCTCACTCCAGGTTGTGTAGGCGTCCAACCAAGGCCAGTTTGATATCGTTTTGTTTTGTTTTGTTTTCCTGGCCAAGCTGGGTCTAAAGAGCAGATATGACACCAACCCTCCTTCTCCAAACAAACGGTGGCCTAATTGGACAGAAAGCAGACTCCGATGTCCATTTCATAACTCAGTAACAGTTGCAGAAAGTTCCCTCCAACCACTTTTCATCAGTTCCTTTGGGGGGGGAGGGGTTGTCTTCCCTAACATTCCTCAGCAGCAGCATCCAAGGCAAGTTTGGGTCTCTCCAGATGCCTTTGATCTGCTTGTTGGCAGCTCCTTATCAAGCCACAAAAGCTGCACCCACACTGCAAAACTAATCCAGTTTGACCCCAGTTTGAGAATTCCATAACACTGAGCCAATCAAACCAGATTATTTCTGCAACGCAGATGCACCGAAAGACAAAAGGTGGTTGTTGTGTTTCTCTCTTTCCCCCACTCTCCCTAGTGTTAACCCACCTGCTACTGAGTTTAGTGGGCCTTTCTTGTTGTTGTTGTTGTTGTAGTTCCTTGTTGTGTGCCTTTATGTCATCTGTATTGTGGTGCAGTGGTTTGTGAGTTGGACTCAGACTCTGGAGATCAAGATTCGACTCTCAGCTCAGCCACGCAACCCACTGGGTGGCCTTTGACAAGTCACACTCTCTCAGCCTCAGAGAATGACCATGGCAAACTTCCTCTGAAGTTTACAGCTGGTCCTGTTTTTGGCTCTGCATTTGATATTGTATTTCGATGTAGGCATTGCATTTTATTTGTCCTACTTTACTCCCTTTTTACTGGTCATTGACCAAAATAAATATTTGTATGTACCTCCACTGAAGAAACTTGCCAAGAAAGCAGTCGGCTCAGAGAGCCTATCATGGGGTTTTCTTGGCAAGGTTTGTTCAGAGACGGGTTTGTGTGTGTGTGTGTGTGTTTGCCATGGCCATCCTCTGAGGATGACAGAGTGTGACTTGCCAATTTCCAGGATGCCACGGCCGTGCTGCTTTTCAAACCCAGGTCTCCAGGGTCTTAGTCCAAACCTGAAACCATTCTATCACCTTGGCTGGTCCCCTAAATTCCCAAACTTTGGTCCTCCAGATGGTTTCGACTTCAGCATCCAGAATTCCTGACAAAGCTGTGGCTGCTCTGAGATAAAAGTCCAAAACACTTGGGAGGACCAAACTTTGCCTTCAAAGTGGAGAGCTGCCCCAGTTTCGTTGTTGTTGTTGTTTGTTTATTGTTTAAATATTTCATTTAAATTTCTCTCCAGGAGGGACCCAAGGCGGCTCGCAGATAAAAACCTATAAAATTATTATCAGAGTCAAGCAATGAAAGCATCTATATATAAATTCACATAAAATATATACAACAAAATGACATAAAATCACATAAGTATTGATGTGTGCCTCCAGCTTTCTTTGTTGTTGTTGTTTATTTATTTGTTGCTTATTTATTTCATTTATATTCCCCCCCTTTCTCCCCAGAAGGGACCCAAGGCGGCTCACAGATAAAAACCTATAAAATTATTATTGAATTCAAACCATGAAAACATCTATCTATCTAATTCCATAATATATATACAATAAAATATAATATAAAAATCATATAAAATATAGTTAAATGATTGCTGTGTTCTTTGTTCTTCTTGTTTGTTTATTATTTATTCATTTCATTTATATCCCGCCTTTCTCCCCAGGAGGGACCCAAGGCGGCTCACAGATAAAAACCTACAAAACTGTTATCCAAATTCACACAATGCAAGCATCTATATGTCAAACCACATAAAATATATACAACAAAATATAATATAAAACCACATAAAATATATGCAACAAAATATAAAACCACATAAAATATATGCAACGAAATATAATATAAAACCACATAAAATATATGCAACAATATATAATATAAAATCACATAAAATATATACTACAAAATATAACATAAAACCACATAAAATATATGCAATAAAATATAATATAAAACCACATATATATGCAACATAAAACCACATAAAATATATGCAACAAAATATAACACAAAACCACATAAAATATATGCAACATAAAACCACATAAAATATATGCAACAAAATATAATATAAAACCACATAAAATATATGCAACAAAATATAAAACCACACAAAATATACACAACAAACTATAAAACCACATGAAATATAGCTAAGTGATTGTTGTGTGCCTCCAACTTGCTTTGTTGTTTGTTGGTTTGTTGTTTATTTCATTTCCCGCCTTTCTCCCCAAAGAGAGAGGGACCCAAGGCGGCTCACAGACACAGATTAAAAAACCCTGGGGGCCCCACAACAAACTCAGAGTCCCAGGATTCCATAGCCTTGTGAGCCACAGGAAAGAGTTAAAGCGGGTCCAAACCGGGTTATCTCTTCCTAGTGTGGACACTCAAACACCTGGCTGCAAAGTTTCATATATCTTTCTACCTGGACTTGGCTGCAGGCTGCCCGCCAGGGGCTGCCCAGGAGAAGCCACCACCAGCTGCTTTCTTGTTATTATCCTCGGGCCAAGTTTCCACAAAAGTGGGGAGACTCAGTCCTCTGAGGAGTCTTTTCTATCTTAATCCTAGTTTCTAAACCCCGCCTCCCCCTCCTCGTCGACGCCATTTCAGGGAAATGGGCGGTTTCTCCTCTGAGGAGGAGCTTTTGTTATTATTATGTTGGGCCTGGTGCTCTCTCTGAGGGAAAAACGAAACTAAAGTCTCACTCTGAGGGAGAAACACAACTAAAAGTTCCTTCTGAGGGGGGAAAAGAAACTAAAACTGGAGAAAAATAATCCAGTTTTGAGGCGACTTGAGCTGCCATGGCTCCTCCAGGCTATGGAATTCTGGGAAGGGTAGTTTGTTGTGGCACCTTTGGTGCCACAACAAACTACCCTTCCCAGAATTCCATAGCCTGGAGGAGCCATGGCAGCTCAAGTCGCCTCAAAACTGGATTCATTCAACAAACTACCCTTTCCAGAATTCCATAGCCTGGAGCCATGGTAGCTCAAGTGGCCTCAAACTGGATTCATTCAACAAATTACCTATCCCAGAATTCCATAGCCTGGAGGAGCCATGGCAGCTCAAGTAGTGTCCAACAGGATTAATTCAACAAACTACCCTTCCCAGAATTCCATAGCCTGGAGGAGCCATGGCAGCTCAAGTCGCCTCAAAACTGGATTCATTCAACAAACTACCCTTCCCAGAATTCCATAGCCCCTGGAGTCATGGTAGCTCAAGTGGCCTCAAACTGGATTCATTCAATAAACTGCAATATCCAGAATGCTCAAGTGGATGCTCAAGTAGCATCCAACTGGATTATTTCTCTAGTCTGGAAAGAGAAAGCAAACTTTAGAACATACTACCCTTCCCAGAATTCCATAGCCTGGAGGAGCCATGGCAACTCTAGTCGCCTCAAACTGGATTATTTCTCCATTCTGGAAAGAGAAAGCGAACTTTAGAACAAGCTACCATTCCCAGAATTCCATAGCCTGGAGCCATGGCAGCTCAACTGGTGTCCGACCAGATTATTTCTCCAGTCTGGACGCAGCCTCTGGTGCCACAACAAACTACCATTCCCAGAATCCCATAGCCATAGCATCTCAAATAGCATCAAACTAGATTATTTCCGAAGTCTGGATGCGGCCTCTGGTGCCACAACAAACTACAATTCCCAGAATGCCATAGTCTGGAGCCATGACAGCTCAAGAGGCATCAAACCAGATTGTTTCTCCAGTCTGAACCCAGCCAGCTGCTAGGTTTTGGGTCAAGGGCTCTGGCACCCCTAGCCCACAACCTAAGAGGGCAGATAGACAACCGCAAGCCCTATTTATCTATGGACATTTGGCCACTCTGAGCCTTGGCCGAAGACTTGGAAGCATGAGTTCGAATCCCAGCTCAGCCTGGGTGACTTTTGGCAAATTACACTCTCTCAGCTCCAAATGATGGCTTTGCGGGGAGATGAAAGCTCTGGTCCTGTAGTTGCTGCAGTCTTTCATGTCTCCTTGTGTGTGTGCGGTTTGGGATGTGTATTGAGCGTTTGTTGACCACCATTTTGTTTTCCATCTTGGTTGACATATTTTCATAAGCGCTAGATTCGATTCAGTCTGGGTGGATTGCAGCAATTCAGCTGGAATATCATCTGTTCCTGGTGACTGGTTCTGCCATTAACTGAAATTTTCTTTACACTTCAACTGCGGTAGAATATTTTTTTGTTGTGTGTGTTGTGTGCCTTTAGGTTGCATTCCCAATTTATGGCAACCCTAAGGCAAACTATCATGGGGTTTTCTTGGCGAGTTTTCAGAGCGGCTTTGCCATGGCCATCCTCTGAGGCTGAGAACATGTGACTTGCCGAAGGTCACCCAGTAGGTTTCATGCCCAAGAAGAGATTCAAAGCCTGATCTCCAGAATCATAGTCCAACACTCAAACCACCACATCACACTGGTTCAGAATATTTTTACACGACCTTATTACATTGAGTTGTTTTATCAGTACACTCGTCCCTCCACATTTGCGGCTTTGACTTTTGCAGCTTTGATTATTCACGGGTTTTATTAACACGTTCTCTCTGGGAATATCTAGGTCCTCCAGCCCAACTCTATGGTCAAATTGAACCAAAGATCGCACTGAAAGACCTAGAGATTCCTAGAGAGAACACTCCACGAGGCATTTGTTGCTCCTCCAGTGCAAATCTGTGGCCAATGTCTGGCAGATTTTGACCACAGAGTTGCATTGGAGGACCAGAGATTGCTAGAGAGGTGTTCCCTCAAGTAAAAATATAGTGTTTTTGTTATTTGTGGTTTTTCCACATTCATGGGGGTCCTGTGCCCCTAACCCCAGCGAATGTGGAGGGACAAGTGTACTTTACATTTTATTTAAACTAATGAAACGTGCACGTGTCTGAAAGTTGAGCAGTGCTGTTATGCACTTCTTGGTAACTTCAGTGAGAAAGAAAGAAAGAAAGAAAGAAAGTCTCCAAGTGTAATTGGGTAGTAATGGCACAATTGAGATTTTACACCTCATAGACAAAAGCTGCATCCAGCCAGTATGCAAATGGAAAGAAGATGGAGCAATTGCTATGTAACATGCTTCTAAGACAGTTCTCTGTACTAGCTACAAATGAACCTTGATCTCTTTTTAATGACCATAAGATTTTAATCAATTCATTTGAGATGTGGTGCTGGAGAGGATCCTGTGGACAGACAAAAAGACAAATGGGTCCTGGAACAGATCAAGCCAAAAATCTCCCTGAAAGCCTAGATGACTATACTGAGGCTGTCATACTTCAGACACATTGTAAGAAAGCAATAATAAAGAGAGGAAGGCCACATGCTAGATAATAAACTTTATTTATTTAGATGGATGGACTTTATAAAAGAGGCCACAGGTATGAATTTGCAGGAACTAAGCAGAGCGATGGAGGATGGGGAGTCTTGGAGATCCACAGGGTCGCCATGATTTCAGATTGACTCGAGGGTGGTTAATAACAAAAAGATTTTTCCTGGGATGAGACTAGAAGTGGGCCTGAAGCAGAGCCCATAGCCATTACCCAGTTCATTCACAGGGAGCCCAATGCAACAAATTAAAAACAAAGGAAACTAATTTCCTCTTTCTCCACTACTTTGCCTCCAAATTCTTATCCTCTGAGACAGATAACCTTTACGACACATTAGAGACAGAGAATGAATAAGACTAGTGCAACAAAACCCACCAAGAGGTGTGCAGCTTCCTAAAGATTCACCCATTTATTATGACAGTCACGTTCCACCAAATACACAATACTGGGAGGTTTTGACAAGTAGTTATATGTATCTTCAGTACAAATAAAATTTAAAAAGCAAGAATGTTAATAGAGTAAATAGGAAAGGTCAAGCATATCACAAGATATTAGTCAAGTCCAAGTGCAAACAAGATCCATTTAATTTAGGACAGTGGCCTGTTTTTCTTTCACTTTCAGTGGGAGGTGAAGCTATTTGCAAATATCTTCAGTTAATTCCATGCAAGTAAAAATAGGTTTCATTTCTTTTAGTGGCCATGTGTTAAAGATGCAGCACTTTCTGTGAGGTCACTGTGCTCTTGGATCCCTCTGCCAAGTTGGCAAGAAACTCTTCATGTGTAACCTTGCAGGGCTCCTAGTGCTCAACAGCTGGCCTAAGTTTTTGAAAGATTAGCCAAAAGCAGAGAGTAGCGGGAAACTGTCAATGCATTAAATTAATCATTAATAAGCTTTTAAAAAAAAAACTCAATTGAAGAGGGAAATTGTTTATGTAAAATTTTGGTCTAAACTTCATTGAACTGGATGAACTAAAAGTCTTCTCAGAGCAAAGCTGGATATGTAATTTCACTCCCCTTCTCATTCCTATCCTGGCTTTGACCTTGGGAGGGGGGGAAAACAGCCATAAATGTTTGAACATTCCCAGTCATCCACTTCGCCAAAGCTGCTTCTCTCTCCTTTATAATCTAATGTTTTTATCTTCACTTTTTCTTTCGTTTACTTATTCCCATGGAGTTCTCACTCAGTAAAAGTCCCAGGCCTTAAAGAGTTTCAGAATTCAATTTCCTAAGACAAATAAGGAGCCTGTACATTGTGTCCAGGGCCATCTGATGCAGAGGACAACCAAGCTGCCCTTACTACTTGTTTGTTTCAAAACTTTTAATATCATACTTTAATTATGAACTAAAATAAGTGGTTTTGGATCTTGTAAGATAAACACAGTATTTCCTCCAAACCTGAGGAACTTACAAAGGAAATAGTTTTGGGTTTGGTTTTTTTTAATGCAAAACAACCAGGTAGTACTCGTACAAAACCAGCTATGAAATGTGCAGTTTGGTGGCTCTTTTTCACTCTGATCTAATTAATTGATAACTTAAGGAAGGTCACATTACAGCCATAACATAAAATTAAGTTACATTTTGTGGTGTACCTTCTTCAGTTACTTCCATAGATGGTTTGCACTCATTACCTTAGCAAATTGATTTAGTTTTCTTTGCACACAACAGTGTTGTATTTATAAGATTAACCCATTTTAATTATTTATTTCATTTATTTATTTCATTAATGTGCAGCTTTTTCCCCTGAAGGGACCCAAGACAGTTCACAGATTTAAAAAGCATTACAATAAAATTTAAGTTGGAATAATCTAAAAACAATATAAAATTACATTAAAAATACAGAAGTTGTTTATTTCCGCACAACCCTTTGTATATTACAGCCCACAGAAGCCTTGGAAGATTGTAGTGAAATCAACTGCTCTGCCTTCCAAGTTGCTACAAGACTACTTTTTCTTTCCTGTTTTTTTTGCTTCTACAAAGTGTTTTAAATGTTTTTTCTCCTGATGAGAAGATATTTTTATGTTGACTCCTTTCTCTTTTGCACTCTGATTCCAGCTATTGATTCACTTTCTTCTTGTGAATGTGGAGGTAGACACACAGATATATATGTTGGCAAAGGGATGTTTTAGTGTTGTACTGTTGTTGCTACTACGTGTAAAGGGGTGGATGTTGGAAGATCATAAAATTTGCTGTGTACTGTAATAAGGAAATCTTTGTCTGGGGAATTTATCATTAGCTCAAATAGAGGAGCAGTCTCTAGTCCTGTGTATACGAAGGTTGCCAAGGTAATGATAGGTCATCAGAGACAAATTTTATGAAAACTAACTAATGTCTATTATTCATGGCAAGCATAAGACAAGCATACACTCACACAATCACCTAAGAACTCAGGAATATAGGAAGTTAGCATTGACAGAGAACAAGAGGCTGATATTAATCTGGCGTTCCATGTCCAGATTGATGGAGGCTCAGCAACACAGAAGATAAGGAGCAGGGGAAAAGGAGTGGAACTATATCAGAACCCAGACACACAGGAGTATGCCTGTGTCCTAACAAAGAACACTGAACAAAGAATTTGGGAGATCTTAAATAGTCAAACTTTCGCCTATGGCAAGAGAGTTTTCCACCCTACTACAAAGCACAACCCAAATCTACATATTAAAGATTGCTTGATCTATAGTCTCCAAGGGGAGAGGATAGGCATCCAATGGCCACAAACATCCTGGGCCATAAACAAAAGTGTGAACAATTCTTTCCTGTTGGCAACTCCTACTTTTTTTGGCCTCTTTGATCTATGTTTCAATAGCTACATGACCCGCTCTCTTGCAGTTATGGAGAACTCTACCTCATTTCTCATTAGGCCATTCTAAATAGGGTCATCAGAAAACAAGTCATCCACATTTAGGATTTTAAAGCTCCAGTGCTCCTAACAGTACTTACTCCTAAACCCCTGAGTACCTAAGCCAATCCTTTTTTATTCCTGAATAAATATGACTCTGGGCAAAGCACATTCTTTAAGAGGAAGGCAATAGCAAATCTTCTCTGAATAAATCTTTCCAAGAAGACTGGATGATGCAGTTGCTCTAAGCACATAACAAAAATATGCATACATTCATCATAAACGGAGGAAATATGCATATGCTGTGTCATTTTTAACTGTTTCTTCTAAGTGCAGTAGACATACAAATTGGCCATTTTGGGAATGTATGGCATGTCTTTTCTGTGAAATGACCACTTTGGATTTCAGATCTTTCCTAGGATTTTTTTGCAATCCTATCCCATTGAACCAAGGGTGGGAATTATATATCCTCCAGACTGAATATGAGTAAATGATGAAGGATGTTGGGGATTGCAGTCTAGCTGAAGAGCACTCAATTTCCACCCTGCTATATGCAAAGGTCAGGTCTGTTCACTAGTTGTGGGCTTGACAAATCCCTCAGCCTGCCTTCATCATGGCCATTCTTAAGATTATCCTCTTTGTGTCTAGCCAAATCTTCCTGCTTCATGTATATTTTTTAATATATTTTAGTATATATTAGTATATTTTTAGTAAAATTTTGGAAATTACCAGCGTACACTGCCACTGCACACAGTTACCACTGACATGAAAAGCCTATCCCCTTCCCACCCTCCTCACCAGTCGACACCAATACATGACTGTCAGTGGACTCTTTCAAACGGGAAGGAATTTCTCCCAACTCCGAATGGAGCCAATGCGGATTCATGTAAATTCGCTTGTTTAGCGAATTTACATGAACCCCTGCTCCGTTCGGAATTACTTCCCATTACCCGAAAATAACCCCCTCCTGCCCGAATTTGCATGCGAAGCTTTAATTCGCAATAAAGTAAAACCCATGATTGCATTCGAATTGGCTTCCCTCTTGCCCGAATTTGCATGCGAAGAGTTAATTCGCAAGAACATAAAACCCATGATTGCATTCGAATTGACCTTCAATTATACTTCCAATTTAGCCTTGTATGAAAGAGTCCAGTGGTGGGTAAGGACACACTGTGTTTGTAACCAGTAAGTGTAGTCCTGCTGCCCACCATGTATTTATTACATATGGGAAGGGTGTTTGAATTTGCACCCCAATAGGAAGTGCTGCACCAGAGATTGTAATGGAAACAAATTAAATACTTTATTCATACATAGCCTAAGTATAGAAAATAGGAGGTAATATTGTAGGAGCAAATGACTACATGAGACCAGAAGAGGAAACGTAACCCAGCAGCAGCATGTAACAAGCAAGCCAATGCAATGTCACCAAATTAACAATAATTATTAAAAGTATGAATATTTATTTTATTAGAGATAAATGTGTTGTAATCAATAACAATAAAGTAAGCGGAAAAAAGAACACAGTTAAATAAGAATAATTAACAAAACAATTAATATAGATATAATGGTTTTGTTAAGTGTGGGTGGCTGAGATCCTGCATGGCTTAATGAGGGGTGTAACCGATCCACACACACTGCTATGTCATAGAACGACATAGACTGCCTCTTCTTTGTCCCAGCTATGGTTTGCTAGAGCGAGGAAGAGGAATGGTACATATGCCATTAACAGGATTCCAGCCGTTTGTAAAATAAGTATGCATATATAAATACGATTGCTAGGGCTGCATTACATCATCCCAATATTTCCACCAACCAAAAGTTTTCAAACTGATCAAAACTGCATAGCGATTTAATGCTTAAGTTCAAGAGGACATGGCTATTGTTCTTGTGTGCCTTCAAGTAATTTCTGACTTACAGCAACCCTAAGGTGAACCTTTTCTTGGCAAGATTTGTGCAGAGGAGGTTTGCTATTGCCTTCCACAGAAGCTGAGAGGATGTGATTTACCCAGGGTCACTCAGTGAGTTTCATGGCTGAGCTGGCAATGAAACATTGGTCTCCAGAGGCATAGTCCAATGATCAAACCATGCTGGCTCAGCCTCAAGAAGACACTACACTAGTTGTAGTGTGGTAGTTCCAAGCATAACAGAAAGGAATCAAAAGATTTCTGTTTTATATCAAAAATATCAAAAAGAATGAAAGGAAAGGGTGTATGTGTGTGTTGGGAGGGAGGGGACAGTTGGGACTCCAGTAAAGCTCACACATTAAAAATCATCACTAGGCCTTAAAACTTACTGTCTAGTGAGTCACTATCTTTCAGTCGAACCTGCCATATGGTTTCTGTGAGGATATAATGAGGAGGATAAGGAGGAGTAGCTAAAGGCACCATCAGATATTGGAAGCTGAGCAGGGTCAGCCTTGGTTAGTACTTTGGTTGGGAGACCGCCAATGAATACCAGGTGCTGTAGGTATATTTCAGAGGAAGGAACTGGCAAAACCACCTCTGCATCTTCCTTGCTTGAGAAAACCCTGTAAAATTAATGGGTCACCAAAAGTCAGCAAGCGACTTGGAGGCACATACACAAGTAGCATGGAGATTCGAAAAGCACGTGGGCTGTTTTCATTCTGTGGGAAATAAAGTTTGCATTCAATGGCAGATTGACACGTTGCCTGTAGCAGTGGTGGAGGGAGGAGGGAGGGGCCTCTCTCTGATTGTATTTGCCTTGCTAGCACGCACACACACAGAAGCTGAACAACAAACACAAGAGGATTGTGGTTTTTCCTTACAACGGCTCTTCACAATCCAGTTGTAAACCAACTGGACTAAATCTCAGGGATGGAAAGCACACTTCCCTGAGGTCTTTTTGTCAACCTGTCACTCTCTTGACACACTATCGACCCTCTGTTTCCAGTGATTCCTTTGAATTTATTTAAGGGACACCGTTTTACTATATAATTGTGTTTAATGGGATGTGAGCAGCTGCAGATTTTGGTATCCACTGGAGGGAACCAAAACCCAGCGAATACCAAAAGCCTGCTGTATTTGTATCTGTTGTTGTTGTTGTGGGTCTTCAAGTCGTTTCAGATATTTGATGACCCCAAGGCGGGTTTTTCTGAGGTTGAGAGAGTGTGACTGGTCCCAGGTCGGTTTCCATGCCCCGAGCCTGGAATTGAACCCTGATTTCGAGTCATAGTCCGATGCTGGCTTTGTATTTGTATGATTTTGAAAAAAGAGTTTTAATGCCCATCGTTTCCCACATGAACTCAGACCGGGGGATGAAGTGTCCATCCACACTGCAGAAATAATCCAGAGCATTTCTGCAATGCGGATGCAGCCTTTGAGGCAGTTCTGGGTGCGAGTTTGGCTGCACATCCACTCTGCAGAAATAATTCGGTTTGAGGCCGCTTTGACTGCTACGGCTCAATGCTATGGAATGCTGGGAAATGTAGTTGGAATGCTGGGAATTCCATAGCAGTTCATTCCATAGCAGTCAAAGCGGCCTCAAACCGGATTATTTCTGCAGAGCGGATGCAGCCAAACTTGCACCCAGAGCTGCCTGAAGGGCTGCATCCGTATTGCAGAAACGCTCCAGTTTGACACACCACTTCAACTACCATGGCTTGATGCTATGGAATTCTGGGAATTATCCTTTTGTGAGACATTTAGCTTTCCCGGCGCCACAACAAACTACAATTCCACAGAATGGAGCTGTGGCAGTTAAAGTGGTATCAAACTACATTAAGTCCGCAGTATGGACGCAGCCTAGGATTTAGGCGCAAAACACAACGCAGAAATAATCCAGTTTGAGATCCTGGCTCAGTGCTAGGGAATCCTGGGAACTGTAGTTCATTGTGGCCCCAAAGCTCTCTCTGAAAGAGAAGGCTAAATGTGTCACACAAAAAAAAACTAGTTCCCAGAATCCCTTAGCATTGAGCCAGGGCAGTTAAAGCGGTCTCAAACTGGTTTATTTCTGCAGTGTTGCTGTTTTGGGACCTTGGTTCCATAATGCAGTTTACTAGCAATATTATTATTATTGTTGTACGGAAAGAACAAGGGTCCAAAAACCCCACTCTGCAGAAATAATCCAGGGAGACCGTTCTAGGAATTGCTACCAAAGCATGAAAGCAAACGAGGGAGGAAACGAAACAGGAAGTCTCTATGATCTTTTTGTAGCGCCTGAGTGAGAGACGTCCCTCCTTTTAGTCCTTTCCCTTTCGGCGGAAGTCGTCAGAGGAGGAGGGAGGGGCCTCTCTCTGATTGACAGCTCCGCGGTCCAATCGAGAGAGAGCGCCTGACTGGAGGAGGAGGAACGCTTGTTGTTGTTGGTTTTTTTGGCGCGAGCGTGCGCCAGCCAATGGCCGCCGTCCCTTTTCAGTCCCCCTTCGCGGATTGGAGGAGGAGGGCGGGACTTTTCCTGATTGACGTGAGAGCGGTCCAATCGAGAGAGGTGGTCTCTTTCTCTCTAGTTTTTTGAGGGGAAGCCAATGTTTTTGGCCTGACTGAGTGTCTCTCTCTCTACAGAGAGCTATGGCTCTGTTGTCCGGCGGCGTGATCCGTCGGCTGGACGAGGCGGTGGTCAACCGCATTGCCGCCGGGGAGGTCATCCAGAGGCCTGCCAATGCCATCAAGGAAATGGTGGAGAACTGGTAAGCTGCGTCCACATTGGAGGGAGATAACTCGGTTTGGAAGCGCTTTAACTCTTTGTTGGACTCACTCCCTATGGAATTCTGGGAGTTGGAGTTTGTTGTGGGGCCCTCTGGGCCCCACAACAAACTCCAACTCCCAGAATTCCATAGCGAGTGAGTCAAACAGAGAGTTAAAGCGCTTCCAAACCGGGTTATTTCCCTCCAATGCGGACGAGACTCTCTGTGAAAGGGACCTGGGAGTCCAAGGAGACCACAATTTGAACATGAGCCAACAGTGTGATGCTGCAGCTAAAAAGGCCAATGCGATTCTTAGGCAGCGTCAATAGAAGTACAGTGTCAGGGGTGCCCAGCTTGCGGTGTTTGGGACTCAGCCAATCACAAGCCACATGCAAATTTCCTTCCTGCCTCAGCATTCCAGTCTCCCAGAAGCCTCAGCCAATCACAAGCCACATGCAAATTTCCTTCCTACGTCATAATACCCTCCCTGGCAGCTTGGCCAATGAATAGTCTGGGATTCTGAGAGCTAGGGAATATAGGGAATGATAGGGAATCTTGGTTTGGAGGTGGTGAGGGTTGAGAGGGGGCTGATGAAGTTGTCATGGTGTAATTGCACAAATGTATGTTAAATTCCAATAAATATTTTCTTCATTGTCATCATCTTCATCATTTTGGCCCAACGTGGGGCATGTTTTTGGGCCTTTCTGGAGCCCTAGAGGGCATTTTACATTTTCTGAGGCAATACATGTGTGTGTACGTGCACATACATATATAAAAACACATACACATATTTATTGTATGTATTTATGCATGTATCTGTGCATTTATTGTATGTATATACATATATACATGTTGCATATATTTATGTATTCACATATATGTACAAACATACACATTTATTGTATGTATTTAGGTATATATCTATGCATTTATTTGTATGTATTTACATATATGTGTTTACATATCGTATATATTTCTTGCATGGTGGTTTGAATGGTGGACTATGACCATGAAACCCACCTGGGCAAGTCACATGCTCTCAGCCTCAGGGGAGGGCAATGGCAAATCTCCTCTCAACAAATCTTGCCAAGAAATCCCCATGACAGCTTCACCTTACGGTTGCCGTAAGGCAGCAGTGACTTGAAGGTACACGACAAGAAGAACATCATGATTTTCTCCAGGTTCTGAGAGGAGCCATGACTTTTCTTGAGTGAAATGAACTCTTCTGTATTCAGTCTTAGGTCTTGGGAGATGAGAGGAGTAAATACATAATGCTACTTTCTTGCACACGTACATATTTACACTGGGTTGATTATGAATAGCAATAGAATATTTAAAGCATTTAGATTGTGAGATCTTCTTCTTGTCATTACAGTTTGGATGCCAAAGCCACCAGTATTCAAGTGACAGTCAAGGATGGTGGCTTGAAACTAATTCAGATCCAAGATAATGGTTGTGGAATTAGGGTAAGTAAATGCAGTAGTTGTTTTTCTGTGTTTATGCTTTATTTAAAGAAATGCAAGCATATCCCCAAAAATTCTGAATTGTGTCTTTCTTCTACAGAAGGAAGACTTGGATATTGTGTGTGAGCGATTCACTACGAGTAAACTGCAGACTTTTGAAGATCTAGCCAGTATTTCTACATATGGGTTTAGAGGTGAGGTATGTGGTTGAGATACTTAACATTAAACATCAGCTTTGCCATTTGTCTAATCTTTTAAAGCCATCCTCGTTGATTGTCGTCTCCACATCTTGTAGAAGCAAATTCCACAGTTTAATAATCCTTTCATCTGTAGTGAGTTTCTCACTACTCAGTTTCAGTGTATGATCCCAAATTCTAGTACAGTGGTCCCCCGGGTTACGAATCCCCCAGGGTACGAAAACCCCGGGGTACGAAAGAGCCGGGGCCAGAAAAACGGCCCTGGGTTACAAAAAAACCCCCAGGTTACGAAAAAAAAACGCGCGAAATTCAAAAGGTGAAAAGTTTTTCCCTATACTTACAGTGGTCCCCCGGTTTGCGAACTTTTTCGGCTTATGAAAGTGGTGCTGGAACGGATTACTTTCGTAAACCGGGGGACCACTGTATATGACGAAGAATTTTTGTCACATCCTCTATCATCAGACTATGGACAATTTATACACATCTGTCTCATCTCTTCTAACCATTTTTTTCTAAGCTAAGCATTTTTCTTCATACAGGATATGTCTCAGATGCTTCATCATTTTGGTTCCCATTTATTACATCTCTTCCAGCTCTATAATATCCATGTTTTAAGGTTTTTCAGTAGTGTTCCCCTGTCATGGATTTGTACAAAAGCATCATGTTAGAAACAGTTTAATTTTCAGTTCCTTTATCATCATGCCAACATGAAATTCACCTTTAAAAAAAACAAACAAACAGCTACACACTGGCTTAATATCATTTTGGTTCCCATTTCTTACCTCTTTTATAGCTGTATAGCTAGAAGCTCTCCACCATAACCCCAAGATCAATTTCTTAGTCATGTCTTGCTAGCTTGGATCCTATCAATGTCTGTGTGTATTTGGAATTTTTGCCCCCTGCATCACCTTATACTTGCTTCAGCTGAATGTCATTTACTGTTTCAATACTGATGCTTCTAGAATAGTGATCCTTGTAGCCCAAGGGTGGGAAAGTGGTCTGCAAGCTGCATGCAACCCCCAATGCTGTTTTTCTTGCCTTCGTGGGACACCAGTGCCCCAAATAAATTGCCAGTTTTGAAAACTTAATGCTCCACAAATCTGCTAGGAGAGACTTTTTTCAACATTTTTGGTCTGTCTGAGCAGTGTTTGGCCCCAAAGAGGCCCTTTTTTTCCAATCAGAAAGTAAGCAGTTGTTGACTTCCATTCTACTTTATAATTGAAACAAAAACCTCCTGGGCCTAATTCAGTCTAGACCAGAACTCTCTCCATGCCCTCTCAGGGACAAAAACTGGGCATTCTACAGGGTAACTCTCCAGGGTCCCATGGGACACTAATGCAGCTCCCTCATGGCTAGCAGTTGCCCACTGGCACTGCAGATCTGTTTGAAAATTGTTTTTGTTCTAACTGTGTTAAATTATTTGGTGTCATCAACAAACTCGACCACCTTGGTACTACCCTTTAGCAAGCAGCAATTTATAACAATCTAAATCAAAACTTTTTTTTCAGTGAATCAGATTGTGAATGTTTTACCTAATGTTGGGATTAAGAACTCTACTGATTTAATAATAATAATAATAATAATAATAATAATAATGTTAAAAGGATCAGATTGTATGCAGGCTGCTTATTTAGAACCAGCAAAGAAATAAGTTCCATCTTTAACATCTAAATTGAGTTATTTATCTCATAAAACTGCTTTTTTTCCTTTTTAGGCATTGGCTAGCATCAGTCATGTTGCTCATGTCACTATAACATCTAAAACTGCTGATGGAAAGTGTGCTTACAGGTAGGTTATTTTCAGCCTGTAGCTGTTGTAAACTTTCATGGTACAGTTGATGCCAGTGGTAGGATTGCCGTTTACAGTTATGATCGCAGGGGGAACTAATTGAAAAAAGAGGAAAGGTAAAGCATCCTAAGCATACTGAACTGTTATTTTGAACAGAGTTGGAAGGCAGTATGTTCAGATTTAATAGTAGATCACTGTACTCTCGTCCTTCCCCGTTCATGGACTTGGGTTCCGTGGTCTCGCTCCTTCATCGATAGTAAGTGTGGAGGGACAAAATGACGTGTGTGCAGCGCTGCATGCAGAGCATACACCCATTTTAACTAATGGGCCTTGAATATTTGTGGTTTTTCTGATTCATTGGGGGGGGGTAGTGGTGTCCAGAACCATTTTTGACTCTACAGTTCTCCCCTTATTTCATTAACTCTACTGAAACCAGCTTTCTTGAAGTTCAGAATGTGTCTTTGGCTACATTTGGCTTCTCCTTTTCTCTATATAATAAATCCCAAGAGGACATGGTCACTCCTATCCACCTCATTGAGTTGTTCATCTCTTGGTTAAGATCAAATCCAAAACAGCTGATCCCCTTGCTGCCTGCTCTAACTCGTGTACAATAAAATTGACTGCAAGACTAATGCAATTTTTTTTAACCTTACGTTCTTGCATGAGTTTGAGTTCCACCAATTTTCAAGCTGGTTAAAATCATCCACTACTACTGTACCTTTACTTTTTGATTGTTTGCTTTAGGAAGGGATCATTCAAATCTTCAGTCTTGGTTGGGGACAATTTATGTTCCAACCATGGGACGCATCACACCAGGTTTCAGTTAGGCTTATTAAATAATATTTGCTTTCTTGTTTAAGTTCATCTTTTCCCTCATGCTGTATGCATTGGTGTAGAGACATCTAAGACTGTGGGTCTCTCCAGCTGATTCCATGTTGGATTTTCTGTCTCATGTTGGTGTCTTGTACTATTGGCCGAATTCCCCCTATATCATTGAGGCAATTCTATCCATTACTCAATGTCCCCATGCCCTCTGAAATGCCATTTCTTTCCCCATGTAACTAAATTTAAAGCCTTCCTGATCAGGTTTGTGAGACTCCTCTAACAAACGTGTTCTTACCAACTGCTGTGAGATGCAACCCATCTCTTGTTAGAAGTCCTGCTTCATGAAAGTGCAGAGCATGGCCCAAAGAGCCAAATTTTTCCATACAACACCATCTGTGGAATTGTTCATTTCTGTTGTTGTTCTCCCTCTTCCTGGGCCATGCCCTTCAAAAGGAAGGAGTGATGAAATAGCAACCTATTCCCCAAGGTCCTTTAGCATTTTATCAGGCCTGCACACTACTGTTTTTGTTCCTCTCAACAAGGAATCACCTACTATGACCATTTACTTCTTCTTCTAGAAACTGACAGGAGCCCTTGCATCAATAGATCCTCCAAGATCACCTCCTTGCCTGCTGAGGAGTAAGGTTGTTCTCTCTGTTGCTGCACCTGATTCAGGGAGAACTTGGAAATGAATATACAATTCCAAACTTGCAGTATGGTTCTTGGTAGTTCTGCTTCTGTATAACATTGTTTCAAGTATCAGCCTCCTCTGTTTGGAAATTGTCTCTATCTCTCAAAGCATATCTTGTGTCTTGCCCTTGGCAGACAGTCTGCTCCACTCTTTCAAAAAAAGAAAAAAAAAAAAAAAAAAAAGCAGCTTATTTCACTTGATAAGTCACAGTGTAGATACATGGACCTCTGCATCTTCTTTTCCAACAGGGCAACCAAATGCATTTGCTGCAGATATAGCCTTGGAAATCCTCTGGCTAGAAAACATACATGACTCCATCACCATCCAAGTTCATCATCCTTTCCAAGTAGCAGCTCAGCTTTCCAGACTTCCCTTTCAAAGTCCCTCACAAACACCCAGGAAAAATCCTGTTTTGCTTCTTCCTGCTGCTGAGCTCCAGAGACTGATGCAGCTGCTATATAGAGTTAGCAACTGCTGTGTCCCTCCTAACCAAGCATCCTAACTCAGCAAAAGCCTCCCCAGTCTTAAACTATGTACTCAGAGCACGTGCCTAAGACAAACAGATGCCCACACAAACCTTCAAATAGGGTAACCGAACAATCAGCCCTGAAAACACAAATGTACCCTCTTTTGTTTCTTGAGAGATACAGAGAGTTTCTTACTCAATGCTGTTTAACATTAGCAGAAATAAGGAGAATTTTAGACTTCTTTAAAAGGTGTAAAAATTCAGATGTAGATTTGTGCTTATATGTTCAGTTTATGTTTATGCTGGTGATCAAAAGGCAAGATACTTGGATTCACTACCAAAGCTATTGGGAAGGAAGCATGCACATGTACATTTCTCTGTCTCCTTCCAAATTCCAAATTTATTATCCGGATTATAGATAGTACTTAATAGTGAAGAAGATGAACCCTCTTGTAGATGCTTAGAAATATTAAGGCCCAAGACTGCTTCATTGTATTTAAAACTGGCTTTGGGCTGAGGCTTGATTTAGCAGACATCCAGATTGTTGATAAAAATGGTATATAGGAGCCCGTTGTTAAAATATGTATATTAGACTCATTTATGCTGTTCTTCAACTCCAGCTAGAGTCATAGCACTACAGACCCAACTGCATAGTTATGGATTTGT
The DNA here is from genome assembly GCA_034509955.1 of Urosaurus nigricauda. NCBI lineage: Eukaryota > Metazoa > Chordata > Lepidosauria > Squamata > Phrynosomatidae > Urosaurus > Urosaurus nigricauda. Next base: position 67,874,678 of record JAOEGL010000006.1, on the reverse strand, counting down.
TAGTGAGGAAAACAACAGCACTAATGTTGTAATGCAGGTATAAGTATGTGCAGCAGTCTTAATTCTGAAGCACTCTAGTGATAGGTACGGTTAATGTAACAATGAATGTTAACATTTTGTCAGAAAAAAATGGCAGCTGGAGAGGTTCAGCAGTTTTCAAGCAACCAACAGCTCTGTTTCTCTCCAGCATTGTGCAATGCCACACGTAGCCACTGGAGGATAGTCATTGCATTGTTGGTGCAAAGAAAACTGGATTTAATAATAATAATATTTTGAATGAAGGGCAGATTTTTTTCATGCTGTTTGTACACTGAATTCTAAGAGGGTTTGGATCATTTAATGTACTTTCTAATATCTAATATATTGCCTTTGAATTTAAAAATGTAATAAAATTCCAGACACAATTCTGTTGAACTGGAGGTGCTCCATAACTAACGGAAACTTATTTTACATTATATGGAGCAGAGATGGCAGATGAATCAGTAATCCGATCCTGTGTATGTATTTTCAGAAGTAACCTCCATGTTGACTAATGGAACTTTGTCCCAAGTACATTTTGGTACAAAGCATTCTAAGGGAATAGTCTATTGATTTGATTATGTTATGCCTAGATTATGGCACTTCATAAAGAATTTAGCATAACCTCCTAAATCATTGACATAAAATAATCTTTCTGGAGCCATTTAGTAAGTAACCTGAGTTACTAATTTTCTACTTTTTGCTTTGTTTTGCTCTCAGGGCAAACTATTCTGATGGAAAATTGAAATCGTCACCTAAACCTTGTGCTGGGAACCAGGGAACACAGATCACAGTGGGTGTCTTGTTTTTTAAACTCTTGCCTTACTGGAGTGGGTCCATTCCCAATTAGTTTGGTATCTTTTCTGACATAGCAACTTCCTAAGAATTTGTTGCGCAAGGGCTTTGCTGGATCAGAATACATTTGTAACTGGTTCACACAGTGGCCAACAAGATGTCTAAAGGAAACCAAGCAGGATTCCGTTACAACAGCACGCTTTTGTTTGTATTTCTTAGTAACTAGCTTTCAGTGATATACTGCAGTGGTTCTCAAATGCTGGCGTGGGATCTCTGGGTGTGCGTGCAAGAGCTGCTCAAGGGGTGTGCAAGAGTTGGAGCTCTGATCCCTACTCCACTCTGTCCAAAAATTTGTGTAAAATTTATGCATGTCGTGAGTTAAATATTCCTTTTTTCCATCTGCAAAACTCCAGCTGGATAGTTTTCAGGAGTCCCACTCAGCCACTGACTGGTCCTGAGAGTGTATGCTTTGTCTCAAGCTGATTTTCTGCTGGGGTGGAAGGGAAAGTCTAGTGAGAGTACTCCAGCCGAGATTTATGTAATATTTACATTTAATTTCAGTCACAAGAAAATGATAAAAAGAGAATCAAGTTCCAATTTTATGGTATTCAAATAGGTATATATTTTGAACAAGGCTATTCCAAGATACCCCAGTGCCACAAAGTTCTACAGAGGAGTACACAGACTTCCCATTTTGGGATTTGGTATTCTTTCCATCTTATTTACTTATTTAAAACTTACTTAAAACAAATTTACGTAGTCTAAAGTCCTTCTTAATTATAAATGCCATGGAGCTGGGTTATAGTTATTCAGCGGTATAGAAAGGCACTCTACATTTGCTGGGGTTTATTCCTGCTTCAGGTATTACAGAGGTGAAGGTTGGCACTCAGATTCTGAAGCAAGGTCACCTCCAAATATTTAACTCCACTAATGACAGCTAAACATTCTGAAGTGCATATATCTGAATTAAGCAGTACCAACATACTAGGGAATAAACCGCTATATAGTATACCAGTGGTAATATTTTCACATAGGAAGATTTTTGGTATAATTACACAATCTCTTAGAATATAAAGTCATTGTTTCCAGAATCTGTTATGACAGATAGTGAAAAGTAGCAACTTCACCATGAATGGAATATATAGCCACATCTAAAATCTGTTCATATCAATAACTTGATCTAAACAGAGGAAACAATGAAATATATTGTTGTTTTGGTCAGCCACTAATGTCATTGGAAAAATAAGCTTTAAGAGAGTGTTCTTCAAAAGTATTCACACACACCCTCTGTTTTTTTCCACATTTTGTTGTGCTACAACTTGGAATTAAATTAGATTTAATTGCCACTGTAACCATTTGGTGTACATGGCATACTCAATACTGGGAAGGTGCAATGTATTTTTATTGTGGCACAAAAGTTAAATATACAAAACTTAACTGGTACTTGTGTTTGTGCAGTAGTAACAATGCTAGTTAAAAACCATTTAATTCTAGGTTCTAACACAACAAAATGTGAAAAGGTCAAGGGGGGATTGAATTCTCTACAAGGCACTGTATGGTTATCTAATTTACATGAAACTATTTGCATGTAATATGTTTGATTTCTTATGTCTCCTTGACATAATATAATAAAAATGAATTTGATTTTTTTAATATTCCTAATGGAAGAGGCATGTAGATCAGAATTTGAACTGAAAATGTTGCTCTTCTGCTTGTTAAGAGCATTCAGATGTTCTTGTCATTTAAGATAATGCTCTCTAATGGGAAGAAGAATTTTTAATCTGTCTCTTTAGGAATATAGTTGGTACAAACAGAAAATAGGGAATAGGAACTCCAGCATGAGGCTGCTTTGGAGACCTTTCTTCTATCTGAAATGCAGTTAGTGTTTACACAATGCAGAATATCTTTTATATGTGAAGGCAATTTTTTAAAAAAATCCTGCTTGTTGGATGTGGTTTTCGTTCCTTCTGCTTCCACAAAAGAGTACTGAGAGTAATCCAGGTTTCTGTTGTGAGTACTTTGTTTGCTTTCAAACTGACAATTTATTTCTTTATGTAGGTTGAGGATCTATTTTACAATGTAGCCACTAGAAGAAAAGCTTTAAAAAATCCCAGTGAAGAATATGCAAAAATACTGGATATTGTTAGCAGGTAAGGTGTGTGTGTGTGTGTGTGTGTACAGCTCTGATTTCAACTTTGTGCACGTTTTGTTTCATGTTAGGACATTCTTGTACTTATGGCCAAAAATGACATATTTGACAAATTAGGAGCCTGAAATAGTAACAGATGTGCCTCAGTGCTGATGTGAGTATCCTGGCACAAGTACAGCTGGATCATGACATGGGGCCTGAGAAAAATTCCACTGAAGCAAGTTCATTCACATTATATTTGTATTACCTAACCGCCACTTGCCAAGTGAAGAACTCAAGAATTATTTGTCTAAAAGTTTGAAAGAGAGAACGTGAATTCAATTGTATTCATCCGCATGATGAAGTCCTTCTGCTCTCAGGCCTATAAATCCAATAAAGCTAAGAAGGCTTAGCTGAGATTGAAATATGTGGTTTCGTACTTTTGTTGTGAGTCATGTAGTTGACAGCAAGTGATTAAACACTTCCCAGATGGTTCCCTAATTTTATATTGGGGGTGGAATTCTGTGTGGCCCTCCAGATGTTTGAACTCTTAAGCCACATTCTCTCTTGCCAGTGGCTACCATAGCTAGGACTTACAGTCCTGCTGTATATGAAGAAGCATGCTTCCCACCCTTGTTCTAGATTTTATCAGAGTCTTTTGGATGCTCAAAATTGTGAGTTGTAACTTTGTCCTCTGGAGTTTTTTCACTCCACTAGAGCAGGCTTGGGCAAAGTGTGGCCTGTGAGCCACGTGTGGTCTTTCGGGGCCATTTTTGTGAAGCAAGGTTTTGCAGCAGAATGCCTCCAAATAACCTCTCTAAATGCACCCCGGGGCACATTTTCACCACAGGTTCCTCTAGTGGTGAAAAAAAAATGTCCTGAATGCCACGGAGTGTCCACAAGATGGCAAGGGATGCATTTCCATCACATTTTGCAGCCTCCTAGGGCCAATTTAGATCTAGGAGAGGCCTTTTTTGAAACAAGAAGTGAATAGAAAATGACTGATGTTCAGTTCCTGCTAATGACCTGGGACTGACATGAGCTAAGAAAGCCCTCCAACCATGGTGAAAATGCCCCATACCTCATGCAGGGTGTTGGGGGGGGGGGAGTTATTTTTGGTTTTTGGTGTCTTTTGGTTTTTGGCAGGAGCAGGTTCAGTAGAGAGGCGCAGCGCTCTGTTTCCTGACTGCCTAAAGCAGCCCCCTTAGGCTTCCACAGTTGCCCACTCCAGTATAGATTGTTGCTTTTGGAGACAGGCAAATACATACTATAGCCATAGCACATATTTGAATTTATTCCTATTACTGTACCAGGGAATAAAGAAAGGTGTACCTGTATAATATGTTGTTTCTTTTAATGGCAGCCGTATGGCTTTTATAACTTCTAGATTCAGAAAGTCAGGTTTAATTTCAAAGCCAGGAAGCTCAGCCCGTTTCTATATGATTTGCTAGTAGTTTGTACACTGCGTACTTGAGAATCTATCATATCACAGTTTTAAGTACTGAGCTTTGCGGATGTTTCACCCTATTTCCAGGTATGCTATTCACAACTCTGGTGTCAGTTTTTCTGTTAAAAAGGTGAGTAAAACTTTGATTATTACTAAAACAAGTTGTGGTCATTGAGGTCCTCAGCCATATATATATATATATATATATATACACACACACATACATACACATATATATATTTAAAGTATTTTCAAAATACAGGTTGAATATCCCGTATCTGGAATTTCAAAATCCAAAATACTCCAAAATTCAAAATTGTCCACATGGGTGGCTGAGATAGTCACATATTTGCTTTCTGATGGCTCAGTGCACCCAAGCTTTCTTTCATGCATAAAATTTATTATGTATTAAATTACCTTCACGGTAGGGTGCATACAAAATAGAAATGAATTTCATGTTTAGCCTTGGGTCCTGTCTCCATGATATTTCATGTATATGCAAATATTCCAAAAACAAAAAATCCAAAGCGCTTCTGCTCCCCAGCATTTTGGATGAGTAAGACTCATCCTGTATGCAGTTGATTAAAGTAAAGAAATGCACCTTAAACTGTAATTTTTAACTTAAATGTGGAGATCCAGATGTTCTCTAGTAATCACAAAGTTACTTGTTTTTTGTTTTTTATATACATAATGCCTCACCTTTGGCTATAAGGAGGCTGGGAGTTGCAGTCCAACAACTTCTGGAGGGCTATAAGATGCCCACCTTTGGGCAAGTCATAGAGATTTTGCTGTACTTTCTTCTGGGGGATGAATTGCAGTAGGAGATGAAGAGAGTAACAGCTTTCTGTCCTTACCAGAATTATCCATTTTCCCCCCAAGTTACTTGGTTGTTGTTTTTTATTATTTCTTTATTTTGCTCTTTTCTTCTCCTTCCCATGCTTACAAGAAACCAAGTTCTCTCCTGCCCCAGCTGCTCTCTTCTTTTAACTTTAGGAATGTTCAGAGGCCCTATGTGGAGAGGCTTAGATACCCTAGAGTTAGTGGTTCTCTATGTTCCTAATTTTGCCACAACCCTTTAATACAGTTCCTCATGTTGTGGTGACCCCCAACCAGAAAATTATTTTCGTTGCTACTGTAATTTTGCTACTGTGATATGTGTTTTCTGATAGTCTTAGGCGCCCTCTGTGAAATGGTCATTTGACCCCCAAAGGGGTTGCTACCAACAGATTGAGAACTGCTGCTCCAGATAGAAATAAATATCCAAGGCCTGTTTGCAGTTTCATCTCTTAAAAAGGTTAGGGATTTCTGACACCTAGTGACTGAAGAAGATACATCAGATTTTAACTAACTTAAATGAATCTCTTATAAATACCTGTACAAAATCGCCCCAAGGTACAGATCTTATGACTCCTGGAAGCATAAATTGCAGGTGCGCAGAAAGGTATGATTGTCTTGTTTCTACAAGGTCTAGGCTTCAAAATAGGTACACAACTGTGGCCATCCCGGTCTTTGCAGACTTTACTCATACTGGATAGGTTTTTTAGAAGGCCAAAAACATCTGAAGAGTCACATACAATCATAGAATTGTAGAGTTGGAAAAGACCACAAGGGCCATCCTGTCCAACTGCCTGCCATGCAGGAGCTCCCAATCAAAGCATCCCCGACAGATGGCCATCCAACCTCTTCTTAAAGACCTCCAAGGAAGGAGACCCCATCACACTCTGAGGGAGTGTGTTCCATTGTCTAACAGCCCTTACTGTCAGGAAGTTCCTCCTAATGTCTAGGTGGTATCTCTTTTCCTGGAGCTTCCATCCATTGTTCCGCGTTCTAGTCTCTGCAGCAGCAGAAAACAAGCTTGCTCCCTCTTCAATATGACATCCCTTCAAATAAATAAATAAATAAATAAATAAATAAATAAATTTATTTCTAACCCACCCCTCTGCTCAGCAACTGGGGCGGCATACAACAAATTTAAAACAGGTACAGTTAAAAACACTCCCTCAACCCAATCCCTAACCCAGCCTTTAAAACTAGATTAAACTAATGTAGAGTTAAAAAAATTAAAATAACCAAAACAAAACAATAACACCAATTATAGAACTATAGAACAACACAGGCAGTGGGAACAGGAGGGACAGGTAAGCAGTTATCTTCATATCTTTGTATATTTAATATTTAAACAGGGCTGACATTTATGCTCCCATCTTCTAGAGACAGATTTTAAAATACTCTGAGGTTTTGTTTTACAGCCAGTGAATATGTGATGCTGTGTTATTTTGTCTAGCTTTAGGAACAGAGGAAAACAGGGCATTTATTGATTTCAAGATTACCCCCTCAGAGCAAGAGGCAAGCAAGTAGACACTCTTTCACACATTTTAATAAATTATCTTGGCAAGAGCTTTATACTTTGTCTTCATTTGTTGGCTCACCTTCCCAGACAAAATGTACCCTTTTAAGCCATAGTACTGATGAAGTGACAGTGGAATATTACTGTCTGGCAATGCAAAAGATTAAGTCGTATTTTAAATTTAAAATTGATTTGATAAATGTGTTTGAATAAGTTTCCATTCAGCCTGTCTCTTTCACTGCTTGATTTTTTTCCAATAATTTTTATTACATTTTATTCTTATAAACATCCATATTATTTCTCCTAATTTTACAATTAGTTGTATACACCCATTATGCCCCTTCATGATTTCTCTTAAAATATTAAAACCTTTCACTGCTTGATTTTTGTATAATACATCAACAGGTTTGGTAAATGCAAGGTTAATGTCTTCTGTTTTTAGCAAGGTGAAACAGTAGCAGATGTCAGGACATTATCAAATGCTACAACTGTTGACAACATTCGATCTATCTTTGGAAATGCTGTTAGCAGGTACGCATATTGTTAATTTTAATAGTGTAAATAAGAGTTTTAATTAATGTTGGAATTTTAATACTATAATTGTTTAATCTTGTTTTAAGGGAGGGATTTATATATGTATATAATTGTATTTTTAACTGTTGTACGCCTCTTTGATTGTGCATGCAAAAAGCAGGTTATAAATAAAAGTGTTATTATTTATTATCATGAAGTGTAACTTAAATGCCAACCTCACACGTTGAAGCAGTGCCAGGAAAATTCCACTAATTAGAAGCATTGTCTTGTCATCATATCATATTTCATTTCCGGACAGGTTTTTCTATTTTATTTTCTTAATGTCATACCACACCACTGATTGTTTCTTGTAGAAAGCCATTTTTACTTGCTTCCACTGACTGTCTACTGTTAGTTGTGCTTGGGAATTCCTGATTTCTTAACTTGCATAAATGAATGCTAATCTTTCAGCTACTGCTTCTGTTATTAATAATTTACAAAAAGTTCTCTGCTTTAAAACGTTCTTAGTTTCAGGTGACACAATGGAGGCAAAAGGGGAGGAGGAAGAAAATGAAAAATTGTTGCATGTGGGAAGAATATATAATTATTTCTCTGAATTATTGCATTCAGCTGCCTGCTTCATTGTGTTTATGCGTAGTTGTTTGCATGGTTGTATTCTTAGGGTATTGGGAGTGAGTGATTGTGCAAAAGGTTTCAGTGAAAACTTATGTGAAGGGAACTGGAGAGGGAGCCCAAAGTGTTTAGAGTAAAAAAATGTCTCTTCAAAGACTGTCTGAAAACAAAATAGGTCTTCAGAGGTCTCTGAATGCTATGGGGCCTTCAGCTGTAGTTTTAACAGGGATCTGTCTCCCATAATACACAGACAGCACAACATCAATTTAATGGTTTGCTGCCTATTCTCTAGGACTCCTGCCAGCTTTGGCATAAAGGTCAATGTGAAAATGTTACTAAATTTAGAAGTTGCAGCCACAGCTCTAGGGCTTGAATAGTCAATGCTCATGCTACGCTAGCAGAATCAGTGCTGAAGAGAGGATATTACTTGTCCAGTGGAAGCTGTGAAGAATAAGTTGTTTTTTTTTCCCCAGAAGACTTACTTATTGTACAAAATTAGACAACTGTAAATCCTCCTCCTTTCCAAAATGTCTTATGTGTTGATCTGACTTTCTGGTTTCTGAAAAGAGTTTATGAGAAGGCACATAAACCTTTACTCTAAGATAAACAAACAAAAAACAAACAGCTTCATTTATATACCGCTTCATACCCTTAAGGAGTGTCTAAGCGGTTTACAATTGTAAGCTATTTGCCCCCCAACAATCTGGGTACTCATTTTAGCGACCTTGGAAGGATGCAAGCCTGAGTCAAGCTTCAGCCCTTTTGCTGGTCTTGAACTCGCCACCTTATGGTTTTGAGTGAGTGGCTGCAGTACAGGCATTTAACCACTGCGCCACCAGGGCTGTTACATAAATTCCAAAATATAGGATGTTTAAAATAGCTGTCTTAAAAGGGAAATGTTACTGTTTATACACTTGATGAAGATTCCAGAGAGGCCCATTAGTAGTGTTGTATCTTCTTCATAAGTATGGTATTTCAAAGCTTAAGAATAGCCCTGGTTTAGATAATCATTAGTATTATGATTGTTAACAGCAGATTTGCCAATCCCAGTTGGCGTAAGCTATAGTTTTTTAGTTTGGTACATCATGAGGAACTATGGTTTTTTCCATAGGAGATACTTTTTTTCTCTTTGCATGAGCAAAGGAGAAGGGGGATGCCAAGTTTCATGCTGGCATAGTCATGATAATCTACCAGGCCATAAAATGTGCCCCTACAAAAAAACGTAGTTTGAAAGAATGGTTCCCTTAAGTACCTATAATTTACTTAAATATATTACATTAAATTACTTCTGATGTGATTCCACTGAGTATGAAAAATGACCACTTTAAAAGAGGGAGCATCTATTGAAATGGCTTCATTTTGTGAGCAAGGAAGATGGAAATAATCTGCACAAAGAGCGGTCTTAGCCGTTGCAATAGGGCAGTCTATGCTGGTAGTAATTTGATAAATTATATTCTGAATTGTTTTAATATGCAGTTCTGTATACACTTACCTGTAACTAAGACCTTTGGAAAGTGTGACTTTGTATAGACACGTAAGGGACTGTATTGTGAGCTTCAATTACATTTTGTTGCTTTTCAGTTTTTGTTACTTTAAATCATTGTAGGATAAGTTGAGTGTTGACCTAATGTTTATCAAAACTGTTCAGAGAAGTGGTTCCTGCAAAGGAAGGGAGAAATTCATTTCTTTTTAAATATTTCTAGAGAGTTGATTGAAGTGGGCTGTGAAGATGCAACACTGGCTTTTAAAATGAAAGGTTATGTAACCAATGCAAACTATTCGGTGAAGAAATGTACCTTTCTGCTTTTCATAAATCGTAAGTATAAAATTAAGCATTTATCTTTGTGTATTATAAGATAAAAGAGTCTTAATGAATAATAGCATTTGTGGACACTGAAAAGGGCCGTTTTCCTTAACACAAAGACATTATATGTTAGGGCTTTCAACACAGTTCAGTTGAATCCCAAATACCAAAATGATTTGGCCTCATTCAGACCACTTTATACCAGCTCCAGATTGAATCAGATTGGCTTAATTCACTTCCAGAGCAGAAGAATATCAAAACAATTTGAACTAATCCAGAGATCTGGAAAAAGGCAGTCACAGTGCCTTCAAAATGACCACATAAGGAAAATACCCAAGTGGTGTGAGGTGGAGGAGAAGGATGCTTTGCTCATTGACATTTCTAACATACACTCTGGACAAGAATTTACCAGCACTTCAAATGCAGTGCTTCTGGTGAGGTATTGTGTGAGGTTATTAAAGCTACATAGTTAAATATCTCTTTCATCTCTTCATTAATTTGCTAGTGCCGTTAGTAGCTTTGAAAGAACTTTAATGATATGGGTGATACAGTTTATTATCACCTCGCTTTGATTTTTCTCTGAATCTTTTCTAATGTCTCAATGTTGTCTGGTTCAGTAGCCTAGCATAATCCTCCTTTCTGCACTTTTTATTTTTTAGATAGCAAAATGAAGTCTCACTCTCTTTTTTTGGCGTTGGTTGTTGGTCTGCATTGCTTTAAAAAAATATATACTTAGGGCCGAAACAGACGGTGCTTAAGAGGTGGCTTGAAGCTGCCTCTTCTGATGAATATCGATTTGGGCCGCAGCACCCACATACTGGAGCCCTAATCTCCCTTCAGCCCTGCCAAAAAAGGAGCAGAAAAATCCACTCCTTCTTCAATTGGCAAAAAGGTGGCTTTTTCTGCTCCCCCATATCCTCATAGTGACTTCAAGCTGCTCTGGCGGCGTGTGGCGTATAAACACTACACCGCTGGAGCACCTTGAAGCCACCCACACCTAGGCAGCCATCTGGCTTCTGGGCGACTTCAAGGCGTCATTGTGACATGCAGCGTATAAACTCTGCACGCCAATGACACCCTGAAGCAGGCATATTTGGGCTGTCTGTTCTGGCCCCTAACTCACTCTAGTTCTCCGTGTGTGGTGTGTGTGAGTGAGTGAGAGAGAGAGAGAGAAATTCTGGTCTGACAAAGAGCACAAAGCGCATATTTAATTATTGTAACACATGCCAATTCATATTATAAAGCAAAACAAAACTGAATTATTTTAAAGCCAGTTTGGTTGAGCATGCAACCTATTAAATTTTAAACATTCAGGATGATTGCAGTGGGAGAATTTTGAAGGTTCTTTTTGATCTTAAAGATTAAGGGGGGGGGCATCAAAAGCAGGCCACGCCTGAGATGAAAGGCAGGCAGTCTGAGTCACCACAGAAAAAGCAGAAATTGTCCAGGAACATTTTGAGGTGGGCAGCAGATAAGCATTATAGGAACCAAATGAACAGAGGTAGATGGTCTAGGGTGTTAGACCAGCAGCAGCATGCTCAGATGCCTTAAGAGAAAGCACCAGATGATCTTGCTTAAAAGTCCCAGAAACCAGTCAGCAGGGGGAAAGCCTGTAGGGCAAAACAGTGGGTGCTTAATTCCCTGTTGGCAGCAGTTCTCAGTTTCCCTTCCCCCAGGACTTACCCAGGCAGCAGTAGAAGAGAAGGGTCCAGATCACCACATGCCTAAATTTGGGCTATTAGCATGCTCTTTTCAGGTAAATTTTTGTTTCATTATTATAGGTGATGATTAGTTAAACTTGAAATGCTAATACTGTGTTTCCCCAAAAATAAGACAGGTTCTTATATTAATTTTTGCTCCCAAAGATGCACTGGGTCTTATTTTCAGGGGATGTCTTATTTTTTCATGAAGAAGAATTCACATTTATTGTTGAACAAAAAAAATGGGCATTTTTCCAAACAAAAATTTTGCTAGGTCTTACTTTTAAGGGAAGCCTTATATTTAGCAATTCAGCAAAACCTCTACTAGGTCTTATTTTCAGAGGATGTCTTATTTTAGGGGAAACAGGGTAGTTGTTGTTTGATACTTGCCATCCTGACTCAAGACGAGAACCATCTTAAGAGATATGCTCTGCTTATTTCTCTGTGCTGCCAAGTGTTGCTGTCTGCCTGGTGCCTCCTTGCATTTGCTTTTCTATGCTATAATTTTTCAAATGCAGAGGCTGGGAAAGCTTTAGGTGTACTAGAAAGAAGCTCCAATAGTGGGGAACAGAGCCAGTACAAAAACAGCATGAATTGCTAAGATCAAAGAGTTAACATTAACCTTTAAAGATCACTTATTTATTGAAAACCAGCACATTTACAGATGCCTAGCACAAAAAGTTCTAAAGCAACCTGTTTGAAATTCGAGTTAACTTTTTTTTAAAGTGTGTATACACCCACAGATACACAAATCAGCAAGGACCAGTCATTAGATTTGGGGCTGCCTTGTGTCCCATTTTGGGAGAAAGGTGGGGTATAACTCCATTAAAAAGAGATTTGTAAATCTCAATTTGGGTTCAAAATCTGGATTGGTTTGGGTTTCTGTAGATCCAGACTGGATGGGGCTGACATCCAAATTGTCAAATTGGACATCCTGTGTGCAGCCCTACAACGTCAATGAAGAGAAATGGCTGAGTCAAGGCTGATTGTGTGTGTGAGTGGAGGTGTGATTGTGTGTCTGTTAGCACTCGCTTCTGTTGGGTGTAGCCCCAAGTCCCTTTCTGAGCACCTAATCTCAGGGAGGCAGGGCTTGCTCACTGGAAATGAGTCAGAGACTTGGTTGGGGGAGGAACCAGCAACCAGTAGCTCTCTATATAGTTGCAGCCTCCATCTCTGGAGCTTGGCAACAGAGCTTGGAAAATAAGTGTTTTGCAGGGGAAGCCCAGAGGCCTGTTTGAGTGCCTACTTAGGACTACTGAATGTGAACAGTGAGAGAGTTGCTGCAGCTTAATGAGAAATGGCTGTAAATGTAATATGATAGAAGAAGCAATTGCTTTATTTGTCTCCCCTGTCATTTTTTTTTCCTTTCTAGATCGGCTGGTTGAATCGAGTGCTCTGCGAAAAACAATAGAAACTGTGTACGCTGCTTACTTACCCAAAAACACACATCCATTTTTATACATAAGGTAAAATTACTTTGGTATTTATGATTGGGTGACCAATAGAAGGGTAGCCATCGAAGGGTAGCCATCTCTTCCTTTATGAACTTAAGGAGACTGTAGATGTAGGAGACCTGGGCTGGATGAGAGCAAACAAATTGAAACTAAATTCACCCAAGAGCAATAGTATTTTGATCAATAACAATTTTCAGTTTAAACGTCTGAGCTGTTTCAGAAGTAGTGCAGTTTTGCAATTGGGAGAGTTCTAACCTCCCCCCTCCCCCTGATTTCAACTGAGGGCTGGAATGCTTTTGCATAGCTAAATATGGTGTGTCAGCTGTGTATGTATCTGGAACTTTAAAGTATCTATACCATACTCACCTTTCTCATGATTGCTTTAAAACAGTTTACATGGGGCTACCTTTCAGGACCATTTGTAAATTTCAGTCAGTTCAGAAAACTATAGTAAAGCTTTTTATAATGGAATATTGTGCTCATTTTACATCCTTTCTGAACATGTTTCTCTCCTCACTACAACCCCTTCAGATCTCTGTTTATTTCAGAACATAATGAAATGTGCTGATACTTACCTATAAAATGCTAAACCACTTGGGATCTGTATAGCTGTCTGAAAATTCTTCTTTAAAGGCCCTTCTTTCCACATGCTTCTACTGTTGAAAGCTGCCACTTACAAGATACATATGTTTCCTTCACTGTCTCTGTTTCAGAGGCAAAATGTTATTTTTTAACAAATTAGGCTTCTGAGCTCCTATATTTTGGATGTTGTAAATTCTCATTGGTATTATCTATTTTTACTGTATGCCATTGTGTTCTATATAGGTGATAGTAGTAGTAGTATATAAACAATATTGGGGAAAGAAATTGTTCCTATCCTGTTCATGCTTGTCTGGTGTCATTGAACACAGCAAAATGCCTGAGTATTTGTGTAAGATCGCACTTAAGTTTAATAAAATGAGCCCCAGTTAAGTAGCACTTGGTGCATCTTGTTTTTATCCAGTATGAAAAAATAATAATTAAGTAGCAATCAGAAAAGTACATAACATTTAACATTATTTTGATATTTGACTATATCATAGACACTGTGTCACTATTTATCCTTGTAGTACATTAAAATATTTTTTCAACAAAAGTACTTAGAAATTGTTATTCTACGTGGGTCCTTAGAAGGCATATCACTTTTGTAATCTAGTTAGATAGAATTAGATAGTGTACAGATAGTGCCCCCACCCCATCAGTTTAGTTTCTGCTCTGATGTTTTAATAGTGTTAAATCTAGGGCTGTTATAAGTAGAAAAACTGGGATGGCAAGACAAGACATTGGTTCTGTAATAAATGAGAAAGGCATAAAATTCAGTTCTCACTTGTTTTTTAACTTCAAGGTACTGAAAACATGTCTTAATTTTTGAGAAATACAGAGCACCTATACATCTGGTTATAACACTAAATGTGACAAACCTTAGTATTTCATTCATTTAATTAACACACTCTTCTGTTCTCAAAATATCTTGTAGCCTTGAAATAGCCCCTCAAAATGTAGATGTGAATGTGCATCCCACAAAGCATGAAGTTCATTTTCTTCATGAAGACAGCATATTAGAGCGTGTACAGCAACACATAGAGAGCAAATTGTTGGGCTCCAACTCATCCAGGATGTATTTCACACAGGTGAGTGGGTTGTTGGTTGCATATCTCCTAAAGTCTTAACTTCACTGGAGGTAAAGCTGCATTCAAGATGTGGATTTCTTCTGACCTAGAAGGAATGACTGCACAGCTTCTCGTCATAAGGTGGATTTTGTTATTAATTTCTGTCAAGTTGGCTTCAACCTCTGGAAACACTATGAATGCGATATCTCCAAGACACTCTGTTATTAACAGTACTGTTAAAGTCTTGCAAACAAGGTTTGTGGGTTCCTGATTGAATAAATTAGTCTGTAAGCAGTCTTACCACTCATATGAATTGGAAAGGCTGTGACATGAATGATCCTGAGTTTTGTATCCAATTATATATCTTTACACTTGAGAATCTAGTCCCTTCACAGTTGACCTTACAAGTCCTAAGCTTCTTCAGATTTCTTGACTAGACACTCCAATATGAAAAACAAAACAATGGCCCACAGATTGGAAACACTAATATACTCTCTAGTACGCAAGAAAGGGGACACCAGGGATTGTAGTAACACAGAACCATTGCATTAATATCCCATGCAAGCAAAGTGAGGCTAAAAATTCTACAAAAAAAGAGTTTTCCCATTTCTGATCTATGGAAGGGCGGTATAGAAATAAATCATATTATTATTATTATTATTATTATTATTATTATTATTGTGAATCTAGAAATGCCAGATGACCAAGCTGGATTCAGAAGAAGGGGCACACACAATTCCAATGATACTAAATTATTTATTTTCTTTCTTTCTTTCTTTCTTTCTTTCTTTTTTATCTGTATCTCTAATAAAGACATTGCTGCCAGGTATTACTGCCTCTTCCACTGATACAGTTAAGACAGCAAATTCATCAGTTGGTCAAGGAGGAGACAAGGTTTATGCCCATCAGATGGTTCGAACTGATTCCCGGGACCAGAAGCTAGATGCTTTTCTTCAGCCACTTCATAAATCTAAGACTTCTGGGCTTGCTGCAATGGCACCTGAAGACAGCCCCAAGAATCAGACTTGTCAGGTGACCACACTACAAGACGTTGAGATGGAAGAATGCACTGACTTGAATTTAGCAGCAGAAGCTGAGGAGATACCAGAAAGGCCAATAGAAAGCCAACCAAGACCTCTTGAAGCTTTGCCTGCAAGGTGAGCATGATCTTCCAGAGTATTTCTAAATTATGCATGTTAGTAGCTGCTGTTGAGTAAACATGTTAGGACCTTTGTTTTCCTTGTCCTTGATGGTTAACAGTGTAAACTATGGGTCCTCTTCTCTTTTGGGCAGAATTTGGGAAAGAAGGACACCCCTAAGTTAGGTGAACAGATACTGTCCTTTTAATTTAACGGTGGACAACTGCTGTGGGTACAGGGGCCCATTTTCTGCCCCTTTGATCTACCAAGAACTCTGTAGATGGTTAAAAAGGCCAAAAATTTAGAAAAAACCCATTCTCAAGGTGACATGAAGGAACAATCCATCACTGATGGGTTTTATCCCAAATGCCAACCAATGATGAAGAATCAGCATTCTTTTCAGTTAAATGCATCAAGACTCCTTTCCTTCCCAGTCAATTTTTCATTCTTCTGCTTGCCAACCAGATTTCTTTCCCAACATGTTAGTAGTACTTTTGTCTAAGAATAAGGAAAAAGTGATTTTAAAAATAGCTGGGATTTAGGTTATAGTTTACAAATAAAACAGTAGGAAGACATCAGGATTATCGGATTAAAATTGACATGATCATATAATTTTAAGGAAAATTTATATAAAATGATATATAAATGGAATATAACCCTACCCCCATGGCAAAGATTAAATTGCATTATTTGATTTGTGCTCCTAGATTGGGTTTTGTGAATAAGTGGAAATCCAATGAGATACCAATACATTTTAATTGGGTAGAAAAAGTTCATGGAATTAGCTCTTTTAGATAAACTGCTAATTTGTTGAAAAATACAGTACTTCAGTAGAAACATTTAGGGAAACATGCGATCCATTTATAGATATATTAATCAGAAAAGCGAAGATACCAGTAGTATTGGATTTGATGTGTGTTATATTTTTTCTATTCTGATTTGTGATTAGGAGAAGATTAAAGTTTTTGTTAATAAAATTAAAAAAGGTAAATGAAGATAAAAGAATGGAGAAAGATAATTTAATTCAAAAAGCAGTCATCAAAGTGGGGAGGTCAAATTTTACCTATTACATGGGGTATTTTTGGTCATTAAGAATATTTGGGGGTAGCGGGTAGGGTTTATAAATTTGCATGCTTGGTCTGCTCTTTTGACTTTTTTCTTTTTGGTTAGGTGTTGATGTTTATGTAATTTAATATTTAATAAAGATTATACATATATAAATACAATATAGCAAGGGCATTAGCATGGTGCAGGTAATTCAGGACAGTGAAAGAAAGCAAACCACAGTTAAAAATAAGGCAAGTAGCATCCACTGGCAGCGATAAAAATTGCAGGATGCAAGAAGGCAAGTGGAGATACCACACAGATGACAGCTGCTTAGATTGTCACAAGATTTAAAAGCTAAAGGGTTTAAAGAAATGATAGCACAATCAAAATGCAAAACTAGATTGTGAAAAGGAGTTAGATCCAGAGTCATACTTGCCTGAAGATATAACGGCGGTAGATAATGACGATGACTGTTCCTCTTTGGGTGATGAAAATAAACAGGTGACACCAGATAGGTTATACCCGAGTGAAGCATTCAGAGGCCTTATCTTGTACAGTTTTACAAACTAGTTTTGAAAATGTTTACACAAAATTCAAAAGATGCTGCTGCTGCTGCTGCTGCTGCTGCTGCTGCTGCTGCTGCTACTACTACTACTAAAAATAATAAGGTAGTCATGAGGCAACCACTGCAGGAGGTAGAAAGCCAAAGCCAATGTTCAAGGAGCTAGTAGAATCAGAAGGGAATGCACCTTTGAATACAAAGAGATTTTTGAGTTATAGTCAGAAGCTAAATTCATTTGTAAAGAAAGAAGTGGAGTTTTTAGAAGTCCCTTTGGTCAATGGCCCAATAGCTGCCCTTATTTCATGGGCAGTTGTCCCAAAAAAGGGTGATAGAGCCTTATGAGAAGTTGATAAGATAAAGGCAGAAGCTGCATTAAAACAGGCACATCAGGTGTCTGCTCTGGTTATAAAGGCTTCAGTGGCCATCTCTATGTTTGCAAGGGCAGCAGTTTTGTGGGTAGACACAAGATGCAAGTCTGCATGGCTTGTATAAAGCTTTAGACTGTGCCAAAGGTTTTGAGACATGCTGCAATTGCAGGGCATGATGTCACTGCATTTGCAGCAAGAAATATTAATGCTTTACCAGTAGCAAGGCAATCATTATGGTCAAAAAATTGGGAGGCAGACCAGAAATCAAGAAACCATTTGGCATATGTGCCTTTTCAAGGATGAATTTCTGTTTGGAGAGCAAGCATTATAAAAAGTTCTGATTGAAGGCAAGGAAACAAAACAGTTCTACAATTCAGAAGAGGAAAATAACCTTTCTGCAACCTTAATTAAGTGGTCCTTCATTTCTGTTTTTTAAACATCATAAACACTTTCATTCGAGCCCAAGAACAAATTTCGAAGGCAGTGTAGGCATTTAATCAAGAGACTAATATGCTCCCAATACACAGCTTCACACATACACTCAATATTCTGATTTTTCAAAGGCAGTCCCATATAATACATAATCCAGATGTGATGTAGCTAAGGCATTTATAACCCTGGCCCCATATAGAGCCAACAGCATGACTAACCTTAGCTGGCCAAAGATACTTGTAATCACAGTTAACACCTGACTATCCAAGGTGGAATCCGGAAGCACACTTACTTTGGAAACAGACTTTAGTGACATTGGGGCAGTACAGATTGGCTGGAAAGGGTGGTGAGACGCCACCGCTTTTTGCCCCGGATCAGGGTTGCAGCAACTGCACACCGCAGCCCCATTCCGGTCTTTTGAGAACGTTAAAAGAAGCCACCCCAAGCAGCACCTTTTTACGCCCTAGAAGGGGTGCCATAGCTGCGACAGGGCAGCATGATGATGCCCCTTTGGTGCTTTTTGTCGATCTCTACAGGGCCATAGGCCCAAAACAGACAGACAGGAAAAAGCAGCTTCCAGACGCTTTTGGGGCATGGCATGCACATGACACACGCCCTGAAAGTGGCTGGAAGCTGTGCAGGGAGCACACCAAGAGCACTCAAACCTAGAAGAGCCTGCAGAAGAAGGAGTGGCAAAAAGATGCTCCTGCTGGCTGTCAGGTTGGAGACCGCACCAGCGGCCCAGACCAGGACCTTGCGGTTGCTGCAAATCCATGTTGATCAGGGGTTCAGAAGCAGCCAGAGGACGCTCTAAACTGCCAATCTGCATGACCCCATAGTCTGAATCCATAAAACCTGAGGGCAGAATATCTTTAAAAAATTAACTTTCACTTTGCAAATGAAAAGTATTTTGGTTCTTCTTTATTTTTAGTTCATTAAAACTCTCTACTTTGAGTTATATACAAGTCTAGTGGAACAGGATACAGGATTTCACCTTCTCTTCTGTGCTACAGAAAGAGACAGCGGACAGATGGTGATGTGGAAATGGAGAAAGATGTGAGGCAGGAAATGACCGCTGCTTGCACTCCAAGAAGGAGAATTATTAACTTAACCAGTGTACTGACCCTTCAAGAAGAAATTAGTAATGAGGCCCATGCAAGTAAGTTTACTGTTTATCTGTCCAATGTGGTTCTTATAATTAATAATAATAATAATAATAATAATTATTATTATTATTATTTCTTACCTGCACCTTTGAGCGAGCAATCGGGGCGGGATACAACATGTTATGCTTTCTTGAAGATACATTTACCATCTACTAAGAGAGGATTGGTTTGTTGTGGTCAAACCTGTATATACTTTTAAATAACATACAAATTGGCTTATAGCATTGAGGAAATATTGCTTCTTATGTTCAGTTATTTGAAGTATTTGGAAAGAAGTCCAAACCATCATTGGGCATGACGGCATATATGATATGTGCCTTAGATGTTAAGAAATTTAAGGTAAACCTCATCCAGGGAAAAACTCATTTATTAGAATGTTTAGAGGATCTTAGACACAGCTATATGTTGCCATTTTTATTCTGAGTATCTCATAAAGTACTAGCTTGCATTTAAGTCTGATGACTTGCAAAGCTTTATTTATGTGTTCTGGCTACAAATGTAGGAACATCAAGAGCACTTGGGTAAGCAGTTTAGTGGCATCAAGTAGAATTCTGCTTTCAGGTCCACTCAATATTTTGAAGCTTGCAAATTTTTCATGTGAGTGGCTTGCACTCAACTAATATATATATATATATTTCAGAGCAAAATTCTTGTGAGCTGAAGTCTAACATATTTATTTGCTTCCTACAGTTACAATAAAATGGGGAAATGTTAGAGCCATTGTTTTCAGTTATGTGTTTTGCATTGTGAGCCAACAGTGCTTGACTACTTCTGTTCTGACAGTTAAATGTGGAAAAACAGAGTGGCATCCAGTTTCTGAACAGATCTCAATAAAAATACTATTGACGTCAACTTAGTTTCTAAGTGTGGTTAAATGTTGCTAATCTGAATAAGTGGAAGCAAAATCATATCACTGATATATATGCTTTTAAATAGTTGAAGCTTAATTATCAAGTCTTTTATTAAAGAATTTGATAGGGCCAGCTGAAAATGCAAATGGTTAAACTGGAGTTCATTAATAAACAATGTTGAAATTACTTCAGACACAGTTACATTTGTTGACCTTATTTATGGAATGAAAAGGGAACCTATACAATTAGCTCTCCTTATCCACAGATATTTTTATCCACAGATTCAAACATCCACGGCTTGAAAACATTTTTTAAAAAGTATAAATTCCAAATAGCAAACCTTGGTTTATATAAGGGATAGCATTTTACTCTTCCATTGTATTTAAAGGGACTTGAGCCTCCATGGATTTTGTTGTCCATGGGAGATTCTGGAACCAAACCCCAGCAGATAAGAAGGGCCTAATGTATGTATTGTAAAAATCTTGTGGGTCATGCTTGGAACCCTTGAAAATTAGCACAAGCCAGCAGTGTACAAGATTTCTTTAAAAAGCATGGTTTTTTAAAGAGTCATAATACTGCTTTATCACACTAGGGGGCAAACAGGATTTAAATGAGAGTTAAACAAGAGTTAAACAGGAAACGCCCTATGTTTATCACAGGACATTTCCTGTTTAACTCTTGTTTCACTCTTGTTTAAATCCTGTTTGCCCCCTAGTGTGATAAAGCAGATAGACAGAAAGAACCTACAGATTTAAGGACAGTGTGAGCAGCATTTAACTTCTTACAAATGTATATTTTCTGTGTAGAAAGAATTGGAAGATTGGATTCAAACTGGGTGTTTAAAATGAAACAACAGTTGGTGATCCAGACTATGGACTTGTTAGAGGGAAAAGTATTACTGATTCTGTATATTTGTACTGAATATAAGTGATTTTTGTTATTTCAGGTCTTCAAGAAATGCTGCGTGAGCATTCGTTTGTTGGGTGTGTTAACCCTCAGTGGGCATTGGTGCAGTATCAGACAAAACTGTACCTTCTTAATACCACAAAACTCAGGTGATGAGTTTGTTATTTTGGACTAAACAAAAATGGGTGCTTCTGATTTAATAGCTTGTGGTAGGGGGTAAAAAATCAGAAAACGGTAAATTTTTCCAGAATTGTGTGTTGTGGCATGGTTTGTAACTGCTTGATTAAACTGCTACGCAAAAACAAAGGGGAAACATACGGCTCTCTTGTACATACTGTCAGATGTGCATGAAGAAAAGTAGGTGAAACATTTGGTCCTTAGCACCTGGAAGGCATTGGCCATATATTAACCAAGAGAGGATAAGAGCTAATAAACCATCTGGGGGATTGGAAGGACAGCTAATATACAGATGGAGCAGAAAGAGAGAGAAGAGCGAACAGCTAATTCAAATGGAAATTGTTCTTAAATTACTAGGGATAATTAGAAGGCAGTGATGGTATTTAGGTTGGTTAAGTTAGGTCCAAAATGCACTGCAGAAATAATCCAGGTTGAGACCACTTTAATTGCCCTGGCTCACTAGCTAGGGAATTCTATAGTTATGGGAGACATTTAGCCTTCTCTGTCAGAGAACTCTGGTGCCACAATGAACTACCGTTTCCAGAATTCCCTAGCACTGAGCCGAGGCAATTAAAGTGGTCTTAAACTGAATTATTTCTGCAATGTGTTTTGGACGTTAGTTCCATAATGTAGTTTACTAGCAAACTTATTATTGTAAGAAAAGAATAAGAGTCCAAAACACACTGCGGAAATAATCCAGTTTGAGACCATTTTAACTTGCCTGGCACAGTGTTAGGGAATCGTGGGAACTGTAGTTTTGTGTCACATTTAGCCTCTGCCAGAGAGCTCTGGGGCCACAATAAATTACAATTCTCAGGATTCACTAGCACTAAACCAGGGCAGTTAAAGCAGTCTCAAACTGGATTATTTCTGCAGTGTGTTTTGGACCAACGGAACTTGTGCCATAAATCATATTTGCCTTCATGATTAATGATAGGTATTTTACTTTTTAAAAATCCCATCCACTCTTGATTTATTAATACTTGTCATGTCTCTATAGCTTACAAGGAACATAGTCAATTATGTACTATTTCCAACAGATTAACATTGCATACATGATTTTGGGGGCTGGGAAGCTTGCTAACTTCCTCGAACAGGTTTAACTAGCACTAAATATTTCATAACTGCTGTAATCCTACTTTACATTAATGGTTAGAAGTAATAGAGATAACCATTGTAACTCTGTAGTAAGACTTATAGATGTCAGATATACAGTATAGAATGGCATAAAACAATTTTATTTTTCATTCTTTCTCAAGTCAAGAAATGTTGTACCAGATCCTTATTTATGACTTTGGAAACTTTGGAGTTTTAAGACTGTCAGTAAGTATACTTTTTAGGGGTCTAAGTGAAGTATTTTAGTAATTAATGAACAGTAGCTTTCTTGGTACTTTTAAAGCATGCAACATTGTTTTGTACCACTAGAAAGGCCTATGAAAGTGACTACTTGAAATTCCAACTTTCAAGCATATTTTTGTGTTGGTTGTTTTCCTATCTGAATCTGGTTCTTGTTTGCACAGTGGAGTTTGTTGTAGTTACTAGGTAGTTTGGTTAAAAAATAAACGTGTTTCTGTTTCCTTTTGTGTGCCAGTAATGTAGACCTTCTCTATTGCAATGAATTTTAGCTACTGTTGGTTTCAAATGTCAGATGGAGCAATAAAACCACTTCTGTTTAGCAAATGGGTTTTCTTTCCATATATAAGTGTTTTAATTACTTTGACATTTTGTCAGTACAGCTGAAGGATATTTGACATAACATGCAGTATAGTTTTAAAAAAAGAAAATGTCAAATGCCACTCTGGCAAATATTTTTTTATCTAAGATGGAGGAAACAGTCCGATAGACTGCAAACATTATACAAACAGTAAGTAATAATTGTGTTGTTTTTTCTGGTAAATCTAGGAACCAGCTCCCCTATATGATCTAGCCATGTTAGCCTTGGACAATGCTGAAAGTGGCTGGACAGAAGACGATGGCCCAAAGGAAGGCCTTGCTGAATATATTGTTGACTTTCTAACAAAGAAAAATGAAATGCTGAAAGATTATTTCTCCCTTGAAATTGATGAGGTGTGTACACGGTTTTCCTAAAGATGTTCTTCTTAAAAAGCTTTACCTACTGTACAGTACCTTTTCCATTGTCTGTTGAGAGAAGAGTAGGATAAAAATAAGAAAAAATAGGGAGGATTTTACAATTAAATAAGAATAAAAAGCTGCAAATGGATTTTGTTCTCTTCTAGAAGTCTAAGCATAAATTACTTAGTGCATAGGCAGTCACAGAAATAATACAAGAATAGAAAGAATAGATAGGCATGTTGGTTCAGTAGGAAAAAAAATCCAGGAACCACAGCACAGTAGTACTTTTGTTAAGAACAACGAAATAGGCACCAGCTAGTGAAAAGTTAAAAGCTTGATCACCACATACTGATATTTTAGTTGACTCTACTAAAGGTGTTATCTTAATGTAGCTTTTGGATTTGGTTCTTAATGATGAAAAACTTTATTTACAGAAAGGGAATCTAACAGGATTGCCACTTTTGATTGATAATTACGTTCCTCCATTGGAAGGCCTACCTATGTTTGTCCTTCGTTTGGCCACAGAGGTATGTTGCGGTTGAATTACAATTTGCTAGTGATATTTGCACAAGAAATAAATGTGATCAGTTTTATTCTTTGTAGCCTGAACTTTTAGATCAGTTCCCTATTATTTTTGCCTCTCCTGACCAATCAGTTGGACATAACTCATTCTATCACATGCCCTCTTCAACCCTCCCCTTCATTGTAAGTACCAGTTACGCCTTCACTGATGGAATGCTCTCACTGGAGCAAAAGCTACAGCTGTTCAAGAGCACCAGCAAAACCTTCCTCTTCTAGGGACCGTTCCTAGTCTGTAACGTTTAGAAACACTTAACATACATAACCTGACAATCATACTGTGAGTTTATATGTATTTACACATGTATCAGGTAATAGGAATCTGGTGCAGAACTTCCATATCATAATGCTGTTGAGAGAAGCTGGTATCTAACAAGCTGTAAAGGCCGTAGATTTAAGACTTAAAATGTTATGGAACAAGTGAGACTCCATTGCTCAGACAAAATTTTCATTTTAGAAGCTTCCATATAGAATTTGTCGTAAGTTTCCTGTGCTATTGGGTCAAATTCAGTGATACACTATTTGAAAAATTCTAAATATTGCTGTTCTGCTTCCAATGCAGCATAACAAGCATAAGCAAAACCTTGCTTAATAGAGTTCTAAAGAGTTGAGTTTAGTTTAGTATAAGAGGGGAAGGAGGGTATAGTATAATATAGTAAGTTTTTGACAGATGTACAGGCATGAAACTACTACTTTTGAGTGGAGTATTGTTACACTAGGGTGGGATAAGCCGAATGCAGACCTGGGGACATATGTACCTCCCTCAAGGCTGTTTTTTTTTTGGCCCTTGCTCCTTCCCTTTTCTGGAAAGTCTGCATAAGACTAAGATATACTGGTCCGTTTTACATTGGCAAAAAGAGGTGTGTTGAAGGCTGCATGAAAGCCCAGCCTTTAGATGAGAAAAATGGAAAGTGTGCCATGAAAACACTATTTTGGAGTTTTAAGGGAGAAGAAGTGCCTTTAAAAAGTAGTTTGATTTCCCCACTACTTTTTTAAAAAGGGTGCAGCATTGCTGGCCCGTTTTACACGGGCAAAAAAAGGCGCTTTTAGGGCTAAAAAGCCCGCATTTAGGGTTAGGGAGGGTGTAGCCTTTACACCCTCCCTAAGCCTAAAACGCATGGACGCCGCCATTTAAAGATGGCGGCGTCTACACGGTGGCGCCGTACAAGCGTCATCACGTGCGCAGCGTTTTGACGCGCTGCGCACGTTTTGACGCTCTGGCGGCGCGGGAGGGCGCCAATCGCGCCCTTCCCGCGCCGCAAAAAAAGAGCTCGATCTCGGAGCTCTTTTTTGCAGCGGGTCGTTGCGGCGGGATGAGGCCTCTGGGGCTGCCCGTGTGGCAGCCTAGGCCTCATCTCGCCGCTAGAAGGGGCGAGTTTGGACCGCCCCTTTTAGCCAATGTAAAAAGCACCCCTATTGCATTTAAAGGCTAAGGTGTAGTTGAACGGTTAAATGGGGCTCTGTATCTTTAAAGCGCCCATTTAAAGGCAGCGATACAAGTGCGGAGGGAGGGAAGGTGCCAAGACAAGAAGAGACCTTCAGAGTCCGGCCAGAGTGCGCCTGCACCTTCCTTCACCTCCTCCCTTTGGTTGAGAGAGTGTAACTTCTAGGGAGACAGCAGGGCACTGGAGGCGCTCAGCCAGACCAGGGCAAGCTGGCAAGAGGAGGAGGAGAAGGGGAGGGACCTGGAGCACCTCCGCTGCCCTGCTTCCCTGCAAGTCACACTCTCTCAGCCGAAGGGGGGAGGAGAAGGCAGGCCCAGGCACACTCTGGCCAGGCTCCATGGCTCTCTCCTGGCTGCCTTCCTCCTCCCTTTGGCTGAGAGAGTGTGACTTGCAGGGAGGCAGGGCAGCAGAGGGGCCCCATGTCCCTCTCGTCCTCCTCCTCCTCCTCCTCCTGTTTCCAGCTTGCCCTGGCCCAGCATCAGGAGGACCTGGAGCACCACTGCTGCCCTTCCTCCCTGCAAGTCACACTCTCTCATCCAAAGGGAGGAGGAAGGCAGCGGGGAAGGAGGGAGGGAGGGAAGGAGCCAGGAAGAGACCCCCAGAGCCTGGCCAGAGCATGCCTGGCCCTCCTGCTTCCTCTTCAAAAAGAACGCTGGAAAAGTAGGACGTGTCCTGGCAAAGGAGGACGTGCCTGGTCAACTTGGAAAAGGGGGGCCTCTGCTCAAGAATGGAGGACATATGGGAATCCCTCCTGGACAGAGGGCTGAAACCTCAAGACAACTCAATATAATGCTCTGACAGAACACAGACTACAACTCCCATGAGCCTTTGCTACCATTTCCCAAGATGCCTTAATTTGCAACAGAAATCCGACCAGTATGTTCACATGTGATGAATTCTTTCGTATTGACTCTGCATTTTCTTTTTGTGTAGATGCTCTCTTGTTTTGTGTGTGATGAGCTTGTGCGTAATCATGTGCATTTCCGAACTGACCTCACTTTCTCCCTCTTTCGGAATGGTCCTGTACTCCCCCATGTGATAAGCTCCGACTGTATGGTGTACCTGCGCAATTGCGCAATTCGCAGCCAGCAAGGGAAAAAAATGTTTAAAGCGCGGCTAAAAGCCACGTTCCTTGCCGCCCATGTAGCTGCTCCACCTGTGTTTGTAGCGTTTTGACAGCTTCCCATGTAGTTGCTGAGCCACAGAAAAAACCTCAGTCTAGCTGCCCTGTACTTTTTAAATGCACACCTGGGGCTTGCTGTCTAGCTGCTAAGCATTAAGGAAAGTGCAACTTCATGTCACACTTTCTTGCCAATGTAAAAAGCCCCACTATTTAGGATTTAAGCTTCCTAGTTATATAAGTTATGTATTTCACACCTTCTTGAAGTTTCTAAAACTTTGTAGGAGTAATCTAGTACTTACAACAGATAGTTGACTATACATAAATATTATCATACTAATTTTTAAAACGTTTAAACATCATAGCAAAATACATACAAAATTTGTATTGATTTGATACGATATTTGTGGATTTAGCTCTAAAAGGGAAGTGTTCAATATTTTAAACCTGGCAGATTGTACTTGATATTAAGTACTCTTTCCCTTGCACTGCTTAATTTTAAAACTTTATGGAAAGCCTACAGCAGAATTTTTTTTTTAAACAGGTTAACTGGGATGAAGAGAAAGAATGTTTCGAAAGCCTTAGTAAAGAGTGTGCCATGTTCTACTCTATTAGAAAACAGTATATAATGGAAGACTCTGATCTTACTACACATCAGGTATTGTCTCTTCTTTGGCTTTTCCGTCATAAATAGTAATGTGCAAAAAATGTTGTTTTCAGCCCATGGTATCAAAACTACATTTTTGCAATACTATATTCAGACTGAGACAAGAGACATGCTTTTTTTCACACACAATGAATTACAGGTAACATCTTATGGATAACACAATCGAACTGTTGTGTCAGCTTCACAAAATGCATCAAATGTCTATTTTTAAATAGTGTCATATACGGCCTTAATGATCAAGCAAGAATCCCAGTGGTGAGAATGACAGGCTCAGCAAGGAGCCCTGGTGGCACAGTGGTTAAAAGCCAGTACTGTAGCCACAAGGGTGTGAGTTTGATCCCAGGCAAGGCTCCATGGTTGGCTCAGCCTTCCATCCTTTTGCAGTTCAGTAAATTGAGTACTCAGCTTGTTGTGGGCAATTAGCTTACAGATTGTAAACTGCTTAGAGAGTGGTATAGAAATGTACATGCTATTGCCGTTGCTAAGACCTCCATAGAATCATAGAATCACAGAGTTGGAAGAGACCACAAGAGCCATCCAGTCCAACCCCCTGCCATGCAGGAACTCTCCATCAAAGCATCCCTGACAGATGGCCATCCAGCCTCTACTTAAAGACCTCTAAGGAAAGAGACTCTACCACGCTCCGAGGGAGTGTGTTCCACTGTTGAACAGCCCTTACTGTCAGGAAGTTCCTCCTAATGTTGAGGTGGAATCTCTTTTCCTGGAGCTTGCATCCTTTGTTCCGGGTCCTGTTCTCTGGAGCAGCAGAAAACAAGCTTGCTCCCTCCTCAGTGTGACATCCCTTCAAGTATTTGAACAGGGCTATCATATTGCACTGTTATCATGCATGGTACTTTCTTGTTGTACATGTCTTTTTCTCATCATCCTCAAGAATATGCCTTAAATAGTAGAATCTTAATAGGTACAATTCATCTCATGTTAGATTCTGCCAACACTAGTAGAGTAATGTAAATCTTTGTGGTTCTACACCTCTTAGAATGAGGGTGTTTAAATGCTTCAGTGGTCACAACCTGTTAACATTCATGGTGGATTGTGGTCATAAATGCAGAGACCCTAATAAGGCAAGATTCTTGAATCAGGGTTCACAAAGACTATGGGGTAATGCCACTCAGTCCTTAGGATAACAGTAATGTATCATTCCATGTCCTTGAGTATGATGAAAAACAAATGTGCTAGAAGGCATTGCATTTGTTTACATCATGGAGTTGGTGATGATCCCGTCACCATGTTCTCTAGGATTCTTATGTGATCATTCTTCCAAAATGGTATGTGTGGAGTATACAAATTAAGGCGGTTAGAAGGAGGGGGCATCAGTCTGTTAAGTTTGAATAACAAATACAGTCGTCCCCCGGGTTACGAAGGTAATCCGTTCCGGGATTACCTTCGTAACCCAGAAGTCGTTCGTAACGCGGGGGACCGCTTTTGCGGACGGACCGCGCGGCCATTTAAAGGGGCCGCGCGGCTTTTTTTCCGCTTTTTTTATTCGTATCCCAGGGGATCCTTCGGATCCCGGGGGATACAATGGCGGTCCCGCCGCCTTCGGATCCCGGGGAATTCGTTCCCCGGGGGATTCGTAAGGCGGGGGACCACTGTAACTACAAAAGTAATTTTGAAAAGAACCATCAGACTAAAAAGTTGCTGTCTAGTTTGATGCAAAATGTTTTCTTTATCACCAGTTGTTTAATATGGCTGATTGTGTAGGGGCTGCGGTACATTAGAGTTAGTTCTCCATCTGAACAACTGGGGTGGGAAAAGGACATGTTGCATATCTGTAACTGTATTTCTTTGAGTGGTCATCTGTGAAGTCACGCAAATGAGTTATCCTGTGCAGAGCATCTTTTGGTACCTTCTAAAGCAGTGGTTTTCTTCAAATTATGGGGCTGGACCCCCAGGGGTATGTGAGAGTTGCTGAAGGGGGGGTGTAATACTTGGAGGCCCTAATCCCTCCTCTTCCACTTCCCAAACCTTCTCTGTCCTGGGGCCCTTTGAGCCTCAGCTGGAGGGAGAATGAGAGCTAGTTCCTTATGTTAAAATATTAATATACATAATTAAAAACTAAACAAAATACTTGTATTCATATATTTTGTCAAGTGGGTGGGGGAGATATCCAGATGTAGATGCTAAGGGAGTCGCACTGTTCTAAAGTGTTAAATAAGAGTTTTGTCAGCAGCTCCACCCACCTTCAGCAGTCTTATACAGTGGTTCCCCCGGCTTACGAATCCCCTAGGTTATGAAAACCCCGGGATCCGAAACCGGCGTGACCGCTACTGTATCCCCCGGGATCCAAAAGATCCCCCGGGATACGAAAAAAAAAAACTGTGCGGCCCCTTTAAATCGGCCGCGCGGTCCATTGCGAATAGCGGTCCCCTGGGAAACGAAAGCTTCCGGGTTATGAAGGTAATCCCGGAACGGATTACCTTCATAACCCGGGGGACCACTGTAAAGAGGTCTTCCCACCTAAACCAACAGTTCAATGGACGCTGATGCAGCAGTCCATAAGATAGACAAGACACAACAAGGAGAGGATGGACAGTGTTGTGTGAGAACACAAATGACCACGCGAAGAACTACAGTTACAGGTGTGCAACCTCTCCTCCTCCTTCGTGGTCTCTATGACGTACACAAATGAAAGACTAACAAGCTACACAAGCAGAAGGTGGAAATGTCCTGCAAACAAACCAAAAGTTTACTGAACATTAAGCGAAAAGTAAGACATCAAAATATTTAACATAAAGTTAATATCCCTTCCTCAATAATAATAATAGAAGCAGTTTCAAGGGATGGAAATTCCTTATGTCAGTACACAGTATGGAAATCAAACTCCAATGATACAATCAAGATATACAGCTCCCGAGTTCGCGAGTCCAGCATTGGTAGAACAAGCAAGAGTCAATAGTTCTTTCAAGACTGGAGAGTGAACCCGGTGTACACAGATATGTACATGTCACTCAACTATCAGGACTGGACCGTGGAATCTCGACCAATGAGTTTAGAACTCAAGGCCAAGCAGAAGAACTGGCAATTGCTTACAATTGTAAATGAAGCTGTTTGTTTAACAAATTGTAAGCCGCTCTGATAGTCTTGGCTGAAGAGCGGGGTATAAATAAAACATTATTATTATTATTATAATTGGAACCAATGTGGTCTTCAAAGGTCTCCCTGCAGCTTCCATACCAACAGCAGATGGCCAAGACAGCATTTGAGGCCCGAGGGCCTGCTTGTACAAGAGTGCCTTCAAACAAAACTGTTTCATCCCATTTGAGGCATAAAGGTGGTACAGTAGGCACAAGAGTTAACCTTATGAGCTTTGCCTAAACAACCAAGACACTTTTGAGGTCCATCATAAACTGGGGGTTTTGCACCACAGGAGATGCACTTTTTTTGAAGGATCACATTAAGGAAAGAAGCCCAGAAGGCAAGCTCAGCTTTGACCACCAGTTCTAGATAACTTCTATCCAAAGAATCCATCTAATTCCCAGGGCTGAATTAGCCAAATAACGAAATGACAAAACCAGAGGTAAATCAACAAACATGGTTCCTGTTGATGTTGCTGCAGTAATAGATGAAAAGGAACTGGTGGTTTAGGCAGGAAGGTCCCATATAGGACATCTTGAGTTACATACAAGGCTCCAAAAGATGAACTGGGGAGGTGCAGGCAAATCCATTTGTGTGAGTCACAGAGAACACAACAAGGAATTATTTTACACTGAATTAGACATTGCAATATTGAGAACAGCTATTACGATTGGTGTTTATTTATATAGTGCAGTAAGTTTTGCACAGCGCTTTCTGAAGCCATTTCTTTTGTAGTACTTTTCATTTTCTTGTAAGTACATTTCCTTTCCTGAATCAGTAAGGTCTGTTGCCAGAATGTGTGGCATCTTAGTCTTTCATTGTGTGTTGTTTTGTCTTCAAGTCATTTCTGATATATGGCATCTCTAAGGGCAAACCTATCACAGGGCTTTGAAAAGAAGCAAGCCTAGCTCCACCAGGGCTTGCCTGAGGCAAGAGGACTCTCCCTCCATACCAACTGCCATCCTTTGCCTAGGGAGGGAGAGAAGAGGCAGGCCCAGCTCCACCAGGGCTTGCCTGAGGCAAGAGGACTCTCCCTCCATACCAACTGCCATCCTTTGCCTAGGGAGGGAGAGAAGAGGCAGGCCCAGCTCCACCAGGGCTTGCCTGAGGCAAGAGGACTCTCCCTCCATACCAACTGCCATCCTTTGCCTAGGGAGGGAGAGAAGAGGCAGGCCCAGCTCCACCAGGGCTTGCCTGAGGCAAGAGGACTCTCCCTCCATACCAACTGCCATCCTTTGCCTAGGGAGGGAGAGAAGAGGCAGGCCCAGCTCCACCAGGGCTTGCCTGAGGCAAGAGGACTCTCCCTCCATACCAACTGCCATCCTTTGCCTAGGGAGGGAGAGAAGAGGCAGGCCCAGCTCCACCAGGGCTTGCCTGAGGCAAGAGGACTCTCCCTCCATACCAACTGCCATCCTTTGCCTAGGGAGGGAGAGAAGAGGCAGGCCCAGCTCCACCAGGGCTTGCCTGAGGCAAGAGGACTCTCCCTCCATACCAACTGCCATCCTCTGCCTAGGGAGGGAGAGAAGAGGCAGGCCCAGCTCCACCAGGGCTTGCCTGAGGCAAGAGGACTCTCCCTCCATACCAACTGCCATCCTCTGCCTAGGGAGGGAGAGAAGAGGCAGGCCCAGCTCCACCAGGGCTTGCCTGAGGCAAGAGGACTCTCCCTCCATACCAACTGCCATCCTCTGCCTAGGGAGGGAGAGAAGAGGCAGGCCCAGCTCCACCAGGGCTTGCCTGAGGCAAGAGGACTCTCCCTCCATACCAACTGCCATCCTTTGCCTAGGGAGGGAGAGAAGAGGCAGGCCCAGCTC
Organism: Urosaurus nigricauda; assembly: GCA_034509955.1. Lineage (NCBI taxonomy): Eukaryota > Metazoa > Chordata > Lepidosauria > Squamata > Phrynosomatidae > Urosaurus > Urosaurus nigricauda. The sequence goes on along the minus strand of JAOEGL010000006.1, from coordinate 67,842,751 downwards.
CACCAGGGCTTGCCTGAGGCAAGAGGACTCTCCCTCCATACCAACTGCCATCCTCTGCCTAGGGAGGGAGAGAAGAGGCAGGCCCAGCTCCACCAGGGCTTGCCTGAGGCAAGAGGACTCTCCCTCCATACCAACTGCCATCCTCTGCCTAGGGAGGGAGAGAAGAGGCAGGCCCAGCTCCACCAGGGCTTGCCTGAGGCAAGAGGACTCTCCCTCCATACCAACTGCCATCCTCTGCCTAGGGAGGGAGAGAAGAGGCAGGCCCAGCTCCACCAGGGCTTGCCTGAGGCAAGAGGACTCTCCCTCCATACCAACTGCCATCCTCTGCCTAGGGAGGGAGAGAAGAGGCAAGCCCAGCTCCATCAGGGCTTGCCTGAGGCAAGAGGACTCTCCCTCCATACCAACTGCCATCCTCTGCCTAGGGAGGGAGAGAAGAGGCAGGCCCAGCTCCACCAGGGCTTGCCTGAGGCAAGAGGACTCTCCCTCCATACCAACTGCCATCCTCTGCCTAGGGAGGGAGAGAAGAGGCAGGCCCAGCTCCACCAGGGCTTGCCTGAGGCAAGAGGACTCTCCCTCCATACCAACTGCCATCCTCTGCCTAGGGAGGGAGAGAAGAGGCAAGCCCAGCTCCATCAGGGCTTGCCTGAGGCAAGAGGACTCTCCCTCCATACCAACTGCCATCCTCTGCCTAGGGAGGGAGAGAAGAGGCAGGCCCAGCTCCACCAGGGCTTGCCTGAGGCAAGAGGACTCTCCCTCCATACCAACTGCCATCCTCTGCCTAGGGAGGGAGAGAAGAGGCAGGCCCAGCTCCACCAGGGCTTGCCTGAGGCAAGAGGACTCTCCCTCCATACCAACTGCCATCCTCTGCCTAGGGAGGGAGAGAAGAGGCAAGCCTAGCTCCATCAGGGCTTGCCTGAGGCAAGAGGACTCTCCCTCCATACCAACTGCCATCCTCTGCCTAGGGAGGGAGAGAAGAGGCAGGCCCAGCTCCACCAGGGCTTGCCTGAGGCAAGAGGACTCTCCATACCAACTGCCATCCTCTGCCTAGGGAGGGAGAGAAGAGGCAGGCCCAGCTCCATCAGGGCTTGCCTGAGGAAAGAGAACCCTTGTTTATCCACTTTTGTAAACCGCTTTGATCTTTTTTGGAAATAAAAATAAAATAAATAAATAATAAAATAAATAAATAATAAAATAAATAATAAATAATGTTTGTTTAGAGGTGGTTTGCCATTGCCATCCTCTGAGGCTGAGAGACTGTGATTTGCCCAAAGTCAACCAGCAGGTTTTCATGGCCAAGTGAGGATTTGAACCCTGCATTCTTACTTTCTCTAATATTATGAATCAGCAGTTACTTCATTTCTGTTTTAATGCAAGCTGTTTTAAGGTGCTAACCAAACCAGAGTTACCCTAGTCTTTGTGCTTCTCCAAATTTTGCAATGGACTTTGCTTTAAAAAAAATGCAGGCTTATTTAGGCTTCCACGCAGGCTTCCAACACTTCAGCTTGTTCACCTGCACTATGTACATGGTTCAAAAATTAGAAATCAGACATTTTCATCTTCAAATATGATACTATTTTCGGGGGGGGGGGGGGGTTGTTAAACATTCATCAAACATTTCCTAGAGGTGTGAGGCATAGAAAAGGTTTGGAATGATTGCTCTTAAGGAAGAGCATAGTATTGTATTCTTGTATCTGTGGCTAATAAATACTATAATTCAAAGTTGTTCTTTCAAACCCTTATTGCAGGCTGAAGACTCTGAAGCTGCTACAAGATCATGGAAATGGACAGTGGAACATGTACTTTATAAAGCTTTAAGGACACATCTTTTGCCACCAAAAAATTTCACAGAAAATGGCAACATTTTGCAGCTTGCTAATCTACCAGATTTGTACAAAGTATTTGAAAGGTGCTGAACACACATGCACCAATGTCCATAGTTGTTAACAGTTTGCTGTCACTGCAGGAAAACCTAATACAGCATTGAAAAAAAATTAAGACTAATTACTGTATAAAAGTGACTACTTTAGGTCAGAAACCAGTGGAGATGTTTGTTACTCAGCTTTCCAAGAAGACTAGCAAATTTTTCAAAGTGTTAATAAAATTGAAAAGATGTATATTAATAAACCATGTATTTGAAGAAAATGCAACTACAATAAATAAAAATGCAAAAGCCCAGCCAATAGGGCTGGATACAGAGAGAGAATACTGCCAACACGGTAGCCTGGGAATATCACTTTGGATAAAGAGAGGCACTATCATTTTAAAAACTACTTTTAAAATGCCTAATTTGTCTACACAGAAGATGGGCAATGGTAATCATTCATCCAGGAAATTTTCCATGCTTCCAGGAATCTAGCAAAATATAAACTTGTGAATTAATCTATACAAGGCAGCAGATCTATAACTACTATTTTCATATCTCAAGTACTGTAGGCGGGCCCAGGAACTTCTTTAGAGAAGAATTAGCTACTAAGCTGTATCCAGCAACATTAATGCAAATTGTAATTTCAGTCAGTAGTACAGTAATACAGTGTTGCTCTGAGTCACCTTAGGGATTATAAATTGTCAAAATAAAATTTTTCCAAAAGGAAACTCTAGGAACACTAGGTCTAAATGCCAAACAAGAGTGAGTGCTGTGTCCCATCCTCCCTGCAAATAACTAAGAGTTCTGTAGCCGAGGGCAAGAAAAACAGGATCACTGTCCTAGGAGAGCAACCTTATTTCTCTTCCCTTGATGGATCATCTCCTACACACACTTGTAAATAGCCTTGGCAGTAAACCCCAGGATCAGTCAGCTGCCTTAGGGTGGTGTGTTTGAATTTCCAGTGCAGGAAATTCTTAGGATTCAGAGGCATGTTAGTCTGGAAGAAAAAAATCAGTGCAAAGGGATCTTGTAACATCGTTGATACTACAATGGGCCCTCCACATTCACTGGAGTCAAGAGAACACTTTTCTAGGAACCTCTAGATTTTCCAGTACAACTCTGTGGTCAACATGTGGCAGAAGCTGACTGCAGAATGCCACTGGATGACCTACATATGCCCAGAGAAGTGTTTTCTTTAGGAATCCCTTGCTCTTCCAGCATGACTTTGTGGTCAACTTCTTACAGGGTAGGACTGGAGGACCTAGAGATTCCTAGAAAGATCTTAATAAAATCCTTGAATAATCAAAGCTGCAAATGTGAAGGGCCAACTGTAAGTGAAAGAACTCGGTAGCATGAGTTGTTGTAAACTTGTGTCTACTTCCTCAGATGCATGTGAGGAAGTAGGCACAAATCTACAAAAGGTCATGTGACCACCTTTCTTTCAGTTAGTCTGAAAGGTGCTGCAAGATCCCTTTGCAAGAATTCTTACTGCAACCTCCAGGAATGGACATATGCACACATAACTGAATTAACATGCACCTATGTCACTATTATGTTTCCATAAGTATTTAATGGCACACAGAATAGCAAGGTACAAGACACATACACAGACACGATCAATATTAAGTAAAGTGTCGGTTTAATAGATTTTTTTGCCACATCTCTCCCACCCACCCATGTTTCACTCCATACTTAAGCACCTGGCACACCAAGTTTTGCCCTATACAACAAAACATCTTATATGTACTACTCTTACACTAAGAGTAGCTGGGGATAGTAATTTTTAAAGTCTAAAACTCAGGTGTGTGTCACCCATGCAATAAAGCAAATTTTATACAGTCATTTCTATTTTATATAAATTTAAATATTTTACAAAAGTGTTTTCCATCAAAAATGTATAAAGTTTAGCAAACACAACCCCAAATGTATTTTAAAATAAATGTTATCTGATTCCAAAGGTTATTTTAAACTAATCATTGAAGTCTACATTGCACTAGATAGAAGGCACTTGTGCCATGTGTTGTCTTCAGCACGTAATTGGTTAGTTTGTAATGCAGCATCCTCTTGAATTCATGCAGTCGTCTCCAAGCACCAAGCATTATTAAAGCAGTTGAAAATAGTTCAGTGAATAAACTAAATTTCACAATTGTGAAAATAGTTTATAGCAAGAAGTCAATCATACAGCATTGGGCTCCAGCAGACTAGACTTAAGCTGCTAAAACTCATCATTTGCATAAAGATTCAAGCTAATTTTTTCATTTGCTCAAGTTACCAAATATTTTCCACTTAATTGTGGAACTAAAATTCACTGAACGGCTCCGTGTTCAAAGTTTGTGCCAAATGAAGTCTGTATTAAAACAAGCTGGGACAAGTTATTTCAAGGAGCAGTGCATAATGTTTTAAGGTTTCCTTGCTACTGTTGAGATAGAAGTGCAGTTCGGTTTGCCTTCATTTTCTCCAGCCGTTTTACTAAGTGGCTATTGGTCATCTCCATCTCTTCTATCCTGTCCAATGCTGTTCGTAACTAAAAAAGAAGAGCTTTGTGAGGATTTACAACACAGTGAAATTTTAATGCAGTTTCTGAACACAGTATGAAAGAAAAACAATATGACCCTGTCCACAAATAGAATTCCAAGACATTTCAACTCTGCCACTTTGACTATATTAGATAATACAGGACACATAGGATATATGTGGACCTAGATTTGCAACAATGCTGCAAATGTAGAAGGAGGGGGGATTCTATTTTTTGAACAGCAAAGACAAACACAGATGCAGAATTTTCCTAGTTTCTCTAGTTTATCTCACTACAATGTCTCAATCATTTCCCCCTAAGATATGCTCGCTTCAATGTCAAACTCAAAGTCAAGCTGAATGGGAGAGGGTTGCTACAAACTCCAGGCTTTATAGGAAAGTGGCCACTAGATTAAAATTTTAATTCTTTAAATTTATTCACATTTTACCTCTCGCTGAAGTTTTCTCTTTTCTGCTTTGAGTTCATCTTCTACTTTTTCTGCATTCTCTGCAGCAGTTTTGTATCTTACCACCTGACCTTCAAGTCGTACCACCTAGAAGACCGATTTAAAACAGTGATTCACTTTTCTTTCCAAGTGAAAGCAGGACCCATCTTATCTGAAAAATTATCTTAAATAACACCAAATAAAGAAACTTGAAACTACTACTTCCAGTCCCCACAGTCAACAACCCACCAGGCAGAGATTTCAGTTGAAATGTGTGCTGAGGTGGTATAATGTCTTCGAACCTCAAAAGAGTAAATGCATGTCAAGTATCAACATTGTGCTGGGATAAAGGAGGCTGGATACAGTTTCATGGGTTAACAAAGATGGTCACAACTATATTGCATAACACGAATTTCATAACTGTCATAAATCAATCAAATTCTGGTTGTAAATCAGTTGCATGTACTTTCAGGTTGAGGGGACATGGGGCCCAAAGTTTCCATACTTAGCCAATTGCTAGGTGGAGCTTCCTTCCACTACTGTCAAATCCTGGAGTAAGGATTGTACCCCATCCAATCAGTATTATTTACCCTAACTGGGAACATGGAGAGGTGTTCTACAACAGCCCTGACTGCAGGTCCCCCACCCTCCACTTTATCTCATGCTTGATGTCCCCACTTCTTTTCTATAACTATCAGTTGTGACAAAGAAGTGTGCAAGAAATACAATTCAGTGGGCTGACCTAAATACCCCTGAAATCTTGCAAAACCAGTGAGACCTGAAGGAGATCCAGAGCAAGACTTCACTCCAAATATCCTGTAAAGACTTGTACTGGTTAGAGACCATCATGAGACTTCAGTAAGGCCTTTGACAAGGTTCCCCATGACATTCTTCCAAACAAGCCTGCAAAATGTGGGCTAGACCAGTTAACTGTTACATGGATTTGTAATTGGTTGACTGGCCAAACTCAAAGGGTGCTCAACAATGGTTCCTTTTCATCCTGGAGAGAAGTGACCAGTGGGGTGCCACAGGGTTCTGTCCTGGGCCCAGTGCTATTCAACATCTTTATTAATGATTTGGATGACAGAATTGGGGGCATACTTATCAAATTTGCAGATGACACTAAACTGGGAGGAGTGGCTAATACTCCAGAGGACAGGATCAAAATTCAAAATGACCTGAATAGACTAGATAGCTGGGCCAATGCTAACAAGATGAAATTCAATGCAGAGAAATGTAAGGTTCTGCACTTAGGGAGGAAAAATGAAATGCACAGATATAAAATGGGGGACACCTGGCTGAATGAGACCACATGTGAAAGGGATCTAGGAGTCCAAGTAGACCATAAGCTGAACATGAGTCAACAGTGTGATGCGGCAGCTAAAAAAGCCAATGCTTTTTTTAGGCTGCATCAATAGAAGTATAGTTTCTAGATCAAGGAATGTTATAATGCCACTCTATTCTGCTTTGGTCAGGCCCCACTTGAAATACTGTGTCCAGTTCTGGGCACCACAATTCAAAAAAGATGTGGAGAAACTGGAGCATGTCCAAAGGAGGGCAACTAAGATGGTGAAGGGTCTGGAAACCATGCCCTATGAGGAACACCTTAGGGAACTAGGGATGTTTAGCCTGGAGAAGAGAAGGTTAAGAGGTGATATGATAGCCCTGTTTAAATATTTGAAGGGATGTCATATTGAGGAGGGAGCAAGCTTGTTTTCTGCTGCTGCAGAGACTAGGACGCGGAAAAACAGATGCAAACTGCAGGAAAAGAGATTCCACCTCAACATTAGGAAGAACTTCCTGACAGTAAGGGATGTTCGACAGTGGAACACACTCTCTCGGGGGGTGGTGAAGTCTACTTCCTTGGAGGTCTTTAAGCAGAGGCTCGATGGCCATCTGTCGGGGATGCTATGATTGGGAGTTCCTGCATGGCAGGGGGTTGGACTGGATGGCCCTTGTGGTCTCTTCCAACTCTATGATTCTATGATTCACCATGTGCTTCAAGTCGCTCTCCAAGAAGAACTGCGGGTAAGTCTTCATCTCACATTGTCACTTTTCACATGCACTGTTTCTATGGGCCAAAAGGCCTGGATTCTTTCTGGCCTTACATTGTCTAGATCAGATGATGGGCCCTATCCTGCAGATCCAGAAGATCCAGCCTGACCCCAGGGTAAAATACCCCTCGTTTTGCAGTTTCCAAGAAACTCCATAGCAAAAGCTGGGTGTTTGTCCCACCATGCTCCTTACCTTACCGGTCATAGGTCTTCCTCAGGAGCTCCCCCACACACACATATTTTATGTAGAAATGGGATGCCGGACCATATGAGTGCAGCCATGTACCTTGTTTTGGTGTCAGGCATGGCAATGGGGAGGGCTACTAAGTGGTGTGAACAAACGTTCATCCCTACCCCAACCCCAGGGCTGACCCAGATGAACACATTCATAGCCTGTCTGCTTAGGCCCTACATGTTAAAGAGTAGGCTCTCTTACATCCAACTAGAATGTCCATGGTTCCTTTTCTTGCAAATATAAATCCACCAACACATGAATACATCCACCAGTTCTGTTCCCATCTTGATATTATTTCAAAAATATTTGCAGTTGCTGCGAGCTCCCCAGCCCTAATATCACTGCCGCCACGCCACAAAGTGCATATCTGTATCAGGCCTACGTTATTTTGTTTAAAAAACGATAAACTGTTATAAAGAAGTTTAATTCATGTTTTAATGAAAAAAAATTGAATCCTGCTTTTTCTATATTAGAAAGCTTGTTCAACTATGTTTTAATGCTCCCTAACATTAGCAATCCAGAGGTATTAGGATTTGATGTGATTTACATCTTTCAATAAAACTTTAGGAATTATATGCACACAAGCGGGCATCTTATATATAGAGTATAGGACTATAGCAATAAAGGGATGAATCAGAAAAATAAGTAGCAAAATACAGTTCAGATGTTACAGCTACTAGCTTAAATAATAATTGTTCTGTAAAAAAAAAAGTCCTTTAAAAGAAGTTGTTTTGGTTGAACTTAAGTTAACTGAGGAATTTGCTTCTGAATGATATTCCTTGCACTATAAAATAAGGTATTAAAAAGAAACAACGGGCACTGGATACTGGTCTAAGAATGAACAACTACCAATAAACCATGTTAAGAAGTTAAAAGGTTTAAATTCAGTAACTGGTGTTCTACTAAGAAGTAAAATAGTAATAACAGCAAGATATTAAAAAAAAAAAAAAAGATGGCCAACTGCCATCCTCCAGCTTCGGAGGGAGAGAAGAGGCAGGCCCAGCTCCATCAGGGCTTGCCTGAAGGAAAGGACCCTCCCTCCATGCCAACTGCCATCCTCCGGCTTGGGAGGGAGAGAATAATAATAATAATAATAATAATAATAAAACTTTATTTATATACCGCCCTTCCTACGATCAGGGCGGTGTACAACATAAGAAATGAACATACTAAAATGGATAAAACAGTATAAAAAACAATATAACAATATGACAATTACAATAGCAGCATGTCAGGGCCTTGAGATGGTAGGGGGAGGGGGAATCACAATGAGGGGAAGGTATCAGGGGTATGCTTGTTCAAACAAGTGTGTTTTTAGACCCCTATTAAATGAAGCAAGGGATGCGGCCAGGCAGAGCTCAGTGGGCAACGAGTTCCAGAGGCTAGGGGCCGAGGTGGAAAACGCTCTCTTTGTAGTTATTGATAATTTAGCCTCTGGAACTCGGAGTAGCTGTTGCCCAGTAGATCTAAGTGTGCGGGGCGGATTATATGGGGAGAGACGGTCCTTCAGGTACTCTGGGCCCAAGCCATTTAGGGCTTTATAGGTGATAACCAGCACTTTGTACTGAGCCCGGAAGCGAATAGGCAGGCCCAGCTCCATCAGGGCTTGCCTGAAGGAAAGGACCCTCCCTCCATGCCAACTGCCATCCTCTGGCTTGGGAGGGAGAGAAGAGGCAGGCCCAGCTCCATCAGGGCTTGCCTGAAGGAAAGGACCCTCCCTCCATGCCAACTGCCATCCTCTGGCTTGGGAGGGAGAGAAGAGGCAGGCCCAGCTCCATCAGGGCTTGCCTGAGGAAAGAGAGCCCTCCCTCCATAACAACTGCCATCCTCCGGCTTGGGAGGGAGAGAAGAGGCAGGCCCAGCTCCATCAGGGCTTGCCTGGGGAAAGAGAGCCCTCCCTCCATGCCAACTGCCATCCTCCGGCTTGGGAGGGAGAGAAGAGGCAGGCCCAGCTCCACCAGGGCTTGCCTGAGGCAAGAGGACTCTCCCTCCATGCCAACTGCCATCCTCCAGCTTGGGAGGGAGAGAAGAGGCAGGCCCAGCTCCATCAGGGCTTGCCTGAAGGAAAGGACCCTCCCTCCATGCCAACTGCCATCCTCCGGCTTGGGAGGGAGAGAAGAGGCAGGCCCAGCTCCATCAGGGCTTGCCTGAAGAAAAGGACCCTCCCTCCATGCCAACTGCCATCCTCCGGCTTGGGAGGGAGAGAAGAGGCAGGCCCAGCTCCATCAGGGCTTGCCTGAAGGAAAGAACCCTCCCTCCATGCCATCTAAATATTATTTAGATATTTAATTTATTTGCTTATGTAAATCATTTATGTATTTTGTATATTTGTTTATCCACTTTTGTAAACCGCTTTGATCTTTTTTGGAAAGGCGGTATATAAATAAATTATTATTATTATTATTATTATTATTATTATTATTATTTCAGGGCGGTCCGTAGGAGCCTATTTTTGCTCCGCAGCTGTGCTGCAAAAACCAAACCACACGGCACAGCTGCGCAGCAAAAAAGGAGCCGCCTAAAGCGGCTTTTTGGGATGTCATAAGGGCGACGTCTCTTCCAGTGAATGACATGTGGGCACTGCAATGCCCACACGTCATGCACATGCCCAGCCCCCCCCCCCCCGGTGTGGGCTGGGCAGTGCTTTAATGGTGCCGCCCATACATCATAGGGCTGGGGAGTTTGCAGTTGCTGCGAGCTCCCCAGCCCTAATATCCCCAGCCCTAATATCACTGCCGCCACGCCACAAAGTGCCTTTCTGTATCAGGCCTACATTATTTTGTTTAAACCACCCTACCCTGATTCCCCTGCAAAACTGACATCTATATTCAGAATAAAAATCTGGGAATTGTTAGCCTGACTTTGCTGCAAAAGGATTTTCACACTAACACCACAGTAAAAGTGATAGGTTCATAAAGGTGTTTCTACCATCTACTGTGGGGAAAATATATATTGGTAGTATTGATGTACAGCAGAATCTTAAAGATACCTACATTTTGTTCCAGAGTAGTAATATCTTGTTCAGCTTTTGAAAGTTTAAATTTGAATTCACTAATTTGTCTGTTGGCATCTCCTAGATGAAAAAAAAGAAAGAAAGAAAGAAAGAAAGAAAAAAGAAAAAAATTAAGAGTTGTCAACTGAACAAATATGTCACTTTAGACTATATTGATAACCCCTGCTACTAAAAGAAAGACAAGGGAATTCTAAAATTCTTTTACTTGAGGGAGCATGGAAACTAGCCCTTCTAAGGGAAGAATGAAGCGCTGGAACTTGCCAAGAATATTTCTTCTGATGTAGGCATCCAACAATGGGTTAACACCTACTATTGCCCAGGAAGGCAGGGATTACACAACCTAGGTTTTCATTCTTTAAACCTGGTTCTGGTCGACTTTGCCCCAGTTCCATTCAGTGGGTGAACTTGATACAAAAGTATAACTTCTGGAGAACTGGGGGAAAGGGGGGGATCTCTCACTGACTAGACTTATCCCAGAGAATACACGGAGAGAAAATATTACTCACTAAGAAGCTAAGAAAATTAAATAAGAGAAGAAAGGAGCTGAACAACTGAACTGTTCAGAACATGTCAAGGAAAAACTACTAGGGAAGATTGTAGGCATGCTGGGATACAAAAAGTGTCATTTATATAATCTCAGGCAAGCCACCGCTGGCTATCTTCTCATACTGAACAGAACAGTATTTACTGCTGATTTCTTTTAAGCCTTCAGAAGCTGAAGAATTAAGAGCTCAGGAGTTTTAGCCAATGGATGCACTGGCAAACAAACTACATTAGCCCTGGATAATCAGATTTTCATCTGAATAGTGATGATTTGGTCATCAAAATTTTAGTCATGTGGTTTAGTCAAGTGGCTTAGTTATTTGTTTCGTCGACACGGCAAAACATATAAATGAAACATTTTTTTAACGCTTATGCAGAGAGATAAGTGAGTTTAACAAATGTCAAACTCTCCTATTGCCCCTTGGCAGTAGTACAAGGAGAAAGGGAAAAGACGCATCTCTTCCGGCAGGCCTTCCCTGACACCTCTTAGATCCCAGCTCCGAATGGGACCTATAAATTGAATTTGACCCCTTGCCTGGTGCTATTTTTCTCCTCAATCTAAGATCTATGGAGGATGAATTATGTTTTTAATGTTGTTGGTTTTAAATTATTGTTAATTTAATTTATTTTTAAGGGGAGGGTGGCTGGAAATGGGTCAATGAAGTGTTTTAATTTGTATGTTTTAATCTTGTACCCCACTCCGATTGTACTCACAGAGGAGTGGGCTAGAAATAAAGATGATGATGATGATGATGATGATGATGATGATGATTATTATTATTATTATTATTAATTATGAGGCAGTGACCCCTCCATCAGTCTACCTCATAGACCAGCTTCACTTCTTCCTGAATAGTTTTCATTGTAGCCAATCTTATAAGCACTTTATAAATATGAGGGACCTAAGTTTCTCTGTAATATCATTCTTGCCCCTCCCTCCCTTTCCTTTTTTGGTATGGGGGGGGTGCACTTGTTTGTTTTTAAATTATGAGACTGAAGACACGCTCTTTAAAAAAACTGGCCCATAAACCTCCAAGAAGTATTTCTAGATAAAAAGGAAGGGGGGGAAATGTTTAAAATCAGTGCTACCCAAAGCAGTGGTCCCTGGAGTAGTGTTGGTCCCTGAGCCACTGGCTGTCAGTTCCTGGCAAGTTCCCAAGAAAGAAACTAACAAGTGTAGCCAATGAGCACAAACATGGTACCAGTCATTGGCACACTGTAAAAAACTGAATGCCACTTCCCCACATCAAATAGCTGGGTAACCACCACTCACTGCATCACGCAAAATTAAGATACAAAATAGAAAGTAATTTGCACACTCAAAATGGCAACAGCCTTTTCCATAACTGACCCTCTTTGAATGTAGGAAGAATTTAAACTTTGCAAATGTGACTGGAGACTGAAAGTATACCTACTCTGCATTTCAATTAACTGTAAATCAGAACCATTTTCTAATCCTGTTAAGTCAGTACTTGTGCCATCATTTCTTGAGGATTTCTGTCGTTCCTCTTCCAACTGGAATTTCAATTTTTTAATCTGAAATACAATCATTTAAAATAAACTTGTGAACTGTCCACTATTAGATCTATTAATAATGAATAAATATTTTGGCATTTACAAACAATATTGCTTTTTATGACCATGCACCTACGATCACAAACTGCAGTCCACGGTAACTACTTAAACAAGCACACAAAATTTGTCAGATCAGAATCAGTATCACAACTTTCCAGCAACAACAATGTATGATTTCAAATCGACAAGATTGAACAGCAATGTAAGATAGAGAAACACCATCAGGTGTGGCAAAAGCAAAGTTACTGGCTGAAAGCAAAATCACCAATATAATTTTGGGCTAGGGGATCCCTATATGAGGCCTAAGAAAAAACTTGTGGGCATACTGGATCTCCATCAAAGCCTCAAAGGAATGAGATAAAAGAAACATCATTACCTGTAAAATGTTTACCCCTACCCTTTGCATAGTGATGAGGACATAATAATTATATTTAAAAGTTTGGGTAACAAATGGAAACAAAATTACTTTAGTGATGTCACAAGACATGTTTTCTTGTTACTTTTAAACCTTGCTTTATAAAACCACATTAGAGGCTTTGTGTTAGGAATTTCCAAGTATTACACCATTATTTTATCAATCCTAAAGTTTTTTTTTAAAAAAATGCAACAACAAATAATAATTCAACACGTGACTTGTTTATTTATTTAATTTTTCTTTCAGCCGGTAACTTTGCCTTTGCCACACCTGATGGAGTTTTTCCCATCTTACATTGCTGTTCAGCCTTGTCCATTTGAAATCATACATTGTTGTTAATAATGAAACAAGTACAGTCGTCCCCCAGGTTACGAAGGTAATCCATTCTGGGATTACCTTCGTAACCCGGAAGCTTTTGTTTCCCGGGGGACCGCTATTGTAAACGGACCGCGCGGCCGATTTAAAGGGGCCGCACGGTTTTTTTCTTTCGTACCCCGGGGGATTCGTAAGCCGGGGGACCACTGTAATGGTAACAAATCACTTGTCAAACAGTATGCTAAGTAACAGTACCAAATTATTTATAAACAATAACTTTCCAAGCTCTCGTCCCGCTACCTCATGGTGTGAAGCAAATGTGAAAAACTAAACCTATTTTGCATGTCTACAGCGACAAATTGTGGCCATTTACACATTTCTAAATGAATCTTTAGGAAAAGGGAATTCAAAAGAATTCTGGTACAAGCGCTCCTTCTTCCTTCAGTGTCTGTTCCTTAAAATATAGCTTTTTTCTGAGTCTAAGCAACACTGAACAACTAAATGTAGCTGTGTCGATAAGTATTGTTGATCAGCTAATGCTTTATGACTTAACCAACCTAAAGAGGCTTTTTTGTTTGTCAAAAGCTCGAGTATAGGCTTCAACGTCACTTTACAAACTGTCCTGTGGGGAGGGGAGTATGAGCTTTACCTGTGACAGCAACTCGTCCTTTTCTCCTGCAAGTTTTCTTAGCCTAATATCTATAAAAAATCAAATAGAAAATTAAAATCAACTCTTCATACAGCAAAAAACATCTTGCAAAAAGCATCACTGGGCATTAAAAGACAGTACAAAATGAAAGATTCCTCTACTGTTTATAGAATTGTTTCTGGGGCTCAAAGGAGAGCTGAGACAAATTGGGCTTTGAAAGATTGGAGTACAACATTTTTATTTGTTTGTCAGCTTTTCCTGGTTAAAATAGGCAAAGTTATTGCATTAAAATTAAAGGTTATAATCATTGCCAATGTAGTTGTCATTTTCTATGCTTTGTCTTTTCATCCTTTTTAATGTGTGTGTGTTTTCTTAGCCCCACCTGTACCTAGTTGCCTCCCACACACATCCCACAGCCATGATTTACTGTAGTTGCCTCTTCATCCATCTAGCACAGTTATTCCTGCTAGAATTTTGTAAGTTCTTTGGCATTGATTTCCTTTGCTTCATCCTTTACATCCTTTGTTACATGTGCCTAGGGCAGTGATGGTGAACCTTTTGGGGGCTGAGTGAACAAACTAAAAGGTCTTCCAGCACCAGGTGTTACCCGGTGTCAGGGGTGGGACTTCTGGGTCAGGACTTCTTTCCCCTGCCCCTGGCCTTCAGCTGCCTCTACAGAGACAGCTGAAAGCCTGAAGGGTTGAGGGGGGTGGGCAACAGGAACAAGTGCACGCCTCCCCCGCAATGCAGTTTCTGGCCTCCAGCTGCCTCCAGAGAAGCAACTGGAGGCCAAGGAGGGTCAGGAAAGAGGAGAAAGAGGCATGTGCCTCCTCCTCTTCCCCCTGTGTCATGCCCGGCCTTCAGCTGCTTCTGCAGAGCCAAATGGAGGTTACCCACCAAGTGCTGGGGGAAATGGCACTGCATGCCATAGGTTCGTCATCATGGGCCTAGGGTTTACCCTCAACCTATCCACAAGTCATATCAAAATCCATAATTTTGTCCCCAAACCTGCGCTCACTTTATACATGAGGTCAACTTACAGTTGCATATATACAGTATATATTGCTACTACAGGATGCATATGTTTAATGACTTTACATTTTAATGCAGTTACATTTAAATTAAATGCACTGATACATATCTGCCTAGATTCAGAGACTGCTGCATCTAGTCACACAGATCAGATTTTTGGGGTCTATCCAAAAATAAGTAAAGATGTTCCTATGTGTGTCAGACCTTAAGTTACTAATTTTTATCTATACACACTAAAATCCAAATTCAGTGATGTTCTTTAAAAAGAGTTTTTACCTAATGGTCCATCCCCTGCTGATTCCAAGACCTGGGCAGCCTCCTGTGAAACAACTGTTATTGCACCAACTACTGGTTCATGGTTGACATCACCATTTGGAGTGCCATCTGGGATTATGACTAATCCATGTTTCTGGAAAAAAGTAAAATTAACAATACCTAAGAGAGAGCTTATTTTTACTTTAACTGGCACAACAAAAAGTAATAGCACCACTGTCCTTGTTCATTTTGGTAAAAAGAAGATGTATGCCAAAGTAATGATACTGCGCTCTACACCATATAGAGCTTCATGCCCCAAATCTACATTTGTTATTTGCTGCTACTGCTAACATACCTCTCCTGTCTTCATTGTTTCCTTGAGGTCAGCCAGCTCATCTCTGAGCTCATCTCGCTCAATCCTAATGCAGTCAAAGTACTCTTTTTGTCTCTCTAGAGCCTGGAGGTACAGGCAGGTAGCACAAAGAAAATAGCACAGAGAAAGAATGTGTGATAGGTAAGCAAGATTTCTTGCAAATGAAAGATAGTCAGCTAAACAAAAAGTGAGGTTAAAAGGTGAAAATGAAGATTTACAAGGTCCTGTGTTTCCCACAATAGTTCTGAGTGGCACAAGTATTTCTCAGCTACCATCTATCTGGCAAACATTAAATGGATCAGCCTAATTCATTAAACTAGGGTAATAAATACCCTAAAGGCACCAGATCCCATTTGATTCTGGAATCTTCTCATGACTGATGTGTGAAAGAGGTTCATATCCTCGCTGAAATCAATAATTAGTGATGACTATCTGATCCAACTGATTTTAAGGAGCCATAACTCGCACCTAAATCTACAGATAAAATGACATTCACTTTTAAAATCATTAGTTCTTTTTAAAGTTGTGAATAAAAGTTATTTAACAAAACTGGCAACTCAATCCAAAATACCAATCTAGTTATCTATGTATATCACTGGAAATGTGCCACTTAAATGCTCATATATGGGTTTTCTTTTGGTTAAAATACATTGATACATGAACATACTTATGCATGATTTCTACTGAATGCCGTATTTACTAACTCTCTAATACTGAGGGGAGGAAATGTCAAGGAATTGACAAATTGAAGTTTTAATTATTATATTAAGATTTCTGTCTGCCATACCCAATTTAACCCTGGGGCCACAAACAATTCTAATGCTAACTTATAGCAGTCTATTCCTAAAGCCACTTTTCACCTCCAGAATCCATCTCATACCCCAATTTTTTTATCTTTCCAATTAACTGTCTCCTGGAGGTCAAACACCTCTTTGGTTACAGATTCTATTTTCTGCTGCATGCGTTGGTTCTCCTGCAATAAACACAGGGAAGAGAATAAAAGAAAGGAAAAGACAGGTAAAGAAAATTACACAAAGACAGAACAAAGTGAGCAGGTAAGTCAAAGAAACACAAAGGATGAACGATTATGAACAAAGGCTTACTCCTAAGACATTCCCTTTCCTTAAACAACATGAGTAGTTGTAGGGTATGGTCAACATTGTAGAGAACTATAAAATGGTCACTGATTACTTCAGAACCAAAAATGTAGTCATGTGTATGTTTCCACTGAGAGTCAGCATAGCACAGTGGTTTGAGTGATGGACTGTGATTCTGGAAACCAGGCTTCAAATTCCAGCTCGGCCATGAAACCCAGTGGGTGACCTTGGGCAAGTCACATTCTCTCAGCTTCAGGGTATGGTAATGGCAAACCTCCTCTGTACAAAGTTTGCAAAACAAAACCCAACAAAACCCAACAAGAATCCTATGATAGGGTCTCCTTAGGGTCACCATAAGTCAGAAATGACTTGAAGGAACCCAATAAATGTTTCCACTAGGGTTTTTAACACTAACATTAAATTTAATATTAGACTAATCACTATAAAGGTGCCAGATCCCATCAGATCTTGGAAGCTAAATAGAGTCAGCCCTATTTAGGATGGGAGAACACCAATTAATACGAGGTGCTTTGGAATATATTTCAGAAGAAGGAACTGACAAAACCACCTCAGAGTATTCCTTGGCTAAGAAAACTCGAAATTCATGGGTCAACAGACGGTTGAAGGGGCATATACATAGTTGAAGTTTTTTAAGCAATTACTTAAAGGACCCCTGAAAAAATACTAACATGCATTATCAACTTACAACCTCATATTCACTACCAAATTCTTAGGAGAAAAGTGTACAAAAAGAAAAGTGATGTTGGGCATTTTTATATGTTATGGTTCAAACACTCAACTGATGAACATCAAAGATGACCAAGTGCACACTTGCAGGACAGGGAAAAGAACACATTATCTTTTAACAAGTAGCCACGTGTCAAAAATGGCATATGCTACAACTCTGTTTTAATACTGTTTTAGATAATAAATTGGAACTGCTTGACTGGGTGTTTACACTGAGAATTCTCTACACATGGAAAGGATTTTAGTTAACCTTCTCTCCAGTATTTAAATATACAAACGTTGGAGGCAGGGGAACAAACGCTTCAGCTAAAATATATATACAAGAATACCCAATATGTTCTGCTACATAAAGTCCAAAGTATTCCCCAAATTACACAAGGTATGACTGTCAATAATTGTAGCCACACTCTTTTTTTCATAGAAGACAGACCTGAAAGCAAACCTTTTTGATTGGCTTTAAGTTTGCAGGAAATACAACCTTTAAAAGATCACCAAATGTTAGACTACCTAAGGGATGAGGCATGGTTTCACAGCCCCTTCAAATAGATTGCAATATAAGGTAGATGCTAGAGATTGATAATGTGTTCTTGAGGGGTCTTACAACATCTGTGAGATTTCCTGGGACAAAAACTGACTGGTGTAGACTTTCTTTGGCTACTAACTTTTCAAACAAAATCTTTGTCGCTCAATGATGTGATAGAAAATGCAAATCTAAGAAAAAGAAATTAAATACTAAGTAAACACTCAAGAGAGATGAAGAATACACTGAAGAATTATTGACGCTGATGACACCATGTTCTTTCCACAACAGCAGAGAGCATATATAATGTTGCTTTTTAAAAAGAAGGTCATTTTTGTTAATAATTGGAAATCTCTATGCCTTGCCTTTACTGAACAGAATGAACCTAAATCCTGATCCAGGGAGGTTTCTCCCATAAAATGCAAGAGGTAGCTGCCCCAATTATACTTGAAATATGCCTCTTCCACTTCAGTGGCATTTATATAATTCCAAATAGTAAACTTTGATTTTGCCATCACAACACCATTTTACTATGCTATTATATATAATGGGACTTGAGCACCCACAGATTTTAGTATCTGGGTGGTGGTGGTGGGGTTGCTTGAACCAAACCCCAGTGGATACTCTAATTTAAATACCCATAAAAGTATGAATTGGAACCTTCCCATCTTTTGAACTGACTACCTGTATCTTCTATTGAAACTGGGGCTCTTAATTTTTTGTCCCAGTAAAGCTGCCAAGGAAGGTATTTTTCCTCCTGAAGTCTTGACGTTAGATGTAGATTGGTGGTCTCCAATTTTAGCTTATCTAGTAACCGATACCTATGTAACTGGCAAGACCATATTGTACAAATCTTAAAGGGGATCCATTAGATCCTTGTATTTACAGGGATTTGTAAACCCTTCCCAATATATTTTTTTTTAGCTTTAATGGGCTAGCAATCAATCCATCATCTAGAGTGAAAAGTATGTTTCAGATAGGGTACAATAACAAGAGACCTGTCATATATAGTTTGCCAACTAATTTATTAATTTACTAGGGTCTGCAATAAATTTATTTTTACAACTTTTGCGGATTTTTCATCAGCTTTCAGTTTCATAGATAGGGAGACATTGTAGCATAAAAAGACCATGTCAAATATTAATAAAAGATTACTCTGGCTTATCCAGCTATTAAAATATCAACAATCTTTATTGCTTTTGGCCAATAGCCATTGTAAACAACTATTAAATCAAGATACAGGCGTACTGGAAGGCTATTCACATTAAGGTCTGTAAGATATTAAAAATATTAAGAGATAATAAAAACAGATATGCAAATGGACCCCAGAATGTACCTATTAAGGAATGTAGAAGATGATAAATTGGAAAAAAGATTTGGATAAATATAATTTTATATGTGCACTGCAGCAAGGATAACATATGCAGCCAAATGGAAAAGCAAGAAAATGCCAGAGGTAAGATCCTGGCTTCTGAAATTATATGATTACATGGAAACTGATAAATTGTCCTGTTTAATAAAAAAGAGGAACATAGAAGATTTCCAAAAGGAATGGGAACCATTATTAGATTGGAGAAAGAATGAATGGGGTGGATCTTTCATAATAGGGTTGAAATAGAATATGGTTTAAGACTAAGTATAATGACAGAGTTAGATATAGATATAGATAATGAGAGACAAAGATAGAGTTTAGTAATTTAATTAAGGTAATTAAACATGAGGAAAAATTATAATCACAAACTAAAGTAAGAATCAAAGTGAGGACAAGGAAAAAGAAGACATGATGGACAAGGAAGTTCTACATGTTTAGGATGTATGTGGGAGTCTGGGGCAAATGCAAGTTTGAGTATGGATATGTTTGATAAGTGTTGAGTGATTGTTTTGTTTTTGTTTTATTTCTTTTCAGTTTTAGAGGTCCTGTTATTGCAGCGGCATGTCTGCAGTTAATAAAGTAACAAACAATGCTTGAGCTTCAGAGCAGTGGGATTCTACTTTAGTCGATGTTACTGTAGCTTTTCATGCCTGCCTAAAACAGACAAGATGAACAGAACCTGCATCCAGAATCCCTTACTAAGTACAGTCTTCCCTTGGTATCTGTAGACTTGCCATCCACAGATTCAAGCATCTGCAGACTGCAAACCTGCAGGAGACAGCTGCCAGCCTGCCACCAGTGACAGCCGGAAGGGAGGCGGGAGGACGGATGAGTTCCATTGTCCCCAATAGTAGCGCAGTCATGTGGCTGCACCACCACTGGGGACAATGCAGACTTTGGTATCCACCGGGAGGTCCGGAACTGATCCCCCAGATTCTGAGAGTCTATACCAACTGCCATCCTCCATACCAACTGCCATCCCCCGGCTTGGGAGGGAGAGAAGAGGCAGGCCCAGCTCCATCAGGGCTTGCCTGAAGGAAAGGACCCTCCCTCCATGCCAACTGCCATCCTCCGGCTTGGGAGGGAGAGAAGAGGCAGGTCCAGCTCCATCAGGGCTTGCCTGAGGAAAGAGAGCCCTCCCTCCATACCAAGTGCCATCCTCCGGCTTGGGAGGGAGAGAAGAGGCAGGCCCAGCTCCACCAGGGCTTGCCTGGGGAAAGAGAGCCCTCCCTCCATACCAACTGCCATCCTCCGGCTTGGGAGGGAGAGAAGAGGCAGGCCCAGCTCCATCAGGGCTTGCCTGAGGAAAGAGAGCCCTCTCTCCATGCCAACTGCCATCCTCCGGCTTGGGAGGGAGAGAAGAGGCAGGCCCAGCTCCATCAGGGCTTGCCTGAAGGAAAGGACCCTCCCTCCATGCCAACTGCCATCCTCCGGCTTGGGAGGGAGAGAAGAGGCAGGCCCAGCTCCATCAGGGCTTGCCTGAAGGAAAGGACCCTCCCTCCATGCCAACTGCCATCCTCCGGCTTGGGAGGGAGAGAAGAGGCAGGCCCAGCTCCATCAGGGCTTGCCTGAAGGAAAGGACCCTCCCTCCATGCCAACTGCCATCCTCCGGCTTGGGAGGGAGAGAAGAGGCAGGCCCAGCTCCACCAGGGCTTGCCTGGGGAAAGAGAGCCCTCCCTCCATACCAACTGCCATCCTCCGGCTTGGGAGGGAGAGAAGAGGCAGGCCCAGCTCCATCAGGGCTTGCCTGAGGAAAGAGAGCCCTCTCTCCATGCCAACTGCCATCCTCCGGCTTGGGAGGGAGAGAAGAGGCAGGCCCAGCTCCATCAGGGCTTGCCTGAAGGAAAGGACCCTCCCTCCATGCCAACTGCCATCCTCCGGCTTGGGAGGGAGAGAAGAGGCAGGCCCAGCTCCATCAGGGCTTGCCTGAAGGAAAGTACCCTCCCTCCATACCAACAGCCATCCTCCGGCTTGGGAGGGAGAGAAGAGGCAGGCCCAGCTCCATCAGGGCTTGCCTGAGGAAAGAGAGCCCTCCCTCCATACCAACTGCCATCCTCCAGCTTGGGAGGGAGAGAAGAGGCAGGCCCAGCTCCATCAGGGCTTGCCTGAAGGATATTATTTAGATATTTAATTTATTTGTTTATATAAATCATTTATGTATTTTGTGTATTTGTTTATCCACTTTTGTAAACCGCTTTGATCTTTTTTGGAAAGGCGGTATATAAATAAATTTTATTATTATTATTATTATTGTATATGTGAATAGCAAAACAGAATGTAGGACAGCTGGTGAGCCTGCTTCATCTGTTACTTACAGCAGGTTAAGAAAATATAGATCTGTTAGTATGACCACCAAAACGAAAATTATAAGCAAACTGGAGGCTGGAGAAAGAAATCATCTTCAGATACATTTTGGAAGAAGCCTTCAAATAGCCTATAGAAGTTTCAAAATGTTTTGTTTACTTATGCAAGACTTACATGACGTTATTTCATTTCGTGTGTGCATATTTTTAGTTTTTGGTAACATTTGCTGAAACATGTTGAACTGCCCTTCTTTTTAGTGGTGCAGGAACTTATTCTGTCCATGTCATTTCGAACCTTGGTACCTGCCTAGGAATGCATCTGCTTCATTAACTTATGTATACAGGTACTTGTAATTCACCGCTGGTTAGACTGGAATATAAGGTGACTATTACAAGCAATTCTTACCAAAAGGTAAAAATGCAACTGCTTCAGTGTGCTTTCTATTTAACCAGCACATTAATAATTTAATCCCTGGGACAGCATTCCATTTCTTTTCTCCTACTCATTTGGAAGCTGCAAGGTATCAAATTTGTTTTATGCTCATGATTTGGTACTGACATTTGTGAATAAAAATGTCCTTAAAAGAATGTTAGCCAAATCTGGACAGCTTTGTAAAGAGGAATGGCTGATGAGTAACTAATTTCAGAACCGAAATCATGGCACTTAGTAAGGGAGCTCCAAAATATAATCATACATTTGACAGGCATGTGCATTTGTTCAGACATATGTAGCCACATTTTGATGATAAACTTTCATGGAGGCAACATGTCATTAAATTACGCAGTGTTGAATAGGTAGTTCAAAAGTTATTTTACAATAGTAAATTTATTATTGCAATAATAGTAGCTTATTAATTAAATAGTAAATTCAATTAATAAACCCTGTTCTTAAGAGTTTTGAGTCTAAAATTATACTGTAATTAAAATGGCATGTGGGGAAAAGGAGGTAAGTCTATCCTGGAAGTCCTGCAAAATAAATTCATGAAGCAAATTTGGGACTTCCTTGAGCACCTCCACTGCCTCATATAAGCGGTGGGCTAGGCCTCCTTGGTTATTGACTTGTCTTATTTTAGAGAGTGGCATAGAAAGAATGAATTCACAAACCGTTCTCTTATTACTAGGTTTTGCTGTTTAGAGCAATTAGGAACTGGAGATGGGGCATAGCAGTAACAAGTTAAACTAGAACCTGCTATTTTTAATCATTATATTTTTACAAATTAGATTTTCAATCACACTGCTAGCAAGGACAGGGCAGGTAACTCTGGTGTACAATTTTCTATTTGGAATCCCCAACATGAAGTCAGTCATACAAGATCAAACTACTTAGAGTATTCACAGATCTCAAAGATTTTAGCTGATGTCATCCTCAGACTTTCAGATTCCCAATTACAGAACAAAAATGGATATTTAGTCAGATTGAAGATAGAACTCAATTTGGAACCTGGAAAAAACTGTTCATTTTTTAGTGTTATTAGATTGAATGTGACAGGAAGTTTAGCTGCTTATCAGTCATTCCATATGCTCTGTTTGCTCTGTTAGCTTCATTAAGAAACATAATATATATAATATAATATGTAATAAATGTGGGTATGTATAAAATCTATAAATACAGGTACAGTTATATGATATATTAAAATATTAGCTCTTAAAATCTGAGGGTTTGATAATTTCAAAGAATGGCAAATATGAACTGTCCAAAGTAGTTTGTGAATAAGTAGCTATGATAATCCCTTTTAAAATTTAAGTACTGTATATTATAAAGGCTTTGGGTTATGTTCAATAAAGTCTATGACCAACTAACCTATCAAAATGATATACAATACAAACCAATATAGTAGATAAACAGAATGACAGTTATAAGTGATATATGGAAATATATCATTCATACTCATTTGTACAAATAAATTAATAATAAATTAAAATTAAAATAATTACACAAATAATTGAAATTAATTGAAATGTTGGAAAACATGAATATGTACCTCAATTAATTCATCTCTTTGGCGAATACCTTCTTTAAGTTCATCCACCTTATGCTGTAGAACCGTGCACATGTGTTTCTGTCTTTCTAATTCCTGTATTAAGCAAATATCAGTGAAGCAATTCAAGCTTAACTTTAACATTACAGTAAACCTAAACTACATTAGATTTAAAAACAAACACAACAGGAACATAGCCTTCTCTTATTCATCAAAATAAGATTAGCTCAGATGGATACTAGTTTGTTTTCATTATAAACATTCTGCCCCTTTGTGATCTACCTGGCTTTAATATGCATGAAAAAGTCCTGACAAATTTTTAAAATACACTTTACAACTCTTGAAGAAAGCAAAATATTTATGGTAGAGCCACCCAGAAAACTCTTTAGTAAGAGAGATATGATTCTCACTAGGGCAAGGGAGCCTGGAGCTCCCCAGATACAGTTATTATCTTCTAGAGAAAGCTTTCACATTATAATACTATCAATTGATGTAATGAATTACTCTGAAGATCAGCAGAACTGATAATGTTTAAAATCAAGGAAAAAGGAACCTAATTATTTGTTTCTGAAAGCAAAATGGGGCATCCTGATTGCCACTGCATAATCCATCTGATACCACATGAATGTATAAACATGCTTGCAGATCCACAAAGGACTGAATTTAAAAATATCTGACTCTAAATTATGGGCAGAGAGAATTAAGTAGCCCTAAGAATGACTGCTGTGAACCATGCTTCATCATTTTCATTAAAATAACTCTATTGTTATGCTTAATATACACAAATATTTTATGTCCAGGTATTTATAGTGCACAGTCAGCCTTCATTATTATGACCATCATCAAAATAAAATTCACATACCTTAGTCTTTTCTTCATTTTCCCTGTAGTATTCTGCTAATTGCTCCTCTCTTTCTTCAATGACATCCTTTAGAGTATCTACTTGATAGATCAAATTGTTCTTCTCATTATCTAGCTGGGCATTAGAAACCATTGCTTTCTTGTATTTTTCTTCAACTTCAGCAAGTGACTCCTAGGTACATATTTGATATCTCATTGAGATTACTCAAATAAAGCACGAATAAGAAAACGCACAGCAAAAAAAAAAAGGTGCAAACTATTAACACAACTTACTTTTTAAATGAAGGCAAATGTGTATTTAAGCTAAAATTAATACATTCATAAATTCAAAGTCACCAAATGTGTTATTTGCAAGACTGATTAAAGCCTATGTTATTCTACTTTTCAGGCAAGCCAAGCAACTAATTCACAGCCATAGCTCCATAACAGAACCTAAAGAAAAGTACCTCTAGAAAAGTAGGCATATTAGTCTGTTGCAGCAAGAACAGAATTATTTTATTGTTGTTTTACAGCAAGAAATATATTATAGAACAGACACTGTTGGAACAACGGAGAAGGCTTTCTCAATGGCTGCTCTTAGACTTTGGAACTCCCTCCTAGGGAGCTAAGATGGGTCCCTCGATACTCTCCTGCTAGCAAGTAAAAACATTCCATATTTCATCTGGCTTTTAAAAATTGACTGTGATGGGCTTTTAATGGTACGCTGTGCTGTTTTCTTGGATTTTATATGGTCTTTTGATGAATTTTTTAAAATGTTAACTTGTTAAATTGCTTTTTTAAAAAAAACAACAACACATCTATATGTTTTTACCAATGTTTCTGTACAGTCTGAAATGGCTGGGTGGTATTCATTAGTTCAGAAGGAAAACCAGACTATACTAAAACAAAGTAAATATTTTATGCATATTTTGAGTGTGCCTTGGTACAAATACAAAAAGTTCATGAATTTTAAACAATGACAATTTTAAACAATTTTAAATGAATTTTAATGAATTTTAAACAATTAAAATTCAGTCAAAATTGCCTAATAGAAACTTGAAATCTTACAGAATGTTAAGAACTCCTGAGCCAAAAGAGGTGGAAGGATTTCGATAAGGTCTGGGAATGTTGTGCTATTTAAATTTTAAGGTTTGTACTGTAACATTCAATTTTAACTCATAATGGTTTTAACTTTTAAAATGATGTAAGTTTTTTTAATTTTATATTTATACATGTTAATGCTGTACAGTTTTAAAAATTGTATTATTAAATCTGCTGTTTGCTGCCTTGAGTCCCTATATTGGGAGAAAGGCAGGACATAAGAAAATAAAATACTGTAATAATAATTTCAGAAATGAGAAGTGATGTGGACTTTATCCAGGCATTCAGTAGATGACTGAACTGATCATGTAAAGAGAGAGACTAGGGTAACCTTGTACTTTACCACTCTCCAACCATCCAACTTTTTAAAAGTGATAGCCTGCAGAAGAGGACTACAAGTGATCTGGATCCTTGAAATATCACAATTTCCAGTCACATGGACAAGCTGTACATATAGACCACCTTGTCTTCATCAAGGCTAACCTGCTCCCTCTTGTACTTTCAGGTTAACCATATCCTCAGTTGGGCTTATGAGTCTATCAGCTCCAGATGTGAAATATTTGGATGTCAGTTGAAATCACTTTCACAAAAAGGGAGGACTGAAAAAGACAGGAAATTGACCTGATAAAGTCTTTTAACTGGGTTGTTTTTTTGTTTTTGTTTTTTTGGTCTATTTAACTTATACTCAACCTTTCTCCTGGGATGGGACTCAAGATGGCTTACAATGCTTTAAAACAAGATTCAGTTTAAAAAAGAATTAAACAATAATGAGCCCTCCCTTTGCCATCTACATCTTCAGAGGGAGAGAGAGGCCTGCCACCTCCATTGGGCCTGGCCTGAACTAAGAAGAAGAGCCCTCCTTCCATGCCATCTGCCTTGGTCCAGGCGTCAGAGGGAGAGATGACGTTTTGGACCTGATCCCCTTCCCCAACACCATTTGCTTCTCCTTTTGTGCCGTGTCTTTTCAGATTGTAAGCCTGAGGGCAGGGAACCGTCTCATTAAAAATAATAATTGTAAGCCGCTCCGATAGCCCTTAAGGCTGAAGGGCGGGGTATAAATACTCTAATAAAATAAATAATATAAATAAAAATAATGCAGTCATCTGTCCAGATTAGCGGCTTTGGGATTCATGGATTCAATTATTCGCAAGTCCCTAGCTGTGTGCACATGTACTCCTCCCTCTCCGTCCCTTCCAGGCTGAAAATTTCCCCTGTGAGTGATAGAAAAGCCGAGACAGTGCATGCACACAGCTAGGGACCTGGGAATAACTGAGTTCCCAGAAGCCTTGGACTGAAGGAGGAAGTGGCCAATGCATCCTCCTTCCTTCGCTCTCAAGGTCTGAGAGAGGTCTGGAGATTCTCTCAAACCTTGGAAATGAAGGAGGAAGTGGCCAGCATGCACTCCTTCCTTCACTCCCAAGGTTTGACAGAGGTCTCCAGACTTTTCTCAAATTTTGGGAATGTAGGAAGTAGAGGAATTCTGAAATTCAGAAGATTGACTTTACTTTTAAAATGTACATATGATTTTTACATGATTTCTTTCCTGCAAACTACAGAGCATTCCTATAGTTATCTTGTAATGTACTGAAGTCCTGACTATGCTTTGAAACAGAATTCTATAGAAGATATGACGCAGAGTAACACCTGCCCTGCCCCAAAGCATTTTCACTGTAAGAGACAAGAACATACTGTGGGAAAGGAATGATAAAGCAACAGCATGAACAATTATGGCTATAAGCTTCATGTTCATTCCAAGAAATACTCCTTTTGCAAGGTGCATATACACTATAATTAAGAAATGGGTGTATCAAGTAGTGATGTCATACTGTATGCACATTTAACTAACAAATACTAGGAAAGAATGTAAATAGAACAGTAAAAAGACAGAAAAGATTGTAAGGTTGACTGATTTAAAATGAAGCGCAGAGGAAGGGACTTGACAGACAAATTTAGCAAATCAGTAGTGTATTCAGATTCTATTCTGCAAAAGGGAAGGGATGTTGAATTATTACTTAGATGTTTTTGTTTTAACAAAGGAGTTACTAAACATTTGTTTTGACTGCAAAGCAAATTCAGGCTAAATGTTATAAACAGCTTAAAATCTATATACATCCAAACAACCATAAAGAATAAGTGAAGAAAAACTAAAAATAAAGAGTTAATATGCAAAGAGACACTGAACTGGGAATAAATAATTTACGTGATGCTAACCCATGACACTAGAAGTACAAAGAAGGCTAACACATAAATGAAGATTATTTCCTCTTCTGATTAAAAGAAGAGCAGATATATGGACGTTAGATATACGGCTCTATATGGAACCTACAAGTTGACCAGTAATTGTTCTACGTAAGAGATAAAGGGAAACCTGGAAGCATTGAGGGATTCTTTTCCTTGGTGAGGTTGTTGCTGTTGTTAACATACCTGTTGGGTGACTTTAAACATTGCCATCAACTTCCATACCTTTCCAACCCATTCTCTGGCAGAGAATTTCCCAATATCTAAGTAATTTCTTATCATGATAATCAGGGTTATTTTGTTATAAAACGGAAATCAGAACTTTATCTTCTCCAAGTAAGTTTCACAGAGTCAGGCAAAAATTTCCCTTGACTCTGTTTTGTCTTGACAACCGTAGCATCCCCTTCCCATGCATATTTCTTGAAGTTAGGTCTGCTCTTCTACAGCAAAATCAAAATAACCAATCTCAGTTGCTCTGTATCTGTTCACCTTGGGAGCAGTAACTGAGCAGCTGGCTGAACGGCAACCAAGAAGCCTCTCACCCATGCCACCTCTCCAGCAAAGGCCAGTGTGGGCAAGAGGCTTCTTGGTCACTGCTCAGCCAGCTGCTCAGTTACTGCTCCCAAGCTGACCAGGTGCAAAGGGAGAAGCTTCTCCTTGGCAAGGAAGGATTATCAATCCTTCTTCATTGGGGCAGAGAGGGGTGCATTTGGTACGTGTGCCATTACAAGCCAAAGAAGCAATATCCTGCGCCCAAGCCTCACAACCGCCACTGACACTACCAGTGAAAGATGAGCTAAGGGAGTGAGTTTGTGTGGGCAGGCAAAGAGTGGGAGATGCCACCACATGAAATTATCATCGAGGCTGCATTGTAGTTTTAAGAAACCCTGCGAAGAAGTTTCGTGCAACTCATACTAAAGCCTGCGGGCTGCACCAATACTTTGACTGAAGGCCCCTCTGCCACCCCCTTTTCCCTCATTGCTGCCTTGCTGAGCCCTTTCCTTCCTCACAATCCTGACATCTTTTCACCACCCTCTTGGGTGGCATACCACCTACCTTGGGAATCACTGTCCTTTTTTACAAGTATTAATACTAAGCACCATGAAAAATTCACTAGCAGATATATAAATTAAATATCATCCAGTCTGTGATTTGTAGGTTAGGGACATGCTTTTTTTTCCAAGGAAGCAACATGTTAGTAAAGCTCTGTTAGTGACACTGGCAAAAACACCATTACCAACTTATTATTATTCTGAATGCATGCTCAGGAGAAACCCTGATACCTTTAGTTCTTTAAGTCCCTGCATGTATCTCCCTTCTACATCTTGTATCTGGTCCTTAAGATCATAGATATCCTGCAGGACATAAGAATGAACCACTGCATAAGAACACCACAGAGAACACAGTTTAATTCTGTTAAGCAGGAATTTAGCCTGTGATTGTTTCACACTTCGGAAAAATAAAAGAGTGTGTGCGTGTGTGTGTGCATAACTGACTAAAATATGTGAATTTCTAATTCAATGACTCCTATAACACTAAATCACTGGGCAAAATTACTCTATGACAATTCCAGAAAATGTTTAGATCTCAAAACTATCAAGAATTAGAAAAGAAGATTCCAATTTCAAGCATAAATCGAAATAAAATCTTCATAATCTTATCTAAATAATCTTATCTGAAAATGTATAAATACTGACTCTTGTAAACTGGAATGTTTCTACAACAGTAGCTAATTCTAAACAAGTGAAATATAGTATAATTTATTTCATGATACATTTCTTTTTATGGCTATTATAGAACAGTCATAATCTGTGGAAAACAACCAAGAATTTCAGTCATAAAAATAAAATAGAACAACAATAAAAATAATCTTACTTTCAAATAGTTTTAAAGAATTAAATACCTAAGCTTTAATCTGTGGTTTAATTTACAAGAGGAAGAAAATACTCTGAAAATAATGCTGTAGTCTCCTTTAACTTATACAATTTCTTATTCTGTAAGCACATCATTTAGTTGCACAACTGATAAATTTAGCTTCAGAGTATGCAAAACATTTTCAACTTATATGTTTTAGGACAGGAATGAAGAGGCAAAATATAAACTGGCATCTACAAATAAAATCTCTGGTCATTCTGCAACAAATTCACATGTTTAATAATAGCAGCTATGTAAAGGGTATTATTATAAATTTGACTTGTTCTTTTTGGGGGATAGGGTTGTGAGCCCAGTTGCTGAAAAGAAAACTCCAAAGCTGAGCATGAATTCATGAGGCACCTTAGCTCCCTGATATTAGCCAAGTACATTGCACCAAAACATTCCTTGGTGGACCTCACAGGGCTAACTAGGTAGATCCTGCAAGTCTGAAATGTACTTTAGGAGACAGAGAACCAATCCCTAAGGCTACAATCCAGTGTTAAGCTCCCCTATCTACTTCGAAGTGCGTAAGAACTGTCAGAATGGGTCATCTCTTTTACAGATTTTTTTTCCCTGAAAGGCCAACAAGAAGACACAACTGTTTTCTCAACGGCTAACCAACTGTAATCTGATTTAAAGATAAAATGCCTAAAAGGAGAGAAGTTTCACCTATGAGCAACAGCATCTGTGCAGCAGACTGAGCACCGGGCACACAGGTCACCTGGTCACAGTTGTTGTTAACTGCCCTCAAGTAGATTTCAGTTCATGGCGACACTATGGATGAGACATCTCTAACACCCCCCATCCTCCACTGCTCCGCTTAAGTTTTGCAGATTCATGCCCTAACTGAATCTAGCCATCTGGCATGTGGTCTTCCTCTCTTTCCACTAGCCTCAACCTTTCCCAGCATTATTTTTTCTAATGAGTTACGTCTTCTCATGTGGCCAAAGCATGACAGCCTCAATTTGATTATCTTGGCTTCTCAGGAGAGTTCAGGCTTGATCTGTTCAACACTTGGTTGTCTTTTTGATTGTCCATGGTATCCTCAGCACTCTTCTCCAGAACCGCATCTCAAATGAGTTGATTTTCTTTTTACCTGTTTTTTTTCACCGTCCAGCTCTCACATTCATACATAATCAGAGGAAATACAATGGATTGAATGATTCTAACTTAAGTGCTCAATTTTATATTTTTAACATCTTGTCTAGTTCTTTCATTGCTGCCCTTCCCGTTCTTGGTCTTCTTCTTATCTCTTGACTGAAGTCTCCATTCTAATCAATGTTTGGTCCAAGTTATAGGAAATCTTTGACTACTTCTACTTCCTCATTGTCTAGGCTGAATTTATGCAGGTCCTCTGATCATTATTCTTAGTTTTTTTACGCTTAGCTGCAAGCCTGCTTTTGCATTTTCTTCCTTGACCTTCCTTAGTAACGGTTCCAAGTCCATGGTATTTTTCACTAGTAACATGATGTCATCTGCATACCTTAAATTGATGATGTTCCTTTGTCCTGTTTCCACTCTGCCTTCTTCTAAGTCTAAGTCTGCTCTTTGTATGATGTTTTCTGTATCAAAGTTGAACAAGTATGGTGATAAAAGGCAGACTTGCCTGACCCCCTTGCCAACTGGGAACCATTCTACTTGTCCATATTCTGTTCTAACAATAGCCTCTTGTGCTAAGTACAGATTTCTCACCAAGTATCAAATGTAGTGGCACTCCCATGTCTTCAAGAGGGTTCCATAGCTTTTTATGATCTATGCAGTCAAAGCCTTTGCTATAAGGCACATGCTGATTTTCATGTGGAATTCCTTGGTACACTCTGTTATGGTTCTATAGTTGCTTCAGTCTTTTGTCTCTCATTTTTAGGGATGGGGATGTATACTGAGCATTTCTAGTCCGTTGGCCAGCATTTGGTTTTCCATATTTGTTGCCAAATTTTAGTTAAAACTACAGTTGATTCTGTATGGTTGAACTGTGGCAGTTCAATTCAAATATATCTGTTCCTGGTGATTTATTTCCCCAATTTCTTTTAATGCAGCTTCCACCTCATTTTCTAGAATATGAGATTCATCTTCGTATGATTCTTCATTCCATGTATCATTCATTTTTTCACCTCTTTTATATAGCTCTTCTGTGTATTGCATCCAGTGTCTTATTTTTCTTCTTCAGCATGTAGTATGTTCCTGTTCTTACCATTTAGCTTTCTGGCTCTATAACGTCCCCCTGATTTCCCTAGACAGATTACCAATCTGTTTAAATTATTTCTTTTAATCCAGTTTTATATCTGTATTTATAAAGGGGGAGGCTTACATATCCCAAAGGCATCAGATCCTGTCAACCTTGGAAGCTATGAAGGATCAGCTCTGGTTAGTACTTGGATGAAAGATCATCAACCAATACAAGGTGATGTAGGCTATATTTCAGGGGAAAGAACTGGCAAAACCACCTCTGAGTACTCCTTTCTTAAGCAGACTCTATAAAATTCATGGGATTGCAATAAATCACTTAACAAATAAAACTGCAATCTGAAGGATTTATGATGTTGAGTCTTGTCACAGTAAACTGTACAACTTTGTCCACATGCCTAAAGGAATCTGGACTTGTGTGCTGAAGACAGAACATACACCCCATTGCACATATTTAATTCTGAAAAACAAGTTAATTGTAGCTCTTGCAAATTTAATACTCTTCAAATAATTTTCAGATAAAGAAGATTATTTTATTTTATTTTATTTTGCCAACAGTGTTTACTCACCCGCAATTCACTTAATGAGGTATCAGGATCCACCAAACTGCTTGTATCTCCACTTCCTCGTCTAGATGAATTTCCACTCAGAGGTGTTGCTGAATTGCGAGATGCTGGCTAAAGAAAGCAAGCCATGGTGTTAAATTTCAGAAATTTCCCAGATAAATCATGCAGTCGATGTTTCCACATATGAATAGCACTGTTTCACATTTTTTAAAACAGTCCAAAGTACACTTGCTAATCTACTCATAAAAACACATCACTCAAGTTCCTACACAGTTCAATATATTCATGTTCTTTATGATTCTTTCAAGCTTAATTAGTCTCTGCTTAACAAAACAGAGCTCCTCTTCTAGCTAAGATGTGCAGGACCTCTTTTAAAAAGCATCTTTCCAACAAAGATGACCAACAAACTGTAGATCTGGAAGCGCATTACCTACACCAAGGGTGGGCATCTGCAGTTAACTTGGGCATAATTTTCTGGGTTGTACCAGTGTTTGAGGGCCAAACTTGTATATGGACCCAGACCATTCTCTTTCTCCTATTGTTAATTAGTTTGTTAATTCTTGCCTATGATAAAACTGCTAATGTTTGTTGCTGCTCCCTTCCCCCTTCTCTCTAGGATTCAACTTTCAGTTACCAGAACACTCAACTATCCTCTTCAGATTTCCTCTTTCACTTGAACAGCTCGATAATACTGTCGTGTTCTCAAGGACTCTATGGTCACTAAACACAAATTGCTGGAGGAATTAACAAAATTGCCCTCCTTTTCAGAAATTAAGATAAGGAGATTACAGTCACTTCCTGCATTTCTGTCTTGATCAATTTTTGCAAATAAGGAGGTGGGGGGGGCAGATGAGTGTTGTGAAGCATAATACTGTTAAAGGCAGCAATTTGGGGCATTCTGTGGATACTATTTTTTTCCCTAAAAAGTATTTTTTAAAAAATGAAGGGTTTGGGGGCAACTTGTGAGCAGCAATAAAGGAAATGGTATAGATGTTGGTCATGGGCTGCATTTTCCCCATCGGTGATCCAAACATATTCTGCTTAATGCACTGTTGAGAAAATTCAGCTTAAAACAGAAATAACACAGGTTAGAGTACTGGTTGTACCCTTGCGAACTAACATGCATTTTTGAGAAATAGCCCATAATTTGAGACCCAATCTGGTTTTTAAAAACTCACCCGAATATATAAATCAGAATATGGCCTATCACTCTTTTCTTCGAGCTGGAAAATATAAAGAAAAATAATTCAATTGAACCACTCCTTTCAATGAGAAGTCTCAGTGACGAAGGTCCCATTGTGTATCAGTAAAAAGCAAGAACGTTATAATTTAATAATAAAAAGTTTTTTTCACATTTTTCTTCCCATATTAATACAGATAATTCAAGTACACGTCAAACAATGTCATAAATGCAATTTATCAGCCTTAAAAATATTGCCATGCATTTACGATTGTAGTAACTTGCGTTTTAGGCTACTCTTCTGTCAAACAGGTATCATTACAAAAACTAAGCCTGCAGTCCTATACTGAATCAGAAGTTATGTACAAGTTTAACCGATATCCTGGAATACACAGTACTTACCGATAGCTCTGAGTATAATGTATGGAAATCCTCATTGTATACTTAGTGTTTAGCCTTAAGTATAATGTATGGAAAGCATCTATGACATCACCTAACAATCGATGACAAAATGATGGATATGCTTTTGAAATTTTTGAATTTCATTTCTTTTATGTCAACTGTTAGACAAATACAGTCGCCCATTTCGGATCCCTCCCCCCCAAAAAAACAGAATTTCACCTATATTCAAGCTCCATTGGCTTGAATGGTGGTGAGCGTCCCATTTTGTCCCCCTCCGTTTGACAGATTTTAAACTCCTTTGCCACAAAACCACATCATGGAGGGGGGCAACAGAAGGAGGGGGGGCAAGGAGGTGTATCGGCAGGAAAGGTGTTTCTGGGAGAGGCTTCCTTGTGAGAAGGTGAAAATGGAGTGAGACATGGGTTTACATTCTGCAAAGGCTTCTTTGCATGAAAATAGGAAGAGATTTCAATTCTGGCACTGGTTTTCTTGTGGGAAGGTGGAAAAAGCAGCGAGGAAAGGGTGTAAGTTTTGGTTGTGGCTTTGTGGTGGGATTGACTTCCAAGGGGAGGCAGCCTCCACTATTGACCTGGGGCCGCTTCTCCACCTGGCCATCACAGTTTTTCAAATCCACAGATACTGAACCCACAGATAGCAAGGGCCCACTTTAATATCCTGAAACTGCTGACAATAAAAAGTATTTTAAACCCATCAGAAATCTCCTGTAATGCATCATAATACTGCAACATGAAAATTCTTTAAGAACAAATAGCCTTGTATTAATACTCTCTATATTAGAACCCAATTGAAGAAATCATCCTGTGAATCCTTTCCCCAGCAGCTGAAGACATTTTTAATTACATAGGTATTTGGTGGGTGAATTTTACTTATGGAGTGTGGTGTGCTGTTTTGATATTTTAATTGTTTTCATTTTCAAATTGGTTTTAACTATGCTGTCTTTAACTTATGTTTTAATATTAGTATTATTTTAACTAATTGTAATTAATGTTTTAGTTTTATCTTTTTAAATTATTGTAAGCTGCCTTGAATCCCATTTTGTGGAAAAGGTGGGATATAACTCCAAAAAATATATAAGTATCTTCCTTGTAATGCACACCATTTGGAATGTTAGTTCTGGTCTTCTTTTCTATCATTCACCTTTCCACATTTCTTCACGTTCTGTTTAAAAGTCACTCATAAAATGTACAGACCATCATTACAAGTTTTAGATGTCCTTGCAAATGATTTTCTGCACATCTGCACTTTTCAAACAGATCCTCTTACATACTGATCCCAAATACCCATCCTGATAAAATTGTGCAAGTTCAAATTGTTTTAGAAATGTTTCTTAATTATCGGTTAAGATAGCAAGCACTATTGGCATTTTCTTAGCCATGTTGTGTAATGTTGGAACTGCAGACAGAACAGACTGTAATGTTTACTTCTCCGTGCCTAGCATGTTCTGAGACATTTCAGATGTCTATGTCTTTAGCATTTCCATCTTATTTCTCCATCTTCAGGAGAGATTGCTAGCAATCCATCTAAAAGTATCTATCTATGTTACAGAATCTTGATTTGGTAGAAGAGTCAGAGATTTAGCTACATTTAATGAATATATGTTATTTGCAAGTCATGTAAGTAGCCACTAGATTTCACAATAATGTAATTTTTAAAAGGGGCCCATAAAATGTGATAGAAATGCCCCCCATGCCCCTGGTGGTCAGAATGGAGGGAAGCCATAGTTTAATTTTGCAAAAACTATTTTAGACCCTCAAACATAGTGGTCTGGCATTCATTTAGCAACAAAAAAATTCTTTTTTTAAAAAAAAATGTAAATAGCCCTGGCAGGCTACACTTTATGTGTTTTGTTTTAGAAGGAACTAGTAAAGTTACTTGTTAATGCCTATTTTTATTTTTCAGCAGCATTACATCACATTACTTGATCTACATTATTCATTGCTCCCTTAAAAATTTTTCTTCTGAAACATTACTTCCAAGCTCTGTTTCATCCAGCAAGGATTATGAATCAAACAAAGTTTCCACATACGAATGTCAGTAACTTGGCTCCCTAAATAATAATTCTACATGTGCAGTAGGAAATGTCAGCTCCTGACTAATTTAAATGTTTTCTGCCATACTACATCAGCCATGAATTGAACTGATTTTTAACGGCCCTTGATTTGAGGAAAGAATTCCTAACAGAACCTCCTTTGTGCTAACAGGTTTCTGAGCTTCTCAGTTTGTAATTCTCTTCAGGCAAGACATTAACACACACACAAATGGCTAGGCTTGCTCCTAAGAAGAGCAATGAATTGTGTTTTCTCACCTTCTGATCCTCTTGTGCAAATTTAACCTAACAGCCCAGCCTTAACCATCATTAGAGGATTACAACACAGACCTCAACCATGATTAATGACAATCTGGATACACTACTGTACTATGGAAACTTCAAATTAGGGTTTGAATTGGTAAATTATAGTGAGGTTAATGGGTAACAGACAGAGAAAGTGTTGTATGTACACTTGTCTCAGGTCACACACTAATTTTTTTTTTTTGAAATTGCACTGAAGAGTATCCATCTTTCCGATTAAATAACAAAAAATTATACTATTATAATTTACATAGTGGAAGTTCAAACTGACCCCAAATCTTTGCAGTAGTAAATTACTTTTAATGATCACAGTACTCAAGATATGTTTTTTTCCACAAGAAATACATTAATTTTGTAGAGGTAATTACAACATCAACAGTACACTGCTGTCAAAATCTTACCATGCTGTCAAAATTACACAATTACTTACAATGCTGTGTAAATATCAGATATATCTGAGATTAATAGCATCATTAGCATTCAAATATACAGAAGCAATCTTCAGTTCCATTTTAAAGCCAAAAATACTATTTACACTTCATGAAATGTATCTAAATGTGGCAGTTCACAATGAAGAGGTTTTGAATGCAAAACTCAAAAAGCAAAAGTAATGCAGCACTTCACTGGGACTGGCTAACGTTGATGGTCATAAGAACACGGATTATCACTTTGGGATATGGAAGGATCATATATTGAGATCTTAAACTGTTTGATTGTTAATTATTGTTGATTGTGCTTGTTTTAACTTTGCTGTATTTATGTTTTAAATTGTATACTGCCGGCATCTAATGATTGCCTTGTAAGCCGCTCTGAGTTCCCCCTCGGGGGTTGAGAACAGCGGGGTTAGAAATACTGTAAATAAATAAAATAAATAAATGTTGAAGATGAACATTTGGCAATATCATCAAATTAGAAAAAAAAAAAAACCTGCATTCAAAACTCTTATTTATTTATTTAATTTATATCTCATCTTTCTCCTAATATGGGCCCAAGGCAGCTTGCAACAAGGGTACAACAAGCAATGAAAAGAGAGTGTTTTTAAAGAATAAAATATACTTATTGGCCATGCAAGTTAGACTCTATATTTCAACCAACTTGTATAACATTCTACGCTGTTAGAAACAAAATGCACTATACATAACATTTTTTTATTTATGTTGCTAGAACCAGCTATATGTGTTTTACTTATGTTACTAGGACCAACAGGCTTCCCATCGTATTCACAGGAAAAAGATAGTCACTATCAAACCCGCAGCAATGACATCAGCACAATACCAAACACACTCACACTATTGAGATCAGGAATGCTGACATCATCCAAGTCAGACACAATGCTTCCCCTACGATTAGAACGGCTGAAATAATCAGCTGCGGTTTCACTGTGATCAGAAAAGTCAGATGACTTCAATGACAAAGACAACAGAAGGAGAGAAAATGACAGACAGAATAAAACATTTCAGAAACATGCAATGTAATTTGACCATATTATACTTTTTTGTTCCTTCCACGGTATCAAATTACACACACAATTCACATTACCACAGCTACGTAATACAATCTCTCACCCTTCCTAGATAAAAACGAAAACAAAACAGTATTTTAAAAACTTAGTAACTGAATCAGAATTTGAATAGTCACAAATTCATAGCTCTGAAGGAGAGAAGGACGTCTGAATTTCTGCGGCCCTCCAGATGCTGGAGCGCTAGCCAACACAGTCAGTGATGGAGGAAGATGGAAATTATGGTCCAACAATAACCAAAGGGCCATGTATCTCCCATTTTTATTCTACCAGACCTCAGAACAGGCAGCGCTTATTGCAGCAATATACTGAAAGCCACAGAACCTTGGGCAGTCACATTCAGTAGCATTTAAAGAATCCTGTTGTATATGAAGCCATCAATTTTTTTATCAATCTGATCTAGAGCAGATGTTTCAATACAAGATTTAATCACAATGCTAAGATTACGCCTTCAATTAAATGCCGAAACATATAAGCCAAACTCTGCTCAGGCACATGAATATAACCATCAGAGATGCCGGGAGGGGGAGTTTATAGTCTGCCCTTCACAATCACGGGTTTCTCTTTTGCGGGTTTTCCTGTCTTTTTGCACTAGCCGCTGCTGAATTAGGTTCAGCTTCACCCCCTTCCTCCTTAACAGCCCCTGCACCACCCTCCTGGTTGTGCACAGAGAAGAAGTCCTCTTTTCTCCTTTCCTTTTTCTACTGCCAGAAGACTCAGCATCCCTTCTTTTATATGGGATATGCAGAAGAATCCTGGTAAAACTGGGAAGCTGGGGCTGGTGGCAGGGAAGAAGGGAAGGAGAAAGGAGGGGTTGGGAGAAATAATCCCATGTCTGCAGCGGTTGCCACTGCTGCTTCTGCCTATACAACTGGGAGGGTGGCGCTGGGGCTACTGGTCAGACAAAAGGAGAGGAGAATGATTAGCCATTAGTGGCAGTGATATATGGCGGGGGGGGGGGAAGGCAGAGATATTCGCAATTTTCCCATTTTTGCTGGGGGGTCAGATCCCCTCATCCCCATGAATGCCAAGGGCAGACTTTATTTTGTCACCTTCACTTTAAAAAAAAAGCACTAATCACTTAATTATTTTACTAGCAATCTCCATACATAGAGAGCTCTAATACACAAACATTCACCAACGTCAAAAGGGCTTGCTGAAATGTTATAGCTTGTTATACGTTGCGTTAGTTTTATGACTCGAACACATTATTTAAAAGCATGCATTGAATTATGTGTTTCCGGGATATAGTAGGAGAAATTAAATTATTATCCAGTACCTCATGATACTCCCAAATTATTTATGAAAAATATCACTCCATGATTAATTCCTTAAAGGGATACTGCTACACCACAAAATGTCTCTCTCTGGTTGTTGTTATATGCCATCAAGTAGTTTCCAACATGGAGATCCTAAGGTGTTTTCTTGACAAGTTTCTTCAGAGGGGGGTTGTCATTGCCATTCTCTGACACTGAGAGAGTGTGACTTGCCCAAGGTCACCCAGTGAGTTTTCATGACTGAGTAGGGATTTAACCCCTAGTCTCCAGAGTTGTAGTCCAATTCTCAAACCACTGCACTATTATTACTAGAAAAATCTCCACCAGAAAAAAAGGATTTCTCTCTGAAATATACTGCCCTGTTTCAGAAAGACCCGGTTCAGTCTTGGATCTTCCAGTATGCAGGAGAAGCTAAACTGGTTTTGCTAGCTGGATAAGCAAAACACAGAAGAAAACATCAACATTTGTATTAATGTGAACATTCACATTAGTGAAACAGAAAACATCTCCTCTATAGTGTCACACAGACACAGCTTTTAGAAATGATTTTGAGGCACCTATGTGAACATCTTGTCATAAAAGAAAATATTCCACAATCCATTTGATGTAGGGTTTATCAAGGGGGGGGGGCTTCTGGGGAAAAAACAAGGTTGGCTGGTTTAAACCTGGGTTTAAACCAAATGCTTTTTTAAAAAAAACACTCCTGGGTTTTTTAATCAATTATTCATATGTTGTTTTTTAAATCTCGTTATTATTACTATGTTCCAGTTGTCTTACTGAAACATCAATGACTGTATTTAAATGTTTTAACTTTAACAGTTTTTAACAGTTTAACACCTGTTAACATCAGTATCCAGTGTTGTTGCTTCTTTTTAACCACTTTATTATATAATACAAGAAATGCCATTCAGAAACAAATTCTTCAATTAATCTGTTTAACCAAAACTCTGAGAGTACTTCGTATAGTGTGTCTGTGTGTGTATGTGTGTATGCATATATTCAGATTTAACAGGAATAAAAAGCATTTAAAAAGTGGGTTTTATTGAAAGATGTCAATCATATCAAAGCCGTGATATGATTTAATATTAGAAAGCAATCCATAGATATTACAGTCACAGACCAGCATAAGAACAGCAAAATACAGCATACAAAATAAAATGAAATACTCACACAAAAAAGTAAACTCACACAAAAAAGTAAAAATACGCGTACCCTAAAAATACAGGTACAGATATGCATTTTTCTGTCAGAGGACAGAGCTCAGCCAATCCTGACAAAGCCCAACTAGAAATTCAATTATTAATCTGTGGTGCAAATCATCACCGGTCAGATTTTAAGTGCTGCTGCACAAAATG
The DNA here is from genome assembly GCA_034509955.1 of Urosaurus nigricauda. Taxonomy (NCBI): domain Eukaryota; kingdom Metazoa; phylum Chordata; class Lepidosauria; order Squamata; family Phrynosomatidae; genus Urosaurus; species Urosaurus nigricauda. The sequence continues at coordinate 67,802,503 of JAOEGL010000006.1, read as the reverse complement.
TAGCAACTTTATCTGTTATAGTAGGATTTGTGTCTGAAAGCAGCAAAGAAACAAAAAGACTATTCTGAACATCCTGGATGTTTGTGATGTATTGGCAAAATAAGATCAGTATGTAGGTCTCTATAGTACAGACACTGAAAAAGTACATGTTCCACCGATTTTATTAGACCACATTCACAGGGGCAATGTCTTTCCAGATATGGGATCCTCCAATACCGTTCTTAAGGACAGATGAAGGAAGAACATGGCATTGTGCAAAGGTGAAGGCACTGCAGTGTTTGGGCACTTCTAGGTTATTTATATATGCTACTATACGACCTGTAAGATCCTACTGTTCTCGCTGAAAATCCATTAGACACTCTATATCAGTGATACATTGTTTAATAGCTATTTTAGTCTGATCATATCCCTTGCTAAGCAAAGATATCAACGGAGAGGCCCAAGAACAGAATTTTAGTTATAACTACTTGATTGAACTCATCCTTCAAAACTCACAGGGCAAGACCAGTGGGATAAAATGATATTCTGGGCAATTAATGGAATATGGACATCCATACTATTTTAGTCTGATCATATTCCTTGCTTAGCAAAGATGTCAATGGAGAGGCCCAAGAACAGAATTTTAGTTATAACTACTTGACTGAACTTTATCCTTCAAAACTCACAGGGCAAGTCCAGTGATAATCTAAGCCATTAAGTTAATATGGACATCTATACTCTAGACGCTCTTTCTTTAAAAAACCTGCCTCCAGTTGCACAGCATAGCAACACATTTTAGGATCTCAAATACTGATCTCAAATATTCTGACCGTATAAGTTCTAATGATGCAAAATCTGAGAAAGATTGGCACCATATAGGAGTTGTGCTAGAGGCTTTGTGTCAAATAGTTTTAGAACTGTCAGTGTATAATGTCTTCCTTTTGCCCTGAAAACCCTGGCTGATCAAGCTTTCTAATAATGCTTCATAGTATTAATATAATAAGCAAAAAAAATTTTTTTCATTAAAAACTTTTGGTTTAACAACAACAACAACAAAAGTTGTGTGTTCTGTTTTGCTTTTTTAAAAACCTGGGCTTTTTCCAACCCTTGAAAACAATAAGGAAAAAATCTGTTTCTTCATGAATTTTTCTGGCATTTTTTCCCTTCGGGCCTTCACATCTCTAAACTTAGCATAACTTAGGGTCAGAACAGACAGTCCATTAAGGACACCTTTTGGGCATCTTGGGAGTGCAGTGTTTACACACCACACACTCCAAGACATGAATGCACAGACATGGATAGCTTCAAGACACTCGAGTGGCATGGCATTTGCAAGCCACCAGAAGCTGCACTGGGGCTGTGGTGGGGCTGGGAAAGGCGCCTCTTGCCTAGCCCAAATAGGAGCGGATCTTTTACAATCCTATTTGGGCTAGGTTCAAGGTGGATTTGGGCTGCAGCATGTGTTAATTTAATTTAACGTTAATTTAAAATTGTCAGGAAGAAAAGAAAAATACTACCAAAAATCTATACAGAGGGACTGCTTTTATATTAGGATGTGAGACCAGATCAGTGTTCCAAGCTGCAAATCATGTTACCCAAATTTAAGGGTTAATAAAACAAAACAAAACAAAACTACTTCAAGCAACTTTGTGCCCAGTGTGAATTGTGACTGTTCAGCTCAGAATCAAGCTTCTCAAACTTCATATACTTCCCCTGATAAAATTAGAATATAGCAAGCACATAACAATCATGCAACCCTTCTCACCACACTATCCCTCCGGCCTCGAACAGCACGGTCAGAGGATGCAACGCTCCCTGATTCATCATCTGTAAACTATAAGATTCAAGGATCAAACATTATAACTTACTACTTGATATATATTTGTTTGTATAAAGATTTGAGTACAGTATAGGTGATTCGATGTCAATGTAGATTTTTCTAAGTAAGAGTGAAACAGCACAACTCTGTGTACACCACAGACAGAGATACATTAATAGCAGGTCACACACCGAAGTGGGTAAGTGGAACTGCAGCTACTGGTCCCACAGAAGCCATGCAGGTTCAGCTACACAGTGTCAGGATATACTACTAGCTTGACTATTTGGTGCAGTGCTTTCTCTCCACAGAGCAGTTTTTCATTTAAATGTGAGGAAGGGGATAAAAAGGACTCATTTGGGCACACAATTAGTTAATTCATGCCCTAGCATCTAGACCCAAGTTACTGAGAATCAAAGCACTTCTTACCTGTTTGGCCCTATCTTGAATTTTGCTTTGTGCTCACACTAGAGCTTTTCCTCCCAACATAATACATTCTAGAATTGTTAGACTACAATGTATCCTTCTGAACCACCTCTCTGGGATGGCGCTTGGAGGCACTGTTATATAGTGCTCTGTTCCTTCCTGGAGGGGCAGACCCAGAAGGTGGTACTGGGGGACTCCTGTTCAACTCCCTGGCCACTGACCTGTTGGGTCCCTCAGGTTCTGTGCTGTCCCCTATGCTGTTTAAAATATACATGAAACCATTGGGGGAGGTTGTCCAGAGTTTTGGGGTGCGGTGTCATCAATAAGCAGATGACACTCAACTCTAGTACTCCTTCCCACCTCAATCCAAGGAGGATGTCCTGGTCCTAAACTAGTGGCTGTCTTCAGTAATGGACTGGATGTGGGCAAACAAGTTGAAACTTAATCCAGACAAGACAGAGGTGCTCCTGGTCAGTCGGAAGGCAGATCGGGGAATAGGGATCCAGCCTGTGTTAGATGGGGTCACACTCCCCCTGAAGACACAGGTTCGCAGTTTGGGAGTACTCTTTGAACTTGGAGGCCCAGGTATCTGCTGTGAACAGGAGTGCTTTCGCACATTTGAAACTTGTGTGTCAACTGCGCCTGTTCCTTGAGAAGCCAGATGGTGGCTTCATGCCTTGGTTACATCCCATTTGTACTACTGTAATGGGCTCTACATGAGGCTGCCTTTGAAAATGCTTGGAAAATTCAGCTGTTCAAAGAGCTGCTGCCAGGCTGTTAACAGGGGCAGATTACAAAGACCATACAATGCCCTGTTGAAACAGCTTCATTGGCTGCCAGTTTGTTTCTGGATACAATTCAAGGTGCTAGTTGTCACCTATAAAGCCCTACATGGCTCAGGTCCACACTGTTTGGCAGGTTGCTTCTCCTGGTATGAACCAGCCTGGACTCTGAGATCCTCTGGAGAAGCCTTTCTCCAGACATCATCACAAACATGGTTGGTGGGGATGGGAGAGAGGGCCTTCTTGGTGGCTGCCCCTAGACTCTGGAACTCCCTGCCCAAGGAGATCAGAATGGCTCCCTCCTTGATGACCTTCTGCCGGCAAGTGAAGACCTACCTGTTCACACAGGCATTTAAGGAATTGTTATAAGGACAGGCTGGGATGTTGGACCTTTTTAAAAAAATGTTGTAATTGTACTCTTTTTGATGCTGTGAAACTGCTCTGAGTCCCAGTCCTGGGAAAAGAGCGGGATACAAATAAATAAATAAATAAATAAATAAATTTTAACATGCTTAAAAAGCATGCTGAAAGGATGCAACCTGGGTACTGTCAGTTCATACCTTTTTCTTTTAACTTCAGCCAACTGAAGAACAGCATTTCCTTTCACCAGAATAAATATGAATGTTCATATGGTACTTTCACTGAACAATGATATAGTCGAAGAACTGTCTGATTACTATAGAGCATCACATTTATTGCTGTTACTGTGTGCCTTCAAGTCATTTCTGACTTGGGGCAACCCAAAGGTGAACCTATCATGGGGTTTTCTTGGCAAGATTTGACCAGAGGAGGTTTTCCACTATCTTCCTCTGAGCCTGAAAGTGTGTGACTTGCCCAAGGTCACCCAGTGGAGATCCAACCGTGGTTTGCAATCATAGTTCAGTACTCAAACCACAACTTCACAATGGCTCTCATAGCATTCACAATATTAGACGGTCATGCAAAAAGCTCAAGAGATTAACACTAAGTTGAACATTTACTTTTAAAGTTCCAAGTAGTCTGCCTTTTCTGAAGCAATGAATAAAATCAAATTTATAAATCTTAGTAATGTTAATGATGTTCATACGAATATGTAACGCAGCATTTCCAAAAAGCCAATAAAACACAGAGAATTATTTCATATAGTTTTCTGCACAGATGCACCCACCCAAGCAAGGAGATTCCCATTAACAAATAATACAGAATGCAGACCATTTCAGGTAACTGAATGTGATTTCATGCCACCTATTTCCAGCCAACTTTTCCCACTCTTCTTGATCAAAAGGCCCTCAACCAAGTTAACACTCTCTCCAATTCAAGCTAAGAGGATCATGGGCCAGTGCTGAGTCTCCTCACCACTAACAGAGGACAGGGGAAAAAAGGCTCTCATAGGCCCTAAGGATCACATTCCAACTTAACTTGGTGAGGCAAGATCACTCTTACAGAATTTAAAAGAGAATCTTGTGTGCTATTAAAAAGAGTAATTCTGGAAGCTATGACCATTCCTGACACAGTCTGTATATTATATAAAGTATGTGCTTGATGGAAATACTGAATTGTCCTTTCTCATTACTAAAACAAACTGATTCAAACACTATTAACATGTATGTGAAACCAATGGAAGAATACCTCCTTCACCACATGTATTTAATATACGACGCTAGTTGTTCAAATGTCCTGAAATCATTATGGTAATTGTGAAATATATATTATTTCTACTTCAGTGCAATATATATGTGTATAGACATGAACTTCTACAAACATTCTCAGAATGACAGCCAACAAAGATGCTGATCTCCAATTAACAATTTGCATCATTTTCTGTAAAACAAATCAGAAATCTACAAGCCATGCATTTATCAGTAGTGATTCAAACAAATGGTTAAACAAAAGAAAAGGGAAACTTTTAAGGCATGCAATAAACTTCTCACCACTGGACTACTTCGTGCTGAACTTGTTCTTGAAGAATAATAACTATATTCAGAAGGCTAAAAACATTTCCAAAAGGAAAGGGAAGTATTTGCTTTGTCAGCTATTTATCACTCAAATTCTATTCCATAAAGCCAAAACAAAAGCTCTGTAGACTTACAGTCCGATTACTATAAGACTTAGACAATTCACCACCATATAACGATGCCTGAAGAATAGAGAAAATAGTATTTATAGTCAGAGTAATAGAGAGAACAAGCACTAGATTATACAACAGGACTTGTCAACCATGCAGTCCCACAACCCAATTTCAGGCATCTAGAAAGAGGTACAGACTGAGAGGAAGAAAGTCAGATAGAAGAAAGGCAAAAGAGGGCAAACAGGGTCCGATAGAGAAAAGGGGAGAGGGTCTGATAGAGAAAAGGGAGAGGGTGAATGGGATTAGACATCAAGGGTCAATGGTATTTCCCTCTCCTGGCAGCCTGTTTGACAATGGGTGGAAGACAGAGACAAAAGAGGCTTATCCTGTTCACCTTCATCTTTAGATCATCCATCACTATTCAACCCAAGACATTCCTATCAAGGGAACACATAGCTTGCCCAACTCTTGCCTCTACCCTTTCAGTACCTTTCCCAAATGCAAATACACATGCACTTTGTACTAAACGATGTACAGTGGGCCTTTCGTATCTGCTGGGGCTTGGTTCCAGGACCCTCCATGGATACCAAAATCCATGGATATTACAATCACATTCTATACAGTGGCATAGTAAAATGGTGTCTTTTATATAAAATGGCAAAATGAAAGGTTTTTTTTTTCCTGGAATTATATTTTTTGGAATATTTTCAAATCATGGATGCTTGAACCCATGGATAGAGAGGGCCAAACATATATTTTAAACCAAAATGTTGCTAAATTACACTACATGCACATGCTGTGTTATCTTTAACAGAACTCCCAGAAAATTATTATTTTCAGCATTATTGATATTGCTGAAATACATTTGTTAACCAAAAAATTCTCAGCTTTGAAAGAATAAAAACCAATTGCCCTGAATATAATTACATTTCAGTATCAGAAGTGTTTACTACAAATAAAAAATGCAATTGTGCATGCATTTTTCTAACAGTTCATCAGCATTCAAAGACAGATTATTAATTTACTCTAACCCACTATTTTAACACAGTACAGTTGGCACTTGGTATCCGTGGGGGATCCATTTCAGAGCCCCCTGCAGATACCAAAATCCGTGGATGCTCAAGCCCACATTGGCTCCAATGGTGGAGCAGCCACATGGCCATGCCACCATTAGGGACAAGTGAACTTCTTACCTGCCTCCCTGCCAAGGACTCGGAAGGCCACAGAATTCACTCTGCCAGAATAAAAACAGTGAATCAGGACCCGCCACAGTTGCCTGGGAGATGTCCGCTGGTCTGCCTCGGTGTCCGCCTCTCCCACATTCTCATCAGCCACTGGTCCGAGAGAGCTGTCAATCACACATTCCTCAGCCAGCCCACTCCCCGGGTGATTGATGCCCCCTTCTAACCAGTGGCTGGCGAGAATGTAGGAGAAGCAGGTGCAGAGGCAGCCTAGCAGGCATCTCCCTGGCAACTGTGGCGGACCCCGAGTTCACTGTTTTTGTCCTGGCGGAGTGAATTTTGTGGCCTTCTCAGCCCTCGGCGGGGAGGCAGGTAAGAAGTCCTATTCCTAAAAGTGGTGTGGCCACATAGCCATGCCACCATTTTGGCCAATGCAAGCTTGGTGCCTGCAGATGCTTGAATCCGTGGCAAGTCCACGGATACTGAGGGCTGACTGTGCAATGTTTACGTATAATACTCTGGGAAATTTTCCCATCTTTTTTTATGAAACTTTCGCATGATTCTGCAGTACCTACAAGCATCCCTTGCATATCATTTCAGCAGGTTCACAAATTTAGCATAAGTTTAGTCATCAGACATGTGTTCAAAAAGCTTCTAAGAGTTTGATAAGGCAGCAATATTACAAATGTCATGCCATAATCCAGAAAATACCATGAGGCGGGGGGAGAAGAACAGCAGCATTTGTTCATTTAAACTTCTCATCTAAGATTCTTTCCTATTAACTAGGCAATAGCAATTACTACTACTACTACTACTACTATTATCATTATAATTACCATTATTATCCTATCTGTTCCTCTAAATAGACTAAAAGAGGCTTACAAATTAAAACACAGTAGTTAAAACATATGATAGGCTAACATTAAAAAGTAAACTGACAATAACATTACGAATAATTTAAACCTCACAATTAAAAATAATAAAAAACAGTTTAAAAAGAATAGAAATAGAAAGAAGTATTTCCCATTCCAATTACATAATGACTCATTTGCCTTGAATCCTCCCTATGATAGTTTGTTTATTATCTGTTTCTGCTGGAAATAAAGGAAGCAGAGTATAGATTTCTAGGACAAATATTGGAAGTATCCCAGAAACTATCAAAATGAATCCTTGCTAACATTCAGGAGACATTGGGGCTTTCTAGATTGGCAGGAAAGTGTGACATGAAGTTGCCTTTTCCTTAATGCTTAGCAGCTGCACCACAGCCTTTAGATGGAGCTGTGATGTTCTGCAGTTTTTAAAAAAGAAGCTGGGAACACCAGCACCTTTTTAAAGGCGCTTCTTCTCCCCTAAAACGCAAAAAAGTGTTTTCATGGTACACTTTCCCTTTTTCTCATCTAAAGGCTAGAGTTTCATGCAGCCATGAACACACTTCTTTTTGCCAATCTAGAAAGCCCCAGAGAACAACAGAATAACACAGGTTAACTTTTCTGATAAATCCTGAATAAATAAATGGAGCTGTAAAGCACTGTACAGGCCACTTTTATGTACCACAGATACCTGAGCAAGCTACAATTCAATGGGCACTATGCACTGTTGGAACAATTCTCAGGACTCAGATCTCCCAGGCACGAAGGCAGTGATGAACCTCACCATATATATAAAGAAACAGTCAATACTGATGCATACAAACACTATCATGTACATTTTATATTTCACATAAAGTCATTAGGTTTGAAATGTGTCGGCTTAAAAAAAAAGCATTGCCGTTTTAACCTTCCACAGTTTGTGTATACTTTGCCTTTCCTCAAAATGACTTTCTCCCTTAGATTATAACCTTAGCTTTCCCAAATCATAACACACAATACTTCCAGGTCACACTACTCTCAGAATGCAAAATAAAGGCAAGCATGCAAATCTGCATACGAACCAAACTGGCACTTCTTATCAAACCAGTGTTTACATCTGGAGACACCTACAGAGGAAAGCACCTTCTTTAGCTTTACAAAATTTTACAATACCAAAACATAGACTGTTATATCACACGCTACTAACCCTGTAAGCTTTAGTTGTTGCCGAAGGATCACTGTACAGAGATGATGACTGTGACAAAAATAAAACACTTTTTTATTAAATATGATGCTCTAAAGTGAAGCACAATACATTCTGTATATAAGATACACAAGCACATGTACAAAACTGTTAGTATTGTCATAAAGTAAAACCATCAAAATGTAAAGGAACTCCAAATGAATCCAAACTGGGAATAAGACAAAACTTTAAAAAATATTTTAATAAAGACTGAGCTGAATTTTCACTACAAATAGTTTGTGAATAGTAAAACACAATACATCAATCAGTTAATCATGATGCTTTCAAAAACAGGCAAACTGAAAAATAGCAGTCACATCATACAAAGTTAAACGAATGCTACAGCAGTATGTTAATCCAAACTACAACATCAAAAAATAAGCCAAGTTTTTCTGCAACGGTGGTGTTAGCTTCCATGCTGTAAGTCATGACTATGAATCAGACTGTTCAGCTTACAAAAATAAAAATAAAAAACCATAAAAATCATGAGACAAACCCGAGGATGGTAGGTAGAAAGTGGTTTGCTATGTCTAAGACTGCTATAATTTCGTTGGTCGTGGTAAAATCCACTCTGTCAAATAAAAATAGAAATTGCAAGGTTTTTAAAGGTAGTCAAACAGAACATTGAGTCTGGATGAGCTGGCAGCCATATACATATTAATATGCTACATGTTATTTAATTATTCCCACATTGTATGTAATTCCTAGAGCAGCTACATTTACCACATAAAAACTGGTTAAGCTCTTGTATTGATCTGCATCAGTAACATTTACTTTAAAAAACTACATGTGGTTAGCAAGCAGGATGTAGTTTTACTATATTTCAGTGTACACAAATAGACTGCTGCTGCAGCTATTAACTTCCAGTTTAGTGCTATAAATCTCATGTACTAAAAATGAACGAACTGTTCAATCTTGAGTATTTCACAAGATTAAGTTGCAATCTAGGCCTCCAGGCAAGACAATTCACAGAATTTAATCATCTGTAATCTGATTATCTGTTTAAAAAAACCCAGCTATTTTAAACCCACCAACTGTTCTGCAATTGTACACAAATGTTTTCTAGAAATCAAGACATTTAAGCTCTGTTGCAATAATTCACTGAAGTGGTTTCAGATGTTTACTTTAGTACAAGCATCTGACCTTATATAGGCTGTTTCTCAATGGAATTTCAAGCACTCATTACTGAGGGGATTAATCAAATAGATTCTTGTGTCCACTGACAAAAAATACAAAACCACAATTTGACGTTAAAGCTGTGTTGGAATCAAGCATACCTTCAGATGTTTTTAGGCTGAAAGCCCCAGTAACCTCAGCAAAATCTGGAGGACCATGTGATTACCAACCCAACTTTACTGGGCTCATCAATAAGTTCAATACAGGTAAACATCAGTTAATGAAAGAGATACGGTATGTTCCTGGGCATTATTTAACAGAAAATTTGGTACCAGAGACTGAAATGGCATGGAAAGAATTGGGATAGATTCCTACACCACAAACAAAGAAGAGTAGTTCAACCTATTTTGGCAAACTTTTCATTTGGAATTTAACAGTATAGCAATATAGCAAATAGCAAGTTAATTTCATAGCAGCTGCTATTTACTTTGCCCATTGTAGGATGGGTTAGAGCAAAATCCCATTCTTTCACAGCTCATATTATTGCACTGTTTACTGCAGGCACACTGCTTCAATCCAACATCAAAAGTCTGTACAGTGGTACCCCGGGGGTACGAAAACCCCGGGGTACGAAAGAGCCGGGGCTGCAAAAACGGCCCCGGTTCCCGAAAAAAAACCGGGGTACGAAAGAAAAAACCGTGCGGCCCCTTTAAATTTGCCGCGCGGTGCAGCAGACAAAGCGGTCCCCCGGGTTGCGAAGACTTCTGGGTTATGAAAAGTAATCCGGAACAGATCACTTTCGTAACCCGGGGGACCACTGTATTTCTCCAGCTCTCCTTTACCATCCTCCGAAAGCCAATCCTTCTAAAAAAAAAAAACCTTCCAGCTACACAGAAGACAAGGAGGAAAAGGAGGGGTGTGTGGATGTAAAAAGACTTTGTAAAAAGAAGCTTCTCTGACAGAGGCTTTGTTTACTGAGGTATGCCTATAGTTCAAAGTTTCATATTTCAAAGATGAAAGAACACCGAGCTTGAAAGTTAAAATGACCTAAACACTGGACAAATAGCAAATCCCATTCCCAGTGGTTTTTATTATTATTATTATTTCTGAGTATATGGGCTTAACTACTGTTTCAGAAAGCAGATAGGATCTGTTCTTTCAGCAAGATTTTGTTCATCTTTGAGAACCACCTATGTAGTCAATGTAGGAGAATATTAAATAAAAAAACCATAAGGGGTTAAGGAATAGTAAACCCAACTGAAATCACTAACCAAGAGATCTTTATAAGAGCTAGAAGGCTTCTTCCCAGCATAAGCATCACCATAAGTATGGCTCTGTTAAGTAAAAATGTAGAAAATTAAAATTATCAAAGAGTAATGGCATCCAAACAATTTTAATCCATAATGTAGTAATTTTAGCAAAGCACTTCCTAAACATGAAGTCTGCTAACCAATGACCTACAGAGAAAAAAATTACAAAAAATAAAGAAGTGAGTAAAACAAATAAGTATAAACAACACACATCCCCACTGTACTCTGTAACGTACTCAGTGGGTTTCTTTTCCCTGTTGCCTATTATTCAATGCCATCCATTGACACATATTTCAGACATATCACCTCAGATGACGTGCTGAATGTTATGCTTAATGATGCACTCAAGTCTTTCTAAAGATTATCTTTAAAAAGTGGCACACAGGCAGAAGAGCCATTATGGCTGGTAATGGATAAAGTACTCATGCACAACTTAACAGCAGTCAATTCATCCAGAAATGCAACAATTTGAGCTGCTATCTTACCATCTACAATGCAATGGAGAACAGAGGAAAATTGTCCAACACGAGTCCTCCCCATAAATCTCTCATCCAAAGTATCAGTTCAAAGGAGTGATTTCTAACCTTTATGAAGATACTTACTTAACACAAGAAAAAATTGAAAAACTGCTGAGATTAAGAAAAATAAATGGTGTCACACCTCTATATAATAGAGGAAAGAGAGTACAAACATGAAGGTGGGGTTGATGTAAAACACAGTTACAAAGTACATATTAATGTTATGCTATTTTCTCTATTACTGTCCATTTGAAGTTTGCACCCTGTACAGAGGCTCTGTATTAGTAATAATGACAGAAAATTATATTTATATTTTGAACAGGAAAGTAACTACCGTGCTTGGATTCCTGCCTATCTCATAAAGGTAAAGGTAAAGATATTCCCCGTTGACAAGGTTGTCAAGTCGTGTCTGACCATAGGGGGTAGTGCTCATCTCTGTTACTAAGCCGAAGAGCCAGCATTATCAGAGATTACTGTACTCTGTGATCATGTGGTCAGCATGATTGCACAGAATGCTGTTTACCTTGCCTCCAAAGTGGTACCTATTTTGTTTATTTGCATGCTTTGCAAGGTTGGCAGAAGCTGGGACTATTGATGGGACCTCACCCCATCATGCAGTACTTGGGCCTTGAACTGCAAACCTGCCAATCTTGCAATCAACAGAGTCAGCATCTTAACCACTTGAGCCACTGCATCTCTGTAACTCATATCTTGACTCAAAGATCTGAGACCTCGTTTTGCAAAAAAAAAAAAAAAATTAGGCATTAAATAATATTTATTACTGCTAGAACAAACAGGTAGAAAACAGCAGAAGTTGGTGGATCCAATGTCTTTAGGGTAATAAATCTACCCTGGGTTTTAGTCTAAACCTTAAAAGAATGTCTTAGGTTTCTGGATCTGTTTTGGGGATAGAATTCAACATAGCTCCTTTCACATTAAAACCCAAAGCAGATTCAACAGTCCCTTTGCATTGATACCACCAACCATAACTGTGAGGAAGAGCTTACCCATTCCTTTAATAATGTACTGTATATCTGCTCCACTCCAAATCAGTTACAAGTCAGTTACACCACCATCATCCAATATGTTCCAGAGGACCCATCGGCTTTGGGGCCTGGGTCTCATTTGTATGCTGATGAGACCGAGTTCTCTCTTCTTCAAAAGATGTCAAGGAAACTATAAAAATCATATGTAGTGTGGGTACTGAGTAGCCAGAAGAGGCTGTGTCTAGACAAAATGGTAATGGTCAGTAGAAAGGCTATCCCACGATTGCTAGTCCAACCATCTCTAGAAAGGGTTGGACTCCTTCTGAAGAACTGGGTTCATAGACTGGTGGTTGTCTCAAATCCATCATTGATCTTAGATGGTGGCTCAGAGTGCCTTAGCTTCATTTTGGCTACTGACCTCTCTTTTCCCGGACAAAAATGATCTGGCCCTATGTTTAGTGTAGCATAACATATTCTTGACAGGTGTCTGGAAATCACAGTTACTGTAAACCATAAGCACCAGACTTCAGTCTGGAGGACATTTTATAAATCAAACAACCAATCTTGAAACAGCTTCACTTAGTTCCTCTCCTTTTCTGAGCTAAATTCAAGGCACTGATTCTTATCTATAAAGCCCTAAATAGCTTAAGTCTAGGATATAAGAAACCGCCTTCTCTTAGTTGAATATGCCCAGAGACCCTGTTACATGTGCCACCTTGGAGTGAAACAGACTGTCAGGAACCCAAACTGGGGCCTTCAGTATAGGAGCACCCGCCTGTGCAGCTCATTTTCAAGGGAGGCTAGTGTGGCACCTTGGAGATGACTGGTGTGTAAAAAAATCTACAGTGTTCTAGCAAACATGTCCTGGGGTAAGGCTGATACTGAATTTTAGAAGACTCCCCATTTCATTGTAATGTTATCTTACAGTATATACTTGATTGTAAGTGAACCTCATGTATAAATTGAGGAGATATTTTGGCACCAAAATTATGGATTTGGATATGACCCATGGATAAGTTGAGGGTAAAACCTAGGGACATATATCAAAGAGTCTAAAGGATGAAGCAAAGGAAAATAATGCCAAAAAACTTTAAAAATCCCAGCAGGCATAACTGTTTGTGTTCACACAAAAGACTGGATGGCTTTTTTTGGGGGGAGGGGTGTCAGTGCTTCCAGGACAGATTACACTCTTGCCTTTCAACAAGTGATGGTTCCTTATTTTAAAAAAGAGTACTTACACTGACCCATGGATAGTTCTGCTCAGGTTTTTTGGACCAATTGACTAAACTGTCTAGACTTCTGCAGTATATACAGTATATTATCAATTTTAGTTTGCCATAAATTGTTGGGTTTTTTTACTATGATTATGATATTACAGTACTACATAATAACTCTCAGGCACAGGAGAAGTCATGAAGGCACACAACACACAATCACACTATCTGGTACTATATATTAATGTGATTAGTCTACACATATGTTCTTCCCATAATCACACATTTTTAGTAAAATAATGAATGAAAGACCAAAATGCAAGAAAATGAAGAATATAAAATCCAAAACAAGACACTAAGATCTGGTGCTCAGACAAGAAAAACCCAAATAAAACCATTAAATATGGTTAAAATAGGTGGCGAGAGGAAAGAAGTACCTGCTATTTAATTTCTATAACATTTTTTTCACAGATACGCTTTTACAGATGTTTTGAAGACACTGCAATTTTCTATCGTCAAAGATGCCAACAAATAGAAATAAAAAATATAGCTGCGACCTTTCCTGATCTCCTTTTGTATTTGAGACATATACTTAAATTTTCTCAAGTTTACAAAACTTTCTAGCCTTAAGGACTGTGATTGTAGATATCACTGAGTTGTCCTCTATCTCCTTTCTACTTACACAGTTTTCACATAACTTGTTAAATGTCTTCAGCATTTAAAATATTTTATTAAAATTCTGACTCACTTCCTCTTACTACCGTGTTTCCCCAAAAATATATTAATTTTTGCTCCCAAAGATGCACTAGGTCTTATTTTCAGGGGATGTCTTATTTTTCCATGAAGAAGAATTCACATTTATTGTTGAACAAAAAAAATGAGCATGCTTCCAAACAAAAACTTTGCTAGGTCTTATTTTCAGGGGATGTCTTATTTTAGGGGAAACAGGGTAGTTCACGCAAACTGCTACCTAAACAAACCAAAGCATGCTCACTCAAAGTACGCACCACCAGATCTCTTCTCCTGGATGTACTTGCTCTGCTCCTGTGTGACCCATTGGCATCCAAGGCAGAGTTCTTAGGAATGAATTACAGAAAGCCAATGAACCTCAAAATTAAAGTTCACTCCAAAAATATTTTGCTATAAAGAATCTTTTTCTTTCTTAGATTTCTAGTGTAATTTTACTTAGGACTTTAACTGTATGTTTATCTAAAATGTTATGATTATGACTGCAATTTTAATACTACACTTTACTTATATTATGATATTATATAACTCATCCCAATGTGAACTGTTCCATTCCCTAACCTAACCTGAAAGTTTGTTACATTATGAATTCTTATCACTTCAATCATCAATAGGCAGGATAGCAATCAGAGTTCAGGCTATCACCGGTGTGTGTGCTGAATTAGAATTTTTGTTGTCCTCAAGGTCTAAAATTATTTTAAAATCAGATTTTGGCCCAAAATTCCCCTGTAGGGGTGGGGCAAATTTGGCATGTTTTTAACATCTCCCATTCACTCTAGGCCAAAGAGAGGCACTTTCTCAGAAGGGAGTGACCCTTAATTTGACTTCCAGGTCACTTCCTATTGAAAAAAAGGCCTCTATTGTGTCTGAAATGGTCTATCTCAGGACATATAACAGTGAAATTATCCTTTACATTGGCCTACAGGAGGACCAAAAAACACTGAAGTTGTCCCCATCACACTCTATGTCTGGACCTTTGGGAGCATGTTTGTTCAAGGGCAGGAATGGGTCTTACATTCCTCCAGGCTCCCTTGTAAGTCAACACAGCCCCTTTACCTCCAGACCATTGTCCACTCATTTTAATCCTTAAAATAGTTCATATATAGTTCTCTTTACAGGACTCAGTTTCTCTCTCATCAGAAACTCATAAACCAGCCAAATAACATTCTTATAGCTTCATGGTGAGTGGAATGGGAATGTACCATAGGATTACGCCCAATCACTCATCTGTACAGCATGATGTCTGCACAGATACTTATTCTGTCAAAGCCAATAAGATCATCATGTAAACAAGGGTTTCTAAACCCACTCAAAACTGAAGCTATGATACCTGTTTAGCTCCATGATTAGGGTAAAGCATTGTGAGTGCTGGGGGCAAACTGGAAAGGAAGAAAAGGATATCACCTAAATAAAGAATGCCTTAAGGTAGAGGGACCTCGGTATCTGTGAACTTGCCATCTGCAGATTTGAGCATCCACAGATGGCAGGCCCACATTGTCTCCAAAATGGCAGTGTGTGCACACAGCCACGCACAACTGGGGACAATGGGACTGAAATCCCCCCTCCCTCCCCTTCCAAGGTGTCTGACCTGAGCTTGGCTTTGGGGGCAGAGGCTGGATCCCCATCAGCCAGAAGGAGCTGGGGCCTGGGGGACTTGAGCACCAGGGATGGGGACTCCAGGGTTTGAGATATAAGCCCTGGCCCTTCCCCCAGCCCCCTCTGACAAAAGCCTCGGGGGGCAAGGGAGGGGGGAGAGACAACGGGACTTGAGCATCCGTGGATTTTGGTATGGGGGGAGGGATCTAGAATGGATCCCCTGCAGATATTGAGGACCAACTCAAGCATCAACTCCATTTTACTGCTCTGCACTATTTTTCCTCTCAATCACTCTTTACTTTCAGTATAAAGGAAAATTTAGCAGACTCACATTGCAAAAGCCTAAATTTTACATCATGACAGTATATGATCTCAAGCATAACAGAACTTTCTTCATGTCCCTTCCCTCTTCCAGTCTTGTACACTGCCCAAAAACCTTCTGTGGAAGGTTTCTAATCCCTCTCAAGTCAGTTTTGAGGGAACATGTCATGATGACAGTTGGAGAAAGGACACTCTTTCTCTCAGTACCACTGATGAAAACAATTTTGCCAGAGGAATCATCCTACTGGATTGTCATAAAAATCAAAGTAACAACATCACAAGGTACTCCGGCAAGAATTAGTGTATATCATTATGTCAGAGGGAGGAGACAGAAGTTACACCAATAATCCTGCTACTATTTTTCTCCTTACATTTCATGAATGACAATACATTTTTCTGTTTACATTTTCCGTAAAACTTTGCAAACATCCCAGTGTTTGTATCAGTCTTATAAAAACTAAATTTATTTAAAAGGATAAATCAAAAGAATACACTCTTCATGAATAAAATGAATTTTATAAAAGCAAAAATGTTGGTACTAACCCTCTGAATATCAGTACTTCGAGTGGAAGCCAAGTCATCTGCTCCCTAATTACAAAATTAATTCAAAAATGAAATGACACATTGTAGAGTGAGAGAGAGGAAATGAAAAAGAAAACTGATTTTACAATTTAGTACAAACCAGATATGACCGCCGGCTGGAGCGGTGTGAATACCTGGCCTTCTCTGAATCTTCCTAAGAAAGGAAAACCAATGTTACTTGAAAAGAAAAGGGAAAAGTAAGAATAGAGGTTGAACAAGAAAAGAGACAGTATTTTTAAATTATACATCAGGACAATCAAATATTGTGAGACACCTATTTCTTTTAGAATATTCCATAGATTTTCATAATCTACACAAAAAATTTGCTATAATCTATAAATGAGAAAGTTATTTTCTTCTGAAATTATTTGATGGGCTCCATTATCCAATACATAACTGCAATATGATCTCTAGTGCCTATTCCTTTTCAGACCCCAGCTTGGACATGTGGCAATTCTGCTACATATATGATGAAGTCCTTGCTGTAAAATCTTCAGCATCACTTTTATTTCCATGGGAGATAATTGCAATGATCCAATAGATACTACAATCCTACACTATGTGACTCCACTGCTTGAGGACGTAGAGATCATGGCCAGATTCTGTGCAGTTGTTATGGTTACACATAGACAAATTATTAAGGAACAGAACTATTATGGAACAGAATGATTGAAATGAGACGTCAGAAAATTGTGCCCTTGCCGCTGTTGTGTGAACCTCTCTCTTAATATGTATGGTTGAGTTTTAATTGATTTTACTCAGAATTTAGAATTTTTACTTTCTTTTTAAGAGAGTTTTTATTGGCTAATACATAATTTTGTGATATTTTGGTCAAAGACCACAAATGAAAATCTGTCTATCTACTACAATCCCTGCTGTCCCTTTTCACTGTAATGCAAAACACATCCATCGGTATCGCAGACATTTGTTTGTCCAGAGTGCACTCAGAGCAGCTTCAACTTCACTTTCTAAAATTATGGGTTCAACTTCAAATTCTTCTTCCTTGAATGAACCTGTCATTCTTTCATCTCAACATAATTCTCCAACATATTGCATCCATCATCTTTTTATTTTATTTTTCTTGATCATATAGCATGTTCTCTTATTGGTCTTTACATTTTATCAGGGGGATTTTTAATATGGTATTTTGGCACGCTGATTTAGTGCACATCTTTAGCTTTACTCTATTTTTTGATACTAGCAATGAGATATTAACAATATGTATTGCAGGAGGCACCGTGATAGAAAGCTTTTTCAAGTGCTTTTTATAAGCATTTGTAACACTTTCACACACACACAAAAAAACCCTCTGCCAATTGGGAGCACTTCATAAGTCTGTTAAAAGTTTTAAAACAAGAAATATTTAAAAAATTATCTCTTGCAGAGGTAGATATCTGATAGGATTAACAGCTAGTATGCAATACTCACCTGTGCAACTAGAAAAAGTGAAACACATACTTCACATATTTGTCACTATCCAGTAAACTTGTATATACACTGCAAAATTTTCCCTGAGAAATATCACTGGCGACCTATCTGTTCTACTGCATTTTAGCAACTATAACATAATTTTTGTTTATTTATCCCCTACTCCAAGGGGATCAGTGTAGGACGTGTGGTTCTTTTCCACCCTTCCATTTTATTACAACAACCAGTAGGCTGGATTATTATGCAATGAGAGGTTCAAAATTACCTAGCAAGCTTCATGGTTGATGAGCAATTTGAAATAGGATCTCACAAGTACTAACTTTACACTAATAATAATTATTATTACTATTTATTTATTTATTTATTTATACCCTGCTCTTCAGCCCTAAAGGCTATCAGAGCGGCTTACAATTATTATTTTTAATTATTATTATTTGTTTATTTATTTATTTAACTATGTATCTCACATTGCATTGTTTCTTGATTATTATAATTATTACTTTGTAACCATCAAAAATATAAGTTGATACAGATACCAAAGCAAATACTGATTACTAAACAGGAATAGTGACATGACTGGACTTTTAGGTGTGGAATGGAGAGCTGACATCTGCTCCATGGATGCCTTCTGTATTCAAGCCTAATGGGCACTAAGTCGCAACTACATATTCATTATTCTTAATGAACTCATAGAAATGTTTGTTTGACAGTCTAGGGACAACAGTCGGCCCTCCACATTCATGGGGTTGGGACACAGGACCCCCGCAAATGTGAAAAAAGCACAAATAACCCCCTGTGAGGAAGCCAGTTAAAGGGAAGGAGCCAGATAAAGGGAGGGGAAGAGAAGCAGGTGGGCACGCTCCTCTTTGTCCCTGCTCTCTCATCCCTTTAACTGGCTCCCTGACCCCTTCCCGGTGGGATAGGTGTCTTCCCCAGGCAGCTATCCCACCAAGAAAGGTGTGTGGGGGATTAATCCTCCCTCTCCTTTTCCCATTGGGATAGCTATCCCACTGGGAAAAGGGTGAGGAGGATTGACCCGCCTGTCTCTTTCCAGGTGGGATAGATGCCTGGGGAAGGCAGCCATTCCCACCAAGAAAGGGAAGCTTGGCGCATACACCCTTCCCAGCTGCTCCCTCCCTTTGAGGATTTTTTTCCTCCCAAGGGGTAAAGCCCGGGAGGGAGGAAGAGTGCATGCGAATGCAGCCTTGACCTGGTGAATGATCAAAATTGCGAGTGACAAAGCTGCGAATATGGATGGCCAACTGTATATAAAATTATGTTTGACTATTAGTAATTCAAGAAAGGATGTTGACAAGCTGGAACGTGTCCAGAGGAGGGCAACCAAAATGGGGAAGAGTCTGGAAACCATTCCTATGAGGAGAGACTTAGGGAGCTAGGTATGTTTAGGCTGGAGAAGGTTAAGAGGTGATAGGATAGCCCTGTTTAAATATATGAAGGGATGTCATATTGAGGATGGAGCAAGCTTGTTCTGCTGCTCCAGAACAATGAATGCAAGCTACAGGAAAAGAGATCCATTTCAACATTAGGTAGAAGTTCCTTACAGCAAGAGCTGTTCAACAGTGGAACACACTCCGACAGAGTGTGGTAGAGTCTCTTTCTTTGAAGGTCTTTAAATAGAGACTGAATGGTCATCTGTCAGGGTTTGTGTATTCCTACATGGAAGGGGGTTGGACTGGATGGCCCTTGTGGTCTCTTTCAACTCTATGATTCTATGAATTACTGAAATGAACAAAAGTTCTTTTAAAGAGTAATATAGCTTAATAACCTCTGTTGAGAAGATTGGAAGTAACTTTTTTCTTTATTTCCTCTTTGTTACTAGTTTCTTTTTCTTTTTCTGACTTTTTTCTTTTTTTTCTTATTGTTAGTGTTCTGTTTTTTGTATCTGGAAAACCTAATCCATTTTTTTAAAAAAAACTGATAGAATTCACACTAACAATGTTCAATTCAAAATCCACAAATATGTTAAAATGTCAAAAACTATATCCACAAGAGTGATATCACATGCTACCTAAATGGATTGGCTTATAAGAGATTCAACAACTAATGAAAACTGAATACAAAATATTTACACCAAAACTGTCCCGCATGTACGCTTATACAAATTTATACTGGTTTCATATTGAACAGAGTAGAGCAAGGCAATTCCTTTCTCCCCGATGCATATATTAACTGCATGATTATTACAGAAACTGACATATACATTGTCACTTTGAGACCAATAGAAAGAAAGAGAAAACCTCTAAAAAAGATCTAAACCCGAATATCCAGGTTTTTCTAATGGTATCACATTGATTTTCAGGCAATGTGGAGGAATAAAATATTTATATGGCATCGTATCCGCATACTGTACATGCTTGTCCAAAGGTTAACCTATTAAGCATCACTTACTGGAATCTGCCAACTTAACACAGAGACAATAACTTTTAATTTCAGTATTTAGCATCACAATATTTGGAAACCAATTGTATGCATTTTAATTACATTAATTACATTTTAATTACATTTTAATGGAGTAATGAACACAATATACATGTACAGTTACAATTTAGCATTAAAATGAAGAGGCTATGGAGGAAAATCTCATCTATACTACATGTTACATCATAACTAATAACGTTTTCTTACTATTAAAAGATTAATGAATAAATGCCACTCATGCAAGCACATTCCTTGCAAGAAGATGGGGTGCAAAAGGAACCTTGCCTAACAGAATTTCTATCCCTCCTGCTGCCTTCCACTAACCCACAGCCCTCACTATTCAGCAAAGCAGGCTGCACCCTCCAAAGCTCAGCAGAAACTCTTCAAGGATATAGTAAGATGGGATAAAGTGACACAAATGCTTGTGATCCAGATACTGTGTAATTTAAACGTACTGTTTACTTTTTGTGTTAATACATTTGTTAGTCTGATCCCCCCCCCCCGTTTTTCCTTATATATATATATATATATATATATATCTTTAAATTTTAATCAGGTTTTACTCAAGGTACATTATGGTTTATACACTATACAAAGTATTAGTAAATCAAGCACTCCAATCAGGTTAATTTCCAAGTGTAAAACACCACACAACAGGCAATCCTGTCCTACCATCCACTTTTGGATATGTCCCCATTTTCTATCATAAGAACGTTGAGAAAGCTACAAAAGGTTAAAAATAATCTTCAGAAGAAGATATAAAGCACTTGCAACAAGAATATTTGACCATCTCTCGTACATATTTTATTTTAATAAACAGAAAACAAACTGTACTGTAATACTGTATGAATAACAAGGTTTCTTTTTTTAAAAAAACAACTGTATGTCTCATTTCACCTACACAATTCTATTTTAAATATCTACTTATTGGATAATTTAAACACAAAACAAGAAAAACCAGAAGTAACAGGACAGAAAAATAATTAAGATGCAAGAATAATGACTCACACCATGGATTGCATCCAAACATAATCATACTTAGAGCATAGCCATTGTAATAAACAGGACTTCAGACATTGTTTTCTTGTATCACTCATCTAAATGAAGGTAGTCTAAACTAAGACAACTAAGCCTGGATTCACCCTCGCTGTGTTCAGGACTATAAGCCTTAGTATAAATTCAACATGAAAGTATAAACCCATTAGTCTTTAAAATAAACTCAATGAGCTCTTAATGATGGCCTGTCAGTCTTTTTGTAGATTCTTATTTAAATATAACGGTTTTTAAAAAGAAACTACTTTCCACTCAAAATAGTAACTGCATATTGATATTAGCAATAGGAACAGTAATTTAGGGGCGAAACAGACTGCTGTTTACAAAGCCGCTGACAAAGCCTTTTTGCCAGCCAAAAAGAAGTGGCAAACCTATTGTGAGATCTGGACTCTGATAAACTCTGCCTACTAGAACACAAATATTATGTTGGTATGGCAATATTTTAAACCTGAGGTCCACACAAACACATCTTGTTTTCACCAGGTACACACACACACACACACACCACCTGTCCTGGATTTCTGGATTTATTTTTCCCTTCCAAATACAGATCTTGAGATATCAGTAATTCTATGTTACTAGTCCAACTGTAGTAAATTTAAGACTACAACCACAGTGCTATTAGATTTCAAAAGTACAACAGTTTCATAGTAATATGGAAGTAAGGTCTATGAGGTCTATGCAGAAAGAACTGGGGAAGTTACTGTCTTCTGCTTCTGGCAATTACAGGTCCAAAGCACACAACAGAAATAATCCACTGGCTCAGTGCTAGGAAATTCTGGGAACTGTAGAGATATTTAGACTTCCCTGTCAGAGAGCTCTGGTGCCACAATAAACTATAATTATCAGGATTCCCTAGCACTGAGCCAGGGCAGTTAAAAGTGGCTTCTAACTGGATTCTTTCTGCAGAGTGTTTTGGACCACAATCTCTAATACTATAGCACCCACACCATATCATTCCTTGGTAAATCTCTGTAGAGATGCAGACACAGAGGGCCACTTGAGCAATTCCCTGTTACTCAAGTTGCTTTCTTCTTGCACAAAAATCTGGATCCAGGCCAATCTGTTTACACCTCACAGAGTGCAATGCCATCATTCCGAAAAACTTAAGAGTCCTAATATACTTCCTGTTTTAAAGGAAAAACAATTTCTCTGTAAATTCTATTTTGGAGGAAATAACTATCACATACAGGCCACCTATACAGATGTTTGCTGCAAATCCTATGTGACAAAAGCTGCAACTTCTGAGCAACCGTTATATCAGGTTTCATGCTGACTGGTCATTTAGCTTCACACATACACTATACTTGAAATTTCACATACAGTATATACTTGTGTACAAGTCGACCTCATGTATAAACCAAGGGAAGGTTTTAGGGTCAAAATCATGGATTTTGCTATGTCCCATAGATAAGTCGAGGGTAAAACTTAGGAGGCTATAACAAAGGATCTAAGAGGGAAAATACCACTTCCCTCCCTCCTTCTCCAGACTTCTCCTGACCACCTACCACCAGTTCCCTGGTGCTGGAGGAATTTGGTGAGGAAAGAGGTCTTTAACATCGGATCTGGAATCATCTCTTTCACAGACAGACACACACAAATACGCACTCCCTGCTGTCAGCTCTTTCTGAAATCACTGCCAAGACACAGGGGGTGGTACTTCTTTCAGGACCTTTCTAAGCACTATTCCTGCACTGACGCGTATATAAATCGGCCCAAGATTTTAGGGTCAATTTTGGGCATAAATTTCTGGACTTATAGTTGAGTATATACAGTAATAAGTGGAACACAACTATAAGATTAACGCTGATCTAGGCATGGATAAATCTGCACTAACTGGAAAAACATCTTATGAGCTTTCCAAATCGCATTCAGAATTGTGTCATAGTGCAAACGGGACCGGTTAGGTATTATCAACTCCAATATGCATCAGAAATTGAAAAGCCCAGAACTTTTTTCTAAACATTAAAGCTTCAGTACCTCCTTCTGTTGTCGTTCCAGTTCTCTCATGCGTATATCCCTTGCTTCTGCTCGGGCTGCACGTTTAGCTGCCAACCGTGCTTCTGCCTATAACATTAAAGTAACATCTTCTTTAATTATGGTCATGCCCACAAAGTCAAATTTCTCATTTTGACAGTACTTTTATTAGAAGTGAATCAACAACTTGTGAGTAACTATATGAGTAACTGTAAATGCAGTGAAATTTAAAAATTGCAAAGCAAAATGTTTTCTGACGTGAACTGTTACAAGTATAGTGAGCCCTTGGTATCCTCTGGAGTTTGGTTTCAGAATCCCGCATATATACCAAAATCCATGAATCCATGACATACAATGGTGTAGTAAAATGGTGTCCCCTACCAAAAAATAGCAAAATCAAGCTTTGCTTTTTGGATTTTTATAAAAATATTTTCAAGCTGTGGATGGTTGAATCCGTGGATGCAGAATCTGTGAATACAGAGGATTGACTGTATATATGTTTGCTTAAAAAATGTCTGTTTGTGTCATCTCTTACAGAATGTCCAATTTCTGAGTTCAAAGTATTTTTAAATACTATTTCATAATTTAGCTAATAATTTGTATATACACTGGGATTTCTAACCTACACCCCTTCTCTGAACTGTCACATCTTAACCTTACTGTGATGAAGAAAAACATTCATGGAAATAACTGAAAGAAAGAAGCTGGTAGCATGAGCTTTCATAGACTTGCCACTAGCTTCTTTTCTCACGTCCAAAACACATTACAAAAATAACCCAGTTTCAGACCACTTTAACTGCCCTGGCTCAGTGCTAGCGAATTCTGGGAACTGTAGTTCTGTAAGACATTTAGCATTATCTGTCAGAAAGTTCTGGTGCCACAATAAACTACAGTTCCCAAGATTCCCTAGCATTGAGCCAGAGCAGTCAAAGTGAACTCAAACTGGATTATTTCTGCAGTGTGTTTTGGGCCTCAGTCTCAAAAGTACTACAAGATCCCTTTGCTTACAGATTTTCCAGACTAACACAGCTATGTCTTTCAATTCATGGAAATGTAACACTGACAGGGTCTGTCTACTTGTTACAGCTCCCTTTGGATTTAAGATGGAATATGTATGTATCTGTTACCAAACAGAATTATCAGTAGTCAGTAGAATTCCTGGGAACAATGTTGAAGTCAAACCAGCATGGTGTCGCCTCTTTACTATGTGGTTTGAATAGGGAAGTTGCTAGCACAGATATCAAGATATTTCTGGCTCTTTTCCATCAAAAGCAGGAGTCATATTCTACAAGCCAGGTCCCACCATCCCCCTGCTTCAGTTAACTGCATAAATGACTTGAGGAAGGGTGAATGAAAGTCTGCAGCAAGGACTACAGATTTTCATCTCTCTCTCTCTCAATCGCTCCCTCCCTCACATTTGTATATTTTTAAAAGTTACAAAATATCTTCCAGGAATGAAAGTGCATGATTAGCAACAACATATTCATCATGTTACATATCAACGGTCCACAACATTTGCAAACCCTCAGTGAAATAGGTTTTTTTTAAAAAAAATCTCTATTGTAAACATTCAAGAGTAGTACTTGAAAGTGCTATGTTTAAAACCTAATACTAGACACAGAGGAGATTTATACTGGAATACAACATACTACTAACAAATCAGAGGCAACTGAAAAACCTAACAGCTGAGTTTATCAAAGCAGGTTCAATAATAACTTCAAAACAGTAAGTATCTGATGAAAGTAAGAGAACAAAGGCAGCCAAGCTTCTATATTGCAGTCCCATATTGCAAGAAATGTGGAATATGAAATATAGGATATAAATAAAAAAGATTTAAACTAATCACAACGCAGAAGCCCTAGGGGGTGGGTTTCTACAAAAGAACTACAGTGGGGCAAAAAAGTATTTAGTCAGCCACCAATTGTGCAAGTTCTCCCACTTAAAAAGATGAGAGAGGCCTGTAATTGACATCATAGGTAGACCTCAACTATGAGAGACAAAATGAGAAAACAAATCCAGACAATCACATTTTCTGATCTGGAAAGAATTTAGTTGCAAATTATGGTGGAAAATAAGTATTTGGTCACCGACAAACAAGCAAGATTTCTGGCTCTCACAGACCTGTAAGTTCTTTTAAAGAGGCGCCTCTGTCTTCCACTCATTTACCTGTATTAATGGCACCTGTTTGAACTTGTTTTGTATAAAAGACACCTGTCCACAACCTCAAACAGTCACACTCTAAACTCCACTATGGAGAAGACCGAAGAGCTGTCAAAGGACACCAGAAACAAAATTGTAGACCTGCACCAGGCTGGGAAGACTGAATCTGCAATAGGCGAGCAGATTCCATCAGGGCTTGCCTGAAGAAAGAGAGCCCTCCCTCCAAATCAAGTGCCATCCTCCGGCTTGGGAGGGAGAGAAGAGGCAGGCCCAGCTCCATCAGGGCTTGCCTGAAGGAAAGGACCCTCCCTCCATGCCAACTGCCATCCTCCGGCTTGGGAGGGAGAGAAGAGGCAGGCCCAGCTCCATCAGGGCTTGCCTGAAGGAAAGGACCCTCCCTCCATGCCAACTGCCATCCTCCGGCTTGGGAGGGAGAGAAGAGGCAGGCCCAGCTCCATCAGGGCTTGCCTGAAGGAAAGGACCCTCCCTCCATGCCAACTGCCATCCTCCGGCTTGGGACGGAGAGAAGAGGCAGGCCCAGTTCCATCAGGGCTTGCCTGAAGGAAAGGACCCTCCCTCCATGCCAACTGCCATCCTCCGGCTTGGGAGGGAGAGAAGAGGCAGGCCCAGCTCCATCAGGGCTTGCCTGAAGGAAAGGACCCTCCCTCCATGCCAACTGCCATCCTCCGGCTTGGGAGGGAGAGAAGAGGCAGGCCCAGCTCCATCAGGGCTTGCCTGAAGGAAAGAACCCTCCCTCCATGCCAACTGCCATCCTCCGGCTTGGGAGGGAGAGAAGAGGCAGGCCCAGCTCCATCAGGGCTTGCCTGAAGGAAAGAACCCTCCCTCCATGCCAACTGCCATCCTCCGGCTTGGGAGGGAGAGAAGAGGCAGGCCCAGCTCCATCAGGGCTTGCCTGAAGGAAAGGACCCTCCCTCTATGCCAACTGCCATCCTCCGGCTTGGGAGGGAGAGAAGAGGCAGGCCCAGCTCCATCAGGGCTTGCCTGAAGGAAGAGAGCCCTTCCTCCATGCCAACTGCCATCCTCCGGCTTGGGAGGGAGAGAAGAGGCAGGCCCAGCTCCATCAGGGCTTGCCTGAAGGAAAGAACCCTCCCTCCATGCCAACTGCCATCCTCCGGCTTGGGAGGGAGAGAAGAGGCAGGCCCAGTTCCATCAGGGCTTGCCTGAAGGAAAGGACCCTCCCTCCATGCCAACTGCCATCCTCTGGGTTGGGAGGGAGAGAAGAGGCAGGCCCAGCTCCATCAGGGCTTGCCTGAAGGAAAGGACCCTCCCTCCATGCCAACTGCCATCCTCCGGCTTGGGAGGGAGAGAAGAGGCAGGCCCAGCTCCATCAGGGCTTGCCTGAAGGAAAGAACCCTCCCTCCATGCCAACTGCCATCCTCCGGCTTGGGAGGGAGAGAAGAGGCAGGCCCAGCTCCATCAGGGCTTGCCTGAAGGAAAGGATCCTCCCTCCATGCCAACTGCCATCCTCTGGCTTGGGAGGGAGAGAAGAGGCAGGCCCAGTTCCATCAGGGCTTGCCTGAAGGAAAGGACCCTCCCTCTATGCCAACTGCCATCCTCCGGCTTGGGAGGGAGAGAAGAGGCAGGCCCAGCTCCATCAGGGCTTGCCTGAAGGAAGAGAGCCCTTCCTCCATGCCAACTGCCATCCTCCGGCTTGGGAGGGAGAGAAGAGGCAGGCCCAGCTCCATCAGGGCTTGCCTGAAGGATATTATTTAGATATTTAATTTATTTGCTTATGTAAATCATTTATGTATTTTGTGTATTTGTTTATCCACTTTTGTAAACCGCTTTGATCTTTTTTGGAAATGCGGTATATAAATAATATTATTATTATTATTATTATTATTATTAATTGGTGTGAAGAAATCAACTGTGGGAGCAATAATTAGAAAATGGAAGACATACTGATAATCACCCTCAATCTGGAGCTCCACGCAAGATCTCACCCCAAGATGAGATCAAGATGTGATCAAAATGATCGCATGAGCAAAAATCCCAGAACCACACAGGGGGACCTAGTGAATGATCTGTGGAGAGCTGGGACCAACGTAACAAAGGCTACCATCAGTAACACACTACGCCTCCAGGGACTCAGATCCTGCAGTGCCAGATGTGTCCTCCTGCTTAAGCCAGTACATGTCCAGGCCCATCTGAAGTTTGCTAGAGAGCATTTGGATGATCCAGAAGAGGATTGGGAGAATGTCATATGGTCAGATGAAACCAAAGTAGAACTGTTTGGTAGACACACAACTCGTCGTGTTTGGAGGAGAGAGAATGCTGAGTTGCATCCAAAGAACACCATACATACTGTGAAGCATGGGGGTGGCAACATCATGCTTTGGGGCTGTTTCTCTGCAAAGGGACCAGGACGACTGATCCGTGTACATGAAAGAATGAATGAGGGCCAAGTATCGTGAGATTTTGAGTGCAAACCTCCTTCCATCAGCAAGGGCACTGAAGATGAAACATGGCTGGGTCTTTTAGCATGACAATGATCCCAAACACACCGTCCGGGCAATGAAGGAGTAGCTTCATAAGGAGCATTTCAAGGTCCTGGAGTGGCCTAGCCAGTCTCCAGATCTCAACCCCATAGAAAACCTTTAGAGGGAGTTGGAAGTCCGTGTTGCCTAGTGACAGCCCCAAAACATCACTGCTCTAGAGATGTGTGTGGAGGTATGGGCCAACATACCAGCAACAGCGTGTACCAACCTTGAGAAGACTTACAAGAAACATTTGACCTCTGTCATTGCCAACAAAGGATATATAACAAAGTAATGAGATGAACTTTTGATATTGCCCAAATACTTATTTTCCACAATAACTTACAAATAATGTGATTGTCTAGGATTTGTTTTCTCATTTTGTCTCTCATAGTTGAGGTCCTATGATGTCAATTACAGGCCTCTCTCATCTTTTGAAGTGGGAGAACTTCCACAATTGGTGGCTGACTAAATACTTTTTGCCCCACTGTAAGCTCCTACACTCTTGCACAAAATTTTAATCTTCAGATTGTTTTTTACTTTAACTGGAAGTATATGTACAAATATACCAACCTCTCTAGCAATATGACCCAAAGCTTCATCTTCTGCAGAAAATCTATCTTTCACTGGAGTTCTTTTCCTTCCCGATCCTGGAGTCCCCATGTTTAAACACACTCTTCTGTAATTCTCTCACAAGACTGGGTTAGATCCAATTGTCCAGACCTGAAAAAAGTGGGGAGGGGAGAACAGGACTATTTTAAAAACATACATATCATTATATCCCCATCTGCATGAGATCTTCCACCTCACTGGCGAGCTCTCTTGCTTAGGTCACAAAGTGCACATTTCCATTTGAAAAGGAAAAATGAGAACAGTTGATTCACCAGGCTCAATTATAATTTTAAAATAAGATTTAGATTATACTACTAATTGTAGCTAAAAGGATATCAATACCGCTGAACATAGTGGGACATGTTTATGAACACTTTGTTAATCATATTTCAGAAGATACTGCAGATAGTTCCTACTAACATAAAATGTGTTTTTCTATATGTCAATCAACCAGAAGTACAGATCTAAAAACAGTATTGCAAATCTAACTTCACACAATCCAGTTGCAACTTGTGGTTTGTATCTACTTTCATGCAACGACTGCAGAAATAGGACTTTGTGGGGAGTCCAAGTGATTGTATACTAACAAACTTTTTTAAAAGGTTAGATATAAAATACTTTTAAAAACCATACAGCAATTACCTTTTTGAGCTCCAGCAGTTTGATTTATTAATAAATGTATGTTCAAACCTACACTGCATTGGCTTACTAAAACAGCTGTAAACTATTGTAATTTATTAGAATATTCATTGCTGAATGCTGTGGAAAATATAATGCACTCTTGCAAATGTGATGGAAGGTAAGGCTAGAGAATATTAGATGTGTGAGATGTTCAGCTGTACACGAAAAACTCCAACAGAAGAATAATTACAATCAATTATTTATTCTCTATTTTTCTCATCATCCAATCACTATTTAATTTCAAATGGGACATGAAATGCACAAGTGCAAAGTTCCACCGTACATTCATCTCTAGCACATCAAGCATTCCCTCATCTCATCTGAGGCTATTTCAACTTGAGCTTCCAAACATGATTGATTTGTGGAGATCCTCTCATTTCTCTTTCACTTACAGGCAAATAGATGGGGTGGGTGTGGAAAAGTTAGATTAGGGTCTACTGGTATACTTTTCTTGCCCCAAGCACCTGACTTCCATTGGTGGATGCCAGGATTCTGGCAAAAAAAAAGAGTAGATTTTGCAACCCACATCCCGGGATACATTATTAATTTCACTGAGTATCATATGCTTTGATGCCTTGGCCAACAGAATGTGGATCATATGTATGCAACGTACTGAAGTAGCCAAATTAAGAATGTACTATAAATACATTCCCCCACCTTTTTAAATAGTGCACATGGTCTTAAATATTCATGTGGGCAGGAATGAAGTGACACTTGCAGTGCCTATGTCTGAAGGAAATGTAGAGAAAACAATTACCATTCAGTTGCACGAAACCTTAATTCAATCGTTTGCAGACATTATTTTTCCAGAAAACAGCTACCACTGGACCAATGTACAGCAAACTTTAATTCCGTAGTTGCACCATATCACCACTTGACAGATTTGTCACAGCTGATTTTCATGTACGAACCTCCCATTCCTATAATAGTATCATTTTTTCAATGAAATTGCTGAACAATCTATCTGCCTCGTAATTTGCAGAAATAATCAATGAATGAAGACTTTGTTTTAAACATTTTGTTCATCGCTGTAAGAGAAATATTTCCATTGGTCCACAGCGTTTCCAGGAAAGAAACAGCTGCAGCCTACAGGCACAAATATGATACCGGACCATGGCACATCAGGGCCAAAAACACCAGTCCCACACATCAGATAGCCTAAGAACTACTGAACTATCACACCCAAGCCATAAAAGAGCTGAGTGATTTTATTAACCTTTTTATTATTAACTTTTCTTTATATAGCGCTGTAAATTTACACAGTGCTGTACATACAATCTTATAAATTAGACGGTTCACTGCCCTCAGGCTTACAATCTAAAATAGGTCTTACAATCTATTTTATCTGCAAGGTGCCATACAAATGGGTGGTCTATATTCCCCACCCATGGACCAGAGTGTAACAGACCCTTGCCTTCTCAAAACAATTCTGATAGATGACTTAGGATATAAATGCTGACAGAGAAAAATGCCTTTTTCAACACAACCACTACTGCAGAGGCGGGCCTTCTTATAAATGTTCTTATCAAAGTTCAGTCAAAGTCACGATAAATTTTCCATCATTATCACTCTCATCTTCATCCCACTTTTTCATCATTATCAACTCCTAAAAAAATAATGGGAATATTTCGCCTCTACACCATAGGAGGGGATGGCCAGAACCAACTGTGTTCACTACTCTGCTCATTTTCTCATTCCAGAAGTCAACCAGAGCAAACTCCACAAGAGTCATCTATCAGCCTCTTGGGGAGGACCATCTTAATCATTCCCCTACCCCTGCAAAGACTCCAGGTTCTAGAAAATGTACACTTCAGCAGATAGTGATCTGTCCATGACCAAGGCACTAGAGAATTACTCCACACCAAGATCATTATAATCCATATAACACAGGCACAGTACAGCATAACTACAAGTTTGCCCTCCACATTGGCGGTTTTGACTTTGGCAGATTTGATTATTGATGGATTTGATTAATATGTTCTCTCTAGGAATCTCTGGGTCCTCCAGAGCAACTCTGGGGTCAACTGTCACCCAAAGTCATGCGAGAAGACTACAGATTCCCAGAGAAACACTTTACTAGGCATTTGTAGGTCCTCCAGCACAATTCTGTGCCCAAGTTCCTTTAGATGTTGACCACAGAGTTGCTCTGGAGGACCTAGAGATTCCTAGAAAGGTGTTCTCTCAGGTAAAAAAAATATTTGTGGTTTTTCCCCCCACTTTCACAGAGGTTCTGTGCCCCTAACTCCAGTGAATGTGGAGGGCCCACTGTAGTTACATCTTGCACACAAATGAAATTCACAATGAAACTATATATATATATATATATATACACACACACACACACATATACATACAGTGGAGCCTTGCCATACGTGGTGGGATCTGTTCCAGACCCCGCCACATAAGGCAAATTCCGCCTATGCTCAAGCCCCATTCAGTATAATGGGGCTCATGCTTATGGCGGGGTGGTGTGCATCCACCAGAGGCGTGTGCACCCACCACAGGCGTGTGCACCATTTATTGCATTGCCACACGCCCGCAAACTGTCACATTATTGTCTACCAAGTGGGTTGTCAAAACCTCAGAGTGGCTCCCAGCCTAGTACTTTTTAACCAGACATGGTTAAACTGGGATGAAACCTAGAATCTTTTAAGCATTTAGATCATGTAGTATGCCAAATTATGAGTTGTGCAAAATAATTTGATCAAAAGGTATTATTCTTGTATAAT
The DNA here is from genome assembly GCA_034509955.1 of Urosaurus nigricauda. Taxonomy (NCBI): domain Eukaryota; kingdom Metazoa; phylum Chordata; class Lepidosauria; order Squamata; family Phrynosomatidae; genus Urosaurus; species Urosaurus nigricauda. The sequence goes on along the minus strand of JAOEGL010000006.1, from coordinate 67,770,214 downwards.
CAAAAATCTCATTATGAAACATCACTAGGTCAAACTCCTCTAGCCAGTTTTATTCATATATTTTGACTCTTAGACCTTCGTGACCTGCTGGCTAGTTGCTAGGTGAAATGTTAGGTTTTGGCTATGCCTTTCAAGTCCTAAATGGTTTGGTGGGATACTTTAAGAACAGTCTCTTCCAACAGCAAGTCAGGTTCTGGAGATCACAGAGTGTAAGTGGTGAAAATAAAAGTGAGACCCTTCTCTGTGACAGCACACAGAGTGTACAACTCCTCATCTTCTGAAAACGATTCTGTTCTATCACTGATTGCTTTCTACCACCAAGTTAAAACGTTTTGTTTTATTATCTTGCATGCTTTCTGTTTGATAGTTTTAGTCTCAGAATATTTTTTCTCTCTGATGTACTTCCATCTTGTTTTCTGATGTAGTGTTATGGTTTAATTCATATTAATAGTCTATATGATGTCTTGAGAGCATAATACCTAATCATTGTTAAAAGCAAAATAGCAGAAAAGTAAAAATGACGTTCAAATGCACTGTTATGTCTGGTAGTAAAGCTTAATTTCTACACTTCTGGTTACTTGGGGTTTTTTTTTAACCACACAGTAAAACTGCTCATATATTCTCACATTCATCTCCATAGTACATTAAACAATGTTTTCCACTATCTAACCAGAGTCATTTGGCAACTACTATCCAACAACTTATTCATCTCTTGGGCAGAAATTTTTTTTTAACACCAGGCTTGGGTTATTCTCACAGTACTAGTTTGCTAGCACTCGGTTTACGTTGATGAGAAGGATCCATGATGACAACTAAATTCTTCTCTTGGGCGAGTGCCCAAGACTGCTTTACTGTTGGGAACTCCCACAACTCTATCAATATTTTGCAAGATCTTTCTGACTCACATTTCTAAGTTCCTGCAAAGGGCTCCAGAGAGCTTGACTCCAACAGCCTGTGGCTTTAAATGCAAAATAAGAACAATAATTCTTTAAAGAGCACTCTCGAGGGTATCTTTAATCATTTATGTCTATTCAAACAGTCAACACCACGTATTTCATTTACAATTTGCGTTCACACACTGAATTCTATTAGACAAACTATATAATATGCACACCACCACAGCTACTATCTGAAGAATTGTTCACCATCAGACTATTAGTGCAACTCTTGAGGAATATTTCTTAAAGAACTTAAAAATGTTCACGTCTAATCATAAACTTTATATTAAATTAAAGTGATGTCATTTGTAATGAAATAATCATATGATTACAGCAATTCTTAAAAGCCAAAATTCAGACACACATTCATAAAAAATAACTCTAATTCTACCTTTAAATTATTAATCACTTCTCAAAGATAAAGCACATGCAAACTGAAGCAGCACAAAATAAGTACCTTATTAACATTTGAATTTGTTAGCAGGACTGATATTTAAGATTTCTAGCACAATAATTAGCAGACTTCACAGTTTGTGATACAACAGTAAATGTAATGTTCTCAAATAGGAAACTGTATTTTACTGAAAATGGTTTCATTTATAATTGCTTATTAATATGCCAGCCTAATCCAATGTTAGCCCTCCTTAGAGCAGACCCACTGAAGTGAACAGATCGTCTAATCACAACTAATTCAGCAAAAGAGTCAAGAAAAGGCACAACTGTATTATCAGCACTTATTTTGGCTAAAATCATTTTTGTCTAATGTACTCTATGGCCACAAAGAAGGTAGAACACTATGATCAGTCAAACATTTAGAAGTGAGCATTATTAAAATATATGGGCTTTACTTTTAAATGTGTCCAGAATTACATGGGGGTGGGGCTCTATGTTGTTTTTTAATCTTCTCACTGCAAGAGGACAACAACTTCCCATCACCTAAAAAAGTTACTTGAGCATCACAGTTCTTTCAGTTATAGAGGAACAGGTCTGAACATCTTTCTATCCTATAATCACAAAGTGTATTAATATATTATTTACTACATAGGCCTCTCTATCACCACCATTCCAACATCAGAACTTCTTCTCAAAGCTAGTCTTTCTAAATGCAGCACATTAAAATATTTAATTTTTTATTTCAGTATTATTAAGACTTCATTAATGAATGTTAATGTAAGCCATGTGGGATGGGTTAATATCCAAATCTGATTCATTCTTTTTGGCCCTTGTTTGGTATCAAACCAGTATCTACTGAGATGCCGTATGGCTAGAACCATCTATTTTTATTTAGTTTACTTTACGTCCAGATAAATTTTAGAAGGCATTTATTAAATTAAATTATAACTATAATGAATTTAATATCTTAAGACTCATATTAGTGAGCGTTATTGAACAACGGGACTTATATTAGTCAGTGAGTATTAAACAAACCCATTCATTGCATTGGGACCGTTCTACGGATAACTAACACTGGATCTTCCCTTGTGAAACAAGCAAACAACTGAGCAAAAATCTACACTATTAAAAAGATGGTGGAGGCAATCCAGTCCCCCATCCATCTTTACTGAAGACTGAAGACCCTTCAAGTGAAATTAATTTTTATTATGTGTTACTGACACTCGCACAGGGTAGTCAAGCAACGCCTAAGGAAGTAAACAACACGCTTTAAGTAGCACTGACAAAACCACGTCAATATCATTCCTATGCTGCAATCCTCAGCACAGTTAAAATAATTTCCATTGGAACTGATCCAAATGGACAATCGTAACCCCCTCGGATTGTCAAAGACCCCCCTCCTTCCAGTCGAGAAGAGCTTTGCCAGTTCAGATTAGTTTCTACCTTGGAGATCTCATTTATATGGAGCGTAAATGTACAGACCATTCCAGGGTAGTCATGGGCCAGAGGTGGGTCTTTTGGGGACCCCGAAGAGATCTTGACTGGGTCTTTAACAACTCCAGCAGTTGAGAGAGAATGGAGAAAGAGGCAGAAACACTGGAGTCCAAAACACATTGTAGAAATAATCCAGTTTGAGACCACTTTAACCACCTTGGCTCAATGCTAGGGGATTCTGAGACCCGTCGTTTCGTGATGCATTTGGCCTTCTCTGTCAGATGCTTTGGTGCCACAATAAGCTACGAATCCTAGGTTTCCCAAACACTGAGCCAGGGAAATTAAAAGAGGCCTCAAAGTGGATCATTTCTGCAGTGCGTTTTGGACCTCGGTGAAAAGAAGTGGCAAAAGATACTCTGCCCTGGAACTGGCAGGATCTAAGGCAGCTGCCCCGACCTCACTTTGGACCATTTTGCCCACTTTACCTGTACTTAGTTCCCAACAAAAGAACAGGTCTTAAGGCATGGTTACCTTTTCAAACTAATTTCAAAGGAACCCGTGCTTGAATCTGACGTACTGAGATTTAGAAAGTGAAGACTCCAAGTGGGAACCCCCTCAGAAAGCTTTCTTTGGCTGCATCCACACTGGAGAAATAACCCAGTTTGGCACTACTTTTAACTCTTTTCTGGCTCAAGGCTATGAAATTCTGGGAGTTGGAGTTTGTTGTGGGGCCCAGAGCGGAGCGGAGCTCCGCTCTGGGCCCACAACAAACTCCAACTCCCAGAATTTCATAGCCTTGAGCCAGAAAAGGGTTAAAGCAGTGCCAAACTGAGTTATTTCTCCAGTGTGGATGCAGCCTTTGGATCCTCCTCTTCCTTCCAAAATCTCTCTCAGAGTACAATCTTAAGCAGGTTTGGAGAGAGACAGTAGACTGGAAACTCTCAGTGACAGGAAACTGACTTTCCCTCCCTCTTTCTCTTTTGAAACTCTGTAGAGCACCGTCCAATATTTCCAAACTTCGGTCCTCCAAGTGTTTTGGACTTCAGCTCCCAGAAGCCCTAGCCATTTGAGCCAACTGTCAGGAATGATGGGAGCTGAAGTCCGCAAAAAATAAAAATCTAGAAGACCTACCTTTGGGAAAACACTAAGAGGGGAATAAAATGACAAATCGTTTGTCACACAGCCGAGCTGTTCACACACACACACACACACACAGTGGAGTTTAATCATAAGGGAGGAATTCCTCCCAATTTCGAATGGAGCCAATTCGAATGCAGGTAAATTCGATAGTTTAGTGAATTTACGTGAATACTAATTGCGTTCGGAATGTGTTCAGAATGACTTCCCATTGCCTGAAAATGACCCCCCATTGCCCGAAGTTGCGTGAGATACTCTAATACGCAATAACATAAAACCCATGATTGCGTTCAGAAAGACTTCCCATTGCCCGAAATTGCGTGAGATACACTCCTTCGCAATAACGTGAAACCCCATGATTGCGTTCGGATTGCCATTGCATTATACCCCCAAATTCCGTCGTATGATAAACTCCAATGTCTTCTGTGGAGCTTTCTAGACGTGTTTTAAGAGTAGAGTTCAAAGATATAGCCGCGTTAGTCTGTAGAATCAGTAAGTGAGGGATATTGCAGCGCCTTTGAGACTGACTGAAAGACAGAAGTTGGCAACAGGAGCTTCCCTAAAGTCTACTTCCTCAGATGCATTTAGATCCAATAATAATAATAATTAGAGAGATTTTGTATCACCTTCGAGACTCAATGACAGAAAGAACTTGGCAGGAGCTTTCCTAGACTAAAGTCTCCTTCCTCAGATGCATTTAGACACAACAACAACAACAACAACAAGAAGAAGAGAGATTTTGTAGCTCCTTTGAGAATCCTGAAAGAAGTTGGCAGCAAGGAGCTTCCCTAGACGTCAACCTACTTCCTCAGATGCATTTAGATCCAATAATAATAATAATAATAGTAATAATAATAATAATAATGGGGCACCTTTGAGACTCACTGAAAGAAAGAAGTTGTCAGCAGGAGGTTTACTAGGCTTCAACCTACTTCCTCAGATGCATTTAGACACAATAATAATAATAATAGTAATAATAATAATAGTAATAGTAATAATAATATTGTGGCATCTTTGAGACTTACTGAAAGAAGTTGTCAGCAGGAGGTTTACTAGGCTTCAACCCACTTCCTCAGATGCATTTAGATACAATAATAATAATAATAATATAGTACCTTTGAGACTCACTGAAAGAAGTTGGCAATGTGAACTTCCCTAGACTTTAACCTACTTCCTCAGATGCATTTAGGTACAACAATAATAATAATAATAATAATAATGTGGCACCTTTGAGACTCACTGAATGTGAACTTTCCTAGACACTTCAACCTACTTCCTCAGATGCATTTGCTGGAGCAGAAAGCCACAGACCAAGGTATATATAGATATGCCATTGGTTGGAAGAGGGCAGCCCGAAAGCGGCTCCAGACTCACCGGAGGCCGAGGGTGAGGAGGCCAAGCCAACAAGGCGGGGCCACCGAGGGGCCTGGGCCCCAAAGCGGGGCTTCTTCAGTCTCCTCCTCCTCCTCCAAAGCCTGGAAGAGCCAACGCTTCCCGAAGCCGGAAAAGGAGCGACGGTGTCCTCCTCGGTCCAAACTTCCTCAGGTTCAACGAGCCTGGGCTTCGCTTTCCTTGCCTGCTCTCTTTCGCGAGTGTGTCAGCGACAAGCAGAGGCACTCTTCTGCGCATGCGCCGCTCTCTCTCTCTCTCTCTCTCTCTCTCTCTCTCTCGAGAGAGAGAGAGAGAGAGAGAGAGAGAGAGTCGTCCCCACCCCATTAGCAAAAGGGACGGCGCATGCGCAGAAGTGGCCCAGAAAGGTGTGGCCGCCTCCCTTTGGCCTCTCTCTCAATCTCAGTCTCCCTCTGGGTCCAAAAGCCCGCCGACGTCACTGTTTGGATTCTATCACTACAGATGAGCCCCCTTTGAGTGATTTGTTTTTTTTTTTAAAGGACTCCATCTCCCACAAGCCTCAGCCCTGTTGGCCAAGAGCCGGGGATTCTGGGAGCTGAAGTCCAAAAGCTCTTAAAGGGGCCTAGTGGTGACAGGCCTGTACTACTGCAGGCCGCTCCCTCGCAACAATACAAACCATAAGGTTGTGAGTTCGATCCCAGCCAGGGGCTGAGGGTCGACTCAGGCTTGCCTCTTTCTGAGGCCCTAAAATTAGTACGCAGTTTGTTGAAGGCTATTAGCTTATGTTGCCAAAGCACCAAGGCCCAGACTGGAGAAATAACCCAGTTTGGCACCACTTTAACTCTTTGTCTGATCAACTGCTATGGAATTCTGGGAGTTGGAGTTTGTTGTGGGGCCCAGAGCGGAGCTTTGCTCCGCTCTGGGCCCACAACAAACTCCAACTCCCAGAATTCCATAGCAATTGATCGGACAAAGAGTCAAAGCAGTGCCAAACTGGGTTATTTCTCCAGTCTGGACGCAGCCGAAGAAACCTGGCCAATAAATGGCACCACTACAGTACAAACCGTTGCCAGAAACGTGATATTTAAAGCAAGCATATCGATGTATCATCCTCGCAGTTCGGTTACACGATCTTTTTTCAGTTCCCTGAAAGCGAACGGAGATCTAGAAACACTTCTCAACTCCAGACGACCTAGGAAAATACCGAGACCCATTGCCAAGGCATATATATCATTTTACCGGCCATCTGTATCAAAAGTGGACTGAGTCAAAATAGCTGGACAGGGGGAAGCAGGTCTATGAGGAGTGTTTCTGTTTATAGAAACTTATCTATGTTCAACAGAGCGGTCTGATTATGAAAGTATTTGGCTGAGAGGTTATAAAGCCAGAATCTTGCTCAAGGGCTTTATTTATTCCATCACCTTCTACTAAGATAGTTACCTTGTTCGGCCCTAATAGTGCACTAGAGATTATTTAAAAATACACTCATTCCTCCATATTTGCGGTTTTGATCATTCACGGATTTGATTAATACGTTCTCTGTAGGAATATCTAAGTCCTCCGGTGCAACTCTATGGTCAACTTCAACTAAAAGTTGCACTGAAAGACCTAGAGATTCCTAGAGAGAATATTCCACTATGCGTTTGTAGCTCCTCCAGCACAGTTCTGTGTCTGTCGGATGTTGGCCAGAGTTGCACTGGAGGATCTAGAGAATCCTAGAGAGGTGTCCTCTCCGGCAAAAATATAGTGGTTTTGTTATTTGCAGATTTTCCATATCCACGGGGGTCTTGTGCTCCTAACCCTACTGAATATGGAGGGACAGGGGTAATGAGAACCTTCTCCCCTTCATCTTATAGAATCATAGAATCATAGAATCATAGAGTTGGAAGAGACCACTAGGGCCATCCAGTCCAACCCCCTGCTATCCAACCCCCTCTTCTTCTCTCTCGTGTGATCATTCCCTATCATGTAATTATTTCTGAAATAAAATACTGTCACTACTTATGTAGCCAAAATAACATCACTGAAGTAGAAGAGAACATTAGTCAAAGGATTGAGTAAGCCCCAAATGGTTCAGAAACACCAAATAATAATCAGGAATCAAAAGCCCTAAAGCAGGAGAAAATGGACATTATTACATGGGAGGAATTTCTCTCAATTTTGAAAGAAAAGAAAGGGGGGGGCAGTTCGGAATTGAGTGAATTTGCTAGTTCAGCGTATTTACGTGATTGAGTATTGATGCGACGTCACGTTCGAAACTGCCCGAAATTGCCTCCCAGTGCCCGAAATTGCATGTGATCAGCTTTCACACAATAATCATAGAATCATAGAATCGTAGAGTTGGAAGAGACCACTAGGGCCATCCAGTCCAACCCCCTGCTATGCAGGAAATCCAAATCAAAGCACCCCTGACAGATGGCCATCCAGCCTCTGTTTAAAGACCTCCAAGGAAGGAGACTCCACCACCCTCCGAGGAAGTGCGTTCCACTGTCGAACAGCCCTTACTGTCAGGAAGTTCTTCCTAATGTTCAGGTGGAATCTCTTTTCCTGTATCTTGCATCCATTGTTCCGGGTCCTGTTCTCTGGAGCAGCAGAAAACAAGCTTGCTCCCTCCTCAATATGACATCCTTTCAAATATGCGAAACCCCAATATTGTGTCCAGATTGCCATTGGATTATACTTCCAAATCCCGTTGTGTGATAAACTCCTATGTCAAAGCGGCAATTTCAGCACCCAACCACAGAACAGTAACTCCTTTTGAAGGATAAAAATAAAAGCCAAGCGGAATAGCTAATGAAAGGATGTACCGTGGAAGGCATCTCAGATTACAGGAACAGTTAACAAGAATATTCTGAGCTGCAAGATTTCCTTGCCTCTTGTTTGTACTACTGTATTAATTTTAATGTACAAGAAGTTTGTAATGCGAATGACTGTTTTTGTTAAGGTGTCTTCTAGTTGACTTCAACTTGAAGTGACCTTATGAAAGAGATCTCTCCAACAGCCCAGGACCCCAACAGCCCTGCTTACGTTTTGCACACTCAGAGCCATGGCTTCACTGAATCAGTCAATCTGTAATGTGTGATCTTCTTTCCTACTATTTTCCACTTTACTCAGCCTTATTGTGTTTTCCAGTGAATCATGTCATTTCATGAGACATTGCTAGTAGGATAGCTTAACTTTTAATCATGTTGGCTTCTGGGGAGAGTTTAGGCTTCATTTGCTCTCAGGCCCATTTATTTATATTTTTGGCAGTCTGCAGAATCCATAGAATTCTCCTCCAATGCTGCATTTCAAATATATTTATTTACTTCCTGCTGGCTTTCACTGTTCCATTTTCCAACCATACACAAAATTGGAAATACTATGGCATGGGTCATTCCCAATCCCTAAACTGTGCCCTTTAAAAGATTTTGGATTTCAGCTCCCAGAATCCCAGACTATTGGCCAACGTGGCTGAGGCTTCTGGGAGCTGAAGTCCAAAATCTCTTAAAGGGCACAGTTTGGGGACCACTGAACAATCAAAGGCTTTCCTATAAACTATAAAACACAGGCTTTATCTCTGAAATGCTTTGGTGCATGACCTTGACTAGCGTATGTTCGCATATGATCACTCGGACCCCCTTTTTCCGAATCTTGGTTGGGCATTTAGCATTTCTCACTGCATAAATGGTAGAAGTCTTTCCACATTAACACACTGTCCTCTTATAGTGCTGCTATTCCAGTTTTTCTGCTCTGGCTGCCTCCTGTTGCATTCTGGGGTTTGTAGTTCAGTGAGGCCTAAGAGCACTCTGGCTGAGCATTCTAAATGCCGCCTCCTTAAACTGCAAATCCCAGAATGTAACAAGAGGCAACCAGAGCAGTTAAAATAGCAGCACTATAAGATGTAATGTGCCAATCTAGTTTGTTTCAAAATGTTGAGCATCATTTTGCTCACATGGGAGATAAATGCAATGGGTATCAACTGAATCTATTCAAATTCTTGATAATGTGCATGTTGCCTTTGTATTGCACGGTGATTGAAGCCAATGTAATTTTAAATATGTGTAATCAGCAGTTTGTTTGTTTGTTTGTTCCATTTCTTAGCTTCCTTTAAATAAAAGAATCTTTCCAAGGTAGCTTACAGGGTAAAATCAATACCAATACATTATAAAATAACATCAAACATACACAATTTTAAATAAACCATTGAAATACAATGAAGCAGCAAGCAGAATTACAACTTTCAGTTAATAGCCAAGAAAATAGATTGTTATTTAAATCCTTGTTACAATTCGTCACAATGGAGCCAGTCATGAGAGATAATTTCAAAGGTAGGGTGCTACCACCAAGACATCTGCTGACTGCTATCTCTAGTGTCCACCAGACCTAGAGAACATAGAGAGCTGATCTTAAAATACAGACAGGTTCATGCAGGTATAGACAGTCCTTCAAGTAATTTGGACCTATGACCTCACTATCTAAGCTTGTATGGACTTGAATAGCAAAGTTCTCTTGCCACATGATATTTCTGAGTCATCTTCAAAGGCAGCCCCACATAGAATGCATTACAGTAGTCTCAGTCTCAATGTACTGTAATTAGAAGTATGCATAACTGAAGCCACATATGTATTCCCTAAACAGGAATCGCAACTGATATGTTGTTGTGTGCCTTCAAGTCAGTTCCAACTAATGGCAACCCTAAAATGAACCTATCACGGGGTTTTCTGTGGGATGAGTGTGTTCATGGCTGAGTGCGGATTCGAACCCTGGCCTCCAGAGACACAGTCCAACACTCAAACCACTGCACTACACTGGCTCTGACAATGGCAAGCACGCCTGCTACACTCTATCTGGATCAGCAATTTTTCCCCTTCCAAAATATTTCTGCCTCGTCTAGATTCCACTCTCATTTTCAGGCTCTACCTGTTGATGGGCAATTTTAAGGACACCACTCTTTCTTCTTTTTCTTGTGAAGCTTTATCTCAAAACCAGCCTTGGATTAGGCAATCCTTCAAAAGAGAGGACTGTGCTTTAACACCCTTGCAACAAACAAAAGACTGTCCTCCATAAAATATGCCAAATAAGTGTTGTCATCATAACACATGGATCCAGATTGTTTTGCTATTTAAACTCAGTGAAATAAATGTAACTTACGTTAACTTAAACAAAATCCATCAGTGATACCTTTATTGGCCAACCGAAATGCACAATATACTTGTGGCAAGATTTTGAAACTCTATGGGTTTCTTCATCAGGCAAGATGTTACAAAACAAACAGGAGTAAAACAACAATTGGAGATGTTAGTCAGATGTCTGCATGTTGTTTCAGTCCATAGTAAAGATGGTATCCTGGGAAGGATATCTTTTGCAGGCAGACTCCTCCTTCTTCTGGCCATGCAGCAAAAGGGAGATTTTCAAAGGAAATTTAAAGCCCATTTGCATCTCTCAACAGGGACCCCTCTTTTGCAATCCAGTATGTCTCCATTCCGGTGAGGTTGCAGCCCTCTTCAGTTGCCTAAAAAAGGTATCACTGATGGATTTTTGTTTTGATTTGTTAAATGCCCAACACAACTACCCCTGCATGTTTTTTACATTAATTTAACTGAGTCTAAATATCAAAGTAATCTAGATCCAACTCACTGCATGTAATTTTCTTAGAGCAAAAGTTTGCTGTTCAGCCCTGTAGATGTTTATTCTCAGAGGAGTTTATCATACAACGGAATTTGGGGGTATAGTGCAATGGCAATCCGAATGCAATCATGGGGTTTCACGTTATTGAGTATGAGTGCATCTCACGCAATTTCGGGCAATGGGAAGTCATTCTGAATGCATTCTGAATGCAATCAGATTTCACATAAATTCGCTAAACATAAATTCCTCCCATCTGATAAACTCCTCAGACTCAGTAGTCATAGTATAGGGGAGACTGGCCACAGCAGCTGACCTAACTCCCTTAAATGTTGGGGAATGGTTTTTGCATCTAGTTCCAGGCTGCACATTGACCATTTGTCAGTACCCAAACAACACAGCAGCCACCCTCTCTGAAAAGCCCTACACTTAGGAGTTTCTACCAGACATTTTGCAAGCATTTCTGTCTTGATATATAGAAGGATAGATTCTTCATCTGCTCATCATGCAATATTAACAGTGTTCTTTGTCTATAACACCACTTTAGAGTTTCCTGGCAAGACATTATGATCTCACAGATACAGAAGTAATGACTCATCCACAGTTTTTTTCTTTGAGCAAGAGGAACTGCTGCATCATGAGAGTGAAGACTCCCTTCAAGCACCAAGTATAAAGGCAACAGAGACTGCCAAAGTCTTTCTTGTTCTCATCTTTCAAACATATTTCAGAGAGCGTAAAAGACCAGCCCAGCAAACTTGACAGATTTGTGGGTTGCTTGGAAGAAGTCTGTCAAATCTGATGTTACTTTAAAAAAAAAAAAAAAAAAAAGATCCTTATTTTGTTGGGTTTACCACACATTTTATAATATTCTCCTTATAGCATATGAATACTGTTGAATACTTTCCAAATATATTTTTGGAAACATGAGATATTTTGGGATTCCAGTAGTTCAGGAAAGCTTTTTAGTGCTGTTTGTACATTCCCCTCAATTAACCATGCATATTCCTTGCACATTTGTCTACACATCATGCATAGTATCCCAGGAAAAACTGTTGCAATTATAAGCCGGGACAGTAACAATTCCTAATATAGTCTTCTTGTTGTATATATTAAAGCTGTTCAGATAAGTGTTTTTTGTTTGTTTGAGGATTTTTTCTTTTTCTTTCTCTTTTTCTTTTTGCATAGTCGTCTCTGCTAGGACTAGGTCAGGCTGGGAATCTAAATTATAGTGCTTTAATCAGAAAAAACACAGAGAAACATGAAGAATACAACCAAAGTTGGAAAATGGAAATTACCGTTAAAAAATGCCTACAAGACTGTAAAAGCTGTGAACACAATTAAATTTTCCTTGCGTACAGGATTTCCCCATGGTATGAACTACATTTTTGTCTGCTCATGGAAGAAAAAAAGGAATATCCCTTGTGTAAAACGTGCTTCACAGGATGAAGAAAAAGTTTAATGTTCCATATAAACCTGACTCCTAGCTTGTCATTCCCAAACGATTCAGATTTTGTAAACGGATTTGAACATTTGGCTTTAGATTCTGGCTCAGTTCAACGTTTGGCTTTAGAATCTGGTTTTATGGAGAGTTCAGGCATAATACAAGTTTGGTTGGTTAGTTGGTGTTGTTTATTTATAATTTTTGGTAAGTTTATGATTTTTGAAGGAGCAAACTAGAGAAAAGCAATTAGGAAGAGTCCACTTGAATGATTAACCAGGATTCCTGGCTTACCATTGTGTGTGATCGTAGTTTGTTGGAGAAAAACAACAGACTCTTCTGGTTCTCAAGGACCAACCATTTTATTATAGCATAAGCTTGCATGCAGTTATGTGGAACTGCATATTCATGTGGGTGAAAAGAGAAGAAAAATGTTAATGGTTAGGTCAGAGGGATGTACAAAACAAGAAATACTGCCTGTGATAATTGCCTCAAAACTTAAATATATCTTTATTTTAATAGTGAATAGTGAATACAAACATCCTGGCATTAGTAAACTACCGGTATTAATTAGCTTGCTGTTGTTAAGATCGTTATGTTATCTTCAACCAGTTTGTGAATTGTCACTATAATTATATTTATTAGCCTTGTTCTTATCAGCACAATGGCAGCGATCTATACAAATAAACAAAAATACTCATAGGCTTCAACCAAAATACTATGCAACAAGTTCTGCAAGTACATGCCTGAACAGGATAGCCCCCATATCATACTGCAAGTTATTTCTGAAAGCAAGACAAGTTTCAGAAGTAAATTCAAATATGGCAAGGGAGCCTGTTATTGAAATAAAATAGGTTTTTTTCCCCTTTAAATGAGCACACATAAACCATGGGAGAGCCAGTGTGACGTAGTAGCAATAGCAACAGCACTTTACATTTCGCTGCTTCATAGTGAACTAAGTACACTCTAATGTGTTAGCCAATTGCCCCCAACAAGCTGGGTACTAATTTTACCAAGCTACAAAAGGAAAGAAGGCTTAGGAGTTTATCAGACGACAGAAATTGGAAGTATAATCTAATGGCAATCCGAAGGCAATCATGGGGTTTCACGTTGTTGCGTATTAAAGTATCTCATGCAATTTTGGGCAAAAGGGAAGTCATTCCAAACGCAATAATGGGTTTTATGTTATTGCATATTAAAGCATCTCACGCAATTTCGGGCAATGGGGGTCATTTTCGGGTAATGGGAAGTCATTCCGAACGCATTCCGAACGCAGTTATAATTCACGTAAATTCGCTAAAACTAGCAAATTCACGTGAATTCCAATTGGCTCCAATTGGCTCCATTCGAAATAAAGAGAAATTCCTCCCATCTGATAAACTCCAATGTCAACCTGGAGCCCTGGGATCGAACTCACATCATTGTGGCTGCATTATCAGTGTTTAACAACTGCATCACCAGGGCTGTTTGAGTGTTGTTGAACAACAACTCTGGAGAGAAGGGTTTGATTGCCAACTCAGCCATGCACACACATACACACACACACACAAACCATAGGATTGTACAAACTTAAAATCAATTCTTGTGGATCCTAGGTATCTTTATACCTTTTTAGGTGGCCTATTATTCCTGATTAACATTTAATAGAATGGGATGATTTGGGTCCCCTATTGTGAGCCATCATGGCATAGTGGTTCGAGTGTTGGACTACAGCTCTGGAGAACAGTGTTTGAGTCCCAGCTTGGCCATGAAACCCACTGGTTGACCTTGGTCAAATCACATGCTCTCAGCTTCGGGGAAAGGCAATGGCAAACCTTCTCTGAATATGTCTTGCCAAGAAAACCCCATGATGGGTTCACCTTGGGGTATCCATAAGTTGGAAATTACATAAAGGCACACAACAACAGGGCTAGCTCTTCCAATAGACAAAGTGTAGCATTGACCTCAGGCAGCAAATGTTGGAGAGACAACAAAGGCTGTTACTCATGAGGCCTCCAGTATTTTGCTCTGTTGGTGGGCAGAGTTATGTATGGCACATGACTTTCTGCCTTTGGGTCTAATGAGGAACATTATCCCATCCCCAGTGAGTAAATAATATTTCTTTACCAGTCCAATCCTCTGTATATATGGCATGGAGATGGGGCAATATTTTTGTCTCTAGATGCAAAATTAGTTCTGAATACCAACAGCTTGTTGCAGTGTGCCTTGGTGACTAAGGCAAACCTATCACAAGCGTTTCTTGGCATGTTTTGTTCAGAGGAAGTTTGCCAATTGCCTTCCTATGAAGTTGAGAGACTGTGACTTGCCAAGTCAACTTTAATAGCATACTATTACAGTACTTCTGAAGAGTCAGGGAAACAAATAAATAATCTTCTTGTCTTAAAATTTAGCCAGATTGACCTTCCTCATTTAACTTTCTGCAAGCAAATAACACATGCTGAAAATATTCCTAATACAGCACACTACCTCCTTTAAAAATGTTTATAAAAAGCATTTTGTTTAGATATATGTCATATCAATAAAAATTGGAGCTACATAAAAAGATGCTTTTGAATCTAAGATCTATTAAATAGAAACCAGTACTTACAGAAGAAGAGTTGCTTGTGTTACTCAACAGTGACTTTGTTGACACAAATACTCAGAAACATTTGGTTAGGGCTTTTCCTTTTTAAATTATTCCATGAGCAGGACCACATTGTTTTATGTTCTTTGTTAGAATTGTATTGCTGTTTCACAGCCAGCTAGCAAATATTTTTCCCCAGCAGCTTCTGTAACCCAATCGATGTTGCGGCAACAACAAAAGTGTTTTAATATAATCAATACTGATGTACGCCTAAGCTGCTACCATGGTGCACAAAAAAAGGAGGACAGGGAGCTCTGTATTATTCCAAACACAGTGGGTAGAAGAGATAAACAGATCAATGAGTCCAACTACATACTCTTTATGAGTAGTATATAGACTATAAGAAAGAGAGTATTAATAAACTCAGGAAAGAGCCATACCAAGCTTCTTCTGATACAGAATTAATAAGAACTCCAATCGAATGTTACATAACAATATAATACATAACATGAAAATAGTATGTTGTATTCCTGTCATTGGGCAAATTGCCACAGACATGTATACTTTTCTTGGTTGCAAATGTTCCCATTATTATTGTTATTAATTGTACTAGCAATTTTTATTACTTCTTGGTAAAGTTCCTATTGTCATCTAAACATGTCTTCCCATTGTTTCACTTCACTCAAAAGGGAGTGGTCAGAGGTGCAAATAATCTGGTATGCTGACACAGTGCTTGCATCTATATGGCAGAAACAATGCAGTTTAACACCAGTTTAGTTGCCAGAGCTCAATCTATGCTAGGGAATTTTGAGATTTGTACTTTTGTGAAAAATTTAGCCTTCTCTGGAAACTATAATTCCCAGGATTCCATAGGAATCCAAAGCAGTGTCAAATTGTTTTATTTCTGCAGCACAGAAAGTTACCCTGCAGGGTTTCAGGTTGATAGAAATACACAAAGAGCAGGATGAGGCTAGAATGCTTTCCCTATTTCTGTTTATATCATGGATATGTACATGAATGGGTTAGGGATTTATTGTTTCACAAACACCTTGTAGATTATTGCACATTGTTGTTTTCCATAGAAAACAACAATGTGCCATAGAATTCAAAGATATAGCCATGTTAGTCTGTAGAAAGATCATGTAGAGAGATCTTGTAGCACCTTTGAAACTAACTGAAAGAAAGAAGTTGGCAGCAGCATGAGCTTTCGGTGGAGTTTATTACATGGGAGGAATTTCTCCCAATTGTGAATGGAGCCAATTCGCAATTATGTGAATTCGCTAGTTTAGCGAATTTACGTGAAATCTGATTGCATTCAGAATGCGTTCAGAATGACTTCCCATTTCCCGAAAATGACCCCCCATTGCCCGAAATTGCGTGAGATACTCTAATACGCAATTACGTGAAACCCCATAATTGCGTTCGGAATGACTTCGCATTGCCCGAAATGGCGTGAGATACACTCATTCGCAATAACATGAAACCCCATGATTGCGTTCGGATTGCAATTGCATTATACGCCCAAATTCCCTTGTATGATAAACTCCATAGACTAAAGTCTACTCTCTCTGTATGCATCTGAGGAAGCTGACTTTAGTCTACAAAACCTAATTCGGCCAACTTCTTTCAGTTAGTCTCAAAGGTGCTACAAGATCTCTCTACATGCACATTACTGTGTTAATTTTACAGATTGTATGCACCATCTTTAAATTTTGCAAAAAAAAATTATATGATCATATCTATCAAATATCTATTTTAGATTATATTCCTATTAATCTGAAACTAATCTGCAATATTTTCTTCTAAACAGAACAAAAGGAAAGCAAAAAACAAGTGTTGGGTTTTATTGGATCAGACATCAGTGGTCACATTCACATGAAATGATAATCCACGATACAGGTCGATTCTGCTCCATGCTCCTGTTTGGCTGTTCCCATTACGAATGCTTCTGGGAGGCTTGCTTCCAGATACAGCCACACCAAGTTGAAACAGCGGCGTGTCACTGTACATATAAAGTGAACCTTCCCATTCTGAAACTGCATGTAACTGTGCTGCCTTTGGTACACTCTAAGAAGCTTAATGTTTATGTTCAAGAATGCCATTTAAAAATTCATTTTAAAAAATTGCCACAAGAGATCAGCTTGCTCTTACAAACCCTCATTTTCTATTGCAGCGCATCCTTGGGACTGCATGTTGTTGCTTGTTGAGAGTCCTTTCTCACACTGCGCACTCCTGGGATTCACCTTAATCACATTCCCTGAAGGAAGGGTGGTTGTTTCATCTACTCATTAGATTATAAAGCTTCAGGACAAGATGTTTCTGGAATATACACCAAAGTTTCAATTGTGTCCCTGTTAGGCAGAACAGGAGGAAATCACCCCAAAGATGAGACAACTCTGTTTTGTTTGTTCCCACATTACAGTCTGAATAGAATTGTATGTTGTGGATGTGTGCGACCATATTCTATATGGTTAGTACAGTGAAATGTAAAACTCTTCAAATGTTAATTGTAGTTTATTTGTTAATATTAAATTAATGTCTTGGATATATTTCGAACCAGTTTTTTTAAAACCCACCCAAGAGCCTAGATTAAGAGTGAAGCAAGGCCATAAATCTCAGAATGGTCTGGGACTACACAATGTGGGCCAGGCCCTTTCCTTACCACTTGTGCAGCCATCAAGATCACGGGAGGGCCCAGTTCCTTCCATTAAGACTGTGGCCTTTTCAGAGGCTATGGGCGTTACCGCAGATGAATGGATTTTCTTGGTATAATGTGAAATTCGGTACTCATGGGACTTTATCACACGGAGGAAAACGAGGGATTCAAAAGGCATTATCCAGGCTAAGATTATCACATGACTTTGTGATTAGAGAGGATTTATCCTGGGAATAACCAGCAACAAATCATTCACAGGGAAGTCCCGTGAATGATTTGTTACTGGTTATTCCCTGGTTATTCCTGGGATAAATCCTCTCTAATTGTGATGTGTGTGATAATCTTAGCCGTGATTGTGCAACTTTCCCTGGATAATGCCTTTTAAATCCCCCAATTTTCCCCCGTGTGATAAAGTCCATGGGCAGAAAGGCTCTTTGATCCAGGGAGGATTACAGTGGGCTCTTGGTATCTCTATGGATACTAAAATCCATGGAAGCTCAAGCCCACGTTGTCCCCAATGTACAGTACATGCAGCCACATCACCATTGGGGACAATGGAAATTAATGGTGGTGTAGTTGCATGCATGTGCAGCCATGGAAAAACAGGAGTTGTCCCTAATGGTGGTGCAGCCATGTGCATGCACCGCCATTGGCAAGAACACAGGCTTACTGTCCGCGGATGCTCAGATACATGGTTGGCAAGCCCGTGGATGCCGAGGGTCAACTGTGTATCATCAAGAAGCTATGAATATGCCAAGGTCTTTGTGTGGGGTACTGGATCCTCCTCACCAGTGTTCTTGTAGAATTATTCCCTCGTTTGTTTAGAGTCTTGAGCAATCTTGTTTTATTTTTATTTATTTTTTACAATGGTGGAAGGAGCAGTCTGGGCCTCTTTAGTAAAGCCAGCTCTACCATTATGCAGAATGAGGCAGATGCCTCAGACAGCAGATATGAGGTGACATGAAAGAGCAGCAAGTTGGCAATGTAAGTATTGTATTTTAACTCACACACACACACACGATGAAAGGCGAGGGTTTAATGTGCCCTGGAAGCACTGACCCCCTTTTACTTTCACATCCATCCAGCCTTTAGTATGAGCACATATTTCATCCTTTACATCCTTCCTTGCATGCCCGTAGGTTTTACCCTCGACTTATTCACGAGTCATATCAAAATCCATAATTTTGGCCCCAAAATCTGCCCTCGACTTATATATGAGGTCGACTTATAGTCGAGTATTTACGGTATTTTACTTATTAAGGAGGAGTATTCCTGGTTAACAAAAAAGGAACCCTATCAGCAGCTTTTGTTCTTATTTGCCTATTCACTGCAGTATTGATTTTTGGTACGCTTGAGACAGAGCTTAGAAGTAATACATTAAAAGTAATGTTACAGGTACTTCTAACTATACTGAGGGAGTGGAAGCTACACTGTTTAACAACAGTACTGTTTACAGAGTTTGCACCCAGATGAAGGCAATTTTAGTGGTTTTTACTACAATAATTATGAACAACATAACAATATTACTAGTAGCTAACAAGTAGCAAATTATTTTTTTAAACTAGTGACCAAACATTCCTAGGCCACAATGGATGATAATGCATTGCTTGCATGATCAGTGACTCCATACTTTGAGCTGGGAAGGAGTACTTCTCTTAGCCTAACACCGAACAATAGTTAACAAGAGAAATCTACCAGCACTATAACAATCTCCGATCTGAATATTCCTGATCATTTTTAGGTGTCTTAATCTAGTGGACAGACTCTGAATTGCTTTATGCTGTGTTCTATCCCTCTGTTTATTACATTTCCGCTAAGAGAGATGAGATAAAAATAAACATCATTATATTATTATTATTATTATTATTTATTTATTTATTTATTTCCAGCCATTCTTTTATAGCATCCTGTTAAAGGGTGACCACAATACAGATGACAGTGCTTAAAACTTCTCTTAAGAACCAAGTTATTGATTAGGTAAATCCCACCCCCCAAGATAATTTCCTAATCCTATGACAGCTCCTTTAAATAGTTTTAAACAGTGTGATTTACAAATTATAACCAACTGGGAAAGCTGTATAATGTGTCTGCATACAGACACCTGTTATTGATGGAAGCCTCTTTCCTAGCTTGATATAATGCATTGCATTAGGGCTACTTTTGAAAACTACTTGAAAACGTCAAAATTTGGGCACTAGATTGTTCAAGTGGGACTTTTTAGGAACATATCTAGCTTTTTCTTAAAAAACACCATTGGCCCCTGGTCTATTTACTACCAAAGTACTAAGACAAAATTTTAAAACTCTGATTCCCCTTGGGACGAACGCTTTAATTAAATTGAATTGCTCCAAATCCCACTTGCATTTTTATCCCTTTCCTGCATGGAAACTGTCACAGATTTTTCATATGTATTTTTGCTAATGTACATATTTTTGTATGAATGTTCCTCATACACACTCTTTGTACATATTTTTCTCGACTAATATAATATGTGGGTTTCTTTTCCAAATACAGTATATGCATTTTTTGTTCAAAGGTATACATGGTTGAGTTTATACTTAATTTTTCCAAAATGCAAATTAACATATTTCAAAATGTAAGGTGTGTTTTATTTCTGAGGGTGTGAAATGGGGACAGAAATAATAATAATAATAATAATAATAATATTTTTTTAAAATTTATATTTCCTGCCTCTCTCTACGGATCGAGGCAGAATTACCACGTCAAAAAACAGGTTTTACATCCCTCGTGTGAAATGGATACTTTCATCAAGGATCTAGACTCCTCACAAATCTCTCTATTTGGAACCTGGGTACTTGAGATACTGGCTGTCCTTCATAAACTTGTCCATACACCTGGAGTGGCCCGTAGCCTGCCCAGCAGGGTGTCTCACCCAAAAATGGGAGAGTGAGACCCATATACACCCACTCATCTTTTACCAGCTGTTGGTGGCATGCTAAGTAAGGACACAGTTACAAGAATTCTAGTGCTATTGTTATCATTTAGAAGCAACACAGACTGCACAAGGGTAAGACCCAGTTTGATTGACACAAGATCATGATAACAGATGAATGCAAGAATTTTGTTTCATTTTCACATAATATTTTTTCAGGCCTAATTCATTGAAAATGCAATACCTTCTTAGGAGTTGATCAGTTGGGAGGAATTTCTCTTTATTTTGAATGGAGCCAATTGGAGCCAATTCAAATTCACGTGAATTTGCTAGTTTAGTGAATTTACGTGAAATCTGATTGCGTTCAGAATGATTTCCCATTACCCAAAAATGACCCCCATTGCCCGAAATTGCATAAGATGCTTTAATACGCAACAATGTAAAACCCATGATTGCGTTCAGAATGACTTCCCTTTTGCCTGAAATTGCATGAGATACTTTAATATGCAATAACGTGGAAACCCCATGATTGTGTTCGGATTGCCATTAGATTATACTTCCAATTTCTGTCGTCTGATAAACTCCTTAGAGTTTAAGATGACTCTTTCTCAGACAAGCAAGCAACCACCCTCACTTTTTCTGGTTCTGCCAACAGCAAGAACAGGTTAACAGGCACTTATTTCAGCAGCCCACAGTGACTCACCCCCTAAACCAGTGTCTTGACTTAGGGCCTGAAGAGACAGGCCAAAATAAAGCTGCTTCAGGCCACTTTGGAAGTGCGCTGTTTAAATGATGCATGCATCTTAAGAGGCCAGAAGCAGTGCCAAAGTGGCTTTGGCGCAGCTTCTGGCCTCTTAGGATGCATGCGTCATTTAAACAGCAGACTTCCAAAGTGATCCAAACCAGCTTTATTTTGGCCTGTCTCTTCAGGCCCTGAGTTGAGTGAAAAAAACAACTCACCACATTATTTGTTAATATAATGAGAGGCTACCTCCTGCCTATCTATCAACTATAGTATTAATCAGCATCCATTTTGAAAAAAAATATTATGTTTATCTCATTCTTCTGCTGCATTATACTCAAGCTGACATACATGGATTTCCTCCTCTTTACTTTATCACCATAACAATAATGTGGTGAGATGGATCAGGCTGAGCAAGGAGAGCGACAAGTCCATGACCATCAAGTGTGCTTTAAGGATGAATGAGGACTTGAACCTGTGTCTTCTGTGTCCAACACTCTAGGAGTTTATCACACTGGAGCTGCTTTTGGCATTAAAGAGAGATTAAAATGCATTTAAAGCATCCCACAAATGAAGCGGAAATGGCGAGTAATTGTACGAATGATTATCACACACAATTGCGCACATAAAGTTATACTGTATTGGAAATGCATTATTGATGAAATCCCGAAAATAAAAAGATGTGCATTAATGCTTTTTTTGTGATCACTTTAATGGTGGGTTTTGTGCGACATTGTTTGGGATTGTTTCACATAATTACACGATTTTTCTGGAATATTCATGGGATAAACTCTTGATCTCCTTTGTGTGATAAACTCCTCTGAACCCTTTACCACTGCCAACTTTCTTTGGTTCTCAGCCTTGGTCCTCTAGCTGCTTTGGACTTCAGATCCCAGAAACACTAGTCAGCTTGGCTCACAGTGATAGGTTCTGGGAGTCAAAGTCTAAAACATCTGAAAAAACAATGGTTAAGAACATTTGCAGAAAGATTGCCACTTCTTTAGAGCCTGAACAAGAGGAAGATGATTAACTGCAGCTTTTCAGATTCCCTTTTAAAAGCACAGAAGCCCTGCCAAATCAGGGCAGAGTCTTGTGGTTTCCTAAAAACGTAACAAATTCACTCCACTCCAAAAAACAAAAGAAAAAAACCCCTATGCCCTATGATTCTTTTAGTCTTCAGGATGCCACAAAACTCTTTGTTGCTTTTTCTAACAACAGTGGCATAATTGCCGCCCTGTAATTTCTTCTCCTCCAGCCTGAAATAACAAATTATCCAACCACTATGCAGCATTTAGTGACGTTTCCTAAACAGTTATTATGTGCTGCATGATTATTGTCCCATTTAAAATGATAGGATTTCTCTGCCCTGAATGTTCATTCCTGTTTTCCATGTTTTAAAACTGGCAAAACAAACAAACACTATTTGCTTTGCCGGTTTGTCAACACATAAAAATAAGGACAAGAGTTCCATCTGATCATTTCCTTTCATTTCCCAGCAACAATGTTATCAAGGCAAGATTTTTGTTTTTGTTTTTAATTATAAAAAAGATTACCAGCTTCTTGTAGCAAAAACATAAAGCACATTTCAGAAGGCCCAGCACTGAGAACACTTCAGAAACTGAGTTTTAGGGAAGACTCATAACTTGTAATTCAGTAAGAGAGAGTGCACGTTGAATCCTTAAGGGACCTGAAGTTCAATTCCCTGTAGACAGAGTCCAAGCATGATTCTTTACTCCTGGTACAGACTTGTAATACAAGCTTCCACCCACACACATACCACAGGCCTATCGGAGACATGCAATCTGATGAATCATGACAGGAAAAAAAAAATCTATTTTAACTCTAAAATTATATTTTTCTACATTTCTGAGATTGCACTACGGCACACCATTAGGTCTTGCCTGCCACACCACCAAACACTTGGTATTTTGGTCTTCCAATTAAAAGACTAATCCGACAAAGCATGCTATTTTGCATCTTTTTGTCCTAACAAGAGTTCTATTCTCCTTATGCTCTTTTGTGGGTTTTTTTAAAATTCTAATGCCACAAAATGCTGAAAACAGGTCTTGATAAATTCACTTTAAAGGATTATTCTTTCGGCCCTGTTCATTGCAGTTATCTTCCCAAAGCTAGTTTCTATCACACAGTCACATTCAATAGAAGAGTTAGGTGACTTTTGCTTCATTTAGTTTCCTTTGTTTGAATGCCTTAAATAATTGGCTTCTACTCAAACTTAGAAAAAAAGAGATGGAGAAATATTTAGATCAGCAAGACGTATATTGTTTATCAGAAGCACAAAAGGAACACTTGGATTGATGACTAGCCTATTTATGGCAATTGCTACAAAAGCCTTAAATAGGGAAGCCTGTTGGATTGACTGCCAGAAGGTAACTGGAGTTTATCACATGGGAGGAACTTCTCTCAATTGCAAATGGAGCCAATTTGCAATTACATGAATTTGCTGATTGCACTCGGAATGCGTTCAGCCAAAATTGCGTGAGATATTCTAATACGCAATTACATGAAACCTCATGATTGTGTTCAGAATGACTTCCCCTTTGCCCGAAATTGCATGAAATACACTCATTCACAATAACGTGAAACCCCATTATTGTGTTCGGATTGCTATTGCATTATACCCCCAAATTCCATCGTATGATAAGTTCCACTGTGGGGGACACAATTCCTGACAGAGGTGCTGGAATAGTCCTGATCTTCTATTCCACTTCTCTGTAGGTGGCCACTGAAGGAAGGGCAAAGGCAGTTGTTCTTCCAAGGAAGGTGGTGCAATATTTCATTTTCTCTTCTCTTCCATTGCTCTGTTCCATTTACACTAGCTCTCAGTTGGGGCGCTGCCACACTACAGTGTTACAGTGCTATATCCCACTTTAACTGCTGTGGCAACATCCTATGAAATCCTGGGACTTACAGTTTGTTGTTGTGTGCCTTTGAGTCATTTTTGACTTATGGCGGCAGTAATGCGACCCTATAATGGGGTTTTCTTGGCAAGATTTCTTCAGAGGAGGTTTGCCATTGTCTCCCCTGAGAGCATAAGGTCACCCAGTGGGTTTCGTGGCTGAGCTGGGAATCAAAGTCTGGTGTCCGGAGTCATAGTCCAATGCTCAAACTACAACACCACACTGGCTATAAGTGTTGCCATGGCAGTTTGAGTAGAATATAGCGCTGAAACAGTGCGGTATGATAAGGACATTAGTTTCTGAGTCCAGCTGAGGATGTTTCTTCTTACCAATAAAGCCTACCAATCACGCATCATAGGCAGGCCTTCACAGGAGGGAAAGGGTACACTTTACCAGGGCCTGGAGATCCTGAGAAGCCAGGGGTCAAGATGGGATTGGCCCAGGGTGCAATCTATATTACCATGAGGAAAAAAGGATGAACTGGAGGTTCTTCTAGTAGGATTTGCAGGTTGCTGTATATGCGTCTAATTCACTCACAGTTTCAACCAAAGTTTGGACAATGTAATTTATGCATTAAAGCACAGCTTCAGAGCAATTCATTTTTTGTTTTACATTCTGAAGGGTCCTAAATATATGACACTGGAACATGGAGAGCAGGCAGAAACTTGTACCTCAGATGTATCCTACATATACTTTTGAGAATTGTCTTTATGAAATGCTGTACCTGGGGGGGAACGATACCTGCATGTGTACTTTTGGAAAATAATATAAACTACTCCTAGTTATATTATTAAATGAGATTTACAAGACACAACTGCAGCTAATTCCCACTAGTGTTCATTGCCCTATTCCTAGTGAAGAAGTTTTAGTAAGTTAGTATTAATTAAAACCTATGTTTAACAGCAAAACTGCATTTCAGACCAGATTTATATGGGACCTCATGGGAGTCTCTATGCCACACAATTCCCATCACTGCTCTCAAGTGAAGAAAACTTTACTTGCTCCGATCTCACTTAACACTGGACTCTTTCAAACAGGGAGGAATTTCTCCCAACTCCGAATGGAGCCAATGCGGATTTATGTAAATTCGCTTGTTTAGCGAATTTACATGAACCCCTGCTCCGTTCGGAATTACTTCCCATTACCCGAAAATAACCCCCTCCTGCCCGAATTTGCATGCGAAGCTTTAATTCGCAATAACGTAAAACCCATGATTGCATTCGAATTGGCTTCCCTCTTGCCCGAATTTGCATGCGAAGAGTTAATTCGCAAGAATGTAAAACCCATGATTGCATTCGAATTGACCTTAAATTATACTTCCAATTTAGCCTTGTATGAAAGAGTCCACTGACCTTTTACAGTCCCAAATCCCATGTGTAAAGAGTGTAAAACTGTTTTACAAGGAGTTTTCTGTTTAAATCTCGTGTTTTATAACTGTCGATCCAGATCTTCCACTGTGCCACTTTACCACTGTAGCACAGATGAAAACCAATGAAGTCTCCTTCCAGATAGCTGGTAAAAAGTAACAGAATGGGTCCCCTCCATCTGCACAGCCCTTGGGTTCTTCTCATTCTTACAGTGCCAGCCAGCAACATGAGGAAGGAGAAAGGGAGAGGATGTGGTTTGATGTACAGTGTCCTGGATCTATTTTGAGCCTGCCAGTCATTTCATAGGAGCTGTGACAGCTTGGCATATAGCAGAGCAGCTGGAAAACTGGTTCCTAGCAGCCGGGAAGCGTAAGGGTTGAAAGGATTGCATGGGAAACAGGCTCAAACTCTGCAGAGAGGGCTGGCAGTCGAGAGTATAGGCTGATAATCTTGTTTCTTTTAAAGAGAGATATTTCTAAACACGCCTTTCATCCAGATGTTATCAGGATTCTGCAAATAAATTTTCTTCGGTTTTGGAAAACACAGTGTCATTGACAGAGGGAAAACTGTAGGGGAAATGGTGCTGGAAATAATTTCAATTACTCCCACCAGGACTGGCGACAAAATATAGTAGAAAGGAATTCCTGTTAATTGTTTCAGCTATGCTCATTTCCAGGGTGCTCCATTCCATTCCCCTTTCCATCCATTTTTCGTTTTCCCTCTGTTAGTGCCTACTGAACTCAGTCCGCATTGCAAGGTTACATAAGGCCCACCCCTCCACCTTTGGCTGCATCAATAGTGCAGAAACAATTTGTTTTGACACCACTTTAACTGCCATGGTACACACTACCATTCCCAGAATTTCATAGCATTGAACCATGGCAGTTAAAGTGGTGTCAAAACAGATTATTTCTGCAGTATCGATGCAGTATTTTGTTATTTTGTTTTTCTCCAAACATAGGGATTCCTCCCAGAGCTGCTAGTACCGCTCCGGACCACACAGTTCTGACTACATATGGCATGGGGTTTGACTCTGAACTGGAGAAACAGACCAAAGGCTTTGGTTTAATTTGAATGGAATGGAAATCTCCAATCTAGAAGACTGGAGAAGATCTTCTTATACTTGTATTCACTTTGTGTGTGACTTAAAGGCAAAAACCATCAACCAACAATCCTAAAAATAATCCTCTTAAAACAAAAACTGGTATTTGGGGGTTTCCCCAGTACTATTTGTTGACAAACTGTAATAGCTATTTCCACCTTCCTAGCTTGTCTATGAGAGTAAGATTAAGAAGCACTCTCACCTCTCTTAGTATGTAGCAGTTATTTATATATGATGATAGATCATCAAAACAAAATTAGCTTAGGGCAAACCTGAGTGCAGTCCCAGAGGGAAAAGTACTGCGAACCTTTAGCATGTTCAGATAATCTTCACTTTCTGACAAACCAAAGTTTACACTGAAAGCTATAGTTGGAGGCTATTACTGGTACCATCTAACATCATGTTCATAATGTCTATAAAAGGCATCCATAGTAATTTAAGAGGCACCATTCCTAACCTATCTGGATAAGCTATGAATACATACCAATTATTAATACTGAACTGAAGCTCCATGTTGGAACATCCAGTGTGCAATCAAATTACTTTATAGTTTTGAGTACTGTAATTTGTAATCATTAGTATACAGAAATCTTGATTTGTAAGTCGACTGTTATTATCCTTTTTTTATATAGTGCCATCATTATACATGGTGTCTCCCCCCCCCAAAAAAAAACCAAGAAAAAATGTTCCTTGTTTTTAAGCTTATGGTCTAAAGACATGAAACACAAGTATAAGGGGATGGTAGTAAGGGAAGTTATTAAGTCCAGCAGATATTGCCTCTTCTTTTCTCCCTCTGAGACCAGAGCAGTGTTAGATAGGATGGAGGGATGGACATTCTTTCATCTGCTTCAGAATCTAGACATGGTGGAAGAGTGCCTGCTCTTTCTCTCCGTCCAAAGCAAGGGCATTTGGGATGGAGAAAGGCCCTTTCGTTTGCTTCTGGGTCCAGGCATGATGGACTCATGACATATGTCTCTAAAACGGAATTAAGCAACATGTTTGCATGGAAGTAAGTCCCGTTGAAATCAAAGGGCTTTACTTCTGAGTAAACATGTTAGGATTGCACTTCACATGTGTCTAATAGTGCTGCATTGTCTGAGTATGTTCAGAAATGAGTGTGTCCTGCTGTGTTCAATAGGACCTACTCCCATGTAAGAGTGTATAGGATTGGAGCTTCAGTGTATAAAGATACAACTTCAAAATGGGGGGGGGGGGGGAGATTTGAAGTAAAGGCTTTGAACATTTATGTGCTAATATACCAGAGCATGCCATATCAGTACCTTGTTTACATTATACAGTACTTTCTTAAAATGAGCTGCTCTCTACCACAGAATGTAATCCAAAGGAGAAGAACCGTTCCCTCTAGCTGTTTTTCTCCTCCAGCTCGTATCAACTCTCACTTTTGACTTTGCTGTTTTGGGTAGGTGGGAATTGCAATCCAACAACACGTGGAAGCCTACATGATTCCACAGCCCTGAGGGAGTGCCTGTGCATTTTTACTGTACTCTTGTTTAATGTACACAAACAATCTTAATGGCTTTTTGTGGGTTTTTCAGGCTATATGGCCATGTTCTAGAAGAGTTTATTCCTGATGTTTCACCAGCATCTGTGGCTGGCATCTTCAGAGAATGCCAGCCACAGATGTTGGCAAAACATCAGGAATAAACTCTTCTAGAAAATGGACACATAGCCCAAAAAACCCACAAAACATAGGTGGGGGGGGGGGGTCTTGGGAATTGTAGTTCAAAGAGTTAACCCTGCCAAACAATGGAGGCTCTCTCTGATAACCAGAGACCACCCTGGGCATTTAGCAATAGCTGTAGGTCATGCCACATTTGCACATTTGCAAGTCAGAATGGTATCCCTAACGTTTAGGGGGACTGACTCTAGCTGTAGCATTAATCCATTGCAACATGCCAGCATATGCAAAAGGGCTCGGAGACTATATAATGGGCCGTGCCTATATTCAGTGCCTGTCCTGCAGCCACTCACTCACAAACCACAAGGTTGCAAGTCTGATACCAGCCAGGGGCTCAGACTCAACTGAAGCTTGCATCCTTCTGGAGGTTGCTAAAATGAGTTCCCAGATTCTTGGGAGCAATTAGCTTACACTTTGCAAACCACTTAGGAAGTATTTTCCTTTTCTCTAATTTTTTAAATTGTTTTTTTCACCTTAGGAGTGGCTGATTAATTTTTAAAAATTTACCTGGGAAAAACAAGGGCCTTGCCAAATGTGAAGAGGAGACAAATAGCCGTTGAAACAGCTTTGCCTCAGAAATTAAATTCGCATTTAAGTATGCAATTCTCTTTTTTAAAAAAATAAAAATGATAGCGCTTTTTTAAAAATATGAATGACAATGTTAAAAGATTACCCCCAAAATGCAGATTGATCCCGTCAAATAGAATTTTAAAGTCTGACAGGAAAATAAATCTTTCACGAGTTCCTAGATGCTGATGCTAGTGCAGCAGATAAAAGGAACTAAGGTTTAGGCAAGTATCTCAAGGCTGCATAAATTCCCTTAGGGCAGTTGCTGAACAAATTGTTGTGTGTAAAATCCATGTTTGCATCAAGATTGAGAAAGGGGAGTTTTGCATGCTGGCATATGGATGCACATGTACTGTGTGCCTCTCGCTGCAAGTGTGCATCTGCATTTGGTAGTGCAACACCACAACTGATGAATGAAGTGGTGCAACTGCTGCACAACTTCATAAAAGTTTACAACAACTACATTCTGTCTTCTCAATATAGGATCTTGCCCTTCGTGTCTTGTGTATTCCAACACTAGGGGTGAGTAGCACAATTAGAGAAGCACTGGGGCTGCATCCACACTGTGAAAATAATCCAGCTTGACACATCTTTAAGTGCCATGGCACAATGCTATGGGATTTTGGGATTTGTAGTTTTGTGAAGTGGATTGGCCTTCTCTGTCTGGCGCCCCAACAAATGACAATTCCTAGGCTCTCCATAACACTGAGATACAGCAGTTAATAGTAGTGTCAGCCTAGAGGCTTTCTGCAGAGATGACACAGCCCTAGACCGACCAAGGAATAATCCTTTTGGGATGTCACAAAATCCTTTTGTGACTTATTCTGCTCTTCTTGTACTGTACTTCGGAACCAGAGATCAGGAGCAGTGCCTTAGCTCAGGAGGAGCGGTACAAGCAGAAGAACCGTCCTGGAGAAATAAGAGATATTTTGCCAGATATTGGTGGACTGCAGCTCCCATCATTCCTTACTCTGTTGGCTAGTCTGATGGGAGCTGGTGTGCAACAACATCTGGAAGGTGGCATGTTCCCATCCCAGACACAAACTTTTTCATAGATCCAGCACAGCGTAGACTAGTCGTTTAGGGCACAGCTCTGGAGGCAAGGGTTCAATCGCCAGCTCGGCTGTAAAATCCACCTCTGGCAAGTCACACTCTCTCAGCCTCAGGGGAAGGCAAGGGCAAACCTTCTCTGAGCAAATCCCACCAAGAAACCCCTGTGACGGCTTTGCCATAGGGATTTATTGGCAAGTTTATTGGCAAGTTTCTTCAGAGGAGTTTATTGGCAAGTTTCTTCAGAGGAGGTTTACCATTGACATTAGCTGCAACTGAGAGAGTGACCGAGCAAGAAATGGGATTCATTACAGATATGTAGAGTGGCATAGTGGTTTGAGCATTAGACTTTGCCTTTGGAAACCAGGGTTCCATTCCCACTGGGGCATGGAACCCACTGGCTGACCTTGGGCAAATCACATGCTCTCAGCCTCAAGGGGAGGCAAGGACAAGCCCTCACTAAACAAATCTTGCCCCAGGAAAGGTTTGACTTATGGTTGCCATAAATCCAAAATGGCTTCAGGGCACAACACAAACACATCAAAAAGCTCTGGCCTAGATCATCCCTGAGACTGCCTCTTTTGTTCGTTTTATACAGCTTTCTCACAGTGGGTTCCAGCTGTGGACAGTGCTCCCATTAGAATGACCCTTTCTGAGGGAAAAAGCAAAGACTTCCTTCAGGACAAGGTCTCGTCGTGTCGGATGGACTCTCTCTGTTCCCTATGACTGGGCCAAGGCTGCGACCATCCTATGATCTGGAGGGTGGACAAGGTGGAAAACGGTGGGAGGATCCCTAAAGGTAAGGCCAATGGCAATGTTCACGCATACTGTGATGATTCTATGATTTCTGGATAGGGTCAGAGTCCCCCTGAAAGACCGTGTTTACAGATTAGGAGTGCTCTGTCTCTCCAAATGTCAACTCAGATAGATGTGATGGCCAGGAATGCCTGCTTTGGCCCTTCCTAGAATCAAAGGACCTAAAGATGGTAGTGCATGCGTTGGGAACTTCAAGGCCAGAAACTCCAGCTGGTTCAGACTACGGCAGCCAGACTGATTATGGAGACGTCCACCAATCTTAAAATCACTCCACTGGCTGCCAACTACTATAAGTCGACCTCATGTATAAGTCGAGAGCAGGTTTTGGGACCAAAATTATGGAATTTGATATGACCCGTGGATAAATCGAGGTTAAAACTTAGGGGCATGTAACAAAGGATCTTAAGGGTCAGGCAAAGGAAAACAATGGCAAGAACTTACTAAATTCCAGCAGGCAAAACTGTTTGCATTCACACTAAAGACTGGATAGATGAGAGAGCAGAAGGGTCAGTGGTTCCATAAGAAATTACACTCTTGCCTTTCACCAGGGATTGGTCCCTTTTTGATAAGAGTCAATGTTTATCACACTAGGGGGCAAACAGGATTTAAACAGGAATTAAACAGGAAATGCCTTATGTTTAACATAGGACATTTCCTGTTTAATTCCTGTTTAAATCCTGTTTGCCCCCTAGTGTGATAAACCCACTGACCCATGGATAAGCTGACTTTGTTTTTTTTGCGTTAATTTTATGACTACAATTTCTAGACTTATACATGAGTATTTACAGGAGTTTCTAGAAAAATACAAAGTGTTGGTTATGGTTTTTAAAGCCCTACGTGGTTTGAGTCCAGGTTACTTACAGCATCCTGCCTTCTCCCATAAAATCTGCTCTGAACACTCAGATCTTCAGGGAAATGTTTGCTCCAAGCAGCTAGAACAAAACTGGCAAAGGTTTCCCAGAGGACTTTGTTGCTAGCTGCCCCCAGCCTCTGGAATGACCTGCCAGAAGAAATACAACAGTGAAAAAAGCTGACCCCATTTAAAACAGCATTTAAAGATATAACTCTTTAAAATCTTGAGTTTTTAATTTGTATATTCCAAAGAATGCACTTTTATGAGTGTATTTTGATGGTTATATAGTACTGTAATTTCAACTGTTGGCTTTGTGTTTTAAATTGTGTTTTCGATTTTAACATGCTCTATCCCGCCTCGAGCCTTGAGGAGAGATGGGAAAGAATTATTATTATTATTATTATTATTATTTAGAAAGATCTTGCAGCATCTTTGAGACTAACTGAAATAAAGAAGTTGGCAGCACGAACATTTGCAGACTTCCTCAGATGCATTAGAGGATTAGGAGGTAGTCTGAAGTCTACAAAAGCTCATGCTCCCAAGTTCTTCCTTTTTTTTAGTTGCAAAGGTGCTACAAGATCTCTCCACATACTGATTCTACAAACTAACACAGCTATATATCTGAATTATGTTGTTGTTGTTGTTGTTATTGAATCATAGAGTCAGAAGAAACCACAAGGGTCACAATACTTTGCAGGACTCCACTCTGGAATGGCTTTAATGTTTGGCCAGCCCCCCTTTTAATTTCTCAGCAGTTGCCATTTACCATGAGAACACATTGGTGATGGTTAGAATCACAGAATCCAAGAGTTGTAAGGGATCCCAAGGGCCATCGAGCCCAACCCTTTTCTGCCATGCAGGGACTCTCCATCAAAGCTCCCCTGCAGATGGCCATCCAGCCTCTGTTTAAAGACTTCCAAAGCAGAAGACTCCACCGCTCTCCAAGGCAACATATTCCACTCTCAAACAGCCCTTACTGTCAAGAAGTTCCTCCCAATGTTCAGCTGGAATCTCTTTTCCTGTAGCTTCCATCCATTGTTCTGTGTTCCAGTCTCTGGAGCAGCAGAAAACAAGCTTGCTCCTTCCTCAGTATGACAGCTCTTCAAATACTTAAACAGGGCTATCATATCAAATCTTAACCATCTCTTCTCCAGGGTAAACATACCTGGCTCCCAAAGTCTTTCCTCATAAGGCATGGTTTCCAGGCCCTACTTGCCCATAAAGAATCATTGGGGGATACTTGCCCATAGAGAGTACTGTAATTAGGGAAGATATGCCTATAGAGAATCTTTAGGGAATTCCTGCCTAAGAACCTGGGGGATTCTGCTCTGCACCAGGAATAAGGAGAATTCATGCCCTGAGCTCCAGTTGGGATCAATGGCAATCGTCACTAGGGAGTTTATCATACGACGGAATTTGGGGGTATAATGCAATGGCAATCCGAATGCATGGGGTTTCACGTAATTGCGAATGAGAGTATCTCACGCAATTTCAGGCAATGGGGGGTCCTTTTCAGGAAATGGGAAGTCATTTGGAATGCATTCGGAATGCAATCAGATTTCACGTAAATTCTCTAAACTAGCGAATTCACGTAATTGCGAATTGGCTCCATTCGCAATTGAGAGAAATTCCTCCCATGTGATAAACTCCTAGGCATGAAGACTCTCTTCTCATTTTCTGCCTCTTTCCTCTTTCTAGGGCCAGTCTGTTCTAACATCTTAGAACATCCCACCTACCCCAGTTTTTGCAACCTGGCCCTTTACCGCTGCACGGAGGGAGGCTATTTTGTCAAGGCGAGGGGAAAAAATTCTTGGAAGAATTATGATTTCAATTGGTTTTTAAAAAACGTTATTGTAAAAAAAATTGAAACATTTTTTATCTTGTTAGAATCCAATCTTGGTTCCAGGGGCTTCCAGTTTGACTTTTATCATAGTCCCCAATTAAAAGGAATGTCCCTCCACTCATTGTGTACCATAGCCACTTTCTTCCCAGTGAATGGAGGCACAAAGTCCCCCTTAACCACTCCTCACCAGTACAAAGAACATCAGAGGCTTTGCCTGGAATCATCTCTTTGCTGTACTTCTAGAGACTCTTCTCAGATAGCACTAGGTCAAATGTAAGAGGAGGGCCTAACATTTCTTGCTCTCGGGCCCAGTGAGAAGTTGATAATAAGGAGTGACCTGGAAATTAATCTCTGATGTCAGTATGAGAGATTGAAGTGGATCAAGCAGTAATTAGATTTCAGAAATAAATTGAAGTTTTGCTTTCTGGGAGCCATTGCTGGGAGACTACTTAAGGCTACTCAAGGCTAGCAGAAGCTTCATTTCCTTTAAGGAGGAGAAAGAAAAGGAGGAGGTTCTAGTCCATGTGCTTGGGTGAGATCTAATTTAATTTACACTTGAGCCATTGCATTCTGGGAGCCATTGCTGGGAGACTACTTAAGGCTACTCAAGGCTAGCAGAAGCTTCATTTCCTTTAAGGAGGAGAAAGAAAAGGAGGAGGTTCTAGTCCATGTGCTTGGGTGAGATCTAATTTAATTTACACTTGAGCCATTGCATTCTGGGAGCCATTGCTGGGAGACTACTTAAGGCTACTCAAGGCTAGCAGAAGTAGTCAAGGAGATTTTTAGAGAATAGAAGGGGAGCCGGCCTGAAGCATCAGAAGTGAATCAGAGACTTGCCTTTGGAAGGAGCTTTTAGCCAGGAGCTCTTTACCTAACTATAGGCCCTGTGACTTGAACTCAGTGACAGAGCTTGGGAATAAAGGCCAAGTCTAGCAAGGGAAGCCCACAGTCTTGTTTCAGTGCCTCCTTAAGACTTCTCAGTATGGACACTGAAGGCCCTGCAGCAGTCACTTGCAACACCTGTGGGATGTTTGTCTTCTTGCCTACAGAGGTGGGGAACTACACCTGCCACAAGTGCAAGTTGGTAGCCCTCTTGGAAGAGAAAGTACAGCAGCTAGAGGAGCAGATATCTGCACTCCAGCATCATAGAGAACAGGAGATTCTCCTGAACAGATCAGACCAGAATGTCTTGGGTGGGAAACACACAGAGGAAGCTGCTGGGGTGGAGGAGGTCACTGCACATAAAACAGAGGTAGATGCTTGGAGGAAGGTCACACACATAAGTAAGGAAACCAGGGAACGTTCTGTGAGCGGCTTGCAGCTACAGAATCGCTTTGAATCTCTCTCTGTTGTCAGAGATGATGAGGAAAAGCAGCAGGGACAAACATCAGGGACAGAGCAGGGGATCCTGAGAGTATCACGAAAAGGAACAGCCACTGCTAAGCCTCGGAGGAGGCGTGTAGTCGTGGTGGGGGACTCTTTGCTGAGGGGTACCGAAGCATTGGTTTGTGGGCCTGACAAGATGTCTCGGGAGGTGTGTTGTCTCCCTGGGGCAAAGATCCATCATGTGACAGAGAGGCTGACAAGACTTGTCAAGCCTACTGATCAATACCCCCTTCTTTTGGTTCATGTGGGAACCAATGATACTGCAAGGCACAGCCTTCAGAATATCAAAAGGGATTATGAGGCTCTGGGAAGGAAGCTGAAACAGATGGATGCACAGGTTGTCATCTCATCTCTACTCCCGGTAGAAGGGCATGGTCCAGGAAGGGAGAGGAAAATAGCAGAGGTGAATAACTGGCTCCGTAGATGGTGCCGCCAAGAACAGTTTGGATTCTTGGATCATGGGCTGCGGTTCCATGAGGAGGGACTTCTGGCAAGGGATGGACTGCATCTCACGCCAGTTGGCAAAAATATTTTTGCCAACAGTCTGAAGAATCTGATCAGGAGGGCTTTAAACTGAGTTATGTGGGGGAGGGAGACATTATACTGGAAGACAAAAGGGATGGAGAGAATAGTCCAAGTGGCATAGAGGGAACAAGGCAAACAGTGCAAGGACCCAACAGTAGGAGGCAAAAAAATGTGCAAAAGCAGCAAGTAAAGAGGACACATGGTCTTAAATGTCTCTACACTAATGCACAGAGTATGGGAAATAAGCAGGATGAACTTGAACTCCTAGTACAACAAGGGAAATATGATATAATAGGCATCACTGAAACCTGGTGGGATAAGTCTCATGATTGGAATGTAGAAATAGAGGGGTATAACCTTTTTAAGAGAAACAGGCCAAGCAGGAAAGGAGGAGGAATAGCATTATATGTCAGGGATATTTACACCAGTGAAGAGATCCAGGAAGTCAATACTGGAAGCCAGGTGGAGAGCATCTGGATAAAAATTAAAGGAGAGGGAAACAACAGGGATATTACTGTGGGAGTCTACTACAGACCCCCGACTCAGGCAGAGGAATTGGATGATGCCTTTCTAGGACAGATAAACACATACTCAGAAAGGAGAGATGTAGTAGTGATGGGGGACTTCAACTATCCTGATATTTGCTGGAAGTCAAACTCAGCCAAATCCTCAAGGTCTAGCAAATTCCTCACTTGCCTGGAAGACAATTTCATTGTCCAAAAGGTGGAAGAGGCAACAAGGGGATCAGCCATTTTAGATCTGATCTTAACCAACAGGGAAGACCTAGTTGATGGGGTGCAAGTGGTTGGATCCTTAGGTGGAAGTGACCATGTTCTCCTGGAGTTTGTTATACAGTGGAAGGGAGAAGCTAGGCATAGTCAGACACGCACTCTAGACTTTAGGAGAGCTGATTTCAATAAACTTAGAGAAATACTGGGAGTGATCCCATGGTCAGGAATACTAGAAGAGAAAGGAGTTCAAGACGGATGGGAGTTTCTCAAAAGGGAAATATTGAAGGCACAATTTCAAACCGTTCCAATGAGGAAGAAAAATGGGAGATGTCTCAAGAAGCCAGGATGGATGACTAAAGAACTTTCAACTGAGCTAAGTTTTAAACGGAACATGTATAAGAAATGGAAAAATGGGGAAATCACGAAAGAGGAATTCAAACAAATAGCCAGTACGTGTAGGGATAAAGTCAGAAAAGCTAAAGCGCAGAATGAACTCAGGCTGGCTAGAGAGGTTAAGAACAATAAAAAGGGCTTTTTTGGATATGTCCGCAGCAAAAGGAAAAAGAAGGAAATGGTAGGGCCACTGCGTGCAGAAGATGGCAAAATGCTAACAGGGGACAGAGAAAAGGCAGAATTACTCAACACCTTCTTTGCTTCAGTCTTCTCAGAAAAGGCAAAGGGTGCTCAACCTAAGGATAATGGAGCAGAAGACAGAATAGAGGAATTTCAGCACAGAATAAGTAAAGAGGTAGTACAGGAATATCTGGTTAACCTAAATGAATATAAATCTCCAGGACCAGATGAACTACATCCTAGAGTATTAAAAGAACTGGCAAATGTAATATCGGAACCACTGGCAATAATCTTTGAGAACTCATGGAGAACAGGAGAAGTCCCAGCAGACTGGAGGAGGGCAAACGTTGTGCCCATCTTCAAAAAGGGAAAAAAAGAGGATCCCAACAATTATCGTCCAGTTAGTCTGACATCAATTCCAGGAAAGGTTCTAG
The DNA here is from genome assembly GCA_034509955.1 of Urosaurus nigricauda. NCBI lineage: Eukaryota > Metazoa > Chordata > Lepidosauria > Squamata > Phrynosomatidae > Urosaurus > Urosaurus nigricauda. The sequence goes on along the minus strand of JAOEGL010000006.1, from coordinate 67,733,199 downwards.
AGCAGATCATTAAGCAGAGAGTCTGTGAACACTTAGAGGCTAATGCCATAATCACAAAAAGTCAACATGGGTTTCAGAGAAACAAGTCATGCCAAACGAACCTGATCTCGTTTTTTGATAAAATTACCAGCTTGGTAGATGAAGGGAATGCTGTGGATATAGTATACCTTGATTTCAGTAAGGCCTTTGACAAGGTTCCCCATGACATTCTTGCAAACAAGCTTGCAAAATGTGGGATAGACAAGTTAACTGTTACATGGATTTGTAATTGGTTGACTGGCCGAACTCAAAGGGTGCTCAACAATGGTTCCTTTTCATCCTTGAGAGAAGTGACCAGTGGGGTGCCACAGGGCTCTGTCCTGGGCCCAGTGCTATTCAATGTCTTTATTAATGACTTGGATGACAGAATTGGGGGCATACTTATCAAATTTGCAGATGACACTAAACTGGGAGGAGTAGCTAATACCCCAGAGGACAGGATCAACATTCAAAATGACCTGAATAAACTAGATAGCTGGGCCGATGCTAACAAGATGAAATTCAATGCAGAGAAATGTAAGGTTCTGCACTTAGGGCGGAAAAATGAAATGCAGAGATATAGGATGGGGGACATCTGGCTGAATGAGACCACATGTGAAAGGGATCTAGGAGTCCAAGTAGACCATAAGCTGAACATGAGTCAACAGTGCGATGCGGCAGCTAAAAAAGCCAATGCAATTTTAGGCTGCATCAATAGAAGTATAGCATCTAGATCAAGGGAAGTTATAGTGCCACTCTATTCTGCTTTGGTCAGGCCCCACCTGGAATACTGTGTCCAGTTCTGGGCACCACAATTCAAAAAAGATGTGGAGAAACTGGAGCATGTCCAAAGGAGGGCAACTAAGATGGTGAAGGGTCTGGAAACCATGCCCTATGAGGAACGCCTTAGGGAACTGGGAATGTTTAGCCTGGAGAAGAGAAGGTTAAGAGGTGATATGATAGCCCTGTTCAAATATTTGAAGGGATGTCATATTGAGGAAGGAGCAAGCTTGTTTTCTGCTGCTGCAGAGACTAGAACGCGGAACAATGGATGCAAGCTGCAGGAAAAGAGATTCCACCTCAACATTAGGAGGAACTTCCTGACAGTAAGGGCTATTCGACAGTGGAACACACTCCCTCGGAGTGTGGTGGAGTCTCCTTCCTTAGGGGTCTTTAAGCAGAGGCTGGATGGCCATCTGTCAGGGATGCTTTGATTTGGAGTTCCTGCATGGCAGGGGGTTGGACTGGATGGCCCTTGTGGTCTCTTCCAACTCTATGATTCTATGATTCTATGATTCTATGAAGTAAAGGAAAGACAGCAGTGTATCTCACAGATGGCCTTTCTAATAGGATACTGACAATTTAATTGGAAATTCCCAATCTATCCCAGTTGGTCATGATGATTTTAAGCGCTGCGGAGATTTGGCCACAAGACTTTTCAGCTGATATACTTTGCATTTTGGATTTCCCTCCTTTTTAAGGGCTAGATTTTGTAAGTGTGACACAGAGGAATGTTTTAAACTTGTCTCTTTACTGTGTTGTGCCTAGTGGAAGATTTCTTCCAGAGTGGCCAACATCGTCAGAATTGGATGGGAGTTATCACTGCACTTTTATCGGAAAAACTGTAAAGCAGAAGCCCGTCAGAAAAAAAGACCACATTACAGGACCTGAGCAGGACTGTTGATAAAGGTCTCTTATTCTTATTCACAGGGTTGTCATAAGTCAAAGCTGACTTGATGGCATATAACAACAACAAATGCAAAGGTGCCCCCCTCCCTCGATGCCTGTACACATTTTTCTTGGCTTGCTCTTTTTTTCTTGTTAATTTCCAGTACTAACCCATACTTTTCATTCCCAGGACATGGTGGGTTTCCCTTCCTGTCCTGGGGGTTTCCAATAAGTATGGGCTAGGGTAACTACTGTATGTCTGTACCCACTGTCTCAGTTCCCCCCACTGTATTTTTGGACCCCCCCCCCACTTATAATGTTTTGAATGAGAGCATGATCTTTGCCACATTGATTTTCTGATGGCAACCAGCAACAAGCCAAGGCCAACCACACCAGTAGATCTAGGGGATGACTGGATGTGAGAGCTGAATTAACCTCTACAAAGTATGATTCCAAGAGAGAATGCTCCAACATTTCCCATAACTATTGGTCAGTCTGTCTGGAGTCTAATTTGGTCTTATTTTGCAGTGATGCAGATGGAATCAATTGTCTTACCTCTTTTGAGAGATCACCCAGTCCTGAAATGATAAATTAACTTTTTGGATGAGTACTTGTGCCATTAGGGCAGGACTTTGGAGCAGAGTCCAGAACTCCACTCAGGAGCATGACTAGAATGGCCTGCAAGTACCCTAGGGCTAGTTTACCATGTTTTTGAAATGAATTAGTAATGCATTACTATGGACTACCATCTGAGTATTTTCTCCACCCCTGTAATACTATTCAGTCCAAGGTCTAATATTACATTACTGTGCCGTTGACTATGAATATTTCAGAGATTTATAACTTTGTAATTTTACCTTCCAAAGCCAACCATGACTAGATTTCTGAAGCAGTAATACATTTTAGTAACGGCTCCTTGAATTCTTCCAAATTTAATGCTGTTGCATCTTTTGTTATTTCTTTCTTTATTTTATAACTGTCTCACTAGTAAACTGGAGTCTTAATTTATAGGACATATACTCTGTCGTACATGAGAGTTCAATCTCAAAGAGAGTTCAATCTCAAAACTCTCAAAGCAGCTTCCAACAGGCTGCAATAATAAAAGCAAACAAGGAACTGATTCATACAGATGCAACTAAGCCACCCTTCATTTTCTGGCCAGCGTGTGGAGCTGAGCTCAGAAAAATTATTTTGGGACTATAGCTCTCAGAATCACATGGCCAGCAGGACCATAGGCTATGCCAGCTTGTGGAATCTAGGAGTTGTAGTCATAGTGTTATCCTCCCAGTGTAAAGAGGGTGGCTGTTACTGTTGCTTTTTGCATGATTTTGACAAATGACTGTCTCATTGGCTGATGATGACTGGACTTGTTAATCAAGTGGGTTCTGTACTTTTCTTACTTTCATGTTTGCAATTTGTGCTTCTGATTTAATTCGTAGAATCACAGAGTTGCAATAGACCACAAGGGCCATCCAGTCCAACCCCCTGCCATGCAGGAATTCAGAATGAAAGCACTCCCAAGAGACAGCCATCCAGTCTCTGTTTAAAAACCTCCAAAGAAGGAGACTCCACCACAGTCCATCAGCATATTCCACTGTCAAATAGCTTTTACCATCAGGAAGTTCTTCCTCATATTTAGGAGAAATCTCTTTTTCTGTAGTTTGAATCTATTGGCCCATGTTCTAGTCTCTGGAGCAGTAGAAAACAAGCTTGCTCCATTCTCCATATGGCATCCCTTCAAATATTTAAACATGGCTATTATGTCACTTCTTACCTTCTTTTCTACAGGCTAAACATCCCCAGCTCCCTGAATCTCTCTTCATAGGGCATGATTTCCAGAACCTTCACCATTTTGGTCTCCCTCCTCTGGACATGCTTCAGCCTCTCAGTATCCCCCTGAAGTCAGGTGTCCTGAACTGGACACAGTATTACAGGTGAGGTCTTACAATTCTCCCTAATTTTCTTTTTTTATTTTAAAACCATTTTAAACAGTTTAATCTTTTAAAAGTGCATTTTATCCTTTTAAGCTTTCTACAGTATTTCAATATTGTAATTATTTAATTCTATTTTAATATACCACTTTTCTATGTTTTCAATTGCACTGTTCTTTTAATATTGTGAGCCTCTCTGGGGCCCAATTATGAGAAAAGAGCAGGATACAAATACTGTGGGTCCTCCCCTTATGTGGGGGGATCCGGAATGGAGTGGATCCAGAAATCCGTGCATGCTTGCACCCCATAGGAAACAATGGGGCACATGTACACTGTGCAGCAGTGGCATGTGCACCATTGTTTATATTTTCTTTTTTTTATTTTATAATTTTTATTGATTCTCTTAAAGTCATTACAATTGAGAACTAAATAAATAAATAAACAATACATATAACAACAAAGCTTTCATAGAATCAAAAGCCCACCAAAAAAAAAACCAAAACCAAAAGAAAACAAAAAACTCACCCCTAAAATAATAAACTCCCCGTGAAACTCCATAGTATCTCTGAACCGACCAATGTAATTTCTTTCTTATATCAGATTCTCGTTAATATCCCATATCCGTTTCAGATATTTTCTAATTGGGTCCCATTCTTTTTCAGTTTTCTCCCTGTTAAACAATCCATATCTTTTAATTCTATAATCTTCTGGATCCATTTGTCTATAGTTGGTATATACTTCGTTTTCCAGTATTTTGCCAATAAAATCCTGGCAGCTGTTATTAAATACAAAATTATTCTCCAGTGTTTTCTTTCTATTTCCGTTTCTAGCACTGCGGTTATGTTTAATAAATAAAGTTCTGGAGTCAATTGGAATTCAATCTGTAATATCTGCTGTATTTTTTTGTGTATTTTTAACCAGAATTTTTTTATTTTCGGACATTGTTTATATTTTCATGCAACTTCCACATAAGCAGGAAGCTATGTATACTGGTAGTGCGCCCGCGTATGGTGCGGGCGCACTGTAAATACAATATACTGTACTAATAATTATTATCTCATAATAGTTTGTCTTTTTGGTGTATTAGTTCTACTGTATTCTTCTTTCATTTAATAAAACTGTGCATCTCAGTTTTGAAAGGTAGGCTATAAATTCTAATGGTGGTGGTGGTGGTGGTGCTGTTGTTGATAGCATTTACATTTGTCACTCCAGACCTTCATTGAAAAACATCAGCAACATATAGTGAATAAATCAGTATACAGGTATCTCTCACATAATGAATCAGATGTGTTTCTGGGTATTAGTCCATTAAAAACACCAAAAATTGATACCAGAGGTAATAGTAACTGTGAAAGAATAGGAATAGGTTCCACACGAAAGAGAGCAGTTCAACATGTTTCAGAAAACTTTTTATCCACAACTAATAATATGCACATGTAAAATGAAACAACCAGGTTAGGGAAGCACTTTATAACTAGAGTGGGCCCTTGGTATCCACTGAGATTTGGTTCCAGGACCCAAATCCATGGATGCTCATGTCTCATTATATACAATAGCACAGTAAAATGGTTTCCAGTATATAAAATGGCAAAGTCAGTGTTTCCTTTTTGGAATTTATATATTTTAAAAATACTTTCAAGCCGTGGATGATTGAATCCGTGGATAAAAAATCTGTGGATATGGAGCATTGACTGTAAACAAAACTATTTTAATTCTTTTACCGACAACTTGAAAACTCCTTCCAGAACATACCTAGGGATTTTTTTCCTCCTTTCATCACGGTTCCTAAAATTTCCATTCTGTTGGCCATACATATAAATCTATGATTCTTCAACATGCTGAAGGGTAGGTAATGAGGCAAGCTTATCTGCTTTCCTGCTTTCTCTGTTTTGCTGTCCATACATGCTCTGAAGACAGGTGCTATTCACCTTGCTTCTTCTAGGCATGTACAGTAGGTACAGTAGTCTTGCCTAGAGTAGAAACCCATTCTGCAACGCTGATAAATTAGTATAAGCAGTAAAAAAAGCACTGTGTGTCTTGAAGCAGGGACAAGCATGGAATAAATCCATTCCCTGAACAGTTGCCCATGCAGATGCCCATACAGCAGGTCACTCTACAAAGGCTCTTAATGTGAACCAACTGTAGTAATAATCTTTCAAATTTACAAAAGTCTGAGGGCCGAAGTTGAACAGTACATTCTGATCAGGAGGATTCATATGTAAAGAAAATGAAGTGCCCTGACATTAGATTTGTTTTACGTCACTATGGAGTTTATCACATGGGAGGAATTTCTCTCAATTGCGAATGGAGCCAATTTGCATTTACGTGAATTCGCTAGTTTAGCGAATTTACGTGAAATTGATTGCATTTGGAATGTGTTCAGAATGACTTCCCATTTCCCGAAAATGAACCACCATTGCCCGAAATTGTGTGAGATACTCTAATACGCAATTACGTGAAACCCCATCATTGCGTTCGGAATGACTTCCCATTGCCCGAAATTGCGTGAGATGCACTCATACGCAATAACGTGAAACCTCATGATTGCGTTCGGATTGCCATTGCATTATACCCCCAAATTCCGTCGTATGATAAACTCTTTGTTTCAAAACCCATCAGTCCAAACAGACTACAGTAGTAGCATGGGCAGTACAAGTGAACATGCTGACACATAGATTCTGATTCTGTTTAGTCCATCCTAGTGCATTTGTTTCTTGCTCAGAAATCCTTGCTGTTTTTATGCCTGTGGGTTAGCAAGGTGCAGCTGAAGGCACGGTCTGCGTACGTATTACCATCTAGTGGTCATTTCAGTTAACAGCATCCAGATGTCTCTTTCACACGACTTTCATAGCTCTTTGAATGGTAGACTTTAACTACCATTGCCGTTTGCTACAGAATCTTGTAATTTACTGTTTGGTGAAGCACCAGACCTCTCTCCGGCAAAGAATTCTAAGTACCCCTTCCTCAACTGCAAATCCCAGTATTCTGTAGATGGAGCAGAGGCAGTTAATGTAGGATAACAACAACAACAACAACAACATTATTTATAGACCACCTTTTCAAAGGATCAAGGCAGTTTACATATTAGATAAATACATAAAATACACAAACAATTTACATAAGCAAATACATAAAATACATGAACAAATACCTAACATATACAAACTAAAATTCCATCCCTTATCCTTTAACTAAAAACAATAATCAAATTACAAGTTAGATTAATTAAATGTTTAACATAGATAAAATTAAAATAAGCACGATCAAACTGCTATAATCGGGTAGTGTGAAAGACACTTGAAAGGGAGCATGTGTCTGCCCCCCTGGCAGAGACCTACTTCCAAAACCATTAAATCTAGACACCTAAAACTAAGGAAACTAGGAATATTTTCAGATTATCTGGTTTTAAAGCATGCTATTTTTAATTAATGTATTTGTGTCCATATGTTTGAAGTCTAAGTACCATGTTTAGACATTGGATTGATAACTTCTCTAATGAGTGCATAGGTTTGTAGTCAGTGTTTGAAGACAGTGCAGGGAATGTTGTCTGAGGGTCAAAGTTAGATGGTTGTCCCATCCTGCCTGCTTTGGATCACCTTCGAAGTACACTGAAAGAACAGAGCCATTCTTCTCAGCAAGATAGGTATGTATACCAGATGTGCCTAGAGTTCCCAGAAATTGTAGTATCACTAAAATGGAGCATCTTGGGTCCCTTTCTGGAAGAAAGGGGACATATAATTGAAATAAGTAAATAAATAAACCGAATTCTTTCTAATTTTATTGTTGTTATTTTCTCGGTTTTATATACTATTATTTGGGTGAGCTAGCACAATTCCTCTTTGTACTCCTAGTGTTTTTATTGTTTAATTGTTATTATGTACTTGGAGAATTGAGAGGTTGCCCTATTGCCACTCGTGTCTCCACTTCCCTTACTTTCTCCCCAGCCCTCTTTGGAGTTTATCAGATGATGGAAATTGGAAGGCTAATCCAATGGCAATCTGAACGCAATCATGGGGTTTCACGTTATTGCGTATTAGAGTATCTCACGCAATTTCAAGCAAAAGGGAAGTCATTCCGAACACAATCATGGGTTTTGCATTATTGCATATTAAAGCATCTCACGCAATTTCGGGCAATGGCGGGTCATTTTCGGGTAATGGGAAGTCATTCTGAACACATTCCGAATGCAATTAGAATTCATGTAAATTCACTAAAAAAAAAGAATGCTTTTAACATCAGATTATGGCTTTATGCATTAAAAAACAATGTTAATCTGCTTGAAATGAGAGTGATGAAATTTTCCTTGCATTGTTGCATTAAAGAAATTCTCAAGCCATCATTCACTGTACCAGCTAAACTTGGCAAAGAACTTACTAACATATTTGAAACCTCTGAAACTCACATGATTAATTATATGCTTAATAAGGGGAGTGTATTTTGTATAAGAAAATTAGAAATATTTAGAGCGCCGTGAATAATGTATGAGAAGTTCCAAAGCCTGGGGTGGAGTTTTGTTTGTGCTGAGGGTGGAGAGGGAAAAGAGCATCATAAAGTCTCCTTTATTGTGTAACACAGTCTTGTATTATACTTTGTTTTGTCCTGAAGGGACTAAGGCAGAATTTCTGCTTTTAATTAGGAGATTTAAGACAAAACACATTTTGAAGAGCAAAAGAAAAAGGTCCGCCAAGTAATTTTTCTATTTTCTTACACATGAAAACTAGTCTAATAGATTGGTGCTATAGGCTATGGACCTTATCAGATGGGAGGAATTTCTCTTTATTGCAAATGCATTCGGAATGCATTCAGAATGACTTCCCATTACCCGAAAATGACGCCCCATTGCCCGAAATTGCGTGAGATGCTTTAATTTGCAATAACATAAAACCCATGATTGCGTTCGGAATGACTTCTCTTTTGGCTGAAATTGTGTGAGATACTTTAATTCGTAATAATGTGAAAACCCATGATTGCGTTCGGCTTGCCATTGGATTATACTTCCAATTTCTGTCATCTGATAAGGTCCTATGATTCACATTTTAATAAAGCTGAGCTCTTTCTATTTGTCACTTTACTGTCATTCATTATAAATTAAGTGTGTAAGGATTAATTAAATTAAGTGTGTAAGGCTCCACCCTTGAGGATGATTGTAGGATTATTTGTTGATTGGATATTTTAAGGAACTAATAGGAATGTCGTAATTCAGTATTAGTATTTTATAGTTGGTATTTTTGTATTACTGTTGTATTTTTTAATGACATAATCCCGCTTTGACCCTTGGGAGAGGCAGGAAGTAGAAATAAAAATGATTATTATTATGATTTCCTACATTAATTTTTTAAAAAGATAGAACTTTGTTTATTTATTTGCATATTTCATTTCTATGCCACTTTTCACCCAGAAAAGGACCTAAGGTGTTTCACAGATGAAAGGTTTTACAATAAAAAGGTTTTACAATAAATCCTCTCTCCTCAGAGAGAGGAGAAGGAGAGGAGCTGCTTGGCAGCCATTTTGGGACCGTGTGCTTGAGACCGTGTGCTTGTTGCTGAAGGGGAGGAGTTTTCTTTAACTGAACAACTCTGCTCAAGTGGCATTAGGTTAGAATCAGATATTGAAACAGAACCTTCCCTTTAAGTGTAAGATAGCAGCCAGTACTTACCCCTAAAGAAGTATTCCCAGTAGATTGACTGTTATATTTATTACTAAAGACTTTGCAGTATGGACAACGAGGGATCTGCCACAGTCACCTGCAACTCTTGTGGGATGTTTCTCTTCTTGCCTACAGTAGTGGAGAACTTCACATGCACCAAGTGCAAGTTGGTAGCACTCTTGGAGGAGAAAGTGCAGCAGCTGGAGTCCAGAGTAGCTACACTTCAGCAGATTAGGGAACAAGAGGATTTCCTGGACACAATAGAACTAACCATCTTGGATGAGTACCATGCAGAGGAAGATGCTAGGGTGGAAGAGGTCACTTGCCAAACAGAGGAGGCAGACAGCTGGAGGAATGTCACAAAGAGTAGTAAACCAAGAAGGAATTGTTCGGGGAGCTTGCAGCTAGAGAATCGATTCGAAGCTCTTTCCCTTATCAAGGAGGATGAAGAAGAGCAGCATGGACAGACTTCAGGGACAGAGCAAGGGAGCCTGAGAGTCCCACCCGAGGGAACAGTCGCTGCTAAGCCTCGGAGGAGGCGTGTGGTCGTAGTGGGGGACTCCTTGCTGAGGGGTACAGAAGCAGTGATTTGTAGGCCTGACAAGATGTCTCGAGAGGTGTGCTGTCTTCCAGGTGCAAAGATCCGGGATGTGACAGAGAGGCTGACAAGACTGGTCAAGCCTACTGACCAATACCCCTTCCTTTTGGTCCACGTGGGAACTAATGATACTGCAAGACACAGCATTCAGAACATCAAAAGGGATTACGAGGCGCTTGGTAGGAAGCTGAAAGGAATGGATGTACAGGTTGTCATCTCGTCTCTTCTGCCAGTTGAAGGGCATGGTCCAGGAAGGGAGAGGAAAATAGCAGAGGTGAACAACTGGCTTCGCAGATGGTGCCGCCAAGAAGGATTTGGATTCTTGGATCATGGGCTGCGGTTCCATGAGGAGGGACTTCTTGCAACAGACGGGTTGCATCTCACGCCAGTTGGAAGAAATGTTTTTGCCAACAGTCTCAAGAACTTGATCAGGAGAGCTTTAAACTGAGTTCCGAGGGGAAGGGAGACAATATTAAGGAACACAAAAGGGATGGCGTAAATAGTCAAACTGACATAGAGGAAACAAGGCAAACAGTGCAAGGACCCAACAGTGGGAGGCAAAAAAACTTGCACAGGCAGCAAGTAAAAGGGAACCATGGTCTGCGATGTCTCTACACTAATGCACAGAGCATGGGAAATAAGCAAGATGAACTCGAACTCCTAGTACAACAAGGCAAATATGATATAATAGGCATCACTGAAACCTGGTGGGATGAGTCTCATGATTGGAATGTGGAAATAGAGGGGTATAACCTTATTAAGAGAAATAGGCCAAACAGGAAAGGAGGAGGAATAGCACTATATGTCAGAGATATTTACACCAGTGAAGAGATCCTGGACATCAATCATGGAAGCCAGGTGGAGAGCATCTGGATAAGAATCAAAGGGGAGGGAAACAACAAGGGTGTTACGGTGGGAGTCTACTACAGACCCCCAAGTCAGACTGAGGAATTGGATGATATCTTTCTAGAACAGATGACCACACAGTCAGAAAAGAGAGATGTAGTAGTGATAGGCGACTTCAACTATCCTGATATTTGCTGGAAGTCTAACTCAGCAAAATCCTCAAGGTCTAGCAAATTCCTCACTTGCCTGGAAGACAATTTCATGGTCCAAAAGGTGGAAGAGGCAACAAGGGGGTCAGCTATTTTAGATCTGATCCTAACCAACAAGGAGGACTTGGTTAATGGGGTGCAAGTGGTGGGATCATTAGGTGGAAGTGACCATGTTCTCCTGGAGTTTGTAATACAGTGGAAAGGAGAAGCCAGGCAGAGTCAGACACGCATCCTAGACTTTAGGAGAGCGGATTTCAGTAAACTTAGAGAAGTATTGAGGGCGATTCCATGGTCAGAAATACTAAAAGATAAAGGAGTTCAGGACGGATGGGACTTTCTCAAAAGGGAGATACTGAAGGCACAATTTCAAACAGTTCCAGTGAGAAAGAAAAACGGGAGGTGTCTCAAGAAACCAGGATGGATGACTAAGGAACTTTCAACCGAGCTAAGTTTGAAACGGAACATGTATAAGAAATGGAAAAAGGGGGAAATCACGAAAAAGGAATTCAAAGAAATAGCAGGCATGTGTAGGGGTAAAGTCAGAAAAGCTAAAGCGCAGAATGAACTCAGGCTTGCTAGAGAGGTTAAGAACAATAAAAAGGGCTTTTTTGGATATGTCCGCAGCAAGAGGAAGAAGAAGGAAACGGTAGGGCCACTGTGTGGAGAAGATGGCAAAATGCTAACAGGGGACAGAGAAAAGGCAGAATTACTCAACACCTTCTTTGCCTCAGTCTTCTCAGAAAAGGCAAAGGGTGCTCAACCTGAGGATAATGGAGCAGAGAACAGAATTGGGGAATTTCAGCACAGAATAAGTAAAGAGATAGTAGAGGAACACCTTGTTAATCTAAATGAATTTAAGTCTCCGGGACCAGATGAACTCCATCCAAGGGTATTAAAAGAACTGGCAAAAGTAATATCAGAGCCATTGGCAATCATATTTGAAAACTCCTGGAGAACAGGAGAGATCCCAGCAGACTGGCGAAGGGCAAACGTTGTCCCCATCTTCAAAAAGGGGAAAAAAGAGGATCCCAACAATTATCGTCCAGTTAGTCTGACATCAGTTCTAGGAAAGATTCTGGAGCAGATCATTAAACAGAGAGTCTGTGAACATCTAGATGGTAATGCCATAATCACAAAAACTCAACACGGGTTTCAGAGAAACAAGTCATGCCAGACAAATCTAATCTCTTTCTTTGATAAAATTACCAGCTTGGTAGATGAAGGGAATGCTGTGGATATAGTATATCTTGATTTCAGTAAGGCCTTTGACAAGGTTCCCCATGACATTCTTGCAAACAAGCTTGTAAAATGTGGGCTAGACAAAGGAACTGTTAAATGGATCTGTAATTGGTTGAAAGGCCGAACCCAAAGGGTGCTCAACAATGGCTCCTTTTCATCCTGGAGAGAAGTGACAAGTGGGGTCCCACAGGGCTCTGTCCTCGGCCCAGTGCTATTCAACATCTTTATCAATGACCTGGATGACAGAATTGGGAGCATACTTATCAAATTTGCAGATGACACCAAATTAGGGGGAATAGCTAATACCCCAGAGGACAGGATCAAGATTCAAAATGACCTGAATAGACTAGAAAGCTGGGCCAAAGCTAACAAAATGAAATTCAATACAGAGAAATGTAAGGTATTGCACTTAGGGCGGAAAAATAAAATGCACAGATATAGGATGGGTGACACCTGGCTGAATGAAACTACGTGTGAAAGGGATCTAGGAGTCCAAGTAGACCACAAGTTGAACATGAGTCAACAGTGTGATGCGGCAGCTAAAAAGGCCAATGCTATTTTGGGCTGCATTAATAGAAGTATAGTGTCTAGATCAAGAGAAGTAATAGTGCCACTGTATTCTGCTTTGGTCAGGCCCCACCTAGAATATTGTGTCCAGTTCTGGGCGCCACAATTCAGAAAGGACATTGAGAAACTGGAGTGTGTCCAAAGGAGGGCGACAAAAATGGTGAAGGGTCTGGAAACCATGCCCTACGAGGAACGACTTAGGGAGCTGGGGATGTTTAGCCTGGAGAAAAGAAGGTTAAGAGGTGATATGATAGCCCTGTTTAAATATTTGAAAGGATGTCATATTGAGGAGGGAGCAAGCTTGTTTTCTGCTGCTCCAGAGAACAGGACCCGGAACAATGGATGCAAGATACAGGAAAAGAGATTCCACCTGAACATTAGGAAGAACTTCCTGACAGTAAGGGCTGTTCGACAGTGGAACGCACTTCCTCGGAAGGTGATAGAGTCTCCTTCCTTGGAGGTCTTTAAACAGAGGCTGGATGGCCATCTGTCATGGGTGCTTTGATTTGGATTTCCTGCATAGCAGGGGGTTGGACTGGATGGCCCTAGTGGTCTCTTCCAACTCTATGATTCTATGATTCTATGATTCTATGAAATATTTAATAACTAGTAAAAGCAACTAGTTAAAACCAGCATAAAATGACGTAAAAGAGCCAAAAGTTTAAAAAACACATCTAAAAAAAACACATATAAAAGCCTCCCTAACATAATCATACATTAAAAGCCTGCCTGCATACTGCCTATACATAGGGTTATAAATTTTGTACAACATGGATGGTAATTCCAAGCATACAGCAGATTTTACCATAAATGCTGGGTATGTGTATGGAAATCGCATAAATCTGCTTTCTGGGCCAAACTACTGCATTCTATATATTTGAGTGCAACTTCTCTCTGCATGGTACAGTTAATATTGCATGCAAATGAAATGACTAGTATTCTGAGGGAGCAAATCTCTAAATTTAAGTTTGTCTCAGACAACTGCTGCCGCTTGATTCTGTATTAGCTTCCACCAGTGCAGGTTAGAAATTGACAACAAACATGCTCTGGAATAATCCCTCATACATAGAAGGGTAAATCACACCAAGGAGTTTATCACATGGGAGGAATTTCTCCCAATTTCGAATCGAGCCAATTCGAATTCACGTAAATTCACTAGTTTAGCGAATCTACGTGAAATCTAATTCATTCGGAATACGTTCAGAATGACTCCCCATTTCCCAAAAATGACCACCCATTGCCTGAAATTGTGTGAGATACTCTTATACGCATTAACGTATAAACCTATGATTGCATTCGGAATGACTTCCCTTTTGCTCGAAATTGCGTGAGATACACTCATATGCAATTACATGAAACCTCATGATTGCGTTTGGATTGCCATTGCATTATACCCCCAAATTTTGTCGTATGATAAACTCTATGGACGTTATCACATGGGAGGAATTTCTCTCAATTTCGAAAGAAATGGAAGTGAGGCCAGCTTGGAATTGAGTGAATTTGCTAGTTCAGCGTATATACGTGATTGTGTATTGAATCCGCATTGCGTTCGGAACTGCCTGAAATTGCCTCTCAGTGCCTGAAATTGTGTGTGATAGTTTCTCACGCAATAACGTGAAACCACATGATTGCATTCGGAAGGACTTCCCATTGCCCAAAATTTTGTGTGATTGTCTTTCACGCAATAATGTGAAACGTCATGATTGCATTCAGATTGCCATTGGATTATACTTCCAATTCTCATCGTGTGATAAACTCCTATGGAAAATTTACATACCTGCATTAATGTGCTGAACATTTCCTTGTACATGTGCGTAGTTGCTCTAAATGTTTAATTTAGCTACTTATAGTTACAGAAAGTATATTCAAACGATGCCTAACTTGCTCTGACTTTGAGCATGATCAATCTTCAGTATTATACTGAGCAGCTATTAATATCTACACCTGAGTCATAAAGTCTCACTTGCAAATATTACAGGAGTTAATAGTTTAGAAATTCTGGTCCAAGAACAACTGAACTGATGGCAGGAGAGACGTTTTAAAATGCACTGTGATACTAAGGAATGTCATTTTTGAAAGAAGAGTGCATTCAAGGCCAAGTAGGCCTGAACGGATGTAAAAAAATAAAGGAAAGAAAAGTGATTTCAAAATTTTATTATTTCATTATTTCTGACTTTGGAGAAAAATACAGATTCTTAGGAGCCAACAAGGTCAAGGTAAGCAACACCTGAGAACGTAACTTAATGTCCTGTCCTTTCGTAATATTCAATAATCACAAAATTCACAAGAATAAGATAAACTTTTAAAAGCGACCAAGGTGTAAATCTCCCATCTTAATGTCAGTCTGCTCTTATATATGCCCTTATATATGTTCCATGTGCATATTTGTCGTTGATGATGATGTTGTGTGCCTTCAAGACATTTCAAGCCTTGGACTATGATTCCGGAGACCAGGGTTTAAATCCCTGCTGAGCCATGAAATCCATTATTATTATTATTATGGCATCCAAATGCATCTGAGGAAGTAGACTTTTGTCTGAATAAAGCTCCTGCTGCCCATTTCTTTACTTCAATTAGCCTCAAAGGTGCCAAAAAAATCTCTCAAATTATTATTTTTATTATTATTGCATCTAAATGCATCTGAGGAAGTAGACTTTTGTCTAAATAAAGCTCCTGCTGCCAATTTCTTTATTTGAATTAGCCTCAAAGGTGCTAAAAAAAATCTCTCAAATTATTATTTTTATTATTATTGCATCTAAATGCCTCTGAGGAAGTAGACTTTTGTCTAAATAAAGCTCCTGCTGCCCATTTCTTTCCTTGAATTAGCCTCAAAGGTGCTAAAAAAATCTCTCAAATTATTATTATTGCATCTAAATGCATCTGAGGAAGTAGACTTTTGTCTGAATAAAGCTCCTGCTGCCCATTTCTTTACTTGAATTAGCCTCAAAGGTGCTAAAAAAACTCTCAAATTATTATTTTTTTATTATTATTGCATCTAAATGCATCTGGGGAAGTAGATTTTTGTCTAAATAAAGCTTTCTTTCTTTCACTGAGTCTCAAAGGAGCTACAAGATCTCTCTCTCTCTCTCCATATTTATTTTTTAAACTGTGGCCCTTTAAGACCTTGTGGGACTTCACCTCCCAGAAGCCTCAGCCGCAGCGGGCCAACAGCCAGGGCTTGTGGGAGCTGAAGTCCAAACCTCCACACAGTTTGAGGAACCACAACAACTTCCGCATAGAGGGGGGGAGGAAGTAATAAGCGTAGCCTCGCCACCCAGAGGAAATTTGGACCTGGGCCGGCCGCCGTAGTAGTTTCCTTTCCCTGCTGCTCCACGTTGGCCGCGCATGCGCGGTGTGGCTCAGAGTACAGTAGTTCACCTGAGAGTCGAAGTGGCGGCCATTATTATTCCAAGGGTTGCCTGATTAAAACGTCGTCATGTTCAAGAAGCTGAAGCAGAAGATCAGCGAAGAGCAAACCTCGCCCGCCCCGAGGAGCCCGGCCCAGGTAGGGGGGGACACTGGAGGGGCGTCCACACTGGAGGGATAACCCGGTTTGGAAGCGCTTTAACTCTTTTGGTGGCTCAGGGCTATGGAATTCTGGGAGTTGGAGTTTGTTGTGGGCCCGAAGGGCCCACAACAAACTCCAACTCCCAGAATTCCATAGCGAGTGAGTCAGACAAAGGGTTAAAGCGCTCCCAAACCGGGTTATCCCTCCAGTGTGGATGCACCTCCAATGACTTTCTATACTAAACATCTCCCTGATCTCTATTAAGTGATAACTCGATATTATTATTATTATTATTATTGTATCTAAATGCATCTGAGGAAGTAGGTTGAAGCCTAGGGAAGCTCCTGCTGCCAACTTCTTTCTTTCAGTGAGTCTCAAACATACTCCATTATTATTATTATTATCATCATCCTATCTAAATGCATCTGAGGAAGTAGGTTGAGGTCTAGGGAAGCTCCTGCTGCCAACTTCTTTCTTCCAGTGAGTCCCAAAGGACTCTCTGTGTACTGACTCTCTACAGACCAACATGTCTTGTGTTTTAAACAAATCCAAACAACACACATATATACACACACATACACACAGTAGAGTCTCGATTATCTGACATAAACGGATGGGTTTATAGTCAGAGAGCAAGAAATGTTGGATAATCCAGAGGCCTCAAGAAAAGCCTTGAAATCACAATGAATTGCAAATGTATTGAAGTTTTATTGCAGTATTGCAGTGAAAGCAAATGTAAAGAAATCACCGATCAACATTGTGATGTACAGTATAAACAGTTCTGCCCTCTGAAAATTTAAAGAAATCCCAGAAAATTTAGAGAAATCACAGAAAATTTAAAGAAATCCCAGAAAATTTAAAGAAGTCGCAGAAAATTTAAAGAAATCCCAGAAAATTTAAAGAAATCCCAGAAAATTTAAAGAAGTCGCAGCAGCCGCGACGTTGGATAACCGAAGGTTGGATAATCGAGACTCTGCTGTATAATATATAGTAACATAATCATATTGCATATTGAAGAAGTTGGATAAATTAATATGCATTTTCTGGGGTTTGGTTCTGGGACCCTCCGTGTATACCAAAATCCATGGACGCCCAAGCCCCATGACATAAAATGGCATAGTAGAATGATGTCCCTTATATTAAAGGGCAAAACCGAATCTTGCTTTTTGGAATGAATATATTTTTGAAAATATTTTCAAGCCGTATGGCCGAATCGGTGGATACAGGGGGATCAACTGTATATATAATGTGTGTGTACATGTACACACAGATGTACATTTGTGTGTGTGTCCTTTGAAGCTATGTCGAACTCTGGCGTTTGTTCCATAGGCCAGATACAACACACACATGGTTTTCTCCTCTTTTGTTTCATTTGTGTGTGCTAATAACAACGCTTCTTCATTGCTGGTTTCTTTATGCATAAACATGGGGCGCTTGAAAGAGAAGGAACATGTTAGCTGCAGGGACGAAACTGTCTGGGTACAACACCATAACTCATGTTCTGGAATCAACTGTCATCATTACTATCTGGAGTATTTGTTTAAAACCTTTTAACATCATTAGCCCAGAAGTCATTGCTTCAGAGGTTATAATCAGGGGGTTGTGCAATAATATCCAAAACCCACAAAACAGTGATACTTCTTTGGGCAAAAACAAAATGCACAAAATACATGTTGCACATCGGGGATTGGTTGTACAGTACTTTGCTGGGTCCAGAGGCTTGTTTCGCCTCCCTTGGACCTGCCAGAGAATGCTGTTAGTGAATAAATGTACAGTACAAGCTGTTGCACCAGTTATGCTAGCGTAATATGCTCTTCTTGTTGTGTGCTTTCAAGTCATTACCTCCTCATAGCAAACCTGTTATGGGGTTTTCTTGACAAGATTGGTTTGCCTTTGCCTTCTTCTGAGGCTGAGAGTGTGACTTGCCTGAGATCACCAAGTGGGTTTCCAGAGCTTAGCAGGGATTCAAACCTAGTCTTAAGAGTCTTAGTGCACTCAAGCCTTTGAACCACATTGTAATATAGTCTATCACATTATATTCCGCTGTTTTCTCCATAGCTTGGCAAAGGTAAATCAACTGAAGTAGATTGGGCAAGTGAGTCATGAATACTTGCCCGAAAAAACAACAACAACCACCCCATATATTTTTTTTCTATCTTATCTTCCAAACCTGCAAAGAGAAAGGTGGAGTTGTGCTGCTCAGACAAGGTTCAGTGAAATTGTCCTTGTAATTTAAAGCAGTAGGTCTACCATCTTGATGCTTGGTCTGTATGTGTAGAATAATGAGTAGCAAAGTGCTGAGATGGTGAAGTAGGTTGTATCACGGCATCAGACTACAGGTGGAGAATAGCAGTCCCAACCAAAACAACAACAGCAAAAGTTCATCAGATTTAGAAATCCCCTTTGGCCCACGTGCTGAAATTTTCATATAAAGGAGGATGAAAAACATCATCCACTTCATCTTTCTCAAATAATTAGTGACCAGTTTTTATGTCTTGACATTAGTGTCTTCAGAGTCATTAAATGGAGTTGAAAAGGAAGCACTAGATATTAATTGTAAACACAAAACCTTTTAGTATTTTTACAATTAATAAATTTGCTCAGATGAATTCCCTCACTTGAAACACCACAGAATTGACAACATGGTGTGTTCTTAGTATGAAAATACCAAATGTGACCAAAAATGTTGCCTTGCTGTAACAGTGATACTGGAATTTATTGTCCAAGATTGCTCTGTGTTTTGGAATTGACATAAAAGTGACACCTGCAGTCCTGAAAGTATTGTTACAGAATCTGCAATTTAAAAATAATAATCAGGAAATACTCTTAAGTAATGAGTGTGTTTAAACAGCACTGCGTATTATCAAATATTTGTATATGAGAAGTAATGTTTTTCATTTTTCATTACTTTACAGGGACCCTCTACAACTTCACCATCAGTAGTCAGGAGCAGAACATCTTCACTTGTAGAGCAAAATGATGACGGTACTTTAACACCCAGCAAAGAGGTAGGCTGAAAATCTAGCAGCTAAAAAGGAGGAGCCCACAAACTGAGAAAAGAGGAACCAAATTTAGCAAAATTCAATGAAAAATAGATGGGTATTAAATATGTTTTCTTGCACTGTAGTTGTTGAGAGGTAACTGCATTTTTAAATTGCGTAGAGATTTTTTTTCCAATGAAACATCTGGAGCATGGTAGTTATGTTGAACATCCATGTGACTAGCTTCAGTTCACCTGACACATTGTGTTGAGGAGGTACAAAATGAATATTTGATGAAATGTTCCCTAGCATAAGAAAGTTAAAGCTTTTTTGAAGTATTGGATCCAAAGCTCCTTACATATATGAATGGTTATATTGAAACATCTGTCTTCCTGTTTCTATGTGGGAAATAGAAATTATATATTTTCTTGTTCAGTATAATTTGTGAGATACTCATTCTGGCGATGCATACACATACAATTTTCAGTATCTCTTTCATTTTTCAGTGTTCTTCATTTATAAGTTAAAAATTTCTGCATACATTTCAGAAACTTTGGGGAAGCATGTTACAAGCTCAGTCTTGGAAAACTTGTTTTAAAATTTAAGACTTGCATTTGTTACATTTTTAAGTAAAAGGAAGCATCACTTCTTAAAAATAGTATAGTTTAAAACAAAACCTGAATTTTACACGAATAGTTTAAATTATGCACATTTCATCAACTGTTAATGACCATATGTTAAAGACACTGAATCAGAAATGCATTTTTATGAAGGGAAAAGGGTTTTGTGCATAATACTGTTTTTTTTTTTAAGGTAAGAGAGAATTAACAATATATACCTCTATAGCAATATATATTTATTCAGCAGATTATTGGCATTTCTCTCATGGAGCAGTATCACATGCCCATTAATTATCATTTTTGTTCTTTGAACATTCTAGTTTATAGTTCATCGTATCTCAGTCTGTTCTGAATTATGGTCTTTGTTTTAGAGTAAAGGTTTGGTTTTTTTAAATTTTGTTTTGCATATACGAATACTGCTGCTGAGCCAAAATCCCTGCACCTTTATTTTTGCAGGGCCATTTTCAACTACAGAAAGGATTGAGGTGAAAGTAGATTGTGTACTTCCTGGTTTAGTTCTCTTTATTTTTGTTCCCCACAATGGTACTATGGCACAATGTAATGTCTCTGTGAGGATTAGTATGCAGAATAAATGCCAGCCCCCACTGGCAGCTACCGTTTTCCCCTTCCCTTAAACACCTTTCTGATCTTTCATGAAGGCAGCATTGTCCTGAGCCTTTCAGTGGAACATAAAGTGAATGCTGCACAGAATATTGTTGTCACTGCAGTAAAGATGTAATCAAACAGATATGCCAGTTTGGTCCCCATTTTTCTAGCATCAGTCCCTCTTCCCAAAATTGGACTGAATATTCCCCCTGTAGGTAGCAGAAGTCCATTAGGTTTGTAGCTGTTTCTTTTGTGTCTTAACCGATATAATTGTGTGTGCTGTCGTACCAAAAGTTTTATCTTAAGTAGTATATCTAGATAGCTTTATCTGGGTAGTATAATGGCTGTATTTATTTGCAAACTAATACAGTCCTTCCTCCATTCTCGTGGTTTTCAGACTTGTGTCCCTTGCTTATGTGAGAGGGACGAATGGAGGGGGAATGAATGGGGCTGTGTGCCTGCGTCTATATTCAAGCCAATGGGGCTTGCAACCCAATCTGGGGACTGGTGTGAGACTGTTGGATCAATACATATTTAACATTACAACCCACGTCACAAGCAAGATGCTCACAAATGAATTGAAATGTGTCTCCTTTCTGCTGAACTTTTAAAAAAAAAGTCAGAAGAACATGGGTAGGGGGAGATTACAAGAAGCATTAAGAAACAAGAAACAATGTTAAGTAGTGCAATATAAATCAGAACAAATACGCCAGTTTGGATGAGCCCAGAGCATTTATCTACATGTGCATGGGGATGAGTATCTCCATAGTATTGGGTGAAGAGAAGAAGGTATTAAAGCAAGATGCTGGATTCACATGGCAAATGGAATATATTTAGAATTACACTCTTTTTTTAGGATGATTGCTCCAGTTTAGGATAGTTGTCTCACTTATGCTATGTGTGTGTGTGTTTGCGGGGGGGGGGGGGGGCTGTCCTTGTACCTTAGCTGTTCAAGTGAAGTAGGAGTTGTTGTTGGGTGTTTTTTAAAGGGATACCCATGTTATGTCTCTTTTAGTCTAAAGCAGGAATCCTGTAGCACCTTTAGACAAGTATTTACATCATCCAAGGAGGCATGAGATGTGAAATAGAACAGGAATGTAAAGCATGCTAGCATGATGAGAATGTGACAAGTGCAGATTTTAAAGGTGGTTTAAAGGTCACTCAGGCGAGTGACAGGCACATCCAGGTATAGATAAACAGATAAATACGTAATGCTTTGGAAAAGTGTTTTTCTAAGGACAGTGTAAGGACAGAGATTACCTATGGATATACTCAGTTGTAGATGAATGCAAAAACTACAGTTATAAAAAATAATAAAATAAAACAGTGCAACAGTGGTGATAATGAAACACAGAAGATGACAATATTATATTGTATATATATTATAGGCCTTGAAAAGGTTAGTTTAACGTAACAGCCAGTTACTTGTAAAGCAGTACCTGAGACCTATAAGCAACTAGGCTCTTAATTGTTTCAGAGGTGTGAAAATAAAAGATACTGCTTCTAGGAAAATTGATTTTGTTGAAGGTAGACACAAGATTTTGTGTTGTGCATACAACTGTAATGAAACCAAAATATACGCATATGTAGTGTGCTAAGAAGCCATTGTCTCTGTTCATACTTCTGCTAAATGTTCGGAAGCTGTGAATGGATTCCAGTCCAGTGATCCTCCTCTCTAGTCCTTTGAAAATCCCATCTTTCACAACTGACACAGTGTGCTGACACAGTTTTGTGTATTGCTATTTCTATAAGGGCACAAATCTGTGCCTGTTTATTCTCTTGTATAAGTCTGCCTCATTGGTATAATGCAGAATGTGGTGGAGCACTGCTTATAGAAGATGGCTTATATGATTTTGGAAGATGAACAACAACAATAATATTTATTTATTTATAACCCACTCTTCAGCCAAGGCTATCAGAGTGGCTTACAATTTGTTAATTAGACATTTCCCTGCCCTCAGTCTTACAGACTAAAAAGTCAAGACAGAAAAGGAGAAAGGAATGGCAGTAGGGAAGGGGAAAAGTCCAGCAGATCTTCTCTCCCTTGGAGGCCTGGACCATGGCAGATGGACTGGTGGGAGGGCTCTTCTTTTCATGCAAGGCCTGTTGGAGCTGGCTTGCCTTTCTGTCCCTCAAGTTGGTTGATGGAGGGAGGGCTCTTCTTCTTTTCAGGCAAGGCCTGTTGGAGCTGGCTTGCCTTTCTTTACCTCAAGATGGTGGATGGAGGGAGGGCTCTAGTGTTGCAAGTAGCATAATTAGGACACATAGCATAATTAGGACACATCAACCTAATTAGGGTTGATGTGAAGACAAAGGGCTGAAACAGATGGCCCCGGAGGGACAGTTTCAAGCTGTCCTGGAGAAAGCCAGATCAGGGCTGTGGCAGCCACACACTGTGGCCCTGAACCAGCTTTTTTGGTGGCCCAAAAAGATGCAGCAAAATGCCGCTCCTTTTTGAGCTGGCAGAAAACTGGCTTTTCTGCCACTGTGACTTTGTGGTGCTCCTGTGACATGCGGCTTATAAATGCCTTTCTACTAGAGCACTGCAAAGCTGCCCACCATGTGGGCAGGTGGGAGGTATGATGCTGGCTTGGGGGTGATGTCAGAGCGTAAGGTGTCTAAATGCCATTCTCTGACGCCACTCTCAAGCCAGCACAAAGGGACCATCTGTTTCACCCTAAAGTTGGCCTATGGATTTGTAGCAGGATGTGGTCCCCATGTTTCTATTCATGTTGTGTTATTTGTAGATCATGAATTTAACTTTGCTACCAAAAGCCCATGAAAAAGTAGTATAATTATCCAGAAAGGTTGTAGTTCTCTATTAGGTTGTACCTGGTTACCAGTCTAATTTTGTCCATTCTTAAAACTCCCTTTGGGTGCATATTGCGATTGGAGAAATGCTTGGTATAAATCCATGAGTTTTGAGTCCCTGTGTTGTGTGACCAAGCAGATGTGATTGTATCTGAGAGCTGGCTATAAATAATAGATACAATGGTGTGTCTGGGCAGAAGCTTGACACATGTAAATATGTGTAGTGATCCATTGGTTTTCCATGTAATGTGGTGCTTATGGTTTGATCATATACTTCCAGAGAGGTGTCAAGAAAGTGAACTCATGTGGACTGTTCTAGGCTCAGGTTGATAGCAGAGACACAGTTGTTGAAGTTCTTGTCTAACATCATGTGTTAGTAGCTGTAGTCCCAAGGTGAGGCACTGCTAGAGCTTCTAAACAGAGAGATAGTGATTTTTTTGGCTTCATTTGCACAAAACAGTAATTTGACAAATCCTTTATTACTGTAAATAAGCTGCAGGCTGGGTCACACATCCTCTTTGCTTCTTGCACTGGCATGCCAAATGTTACCAGTGGTTCCTAAATTTGGTTCTCCAGATGATTTTGAATTTCCATTTCTAAGGTCTCCAGTAGTAAAAGGTTCTGGGAGTTGTCCTGGGAGCAAGAAATGCTAGATTTACAAGCTGGTTCAGGAAAGGAAGGGGCAGTATGTTGGAGAATGGCACACACTAAAGAATTTCAGAAGAAAATCAGCTTCTGTTTTTTAGATTACAGTGAAACTCCTGATTGTGTAGGTCATGAAAAAATTATAGATACCTCTAAAAAATGGGTGCATCACAATATTTGATTGTACTATAGTCTGAACAAGAGGATACTGTCAAGACAGAATACGAAGAAACAGAATGGTTTCCAAATGGCAAAGGAATCGGGAAAGGCTGTATTTTATCACCCAGTCTGTTAAATTTATTTGCAGATCACATGGAAAGCATGATTAGACTTGGTGGAAGGAGAGATGAAAACTGGAGGAAGGAACATCAACAGTTTAAGATGTGCAGATGGTACTATTCCATTGGCAAAAGATAGTTAAAACTTATAATAGCAATTGAGGAAACTAAAAAATGTGCAAACACAGGGTTACAGTGATCATTAAGACAACAAAAATAATGACCATGGGTGATTTATATAACTTCACAGAGGATGATGAAGACATTGAAATACGGTAGTCAAGAGTTTTTCTATACCTTGGCTCAGCGATAAATCAAAATGGAGGATGTAGTTTAGAAATGAATAGGACTTATTAGAAGGGCAGCTATGAAAGAGCTAGATAACATCCTCAAATGTAAAGCTATTTTGTGGAATATCCAAGTCAGGATCTTCCCTGTCATAGTATTTCTGGTTGTGAAAACTGGACAGCAAAGAAAGCTGACAGAATGAGAATCAATTCATATGGTACTGGAGGAGCATCGTATGGATACCATGGACTGTCAAAATGATTAATAAATGGGTTCAAGGGCAAATGGAGCGCAAGCTCTCCTTGGAAGTCAAAATGATCAAACTGAGGCCATCATACTTCAGACATATGAGACAACATGACCCATTAGAAAACACAATAATATTTGATGAAGTGGAAGGCAGTAAGAAAAGAAGAAGATTGCATTACAAGTAGGTACTGTAATTCAGGATTCAGAATAGGCACTGAATCCTGAATCTGCAAAACATGAGTGGGACTGTTGATGACAGGCCAACAGGAGGTCTCGCATTCATATGGTTGCTATAAATTAAAGGCAGCTTGACAGCAGTTAATAGCAACAACATCTGAGAATCCAAGTTTGGGAACTGCTGAACTAAACAAACCAGAATTGTTCTCACATAAGCCAAGTTTCATAAGTCAAGAGCAAAGTCTGTTTTATGATAATAGTTTGGTACATGTGTACTTTCAGAGGCAAATAAGAAAGAGGAGAGAGATGGCTATAAGAGAGTGAGCCATCTGACCAAGTAATTGTGGAAAGAAAGTGTGTCAGGCAGTCAATGAGGAGGCAACTACTCTCACTTCTCTGGAACCTGGCATCCTACCTCTGCTGTTATTGCCTTTCCACGCCTCCTTTTTTCTCACCATTCCTCCTTCTCCAGGGGAGCTGCCTCTTGGCCCCTAGGGACTAAGCCACATCCTTTTTAAAAATGGTTTCTGAAGTTCAGGACAGTTTAAATATGCCTTTATTTACCCCCCCCCCCCCGGCCAACCAATCCTCATGTAGTGCTGTAGATATCAAACAAGAATGGTTTCTGGCGCCTCTGTCCACTGAGGTTTTCCTAAACATCTAATACCGGCCTCAAAGCAGTGTCATACATAAACTGTGCAGAATAGGGAACAGAGCTGCTTGCTGCTGGGAAAGTCAGGGTAGTGATGATGTTACTCCCAACCAGAACTGAAAAAGCTTCCATAACAATTTGATCCTGATTATAATACTTATAGGGATGTGGTGGCTCAACGGTTAAAAAGCCGATTCTGATGACTGCAAGATCGGCAAGTCGGCAGTTCAAGGCCCATGTGCTGCATGAGACTAGGTTCACTAGTCTGAGTTTCTGCCAACCTAGCAGTTCAAAAGCAGGTAAAAGTGCAAGTAGATTAATAGGTACCACTTCAGTGGGAAGGCAATAGCGTTCTGTGCAGTCATGCTAGCTATATAACCACAGTCATCTTCAGACAATGCTGGCTTTTTGGCTTAGTAATGGAGATGAGCATGGTTATGACTAGACATTCATGTCGGTTATGAGTAGACATTCATGTCAAGGGGAAACCTTTATCTTTACCTTTTATAATACTTTACATAAGCAAAGCAAAGCTACAGAGATTCTTATAATACGATTTGTGTCTTTTTTCCTTTGGGTTTTTCCTGTATGTTCACATGCATGTGTGCTTATATTGCTGTCATCTTTCTTTGTTTTCAGGAATACAAAGCATCAAATTCAATCATCCATTTTTGCTTCTCATACTTCTTTAAAACTAGCGTGTTCATTTATGGTTTTTTAAAATTATAATTTAAAGCAGGCTATATCTTTGTCATTCTTTCATCTACCGGTATGTCTTTCCAGTTAATATAAATTAAGCACTGACTTGTGTAGTACTTATTCCCTAAATGTTGCATTGAAAATGGTGCTGAATTTACACAAACATGGCATGTACTATGATCTTGAACAACATTGTGTAGCAAATACACACGTGAGTCCTTATAACATAGGAGTTCAGATTTCTGGTATCTTTAAAAAACATTAGATGTCTTTATTGAATTTTTTTGAACAAGTACTTTTAAATGGAAAAAAATGTTTGGGTATGACTTATCAATATTTATTTACTGTATATATATATTTATTTATAAGTATATAACTGCAGGAATGAATATAAACAAAATATTTCTATATGATCTATCAGTGTCCAATTATATGTGTGTGTGTGTTATACACACACACTGTTTTAAAAGAAGCTATAGCCGGGTTTTCCTTTTTTATTCTCATGCCTATATATACACTTTTGTTTATTTAAGTGTTCTGTTTGACCTTCATTGCATTCTGTTCATGTATTTTTGTTGGTAACTGCGTATTTTTGCAGTTTTTGTATGCATTATGCGGAAACCTATTTGTGAAATGAAATGGCAACATGCTTTTTTTATCCATCCCCCTTTACCTCACTACTTTGTTTTATTTTTCATCTTGCTTTTTGCACTGTGTGAAACAGCTGCTAGCTGGGATGATATCAGAGCCTGCTTTTCTTTCTGAGTATACTGTCTTTGCTTTGGATCCCACCAAACGACCTAAGCCACAGAATAAGAGTGTGGTGAGTCCCCCGCTCTGTCTGTCATAGTGGCAACTTGACTTGGACAAGAGGATACAATAATTCTAGAAGGCAAAATGAGTGCTGCTTTTTGTTTAAATTCTTACTAAAACAGACTGAAGTGCTGCATTGCTAATCCTGCTTTAAAACTCAGGGCACATGTTTGTTTAACCAGTGGTTTGGCTATTTGATAACACTGGCTTAATTTAACATAAATATTAACACTGCTTTCATTGCACCTTTCGAAAAGTCACTTTTTGAATTACTGTAGTAAAGCTGAGAATCACTGTGACTGATTTTAAAGATATTTTTCAAATGGAAAGGAGGATACATTTCACTGCCCCTTTTTTCTTTGTAGTAGACCTGTTCTTGACATTAAGATCTGATGCAGTTGAGAATATTAACAAATAATTTCAAATTTTAAAAGAAATTTATTTTCCCTAAAGATCAAGGACCATTTTTCTTACCATCATATTTTTAATGTAATAAAATTTATTCGGTCTTTGACCAGTATAAAAACACATCAAAAGAACAGCATCATAAAACTTGGCATGAGCTATACACTTATGTATAAACAATATCAAAAGCAAATCAATCATTTCATCATTTATACAGCAATAGGATTTCCATTTTTCAGTTGAGGGCGCACCTTACACACGATATAGCAATATTTAGCCACCTTCTGGGACACAGTAGGATCATGGTTATCCAGCACGAGGCTGAATATCATTGGTAGTAATACAAATTTTCTTTGGGTCTTAATTCCTTCATTTTCATTCTTAACTTCAGTTGAGGCTCCATTAAATCAGAACAGACACATAAGCTGTAGTAGGATCTGGTGGTTCAGGCCAGTTTTCCTGTATGATCATACAGGAGCCCTGGTGGTGCAGTGGTTAAATGCCTGTACTGCAGCCACTCACTCAAAACTATAAGGTTGCGAGTTCAAGACCAGCAAAAGGGCTCAAGCTTGACTCAGGCTTGCATCCTTCCGAAGTCGCTAAAATGAGTACCCAGATGGTTGGGGGCAGCAAGTAGCTTACAGTTGAAAATCGCTTTGACACCTTAGGCGGTATGAAGCGGTATATAAATGAAGCTGTTTGTTTGCTTTTTGTTTTTTCATCTGGTGATTTGACTTCAGACTGCTTTGTAACATGCAGTATTTTGGCATTTGAATATAACAACACTGTTGGAGCTACATAACTGTGGTAGAGGAGGCTTGCTATCAAAGCTGGTTTTTCTTTGCACTGTTGGCCTGGTGTCACTGCAGCAGATTTTGTACAATGGTCCCTCGGATTACGAAGGTAATCCGTTCCGGATTACCTTTCGTAACCCGGAAGCTTTCGTTTCCTGGGGGACCGCTTTAGCAAACGGACCGCACGGCCGATTTAAAGGGGCCGCGCGGTTTTTTTTTTCCGGATCCCGGGGGATCTTTCGGATCCCGGGGGATACGTTAGCGGTCCCGCCGGTTTCGGATCCAGGGGTTTTTCGTAACTCGGGGGATTCGTAAGACGGGGGACCACTGTAGTTTATAATATGGCTACGATAGAATAACATATATCATGTATGATTGTAGTATAATCAGCCCTCCATGTTTGTGGATTTAGTATGGCTTATTCATGAGTTTGTCCATGTCTAAAGGGCAACTGTGCTTCCCCCTGTTCCAGCCAAGAAAGGTGCAAGCGCCCTCCTCTTCCTCAGTCCTGGATATTTTTCCCAAATGAAAAGCCTGTGGATGACGCAGCATGGAAGGACATGCACATGCTCCTCCTCCTCTGTCCCAGGTGTTTTCCCTGGGGAGAAGAGCATGGGATGCAGCACCTTGGAAGCATGTGTGTACCCATGCTCTTCCTTCTCCCTTCCATTGCCTCACTTGCCCAGCCACCACCCAGCAGCCCTAGGCAGCCAGCCAGCTGAGCAACAGGTGGAGTGGGGAAGGCATGGGAGGTTCCCGCCATTGCCCCCTCAAACTGGGTGACACCAGGCCTGAGGTGCCACTGGCCACACATATTTGCATTTTTTCCACTTTTGCAGGGGTCTTGCACTCTTACCCTCCGCTGGCGTGGAGAGCACACTGTAATTGAATAATCAGCTTACATATAGACTTGCTAAAGTTCTTGCATATAGTATAGTTTATAGTCTGGTCTTGCATATATTATGTCTTTCTTTGGGGCTAAATAGGACTGTGAAACAGTGGCAACACTAGAAACAAATTACTGCAGATGCAGGAAGGGCAGAGTGGTTTTCTAATTTGTAGGAACAGGCATGTTTGTTCCATTCTTTAGATCTGTGAAAGTATAGAAATATCACATTGCAAATGAATAGTGTCAACCCTAACTTATTTTCTTTGAAACTTTGAGAGAATAGTTTTATTCATTTATCTTTATTAAAATATTTATGTTCTACACTGTGTCCAAGGTTCTAAATGTGGTGTACAGTAGAATCAAATATATCAATGTAAGCCAATTTAAACCAATTTAAATAAAGTAGCTCAAAAGGATAGTAATTAGCACCTGTGTAAGGATACTAGGATTTTGCTTTTGTAGTCAGAGTTTGTACTGTATCTGGAAGCACCTTTCAGAGGAGGGTCCTTTAGGGAGAGAAAGGGAATTTTATCTTTCAATAGGCATGTTCTCTCTTCAGTCACAAATCTGATTCAGGATAGGTACAGAATTACTGTGATACAGCAGTATTAATCTGGCATTGCTTTAAGAAAAGAGTAGGATAAGAATAAACTAGCTTTAATAATAGTTTTTGTATAATCATAAAGCCAAAGTAGATTGACTGTGAACACAATCTTTAGATGAGCAGCTTCCAAAGATCCAGAGGCTGCACACTTCTCCACTGGATATCCCTAGTTTCTGTGTACTCTCCCAACATCCCATGCTTGTCTGGAAAAGGTATTTTGCATCCTTTAGAAAATAGGGGACAAAAGTCTGCTAAATTTTTGCCACCCCTCACCTGTTTTTGGCTGGGATAGATTTTTTAGAATGGGAAAAGACCATTTAGAACTAAGGCAGCTCCCCACTTGATGTTGTTGGTAGAAGGTTTCCTTAGACCTCTGGGATTTATTATGGGGACGGCAAAAATCAATGATTTTTTTTAAAAATTGTATTTTGGAATGTTTTTAGGTGTATTGTTTTAGTGTAGTGCGTGAGTTGCTTTGTGTCCCTTATGGGAGAAAAATGGGATATAAATTAAATGAATGAAAAAAATGAAAAAATAAATAGACCTGAAACAGAGTTTGTTGAGTAAGCATGGTTTTAGATCCAAAGAAATATCAGGGCCAGCCCTTTTTCAGGCAGATCGGAGACATGGCAACTGCACACCATGGGCCCAGTCTGGCCTTTCCAGTGCGTGAAAAGGAGCCGCAAAAAGCAGCTCCTTTTTGCACCCTGGAAAAGGTGCAAAAGCTGCGGCGCCATGGCGCCCTGGGGACGGAGCTGGGGCATGTGTCGTCACTGGCACAAAGTGCTGGTCTGTACAGGGCCTCAGATACTGAAGTAAGGCCAGTTTTCTACTGATTGATTTGAACAGGACAATCTTAATTCTTTATTCCTCCCAGTTATAACAGCTTCATTAACATCAAATTTAGTACTTACCAAAACATATTTATTAACTACAATAGTTGGTTTTAGTTTATCTGAGAACATAATTAATGCTTCAGTAGATGTATTTGAGGCACTAAGAGTTGATTGTCCATATATAGCAGGCCTATGGTGTCACTGGGGCTTGATTCCAGGATCCCCTGTTGATACTAAAATCCGTGAATGTTCAGGTCCCATTAAATACAGTGGTGTCCCTTATATAAAATAATAAGGTCAAGGGTTTTTTTAAAAAAGTTATATTTTAAAAAAATATTTTCAAGCCGCAGATGGTTGATTTAGTGGATAGAGAGTCTGTGGATAAGGAGAGCCAACTGTATAGACACCAAAAAACGGCAATATTTTCTTGGTGTGGACCTGCCAGTTGATTCAAATTTAAGTGCCA
Source organism: Urosaurus nigricauda (assembly GCA_034509955.1). Taxonomy (NCBI): domain Eukaryota; kingdom Metazoa; phylum Chordata; class Lepidosauria; order Squamata; family Phrynosomatidae; genus Urosaurus; species Urosaurus nigricauda. The sequence goes on along the minus strand of JAOEGL010000006.1, from coordinate 67,702,155 downwards.
CAATCAACTCATATCTTCAAATTAGGGATAATAAACTATAAACTATAAATATATACTATAATATAAATAAAATATATAATAAAACTACTTTGTTGTTGTGTGCGTTTGAGTCGTTCTCAACTTACAGCAACCCTAAGCTGAACCTATCATTAGTTTCTTAGCAAGATTTGTTCAGAAAAGGTTTGCATCGCTCTCCTCTGAGGCTGAGAGCTTGTGGCTTGCCCAAGGTCGCCCACTGGCTTTCATGACTAAGTGCCGAATTAAACCTTGGTTTCTGGAGTTGTAGTCCAACACTCAAACTACTACACTATGCTGGCTCGCATACTTAGGTTACCATATAAATATAATTTCAACTGAAAGAGATCATACAACGTCAGCAAATGTAGGAGGTGTCATCCTTTCCTAAAAATGGACAGACCCTAAGGCAGAGCAGCTAAAAAGCAGAGCTGTGTAAGTCAATTCTGAGGCTGCCCAAGGAAGAGTACAGTATTTGCACTGGACCATAGTGCTAATTGTCTGTACAAGTCAGTTGTGTGCCATGCTGACCTAATCCTTAGACAGTAGAAAGAATTTAATGGAGTACACAGTCCATAGTCCCTTATGTGATTATTCGTTATTAATAATATGGCTTGGGCCCGAGTTACTTGAGGGAATGCCTCTCCCTACACAGTCCGCCCCACACTCTCAGGAAAAAAAAATTATTAGAGTGTCCAAAAATAAGGCTGAAATCTACCTTTGATAGATCATTCACTGCTGCCGCCCCCAGACTCTGGTATGGCCTCCTGGAAGAGATCTGTCTTATCAACACTCTAGATGCCTTTATAAAGGCACTTAAGACAGATCTCTTCCGGTGGGCTAATCCATTTGATCCTCCATGAGAGACTCCAGAGAATATTCCTTTCCTTGGATGATTAGAGTACCGGATTGGCAGTGGCAATTGGGATTCTTTTTTAAACTATAGATTTATGTTTTAGGACTGTTGTTTATATTGTACTGTGATTTTAATTGTTGTGCTCCTGCCTTGATCCATGGGGAGAGGTGGGAAATAATAATAATAATAATAATAATCATCTAAGCCAGTGTGTCCTGTTGAAATTAGTTGAACCAGATATTTGGTGTGAAGTACTGTTTACTTTTCAGACAGTAGTTGTAATAATTTCTAAATTGCAGATATGGTGACTAGGCCATGGCATGATTAATTCCATAGGATTAGCTAAAGCTTGGCCCAGTGCTTCATATAGTCAACCATCGTGTAGCATGTTGAAACAGAAAATTTTCTAAAGCCAGTTATGAGATGGCATGGGAAGAGCCCATTCAAAGAACAAAAACCTTCCCAAATATCTTCTGAGCATGTCCTGGATGTGCCTAAATTAGTTGGCTTTTGATTCTGGCCAATGTGTTTGAACAAGTTTTTACAAAGTTTGGATTTTAGAGATGTAACATAGGTGGCTAGATTTGGAATGACATTTCTAACTTTTAATAGCAAATAATGTAGGAACATTTGAAAATATAGCATTGATACAGTAGAACTACTAAACTTCGTTAAGATGGTTTTTGATAACATCTCAGACCAATATAATTGCAGTTTATTCCCATTTAGATCCCACCCCCCGAAATCACAAGTAAGCAATGGTCATGGCCATTTTCTACCTCTGAATTCAGGGTGAGGAGTCTTTAGTTTCTAGTTTCCCTTTTGTGGAATGATTTTGTTTTTCAAGCATATTTAATTTCTTGTAATAGAAGAGAACCATTCTTGTGACGGTTAATTAATTTTTGATATTTTTCATAAGGGGTAAAGTGTGCCTGTAAACCAAAATTTAAAAGACAACATCTTAATCTATTTTTCTTATTGTACTAATTCATTAAACACAGCTGCTTTATAGTCCTGTATATTACACCAAACTGATTCACCAATCTGCTTAACATGCTTGTTTCAGTGTGCATGAGAACATCTTAATAAATAGCTGAAAAGTAAAGGTACTAATGTTTTACTAAAGGAAATGAATTTGAGATGCCATCACAGGATTGATTTATACAATTCAGATGGGATGCTTAGAACTTATTGTTCTTACTTTGTTGTTGATATTTTCTGTTTCTTTTTTACACCTTCTAGAATGTATCCAAGCAAGTAATGCCCAGCACTAATAACAGCGGAAGTGAAATGTCTTCCCCACAGGTATGTAGTGACTGTACTATTTTATAGCCAATGATTTCTGTCTTATGGCTGTGACACCTCTCTCTTAAAAGCAACCATATGTTTCATTGTTTGTACCTCATGCATGTCTTAAGCTTAAGGCTATTCTAGTTTTCCCATATGAAATACATTATTTTTATGCTTCAGAATGTTTATTATCACTCCAGATTTATCCAATATGGTCGATATTGTTTAACATTCCTAGAAATTAAATGTATATGTTGCTGTTGCTTAAGAATACCAACATTTATTCACATATTAATGAAGTATTTGCATTCTATAAACTTCATAATTATTTTCTTCCAGAAGTAAACTGCCCTTGGTAGGGGAAACACTCTGTATATGTCAAGTGTATTTTGAAATCTTGAAGAAAAAGTGGTATAGGCACTTAATTATTGTATTTTGTGTTTGCAGCCTGGTGATGTCCAGTCGTTTGCACAGAAGCTGCAGTTTAGGGTTCCTTCAATGGAATCATTGTTTCGAAGTCCCTTAAAGGAATCTCTGTTCCGCTCCTCTTCAAAAGAATCTTTAGTGCGGACTTCTTCCAGAGATTCACTGAACAAACTGGACTTGGATTCTCCTGGCCCAACATTTGATCCACCTTCTGATGTTGAAAGTGAAGCAGAGGAATTGCCTGGAAATGTGGACAACCTTCCCAGGGAACAGTTATTGCAACGACTGCGTAGAATGGAAAGAAGTTTAGGCAGCTACAGGGGAAAGTACTCTGAGGTAGGAAAATATTGATTTCATCCTGAGTGATGTGGAAATCAAAACTAACTATAGGAAAAATAATCATTCTTTTCTGGTACAGTTGGCCCTCCATATTGATGGATTTTTTATCTATGGATTCAAGCATCCATGGCTTGGAAATATTCAAAAATAATATAAATTCCAAAAAGCAAACCTTGATTTTGCCGTTTTATATAAGGGACACCATTTTACTATCCATTATATTGAAAGAGATTTGAACATCCACGGATTTTGGTATCCACAGGGCCCCCTAGAAATAAAGCCCTTTGGATAACAAGGGCCCACTGTACATTTCATGGCAGTGAAGCAAATGACCATGGGATACTATTTACTTACCAAATATACTCGACCGTGTCAGGAAATTTATGCCCAGAAATTGACCCTATGGCCTATGTACGGGTCAAAACAGTAATGCAGCTCAGAAGGATCCTAAAATAAGCACCAGCCCCGATGCCCTGCTCTGCGTGCCTTGGCTGTGATTTCTGAAAAAACTGCCAGGCAGGAGTGTGATTGTGTGTGTATGTATGCATGCGAGGTGATGCACTTCTCAGTCTGATGGAAAACCCTTCTCTTCCGTCCTTCCTTGTTTCTCCCTATGGATCATCTCTGCCCACCAAGTGCCACATATCCTTCCTTCCTTCCAGGTTGAGTGTTAAAAACTTCTCTCATTCTCTCTCTCTCTCTATTTCTCTATGTCTTTGGATTGTCCCTGCCAGCCAAGCTGCACATTTTCTCCCAGTTCCTTCCTTCTCATTCTCATGTTAAAACCTTCTCCTCCCCTAAGTTTTACCCTCAACTTATCCACAGCTCATATTAAAATCCGTGACTTTGATCCTAAAACCTTCCCTTGACTTATACATCAGGTCGACTTGTACTTGAATATATATGGTAGTTAGCTGTGTTCGTTAAATTAGTTGTCTTATTAGTTCTGTGCTATAACCCCGGTTTGAAACTGCTTAGCCTTTGTTTTTCCATGACTAGCTGGACTCAGAATTCAAAAAGTGGCATCACATGGAGCTTCATATTTGTGTCAATACTTCTGTAGTATTTACATAACACTAAGCCCTTTTGGCAAATGTTTCTGCATTTCTGCAAATGTTTCTATAAATTAGTAGCTTCCTTTATGCAATTCCCACCCTTTTTCTTATTTTAATTACTGTTTTCCTTTTATTTATTTTTACTTCAGTATTTAAATAATGTTCTTTCTTTTTGAAATAAAACTAGAGTGGAAACTGGCAAATATTGTAATCCTTGTACGGACCAAGAATTAGCTAACAAATTGCCCACAGTGATGGGGTGATTCATCAGTTGTTCAAAAATAATTCCAGCCGCGCTGAGCAGGAAACTATATAAGAAACAGTAATTGCCAGAAGAACCCATCAACTGAAACAACCTCATAGCTTAACCTCTAACTCCATGGAGTTAGTTTAAGCTTTTGTGGACTGCTGCCCACTTCATTAGAGATCAAAAGTGGGTTGCAGTCTATGAAAACCTATATCAAATAACATTTGTTAGTCATATAAGATCTCACAAGAGCTTTTGTTATTTTGTTCTGAAAAAAACCCCAAAAATGGTACCTTGGTGCAGTCTGGATACTTTGGTGCTACAGATTTTATTTGAGAGAGTTGACCTTAATCAGGTTTGAGATAAAAACTGAGAAGTCAACACTAGAGCTGGCAACATTGTCTCTTACATTTTGGATTTCAAAAAAGAATGACTCCCCTCAAAGAGAGCAACAAATTCCATACAAAACAGTTAGAAGGAAAAGCAAATGTATTGTCGTAAATTATATGTTACGACCTTCATTAGAAGACCATATCTACATATCGAAGCCAGACACTAGCTGTATCTTGGCAAATCATGTCCAGTTGTCCTATCATAACCTGTCCAGTCAGGAGCTTCAATATACAGTACAGTGGTCCCCCGGGTTACGAAAGTAATCCGTTCTGGATTACTTTTCGTAACCTGGAAATTTTCGTTTCCCGGGGGACCACTTTCTTTGACAAACCGCGCGGCAAATTTAAAGGGGCCGCGCGGTTTTTCCTTTTCAGATCCCGGGGTTTTATTCGGATCCCAGGGCCGTTTTTGCGGCCCTGGCTCTTTCGTTTCCCGGGGTTTTCGTACCCCGGGGGATTCGTAACCCGGGGGACCACTGTACTGTGGAACATAGAGACAGGCAAATTTCACTTGCCTATGTTTGCACTTTCTTTGCTATGTACACATTTTCTTGTTGACAATTCAGATAAAGTTCGCTTGTTTCCTTTGGGGTCAATTAAGCTTGTAGTGTTTTCATTTTGTCCCTTAAAATACTATTTTGTACTGTTAGCTCTGGCTACGGTTATCTGGAGTCTTGAAAGTGAGCTGTGAGTGTTCTGCAGACTTCTGAACAATGGTTAGAATAGTTTACCACTTAACCTAGTTAGAAGGCATTTTTTTTTTGGTTGTGGTGGATCGGGAGGGGGGGGGTGATCTTTAAACAGAGGCTGGATGGCTGTCTGCCAGGGATGCTTTGGGAGTTCCTGCATGGCAGGGGTTGGACTGGATGGCCCTTGTGGTCTCTTCCAACTCTGATTCTGTCCTTTTGAGATTATTCCACAATGAATTTTTGGAATATTATACAATATTTTATTAAAATAAAAGGTAATATTGATTATTTATTACACTTACAGTTTTTGGATATCATTAAATAATTTAGGGAATTCAGAGATGGGTGGTGGAGAAGAAATTTCATTAGGGATGAGAAACAATTTTGCTAAATGACTTGACTCAAGCAGGATAGGTTCTATGTGGTTTGGTTGCTCAGTCCTAACTGCCTGTTATATGCCTTTCAGTTGATCACTGCATTTCAAGCTGTGCAAAGAGAAAAGAAGAAGTTACAGGTGAGACAAAAAGATTTCAGTTATTGTTATTGTTGTGTGCCTTCAAGTAATTTCTGACTTCTGGTGACCCTAAGGGGACTCTATCACACAGTTTTCTTGGCAGTGGACTTTGACTTTGCTTTCCTCTGAAGGTGAGAGAGCGTGATTTGCCCAAGGTCACCCAGTGAGTTTCCGTGGCCGAGTGGGGGTTCAAGCCTGGTTTCCAGAGTCCTAGTTCAGTGCTCAAATTACTATACTGTGGTGGCTTTCTTCACTTATTATCTCAAGATATTTCATAGTCTTAAAACACTGCTTTGTGGAGAAAAGTACATATGGTACTTTCTTAGATTTAAAATCTGCCTTGAATGCTCTAAAGCATCACAATAGGATGTAATCCAGAAAAGCATATCATTGTCCAAAGACAACCCTTTTCCTGGACACATCTACAGCCAATGTCCGGCAAAGATACTTTGAGAACTGGATTCTGTGCTGCTTTGTTTCTTTTGTTAACTGCCTTCAAGTTGACCCCAACTCATGGCGACCCTGTGAGACATCTCCAAGACCATATGTCCTGCAATTTCAAGTTCACTGTCCAGCTCTCATATCTGTACATGGTGATGGAATATACAATGGCTTGGACTATTCTAACCTTAGTATTCAGTTGTATATTTGGGATCTTGTCTAGTTTTTTCATAGCTGCCCTTCCCATTCCTAGCCTTCTTCTGATTTCTTGACTGCAGTCTCTATTCTGGTTAATCTAATATTCTGGTTAATTATTGTTATTCTGTTTCAGGGAATATTGAGCCAAAGTCAAGATAAAGCACTTCGTAGAATTGGTGAACTGCGAGAGGTAACTATTAATTTCATTTGTATGTGTAATGTTCCAGTACAAAAACCACAGAGATTATATAGTATGTGCATGCATACTTCTGTCTATTGGCATTTTCCAACAAGAATGATTCCTATGGTAGGCATGGGCTTTCTTTAAATATTTTTAGACTCCTCCATTTTGATCAGCAATGGCTCCCCCTAGTTTTAAACAGTGCATTATTTAACATTGGAACTATCGACTATGCATTTCCCTTAAACAATTCTACAGAAAACAATAGATTCATTACTTAGTAGCATTGGTTGAATTTTGCCATGTTTTTGTTGTATATCAGTGTATTTAACCTGGTGTCCTCCAAATAATTTGAAATGCAACTCTGATCATCCCTACCTGTTGGTTGGCCACATGCTGAGACTAATGGGAATTAATTGATTGAATCAGTTACTCTGTTCAAAAAAGCTACCACTTTAATATAATGCAGTCACGTATGGTCTACTGTCTCAATTGCACCACAATGTCAACAACATCACAGCTAATTATTTACTTCTTTTTTAAGTTTAAGTTTACTTCTTTTTTAACTGCTGTTAAATTCCGTCTGTGAATAGTCTTCAATGTAAATTCCCTGGATCAGCAGGATACTGATTTATAAGGTGGTGTGACCCATATTTTGGCTCACTGTGCTTCTGAAATAGAAGTATTAGGTTTAGTTTGTACAATATACTTTAGCCATTCTTTCTTTCGTATGTTTCTTCAGCAGTCTCTTTCAATACTAGTCTTAGTATCTTCCTTGTCCTCATCATTTCCAAAAGAAAGTTAACAGTGTTTTTCATGTTACTTTTAGAAAGGGTAAGAAATATTACTATCTGTTTGAAGCACAATTTTCAGTCTGCATTTGAATCCATGCTATATTTTTATCCCTGCAACTGGGATATTTTTTTTTTAGTTGAAATGCCATAAAATAATCAAAGATGACTGAAAATAGCAGGAGCCCTTATTACCTGCCTCTGTCCTCTTTCCTCTGTTTTAGTGAAGGTGCAGATATTAATTGGCGTAATGGTAATAAATATGAATATTTAGGTATGTAATTAATAATCAGATTTATTTCAGATTGTAAGCCTGAGGGCAGGGAATTGTCGAATAAAAAATTATAATTGTAAGCCGCTCTGATAGCCTTTAAGGCTGAAGGGCGGGGTATAAATATACTAATAAATAAAAATAAAATAAAATAAAATAAATATGCAAGAGTAATTATTTAAAGTACAAAATTTACATCTTTAATTATATAGAAAATAATTTTGCAGCCATTATTTCTTACCTATATTCATGTGTTTCCTAGCTATTAATTGAAACTAGATGGACAGTGGACACATTCTGCGTGCAAACTGCCGCAGTGATGTCACTAGATTCTACATCCTGTTCATGTTAAGTAAGGTTGCTATAGTATCAACAAACTGATATGACCATAAAGTGTGAGAATGGCCACCAGTGTAGGTTGGAATAGTTTTAGGTAGCTGAACCTTTTGGACCAGTAGCTAAACAAATGGTCTTAGGAGATAACCTAGCAAGTACGAGATGTCTTCAAATATGAATAAGGCTTACACCAAAAGTCATATTTGGCCATCACTGTGGAGATACTTACATCTTCTTTGTGTTGCTGTGTACATATTTTAATGCTCCGGACTACAAAAAGTTAATTCTTTTTTTTAACCATGTGGAGTCTAATTCTGGTAAATATGTTCTTTGTGGAGAATGGCTTAATACTATAATGTGGTTTTAAAGCATAGAGTCCTTACTGTTTTTTTTTCTCTCAAGCCATTTCGTTTTCAAGATCAAACCATCCAACAAAATTTTAGGCCTTTGTTTTCTGTTCATCATATTTATTTTCATATTACTAACAAAAAGCACTGATGTGCTATAACAGAAATAAACTTCAACTGCAGCTTGAAATGCTGAGATAAACTGGTGACACTTTTAGTAAGAATCAAGCTTGCTATCAACTAAATGCTGCTGTCAAAGGCACAGCAAAAGGACACTTCGTTTTATAAGTTTCATCCAGAATTAATATTGTCTGTTTCCCATTTCTTCACTGACTGAGCAGCAAAAGTCTCACGAACATCAGCTTTTCATTTGTTCTTTTCACAGTATATTCCTTAAATTTCTCAAGCAATTCAAAGCAAATCTTTACGATGTAAACCTGTTTTAGACAATAGCTTTGGACAGTGACTTCAGAGTTTGAGTTCTGGGGATAGACAGTGCAAGTTATGAAATTTCAACCCTTTTAACATAACGAAGTATATATTTATTTTGTAGAACGGCATTTTAATAAGTTCTAAGTGGAACAGATAAAAATGGTTCCGAACACCTACAGAGAACAAATAATTTCCCCCTTTTAAGTATAGAAAGAACACTATCAACATTTTTAAAATGAAAAATATCAACCTACACCAAACATAACAGTGCCCTAAAATTAGCTTTTGTGATTTAGAAGTGTGAGCATATTTATTCTGGGTGGAGTATAATGGTATGAATTTTCTCCTTTATCTTGTAGCAGTAGTTTGTCAAGTGCAAATATTGTTCTGTATATCCATGTTTCTAACACTTTTCAAACTTAGGCTATCCCTTCTAAACTAATGCTGCTTTCTGAACTATCCCAACCAAGCACCAGTGATCTGTTTACCAATGAAAGCCCAGTGATCTTTGTAGGTACTTGTATGTATATAAACTGTTTTATGTATGAAATATAGCTTGTGATTGCAATTGAACATCTGTCCTTAGAAGGATATGACAGGAATACTCTGACACATTTCAGAAGTCATGCATAGGAATAAAACACATTTGAAAGACAATGTGGCAAGATGTTAAGACACTGCCTGAAATCCAGTGTCAGACATGTAGTAACCTCAAGTCTTGAGGTTGTTTTTTTTAAATTGCAGAGAAGGTGTTGGATAATTTGAAGGCAATTCCACCATTTTAAAAAAAGGTAGAAATTGCCTCCAAATTAGTCCAAAGCTTTTGTGGAGTGGTCTTTGGGACATGGGCGCCTGCAAAAAAAACAAAAAACAAAAATAAACAAAGAAAAAATGGTCAGGCCCAATGAGCATGAAAGTCATCTTTTTCCCAATACTGTACTAAACATCTTGCTGATTTCACACTGCCTATGTGTCACTCACATACTCATGGCAGAGTGAAAAGGTAAGATGCTTTCTTCTATATTGTATTAAACCAGAAATTGTTCCATTTGATCACAAATCCGTATTGGAAAACAGGCTTATTGCCTGTTCTTGGATGTCAATTGATAATTTGCAATACAAAATGTATCTGGTACCACACAGTTACACATTAGAGGGGAAGATCAGTAGTGGGAAACTAACTTTCAGGAATGGCCAATAGAATACTATTTTTCTGCTTACTGGGGTACTCCTAATAACTTTCTGACATACAATAAGGTTTTCTGGAGCACCATTTGAAAACTACAGCTATATTTTATATATGGCACTGCACCTAATACATATGTTTCCTGTGCTTTTCTATTAAGAGGTACATGGGCTAACGCAATGTCATTCTCTCTCTCTCTCTCTCTCTCTCTCTCTCTCTCCTGTTATAACCTGTATTCATGAAAATACTGGGTTAATAAGTCTTTTCTTGCCTCTCCCTTTGGGAAATGATAGTAAAGTCTTTGAAAAGGATGGAATTGGATACTTCACTCTACAGCAGGATGTGATCTGTTCCTGTATTAAGATGGAAATGATAATTGAGGATATTGTATTCTAGAACAAAGTGGAATTCATGTTTGGAGGAACAAAAAGTGCAGGACCATAACTGTACTTTATAGAAAGAGAAGATCTAGAAAAGTTAAAGGAAGAAGAAAAGTATGATTGGTGCTGAAAGTAATAGACCTCTAATGGGGAGAGTGAAGGAGAAGGAGTGTTGACATCAATTAAATTTAGATCTATCTAGGGTACTCAGAAAAGTTAACATAGCTGAGTTATACCTTTAATTTGCATGTATGTTTTGTTTATACCAGCACCTGAAAACTGATTATGTTGTCTTTTAACTAGAAATGTTTTGTTGTTTCCTAGGAACTTCAGATGGATCAACAGGCCAAAAAACATCTTCAGGAAGAGTTTGATGCATCACTAGAAGAAAAGGACCAACTTATCAGTGTCCTGCAGACTCAGGTATCCATGCTTTATCCATGCATATGTTTTCAAAGGAAGGAAAAAATATTTCTCTTTTTCTTGCATGCTTTTCATGAGGTCTCCATAAATCACAAAGTGACTACAGGGCACCCATACTAGTTTTGCAGGAGATTTCATTTGTTGTTGTATGCCTTCAAGTTGTTTCCGATTTATGGTGACACTACGGTGACCCTGGTGTAGTTGTCTGAGTGCTGGAATATGACTCTGGAGACCAGGGTTCAAATCCTAGCTTGTCTGTGTAAACCCACAGGATGACCTTAGACAAGTCACAGTCTCTCAGCTCTAGAGGATGGCAGTGGCAAACCCCCTCTGAAGAAACTTGTCAAGAAAACCTCATGGTAGCTTCACCTTGGGGTCACCATAAGTTGGAAACGATTTGAAGGCACACAGCAACAATAAAGACGACCCCATAATGGGGTTTTCTGAGGTCAAGATTGTGTGATTTGCCCAGGGTCACTCAGAGTAATTTACCCAAGGATCTCCAGAGTAATAGTCCAGTGCTCAAACCACCACACGACACTAGCTCAGAGATTACTTGAGTTTAGCCTATTAACTGTCTGTAAATAATTCTTCTAATTTTTTTGCCCCATTGTTTTATTCTCAGTCATGTGGAAAGAGAGATGATGGTGTGTAGTATTGCTCAATAAGTCAGCATTCATCCTAGAGTCCATTGGTTTGCACTCCTCATATCTTTGATCTTTGTGCTAGGCAGTAGAGTGGGTTCATGTCAGAAAGAAGGCCCTAGCTCATGTGAACAGTCTGATATATATCAGGATCAGTCCAGGACTCTCAGGCTGCTGAAGGAGCCATCCAGAGCTAATTTGTTATTCCCTCACACAAGCTGATAGAGGCAGGAGACTTAAAGTTCCAATGACCTTTCATTCATTCACTCGTCTCTCTTCCCTCTTCCTGCCTTGCCAGGAAATTGAGGTTTTATAGTATTCTTCCTCTTTCTAAATTCCTTTCTCTAAAGCTCTAAAGCTGAATATTAAATATGGCTACTGATTTGGCAATGAAAAAGTAAAAATTACAAGATTAAATGGCAGGACAAAAGAATTGCCTTCTAGGGAATGACACTGTGAATGAGCATTCTCAGATGACTGAAGGAGCAATCCACCACACCCAAGGGCTTCATTTAAAGAAGAAAAAAAACTTTCACTATTTTCGTCTCACCATCTCTCAACTGCTAATTAATGGTGATCAAGGTTATTAATTAAGCTGTTGATGGAGCAATAGGATTCTTTGAAGTACATGGTTTGGGGTAGCAACAGCATGGTTTGAGTGTACAAACAAAAAAATAAACCCTGTCTGTACTCGGAGGTAAACAGATAAATAGCTACACTATAGTTCTGGTGATTAACTGTAGACAGCTTGAGCCCCAATTCTTGGAAAAATGCAGGGTACTGTATAAGTAAAGCGATTATAATAATTAATCATACTATCCTATGCTTACAGGTTAATGCCATGGTCCATTTTTACTTATGTCATAAATGAGATTTAAAAAAAAACATTAAAAAATCAAATTGTCTATAAGAGCATACAGACCCTGTTGGATCAGATTAAAGGATTGCATAGCCCAGCACTCTCTTCCCACAGCAGCCAACCATATGCCTCTGCACATTTTTGCAGTGCTGGTACTGAAAGCAATATTGCCTCTGACACTGGAAGAAATATGTAGTCTTTGTAACTAACTATGCCCTAAGATTATTTGGCTTAAATTTTTCAGAGGTTTTTCAGAGCATAAAGTGGACAATTCTGTCATTAACTGAATGGGTGAATATTATTCTGTTTATCTAGGTATCATTACTGAAACAACGGTTGCAGAATGGGCAAATAAGTATTGAACTGCCTGATCCAAATGTTCAGACTCAGTCACAACTTCAGAGTCCAACAAAAGATACAAGTACAGAGAATGCCTTGCAGCTGGGGAGTCCTGGTAGGTTATTATCTTTGACAAAAACACCTTCTTTTATTTATTTTATTTATACCCCGCCCTTCAGCCTTAAAGGCTATCAGAGTGGCTTACAGTTACCTTAGATATTTATAAAAATAAAGTATTTGTAAATGTGCACTTGTACTTAAGTTTTCTTTCCTGAATGTGAGTCACTTCTACTTGCTGATTTAGCTTTTGATGTTGTTGCTGATCCCAACCAAATTGGTCAGATTATATCATTCAAACCAGGAAACTTTAATGGTCCAAAGAATAAATTGTTACCAGGTACAGTTCAAGCGAAAACATCGCTGGGGTATACTTTTCAAAAGTGTATTGCCTGTCTTCCACACAGGGAGTGACAAGATTGTGGTCTGGTTAGCTTCGTCGTGATGGCTGTATAATTTGCCCTGGGACCAACCCACATTTTTAAGTTTATGATAAACAGGAAATGTCAAATGTTAAAACGTGAGTAGTTAGGAGCCATCAGCGTGGAGATTTTTTGCAAGCAAATTTTCCACGTATAAGATAGTGCCTGCTGGTTGTCCAGCACCTTATTTATTCAACCTGTGTACAGAAAATATCATGCACAGAACAGACTTAGACTCAGAGACAGGAGGAGAGAAGACTGGAGGAAGGAATTAAAAACCGAAGATATGCAGATGACACAATACTACTAGCAGAAACCAGCAAAGTCCTGGATCAATTACTGAAGAAAGTCAAGGAGGAAAGTGCTAAGGTAGGCTTAATGGTGAAAATTAAGAAAACAAAAATAATGAGCACAGGAGACCTACAAGAATTCATGCTAGATAATGAGAAAATTGAAATAGTCGAAGAATTCCCATATCTTGGATCAAACATTGATCAGAATGGAGACTGCAGTCAAGAAATCGGAAGAAGTCTAGGGAATGGGAGCCATGAAAGAAATTGTCAAGATTCTAAAGTGTAAAGACATAACTCTGAATACTGAAGTAAGAATTGTTCAGTATTAAATTAATTGTAATAGATTAATTTGAGATGCAGTGCTGGAGACTGCTGAGGATACCATGGATGGCCAAGCCAAACAAATGGGTTCTAGAACAGATCAAGCTCAAACTGTCTCTGAGAGCCAAGATAACTAAATTGAGGCTATTATACTTCCCTCTTTTTATTTTTTATTTTTCTCTCCTCCTCCACCGCCCCCCCCCTTTTTTTTGCCTTACAGGGAATATGGCATGTGGCTGAAATTTGGGGATATTGTCTACTGCTGAGTTTTCAACTGCATGCAAGCTTTCCAGTAGTGCTTAATTTATGCTTCGGTTGCCAGTTTTATTAGCTCATCATAATTTTCTGCTTTTTTGTAGGTGACGATGGGGATAATGCTAAAACACTTGAAATTCTTACTCAGCGAGTCAAACGTCAAGAGAACTTGCTTCATCGATGTAAAGAAACAATACGATCACATAAAGAGCGCTCAGCACAGCTAGCTAATGAGAAAGAGGCACTGCAGGAGCAACTAGATGAAAGACTTCAGGAACTAGAGAAAATGAAGGTACTGAAAAAACATATTTCATGAAGGTACTGAAAAAACATTTTATGAACTTTTTTTTGTTACATGAGGTAGTTAAAAGACATAATGCTGTATCTGTTTTATCCAGATTAATGAAAGAGAGGTAGAATATATCAAATGCTTTCAGAGGTCTTGAACTGCATATTTAAAGAACATTGCTAGAAGTGATGGAAAAGGCTAGACTCCTTAGCTGCTTTCCTTTGTTTATTAATAATTGCAATTTTTTTTCAACTTGGTGAAATTTCATACACAAAACCAACCAGTTCTAGTTACCAGTTCTAGCTGCAGTTCTAGTTACAATAGGAAAAACTGGGCATGGAGACATTTATTATTTTTCAAAAGTAATGTATATATGTCTGAAGGGAACCTATACAGTTATCCCTCCTTATCCATGGATTTTTATCCACAGATTCAAGCATCCACGGCTGGAAAACATTCCAAAAAACCATATAAATTCCAAATAGCAAACCTTGACTGTGTATTTTATATGAGGGAGACCATTTTACTATGCCATTATATTTAATGGGACTTGAGCATCCACAGATTTTGTTATCCATGGGGGGCCCTGGAACCAAACCCCAGTGGATAACAAGGACACACTGTAAATCTTATATTAGAACCTGTCCATGCCATTGTATTTCTATTTCTTTGTATGGATGTGTAAGTTAAAGAAAGCTTATAACATAGAATAGCATCAACTCAGTTGAAACGTATATACCACAGATACCAAAAAGACAAATAAGTCTGAGAACAACCAAGCCTGACGTCTCTCAAGAAGCTGAGTAAACTGAAATGTTGTACTTTGGACATATCATGAGAAGACGTGACTCTCTAAAAAAGACACTAATGCTTGGTAAAGTAGAAGGCAGTAGGAAAGGAGTTGTACGCCTTGATCTGTCTTGGAAGTTCAGCCTGATAGGGGCAAATTACATGGTTATTGTGTTTTTGTGCCAGCCTGACCGCGAACTAGGGCTGCAGTAGGATGGAGCGTTCACATGCTCCCAAACTCTACCACACGTCTCGGGCGCCATGATGTCTGTTGTGTGCAGTGTCCAAACGGCGCTGCACATGAGGAGCGTCATAAGGTTGTGCCGCTGCCCTTATGGTGCCCCTTCTAGGGCGCAAATTAGGGCTGTGTTTTACGGCTTCTATTTGCACCGGTTTGGGGGCATGGCGTGCAGCTGCCGTGTCCCCAATCCAGCACTTCCAGGTGTCTGTACAGCCCCTTAGTTACTTCATACTGGGTACATATTATTCAAGTTCATCTTGTTCTTTCTCATAGGATCTTCATATGGCTGAAAAGACAAAACTGATTACTCAGCTACGTGATGCTAAGAACTTGATAGAACAACTAGAGCAAGATAAAGTAAGTATAGTGCATTTTAAATTGCCATTGTTTCATATGTTGCCAGCTCTTACATAAAAGCTGTTGTTAATGTGTGACTTGCAAAGTTGTAACACTTTTTATTGTACTGTATTGGTTCTTTACTTTTTTTCCTTTTAAGGAAAGAAATCACTATTAAATACTATTAAGTACTGAAATTTAATTTTGTTATGCCTGCATAGATTTTCACAGAGTTATTTAGGTACCAGGGAAGACAGAAATTTGGTCTAGGTTTATTACTGTATTTCATAGTTACATAGGTCTCTAAGGTACCCCAGAATCTCCAAAATAGCAAATTTTTGGGTACAGAACATTAATCCTGAGTCCAAAAAACTGTGTAATTTAAAATGGTAAGTCTGCTTTTCTTCATGGTTTCTAACCAATCAGATACAGCACTGTACATGATTAGATGTAGAGCACTTTAGAAATTTACCAGAGGCCTACAGATATTCTTTCCTCTCTCCTTGTTTGTAGTTGGTATACATCTGTCTGATTCTTATTAGTGTATATGGCTTCTTTACATTGTTCTACTGCAACATGAAGGTGTAACCAGCTAAGTTGCATAACAGTGATAGTGTCCTGTGTCTGTATTAAGCTTTTACATTTGATTATTCACACAGGATGTAGAAAAATCTTGTCGCACCCTTTAGAGTAACTGAAACAAAGGAGTTGGCAGCATGAGCTTTTGTAGATTTAAGTCTCCTTCCTCAGATGTATTAAGTATAGTGTCTAGATCAAGGGAAGTAATAGTGCCACTCTATTCTGCATTGGTCAGGCCCCACCTGGAATACTGTGTCCAGTTCTGGGCACCACAATTCAAAAAGGATGTGGAGAAACTGGAGCGGGTCCAAAGGAGGACGACTAAAATGGTGAAGGGTCTGGAAACCTTGCCCTATGAAGAACGCCTTAGGGAGCTGGGTATGTTTAGCCTGGAGAAGAGAAGGTTAAGAGGTGATATGATCACCCTGTTTAAATACTTGAAGGGATGTCACATTGAGGAGGGAGCAAGCTTGTTTTCTGCTGCTCCAGAGAACAGGACTCGGAACAATGGATGCAAACTGCAGGAAAAAAGATTCCACCTCAACATTAGGAGGAACTTCCTGACAGTAAGAGCTGTTCGACAGTGGAACACACTCCCTCGG
Source organism: Urosaurus nigricauda (assembly GCA_034509955.1). NCBI lineage: Eukaryota > Metazoa > Chordata > Lepidosauria > Squamata > Phrynosomatidae > Urosaurus > Urosaurus nigricauda. Next base: position 67,685,320 of record JAOEGL010000006.1, on the reverse strand, counting down.
AGGGTGGTGGAGTCTCCTTCCTTGGAGGTTTTTAAGCAGAGGCTGGATGGCCATCTGTCGGGTATGCTTTGATTGGGAGTTCCTGCATGGCAGGGGGTTGGACTGGATGGCCCTTGTGGTCTCTTCCATCTCTAAATTTCTATGATTCTATGATTCTAAGTCTACGAGAGCTCATGCTGCCAACTTCTTTCTTTCAGCTAATCTCAAAGGTGCTACATGATCTCTCTACATACTGATTCTACAGAATAACACGACTATATTTTTGAATTCTACTAGTATTCACACAGTGTACTTCTGCTTGTAATCACTGGTATTATAGGGCATGGTAATAGCAGAAACAAAACGGCAAATGCATGAGACACTAGAAATGAAAGAAGAAGAAATTGCCCAGTTGCGTGCTCATATCAAGCAGGTTGTTCTACAAAGTGAAGAGTTAAAAGAACAGAAGGAAAAGTCTGAAAAAGCTGGTAAGAAATTACAGTGATTGTCTTTTGTTTGAGTAGGAAACCTTTCTGCTTCATTTGTTTGCCCTTTCGTCATCAGCCATTATAACAATTCCATTAGCACCCCCCCCCCATCATCAAAATGAACATCATGGTCCTCAGTAAAACCCCACAATCCTACTGTCCCATTAGCTTGTCAGATTGGTTACAAAAGGGGCTTTAATAGGCTGGTCGAAATAACTCTTTTTCAATATTAACATATTGGCATTAGGCATTTTCTTCTTATCTTGGTAATCAAAGGAAGTCAGAATGCTTTGTAAATTTAAACAACCTTATTATGATTAATGTGCTGCAACTGAAAACTGGTTGCTCCAGTTTCTGTACCAGGTTCAAGGAAAATATCAGTAATATGGACTCATGTCCTCTGGACTGGGACCACTTTATGTCTAAGTTCCATATGACTGTATGCTTCATTAATAACTTAAGGAGGAAGTCCACTGTTATGAGTGAGATGTGCATTATAATCTCCGGCCCCTCTGACCAGGATAAAAAATTTCCTTCCAAATATAAAAAGTGGCAAAGAGATGCAGACTGAATGTATGAGGGTAGATATAGGAATCTCTTCACTGGGACCTACTACGGAATACTTGCAAATCAGGAATTAGCTTTATGAATATGAATATGCATATCTTCACTTTCTAGCACTTTTTTCTATCCCTTCCTTTGCCAGCATTAATCAGTTTCATGTTGCATGTCCACTCACACTAAAATATACTACATTTTTTCATAGCTAATAATGTCAGTCTGTCAATTAGAAAGGCACTTTGGCTTGTTAGTGATGGTTTATAATAGAAAATACATATTGGCAATCCATGATTTACACTGATAGGGAGAAACTGCTAATGGGAGAAAGTAAAACACAAGGACTGCTCTAACTTGTAAACAGTAATTTTTAAGGAGACACTGTTGGGCCAGTTTTGTCTGCTGCCATCCTGATTACTTCATCTAACATTGCATCTCCCAAAATGTAGCCATTTGTGGCATTCCAGGTCAGAAAGAAACATTCAAATGAGAGGACATTAGAGCACAGTCAGACTAGAATGGGGAAAATGAATCAGGTTTTTAAAGACAGTATCACCCTGATTTCACTGTATTGATACAGCTTATTACCCAATGCATCCAGTTTCTGTCCACTGACTTGGTCCAAACTTCCCATTGCTGGGATCATCCCATGAGTGCAGTTCCACTAAGATGATACAGATTTAGCTAAGTCTCCCTTTCCTGTGCAGCCCCTTGTGCCCTCTGAAAATCTACTTTGGGTGTGGTGCTGGTGGTTGTTACTCTTATTTTATTCATTCATATCTCACCTGTTTCCAAATACCGGGACTCAAGCAAGCTTAATGAATATGAAAACCAGAGCAAACTAAAAACTAGAATAGGTAGTGGAGGGGGGCTCTGGACAGTGAAAACCACCATTGTATCCCTTCTACTAGTGGGATTCCTCTATGGTATCAGACACTATTTGTGGAAAGGTAAATTTGGAAGCCATTCATCACTTTGAAGTTTTCAAATAATTGCGAGCCACAAGCTGTTGTTTAAATTACTGTTTGCTTAGATTTTGCTGAGTCTGGTTTTAGGATTGAATTAACATTGATATAATGGATCAGCCCTTGCAGCCAGACTTCTGGAAAATAACCCTGAAATACTACGTTGGGGGAAGTGGGAAATAAAATCATAACAATTCCTAAGTAAGATATCTATCACAGCTTTTCATTCTGTAAAAATGAGTATATTGTATAAAAATCTCACTAAGCATCTTATTTTTGTGCATCCACACATGCCAATAAGTGAATCATGGTGCCTTTCCCAAGCCTTGTATGAACAGGATTGGGGTAAGGGATCTTTTACTTACATCACTCAACTGCTACTTACAGCAAACTTTAGAAAGTAAATTCTGTGCTTCTCAGGCAATATCAAAAGCAAATGACCTCATCTCCTGTCTGTTCAGTGTCTTGGAATATTTAGCACTTAGTCTTATAACTCATAGTAGTGTTTATACTTAAATTTCTCATACTGTAGTTAAAACTCAGAATTATTTTCTTTCACAAAACACTTAGAACTACACAGAACAACACAGAAAAAATTAGCATATTTTTCTTGTAAGTAGAATTTTTATTTCCACAGGCTACATAAATATTGTTTAACATAAAGGCTTTCTTAACAGAAACACCTTTCTGTGTTTAAATATTTGTATGAAAGCATTACCAGTGTTTGGCTACTATTTTGACTTGGTGCTTTTTTAATTACAGTTCTGCACTTGCATTATTTTTTTACATATCGTCTGAAACATACTAAGTGGAGTCTGCCTAATTTGTTTCCATTATGCTTTCTTCATTTTTTACCACTAGATGATGCCATAGTTGAAGACATCAGTTAACCTGATAGGAAATTCTTAAAGAAAGAGGTAAAGATAACTTTTATTGTACCAACTCTAGTTTTATTTTTTAAGAAATATTTTTCCAAGCTTTCGAACCACACATAGGTATTATATCAGATCAAATCAAAGCACAAGGTTTGCTTATGCATTTTAGGTTTCTTTTTTGAAAATGAAGAGTGTTTTAAAAATAATTGCAAATTGGTATATCACTTTCCAATACACTTTTTCTAACAGAGAAAGAAAACATGCCATTGAAATTTCACAAAATACTGTCTTGTGGCCCATATGTATGTTGGACACTGTCTTATATGGCTTTCTCATTTTCTTGCCATGACATCAATTTATGTGGCAAAATTCTGCAGCCTAGTGGTGTCTTGTTATCTCACAGAATGAGAGAAATGAATTAAATGGGATTCTTTCGATGGTATTGGTCATTGTTAGCAAGAGTCATTTAAAATTCCCATAGCCATTTTTGTTTGCCAATATATATGATAAAACACCAGGTTTTCATGTATAAAAGCACAGAATCCTATTTGCACTTTTATTTAGATCGTGACTGATGCAGAGCCTTTGTGCTTAACTTGTGTTCAAAAGCTTGATGTGACTTGCTTTAACAAAAGAGTTGGACCAGTAAAAGATACTTTCCTTCTATATTTTATTATTTCTTTGGACGACCATGAGTAAACCACAAAATGGAAAGTTAAGAATATTTAAATGTGATAGGCTTAATTTTCCAAAATGGCATATATAATGGAAAGTCTGTGTTCTGCACTGTACTATTTCAAACTTCATGTCAAGGCAGTGGATTTTAAAAAAAATATATATAGACCTGCACTCAATGAGTTGGAGCTAGTTAGGGTGAGTGTCATTAAGTCAACATTAAATCAATGTAGCAATAACTTTGTCTGACTCCGTGTGTGAGTCCTTATCTAAGTCTGAAGTGGTGTATTCAAGAACACAGGCTTACCAGTTCATTTCTTATTTATAAAAACTAGGCCTCTGATTCCATTTGGTGACATTGAGAATGACTTAGCATATATACTCGACTATAAGTCCAAATAATTTTGCCCAAAAATTGACCCTAAAATCCTGGGTCGACTTATATATGGGTCAATACATTAATACTGCTCAGAAAGATCCTAGAAAAAGCACCACCCCAGTGCCCCACTCTTCCTGCCTCGGCAGTGAACTCTGAAAGAGCTGCCAAGGCAGGGAGTGTGTTTGTCTAAATATGATGTTAAAACCTTCTCTCGCCATTGTATTTCTACATCTCTAGACCGCTCCTGTCCACCAAACACCCCATTTCTCTCCGGTTCTTCCTATTCTCAATCTGATGTTAAAACCTTCACACACACATACACACACCCATCGTCCTCCTCTGGACCTTTCCTGCTCACCAAACACCCTTTCCCTCCAAGTCCTTCCCTTCTCAATCTTAAATGTTAAAACCTTCTCCTCCACCACCAGGGAAGTGATGTTAGGTGGTTGGGAGAGGTCCAAAGACGGAGAGAGGGAAGTGTTGTTTCCCCCTTTGCATACTTTGTTACATACCCCTAAGTTTTACTCTCAATTTATCCAAGGTTCATATCAAAATCCATGATTTTGGCCCTAAAACATTTCCTGTACACACTTACTTGAAAACAATTACACTAAGGAAGAAAAAAAAATCTTGTTTCAGGATTGATTTTATAGTTTTGATGTGAGTGAATTTGGAGACCTGTTGGTGTAATTGCCTTAGACCCAGTCACTTGCTGCTGTTGCATTACCTCTTGCATTAGAATTAGGTATTTCCATTAGAAATGCCCTATGTTTTTGCTTATATGTTAGAGTGCCTGAGATGCATAAAATTTTACTTTTTGAAACAATGTGTTTCTGTGCAGTGCTGCTGCTTTGTGTTTCTCATGCTCTTTCCTTCAACCATATATTCTTCTGCTTGTCTAGCTTTCTTCATAGTCTTGTGTGCTTGTAAATATTGTCATGCAACTGCATGTGCTGGGTTACTGCGTTTAAGTGGTCAATCTTGATATATAGCAGAGATTTCTTATTTTTCTTCATATTGGCCTATATGTATATTATCTTTTAACCCATTCTGTGTCCCAAAATGTTTTTTTAAATAGAAGCCTGTATAATGTTGAACGCAGCCATTTGGAAATTGGTTCTGTTGCCCCTGAAATCTAATGTTTTTCAGTACACACTTTTATTGCAAGTCCAATATTCATATAGAGCTTGAGAGCAAAAGTACACATTTCATCGAACTGCTACCAAAAGCGGCCTTAAATTCTATTCTCCCACTCCGGTAAAACTTAGGACTCTTAAGAGTGTTATAAGAACATGCTGTTTTGCATTTACCACTACTATAGGAAGAGCCTTTTTGTGACATAGTAGTGATTTAGTATAGAATTAGAGTAAAGTGGAGGTGACAGGGAGATGCCACACATGGTGGTGATGGGCAAAATCTAACACCATATTGTCTGAACTTCCTTCCCTATCACACTTTTTTGTTCTTCCCTTTGAGAAGGGAGTAAAATGATCCCTCCCATTTCTGGTAGATTCTGCTGTTCTGGCAGAAGAATTCTGGTACTGAAGACTACCCAGTGTTAGCAATGACATATTTTAATACAGTAGTTAAAGCATTTAGATTAAATGAAAACTTGTGTATTTGCCTTTAGATGATGCTTGTCCCCAACATGTGCAGAAGCTGCGCCGGGGTTGCTCCCAGGCTGCTTAAGGCGGCCCAAACCTGGTCCCAGAAGAAGGGGATCTTTTCTGCTCCTTGCCGCTGTCCATTTTGGACCATGGCAGGGGCTGGCATCGGGACCAGAGTGTGTGGTTGCCACTGTCCCAAGATGCTCTGGGCGGAAGTGGCCTCTGGCCATTATCTCATCCCTATCTGTTCTGACCCTTAGTAGGACTGGCTGGAAAACAAACATGCATAAAATTTCGCTGTATTTAGATCCAAAGTTCATGTTTTATTTACTCTCATAAATCCCTCACAAGGGAATACTACTATACTATATTTTTCCACTGTGAGATAACTGTGTGGAAGTTCTAAATAAAGATTCTAATTTTGTTGTATTAGACATGCTGCTACAGCAGTTCATCTAATGCAGTGGTTCTTAACTTTCCTAATGCCACAATCCACAGGTTGAGAACTGCTGCACTGGAGTATTATATGAGGGGGTATCCAAAAGTTTTAATGATCACCTTTAAAAAGTTTTGTCAGAAAGTTTGTTTTGATTTGTAGTTGCTAACTTAGCTCTATGTAGTCACTGTCTAGATTTATACATTTTTCCCAGTGTATCTTGATCCTCCAAATACCTGATATTGTAGAAGTCTGCAGATCGCACCTGACAAGGGTTTTACACTTTAGTCACTTCTGGCAGAGCCAGTCACAAAAATAAAGGACACAATGAGTTGATTTTCCAGCAATGTAAGTTAACAACTACAAATCAAAACAAACTTTCTGTCAAATTTTTTTAAAGGTGATCATTAAAACTTTTGGATACCCCCTCGTAGATGATGGCACCAACCCTGGGTCTTAAGTGACCCCTGTGAAAGGTCCATTTGACCCCCAAAGGGATTGCAACCCACAGGTTGAGAACCGCTGATCTAATGTATTGTCTTCTTCATGTGGGCTTTGTTTCACATGAAAATGAAATAGAAAAATTGCTCTTCTGCCAAAAATTAATACTAATCTATTGTCCTTCAAAAAAGAGTTTTACATTTAGTTTTTTAAGTTGTAAATTTTATTGTTGGTATAGCCACTTCTATCATTTTTAACATGATAATGTATGTATTAAAAGGAATGCTGTACTACCTTTACCTAAAATGGCCAACAAACACCTGATAATTAGATTTAAAATATCATTAAAATAGCATAAAATATAAAAACAAAATCTGAGTAGCAAATGTTCAGTGGTTTGTCCTCAGGTTGCCACAGTAATGATACAGTCCTGGACCACATGCACATTATATCAACAGATTTTGACCTGTTTCTAAAAAATTAATACAAGAACTTGAGACTTGTAAGAGCATTCAAAAATATTTAAAAAGGCATGTAGCCATATTGTTGTTATTCATTATTATGGAATGAAGCTGCTCATATGGTTACAAGAGGGTTTGCATTCCAGAAATTCTTCATTTATTTACTCCTGAGAATCACAAACCAAACATTAGATTGAGTACAATTGCCAGCGAAGATTCTCTCTCATTCAGTATTTTTGTTTAGTCCTTTATGTTGTATAGTTGAGATTTTTATTTTTGACATTGAACAGAAAGCAGAGTCTAGTTCTTTGATTTCTATTGTTTCAAGATGAGGGAACATGTTGCCTTTTCCAGGTTCATGTCATGATCTGTCTTTAAGTAGGTAATTCAGTGAAAACACATCCTGTATATCAAAAAATGTAGCTCTGTCCAGTGCTTTTGCCTTCCTAACTCCATGCACATACTATAAAATCTTTTGTTTCTTCTCCCCTTTCTATAGCATTTGAAGAACTTGAAAAAGCTCTCAGTACAGCCCAAAGGACTGAAGAAGCACGCAAGAAATTGCAAGCAGAGATGGATGAAAAGATAAAGGCTGTAGAAAAAGCCAGTGAGGAAGAGCGTGTGACTCTTCAACAGGAGTTAACAAGAGTGAAGCAGGAGGTGGTAAATATTATGAAGGTAAATTCTGATCAATAATTAATCAATTTGAAGTTAGAATACATTATGTAATGTTAGCAGAACTGTTTCCCAATCTTTCATGTGTTGGGGTAGTGGCCTGAGGGAGAGATTTATGTTAACAATTTCATTTGAAGTTAACCTTTACTTTGTTCAAGTGAGCATCTAGGATAATGTTTCCAATAATTCAAATATTTAATTGTGCTTCTATATGTTGTGAAACCTAATTTAAATTGAAGTACTTTGAATCCCTATAAAAGAGGAAGAATATGATAATATTTATTTATATCCTGCCCTTTTCACAGCATGGGACTCAAAGTAGCCTATAACAGTTAAAACAAATGTAGTATAAAATTAACAGCATACAAAAATAAAAAAGTGTAAGACCATCAGGAAATCTGAAACCAGATTAAAAATCAAAATAAAACATCATCACTTAGTACAAGGCCTTTTCCTCTGAAAATCAATTCTCAAAGGCCTGCTGGAATAAAAAGGGTTTATTCTACAATGCATAGGAGTAAACCCTCTTATGAAACAGCCAGAAACGTATGAATAAGGCCAAAACCTGACATAGAGAAAGAGTTGCAAAAGCCTTTTGGAACAACCTGCTTGGTTATGAACACATACAGTGGGCCCTTGTTATCCATTGTGATTTGGTTCTAGGACCCACCATGAATAACAAAATCTGTGGATGCTCAAGTCCCATTAAATACCATGTCATAGCAAAATGGTGTCCCTTATAAAAAATGGCAAAATCAAGGTTTGCTATTTGTAATTTATACTTTTGAAAAATATTTTCAAGCTGTGGATGCTTGAATCCATGGATAAAAAAAAAAAATTCCATGGATAAGGAGAGCCGACTGTATAGTCGTACTTTGGAGTAAATTGCAGTTAATTGGAATTGTGCAATAAAACCTACTAAAACTTGTAATATTCACAGTGCAATCCAACTCAGAAGCAAGGGCCACTGAGGTCAATGGAACCTATTTCCATGTAAATATTATAATCTCAGATTCTTTTTTAACTGGAAGTCTTGGTGTGGATTGTTTCTACTTCATCAGATAGCCTTTCTTACAGCAAAACAATGAACTGGAATCATACTTCATCATATTTAAAGCAGACTTCATATACCATAAATTCATCTTAAATAAGTTATGATTAAATTTATGTCCCATTGATTTCAATGGATCTATTTTATGTATAAATTTAAATACAATGGGTATATTTTTATTCTGGGTTTTATTATTTTCAAACACAAGTGCTTTTCTTGCTTGAAGTTCTTCTTCAGCAATGGCATAGTGGCACCTGGTAATCTTATATTTATTGCTTTAAATTTTCAGAAATCTTCAGAAGAACGAGTTGTTGAGCTTGAGAAACTGCATAAAAGTGAACTGGATAGGAAAGAACAGATGCTAAATGAGAGATTACAAGCTCAGGATCAGGCACTGCAGGAACAAATGAAAACAGCTCTTGTAAGTGCATTTAAAGATTAAAACAGACATATCTGGTGTGAATATATATGTGGTGTATGTATTCTTTTGTGAATAAATTATCACTTGAAGATCCTTGTGTGCATGAACAGTGTACTTGGATGTATATCATAAGCTCAGTACACTACATGTAAAACACCGTATATTGATTGTATTTATTTAAACATGCATAAATGTATATAACCCTTGAAATGAGTTGATCATCTTCCTATCAGCTTTCTTCACTGTCCAGCTTTCACAACTGTATGTAGAAATTAGGAATACAATGGCATGGACAATCCTGACTTTGGTATTCAATGATATATATTTACACGTCAGGGGCTTGTCTAGTTGCTTCATAGCTGCTGTTCCAGGTCCTAGTCTTAATTTTGATTTCTTGCCCATGGTTTGATTAATGACTGAGCTAAGGTATAGGAAATCTTTCACTTGCTCAGCATCTTCATTGTCTATTTTAGAGTTATATAAATAATCTGTAGTCATTATTTTTCTTTAGTTAATGTTCAGTTTTAAATCACCATTTGCACTTGCTTACTTGACTTTCTTCACTAGTCATTGCAAGTCTTTGCTATCATCTTCATATCTTAAATTGTTGATGTTCCTTCCTCCAATTTTCACTCCTCCTTCCTCAGAATCTAATCCAGATTTGTGTATAAAACATTAAGTGTACATGTTAAATAAATAGGATGAAAAAATGCATCCTTGCCTAACCTCCTTGCCAGTTGGAAACCATTTTCTTCCTCCATATTCTTTGTGGCTTCTTACGGAATATAAATTTTGCAGTAGAGTAATCAAAGCGTGTGGTACACCCATTTTTTTAAGCAACCCATCTATTCAAAGGCTTTGGTATAATCTATAAAGGACAGGCTGATTTTCTTCTGAAATTCTTTGGTGCACTCCATTATCAAACATATGTTTGCAATATGATCCTTAATGCTTTTTACACTTTTTTCTTGCTCCCTATATGGTAAAGTCTTTGTTGTAAAATTTTGAGCACCATTTAGTTTCTATGGGACAGTAATCCAGTGGTCCAGTGGTTACTGCAATACCTGGTGTTACCTTTCTTGGGGATTGGAATGTATATTGAGCGTTTCCAATCTATGGGCCATTCTTTTGTCATCTGTATTTATACTTTATTTTTTTAAATAAAGTCACTTTATTGTAGAAGATCAATCAAGACAATATACATGAATTAAATAAAAAACAAACTTGGCAATTCCATTAAGAGCTTTTTAAGGAAAAACCAGCACCATCATTTGGAAGCCAGTTCAAGAGTGGTAATACATAGCTGGAAAAGGGTGCACCTTTAAATAGCTGCTGCTCACTGGTTCAAGATTTTTAAAAAAATCAAGCTGGCTTCTATGACCCCAGGATCTCTTTCTGTTTTTTTTCAAATCAGTCATCACTATTTTAGGACCCATCGGCGTATATAAAAAGTTTAGATTGTTTTTCCCCTTATGCATAACATTATTTTGGCTTATACTGAACTGAATTTGCAATGTTAATGTCCCTTTCTTCAGTCTGGGAACATCCTTTCATAACTCTTCATAATCTGTTTTTGTTGTAATCATCCAAAATAATTTGATCATGTCTGGCCATCTCACTCCTACTCTAACTCAAGGATTTTAATTAATGAACAAATTAAAACCAAAATTCATAGTACATGTCTTTTGGGAGCCCCACTGTTTATATCCATGAGTGTTGACCATTTATTTCTACTTTCTCTCAATTACAGATCAATACATTGATCTGTAAGATAACTTCTCTTATCACATGTGTGCTAAGTTTGCATAAGAGTCTGGTTGAGGGACTTTCTTTTCTAAAATGTTGTAATTCCTGACATAGGAAAAGTGTCAGAGGGAACATCTACAGACTATACAAGAAAAAGAACAACAAGAATTGTTGGCCTTAGAAGAACTGGAGCTACAGAAAAAAGCAATTCAGCTGGAATGTGCTAGAAAACTTGAGGAGATGCAACAAGCTGTGGAGACCTCCAAAACAGTGAGTAAAAGACTTGGAAACCTCTTTTTCTTTTCTCACTTGAATTTAAAATATAAACTTTGAGGTCTTTGGGGAGAAATTTGGGATTCAGTCTCAGAACATCTACAGACTATACAAGAAAAAGAACAACAAGAATTGTTGGCCTTAGAAGAACTGGAGCTACAGAAAAAAGCAATTCAGCTGGAATGTGCTAGAAAACTTGAGGAGATGCAACAAGCTGTGGAGACCTCCAAAACAGAGAATATGGTGAAACCCCTCTTGTGACTCTTCCTATCCTGGCCCATGATACTATAATGCAGAATAAAGCTGAGGATTGTTTAAAGAAGTCAGCAAGGGGAAGCAGATGGTGTGCCTTTTGGCATTCCGGGGGTGCAGTAAATCCATGCATTGTAACATGAAGGGATAAATCTGACCTCAGAGCCTATGTTAGGTCTTTTCCTTGTCTTCTCTGACTTGATGAGTCTCGGAACAAAGTAAAAGAGAGGATGTGATTGATATCTTTGTGTTAATTATGAGTATTTATGCTGGGGCGTTGGTTATGTGGGGGTCTCTTTTTGTAAGCAATTTGTTCCCTTATGTTGACCTAGGCAGCTGTGATAATGATGCACATGTGTAGACAGATTCCCTTTTAGATTCTGAGGAGATCTTTAGTACCTGTGTTCCATCTCTCACTCATACTTGGAGAGTCAGAATTCTTATTGTTTTGTGTTTTGAAATTTGAGACTCCTTGCTTTTAATTTACTGTAGAAATAAATATTTATTTTTTTGTTCACAATAAAAGCATTTAATTGTTCTTGAAATTTCCCTTGGCATTGGGTACAGTAATTCATGGGATGGCACAGAGAAACAATCCACTACAATTAGGTTATTCCCCTCATGCCAACTGGACTGGCAGGAGCTCATGCTCTTTTCATTTATAACCATTAAGCTCCTTCCATTCTCTGTCACTTTTTACTATCCTGCCATACCAATCAGATGTGTTTTCCTTTCTCAGACAAACATAGAGGAAAATAGTAATTAGAATACAGGTTCAGTAGGGAAGAGATGGAGAACAGAATTAGAGAGAAAGAGGCTGTAATAGAAGGAAAAACAAAGTATATCTCCTGAATGATGACTCACGAGGTAATTTATCTTCCTAATTTATGCCCAAATCTAAGGCATCCAGAGGAATATAGGTGACATATGTTGGATGTCAGGAGAGCTATTAAGATTTATTTAAAGTTCAGGTGGACAGAGTCTTTATTTGTATTTTAGAATCCAAGGACTTTAAATCAAAAGGTATCAAAAACTGTGATGGTTATGTGTTTGTATTTTTCTTTGCTATTACTGGAAAAAGAATCCAAGGTCAAGCAATGTGTTACTTCACTCCTCAAGATCTATGGCTACTAGTACAATTTATACGGTGTCTCGTTCTTTGAAGGACATTTCTGAAGTGGCAAAGTGGAAGGAACCATCAACCTTTGTGAGATACTACAAATTAGATAAATACAGGTCAGCACAGGCAATCTTTGGTAAGACTGTATTGCAGTCGATGGTAACCAAATGATATCCCCATGCAGAGGAAAGGTGGTTTGGTACATCCCAGTTGTAGTGGATTGTTCCTCCATGCCATCCTGTGAATGAGAGATTGGATTGAGCTTGATCGTTCATTCAGGGATTGCGGGAGGATTAATCCACACCTGCCCTTTGAAGCAATGTATGAAGCAGTGTCAGAGTGGATAGGGTTTTAGGTTAGGTAAGGCTAGATAATAAAAACTGATGGAGGAGGGAAGGGGCTTAATGGTTATAACTGGTTAGCATGCGGGGAATAACCAAATCGTAGTGGATTGATCCTCCTGCTATCCTTGAATCATGGTAAGTCCAACCTCTCAATATTGCTCCATGTCCTCTTTTCCTCCATCAGATTCACATTTATTAAGGGTACTATAAAATAATGTTAGGTTAAGTAAATTGAATGGGAGGTAGCCAACCAAGTAGAATGAAAAAATTCAATTCACAGAAAATTGTATTTATACTATTTCCCCTGACCAATCTTGTTAACAGAGAATTCTGGAGTTGGAAAGTTCCCTTGCAAAAAGTTCACAAAAAGACAAAAACCAGTTGGAGGATTTGACTACTCAGATAGAATCAGAAAGAAATAAGCACAACAAAGAAATCACTGTCCTAGTTGAAAAGCATAGAGAAGAGCTTGAGATGGTGAAGCAGAAAGAACATCAGTTTTGGACAGACAAACTTAACTTGTTAACACAGGAGCAGCATTCAGAAATGGAGAAACTGAAAAGACTTCATGAGGAAGAAATATCTAAACTGTTAAAAGAGAAAGAGACTGTATTTCATGCCCATATAGAAGAGATGAATGAAAAAACATTAGAAAAGCTTGATGTGAAACAAACAGAGCTAGAAGCTCTATCTTCTGAGTTATCAGATGTATTAAAAACACGTCATGATCTTGAAAAATGCATGACCACATTACAAGAAAAAGCAGATAAAGAAAAACAAGAGTTTGAAGCAAAGCTGGAAGAACAAAAAAATCATCACAAGGAAGAAATTAGTCAACTCCAACTATTCTTGGAAGCAAAAGAGAAATGCCAAGAGGAACTGGAAGAGCAAATAAAAACACTAAAGGAATCTCTAGTAAAAGCTGAATCTGAATGTAAAAAAATGTCGGCAGAAGTGGATAGTCTTTCTCAGACCAGAAATGACAATGCCAGAGAAATTGTAAAAGGTGAAACCCAGCTGAATGAAATCAAAGCAGAATTAGACTCTCAAATTTCTCAGGTACATCATTTGAAATGTGAAATGGAAAAGCAACAGATTGAAAATATGCAGAAAGTATCATCTCTAACAGAACACTATGAATCACAGTTAAGAGATCTTAGAGAAGAGGTCAACCAGGCAAAGAGTCATTGTACAGTGAAGGAAAATGAGCTTCAAGAAATGAAAGAATTCTTGAATCAACAAATTGATGAGCTAAGACAGCACTTATCAGCCAAAGAAGAGGAAATTGGTGCCTTAAAAGATGAATATGAAAACAAATTAAAACATCAACAGACACAAACAGACAAAATTAAAGAAAAAGCAAGGGAGATGCAAGAAAAGTTCAAGAAGAAACTTTCAGAGCAGGAAGCAAAACTGAAAAAAGAAATAGAAAACAAGCAGTTGGAGTTTAGTCAGAAAGAGCAGCAGTTCAATTCAAAAATTGTAGAAATGGCTCATGCCAGTTCAACTGGAATCAGCGAAGCTGCATCAAAACTTGAAATGAATCAGAAAGAGCAACTAGAAAGCCTAGCTAAAACTCATAGACAAGAATTAGAGGAAGTTGTACAAATGTGGGAAAAGAAGCTAATTCAGCAGGCTGAAGAACTTCAGGAAAAGCATGAAATGGAGTTGCAGGAAAAAGAACAGGAAGTAGGAGACCTAAAGCAGAAACTGGCCACCTTCAGTGCTGAAAGAGAAGGGAATAATGCAGAGATTACCCGTTTAAAGGATGAACAATCAAAAAGGGACACATCCATGAATGAACTGAAAGAGCAGCTAAAGCATGCTTTAGGTCAAGTGACTATTTTAACTAAAAAAGAAACAGATCTGAAAATCCAGCTTGCAAAAGTTGAGGATGATCTTAGTTTATCTTTAAAGGAAAAAATAGCAGTCCAGGAACAGCTTAGTGAAATAAAGGCAGTAGAAGAAAAAGAGAAGAATAAAGTTAGTGAATTAATTGATAAATTGAAAACTTTTGATGAGCAGCTTGAGGCTCTGAAATGTTCCCATTTTAAAGAGTGTGAAGATTACAAAAAAAAGCTTGAGGACAAAAATGTGGAGCTTCAGGAAAAAAAATCTGAATTTGTGAAGCTTGAAGCAGACACAATTAAACAACTGGAGGACTACCAGCAGAAGGCAGAAACTTTACTGCAGTCAAAAATCAGTGAGTTGATAGAAATGTGTAATGAAAAAATTTCTTCAATAATTCTTAGAATTACACATTGTCAGGAGCAGGCAACAAAAATTAAAGAAACAATATTAATTAAAATCTTTCAAATTCCTGACCTAGAAGCTCAGCTTAAAGAAATAACAGAAATTAATTGTAATTTAACTAGGACTTTACAGGAGTCAAAACAACACTTGAAGGAAAAGGAAAATCTGATGACATCTATGAAGGTGGATATTGAAAGACTTACAACAGAGAAAGAACAGTTACAAAAAGAAGGAGGATACCAGCAGCAAGCAGCAACAGACAAAGAAACAGTCATCGTGCAGCTGAAGAAAGAATTATCTGAGCATATTAATGTTATCACTTCCATGAAGGAGGAGCTGAGTGAGAAGAAGTCAGAGATTGCAGACCTTAACAGACTTATTAATGAGTTGAATCTCAGACTTGAAACCAGCATATCAGACAAAGATGCTGTCACAGTAATGCTAACCAAGCAACACAAAGAGAATCAAGAGCAGTTACTGAATGAGGTACAGGAACTGTCTTCCAAAGTTGAAGTGCTGACTCTAGAAAAAGCAGCTGCTCTAGAACAGGTGGACCATTGGATGAATAAGATGTCAGAATGGAAAAAGAAAGCCCAGTTAAGGTTTACACAAAACCATAATACCATTAAGGAATTACAAAACAAAGTTGAACTGAGTAATAATCAAGCTTGTGAAAAAGAAGAGGAATTGAACAGAATGAAGAGGGAATGTGATCAACAAAGCAAACATTTAGAACATTTGAAAGGCTTAATAGAACAAAAGCAGATCAGAAGAGAAAAACAAGAATCTGATTTAGTGGCTGAATTAAAAATCCATACAGCAAGAATTGCTGAACTAGAGGAACACATTGCTCGGAAAACGTCTGAAAATGATTCTTTAATGGATGAGCTTAAAAAATATAATGAGCAACATGGTGAAAAAAAAGAACTGGAATTAAAGCTTCAACAGGTTGAGGTAGCAGTTGAGGAAAAGGATAATAGACTTAAGGAAATGGAAGAAAAAGTATTATTCTTTGAACAGAAAGTGCAGTCTATAGAAGCTGATCTTGAGGAAAAATCAAAAGAATATGAAGAAACAAAAATGGCTCTAATGAAAAGTAAAGAGGAGGAATTAAAGGCTTTAGAAGAGAAGCTTATTTCAGAAACAACTGCTAAAATAGCAGACCTGAAAAAAAAGGCTGAACAAAAAATTGCTTCTATTAGAAAGCAATTGACTTCTCAAATGGAAGAAAGAGAACAACAATGTAGAGAAGACATGAAAAAGCAGTTAGAGCAAAAATTGCAAGACAAAGAAAACAAGATCATATCTTTAGAGGAAAAAATTAAATCAAGAGATTCAGAGTTAGAAAGGGAGCTTATACAGAAAGTGGAAACAGTAAAAGTTTCCACAGAACAGGACAAAGCCCATGCATTAGAGAACATGCAGCAGATGTATGAATTAAAAATTGATGCTTTACAGAAAGATTTATTGGAAAAAGAGAAACTACTAAAAATGCACGATGAGAAGCAAAAAGCAAATGATATTTTAAAACTAGAGGTACAGCATCAACAAGAAGAACTCCATAAAAGAAAAGAAGAAGATCATATCACAATTGAAAAGCTTCAACAAGAACTTGAGGAGCAAATGAAGAAACAGGCTACATTGCTGGAACAATGCACAAAGAATGATAGTGACCTAGCAAACATCAGGGAAGTATTTAAACTCAAAGAGCAAGAACAACAGAATATGGAAAATGTCATTAAAGATTTGCAAGAGAAGCTAAAAGAAAAAGAAAAAGAAGGGCAGTCTTTGCAGCAGGTGAGAAACAGTTTTGATGAGGATTTAATGAAACAGAAAGAAAGGCACAGAACTGAGATGGAAGAAATAATTTCAAAGTATGATGAAAGATTGCTGGGGCTTCAAGAGCAGCTGGATGAAAGAAGTAGCCTTATAAAAGCTTTGGAAGAAAGCACAGAAGAAAAGACTAAATCAGTCCTTGAACTTCAGAAATTGCTTGATGATTTACAAACCCAGCAGAAGGACATGCAAAGTAAACTGGAAGAGACTGAGCGGGAGAAGCAGAAACAGCACAGAGATCTGAGTAAGCTGCAGAAGGATTTGCGAACTCTGCGGAAGGAACATCAGCAGGAGTTGGAAATAATGAAGAAAGAATCCTTGGAGGAAATGGAACAAAAAATAAAGTAAGTTTTAGTTGCATTCCATGAGGGTTTTCTAAAATTACCGCTGGCCACTTTTATAGTTGATGAAACAGTGTGAAATTGAAAAAGTGCTTGATTATTCATTAGCCAAAATGTTTTCAGATTATTGGTATTGGAAAGCTAGTCATTGGCCTAGTTCATATGATTATGTCTTGGCTAAAAAGATACAAATTGGCTTTTTGTCCATACATAACATATCCATTGCTCTTCTTTTAGTGCAAACCAAGAAACTTTTAAGTAACTGTAGTGTCCAGTTTTATCTGAACTAGGAAGTTATGGGTACCATTAGCTCTGGAGCAAACCTGAACATTGAAGCTGACCTAATATCATGACATGTTCTGAAACTAATAGCCACACTTCGGATAAAATGAGAAGCTGTGGTTTAATTCCTTACACCACAAAGAGAGGAGCAAATAGCCTGCAAGTGAATATAGAAGGCTGGTAATCTGAGTGTGGCCTTTGCATAGTTGAGTTGAGTGTCTAAAAGAGTTGAGCATTTATGTTGTTTTCTGCAGTATTCACATTAGAATGTAATAGGTAATGAATGTAATAGGTACATTATAATGTAATAGGTAAAAGTAGTTATTATTTAACATGTAGGCCTAAGCATATTTCCTCAGAAGTTCCACCATATTCAGTGAGATTTGCTCCTATGTAGGTATACTTAGATCTGATACTTTTTCTGTGAATTAACAAGAAAAGGATGAGTTCAGAGATATCTGCATATTGATAATGTCTTCCTAAAACTATTTTTGTGCTACAGTTGATAAGAAGATGGGGGAGCAAATCTTCCTTTGTATAGGTATGTTTAAATAATTTAATTAACCCAAGGAAAATAAATTAGCTAACTGCAAGCCAGACTTGCACTTGCAGCAAATTGTAATGCCTTTGCTCTGGTAGAATAACCTTTGCTCTTCTAGAGTTAGATTTGGTAACCAGAACAGATGGACCAAATGAAGCGGCTTCTGACTGCTTTGGAGGCGTGCCAATTAGACAACACATGCCTCCAAAGCAGTTGGAAGCCACTTCGAGGCCACACTCTAGATCTTTGGACTGGAGCAAAAAGGAATCAGGATAATCCAGCTCCTGGAAGTGCCGGTTGACCCCAGTAAAGCACAGCTCATGTTGGGAGTGGGCCGTGCAGTTGACAGAGTTTGGACCCGCTTCTGGTTGGAGTGGACTTTGGCCACTCTTTCCCATCTGTCTGTTTCGGCCCAATATTTCGATAATGAGGTTATTTTTCATCTTTTGATAAATCTTGTCTCAACAGCAGAACAGTAATACAAATTCAAAAAAAAAAAAAACCCTGTCAGTGAAGCACAATATTCACAGTAATCCAAAGTCAAGGAAATTCTAGCTTGTTGTGGACAGTCGGAAGTATATTCATGTACATTGGCTGGTAGTGCCTGCTTACAGTAGAGTGGCTATAGAAATCACAGGCTCTCCGCATTGTTTATTGTGAAAGAATTTGGCAGACAGACAGCTATCAGGCTTCCCTCTCTCTTGACAAAATAGAGAATTAAGTCAGAGTTTGTTCTGTGATTAATGATCTGTCTTATCAGGAGATAAACAAGCCAGAGAACTTTATGTCTGCCAGTTTTTCATATCGCAATAAAACAACTGATCTGTAGTTTGTTTATCCACTCGCACTGCAAGGGGAAAGGAGTGGACAGGATGCACAAGCACACTGTTTGTCCTTCATAAACTAAGGTTCTTATGGAGTTCTGCTTAGCATGGTCATCTGTTGTAACAGCCATTATTTTAACAGCATTTTTAGAATATTTGGACAGACTCTCAATTCATTCAGAAAAAAATTAATATGTCTTTATGCTATTGCTTTGAACTACCTTATCTGCTCCAGATAACATGTTTTGCTGTGTCTTTATAGATATGAGAAAGAGGACATTGAATTGAAGCACAACTCCACATTAAAGCAATTGATGAGAGAATTCAATACCCAGATGGCACAAAAGGACCAGGAATTAGAAACAGCTGTAAAAGAAACTATCAGTGAGTTGGAACAATACCTTCTATAGATATTGTAAATCCGGACTTCAGTTCTGTTATTGGAGAGTCAGTTTAGAAGAAAAATGTCCATAGGCCAACAGAAGCCAGGTTTTGTATATTTATTTTCCTGAATCTGCTAAGATATTTTGGCACAGAGCCTTGCTGGAGAGAATTTTTGATGCTAACTAGGCTTGATCTTTCCCTCTCCTATTCTAAATTCCATCATTTCTCATGTTTACTGCTTCTCTTGGAGTGTTGTGTATGTATTTCTGTACACAAACCCATTGATTGTATGTCAAGAATAGGAACTATGCAGAGATGCCTTCATACAGTGTAGTTTAGTGAAAGGGAAACCACCCAAAATTTTGGTGGACCTCTGTTCACTTTTAATTTTCCCCTTTGCCAGCCACTTCCACTCTCCAATGTTTGGGAGGGTCTCTGACTTTCTGAGTCAGGCTCTTCATGGCATCTGAGGGGGGCTGCAGGGCATGGATTGTTGTTGTTAATTGTCATCAAGTTGGTTTCAACTTATGACATCCCTATGAATGAGGGTACTCCAAGACACTTAACTGCCTGTTAAGATCTGTAAACTCATGGCCATGGCTTCCTTGATTGCATGTAGCCACCTATAGTGGTCTTCCTTTCCTACTGGCTTCCGCTTTGCCAAACATAATGTTTCAAAAGTACAGTAGCTTCAGTTTAGAAGTTTTGGCTTCTAGGGAAAGTCCAGGCTAGATTGGTTCTCAGACTCCTTTATTTGTCATGTAGTCCATGGTATTTGGACAGCTCTATTCTTTTATTGTCAGTTTTCTTCACTGTCCAGATTTCATAACCATATGTATACATTGGTGGAAAGATTACCTATTGTTAATGACTGAAGTTAACATATTAATGTGTGTTCAAAGTAATGTAGGCTGCTTTTTTATGTGTATGAGAATTTTCATTGATTTTGAGGATGGTCACAGTAGAAAGAGAAGGTTATTTCTAGCTGACTATGGGGTGAAACAGATTGGCCAAATAAAGCTGCTGGGGGGGAGGTTATATGATGCACGCCTCCAAAGCGGATGGAAATCGAAATGAAGCTATGCTCTGGGGCTAAAAATGGGAGCAAAAAGAAACCAGAATACTTCAGGTTAGCTCAGAAAATGCATATCTTCACACCTGCATATAAACAGCCTGGTGTTAGTGCGACACTGCAGCAAAGCAAAGAATGAAAGTGCGACAACTCCAATGGATGTAATTACAACATGCACAAACGAGATAGTCCAGCAGGGGGGCTTGGGTTGAAGCCCATTCATGTACCACACTAACCCAGTCAACTGTTTTTAAACAGGTAAAGCCCAAGAGGTTGAATCTGAACTAATGGAAAGCCACCATGCAGAGATAGCTCAGTTACATAAAAAGATTCTAGAAACAAATGATGACCTACAAAGGACAGTAAAAAAATATGAAGAAATATTAGAGGTATGTGTTTCATTGCTTGTTTTTGTGTGTGTTTTTTTAAAAGTCAAAATACAATTTTCCTGTTGGATTATACTTTGGTTCAACCATTTAGCTTGCCTGGGTTCTAAGCTTGTCTTTTTTCTTTTTCTGTTTTTTTAAGTGCAAGTATTTAGCCCTTCTGGAAGTCAAGAGACAAAATAATGTGCAGGCTTATTTTTTTTTTTAGAAATGGGCTTGCTACTGCCTTCCATGTTAATGGGTGAAATATCTCATTTTCACTTATTTAAATTGGGCAGTTTTAATAAGAGCTGAAGTCTGAGATAACAACAAATTTTGCATAGAAAATAATAGTACTGAGCCATAGCAACAAATACAGAGAGAATGCAATAGAATGAAGTAAAACAGGGTAAGATGCTACAATATATTAGTAAAATGATTAGCATTTAGGGTGCAAAATACTGTTGTTGTTGTTTTTGTACTGCAGCAGACTTGATATAGCAATATTATTAATCTTTACTGGGTTTCCTAAAAATTGCAGATTCCATTTTCTTTTTCCAAGTCTTCTTGGCAGCTGAACTGGGTACTACCATTTTTATATAGCAAGAGAAACCTTTCAGACTTTTAAAGAAGCTGGCTATATTAGTTTTGGCAGAAAATAGAGTCTTGTGGTATCTTAAAGCATAAGCTTCATGGATGGCTGTGACTCAACCACTCCCACTGGCTGAAGTGGGAAGAGAAGTATTGCTTCTGCTCCTATCTTGCTGATAGTTGCGCACTGTCTCCTTGTTCTTTAAAAGAAAAGCTGGCCTGGTCCTGCTGGTTCTGTGAATAAAGCAGTGCCAAGGAGAAGAATTGCCACAGAAGCAGGTAGGTAGGAAGGTGTAGAAAGGAGGAGGGAAGCTGCACAGAGTGTTGAAGGATGAAGCAGGCAGGCATGGCCCATAGGAACAGCAGCATGCTGAATGAATGAGGGATGTGATAATGGGGTTTCCCCCATATCTGGGCAACTCAAACATCCTTCTTTCTAGGTAACAAAGTGTTAACCAATGTGATGAAATTAAGTTACATTTTAATGGGGCTCAGTGTCACAGAGGTGATGAGAGAGCAATTGCCCAATGAGATGGCCATTTGGGCAGAAGTGTGAACCTTCGAGATCCTTTTCAGCAGAGATTATAAAAAGCCTGAGAAAGGACCACATGGCAGATACATGGCAGAGTGGTCAATTCAGTAGGTGATGGCAGCTCAGTTTGTTTAGGTGGTCTCAAGAAGTCCCATCCAACTCAGGCAGAAGCAGGAGGGGGTTCTGTAGATGGAGAGGGCAAGGAGGTGCAAGGCCAAGGTGAGACAAGGTGAAAAGGAAGTGCAGCACCATCACATGAGTAAGGAGGAGATGAAGGTAAGTGACAACGAAGTGGTGGGCAAACAGCAGCAACATGAAACAGAGTGGGCTTGGAAGGGAACAAGTTGAGGCAACAGTGGCTGGGCCCTCAATGAGAGCAGTAGCACAGATCATCTACATTGCTTTTAAAATGGAAAGTCATATTTTTTATAGTTTTTTGTGGGTTTTTTGGGCTATGTGGGCATGTTCTAGAAGAGTTTGTTCCTGATGTTTCACCAGCATCTGTGGCTGGCATGTTCAGACTTCATTCACATTTTTCTGTTTAACTCTTCCTTTTAGATATCAGCATTATGTATGAACTTTGTCATGTCTGATAGGGCAGTTCCACTACATAAATATTGGTTTCTAGTATTTCTGTTTTACAAAGTGACAGTTATGTTTATGTATTGCTGCTACTCTGCTGTTCTATAAAAGTTCAGTAATATATACTTGCTACCTTTGCTGAAATATCCATATTATTACTGCAAACATTGAACATTGCAGAAAAGAATACAGTACATTAATTGTTGACATTCCTGTTACATTAGATTCATCAGAATAATTGAATAGTGCTCAGAGAATGTTATATTCTATGTCTCCAAATGGTATACATTCTTATACTAAATTGGCAGTCTTTTTGCTTATGGGGATAGTTGCATAATTCCTTTGTCATATTACATCAATCCTCTTTATTCAATTTATGGTTGACATTTGGGAAAGATAAACAAATGCTTGTTTTTGCTCAATATGTACTCATTTAATAATGTGTTTATTGGAATGTCTGTTCTGAGAAAATAAACATCGGTATTTGATTTAGTATCCAAGGATGTATACTGTTAGCCAGACAACTTTCTAAACTTTATTATCATCTATGGGATGGGGATGGGGGAACTAGGTTGTAGATTTCTTTTTTGTATTACTTTAGGTGAATTAAAACATATAATCTTCATGGCTTAATTTAAGTAAATTTCAAATAAAAGGTTGTTTGAAACTCACAGGCTTCTTCATCATGAAAAGATGGTAAAATAGCATTTGTATGGTGATCTTTTGGATGCATTGAGTGCTTATTGTATACATGAAGACCTTATCAATAAAATAAAGACCAAGACCATGGTTTTTGGTTGATATAATTTAAGGTGCCAATGAATGTTCAATCAACATATTGTAAAACAAACTTTTAGATTTTTGGATGTTGTTTCCAGTGAGTCTCTCTCATAGCTAATCCGGAAGAGAAGCCTAGTACCAGACATCTTCAGACTAATGACAAGAAACGCAAGGGGCCTTCAGATGTTGCTGAATTGAAGCTCCCCACATTTGTCTTTGTTGGTTATGTTGGCAAGGTCTGCTGAGGGTTACACTCCAACAACATCTGGAGGGTCACATGATTCCCACCCCTGTCTTAGAAACCAGTAAATAAGTTGTTAGAGATAAACATTGTTCACATAGTAAGGGAAATCATCATACTGAATCTAAACAAGTTTTGCTTATGGCATCAGAAATATTTTGGCAAAGAAGTATCAAAGCCAACAGTTTCTTAAAGAGAAAGTGATATTTTAATGATGATAGGTGGATTATTATATTTCCTTCGCTGTGAAATGTGTCTTGTTGGAAGATACAGAGTTTTCAAGTGGGAGGTTTTACTGGTTATTTGGGCAAAACAGACTGGTAGTAAGCACCAGGTTGGGGGCAGTGCCTGAGCATGACGTTTAGATACCACACGCTCTGACACTGTCCCCACATTGCCAGGAAGCTGCACAGCTATTTGCACATGCAGCGGCTTCACAGCATTTTGATAGCATGGCTTTTACATGCACCTCACTCTAAAAAGCCACAGCTTTTGTCTTTATTGGATATTTCAATACTTACGAGTAATTAAATTCCTCTAGGTATTCCAGTAAAAAAGGGAAAGTTTGAGAATTCAAGGCGAGTAAGATAATAGGGGGTTGAGATAGTATAATGATGATAATCATGGAAGTTCTGTTATTATATACACATACAGACTGACTAGCAAAGGAGATCTAAAACAAGGTTTCTTTGAGTTTTTTTATTATTATTTCTGTATCGCATGTTACATGTTGATAGTTTGTTATTTGTGAGTCATTAGTTGTCTGAGGTTATTCTGTTGTCTGTCTCCTTGTTATTGGTTGTTTCGATTTTTGTAATTTTCTACAATAAAATAAGCCACAGCAGCAGAGGCAAGGGCACCCTTTTTCCATCCTAAAAAGGAGCAGAAAAACACCGGATTGGGGCCGTGGTGTGCTGTTGCTGCAGCTCCAACACAGCACTCAAAGGGGCGACATTACACCACCCCTTTAGGTCCATCTGTTTCAGCCCTCAGTTACCTATTTTCAAACACAACTTTGATTCGGGATGACTGAAATGATCTACAGAATTTTAGTTCCACTGTATGATATCCGCTACCAGTACTTAAGAATGGATTCTAAGAAACAAGTTGCCAACATAAATATTACTGGCATCTTGTGGTTGCAACAAAGCAAGTGTTATTTAGTTGTTACAGTAGTTTAAACATCAATATAGCAATCTGCCTATCATTGTCTTAGAAAATTAGGTATTTTGTAAAACAGTACATGGGAGCAAAGTCTTCTCACCATTTAATTGCATCCTGATTGTACACTCACTCTGCACCTGCCATAGGGATTTAACATCTGTAGATATTTATAATCTTGGTGAAAGACTATAGTCCCACCTGACATTTTCACAATTTACTTATATTTGTTTAAAGTTCAGAAGTGACTTTAGGATACGTTACATTACTAGGATTCTTTCACGATAATGTGCAACAGAATGGTTTTAATCTAGATTCAGTGGTGATTCTTTTTCCTGCGTGAATTAGTTTCTTATTTTAAAAGGCCTTTTTTATATTAATTGAATGTAAGGTGGAATGTGTATCTGTTAAAAATCAGAAGGACTTCTGTTGCTGAAGATGATGGGTCCCAGTTTGCACACCACAACTTATATTTTTTCCCCCCTTTCCTTTCGTACATTCTTTATTCTGAAGTCTCGTGAAGAAGAAATGACGGGAAAAGTAAATGAGCTGGAAAAACAGCTAGAGAAATTACAGGAGGAATATAAACAAAGACTGGCGGACGAAGAAAGCATGGATAGTGGTGAAGTAAGTTGAAAAATATGATAATTTTCTTTTTTTGAAATCTTAACTTACTGTGGCTCTTCATTTCTTTACTTTTAGATTTTTTGATTTCATTTTGACTTGGTGGTTAAAGCCTCCTTTGCCAAATTGCTGGTGATATGCTTAAGGATTTTTTTTTAACGTTGTGTTAGCACAGTTATCTGATATCTGAAGCTGATTCAATACTATGCCATAGATGCAAAGCAGGTGAACCTGAGGACCCAAATCAGTGGTAGAGAGCTTTGTTTTATTTCAACAGTAAGCCAGATAGTGACATAGAGTTTGATCCAGACAAAACTAGTTGCACTTTGGAACAGATGAGTCACAGTCTTTTTGATATTAATAAGAACTAAGTGCAGGTAGTCTGGATACAGTCTATGCTTCATTCCTTGTTTTGTTTTGTTTTATTTTGAATCATACATTATTTCATTTGCCAGAAATTTTAAAAAGTTTTGTTTTATGGGCAATTTTTTTTGTATCCAAATGAAATGAGTTATTGAGAATTTACATATATTTACATCTTGTTATTTTAAATCAGATGTTTTGCATGGAACATGGGATTTCATATTGAAAATGTTTATCAATGGATCTAATATTATTTTGGGGGAGGGGGACTTTTAATAGTTTATAATACCTAGATTTATTTCCACTAAACCACGTTTTATTCTGGCAATGACAAAGCTAGTCATTCCCAAATGAATATTCATCAAAATGGCAATACTGTATAATGGGTTTTATATAAGGGTAATTATGGAATGTCTGGCCCAGAACAGATAGGCAGTAAAGTAAGGCTTCCAGCCGCTCTAGCATTATGGCATTTAGACAATGCAGGGCCCTAGAGCGGCTGGAAGCCGTGCGGAGAGCACACTGGGCCAGGAAAAGCTGGCTGTGCAGTGGCAACCTGGATCAGGACCGGTACCATGTGGCTAGCGCAGTGCTGTGCAGATCAAGGTGGAAACACCTCTGGCCACTCCTTTTGCCCCATCTGTTTGAGGCCATTGATGTTTAGTACATAGTAGTGAGTACGAAGTATTTCAAATATTTCTTTGCAATAGAAGCTTGTGAAGCACGGATACAGGTACTCGGTGTTAAGCTGAAAATTAATGATAAATTGTGCAGATGAAAATATTTTATAATACTTTATAATATTCTCTACAAGGTCACAAAGACAATATAGTTTATTTAATAGTCTTATGGTTGGTTTGTTTTTGTTTTAGGTAACACTAGCAGAACTTCAGGTAAGACTGTCTTCTTGAATATATTTATACTTTTTGCATTAACATAATGTCACCAGTCCTTTTTCTGTGTTGCTGTTACTGTACTGATCAAAAGTAATATAATAAGGTTTAGCAATGAATATTCCAATATTTATTTGATATTGAAGTGTGTAATTCCACCCCCCCCCAGGCCCAGCTAGCCCAGAAGACAACACTTCTCAATGATTCAAAGTTAAAAGAACAGGAATTCAGAGAACAGGTAATCCAGAGCTTTCATGCAACCTCCCCATAATAGATTAGGCTGAAATACACTAAGTCAAGTCCATTCAGTAAGGTTTGTGTGAAGATCTGAATCCTGGTTTCAGACCAATATGCAGACCCTATATTGAACTGAGTGTGCACAGCTGATCTCTTGTGCACATTGTGCACCAGCGAATTTCTTAGATCAAAGAAGAAGTAAGCCTCCTCCTCCTCCTCCTCCTCCTCCTCCTGCTCCTTTTTTTGGCAGGGTGGGGCTTCTTTTGGATACTTGATGTTTAATGAGACATTTGTATATTGCTGTAATGAAAGCAAGTTTTCTTGGAAATAAACATCATTTCTAATGCATCTTAATGTTATCATGATATACTTAGAAAAATAAATGCAACATTTTAAACCTCCACACTTGTAATTTGATGTGTGTATAACTTAGTGATTTTCTCTAATATTTCATACATTCAATAAATATTGCTGTTGACGTGTATTCCAAAGACCATCTCAGTTATATCTGTTTTCCTCGTTCACCACTTTATTTTTAGATCCACACACTGCAAGACCGGTTGAAAAATTATGAGAAGAACATGTATGTCACAACAGTTGAAACTCCTTATAGAGGTGCGGAGTGTTTGTTTTGGCACCAAGCAACAGAATACAGCATAAGAAAACACTTGCATGACTAATTAGAACTGCAATTCTATGCATACTTATTCAGAAGAAATGCCATTTAATTGTATGATCAGTCTACAGATACATTTAGGATAACAGTTTATAGAGATAAATGTCACTTTTCAGTCTTCATGTTCATATGTTTCAGCAATTGTAAAGCCATTGTACTTGATAATTGTTCTTGATTCCAACCACTTTGTTCCATTCTGACAAGTTGAGCTATATAAATCTTTCTGTATATACCTGGCCCTTCTTATGTAGATAATGTTTGAGTATGTATTTTCTTTAAGGATTGCCCCCAAAATTTGCGAACTTCGGTTAAATAATGTTAGAGTGAAATGCAGATCTGCAAGCCAATTCTGAATCTTTTTTTATGTATGGAGAAATACAGATATGAAAAATATTGCAGTGAATTATAAAATCTTAGAAACATAGATTTCCCAAGATCTATAATAGTAGAACTAGATGCTGGTTCACTTTCACTCATGGATGTTTACACATGCAATTGATGTATGTATATTCTATTTTTAGAAAAAAATAATTACATTTGAGTTGCAAATAAAACATAAGGTCCAAACAGACAGCCCGGTAAAGCCAGCTCCTAGCCATCTGGGGGAGGCATGGTGTTTAGATGTGCCATGCCCCCAAGTCACCTGGAAGACATTCTGGCGATTACACTCTTGCCGGTTTCCAGGCGATTTGAAGTGTGGCGTTTAGATGCCACTTGCCCCGGAACCAGCAAAAAGCCAGCTCTAGAGACAAAGGGGCGGCTTTTTCCCATCTCAAATAGGAGTGGAAGCTGGCTGGATTGAGGCTGCGCATCTATTTGCCTGATCCAGCCTAAATGGGGCATCTCCAAGCTGTTTCAGCCCATGGTTAATGTTTTCAGTCATTTTCACTTCAAATACTTACATGACCTGGAAACTAGAAGTTCACAAAAATATTCTGCATTGTAATAATGCAGTTGTCCTCATGTTATAGATTTATATTGCCTTGATTTTAATATTTTTTTCATTACTTAGTTTAACTTTGTCTTTCTTGGTAAATAACTGTAAATTATCAATATGTTTGTTGCCTATACACACATGCACACACACAGAGAAAGGACTTGCTGTCACGGGTGTATTGGAATTACAAGTAGCTAACATATATTACACCTGTAATTTGAACTTTTCTAGAAATCATGTGTTAAAAACAAGACATTTTTATACTCCTTCTAAAAACCATGGAACTATTCATGTCTTTCTCAGTGGCAGCTGGGCAAAACATTGATGTGGCAAGAGTTGGGCGGTGCAAATTCTCCTTCAAGCAGCCTCAGGTTGATGGGAAATTATTTGGGAAGTTGGGATTTTTATTAACATCTAATGTTTTTGAATACAGGGAGTACTTAGGAAGTTAAAAGCTACAAGGAGAGTAAGATGAACAGTTTCTCCTAGATGTTTTAAAAAGTTGTTTATTAAAAGAGCATAGTTAGAAAAAATAAGATTCAAAACTTCAAGAATATGGATACTTTCCCTTGACCTTTGTTTGGAAGCTAGCTTAAGAGGCATAGTTGAGATGTTTCTGTTTTCCTTATTTATTTTTTTATGAAGCAAAATTTTAAAAATATCAGTTGTCATGGTGATTTTTAATGAAAACAATGGAAAAGTCTCTAAGAAGCGTAAACAGGATGAAAGTGGCAGTCCTAAGAAAATTACATACCAGAGTCTAGTGTTTTGTGCAGTATATTTGAAATGTTTAAAAATACTTTTTAAATATTTTGTCTTTATATTTTTGCTATAAGCTGGCGCACACGCACACACACACACACAAAAGAGTGCACTTAGAGGGTGTCAGGATCTTATGTCGTCTCCCCACCCCACCCCAAACTACTTAGTTTTCAGTTGAGGAAGCCAGTTGCCTGTCCAAAGGAGCTGGTTTCATAAACATCTACCAGAAAAGTGAAGAGTCTGAGGCAGGCATCTTAGTCTAAGATGGACAGGAAGTTGAATTCCAAACAAAGTGAAGAATGAGTGGTTGTGGAGTAGGAATTTTGGACCAGACTGAAAACCATGTTTTCATGCTGGAATTTTATAAGTCTTGGTGATATCAGCTTGCTCTTTTAGTGACTTAGATCCTAAGATTTGTTTTTTAAAGTACTAGAAAGGTTGGGCTTATTCTTTAGTCCCGATGGTGCCTTTAGAGACTACAGGTCTTGTAGGAGAAAAGCAACTACCTGTGATGCAAAAGGTGAAAATGCTGAAGTCTAACTGAAGGAAGCTGAAGTTGGGTCCCACCTTCAGTGCCTTTTAGAGGGATTAATAATTGAGATATTTTGCCTTCCCTGTCTTGAATTTAAAGGAGCTAGCAAGCTTCCATGGGCTCGATTGGTACTTTTGACCTCAGGCAAGAGATATCAGGCTTATTAAGTATATTTAGTAGTAATTAACTTGTATTATCTTGTTCCAGTGGAGTGAACCAAGATAAATGTGTGGACAATATAATTTCTTAATTTGATTATATGCTTTTATATAAAAATGGAGACCTGTATAAAAAAAGCCACTTTTTTGTTTGTGCAGATGGAAACCTGTGTCATTCAGATATCTCTCTCTTTGGAGAACCAACTGAATTTGAATACTTAAGGAAGGTGCTGTTCGAGTATATGATGGGTCGTGAGACAAAGGTATTCCTTATGTTTGGGCACATAATTATGTTACCTTTGTGATGGAGTAGGAGAGCTATGTTGCAATATGATATGAAATTTGGAGGACAGATTTCTGTGTATGTATTTAAATATGGCTCTGTTTATTTATCCAGCTGCTTATACCCCCTAACTGTTCTGGTACTTATGGATCACTCTGAACAGCTAACAACCATTGAACCAAGTATAAAAAACAGACAGGTGCAGGAGGTAAAACAGGGATACCAAGTTAATCTCTTCAATGAAACAGAAATCTGGCTAAGCAAGAAGTGTTTTGCTGGAAAGCTGTAAGAGAAGCAATATACTTGGGGTGTGCTCACAAAGAAAGCCTTTTCTCCTGTTTCCATCAACTTGAGCCTCCATCATTTTCAGGTTGTAGGGAAGAGTAACTTTGTAAGATGTTATAGTGTGACAAAGCTGGTAAGTGAGGATATCTTCTGTGCATGATCTCTCTACTTGTCAACTTCCTTTGTCTGAAATTGCAGACTGAACTATACAAACTATATAGCCTGGGAACAGATATACTATCTTATTTGCTGTTTATGAGGATTAGGGTTATATCTGTTTTCATTTCTCTATGCACAGAGATCACTAGGTCATAAATACATTCTTGAGTATAGGTACCACTCGACTGGGTTAGCTGAATGTAGTAAGAAGACAAAGATTAATTACAGTATTTTCTAAATACCTGCGATTAGTAATATATTATTTATTATTGATATTTATGTACTCTTTTTCCACAAGTGTAATTAGGGCAAGGTACAGTATGACAGTGTGTAACAAGAAAAAATAATAATACATAAGGATGCAAAAAGAAATGCTTAATGCTAACAAGAATCAGCCATATTCCTGAATCTACTGGTATCTGAGCAGGGCTGTTGATGACAGGATGACATAGAGGTGTCTCAGTCATAGGGTTGCCATAACTCAAAGTTGACTTGATGGCATTTAACAGCAATAACCTGACTAGGTTAAATGATCTTAGTTTCCTTACAGTTCACCTAAGTTACCATCTGTCAGATTAATGAAATGAGAAACTAAACAAGTATATGTATTTTTTTAATATTATGCTTCCATAAGCACTACTAAAAGGAGAAAATGCAGTATTTTGATGAATCAGTAAATTTGAAATTGCCACAATGTAACTTAGTTATCTTTTCTTAAGACAATGGCAAAAGTTATAACAACAGTGCTGAAATTTCCTGCTGACCAAGTACAGAAGATTTTAGAACGAGAAGATGCTCGAACACTGGTAAGCTATAGCAAGATACTGAACAAAGTGGTCTTATCTATACATATCAAAAGTAAAATCTTTTGATATTGGTCTCGTAGTATTTCTACAGAAGGATCATGTATTGTAAAAGTAGATTTGGGAATGAGGATTTTGAATGGAAGTTTTACTAGAGATAACCATGAAAACAGTAGCTCCCCTCCCAAAAAAGTCTCAACTGAGCACAGCTAAAATAGACCCAATGAATTAATGGGAATTAGGAAGTCAAAAATTACGTTAAGTGCTGTTGATTTGGTGAGTATATTCTAATTAGGACTAGCAGTAGGGTTTGGCCCTATGTCTTTAACTATTGGTCCTTCATATGTATAAAATGAGTATTTCAGGCCCATGCTTATTATGGTCTTTCCTATTTTGAATGATGTAATTAGTTCAGTTCCTATCCCAGATGTGACAAAATGTAGTTCAGCTCATCTATTCAAGCAACTGATTAATTTACTGATTAATAATAAAACAAATTAGTTAAAATAATTAGTGGTGGTTTCACATTAGGAATGTAAAGAATGGCCCTGAAAGGGTTCATATTTCACCCTCAGTTATTCTGTGGATACTCCAGAAAAGCAATCCATAGTCACCTGAATCATTCCTTTGTGCCAGAGGCAGGAATCCAAAATT
Source organism: Urosaurus nigricauda (assembly GCA_034509955.1). Lineage (NCBI taxonomy): Eukaryota > Metazoa > Chordata > Lepidosauria > Squamata > Phrynosomatidae > Urosaurus > Urosaurus nigricauda. Next base: position 67,653,423 of record JAOEGL010000006.1, on the reverse strand, counting down.
CTTTTTCAGTTGGAAGCATTGGTTCCTCTTTCACTTCTTCAGTTTTTTCTGTGTTGTCCTGCCAGCTAGATAAGTCTCAGCATCTCTCTCTTCACTTATAAGCTGCTTTCTTTTTTACTTCATTTTTAATCTTACTTTATTCTGTTTGCTAATCTTTATTCAGATCTTGCAACAACAATAACAAATTCCCTTCCTCTTGTATTCCTAATATACTAAGTATGTCAGAAGTGACTTGAAGGTACACAACAACATCAAGGGTGTAGTTAGCCAGTGTAGCTCCTTAAGAATTAATGTGATAGGATTCCCTCTGGGCAAACCAGCCAAAATGTCAACACCAACATTCTCGATTTCAACATCACTAATTACTTGCTTATCACACAAGAGATTGTTGACTGTTTTTCTCACTAAATGGAATGATAAAGAGCAGCTTAATTGGGGTTTATCCTTTTCACTAAACTTTTAATTCAGTTAAAACAGACATTGAAAATTATAGAAGTGTGACAAATGCGAAGAGAACTTAGGTTAGGATTGTCGTAGGTTTGTTAACAAGGCTATTAATGCCGCAAATCGCATGGGACTGCAGTGACCTCATGGCTGGCTTCCAAAGTAGGCTGATGCCACAGTCCCAAGCTGCACTGGCCAGGAGTTGATCTGAACCAGCCACTTCTTGGGCTGGCCTTTCACCAACTAGCACTGCCTCAGTGCAGCTTCTGGTCACTTTGGGGATGTGTGTCCTCTAAATGCCATGCTCCAAAGCAGCTGGAAGCTGCTTTGTTTGGCCCATGCATTTCAAGCCTTAGTTTTGAAGACCTAAATACCCTAGGACCTGATGGTGCACCAAATCCCATCTGATCTTAGAAGCTAAGCAGTTAGTACATGCATAGTACTTGGATGGGAGACTACTAACAAATACCAGGTGCCATCGGCTATATTTCAGAGGGAGGAACTGACAAAACACCTCTCAGTATTTCTTGCCTAAGAAAAACCTATGAAATTAATGTGGTCATCCTAAGTCCATAGGTGATTTGAAGGCATGTGTGCACGTGTACACAAACACACACACTATTTAGTTTTATTGGAAAGTTATGCACATTCTATATTTTGTGGGAAATATTACGGATATTACAAATACATTACATGAACATTATGTTGAAAAATTGTATGTCACTGTCAGTTCATGTTTTCTGTCTTTGTTTGAAAACTGTCTTGCTTTGATGCAGACTAATTCTTCTGATATGCTTTCCCGCCAGTCCTAAGCAGATGTGGGCTACTGATGTTAATCCAGTTTAATTTTGCTTGCAATGTGAGGGCCAGTGTTTCATTTTGTGTTTATTTTATTTTCATTTACCGTTCCTTTTGGACACAAGATCTAAATCAAGCTGCTAAATCTAACTAAATCAACCTATAGACTCAATGGAATGTATATAAATATTGATTTACAAGGTTTCCATTGATTCATTTGGTCTACTCCACTTGGAACTAGTAATGGTTTTTAGGCTTAACAGTCTTCTGCCCAATGCACCTGTAGGGCAATTGACAAGGAACAACTGCAAGACATCCTGCAAGACATGGCTAACCTGTGCATGTTGTGCATGTCCATTTCAAGGAACTGGCAGCACTTGTCTACAAGCTACCCAGATAAATGGGTATGAATTTGTTGTTACTACTGTGTTAACACTTGGGTAACTTTCAGTAGTATGCAAGGTATAGTAAGTATAGCAGTGTTCTCAGACTTTGGTCCTCCAGGTGTTTTAGAGTTCACCCCCCAGTCAGGGCTCTTGGAAGTTGAAATCCAAAACATCTGGTGGTCCAAAAGATTGCATACCTTTAGTGTACAGATCATAGGTATCTAATCATAGTTATTACAGTTCCTATGGCAACAAACATATGGAGATAGATGTCAAAACTTCTGTAGTCCACATTTGCTTTTCTTAATACAATAACCCATAAGCTGTTCTTTTCTTGGCTTTGTAGTTCACTCCACCTCGTGTTGGTTTCTGAATAAATCATCAATCACTGCTTTGCGTAGCATGTGGGTGAGTGTTACCTAATACCTAACAACATTTTTTGTTTTTTTATTTCACACTAACATGCTGCACATTTGTTTCTACCATATTAGTTTTGCAGAGCAAATCATTGTAATAAACATTAAACCCTCTCACATTTTTGTAATATAAATTTATTTTAAACCTTTCTGAAAAGCATGTCTACCACTGCACAAGAATTGGTTTATAAAATACAGATTGAAGTGCATTTTGGCTCTTTTTTCCCTTGTCTTTAAATTTTCATTTGCACGTCTAGGTCAAACTAAATTTGATGTCTTTGGTATCCATGATTATATCTCCCAGTGTTTTTTCCTTGTTTGAAAACTAATAAAAAGGCCTCCAAGTTTGGATTGGGGATGATATATGCGTATGGTTAATCCTCTTCCTATAATACTACTACTAATAGTAAAGTTTTATTTATAGCTTGCTTCTCTGTATCCAATCGGAGCGGGTTACATCAATTAAAAAATACAAGATAAAATATACACAACCCATACCCAACCACTCGCCCCTTAAAATTGAATTAAACTAACATGAATTAAAACGACATAATAAAAATTACAATTTAAAAGAGCAACCCATTGCATAGACATCAGGGTCAATATGTTAAAAGTGTTAATGGGAGAGCTTAACCCAAACAGAGCCGGGACATTAAGGACTTTCTGGGAAGCCCTACCGGAAGACATGCGTCTTCAAGGCTTTTTTAAAGCAATCAGAAGATGTAATAAGACGCAGGTCATTCCTTAGCCTGGGAGCGACAGCCGAAAAGGCCTTCTGGGAGGTTTGTGTCAGCCTACTTTTCATAGGCTGCAACAGGTTCCCTAACTTAAATTTTCCCATCACAAAACAAATGGAAATCCTCCAATTTATTCCTTGTCTCTTTCTATGGCTAATGGCAGCTTTTGGGGCATGGGAAATTCAGGTAAAGGAAATGGTGCAGTGGAAATAGGGCATATTACCTTGATCCAGTTTGCCCCAATTTTGTAGCTGTTTTTAACCATTAAAACATAAATAAAATTGAATGTATAGGAATTGAAATAATAATGCAAAACCTGAATTGGATGGCAGTATCACCATTAACTACTTGGAAGAAGTAAGTCATCACTGACTCACATTTCATGTTCATTCTGAAGCCAGCTAATGTTGCTCAGCTTCCAGAGGGGTGAAAGATATTAAAGTGATAGGATAAAAAAGGATAGAAATTTCAATAAATAAATGTGCTTTGTGCCTTCTTACATCCATGGTGATGGGTTCTATATTTTGTCTGCAGGCAAGGCAAGGCCTCTGCTTTTTTCCTTTCATGTAATTTTATCTGTTCCATTCATACATTGCTATTCCATTGGCATTCCTGAATTCTCTGGATATGTCTGATGCATATTGTGTGGTGCATGGGTTTGCTGTTAAGACCTTATTAGACCACTCAAACTATGAACACAGGGAATGTTGCTACATTGCCAGACTACACAATGCTAATTTGAATACTGAAGACATTGAAATTTGTCATTAACATTTTTATATTGTTTTACTGGAAAGAAAATGTCTTTTCTTCTTCTTCTATCATTGTTGTTGTTGTTGTTGTTGTTGACACTCGACATTTGTGGTGATCAGGGGTGCAGGGTCATAGCAAATGTGAAAAAAAATTCATGAATATACCCCCCCCCCGCCGAAACCAGTTAAAGGAAAGGGTGGGCAGAGCAAGAGAAGAAGGCGTGCGCACTCCTCTCCTTCCCTCACCCTTTAACTGTTTCTCTGCTCCTTTCCCGTTGGGATAGCTGTCTTCCCGAAGCGAAAAAAGGGGATAAGCCCAGGATGGAGGAGGAGGAGGAGAAGTGCACACAGGCAGTCCTGACCTCGTGAATAATCAAAATTGCAAGTGTCAAAACTGCAAATGTGGAGAACCAATTATATTTATATCCTGCCTTTTTCCTTTTCTTTTGATATTTTTACTGAAAGTTTCCAGATGCTTTAAAGGAATACAAAACCCCAAGTATGCATGAACAGTAGGAAAAAAAGAAAGAAAAAGAAACAAAGAAAAGTCTGAAAATAGAGAAAAATAATGACTTCCAGTTTTCTTTTTCAGTGACTATAAGCCCATATATATATATATATATATATATATATACACACCTATGTTCTCCATTGAAAGAATATTAAATACATCTTGTCCAATTTTTATGGAGACAAATACCATCTATATATCATTTTATAAGTAATCTCTTTAAGAGAAAAATAAATTATAATCCCTTTGCGTACATATTTTCCCTTGTTCCGTCTGAATATTATATCCATTGTTCTGGAGCACATTTTATTATGCAGTTTTTAACTTGTTCATTTTCCATCTCAAGTTTGAGCAAAAATATATACATTTTACCAATAATATTTTCATCGTCAATGCATAACTGTAACTCAAATTCAGACTTTTTTCCCCAAAGCTATGACATTTTTCATATGCCTATAATCTTTCAACAGTTTTCCCAGTTTGGGATTCAAAGTGGCTTACAAGTTTTTTAAAAAAGAACTTTGTTAAAAATTCACAAGATACAAAAGTTAAAACAAGATTAAGCAATTTGAAAACCAGATTAAAGCATATATCACTAGACACATACATGTGCGTGCACACACACACACAAAACAACGATTAGTACGATTGTTAGCACATCTTTTTAGATGAGATGGGCTAGGGATCCCCCTTTCCTTTTAATCTAGCAACATGTGCAATTTACTAATTCAATTTTGTAAAGAAACATTCAAGAAAATATATTTTCTTAGTAGCCTAGAATGTGGTACTATTAAAGAGAACTTGTTTCAACATTTCAGTAAGTGCCCTTTTCAGGAGGAATTAGTATATACTGTTGATTCCCAGTTTAGCTGTTAAGCACCCAGGGGTGGGGAATTCAGGGATAGAGAATGTGGTCTAAAACACACCACAGAAATAATCCAGTTTGAGACTGCTTTAACTGCCCTGGCTAAGGGCTAGGGAATCCTGGGAATTGTACTTTATTGTGGCTCCAGAGCTCTCTGACAGTGAAGGCCAAATGTCTCACAAAACTAAATTTCTCAAAATTCCCTAGTATTGAGTCAGGGCAGATAAAATAGTCTCAAACTAGATTATTTCTGCAGTGTGTTTTGGGCCTGGGTACACATACTCCATTGACTATGCTGGTTCTGGCTGGTGGGAGCATGAGTCCAGTGATCTCAGGAGGCCACAATTTTCTCATCACTGTAGGAGTATACTTGTCTCTACAGCAGGACACTTTAATTTTCTAAACCCATATTTTATTTCTCTTTTCCTTTTCCCTTTTCCAGTCTTGGCTACGACCATCCTCTTGAAGAACCTGTGACACGTGCACTTTGTAGCAGATGGCACTTCTGATCATATCTCCATAGAAGCTCTTGGAGAAATGAATAGACGAACTGTTATTCAAGGCTCCACATGAAAGAAGCAAAACAAAGAGCAAAGATGAGTTGGAAGCTGGGGCCATGAATATATTAATCAGTTGCCTTGGGGGAAGATTGTTTATTTGGTGGTGAGTGCTGAAGTTGGACACCCTTTTTGTATTTAGTTCTAGATTTTTTTAAGAGAAAAGGAATTCAAATGCTTTGCCTCACTGCAGTATCTCAATGCAGATTTCACATGATATCTCTATAAAGAATTAATTATTTGATTGTCCTATTTATTTTATTGTGGGTTTTGTCTGAATTTTTTTTGGTCCGAAATAATTGTGCAATACACTTTGAGTGAATAGCAGACCTTAGTGATTTTTCTGATAAGTTTAGCCACTATTGACTCTCCCCCTTTTTGAACTGTTGATTGTTTGCTGAATGCAGTTTATTTAAAATTTGGCTTATAATCAGTCCAAAATGCAGTACCTCATTTGTTTATTCCTAGCTTTTTGTACTTATATTTTGTGGGGATTAAATTTACACTCCTGTAAATTGTAAATAGTTACTACCAAATTGTATCATAAGCTGATCTCTGACTGTTGGCAGTGCTAATTTTGCAGAGCTGGGAGAAAATAAAACTTCTATTTACTCTAAAATGCTGAAGTCTGTTGTGCTTATTAATAACTAGAATTATTAACTAATAATTACTTGCATCTTGTGCAAGCTGATGAGTGAACTGTCCTCAGAACCTTAGATATGGAATGTAATGGAAAGATTGTGATGATTTTTGAACATACAAATAACTTTATGACCTGACTGACAGAAAAAGATGTGCTAAAGAAGAATGCCAGTCACAAGTGTAAACAGTACTTTATTCTCAAGGCTGTCCAGTTGCAGGTTTGTGCAGAGGTAAAGTAGTACAGCTATCAACCTTACATTAGACAGAAATAAAATTTTCTTCAATTGTCAGACTTAGTTTTCTTCTCACAGTAGGTTCGGTGACCTTGATTTTTACATGGAAAATATTTCTGCAATGAACTCACATTGCAGTGGAAAAGCTAACCCAGTGCCTATCAAAGATGGCCTCATTGTTGAGTCCTTCCTGAGTAATAATAGTTAACACAAATTCATTGGAATTAAGGTAGAACTACATCTCATCTTCCAAATGCAGTTCTCGCTGAAGAATATGGTTTCTTGGAGCCATTTCTTTTAGCTTAGAAAACAGTTTTTATAGCACAGAATGTTATCTGCTGGAAGAGTTTAGGCACCATATTTGAGCAACTATGAGACTGAAGAGAATAAAAACTGAGCAATGTATGTATTTGTCATTGCTTTTAGAATAAAAACTGAGCAATGTATGTACTTGTCATTGCTTTTCCTCTGTCCTAAGCCCTTGAAAAAAGAAGAGAGGGCTAACCAAACAGGAGTGCACCACTCCTATCCAAGCTCTGCCTAGCACCTTCTCCACCTTTTCCAGTGGAAGGCAGAGACATGAATAACCCAAAGTAAAACCACTTTTCCCTTCCCTCTCCCTGGAGAAGAAAGGAATCTATATGCAGGCACTGAGTGTCCAAAAGCACTCTGAGGTTTAACAGAGCGTTTAAGAATCTTATTCTAAGTAAGAAGGATTACACCAGGTTTCTAGGTACAGTAGAGTCTCGATTATCCAGCCTTCGGTTATCCAACATTCCGGATTATCCAATGTCGCAGCTGCTGTGATTTCTTTAAATTTTCAGGGGACTAAATTGTATACTGTACATCACAATGTTGATCAGTGATTTCTTTACATTTACTTTTACTGTTATTGCAATAAAACTTCAATACATTTGCAATTCATAGTGATTTCAAGGCTTTTCTTGGACCTTCTGGATTATCTAACATTTTCGGTTATCCAACTACCAGCCGGTCCAGTTTATGTCGAACAATCGAGACTCTACTGTATCATATTGTGGAGCAACCTGCTCCAGGCAAAGTTACAGAACAAGGTTACATTTCAAGAATGCCTTGGAACCAACAACAAAAATCCCTGATACCCAAAAACTAAAACAGTCCCTCATCACTCAGAAAATTAGGCTTTCCACTCACCTCTTCCCAGGGATAAGGAAGTGGGAGTCTCATCTTGAGATCAGCCTTTACTAACCTTCCTCATGCAGATGGTCAGCATCCCAGCTTGAAAGAACAGACCAAGAGCCCCTGAGAACAAAGGAAGTACAACTTTTATACCTCCAAAAGTTCCAGATGTTTTAGCACTTCTATACTCACATGACAATTTGATTGCCAAAAGTATCTCTCCTGATCTTATGTAACCCTTTGCCATCCTAAGTAGCAAATTAACTCATTGTTAGCTGGATATAGCTTGGATAATGTATGAGTAGCAACATTATCACAACTTATACAATCTGAAGTGAGAATGTTTAGTTGGGGTGGTTACCTAACTTTGACCAGTGTGGGTGGTTTTGAGAAGATGGTTTTGCTTTTGCCATTAATGCACTACTGTTACTTTTTTTCCCATTCTTCCCTTTGTGGATTACACCAAAGCAAATGAGAGATTTCTCTAGTCAATGAAGGGAAATTGCCCATGTGTCCTGTTTAATAGCCAGATGCCACGTATATATCTGGTAGTAACACTGTAAAAAGTAAATTTAGTAAATACTGGGAGTAACACTGGCAGCAGTACATGTATGTTTGTGGTGGTGTATTCATGGGCATATCAGCGCTTACTCTACCCACGAGTGGAGCTCTTTTGCTCCATTCAAATCTTCTCCATCCAGCAGCTTGGATTATTCTGTATTATTGGATTATTCTTGGATTATTCTTGCATTATTCTGTAAGTATGTTAGGTAATATTTTTAGTGAAACCACTAACTTCCATTTGATTACAGAATGGGGATATTTAACAGCCTTACAGTCTTCATTCCTATATAAGGATATTTGTATAGTGTTCATATCTAAGAAGAATCTTAATGAAAAGAAAATACTGGCCATTCTGGCTACATTAATTCCGGTCTTCAGGTATTTAGGCATTAAGAGTGTTTTATATCAAACTTTGCTAGTTTGGCTCTAACTGTATACACCAAGTGTAGTAAAGAGCCTGAAATCCTAGCAATTTCATTTTTTTTGCTTTTTAACAGAGTGGTCCCTTGCCTGTACGCAAACAATCTTGATGAAGATACACTATATGCTTGAAATAGAAAGAAGGATCCCCTTCACTCCCCCCCTTACTGTTATTTTAAGCATTCCTTCCCCCGCCCTTCTCCATTCAAGCCCATGTTTAGAAAATCTGAATTGATGTGGATGAGCAGTCTGAACTCCAAAGCAGCTTGCAAGGTGCTGAAGCTGTTTAGGGATACGATTCAGCATTTTGGATAGCTTCTGTAAAGACTGAACTAACCTCACTGCCATTTTGGCCACCCCAGCTTAGAATAGAACATTCTCCCATTTCAATAGCGTTGTCCACCTGTAAGACTTGTTTTCTGATGATCCTGATCAGCGATTGTATGGTGATCTCTCACCACACAGAATATATTCTAAAACTCCTTCCTGGAGTCAGCTCTACTGTACTACACAACTGAGAGGAACAAAGCGTTCATCATCATCTTCATTCCTCCTTCATCATAGCTTCCTGCCATAACATTACTCCCTACTGATGAAGATTCTGCTCTTGATGCATGTGGACTGGTGGTTTGAATAATTCCACATTCACATATGCAAGCTGGTTTATTATGGATTTATTGCTCCTTTTCACACTGCAGCTTCCAAGAATTCACGGTAGCTAAACCAGAGAGAAAGGTAATCTTTCAGTACGTTTTTGACTGATGGGGATTTTTTTTCAATGGGGTGTATCTATGTGTCAAGACACCCTTTGTGACTAAAGATGGAAAAAATTGCAAAGAAAAAATTGCAAAAAAAAAAAAAAAGTTTCCTTTCCTTCCCAAAGCCCCTCCATCACTGCTGCTATCACATATTACTGGTGTGGCAGTGGCAGTAAAAAACAACAGCACCCCTCCAGTTATTTTTGTTCCTTTAAAGCAGGAATGAGCAAAGATCAGACCACCTGATCTTGGGTTGCAATTCCTATCTCCACTTGGGAATCCAATTCTGAGATGGATATGACGATGAAGATAATAACAATGATGATATCACCTCATGCCTATCTTAGACAATGTTGAGGAATGCTGCAAGTTGTAGTTCAGCAGTGACCAATGAATGTGTGACGGGTTCCTTCGTAAAAGTAAAGTTTTGCTCAAATAAGGAAAACCAAAAAGAAAGGCAAACTTGCACAACGATAATGCAACCCAGATAATAAGGGATGGGGAAGAAGGAACAAGTTTGAGAAGTATGTTGCTAATGACACCAAGACAAGCAAGAGTTTTTCATATGCATTAAAATGGGAAACCAGTAAATGAGAGAACAGAAAATAGACTGTGTCATAGCCAAGCTATACCACTGGAAGTCAAATGAGTTGAAGACATCCTAAAGGCAGTTAAGGAAATTATAGAGAGCTGAAAGAATTGTTTCCATCTGCCTTAACTGTAGAAGATACTGGCCTAATACAGTGTTCGAACTAATGTTTTCAAAAAGAAGTAGAACATAGACAAATTCAAGATGTCTAGAAACTTACTGATAAAAAGCCTGGACCTTATTGTCAAAAAAACAAATCACTGTATCCAGATGGTTGGTATCTATGTAAAAGTTATTCAACAAATCAAATGTGAAATTGCCAGTCTAACATAAAACTTGTAACATGACCCAAACAGCAACCTCTGTCCAGCAGTCTGGGCTTATTACTCCTTTTCATCCTGTCAGAAATTGGCTCATTTTTAAAAAGGTCCAAGAGTAGAATTATGGTTTAGGCAGTTAAGGTAAGTTTGTGAAGAGCATTCTTAAATATAAAGTTATATGTGAGTCATTATCTCGGGAAACCTAGTTAGTACAGATTTTCCCTAATCCAGAATTCCAAAATCTGAAATACTCCAAAGTCCAAAATTGTCCACATGGGTGGCTGAGATAGTGACACTTTTGCTTTCTGTGTACACAAAATTTGTTTTGTGCACAAAATTATTTTATATGTATAGAATTACTTTCAGACTATGTATATAAAGCATATATGAAACATAAATGAATTTCATGTTTAGGCTTGGGTCCCCTCTCCAAGAAATCTCATTTTGTATTTGCTGATATTCAATTAATAATAATAATAATAATAATAATAATAATACAAAATCTGAAATTCAGAACACTTCTGCTCCCAAACATTTAGTATGAGGAAGACACAACCTGTAGTAACTCTTCAGTTTTCAGTTTTTCTCATGCCAATGCTTGGTGATATTCCTAAAAAGCTATTACAGGCATTCAAACATTCAGGGGAGAGCTACCATGTCCCACATCTCTGGATAGAGCATGTAATGCCGACTAACAATTTTCTGGAGAACAAAGTTGTTAATACAAATGAACATGCTATCTGTTCCCAAGTTAATGGTCATCAGTTATAAGAACAACTATATATGGAATGTAATTGTTGTAAAAAGGCTGAGGCTTATGTGGAGATACCCAAATTCATTTCACATGTACAAAAACAACAAGTTAGCTCAGACTCTGTTCAGTAAAAAATAAATGAAATGAAAATCTCATTAATACCCACAGACTTTACCGGTCATTCCTCAGATTGTCCAGGACATGGAATTCCAGGCTATTACTATCTTCTGTTCAGAAAACAATGTCAAAAGGTTCTCTTAACGTAAGCTCTGAGCAGGAAGAGCAATGTTTTCTCAGCTTCACAATTGGGTCTAAAATTGTGAACCCACAACCTTAGGCGGCATCCCTCCTTTTAGGGAATATGCTACTTATGGAGGCCTGATTGACACCGATGTTGGTGTCATTCTGGCCCCAAGTCAAAACGTGGCTTTTTATTAAATCCTTGGGGCATAACTGAGTTTATCCAATTTGCACATGTGGCGTGGTTGGCATTATATAAAATTGTTTGACTGATTTTAAATTGTCCAGTATTAAATGATAAGCCATTTAATATATTTTTATTGATATTATCTATTGCTTTAAACTGATTTTAGTGTAAGCTGTCCTAAGAGCTTTGAATTGGGATATAAATATTTTGAAAGAAAGAAGGAAGAGTAAGGGGGGGGTGTGATGGGATGAAAGCCAAGTTGCGGAAGTAATCTATGCTTCAAAGCTTTTCAGTAATGAAAATTTCCTCTCCCTGTTTTCCAAGGTCATGGCATTACTTAGTTTTCAATCTAGTTCACAAGGAACTTCAACTCAGCTGACTTCAAGAGCGGCTTTGGATTCCTCCCCGCTTTTTTTTCCAGAATCAAAGGCCACAGTCAGGAAAGGTCTTTTTCCTTCCACTGGTTAAAAAGAAATTGTTGAAATAAGAACTGGTCATAATTGCACCCGAGTATTCTGCTTCAAAAGTACTCTTATCTTAATCAGGTTTTGAGAGAGGTATAAGTTACTTCAGTAGATGGTCCAAGCAACAATCTTGGTGACATACTAACTGCCTTGGCAGTGAGACTTAATCCATTGTGGAAGCCACCATCCTACAATCTACATCCAATGCTCCAATGCTTTAAGAAAAGTGGGAAAGCAATGGACAGAGGAAAAGGCATTGATTATGAGGACAAACAAATGTCAGAAAGAGAGATGTAAGATCAAGTGAGACCAATGATTCAGTGCTAAAAATGGGTTTAGGGCCTGGAAATGTAGCATTACTGGGATAATACTGCACTATTTATTTATTATTTTATTTTAGGTAAGCTAGCACTGATGGTCCCCAAATATGGTACTGATCCACAAGGCCTAGTTTTCAAGGTGAATGCTGCATTGGTGAGAAGGTTTCTATTCTAAATCTTCTTATGCATGTATTAAATGCGTACGTCTGCTACAGTTTAATATGTAAAATGGGAAACAGCCTTAAACCAGTGATTTAACTAACACCTTAAATTTATTTTGTTTTGAATATTGCAAATGCTACCATGTATTTGGGAATCTGCAGAAGCAGGAATAACATGGCTATCTTTTGACATAAGTAGCCAAGAAAGTTGCCATAACTCAGTGTTAATTTTGAATGCTCTTCCATTCCAACTGGACCTATATTCTTACCTCTTGAGTTTCTTTTCAAATCCGGATACCCTAAATTTGTACATAGAAAGAGAAATGGCAAAACTTGTCTATATCTGAGTTCCAAAGAGCTTCTATTGTCTTTTAACAGGAATGTTGCATTCATACCTATTATATCTGTTAGACACGGTGCTAACAGGATTGCTTAATTCACTGTCTGGGCATAAGACATTTCTCACATGTTTTAAGTGTCCATGCTTCCTAACTCCTTGATTCCATGACACAAACAGGGGGGAAAGCTCTTGTATTTTAAAATATTCTGCATTTTCCAGCCTTATCAATCTAGAAGATGCATGCAATCACTGTCAAGTTAAAGAAGAGTGAGCATATATCTCTCAGACCTTACTAAAATAAGCAACCATTTAAAAGCTTGGAGAAGTAATTTGTCTGTGCAGCAATGTAGTTCCTTGAGTAGAAATTAGCTTGTTAATGTCTGCCAGAAGAATTATATTCTTTTATCTCAGGCTTGATTCCCTGCATTGATCTGCTCTGCCTGGATTGCTACCGTTTGTAGAAAGATACTTTGCTGAAAAATATGCATTGAATGAGAAAGCAATAAGCACCCTGAGTTATAAAAGCTGAATAGCAAGCAAGAAAGACAAAAATGAAGGATCTGACAGATATACAAAATGGAGACTATGTATTTGCCTTTGTTGTGAAATACCTCCTGGCCACCAGCCAAGGATATCAAGGACATAAACTAAAGGCTCATGTGATTCTTTAATATAAGTTAAGGCCTCCACACCCGCACCCATCCAAACCATCCTACCCCTTTCACAGTACATCAAGAGAGGAAAATAGGGAAGCTTAGGATGAAACCAAGATCTCCAATGTGTGGACTATGGAACACATTTTGGGAACGTGTTTCTAGAATGATCACCCAGTAATTGGACTTTTCCTCACTGTCACAAAAATAATCCAGAGTAGCTATTGTCCCATACTCTTCAATATTTCATAGATAAGAAACAGGACAAATATGGCCAAGCTACATCAGAATGTGATCAAGATGGCAAAAATTATTAATGAGGAAGAATACACAAGCTGGGCGAGTTTGCAGTAGTTTGCTTTTGCCAGAATCTACTGGAAAGAGAAAGATTCTACACTCTTTTCTTTTCTCCCCTCATTTGAGATCATGATAATAGAGTACAAACTGCTTTTGTTCATTGAAATCAGTTTGCAGCCATTGAAGTAAACTCAGAATCGAGGGGTTAAGTGGAAGGAGGAAAGAGAAACAGACCAATTGCCCAGATTCCACTTTCCTATTTCAGGATCTCCCAGGCTTTGATTGTGTTTTAGTTTAGATTTGTGAAAGAGAACCCCTTTTCAATAGTGAAGAGCATGTGCAGAAGACTTCACAGGCTGGAAAGGATGGGTGGAATTCTGTACATAATTCTGTATACAGTGGGCCCTTGGTATCCTCTGGGGTTTGGTTCCAGGACCCAACATGGATACCAAAATATGTGGATGCTCATGTCCTATGAAATACTATGGTGTAGTAAAATAGTGTCCCTTGTATCAAATGGCAAAATCAAGGTTTGCATTTTGGAATTTATATATTTCAAGACATACATAGTTGAATGGATGAATAAAGAATCTGTAGATACAGAGGACCAACTGCACTAGCTTCTCTTCTCTCCTTGAAGTAAAATTGTTCTTTCTCCTCTGATTTAACATAGATCTGAGCTACATTGATGTGGTGGGCAGGTGAATAAATTTATCAAACATTCAAGAATTTGATGTTCAGCAAATACCATTTTATTGTTGTTGTTTTTCTTCCTGCACCTCCTTTTTGTGACATGAATTCTGTGTACAGTTTGGATTTTTATTCTCAGGACAATGTGCTTTTATGTGTGTTCAAGTCCACTTTGACTTGTGGCAACATTACCATAGGGTTTTCTTGGCAAGAGTTACTCAGGGGAGGGGAGGGGAGCATCTTCCATATCACTACGTGCTTCTGTAAAAGAAACAGCACTGCGTAAAGCTGCAAATGTCCTTATCATCAAAATTCATTACTTTTCATGTATGCTTTTAGATGCCATCAAAGCTGAAACCTCACAATGTGAGATTGGGTTCACACAGACATATAACTGCATCAAAACTGAAGGATGGAGATCAATATTGGGGATGCCCTCTTCAAATTGTGTTGTATGAAATAGGATAAATAGCCACAGAAGACTTTTAGATAAATGTAATAAAGATGTCCATATGAAAACAAACCAACCACAAGCCACCTGCTAAATTAGTAATCTTGGAAGGTATGGTCTTATTCATGTGTGGTGCAATGCTCTTTAAGGGAGAAAAATCTCTTCGGTTTATGAGTTTCTCCAATAACTCATAAATAAGGAGCAGTCCCTGGTCCTTCTCTGCATGTGTGTTTCTTCTGAGGCCAGATGAACAAACCATAGACTGAAAACTTTGATCTTACAGAGGCTGAACAAAGAAATGAACCTCTTCTCTAAAGGGAAAAATCTGGGGAAATGCAGCTAAATGTTTTTCTTTGCAGATATTCCTTTAACTCTTTGCATTAATAAAAGGAAAACATGACTCCATAACTGCTAATCCTAAATTTATTACTATGCAGCATGGAAGCTAATTTTTTAAAATTTTATTTTAAGAAGCATCTCCTTTAGTGTTTGTTTCCATCACCAGGTGTCTTGGAACCTGTTAAGAGATCCTGACAGATTTAATTGTAAGTAACTGAACATAGAGCCTCCGGGCCTAGAGTAATTTGGTCTTGTCTGTCTCCTACTGTATGCTTTATTACTTACAATGGATTGTTGTCCTTCATATATTTTCAGTTTTATCCTGGGGAAGCTCTAGAGACAAGTGATAGTGGGTTGAAATGCAGTGGGCAATATAATTAAATACTGTATACACTTTTCTAGCATTTCAAGATTTATACTCCTTTTCATTTTAACCTGGGACAGGCCTTTTTGTGGCAAAGCCAAATTATGGAGCTCTATCCATAGACATGGTATCCAGACCCCATCTTTGTGTAGGATGGGAATGCCAATGAAAACCTGGTATTGTAGGCTGTATTTCAGAAGAAGGAATTTCAAAACCACTGCAGAATATTCTTTGCTTAAGAAAAACCTATGAAATCCATGGGGTTGCCATAAACCAATAGGCAACTTGAAAGCACAGAGAGAGAGAGAGTTATTCTGGCATAATATTTGGTACCTGAGTCTTAAAATTGCAGCCCTGCAGTAAAAATAGAATAAGTGGGGTTTTTTTTAAAAAAGAATGGGGCATATGTGAGAGTTTTTGTCTTTTACGTTATGCCTTTTTAATTAGTTTATACTGTGGTAAACTATGAGTATTTTAACATGATGGCACTAATTCTGCATTATCAGATATAGCTATCATGACAGAATGGTGTTGTAGTTACTCCTGCCAATATGTGTGTGTATGTGTATGTGCCGTCAAGTTGCTTGGCAAATTATGGTGGCCCCATAAATATTCTGTAGGATTTTCTTAGGCAAGGTCTTCTCAGAGGTGATTTTTTTGCCAGTTCTTTCCTCTGAAATATAGCCTACAGCACCTGGTATTCATTGGCGATCTCCCATCCAAGTACTAACCAGGGCTGAATGTACTTAGCTTCCAAGATTAGACAGGGCATACCCTGCTTAGGTCCCAATACCTGCTGCCTTTAAGGTATTTAGGTCCAATTACCCCCCCCCCCCCAAAAAAAACAGCAGGCAGCTGGTGAGGCCCCACTTGTCTCAATGTGCCCCACATGCAGGAGTCCATTGTGCAGAACCTCAGAAACCCTTTGGATGGGACACTGCCTGGTTTATGAGGTATGTTTTGGGATGGCACGTTTGATTATATTAACGACCATAAATGTGAATCCCAAAATTTATGTGATCGTATGTCTGGTTTGTGATCTTGTAAATACTGAACAAGATGCCAACAGAAAACTAGTTTCATTGGCTGATACTTTTGTACCACCAAGTTCTAATTATATCTGGTTTTTAATTTTGTTGTAAACCACTTTGGGTCATAAATAAATAAATGCAATAACTAACAATTTGCTGTCTTTTCATGACACCTTAAGTCTACTGGCTAAGGCGACTACTTACTTTTATCTGTTTTGTCAGTTGGCCCTGATTATATCTTTTCCTAGAACAGAAATGTTTGGGCTAAGGGAATTGTGGCATATCTATTGCCACTTCAGATGACAAGACCAGTGTTAATCACTGATATTTTAAGTACATTTGAAATCTGGTATTAAATGTTTAGTTTTATTTTAGGGGAATTCTTCCTACCATCTATGCTATATTCTTTCCTTTTTTCCTTGCTGCCTCTTGTTTATTAGTAGTAGGTTTATTTTAACAACCGATCCAGAAATAAAACTTCAACCAAAGCTACAAAATTACATGCCCACTTAGTGTAGGTAGTTAATGCAGTAAAGGAAACAACTCAATAAAAAAAGGGAAATGCATTAAGGTAAAATGTTAGTCAGCTTTTTTAAAAAAAAAGTTGAAGGATTTATTTAGGAACATTGCTGACAAGAGTGGAAAGTGAAGAAGGGTATTTACTTTGGCTGAATTTTAAATGTTGCCTATAAATAGCAGATCTACTCATGTATGTATTGTGAGATCCTGATAACTTTTCAGACAGCCCCTTGGGCCTATATTAATGGAGTGTAACTGAAAGGGAAAAGAATTAACTTTGACAAGGTGAGAAATCCTTAAAAATAGTGTGTTCTGTTTTTTCCCCTTCACTAACCAGTTTTGGTTAAATTTGTTTTACTTTAGCATTTTAAAGACAGAAGTGAGTCCAAATCATGAATCCCAGTTCCCACAGGCTACACAGGCTTTAGGAGAGATCATAGCCAGATCATAAGAGAAGAACATTCTGTGCCTGAAGATTCTCCAGTGAAAGTTACAGAACTTAAAGCATGGCATTACTTTGGGATTATCACATTATTAATCAGCTGTATAAGTGGGAAGGATGCCATTTGTCTGCATTGCAAAATTTCTGTTTTATGTCACCATTCATGTAGAGGATTGCAGCCTCATCTGCACTGGTTTCTTCAGCTTCATCTCTAAGCTTGTCTTGCACCATTCACTCATGTATGCACTGGCTCCTAGTTACAGTTTTCATCAGTTTTATGCATCCCTGAATCAATTGTTTCCCACCATCCTCCATGTATTGAGGAGTCCTAGGGCCTTGGCACACTATACAGTTATAGCACTGTGATTCCATTTTAACTGCCATGATTCCATCCTATAGAGTCCTGGGATTTACAGTTTAAGGAGAGGTATTTAGAATTTTCAGCCAAAGAGCTCTAGTGCCCTATCAAGCTACATGGTCGCCGGAGCACTTTTGGAAGTGGGGATGAACCTGGGCTGTATCTGGGTGGCATATTTGGTGGAAAAAACATTCTGATAAGATCAGAATGCAGCCAGAATCGAAATTTAAACCAGGAGAGGTAAGACGAATTAATAAACTGAGTGATAAGCTCCTCTGTCCATTTGTCCCTTGACTCCTTGGCACAAAGGCTGCGTCAGAAGAATTCACTGAACCCCCACCCCCCCCCCCCCAATTGGAGCTCCATACCTGAATCCAGTATTGTATCACCTGCTGCTGGATCCCTCTGAAATTGCTATCAGCTATCACCTTTTACATTGTTAGTTCTTATGTGTGTGAATGCCTTTGAGTGAAAGTTGGTTTCCTCTTGCTGTTATAGATAAACTAACTAATTTGGAATCTGCTGTTTGGAGTTCTGGGTTTGGAACCTTTATATGTAGTCTGGAATCCAGGCTTTTAAGAGTTATCCAAGCCCTCTCATTGCTCTCTCTTGAGCTGAATCAATTCCGCCATTGAAATCAATTGTAGGTGTCCTCCTGGGACCCCAGCATTTTGGGTAACAAGATTGGTGGAGAATTCTGGCAAGCCCTGTATCTCAGGGATGCTAAACTGCATGCTAGCACATCTGTGGGTATAGAGGTAAAGAAAATTCTTAGAATATCCAGACGCAAGTTACATTGTGCGCAGAAGTGATTGGACTCTGCGTGCTTGAGCAGCAACGGCTAACGGTTGAGGATGGATCTTTTCCCCCTTTCTGTCTTCAGGCTGGCATTTGTAACTCTGCAAGGAGGCAGAGTTAAACTCAGACCACATCCAGGAAACCACGTCTTGGTGGTGGCACCTAGATTCCTCATTCCAAAGGTCTATTGTAGGTTGTAAAAGCCAGTGTTAGGGGTCTTTATTAGGATACAATCACTCTCCCTCCCCCCACGTCTGATTAGAAAACTACAAATCCCACATTACATGGAAACTCTCTTCTGTGTTGCAACCATCTGTAAGACTAAACACCTAAGCACTTTTAAGGGCAGGACAGTGTATCTGTGCCAGTTGTCTGAAAAATACAATTTTTTAAATAGGCACGGCACTGTCAGGGGATCCTAATCCTCTTTCCCCTGTTGCTTGGTCGGTGGCAGACATAAGTTCCTTTGAGTTTGTTTCTCCCATCCCCTAGCTCTGCCCGCTGTGCAGAGGATCCCCCAAAGGATTTCCATGATCTGCTCAGCCCTGTGCCTTGGTCTTCCTTCTGCTTATGTTGTTGAGGATTTAATCCAGACCTAATCTAACCCTGAGCTTGGACCAGTTTTCAGAATAGAGACAATTTTAGAAATCATGTTGCAAGAACAGGAATCTGTAGAAAAGCTAAAGAAATAGATTCTAAAGCATAGTTAGAATCCATGGAGAGTGGGCTACTACAATGAATCATCAGTATCCACTGGGCTTTTGTTCCAGGACCCACCCTCAGTACATACCAAAATCTGTGGATGCTCAAGACCATTACATACAATGGTGTAGTAAAATGACATCTCTTCTATAAAATGGCAAACAGAAAGGTTTGCTTTTTGGAATTTCCAATCCATGTTTGGTTGAATCTGTGGATGCAGAACATGTCTAAGACAGAGCTTCTCGTCTTCCCACCTAAGCCCACCCTTCAATACTCCTTCTCTGTTTCTGTTGATGGCACTTCTATTCAACCGGTTCAGCAAGCCTGCAGTCTCGGTTTCATCTTTGATTCCTCTCTGTTGTTTATTCCCCAGATTCAGGCCACCACCAAGACCTGTAGATTCTCTCTTTACAACATTGCTAAAATCCATCCATTCCTCTCAGCTTCCACTGCCAAGACTCTGGTCCATGCCCTAGTGGTCTCACGACTAGATTATTGTAACCTTCTTCTGCCATGGCTTCCTCTCTCTCACCTCCATCCTTTAATCTCTGTCCAGAACTCAGCTGCACATATTATCACATCCACTCGCCGCTTTGACACTGTTTCTCCTCTCTTACCTTCCCTTCATTGGCTCCCCTTCCCCCTCTGCATCCAGTACAAGCTTTTGCTGTTGACTTTCAAAGCCCTTCACGGATTGGCCCCTCCTTACTTGTCTGAACTTCTTTCTCTTTACATTCCTCCTCGTAACCTCCATTCTGGTAGTCAAGGTCTCCTTTCCCAGCCAAGGATCTCCACTGCCCCGTCCCGGATTCGTCCCTTCTCACTTGCTGACCCTCACTCCTGGAACTTTCTTCCCCCACATATATGCCTCATCACTTCTCTAACCAGGTTCAAAATTAAGTTAAAGACTATATTGTTCAGGGAAGTATTCCCAGGATTGTGCCATCTGCTCCAGGATGTCTCCTTCTAACCATGTATTAAGAAGCCAAGCCATCCCTGCAGTCCATCTGCCTTGGTCCAGGCCCCAGAGGGAGAGAAGAACCACTGGACCTCATTCCCTTCCCACCACCTTTCCCTTCTCCTTTTGTGTTTTCTCTTTTAGACTGTAAGCCTGATGGCAGGGAAGATTCCAATAAATCTTATATTTAAAGATTCTATGTACAGCACTGTGTAAATTTACAGCGCTATATAAATAAAGGTTAATAATAATAATAATAATAATGCAGAACCCATGGATATGAAGGGCCAACTGTATACATTATAATTTGACATTCTTTTAAATTGCTTTTGATTCTATGGCTAGGTTGATTCCATTTTAACTTCTATATCTTTGAGTGATGTGAACTTTTATCTGTATCTAACATTTGTAAGCCACGTTGATACAGGGGAAGTACTGATTTTCATTTTCCACTGAGAATGCCTCATTTTTCACAGAATGCCAGTCTTCAGGATCTCCTGAATTTTGGGTTGGGGGTTTAGATATATGGAACTTCTTGGGGCAACTGGAAATAAAAACACTTATTTCTATCCTCTATATCAATGCCTATTCAAGATCTACAGAGAGAAATCTACCCAGTGCTTAGAAAAAATTGGATTTTGGAAAACAAACCACAAACTATCCCCACCAATGGGCAAGATGCATGGAACATTCTAGGAAGTGTAGTTTAGAAAACAAGTTTTGCAAGATCTGCATAAGTCTAACGAATTGAAATATGGAAACCCAAGACTAGCAAATGTGTGACTCAGTCTATGGTCTACTCAGTTTAGAAATCATGGACATGTAGACCATGTCTCACGTTTCCTTTTCAGTGTATATTTAGTTCATATGTGTACCAGGTGACATGACATGCACTACAGTTAGGAATTGGGCTAGTTCTGTATCTTTTTCATAGCAATACGTCACTGTTCATTTTTTTTTCGTCCACACAAAGTAGTTCTCAATGAGTAACATCTGTAAGAACAAACCGTGTAAAGCTAGCTAATCAACAGCAGATGCCTGACAGATTCCCCTTGTAATGTTTGAAAACGGCATTGTGGAGCAAATTTTTTTAATAAGCCATCCTGATACACCGTGTTATCACTACTGTTGTAATAGTAATTTTCAGAGTCAAAGTACTGGAACTTTCTATTAGCAGGAATTATGTTGTCATTTGCCATCCCTCTCAGCCTTCCTTATTCTTTTTGAACTTCACTATAGTCCCCTCAATAACTGGGGTGGGGTAAAAGGGAAATTTTACCCTCCCAACCAAGCAACAACACACTGTTGCAAAGCTGCCCCTGCTGTCATACAAAATAATAATAATAATAATAATAATAATAATAATAATATAGTAATAAACAACTTGGTGTTGAACAAGCAATTAAAACCCACCAGCTTTACCAAAGACATGCTCCAGATGGAGATTTTAAAAACTGCTAGAAATTATTTGTTGGTAAGGCAGAAGTTTGAGGTTTAAATTCCACCTCAGTAGTAGAATAAGCACAGCCTCAACATCTGAGAAGTATCTTGGGTGTAGATAAAAGGACCTCGGCAGCAGCAGTTAGAACTAGAAATCTATTCAATCTATTCACAAGCTAAAATCAGAGTGTATAACTATCGGTGTAAATTAATGAAATGGAGCTAGATCGACTCCCAAAATTGTGTCTTTTAGAACAGTTGCAATCCACAGTCCTCTTGGACCACGCAACTAACAAACTTTATAAGGAGTTGCGGTCTCCCTGTAACTTGTGCATTTAGCGGTCAAGCAAAAAAGAGTGTGAGACAAAGAATCTTGGCTGTTGAGGCTCAAAAGGATATAGCTGCACTTGGTAAGGTAGGAAACCTAAAAGGGCTGAGCAAATATGAAAAGACCTTTCAAATTGCCAACTATTTAAGAATACAAATGCTGAAACACCTTAGGGAAGCATTTACTCAAGCTAGATTTGATCAGCTTGACGCTATGGTAAGATATGAGAGATTTAATGGCATCTCTTATAATGAGTGAATCTGTGTTTGTGGAGAGCATGAAATTGAGGATATAGCACATATACTATTTAAGTACAAATTGTATCAGCAGATAAGAGATTTGTATCTCGGACCCTATATTAAGCAAACAATGCACTGGGATACCCATATTAGAACAACGTATTTTACGAGTGGCCAAAAATCAAAAATATCTCTCATGACAGCTCGGTATTTAAGTTAAACAATTCATCTGAGATCTTCATATGTGGAGCTGATTAGAATAAATTGTCAGAGTGATGAAGAAATATGATGTATAAACTTATTTCCACTACACTTATTTAGTGTATTATTATCTATAGTATTAATATTTTTACTTCTGCATTTTTATATCCTTTTTATTTAACCTTTTATATAGAGTGCTTTTACAGAGGTTATACAAATTTAGTTGTATTTTGAGATGGCCCAGGGCTAATCAATAAATGTTGTTGTTGTTGTTGTTTGTTGGTATGGATTTCAGTGCTATCTGCATTGCTGGACTGTTCTTGGGGGACGTGGCTATGGGGTTACAGTGAGTGACTGTAATGCAAAATTTACCACTATGCCATTGTGCATTATAACACTTTCAAGACTGTAATGGCCAGCCAAGAGGTGGAATCGGAGGATGAGGAGGAGGATATGGCTCCTCAGGTGCAAGAGGACTTGGAGGCTGGACCAGGTCCCAGTTCTGCCCTGCCAGACCCCAGCCCTGCCATTTCAGCCCCAGGAGTGGAGACTCAACCAGGCTCTAGCACTGTGGAGCTCCCTTCAGAGGCTCAGCAGCTGTTTCTGTTCTGAAAAGTTCTGTGTAACCTTAAAAGTCTCCATTATCTTTCATGTAAAGGTTGACCAATAACTTCATGTTGTACATTTTCTATACACATAGCTAAGCACGATCTTGTCCTCAAAAATTCCTGGGTTCACAGTGGTTATGTACACTGCTTTCTATGTATACCTGTGAGCTCACAAATTAGTTTATGCATTACCTTTGATTTCTCATTGGGAACACACATTCCGTCATGGTTGGTTCTGCTTGCATGCACAAAAGTGTGTTGGGAGCCATCCCTAAGGGGGTGGCATTTCTAAATGCTTTGCATCACTTTAGGATTTGGAGTGGCATTGCAGCTCTTTTTATTAAATCATGCATTTAAAAAGATTCTGCAAGGAGACCTATGGGACCCTCTGAAAGGACAGTTCAGTTGTGCTTAAGATCCTGAGCTTGGAAGTAATGAGTTACAAGCAACTAGTTATTGTTAACCCCATTTCCCAATGCCAATGCCACAGCAACGGAGAAGCAGGGTCAGGCAGCAGCACTGCATACAACCATCATCCTGCAGCAGAAGGGCCTGTCCAGGTGTCACCTTCCTCTGAGGTGTCACCTCTTGTGGTCTGCACCCCCTCACTCATCTGGTGATGCCAGTGCCTAAACCTAAATACTATTCTCAGATTCACCCTATGTTGGAGAATGGCCTAGTACATACTACTTCCATTGATTCTCTGTTCTGTCTTGCTAGGTGCGATGCTCGCATTTTTAATGAGCAGCTTGGCAAATTATATCCTTGTGGGGGCAAGGTGATGCCTTATTCAGGTTGCTGGATTCATGCACTGCTTTTGGAACACAATGTGACAATTCTGTGGGTTGGCCCCTCTTCTATGAGTCAGTGTTAAAATTACTGTTGGTAGTCAGAATTTTGGAACTTCCTTTTTAAAAGAAAATTGTTCTCCTTTTATTAAATTTACTCGTTACGATGTGAAGAAGTAACTTGTTGCTTTTCTCCCTACATTGCTTGTTACTTTTTTGTTTCTTTACATTATTTAAAAAAACTTTAGGTTTGGTGTAAAGCTTGAAACATTCCTGTATAAAGGCTTCTTAAGTTGTCTTAAGATGCTCTTACACAGTAATGTTAAAAAGGAACTAAATGTTACTTGCTACACCTAGGAAGAGTATTATGCTGGTTTCCATATGTTCTTGGACTACAATTGCCATTAGCCATGCCAACATAGCAGATGATAAAAAATAATGGGAATTGTAATTCAACGTTTGGAAAATCACACAGTTGCCATATCTGACATCTTCACTGTCAAAAAGACTAACTTGTTATAGGTAACTCTGTTGCTTCACTTCTTACTATTGAGCTCTGGTCTGGGTCATGACAGAGACTGCATGTTAAATGTGGAAGGAAAAGTCAGTAAGAACTTCTAAATGGGGATGAAATTATTATAAAAAGTATACTAGGCATGTGTGCATTTGCTGAACAGCACAGTGGGGTAATAAATCATGAGGAACATTTTCCCCTCCATGAACAGGGACTTTTGTTTTCCCAAAGTCCATCTCAAACAGAGCCTTTTGAAGGGTAGTAATCCTCCAACAGAGCATGAAAATCCTTAAGTAAGGTACTTTAGGAAAGAATCTTGGATGCTTGAGGTGTGATTGATTTTTGTGATGGAACGTAAAAAAATGCTGGTTTACTATTAAGATATGATTGAAAAGCTTAGGGGAAGAAGACAGGAATACTTAAATTATTACCTCCTGTGCTGGTTTAAAAGGCAGTTTTTGACCTGGTTTTGAACTTGGAGAAGAAAAATCTTCTGGAACTGAAATTAACTTGACAGTACCGACAGTGCAGCCACCCAAGAAACACAAAGGTGGGCCATCAAAGAGTTGACGTCTGAAAGCTACACTGCCAACAATAGAAAGTGATTTTTCTATTCTGTCTTGTATGGTTAAGAGCAGAAGTGGCATAAATAAAGTCAGTACCTTCTAGTATTAGTGTAACTTGCATTGTGCAACTGCTTACAAAATATTAGGGGTTTCAGACTTAAAAGGGGTTGGGGAGAGAAAATAATCTTGCAGACAGGGTTGTTGTTGATGTTAGATATCTGTCTCTTTCCCATAGTTATGTTTCAGGTTGAAATCTCTCTGGTCCAGAAAGAAGTTTGTCTTTGTGACTCATGGCCAGCCTCCATGCTTTGCTGTTCTGTGAACCTTGTGGAGATATTTTCTGTCTTGTGTTCAGAGCCAATGTGATGCAGTGGTCTGAGCACTGGACTACAGCTCTGGAGATCAGGGTTTGAATCCCAGCTGAGCCATGGAAACCTACTGGGTGGCCTTAGGCAAGTCACAACCTCAGAGGAAGGCAAAGGCGATCCTCTTCTGAACAAATCTTGCCAAGAAATTGCATGACTGGCTTGCCTTAGGGTTGCCATAAGTCAGAAATGACTTGCAGAAAAACAACAGTAACCAACTGTCTTGTCCACACTATCTCTGCAACAGTTCCCAATTTCCTTTTTTTTAATTGGAAAGCTTTTCCAGCACTGGTCAGCGTTTGGGGATTTAACTAGAAAGCTTCTGTGCTTTTGTTCTTCCAGATGCAACGGTCTTGGCATGAGTGTTATTAATGGATTGCATTGTCATCTGTGGAATTTGCCTAATCACTTCATATTGACTTTCCTTCTAAACAGGATTATTTCATAGCTTCAGGGATCATGGAGTCATTAAACCCTTTGCGGAAACGCTTTTATTGAAGTCTGGCTGTTGCTGCTGATATATAATGCACATGACAGCCACAGCTTTTTACCTCTTGGGTGACTGCTAACATGTGGAAACCTTTGTTGCACCAAAGTTTTAAATTTGGCACCATTTGTTTTTAACTGTATTTGAGGCAAAGGCTGTAACCAGGATCCAAAACACACTGTAGAAATAATCCAGTTTGAGACCGCTTTAACTGCCCTGGCTAGGGAATTCTGGGAGCTATAGTTTTGTCAGACATTTAGCCTTCCTTGTCGAAGAGCTCTGGTGCTACAATAAACTACAAGGAAATCTGTTCATTCCCCCACCCTTTTACATTTTGTTTGCAATTGTTAACAATTGTTGTTCAGTGAAGGGTTCAATATGGAAAATGGATTATTTGATATTGTTTGGGTTATTTTTCTGCCTTTTGACTTTAAGGAAATAGATGTTACAGTGTTCCTTTGTTGGATTGTTTCACCCTGCTTTAGTCTTTTGGGGCCTTCTTCGGTGTTGCAGGGCAGGAAGGGAGCAAATAAACCTTAATAAACTGTTTGGCAAAAACTGATTAATTTCCTCAACAGTTCAAGTATGATTTTCATTTAGGCCTAAGGTTCCATCCTTGGTGTCTTTCATTAAAAAGACCCTAGGACATAATTAGGCATTAGCATTACAAGACACCAAGGGGCTATTGGCCGTTAAGGCCCATCCACATGACGCATGCCCTGTCTCCACTCCCCAGGGCACCCTGATGCTGCATACTGCTTTACACGCTGTGCAGCATCATGGCACTCCTTTGGCACTGCATCTGCATGACACAGTGCTTAAGGAGCGCCATATAGCTGTGGTGCTATGGCTATCACGTTCTTTCCAAGGCGCAAAAAGGAGCTGCTTTTTGTGGCTCCTTTTAGTGTCCTGGAAAGGACATATCAGTGTGTGATTGCTGCAACCCTGATCCAGCAAGGAAAGGGGCGGTGTTGCACTGTCCCTTAGGGACTGTGTGTACAGCCCCAAAGACCTAAAGCTGCTCCATCTCTTTCTTGTATTGGGTTTACACACCACACGTTGTGTGTAATAGTTCCCCTTCCAGTCAAGCTGATCAACTGAGGTGCAGGAGCCTCAGAGAGAACACAGGTTTTGCAGGTGGTGCACACTGTGCTAGGCTAGACTGATCAGTGATTCAACTCAGAATGCAGAGCTTGGCAAATAATAATAATAATAATAATAATAATAATAATAATAATTTGCACTGCAGTTCTCAGAAACCCCAGTACAATATAGTTGTGGCTGTACTGTTCTGGGAGTTGTAGTTCAAAAGTGTCATTTTGACAACCTCTATTCCTATGTTCATATACGGTTCATATATCAAACTGGGGGCCTTTTTGCTTTTGAACTCAAAAGACAACTAGAAAGGAAAAAAAAAGCTAGCAAAATCTTGGGAACCTTTCAAATTACACAATCATAGCACTATGCTTTAACTTTAACAGCCACTGCTGCATTTTGTGGAATCCTGGGGTTTGTAGTTTGATGTGGTGCACAAGGCATGTCATCGGAGTGCTTGCTGTGTGAACGCATGTGCACCAAAATGGAGCCTGGAGAGTGTGGAGCATGTGGACGCTCCACTCTCCCGAGCCCTAATTTCGGCCCCAAGCTGGTGCTTTGCACTGGTCTGTACTGGGCCTAAGTTTCTTAAGCTTAACTAGTTTCAGATTTAGTTTGCAGTGACTGAAAAAGTAGCAGACGTGGAGACCAGCTTGGCAAATTAAATCTAGAACACAAGGTTTAAAAGTATAGTGCAAGACTGTAAAAGAGGATGATTTCCACTAATAACAGCTAAAGGTTGTTGCTGTGACTCATGCAGATCTTTTTGATAGTCTGTCATTACAGTTTGGGGCCTGTCCAGTTATTTGACGATGACAATAAGGTCAAGCGGAAAACAAGGAACAGCACTTAAAGGTTTACGAGTTCAGGCTATGATAGTTCAGTGCTGTGGCTAACTGAATGGAACAAGAAGCTTATTTCATCAGATCTGGGGCATTTAAACAATGGCATCCAGTAATGAATGTCTGAGGGGAACACTTTGGTTGGAAGTATGGTGTTGAAGTTCATGAAGGAAAATGACCTCAAAACCAATAGGAATGTTTCTGGCTGAGAGACAATTATAACTTCCTAAAACTGAATGGGGTTCTTCAAGCTCAAAATTAACCAACATCCCTGTTTTGTAAATACCATACTTTTAATTTCACTGTGCTCTAGTCAACTTTAGCTGCGAAACTGCTTTCACACCTCAGACATGAAATTCACCTGGTCTGGTTCAGTGTCAACCCATTTCTCAGCAAAGCCAGCCTCACAGGGTTGTTGTGAAGATTAAAGAAAGATGGAGAAAGGTCCACGGACAACAGCTATGGCAGGTCTTGGTATTCGTCCACTTTTGGTTTTGAAAAAAAAACGGACTTTTAAAATCTTGAACAGTGCAGGAAAGTCCTGTGACTTAAAAAACGCCAATTGCTGCTCCAAGTGACTCCTGGATAGGTTAAAATGTAAAACACTTCGTAACAGTTAAGCGACTTATGAGCTTATGACATTTTTAGAAGCTTATTGTTAGACATGGTGACATTTTAAATTATGGCATTGTAAAAGCACTGTTATTTCGAGACATTGAAAACCAGCCTTGAGTAGAGCCCTTGTCTTTAGTGAGGACCTACCTAGTTCGCCCTCCAGAGCCTGGAAAAGTTAATATTGGTTGGAGGATCCTGGGAGGTGTAACTATATTGTAAACCACTGTGGTGTTCGTTAATTGTTTTATGATTTGTTCTGCTGTTAGTTATCATCAAGGAAGCTTTGAGTTATGGTGGCCCTATGAATGAGAGTCGCCCTGTTCTCAACAGTCCTGCTTAGGTCTTGCAAACTCAGAACCGTGTTTATTCCTTGATGAAATCCACCCAACTGCAACGCAGTCTTCTTTTTTTCCTACTGGTGTTTACCTTCCAAAGCATCGTTGTCTTCTTAAAGACATAACTATGGGGCTTGTGAGTTCAATCCCAGCCAAGGGCTCAAGCTCAACTCAGGCTTGCATCCTTCTCCAGGTTGCTAAAAACCTAGCTTGTTGGGGGCAATTTTAGTATACACATTGTAAACTGTTTAGGGAGTGCTGAAGTGCACTGATAAGTGGTATCTCCCTATAGGAGCCAGCCCAGGGTCTGAGATCCACCATTACAAACATGGTTGGTGGGGACATGAGAGAGGGCCTTTTCTGTGGCTGCCCCGGGACTCTGGCATTCCCTGCCCAGGGAGACCAGGCTAAGACTTACCTGTTTAGACAGGCTTTTAAAACAGAAAGTTTTTAAGGCATGCGATGGGGTGTTGTTATATTGTATATTTAATGTATTTTAAGCATTTTGATCTTTTTAAAGTAATTGATTTTAGCATTTTAGCATTGATTTTTAAAAAATTATTGCAGTAATTTAATTCTGTTTTAACATACTATGTTAGTATGTTTTTAACTGTATTTTTTTTTAATGTTGTAAGCTGCCCTGAGTCCCAGCCTTGGTAGAAGGGTGGGATATAAATAAATATAATGATGATGATGACGACGACGACAATACAGTGGTTATTTGTTATCTGCTGGGTTTGGTTCCAGGACCTTCTGTGGATCACAAAATCCGTGGAGGCTCAGATCCCATTAAATACAACGGCATAACAAAATGGTGTCCCTTATATAAAAATGGACAATCAAAGTTTGCTATTTGGAATTTACTACTTCTTGGGGGAAAGTTTTCAAGCCGTGGATGCTTGAATCCATGGATAAAAAAATAAATAAATCTATAGGTAAGGAGGGACGGCTGCAATAATAATAATAACAACAATAAATATTAATACTAATATAAATAATATGATGATGATGATGATGATGATGATGATGATGATACAGTGGGCCCTTGGATCCATGGATCACAAAATCCATGGAGGCTCAGGTCCCATGAAATACAAAATGGTGCCCCTTATATAAAAATGGGTAGGGAAAAAAAAATCAAAGTTTGCTGTTTGGAATTTACTACCTTTTGGGGGGAATATTTTCAAGCTGTGTGGATGCTTGAATCCGCGGATAAAAAAAACCCGTGGATAAAAAGTAAATGAAATTATTATTATTATTATTGACGATGACGATGCTTCAGTCCATGGATAAAGAAAATCCATGGATAAAATAAGAAAATAAAAATTATTATTATTATAATATTATAATATTAATATTAATATTAATATTAATATTATATTATATTAATATAATTAATATAATATAATATTAATTATATTATATTATATATATATTAATTAATATATATAATTATATTAATATAATATAATATAATAATATTATATTATATTAATAATATAATATAATATTATATTATAAGAAAATAAAAATTATTATTATTATAATATTATAATATAATATTAATATAAATATAATATTATATTATATTAATATAATTAATATAATATAATATTAATTATATTATATATATATTAATTAATATATATAATTATATTAATATAATATAATATAATATAATTATATTATATTATATTAATAATATAATATAATATAATATAATATAATATAATATAATATAATATAATATAATATAATATAATAGATGATGATGATGATGATGGTGATATAGAAATGGCCTTGCTCTTGCTCCTTGGCTTGGGAGGCGAAGAGAGGAGAGTGTGGGAACGGTCGCTAGAGGGCGCTGCCGCTAAAGGCTTTGCAGGCGAGGGGCGCGCGCGAAGGGGAACGCGCGTTGGAAAGAGAGAAGAAGAGAAGGAGCTGAGCTGAGAGCCTTTAAGTGAGGAGTCCAGCAGCAGCAGCAGCAACAGCAACAGCAGCAGAGAGTCTGGCTGGACTTTGGCGGGAAGGGCTTTGAGGGGAGCCTTAGAGTTGGGTGGGTTTCAAAGGGGTGGACCCCTTGGAGCCCTGAGGAGAGCAAGGAAAGAGAAGAGCAGAGCCAGGGGGGTCTCTTCTCTCTTTGCAAAAGGGGAGGATGGCAGTGCAGCCCAGGGGCTTGCAGCAAATGCTGGCTGCTGCTGCCACCCTCTCCTTGGCTCTGGTGGCCTCCTACAACCTGGACCTGGAGCATCCAGTCATCTTCCAAGGACCCAACCACTCTTTCTTCGGCTACTCCGTCCTGGAGCATTACTACGACCACACGAGATGGTGAGTTGAAAGGACGAGGCTCTCTCGGGAGTCCTGGCAGACCACAAGCTGAGAGGGAGCCAACTGTGTGATGCCGCAGCGAAAAAGGCCAATGCGATTCTTAGGCTGCATCAATAGATCTCTAGATCAAGGGAAGTAACAGTGCCACTCTAGACTGCTTTGGTGGTCCACCTGGAATACTGTGTCCAGTTCTGGGCTCCACAATTCAAAAAAGGATGTGGAGAAACTGGAGGGGGTCCAAAGGAGGGTGAAGGGTCTGGAAACTGTGCCCTATGAGAAAAGATGTAGGGAGCTGGGGATGTTTAGCCTGGAGAAGAGAAGGTGAAGAGGTGATATGGTAGCCCTGTTTATATATCTGAAGGGATGTCATATTGAGGAGGGAGCAAGCTTGTTTTCTGCTGCTCCAGAGACTAGGACTTGGAACAATGGATGGAAGCTCCAGGAAAAGAGATTCCACCTCAACATTAGGAGGAACTTCCTGACAGTAAGGGCTCAGGTCTTTAAGCAGAGGCTGGATGGCCATCTGTCAATATGTTTTGATGGAGAGTTCCTGCATGGCAGAATGGGGTTGGACTGGATGGCCCTTGGGGTCTCTTCCAACGCTACGATTCTATGATTATATATATAAATATATGTTTGTGTGTGTGGTTTGTTTTCGAGTCATTTCCTACTTTTTATCTCTGAGCCGCCTTGGGTCCCTCCTGCGAGAAAGGTGGCATATACAAATGAAATAAAGAAACAAATAAATACATTATGGAGACCCTCAGGCGAACCGATCATGGGGTTTTCTTGGCAAGGTTTGTTCAGAGGCTGAGAGAGTGGGACTTGCCCAAGGTCTCCCAATGGGTTTTGTGACTAAGTGAGTTTCTTCAGATGGGGTTTGCCATCGCCTTCCTTTGAGGCCGAGAGAGTGGCACTTGCCCAAAGTCTCCCAATAAGTTTAATAGCCGAGCTGTGACTCGAACCCTGGTCTCCAGAGTCCTAGTGCAGCTCATTGAAGGCTCCTTTCCTCTCTTGCTTGCCTTCATAGCAAGGCAGATTCCTTATTAAAACATGATGGAGTTAAAATTTAAGATGTACCAAAGTTAAAACATAATATAAAAATATAAAACAACCTCAACCCCAAATAAAACTAGGCTTGTGCTGTTTTCCTTCCTCCCTTCCTGGGTGTTCAACTTTCTTTCCCTGCTTCTGAGTCCCAACTTGTACCTGGAGTCATCTTACAGCTCCCTAAACTTTTGGCCATCACAGTTGGTCTGAGCTTTGGACTTTTTCTGCTTTTCTCTCTCCATCTTAATTACATGGCTTTTTGGGGTTGTTGTTGTTCTTGTTGTTGTTTTGGCACCACTTCGTCTGATGAAGAGTCCTATGTCACTGGAAAGCTTACACAACCCAGCCCTGGATATTGCCTCTCCTCCCTTTAGGAATTTATCCAACTTGTAGAGTTATCAGCCAGAAAGTCTTCCCTGCCACTTCTTTCTTTTACTTCGAGGCTTAAACTCTATTGAATTGCAGACCTTTGACGGAGACAGACTCCTTTCCCCACTTGAAGTGTTGGGAAAGTCGCATTCTCTCAGCTTCAGAGGATAGCAATGGCAACCCCCCTCTGGAGAAACTTGCCAAGAAAACCCTACGATAGGTTCACCATAGGGTCGACATAAATCAAGAATGACTTGGAGGCACAAAGCGACAACAACATCTTCTGGCAGTCTGTTCATTGACTTGCTGGAGATGCTCTCTGCACATGTCCAGAGGCATAAACTCTTAAAACCACAGGGCTGGAAGAAGCCTTGTGGGCTATTTCATCCAGCTCTGTGCTTCACACAACAATCCCAAAGCTGAAACATCTGTCCAGCCTCTACTAAAAGATATTTCCAGTGATGGAGACCTTGCCACGCTTCTTTTTGGGTAACCGAGAGACTAAACAGACAAGCCAAAATAAAGCTGCTTCCGGGTCACTTTGCAGGTATGCTGTTTAAATGACGCACACATCTAAAGAGGCTAGATGTTGCACCAAAGCTGTGCTCCAGTCTTTAGTGTGGCTTTGGCATGGCTTCTGGCCTCTTAGGAGTTTATCAGATGGGAGGAATTTCTCTTTATTTCGAATGCAGCCAATTGGAGCCAATTTGAATTCTCGTGAATTTGCTAGTTTAGCGAATTTACGTGAATTCCTGTTGTGTTCGGAATGCGTTCAGAATGACTTCCCATTGCCTGAAAATGACCCCCCATTGCCCGAAATTGCGTGAGATGCTTTAATACGCAATAACGTAAAACCCATGATTGCGTTCGGAATGACTTCCCTTTTGCCTGAAATTGCGTGAGATACTTTAATACGCAATAATGTGAAACCCCATGATTGCGTTCGGATTGCCATTAGATTATACGTCTGATAAACTCCTTAGGGCACATGCATCATTTAAACGGCATACCTCCAAAGTGACCCGAAGCAGCTTTATTTTGGTCTGTCTGTTTGGGCCCTGATTCTATTGTCCGACTGCTCTTGGCGTCAAGAAGCACCTCCTAATGTTCAGTAGACATCTACCCTTAAACCTGTAGGATGTAATCCTATCCTTTGGAGAGAAAGAGATGGAGGGAAAGAAACCGGCTGCGGTGAGCTGGGAGAAGAGAAAGCTGAATGAGGGCATGACAGCATTCTTCAAGGGTCTGCCCCACAGCAGAGAACAAATCCTTGACCTCTTCTGTGGGGCAGACCCTTGAAGAATGCTATCATGCCCTCATTCAGCTTTCTCTTCTGCCAGCTCACCGCAGCCGGTTTCTTTCCTTCCATCGCTTTCTCTCTCCGATTCACGTGGAGACAAACTCTAGGCCTTTCCCCTTAGGGAACTCTGGCTCAAATTAAATTTGAACTGCCGTGAGTGCTATTGATTGAGTGAAAATCTAAAATGCCCCCAATTGTCTTTTGTGAAGATGGGAGAAAGTGTTTAAAGTTGGAACTCCCTGAAGACATCCACATACTGTCCCTCCCACATCACTGAAGGAGTATTCTCTCTTTGGCTGAGTTACTGGTTATTAAGATGAATGGTTGAAGCGGTTTCTTTTTTCCTTCTTTCTTTGCTAGCATTCTCCAGATGAATCTGCAGCTGCTGCAGCAGCTATATCTATGTGTGTGTTTAGAGTGCCTTCTCACAAAATAGCCTGTGTGCATCGTCCTGTATCCATTTCTCTCTCCAGATGTTGAACTACGAATTCCCATAATCTTTCGCCATTACTTTTGCTGTTTAGAAGTGATGGGAGTTGTGGTCTAGTAAGAAAACTAGAGTGCTGCAGATTGTGTAATGGATGATGGGAGCATGTGACTTGCCAAGGTCACCCAGGGGGTTTCATGGCTGATCGGAAAATCAAACCCTGGTCTCCAGAGTCGTAGTCCAACACTCCAGTCACTATGCCATCCTGGCTCACAGTGAGCATGACAGAAGTTTGTATTTGAGTCGAATATCTTTCCACACTACTTAGAGTGATGTGATTCCACTTTAACTGCCATGGTTCCGTCGTGTGGAATCCTGGGATTTGTCATTTAGGTGTTTAGAATTCTCATTCAGGGAGCTCTAGTGCTTCACCAAACTACAAATCCCAGGATCCCACAGGATGCAGCCATGGCAGCTGAAGTAAAATCATAATGCTATAATTAGGTAGTGTCATCAAAGGGCTCGTCTACATCACCTATATACCCCAAATTCTGACCCCCTCCCTCCCAATCTGGCTGCATGCTGTTTGGACTGTGCAGCCCGAAAACCCTGAATTGGCTCCAAGCTGTTTACACAATGCCTGGGATCCAATTTGGGCCTTACCTCCCTTGTCCTGCATTAAGGGGTGCAAAACATGGTGACAACGGGTGTCTGCCTTCCTTTACAGTGTCTGTGAGTGTCTCTACTGAGTTGCATGTTACAGTGGCACCAGCTGGCTAGCAGGGACCCATGCGGGAATGCAGTCATCCATCATTGCTCTGTTTTGCTGTAGCAGGTTAAAGGGGGGGGGGTATTCGGGACCAGAATACCCCAAGGGCAACCCGGAGTATTCTGGCAAATGTGGACGAGCCCAGAGAGATGGATTCTGGGTAAAAGGCAAACATTCAGTGGCAGAACCTCTTGAAATGGTGGAGTCTCTCTGCCTTTATTTGATGGAGCATTTGTACAAACATTAGTTATTGATCATGGTTAGTACACTGGGACTCCAACCCATACTGTCTTTGCAGAAGAACAGAACAACTGCAGCTCTGGAGTGGGCTCCATGGCCTGGATGGTACAGCAGTGGTTCCTGCACTTTGCTCTTCCATGTGTTGTGGATTTAATTTCCCAGAAGCTCCAGCCAGCTTGATCAACAATCAGGAATTCTGGGAGCTGATGTCCCAAACATCTGGAGGGCAAAAAGTTTGGGAACCACTGCAATGCAGGCGCAGAATTTCAAAATTTCCTTTGTTGATTGGACTGTCCAGTCCAGTATTACTCTCCACCAGCTGCCTCTAGAGGTATCTTCTTTCACTCATTTTCTTTCTCACTGTTTAAAACTCCCTCTGTGTCCCTGCCCCATACTAATTCAGCCTTTCCCTCCATTCTAGTCAACAGGAATTCCATGCCCTTTTCTGCCCACCTTCCCCAAATCGTTGAA
The DNA here is from genome assembly GCA_034509955.1 of Urosaurus nigricauda. Classification (NCBI taxonomy): domain Eukaryota; kingdom Metazoa; phylum Chordata; class Lepidosauria; order Squamata; family Phrynosomatidae; genus Urosaurus; species Urosaurus nigricauda. The sequence goes on along the minus strand of JAOEGL010000006.1, from coordinate 67,617,828 downwards.
AGAGTTGAAGGCTCCGCAGAGAGGAGCGGCTATAGAGCTGACTAGAGGCCTCGTAGTGGCTAAATTACTCTAAAGGCTCCAAATCCCATCTGATATTGGAAACTAAGCAGGGACAGCTCCAGTTGGTAGAAGACTACCAATGAATACCAGGTGCTTTATGCTATATTTCAGAGGAAGGGACAGGCAAAAACACCTCTGAGTATTCCTTGCCTGAGGAAATGCTATGCAATTTATGGGATCACCATAAGTCAACAAGCGACTTGAAGGCAGGCAGACAAACACAGGACCTGTGAAGAAATGAGTCTCCCAGCGCCACCTCTTTTAGACTCCACAGACAATTATGGATGCCCAGTGTGTAAATATAGCATTAGAGTCTACTGACAAGTTTTCTTTTGTTTTCAAACAAACTGACCCAAAGACACAAACTTGCAGTTTCTTCTTAGTATCCACAGTTTTGCAGATGAACTGTTTTATTAATGTAGGCCCAGTACAGACTGGCACAAGCGCCGGCCTGGAACAGATTTTAGGGCTTGGGACAGCAGAGTGTCTGCACGCTCCTGAGCCCTACCGTATGCCGCAAGCACCATAATTTCTCACCCCCATCCATACAGGGCCTGCAGCAATGATGTCCACATGCCACAGCATCCAAACAGCGTTGCACGGACATCATTGTTGCGTGTGAGCTGTGTCTTTTTGCCTGGCACAAAAAGAACCCGCCAGGAGCGGGTTCTTTTTAGGCTTTGTGGAGACTGCAGCGTTTGTCTGCTGCGGCCTCCATCTGTCTTGCCACCCCTTTCTGCCTGTCTGTACAGTCTGTAGTTAGCTAATAAGAGCCAGCATGGTATAGTGGTTTAAGAGTTGGACTATGACTGGAGACCAAGTTTCAATTTCCTGCTCAGCAATGAAGCCTACTGGGTGACCTTGGGCAAGTCATATGCTGTCAGTCTCAGGGAAAGGCACTGGCAAACATCTTTTGAACAAATCTTGCCCAGAAGACCTCATGATAGGTTTGCTTTATGGCTTGCTTTATGGCTGCAGCAATGATGTCCACATGCCACAGCATCCAAACAGCGTTGCACGGACATCATTGTTGCGTGTGAGCTGTGTCTTTTTGCCTGGCTTGAAGGCCTATAACAGCAACAGGTAGCTAATAGCCGCTGATGAGGCCAGTATGGGATTTTCCAAGCATCACCTAGCCCATTTTGAGGGCAAATGGCCCATGCTGGCTGAGGGATACTGGATAAAGGATACTGGTGCATAGGAAATGTCATTCTCAAAAGAATGGGCTATGTCAGTCTTCTCCAAATCCCAAAATAGTGATTGCAGACTAGAATAATGAGTTTGAGAAGGGGCTGTCTGTCTCTGCCCCAACCAGAACACCATGAACTCAACTTGGCATGGATACCACGTTTGTAATTCATGACCAGGAGTGGGTTTCCTCCCACCTATCATGGTTTTGGTGGGAGGGAAGGCTGAGAGTTACCTCTTAGTTTATCACATCGCTTACTCCTTAAAACTGTTGCAGGAAAATTGCACAATTCTAGCTTGTTGGACTAAGGAAACATTGTCTGTCCTTGATGTTGATTCCTCTTGCCAGGAGCATTTTAAATTAAACTGTCCAAGAGGTACATTGTGTGGTGTGTGTGTGTACAGAGAATTAGCATCGGCACAACAGTCTTCACTGTATAACCAATTAAAGAAGGGAGCGATGGCTACCTTTGGCAGCTATTTCTGTGCAACAGAGTTCTCTTTCACAGCCACAGAGTTGTAAATTAAATCCAGTTTAATAATGTATTTAGTTGTTGTTGCAGAAAGATCTGATTCTCTTGCTGTGGTTTAGGAATGGCACTGGAGTTGGCATTGTCTGCAAAGTCTGAGGTTGCTTGGTTTTTACTTAGAGAATGCATTGTGGTATTAAAGTAATTGTGCTCTTTCTTGGATGTGGTGCAGTGGGACAAGCACTGATTTTTCCTTGAAACTGCAAATGACCAAATAATATTTATGAAGAGTTTTCTCCCCACCACCCAAAGCCATAATTCTTATTGTGGGTCTGTCTTGTAGCCCCATCCTGGTTTCCCATTGATTACAAATTAACAGTGGGCTTACTTGACATGACAAGATAATATGATATTATTAACGTACTGCCTCTGTCACTAGGTCTGTAGAATCTGCAATGACTTAAAAGAAACAACAGAGGAGAGAGGAGAGATTGTTGCAAAGAGCCATTCCTTGATAGTTTTAGGAATTCATCCAGTTAATTGCCCACAATTCCTTTAAAAAGGATGGTTTCTGGAGTTAAGCATTCAGGAGCCATTCCTAGAACATCAGGGAGTACAGTGCACATCTGTACAATTCTGCCTTTTTGTGCATGTGCATTTGCGGAAGCCATGTAGAATTTCAGTTGGTTGTACATGTGAGACTTCTATAAAGTCCTACTCTTCTGTCTCATTGTGAGATTAAGGTGAATGTAGGTCCTTAAACACAATGCCCGTGGCCTGCTTTGACAGGTTCTTTCAAGCTAGCAAGACTTTGAGTGTGGCACCAGTGGTAGACTGCATATCTACCATCCAAGGACTAGTTGGCATCCATAGTTTTTTGTGGGTTTTTTGGGCTATGTAGCCATGTACTTGCCATTGCTTGCTTATTCCTGATGTTTCATCTGCATCTGGACATTTGAGCAGAAAAGAAGAAACCCTTATAGTAAACAAAGTTTGATTGTCAGTCCAGAAAAACACCAAAATCAGGACCCAACACATGCAAATAAACATTACCCAGGGTCAGGGGGTTTCCCAGCAGAAAGTGGATCACTAATTAAATAGACACAAAGCCTTCTCGCATTTTCCTCTCACTCTGAGACCTGGCCATTCACCAACAGGCCAACACAGATTAACATGTAAATCACTTCCCCCCAACCAAGGGTTACACAGTATATGTACCCCACACACCTCCATGCCACAATTCCCTGAAGATACCAGCCACAGATGCAGTCAAAATGCCAGGAATAAACTCTTCCAGAATACGTCCACGTAGCCTGAATAACCCACAAAAAGCTATCACAGCCTTGTAGTTGCAGTACTCCCATTTAACCACTGCACCACCAGGGCTCCCCTAGTGGAATGAAATGGTGGTTCTACGAGATAAGAACATCACAATTGGCATGAATTTTGCAGTGATAAAGAGCATTTAAAGACAGATGTCATTGGCCATCCACAGCATAACTTCCTGAAAGATGATGGTTTGGTCCAGGAAACAGCTTCCCAGTTTTTTTTTAATGGGTTATCTTCTTCACAAGCAACAGGATATCAAGTCTCCTGGGGATCAATTCCTCAGTGGTTTGGAACACAGAAAACTTCCTCTTACTGACTCAGACTATGGGCCTGTCTTTCCCATTGGGAAAGACTGGCAGCAGTAGCATTCAAGTGATTTCATACAGAATTCTTTCCTAGCTTTATTTAGAGATCCACTGTAATCTGTGCTGGTAGTCCCCCATCCAAACACTAACTTCCTAGCACTTTTTCCGTGTCACTTCCAAAACTCAGATGAGATCTGGTGTGTTCAAGAGAGTATGGTAATCCTTTCGGTAACAGGCAAGATCCCAGCCTTTGGAAGCGCTAATTAGATTAAGTCCCTCATTGCTAGTGCTTGATAAAGACCTTTTGGTGTCTTAAGCCAAACAGCACCTTTCCCACATGGCAGAGAAAACCTTAAATTATCTTCCTTCACCTTTCCTGCACTGGCTTGTCTTCCTGCGTTCTGACACTGCAGCATAGTTGGTCTGGCACATGAAAGGCTGGGAGACTAGGGGCAACAGCTGGTACACTCTGTTGGCTGACTAAAGATAACATGTGTTTTGATTTCATCTGCACTCATCATGGCTTCCAGGCCAAGTGTTGGCAAGGAGTATTCCAAATTTGGGCATATACCTTGCCATTCCCTTTCTGTATTACCTCCTGTGAGACATCTTTTTGGTGACTGGTCCACGATTAACCTCTTTGTGTTGAAAGCATTACTGTGTCCAGTGAGGGTGTGCAAATGAATAAGGAGTATCTTGCCCCCACTTCAGGTTTATTGAAGGACACATTGGTTTGAAAAAGGGAGCACAGTCATATCACCTTAAGACACAGTGTGAGTTAGTATCCACAAGCTATATGCATTCTGCTCTGTAGGTTCTCTGCTACAAGCATAGTTTGAAGTGCCCTTTACACATAGGCTGCAAGGCTTGAAAGCATGGAAATACCATTTCAGATGTTTGGTGGGATACTCCTTACAGCCACATAACACCCCCAAGCAAGTGCCCTTGTAAGTACAGTAGTAATATCTTGTTGTTCCTTTTTGTTTACCTGGGTGGAAAACATCTTACTAACAATTGATAATAGGTTTGATCAGCCAGTTGGAGACAATGAAATGGCTGAATCTGTTATTTCTAAATGTTGCTTTATTTAAGGATATGTGCATACGCTTGCAATCCTGACAGGTGGGGAATATTTGTTCACTAAGTGAAAAAGTTCTCTCTCTTTTAAAAATACTTCTGATAGGTTCAGTAACAGCATTGACAGACCAATGATAAATGCCAGCCTTGGAGCAGAGTTGGGGCGTGATATCTACACGATGCATGCCCCAACACTGCCCTGATGCTGCCGTCACACTGTGTGCCCAACCGCATAGTGGATGGCATCACGGCACTCCTCTGGTGCTGCATCCAGATGAAGCAGTGCCAAAGGAGTGCCAAAAAGCTGCGGCTACGGTGCCTATGGTACCCTTTCTGCAGCACAAAAAGGAGCTGCTTTTTGCGACTACTTTTTGCACAGCGGAATGGCCAGATCAGGGCCACGGTGTGTAGTTGCCGCAGCCCCAATCTGGCAAAGAAAGAGGCGGCTGCAGGCTGCTCCTTAGGGGTGGCCTGTTCAGCCCCTTAGTCTGTAGCTATACTGTATTTTCTTCTATGCTTAAAGGTGCTTATACTTTGCCAGACTATGATGCCTAATGACAAACAATCTTTGTAACCTGAGTATGCCTCTTGCCCTGGCTGCTTTGAGGCCATGGGGAAGGGTGGGTGGTGGGAATAAGGGGGTGAACTGTATATTTTTGAAGATCCTCCCACAGTGGGGAGGCAGTTGTTTATGTTATTTCAACAAGCGTGCCCCTGCTTACCACTGCTTTGTCAGCAATTGCTGTTTGCAGAAGTTGCTACGTTATGCCTGTTGGTAGGCTGGCCTGGAAGACCCTTTCCACTGAGGCTTGAAATGCAACTTTGCAGTTCCTGAGCCGTAGTCATTATTACCCCTTGAATATTGCTACAGAAGAGCAGTTGGCAGTGTGACTTGGCCTTAATAAACACAGACGCTTGTAGAGAATGATTTTAAATGTCAAATTAATGAACTGCTTCCACATGCAGTCCAATGTTTTCCTTACCAATGATAATTCAGACTTAGTGGCTAATGGGCCATGCATGCACCTGTCTCTTATGCTTCCCTGAGCGGTGCATATGCTTGGTTTGGTTGTCGACATCCTCTACTATTTCTTCAGAACTACTCAGTAGCCCATCATTTGGACAGCAGATGTGAAATATAATAGAGGTTCTTAGTAGGAAATATAATAGGCCCCGTTCTGCTGGTTCGGATGAATTTTAGCAGCCCTAACAACTTCCAGTAAGAATTGGAAGAGTAAAATTTGCTTCATACACTCATGTTTTAAATGCTAAAGAGCTGAATTTAACCTTCTAAAAACAATTGTCAGCATAGACAGCCACAATGGGGAAGGAGAAAAATATCTCAAGTAGTAATGAAATAATACCTGCATGCCTTGAAAAGTTAACTTTTTTTACACTGTCTATGTCGGAAGGGGTATTCTGGGAGTTGTAGTCCTCGAAAACTAACATTTCCAAGCTCTTCAGACAACCACTGAGAGAGTATGACCAAATCTTTCCACAGGTCTTAAGGGTTCTGTGACTATGTTACATTCTGGACTGGAGAGTGGTAAATTCATCTCAAATCTTTTACATGAAGGCAGGAATAGTTGATGCCTGTGACTGTTTACAATGCTAGTCTGTATTTCTTGCTAATAGAAATGGAGCTCTATTTCTTGAAACACTGGCCTTGGAACTGTAGAGACCTGTGGTATAAATAAATTCATTCATTCTGAACCCAGGGCCCTGAATGAATTGCTGTCATTCTCTTGGATGCACAAGTACATTTGCGCTTTCCTTGTCAAGTCTCAGCGGAGTGTTATTGATATGGATTTCCCCCCAAATTATGCAGGGCAAGAATCAAATTAAAAGAGCTCTTTCTTCATGGGGGGCAGGCAAGAAAGGAAGTTCTGCTTTGAAAATAATAAATTATCTTTACTTTGTTTAGCATATTGTTCGTGTGAGCAAATTTCCCTATTCCAGATGCTATGGACTTTAATTCCCAGCACCACAGACCATTGACTGTCATGACTGGATGTGATGGGAGTTGTAGTCAACAATATGTGGAAGAAATCTAGTGTAGTGAAGGCTGCTGTAGAGTGATCCTATTTCCCAGTTTTTGGAATGTGCAGTAGTAGTCTATGGGGAAAATGTAGTTCTTCTAGTGACACCGCACACCCATTGTTGGATGTGTAGGCATTCAAGATGAGAGCCAGCGTGGTATAGTGGCTTGATTATTGGGCTATGGACATAACCACATGAGCCCATTTTCACCACAATCGTGCTTGTTAAAGAAAACGAAATTATATCTGTTTGTGACCAGCCATTATTACACATCTTCTCTGTTGCACGACTGGGCCTGCTTCTGTCACTGTGCTCTCTTTCTTACTCTCCCTTAAACCCACCTCCCTGCCCTGTGCTGTATGCCCAGCATGCCTCTTGGGTTTTTTATTTTTTATTTTAACTTTTCTAATCAATCAATCAATCAATCAATCAATGAGAATAGCTAGTGGGAGGAGGATCCAGGGGGAGAGGAGAAGATACTGATACCACTTGACTGCCAATATTATAACAGCCCAAGTAGTGATGTTTCACACCTGGGCACTAGCGTGATTGCAAGCTTATTGATGAGTTTTCCCCATCAGTGATACCATGCTACAGGATACAGCAGGTATGAGAGGGAGGAATTGTTGTGCGATAAGTATTGCCAAAGCTGATTTTTTTCAGCTCTATCCCTGGTTTAAAAGCCATGTGTGATAAAATCCTATGACATTAGAGACCAGGATTTGGATCCCTGCTTGGCCATGGAAACTTACTAGGTGACCTTAGGCAAGTCACACTCTCTCAGCCTTATACAAATCCTGTCAACAAACCCCCATGATAGGTTTGTTTTAGGGTTACCATATGTTGGAAATGACTTGAAAGCACACAACAAGAACATCAAAGTATTCAAGGCGCCTAGGAGGTAATGTATTTTTATGGACGTTTTTATACACAGAAAGAATAAAACAAATATCAAGGAAGAGAAATTAGGGATTGCAGTCATTGTATGGGCAGACAATGCTGCAAACAGTGGTATAGTGGGATAGTGAGTGGTTTCTGCATAATGAACTATGAAAGGAGATTATTGTTATTTTTCTTAAATATACCCTAGCAAAATATCATTTTGTTCTTGTATTCAAAGGATCAGAATGAAAACTTAGCAATTGCATCATGTGAAATTTCTTACATAGAATATTTGTAAGCTAGATACTGCCTTAAGTGTTCATGTGTATGTATGATATATGTATGTACGCTAGAGTGAAAACGAGTGGGTAGTAGAACTGCACTTTGGTGAGGAGGCTAGCAGTCTGAGCATTCTTGATATACTTACCAAACATTAATTTATCCCCAGTCACATACCGGTAGTATCTGTAAATGTGATAGATTCTTTTTACTCCTCTCAAATTGATAACAATGTTGAAGAGAACTAGGCCGAGAGCAGGAGCCTGGGTTGCTTTACGCTAAAAGCCTCCCTTCCCTTCAAAGAAAGGAAGAAAGCAGATTCCTGTATATTTCTTCTCAAGAGGAAATTGACAACATGCCTAGAGACCCCCCCCCCTTTTTTTTAACAGTTAAGCTACTGAATCCCTGAGGATAGCCTAGAATGTACAATTTTTCTGGGCTACGTTTCCTCCTTTCCCACACACATGCAATAATTTGAAGGGGAAATAGAACCTGAAACAATCTGAAATACCCATATATTTATTGAGTCCTTTTTGGGATCCTGACAAAACAAGCTGGCATGGAAATCAATCAGTTAAGTATTTCCTGCTTGAAAGAGAGCAATACATGTACCTTCCTAAACCTAAGATCATCAGAGAGTTTCTTCTTTGATTACCCTTGTTAATTAAGAAGTGATTGGTACACCTATAAAGCATTACTGTATAGACTATAGCAAAGCCTTTGACTGCATAGATCATGAAAAGTTATCGAATGCACTTAAAGAAATGGGAGTGTCACTACATTTGATAGTCCTGATGAGGAATCTGTATTTAGAACAAAATAATAATAATCTTTATTTCTAACCTGCTTCTCTGTAGGACACAACTGTTAGAGTACAATATGGATAAACAAAGGTTCAGGCATACTATCACCCTATTTGATTAACTTGTACGCAGAAAGCATAAGAAGAGCAGGTGGACTCAGAAGAAGAAGGAGTGAAGGTAGGAGGAAGGAACATTAACAATCTAAGATATGTGGATGGCACCATAATACTAGCGGAAAACATTATAGACTTGAACCAATTACAATTGAAGAAGAAAATGCAAAGACAGGCTTACTGCTGACCATAAAGAAAACAAAAATAATGACCACAGAAGATCTACCTAAATTCAACCTAGATAATGAAGAAATCAAAACAGTTAAAGATTTCCTGTACCTTGGTTCAAATATTGACGAGAACAGAGATTGAATTCAAGTAATCTGAAGAAGACTAGGGATGAGAAGGGCAGCTATGAAAGAACAAGGTAAAATCCTAAATAGTAAACGGAGCACTAAAGTTAGAATCATCCAAATCATTATATACCCCATCACCATGTATGAATGTGAGAGCTGGACAGTGAAGGAAGAAAATCAATTCATTTGAGATGTGGCGCTGGAGAAGAATGCTGAGGATACTGTTGACAGCCAAAAAGCCAAGAGATCAAGTGTGAACTCTTCTTGGAAGCCAAGATGACTACACTGGGGCTGTCATACTTTGGCCATGTCATGAAAGGCATGACTCATTAGAAAAGATAATTATGCTATGAAAGGTGATTGTAGAAAGAGACGAAGTTGGTACACCTGATGGCTGGACTCAGTCAGGGCCTAAGCAGAGGATTGGGGGCTTGGAGATGTTTCATCCATGGGATTGCCATGTGTTGTGTCAATTTGAAGGCAGTTAACAACAACAGCAAGGTGGACTACACAGAGGAAGCCTGCACATTCTTTTTTGTTTTCCCCAGGGCTAGTTGGAGACTTTTTCTTTCAGGATTGTTTGTCAGTGTGCTCAATGTGAATGTTCACGGGTGTCAGGATTCAGTTTATATTTATTTCTCTTACGTTATAATTTCCTTTATTTTAAAAAATTGTTTCCTCTCTTACCCAATTGACCACTGAATGAACTTGCAGGATTTTGTTTTTTGTTTTTGTCCTGGTGAAAAGTGGGTGTGGGCTTCTCTAATGGAGCTTGAAGCTAAAACATAACTGCAGTTGATCTTTGGTCTTCTTTATAGTTTAACAGATCATAGAAATGTGTTCCTTACCATTCACTTATAACTAGAGGGCCACGTGCTGGGAATATTCTCTTCATTATTTCCTCCCCAGAACTCAGGGATGCCATTAAGTTAAATGAATCCTATTCATACATATTTAAGGGAAATGATTGGCACCCCCCACCCCAGCTTGATACTTGCTCCTTGGCATCTGTATTTAGAGCTGACATTTCAAGTCTCCCTTGTGTTTGCTTCTCTTATTTTGTCAGCTTTGTAGGTTTCCATAATTTAAGCATCTCACCCATTAATTGTTCACACTTGTGTAAACATGGCTCATTAGAAGGTAGCCTCTTTCAAAATCTTGTGACTTTGACAGTTGAGCTTCTAGAACTCAGGAATGGAAAAAGTGTGAATATATCCTTTTCCTCCACAACATTTGTTTTAAATATGGGTATGTAACTCTCTCCCCTTCCTGAAGCAAGTTACTGTAAAACAAATGTTGGAGCATGTATATGACTTAATAGTGTCCCTAAAGCAACCCTGTCACCGGTGTGTGTTTGTGTTTGTGTGTGTCTTAGTAAGATTTCTTTAGACGGGGTTTGCCTTTGCCTTTCTTTGAGGCAGAAAGAATGTGACTTTCCCAAAGTAACTCACTGGGTTTCATGGCTGAGCAGTTATTTGAACCCTGGTATCCAGAGTCATAATCCAATGCTCAAACCACTACACCATGCTGACTCTCTAGGTGACTTACAAAAATTGAAAGAAGTACAGATGAAAGCTCTTATCAGTAAACCCACAGTTAAAATCTAATCAAACTGTTGATAGAATTAAAAGCAATTTAAAAACATTTCCCAGTTCCCAAGGGCCTGCCAAACAAAAAAGTCTTCACTTGCAGCTAGAAGAGCCCCATGGGGAGTTCCAGTCTAGCATCTTAAGAAAGTGTGTCTGAGTGTGTAATGTAATATAAATATGATCCAGTCTTTTAAAACTACAGTGGTATCCTATTTATATCTTCCAAGATCTGATATAGTGAAAAGAAAATGTTTTGTTTGTTCATGCAAAAGTAACAAGAAAGTCATCGTAGAAACTGATGGTGTGTTCTGTTCATACTCTGTCACTAGCTGTATATTATCTAAGGACAGCCCAGTTTCTGTGCCCTTCTATTTCCCCTAGACACCATCCTGAAAACCTAAGGTAGGAGCTCTGTCAGGATGCACTACAGTGGTCTTGTATATTAGGTGAAGGAGTTATATGTGCCCCCCCCCCACAAGTTTTGTTGAACTGCAGTTCCCAGCAGCCCTAGCTAGTATAGGGTGAGCCAGCATTCCAGTGGTGAGGAGTGGTTGAGGTTCAAGAACATCTGGAGGGTCAGCCACACCATTCACACTCATGCTGTACATGGCCCTGTAAATAAGTGAACTAAGCTGTCAATGTAATGGGGCATGCATCCAACAGTAATGATTTAGTTGATAGAACAGAAGGAGACTCTTGTTAAGGCTAGAAGAATCTTGTTAAGTGTTTCTCACAATGTAGATGCTTGTGTGGATTTAATTTATATCTTAATCCCAAGACCAGTATGTGATTTAAAGCCCTTTCACACTACACTGTTACAGCACTGTGATTCCTCTTTAACTGCCCTAACTTTATCCTTTGGAATCCTGTGGTTTGTAATTCGGTGACCCACTAGAGCTTTCTGGCTAAAGATTTTAAATAACCCACCCTGAAAACCCTAGGATTCCATAGGATGTTGTTGTGACAGTTAAAGTGGAGTCATAGCCATTGTTGTATAGCAAGAAAGACCCCCTGATTTGGGAACAGTCTTAGCTAAGTCTTTTATCATCCATTTGATAGAGTTGTCTCAAGTTCTGAATTTTGTGAAATAATATTTTTAGAGTGGCCTTTTATCATGGATTTATAGATTTGACGTCTAACAAAGGGAATGTACTTCTCTGCCACTTCTCTGTAGTTCAAATATTAGTACTTCAGAGAAACTTTGCTTTGGTGGGCCCAGCCTTACATTAGGAGCTGAACAGGCCAGCATAAAGAGCCAGCTTCAGGGTGGCATGGTGCTATGGTGCCCACCTGCCCTAACTCAGCCCCCAAACCGATGTCATGCTGCCCACTTGCCCAGACAGTGGACAGCGTGGGAATACTCCAGTAGCACAGCAATTACATGATGTGCTGCAGGAGTGGAGAAGAGCTGCAGCGGTGGCGAAAGGGATGCCTTTATTCTGGCTCAAAAAGGAGCAGCATTTTGCTGTCCCTTTTTGCACTGGGAAAAGGCCAAATCAGGGCTGCGATGTGCAGTCATGTTCATTCATGAATTATGGATAATTTGTTTTCTGAGTGTTGGATTCAGACAGTGTTTGCTGAACAGAGGACCCAAGTCGCTTATTCATTTGGCTTGAGAGGCTGTGCATTTGTAGCCAAGAGGAAAAAATACATGACTAACTGTTGTATTCCCGCTCCCCCCCCCCCCAAAAAAAAGCTTTGTGGGATGTCAGTTGGGGGAATTCTCCCTATGTCCTATGTCTCTTGAGTTACTTTGTGTGTGTGTGTCTGTGCCTTCAAGTTGCCTGTTGATTTAATGGCGATCCTGTTCATAGGGTTTTCTTAGGCTCAACAAACATTGCTTTTTTGGGCAAGGTTCTGGAGTCTGGCCTCACAGCTCCAGGTGTTTCTCCATGAGATAGATTATCTAAATCCATTTCATTCTGGCTTCAGGCTTCATTATAGGTTGGAGAAAGCTTTGGTCACCTTGGTGATGTATGCAGGGAATTTTACAGGGGATTGTGTCCCTCCTGGTTCTGCTGGACCTCTCAGCGGCTTTTGATAGCATTGACCACTGGAATGGAACTTGGGGTCACTGTTATGCAGTGGTTCTGATATTTCTTGGAGGGGCAAACTCAGAAGGCAGTACTAGGGGGCTCCTGTGTGATGCTCTCATTGTTGGGCTGTTGGTTCTGTTTTTGTCCTCCATGCTATTTAACATCTATATGAAAATGAAGAGAGAGGTCATTCGGTGTTTTAGGGTGTGTTGTTGCCAGTATGCTTATGACACCCCACTCAACGTATCCTTCCATCTGATTTCAAGGAAGCTGCCTTGATACTCAACCAATCTCTGTTGTCAATAGTGGATTGGATGAGTGTAAACCAATAGAAACTTAATCCAGACAAGACAGAGGTTCATCTTGAGTGTTCTCCTAGACTGAGCCTGGATGCACAGGTTTCAGCGGTGGCCAGATGTGCAGTTGCACTGTTAAAACTAGTGCATCAGCTGCGCCTGTTCTTTGAGATGTCAAATATGTGTATGATGGCATATACCATGATTTTATACCATTTGGACAACTGTAAGACTGCCTTCGGAAACTGTTCAGAACTTTCAGCAGGTCCAAGATTCTGCAGCCAGAATGCTAACCAGGCCCAATAGTAGTAATAGATAGTAATCCTGTCCCAGCCAAGGATTTCCACTGCCCTGTCCCGGATTTGTCCTTTCTCACTTGCTGCCCCTCACTCCTGGAACCTTCTTCCCCCACATGCACGCCTCATCACTTCCCTAACCAGGTTCAAAACTGAGTTAAAGACTATATTGTTTAGAGAAGCTTTCCCAGATGTGTGACTTTGTCTGGCCCGTTTTCACTGTGCATTACGAAGCCGAGCCCTCTCTCTAGTCCATCTGCATTGGTCCAGGCCTCAGAGGGAGAGAAGAATCACCGGACCTGATACCCTTCCCCATCACCTTTCCCTTCTCCTCTTGTGTCGTGTCTTTTAGATTGTAAGCCTGAGGGCAGGGAACCGTCTAATTATAAGTTTATATGTACAGCACTGTGTAAACCTACAGCGCTATATAAATAAATAATAATAATAATAATAATAATAATATAACTCGCTTGTTAAAACAACTTCATTGGCTACCAGTTCATTTCGTGGCACAATTCATAGTGCTGGTCATGACTTATAAAGCCCTATACAGCTTAAGTCCAGACTATCTGAAAGATATTATATTCCCATATGAATCTGGAAGAGTTCTAAGACCTTCAGGGCAAGGCTTTTTTTTCAGCTATGCCACCATCACAGGATTGCTTGATGAGGACCCAAAAGAGAGCCATCACAGTGGCTGCTCCCATCCTCTGGAATTCCTTTCCATGAAAGGATAGGGTGTCTCCCCCCCCCCCCCCAGGCTTTCCTTTCACTGGCAGGCAAAGATCTTTTTTATTTAAGCAGGCTTTTGATATGTACACACTCCCAGGGAGGTTTCTTATTGGGGTTTGCAATTTATTAATTGTTTTACACTGTTTTAAATGCAATGATTTTAATTGTTTTAAAAATTATTGTTAGGTTTTAACTAATTTTCTTTGTGAGCTGCCTTAGGTCTCACTCCAGGAGAAAGGTGGCAAATAAATAAATAAATAAAATGTATGAAAGAAAATTCCTTAAGGTGCCACAGTGGGTGGACATATGGACCTGCATCATTTCTTTACAGATCTGGTGGGGAAACTTAACTTGTCAGGAAAAGAACTGTTCTTGTGAAACCTGTATAGGTATAGTTCAGTTAAGGTAGTATTTGTGTTGCTGGACATAATTTCTGTAACAGAAAATTTCGTACTAGAGGTAGAAATAACATGGAAAGAATAGAGATAGGTTCCTGCACCACACACACAAAAAAGAGCACTTCAGTATGTTTTACTCTAAGCAGAACTCAGAACTACTAGTATGCGCATGGGAAATGAAAAAACCTGGTTAGGTAAGCTTTGCATAAGCAGATAAAAACATGTTGAGCCTTCTATAAACCACTTGAAAGCTTCTTCCAAAATGCATCCAGAGATTTTTTTTCTTTCTTTCCCCAGTCTCTGCTTTAGTTATGATTTTCATTTTGATGAGTAAACTTATATTTCTATGCCTTTTTTACATGCTGGGGGTAGCTGGTGAGGCAAGAGAATTCATTTCCCCCTGTTTTCATGCATACTTAGAAAGGGATTCTAGAGGCAGCTGTTGTTACTTTGCTTGTTTTAGGGAGGCACTCACAGTTAGAGTAGGAGTTGAGCAGCAGTAACTGACTCTTTCCCAGCTCAAGTTTCATTGCACTGTTTACTGCAGTCATGTTGCTGCAATTTGGCAATTGAAAGTCTGTTATTCTAGTTCCTGACCAACCTCTCAGTTCCTGTGCTACTAAAATAAAATGTCTAACTAGATAAAGGACAAGGAGGAAAAGAAGTGGGGCTGGTGGGCAGAAAAAGACTTTGTAGGCCTTGTTCCCTCTGTTGTTTAAACTGGATCGTGATTCCAAATGATCCAGTTTAAACCACCATGGTTCCTACTTAATTTGAATCGCTGAAGCGATTCGGGAAGGGGGGGCATGGTTTTTACCCATTTTTACCCATTTAAACCACGTCAAAAAGATGCTGGTAAAATGGGGTGTTTTTTGGGCTGAATCGATTTATTTGGAAATAAATCGATTCAGCCCAAGTGGGAACCAGGCTGATACGAATCGGATTCGAATCCACCCTGGTTCCCACTGGCAGTGGGTTTCCCGCCCCCCTAGCCATATATGCCTGCTCCGTCCTCCCAGCCTACATCTCTCCTTCTCCTCCGGTATGCCTCAGTCTTCCTGGCCTGCCTCTCTCCTTCTGCCCCAGCCTCTCCTCTGCCCATGGTATGGCCAGGAGGGTGGAGAGAATCATGGCAGGGAAGCCGCAGTTGTTGATTTTTGCACCGATTCTTGAAACCAGTGCAAACGTAGTGGGAACCACTGTGTTTGCTTGACTGGTTTCAGGAATTGGTGGAGGAATTGAATCAAGAGGTAAGTGGGAATTAGGCCAAAGAAAGGAACTTCTTTGTGAGAGGCTTTGTAAACCGTGGTATGCCTTTATGTTCACTTCATGAAGTGTTAATGAAGCATTCCTTTCCACTTGATTTCCAGGATCTTGGTTGGTGCCCCAAAGGCAGATTCTAAATACAGTGCTTCACTTAAGACTCCAGGAGCTGTCTTTAAATGCCGTGTTCACACTAACCCTGATAGGAGGTGCACAGAATTGGACATGGGTCGAGGTAAATATGTGTACATCCTGTTTAAAGAATTAACAATCCATGATGGTGTAGATATTATGGGGAATGAATCATGCATGGGGAAAAGTGACAACTACTTTTTCTGTAACATGGGCCTGCCTTGCTGTTTCCTGTTGCTTCCTGAATATCCCTTCTGGTTTCCCTACAATGCTGTATTTATGGGTGGCTGTATATCCATGCTGCTGGATGTCTGCAGTCCCTTAAATCCCACTATGTCTGTGATAAAGACAGACAGGGCAGAATGTAATTCTTTTCACCCATGTCAGACCAACCACAAGACATAAGCTGCTCTTAGAAAATCATTTAGAAGTTGTTCTTCTTATCCAATAACTATCAGCTCAGTATTCATGTTATGCACATTTTTTCCTGAGCTGGCTGGCTATTTAGAGGCTTAAAAATTATCAGGGGCTTTTACCATCTTGGCTGGCTTGTTTGAACAATTGCTTTTATAATATCTTCCTATTAAGAGTATTTTGCTAACATGGATTCATCTTGAATTGACCAAATATAATAACAAGTGGTACAGTTCACTACAGCAGGATCACTATATCCACAGGGATTTGGTTTCATGACTGTCTTTGAATACCAAACCTCCCATAGATGTTCTAGTTGTCTGCCATTTTATATATTGTATAAGGACTTGAGTCCACTTACCATTTTATATACAGTGTAAGGACTCACTTGCTTACTTCCATAACCTGGCTGAGCAGTCCAAAGGCAGAAGTGGAGGCAGGGTCAGGGCCTGACTACCAGGTTTGCATTTTGGGGGCCTGTGAGGTGGCAAGCCCCTTGGAAGAGAGAAACATGAGCGGGTGCGAGGCTGTACAGTACTGTACTAATATGGCATAGGTTAGAAGGAGCAGCAGCAGCAGCTTTTACAAGCTTACCTGCCTATGGCGCTTTTGCCAGCCATGCATTGTCTGTGCTTTCTCTTTGTGAAGGTGCCACAGTCAGGCAGCTGTGCAAAGACTGCCACCACTGTGTGAAAACACTGCAGCCAGGCAACTCCACGTAGTACAGTCTGCCCCCCCATATGTGGGGGAATCCATTATGTTCCCCGCCCACATATGCCGAAAAGAGCGTATTCTCAAGCCCCATAGAAAATAATGGGGCATGTGCATGCGGCGCGCATGCTCATGGCGGCATGGGTATGCGCCCCATTATTTCTGCTGGGGCTTGCCTTCCGTGTAAGCTTAAAGCCGTGGAAGGCAAGCCTGCCCATGAGGAGGGCTGACTGTACCTTTATTTTACTACAGTAGGCTTTGTCCGTCTGGCTGCACCATCTTTGTGCAACCAGGGTACCAGCCAAACATTCATTACGCTTTCTCCTATTTGAAGGTGCTGCAGTCAGGCAGCTGCATAAAGACACCACCAAGTGAAGGCACCATAGCACGACAGTTGCACAGAACTGTGGTACCTTTGCCAAGCATCGGTGACTTTTGTGTAGCTGTCTGACTGCAGCACCTTTGCATGACTCAGACACCAGGCATGCATTCTTTTTGCTCTACACTTGCATGAAGATGATGCAGTTGACAACTATGCAAAGGCCATCAACACTGCACAACGGCCTTTGGGTGAAGGCTCTTTGTTCTGCATACAGAAGGCAGGTTCCGCTACTGTATTGCAGAGAGCAAGAGAGGAAAAGAGGGAAGTGAATGTCAGGGTGGAGAGGGGAGGTTGGGGCTCCTGGTGATGGCAGTGGTAGCACTGTACCATGCTGGCTTTCAAGAATGCAAAGTCATCTTTAACCCTGATTAAATAATCTCCTTTTCATTCTGGACCTTTGTTTCAGCCAGTGTTCCAGGAATGCCTTGTGGGAAGACATGCAAAGAGGACAGAGATGAGGAATGGATGGGTGTCAGTCTAGCAAGGCAACCAACAGCTGGAGGAAGTATTTTGGTAAGTTCCTAGTTCTCTTGGTATCACTGATGTGTGAAGGTGTGTGAATGAATGTGTTTTACCAATGACTGTGATGCCTTGCAGGTCCAGCTCAATTTGTAATAACTTCCTTTAAAGGGGAAGGCAAATTACATTCCAAGGACAAAGCAGAGGGCTCTTACACCTGGTTCTGCCAGCCCTGAGGGGTTTCCTTTTCAACGCGGTTATGGCTTTAGGACTTGGAACTGAATAAATGGCACTTTATGTTCCTATGAATGCATCTGCTCTCCTTCCCTTTTCCCCAACTTTTAAAAAAAATAATGTTACATGCGTAGCTGTTAAATGTGTGTGGATGAAGATCATAGTTACATGATACTTCATGACATAATTTTACTAAAAACTTTAAATTTATTTGTGCTACGTATTAGGTAAGTGACTACTGAAGGATACATATTTGTGTGGGTGGTCTGTATGAGGCCACTAGTTCAAATGCAGAAATCAACAGACATTTTTTTCCCCTGTATGAAAGTGCATTAGGAAAAACACACTAAAATAAATAATGGCTCATACTCAATAGCTGCCCCTGCTCAGGTTTGCCACATCATCAGTACTCATGATTCCTTTTCCCTTGTTACTTTTACAGAGGAATAAAGTGTGTTGCAAGGGACTGTGTGATCCTTTTAGGTGCCTCCTTAGAGTTCCATTCTCAGATTTCATCCTCTTCTTTCTCAAAATTAATCTCTGAGTGGAGTAAGTCTTTGTTTCAGGTATCTATTCTGCTGTTCTGTGAAAACTGTTGCTGCCTCTGGTATATGAGTAAAGCCTAAATGGTTTTCTCTGTGAGTGAGAATTTCAACCTAACTGAAATCCATTAATTTTTGTCCCCGAATTATAAAGAATATTTCATGCAAATGGAAGTCATTTTGATTAAGAGGATATGTATTAGTAATTTCTTTGGATTGACATGTCTTTTTTTCTAAGGCAAAGTCATTTAAATTGGCCAATAGAGACACAAGTGTGCTAATACTCTATTAAACTCTGGTTCTGTTAAGTATCAGTTTGGGACAGAAGGCAAAAAGGAAGGCTTGAGACTGATAAAGTGCTGACAGGATAAACCTAAAATACAATTTTGGAAAGTCTCTCACATTTTGAAATATCAACATGAGAATTAGTGTTTGTATTAATCTGAGTGTTTCAATAACATAACTGACGCTCCTTGTTCTTCCTATGCTAGAATGAGTTTTACAGTCCTATGACATGTGCTGGAAAAGTAACTAGGGACAGTGCATTAAGTCTTGGAGAAAAGCCACAAGCATTTTAATCTTTGCTCTTTTGAGCGCCTGCCCCATTTATCATACAATTTGTTCTTTCCCCGACCTCCTTCTTTTTCAAAATAAATGACATTTTAAAAACATTTTTTAAAAAGACAAATGACTAGTGGTGCACATCAATACGGGCATGGTTAGAAGTAAGACTTATTGAGTTTATTGTGTTTTATTCCTAAGTAAAGTAAGTATAGGCAAAACCCCCTCACTTCCTAATTTCATTGTAGCTTCTTCTACTTGGTGTTGGATTTTTGGATCACTCATTATGTTTATCACTTTCAGTATGTCCATTCATAATAAGAAAACTAGCTCACATCAAAGGGCCCGTTGGTTAAGAAAGGGCTGGGAACTGTGGAAGGCTAGGGGACCACATTGGCTTCTTAAGAGACCTTGGAAGGTGACATCCATCACTGCATCTGCACCAATAAAATGAAATGAAATGAAATAATTTTTATCCCCAAACACCTCTTGGGGGCATGGGGCATTTTTACCATGTTTGGTGGTCCAAAAAGGCCTCTTCTGGATATAACCTGGCCCAGAGGACCCACAAAATGAAGTTGGAATGCATCCCACACCTCTTGTTGACATCTTGAAGCATTTGGGGTCAAAAAATTTTAAACAAATTTTGACCCCTGGTGACCCAGGGATGGCTCTAAATGTAATGGAGATTCCTTCCACACATCCTTATAGTGCATTTGGAGCAAACAAAAAAATTTTTTACCCTCAGGGGCCACAAAAATGACCCTAGGAGATCAGCCTGAAGGCCACATTTTGCACACTCTTTGTTTAAGGATCTAGTGCAATGATTCCCAGCCTTTCCTCAGATGAAGATAAACATCCAGTATCCTTGATCATTGTCTGTGCTTGTTGAGCCTAAAATACCTTGACACCAAAGTTGTTGAACCACTGGCCCAGTGAATGGTCATGGGTATATCTGATCGTTCATAGTTGAGGCTACTTGAGTGTGGAGTTGGGCTTGTTTATCAACCCATACGAGATGGACTTTTGTGAAACAATGAGATAATTATCCATATTGTATAAAAATGCAAGACTAATCAGTTCTCTAGTCCTAGTTTACTGGCTTCTTTGTCATGCTTAAGGCATTTTTGCTGCTAATTGAATTCCCATGGGAGCTGGAGTATAGCTGTGCATGTGTGAAATGTGAGCCAGGAAATCCTTGGTTTACATCTTACTTTCAGCAAGAACTTGCCTTAGGTGACCAAATATCCCAGGCAGAGAGGTTGTACATGCCCCCCATGTGGCCTTAGCTGGTGGACCCCTGTGTTGCCATGTCAAATTTATGATAGTGAAAATACAAAAATTTAAATTATTTTGTTGGAACACCACTGATGCCCTCTAGAAGCATGGACTACATTTGAAGTGCCCCTATCACCATCAGCCATGACTAACGTTGATGCTGATTTTTTCTTCAAAGGTAATTTAAGCAGAAAGGAGGAATTTACTTCGGAAGACTAACATTGTCATTGGTTTTGACTATTGGAGGGACTGTAGCTTGGGGCAGAGCACACACTTTGCATCTGCTCAGGCTTAAGGAACCAGTAGCAGTTCATCTGAAAGACCGCTGCCTGAGATCCTGGAGCGTTGCTACTGGAAGAGCCAGAGCAGATAATATTGGGCTATATGGACAAATAATCCAGTTTTATCACATGAGGGAGATCAAGGGGTTAATTCAAAGATATCCCGGAGAAATTGCAAAATTACGTGACACTGTTTCACACAACATCACAAAAAACCTGCAGTTAAACTAGATTTAAAGGAGAATTAAGTGACGCAATTTCACATGACGTTGCGAAAAACCCGCAGTTAAACTAGATTTAAAGGAGGATTAATCCACACCTTTTCAAGTTCCGATCTCTACAGAAAGTGTAAATTCGAAATTGCTTTAATTGCGAAATCATGCATGAACATTAATTGCGAAATAACATTATTTCAATTTTAAATTCGCTTTAAATTTGCTTTAAATTTGTGAAGGCTCAAATTTGCTTTAACACCACTTCAGTGTCATTTTAACTTCGAACTTGGCCCCTAGTGTGATATACTCCTAAGATGCCCCTTATGTTCTGATGGGAGAGAACATAGTTTTCCAAGTCCCAAGAACCCTTAACTGGTATGATCATTGGCTGGGGCTTTCAGGGAGGTATAGTCCAAAAGGCAATTTTTTCCAAACTCTTCTTTCTTTACAACTTCGGAGTGGGGTTGTCTGTAGTCTGAGCCTGAGAGGGATGAGACACCTTCCTGGCAAAGTGAGGCAGACCACTAGCCACCACTGCTTCTAGTTCTACATTTCAGGTTGTATTTTCCCTCCTTCTCCTCCTTTGCTTCCTGCTTTTGTCTCAAATTTTCATTTCTAAATAATTCCCAGTGGTGCCCACAGAATGCTACAGATCTTCCCCATTGATAGCAGCCCTCAATACTCTTCCAGGAGAGTTTGAGTAATTTGTGCAGGCCATGACAGCTTTTACTAACTGTAGAAAATAAATATATAAATTAGGAATAACACTATTTCTAGCTTTTATTTACATTGCCATAATTTAAAGGGGCCTTTTGTTGCTATGATTTGTATCGGCTATAAATTTTCTTTGTATTCAGAATTCCTTCCTTCTTGCGACATGCTCTGTTCTCAGGTTTCCTTGGCGGACTTGCATAAAAGTTGGCCTTAATGCTTGTATGTCTGTAGGATACTGTCTTACATTAAATGTATATCTGCCTTTTGTATTCACAGTGGAAATGCTCTACGAGAGAAGCTATTTCCTGAACACTCTAGATATAAATATTTCATGATTAAAAAAAAAAGAGTCTGAATGCTGCCTGTGTAGGGAATTAAAACCATGACTGGGGCTGCTTAAAAGAGCAAATAACTGAGTTCATTTTCTTATGAGCTTCCTTACATACATCTGGCTGTCAAAGCTGAGTGCCATTATAAACATCCTTTGTAGAATTGCATTCCTTGTTCTGACATGGGCAAGCTTCACAAAGATGCTTAGGGCCAGCAAGCGGAAGTGAGAAACATCTTTATTCAGTAACAAACTGCATATACATTGCTGAGCAAAGCATGTTAAAAAGAAATGAATCTGCAGCATGTGTTCTGTGTTAATAACAACACCATAGGTGTTCAAGTATAACAACAAATGCTCTTAAAAGTGTTGCTTTTTGCAAATTACTCTAAAATAGATGAAAGAAGGAGCCTTTAAACCTTGCTGAAAATCCCGAGTTTTTTTTCCTCTTTGAAACTGAGATTGTTTTCCCCTCATTCCATATCTCCTCATAAGCCTGCCCAGATCCTGAGATCCTCAGGAGAAGCCTTTACAACTATGATTAGTGGAAATTTGCAATTGGGCCTTTTCTGTGAGTGCCCCTGGGTAGGCTCTAGAACTCTCTTCCTAGGAAGGATAGGGTGGCCACCTTCTTGCTGTTCTTGTGTCAGAAGGCAACGACTTTTTGATTCTGGTAGGCTTTTGAGAATGAAACATTTTAAAATAAAAGGCTTCAAAAGGTGTGTTGTGCTTTTAAAATTGTAATGCTTTAAATTGTTTTTTTTATTGTTAGTTTTAAACTTTTTAAAATATTTTAAATCGTAATTCCATTTTTGTATATTTTAATAATATTGTCCTTGGTTACAATATGTGAGCCACTTTCCTGGTTTTTGGAAACAAGCAGAGTATAAATAAAAAAACCAGTTGTTCTGAGTAGCTGCAGATTACACCGGGCCCAAGCTATTTTGCTGCCTGAGGCAAAGAACAAGATGGCAATTTAGGATGGAGGAACAAAAAACATACATACAGAACTGACCAGACTGGCAATTGAATTTTATTTCCAAGCTTCCTATGAGAGAGTACCCTCAGCCATCCCTGTTCTAGCTTATCTCCTCACGCTCTGTTGAAAGTAAAGCATTTACTTCCAGCAAAAGAATGGCCAAGAAACCCAGAAGAAATAGCTGAGAGGGAGCTGCCACTATCCTCACGCACCATCATCTGCCACCCAAGTTTCCACTGTGTTTAAATGGTAGGGCTGGCCTTGAAGGAGCAGTAAGCCACCCCAATTTCCGGAATAAGATATCATATAGGGTTGGGTTTCTTCAAAGCTTCCATATAAGCATCTTGAGAAAAAAGTCTGCCTTTGCTTTACACTACCCAGGGCTTGCATGTGTGGCATGTGGGAAACCACAGTTCCATTGTTCACATTGCATAGTGATCCAGCAGTCTATGTATTTTGGTTTTGCATGTGCTATTCTTCTGTACATTGGCAGGAGGAGTGAGAGAGACTTCTTGTTCATTAATGTGGTCAGTTGATCTCTGCCCAGTCACAAAAGATTCAAGAGGGTTCTTGATGTGTTCTGGATACAGTCATGTGCTGAAGGCCTGAGCAAGGAATTAAGGTCATGTTCTACCAAAGATAAACAGCTAGTGGCAGACAAGAGAAAGGAAAGCCATCCAGAGAGCTAATACGACGGGTTTTATTAACATTTTAATGATTACCTTTTTAAAAAATTGACAGAAAGTTTGTTTTGATTTGTAGTTGTTAACTTACCTCTATGTAGTCACTATCTAGATTTATACATATTTCCCAACATATCTTGACCCTCCAACTACCTGATATTGTAGAAGTCTTCAGATTGCACCTTACGAGGGGGTATTGTAATAATTATCACCTGGAAGTTATTATGGCATATTGATGAAATTTTGTCAGTGTCATCATTGGTCCCTAAGTGCTGAGAAAATCAGCTCATTGCGTCATTTATTTTTGTGGCTGGCTCTGCCAGAAGTGACTTCTTGTCAGGCGCAATCTGCAGACTTCTACAATAATAGTATTTGGAGGGTCAAGAAACACTGGGGAAAATGTGTAAATCTGGATGGTGACTACATAGAGATAAGTTAATAACTACAAATCAAAACAAACTTTCTGTCAATTTTTTTAAAGGTGATAATTAAAACTTTATGATACCCCCTCGTAAGAGAGTGAGGAATGTTATACACTTGCCATGGTGGAGAAGCCATGTATTCTGTGAATGCTGGAGCAGAAATGGCTACTGTTTCTCCTCAGCACCATTCCTTTTTCTTAGACGGCAGCATATCATTCCTCAAATCACCATGTAGTGTTTAGGTTTTATGGAAGATAACCTGTTGCCAGTGTTCAGAAATGAAAGAGACATTATTATTTCTGTTGCAGGCAGCAAATGCCTTCTGTCAACTCTGCTTGGAGTGGATGGATCCTTGAGAAATGACACTGCTACTCACTTTCATCTCTAGAAGTCCTCTCTGTCTTGACATCACTCTCTGTGTCATTTTGAAGTGAGATAACTAGGAAAGAGCAAGGGCTGAAGCAGCTGAGGAATTAGGAGGGCTGAAAAAGCAGAGGAGAATGCTTCAGCTGAATATGGATTAATTGTAGCCACCTATTTTATAAGGTGGAGAATTTGGGTATATAATGATGTAATTTTTATTTTTAAAGTTTAATGTTCATTGTAAAAGTTTAGTTGTGATCTGAATCTGTAGATTAGAAAATATATGTTGCTGATGGGCAATTGTTGCTGTTTTATACAAGCAAAGATAATTTATCTTGCCTTACTGTTGTCTTTGTCCAAAGAGAGTTTGAAGTTTAGTGATGCCCCACACATTTCTGAAGAATCTTTGAATGGAGATGTTAGTTGGAATTATTTTCCAGTATGGAAATAATGCATTAATTCTTCCACTTTCACCTTTTTGAAAGAAATGAAACAACAGTATGTTCCAGCCATTGATATACTGCAGCCAAGTGTGAAAAATTATTTTTTTTCTACTTGTTCATCTCAGGCCTGTGCACACCGTTGGAAAAACATCTATTATGAGGCAGAGTACATACTTCCACATGGCTTTTGTAACATCATCCCACCTAATCTGGGGCCCAATGGTAAAAAGTTATTGCCCTGCTATGAAGGTAAGAAAGATTTTTTCTTTCTATTTTTGATTACTTTCTTTTATGACTTGTGAATGGAGATGCTCACCATTCACTTCCCCATAGTGGCTATGGTGATACACTATATGTTTCAATAAACTGCCTTCCATATGTGAATATGAATGACATCTGGATCCCTAAGATTAGCCAAAATATCAATAGTGTCCATGTGACAAATGGAAACAATATAACTAGAGAAGAAATTGTTCTAGAGGGTCATTCTGCAGATGTCAAATGGGGTGGAAATATCGGAAGATATATTTATCATTTTTATTTATTTATTTATTTATTTAATTTTTATGCCTCTTTTCTCCTATAAAAAGGGACTCACAAATTTTTTTTCAAAAACTCTACAGTAAAAATTTAAAAAGTTAAAATCATCTAATCAACATAGTGTAAAATTAACATTAAAAACATACAAAAAAATCAAAACATAAATAAAACACACACCCCATATAAAAACACCCTGTCACAATTATTATGTTAAAATGCATGTGTAAATAAAAACATTTTTGCTTGCTAGCAAAAGGCAAGGAAGGAGGTGGCGAGTCTAGCCTCCCATGGAAGGGAGTTCCAGAGGGTGGGAGCAGCCACTGAGAAGGCTCTCTCCCGTGTCTTCAGCGAGTGAGCCTGGGATGATGATGGGAGTGAGAAAAAGCCTTCCCCTGGAGATCTTAGGGCTCTAGCAGGTTTGTATGGGGAAATATGGTCTCTCAGTTACTCTGGACCTAAGCTGGGTAGGGCTTTATATGTCATAACAAACACTTTGAATTGTGGCCGGAAATGAATTGGTAGCGAGTGAAGCTGTTTCAACAAAGGAATTATATGCAACGTATAAGTGGCCACAGTCAGCATTCTGGCCACAGCATTCTGGATCTGTTGAAGTTTCTGGAGAGTTTCCAAAGGCAGCCCATGTAGAGTGTGTTACAGTAGTCCAAATGGGATATTATCAAGGCACATATCGTTTTAGGCAGATCTGATGTCTCAAGGAATGGGTGCAGCTGGCACACTAGTTTTAGCTGTGCAACTGTATTCCTGGCCACTGTGGAGGCCTGGGCATCCAGGCTCAGAGTTGAGTTCAGGAGCACAAACTGCAAGCCTGAGATTTCATGGGGAGTGTAACCCCATTCAGTACAGGCAGAGTCCCTATTCCCTGATCTGAGCTGCTACTATCTGGCTGACTAGGAGCATCTCTGTCTTGTCTGGATTAAGTTTCAATTTGTTTGCCTGTATCTAGTCCATCACTGACAGTAGACATTGGTTCAGTACAGAAACAGCTTCCTTGGAGTCAGCTGGAAAGGAGAGAGAGAGTTGGGCATCATCAGCATACTGGTGACACCACACCCAAAATCTCCAAATGATTTCTCCCAGATATTAAATAACATGGGATATAGAACAGAACCCTGAGGGATCCCACAGGCAAGTGGCCAGGGAATTGAACAGGAATTCCCCAACATCACCTTCAGAGTTTGGCCCTCAAGGAAAGACTGGAACCACTGTGTAACAGTGTCCCCAAGTCCCATCCCAGAGAGGTGGCCCAGAAGGATATCATGGTCGAAAGTTGGAGAGATCCAGCAGGACCAAAATGGGCACACACCCCCTGTCCAGTTCCTTGCATTGATCATCCATCAAAGCGACAAAATGTCTCTGTCCCATAGCCAGGTCTGAAGCCAGATTGAAATGGATCTAGATAATCCATCTCATCCATCTGTCTTTTTAAGGCTGCAGTCCTGTAAATCCCCATGTGGGAATAAGTTCTATTGGGCTCAGTAAATCTTACCTCCTATTAGACATGTGAGTTATTCTGTTGTTACTCTGTTTTGAGTAGTGGCACCCACTAAAGTTGGTGTCATCGCAGTGCAGTTGATGTTATCGCAGTGCTGCTCATGGTGTCACCCCCATGGTCACACCTCTCACTGGCCAGAAAGCAGAGGGGCAGCTGTTAAGACAGTTGGAGAACCCACAGGCATACACATGGCATCACATAGCCCCACCATTGCCCATGCTAAGCTTCTCCATTGCAAGAACATGTGTTGGGCTGCAGAGAAGCTTTCCCCCTGCAAAAAATTCCCCTTCCTCCACATTCCTGGCTTGCTACTTACCAAGTGCCACTCTTGGGGATACATGACAAGCCCAGCCAGGGTGAGGAGGGTGAGCATGGTGGATCCTTCTCCTGTTTCTCCTCCTGTCAAGCAAGAGCAGCCACAGTGGGAGCTAGCAAGACAAAGGTGGCAGAGGCCAGCCCAGAGGTGCCTCAGTATTGGTCAAAGTCTCCTTGGGTTTCCTCAGGTGCTGCTGCAGCCTTCCTCATGGTGTCATCTGGTGTCATCTGTATAGTGTGCATTTCCTGTATCCTGCTAATAGCTCCATTGTTGTTGAGAAGCCTTCTGTCTTTTCAAACATGGGGCTCCACATATATTTGCAGACCTGTTACTTACTGTTCCCCCCCTCCCAATAAGTTTGTGTGGTGATGGGCTGCTATCTGCCACCTAACGTAGGTCAGGCAATAGTTGGGTACTGATGTATAGACTAAAGGCCATTGTTTTCTCTTCTACCTGAAAATCTCTCCCACAAGGGCTCCATTGACTTGCTTCTCTCTTTCTTAGCTCAAAGGCCATTTCCAAGGTTAGTAGCCCAACCTGCCCCAACTTGCTGCCCCATTGATACCAAGATGTTGTTGGGACTCACCTACCATCTTCTCATTCAGAATAACCATACTGTCTTGAGAATGGTGGGAGTTTTAGTCCAATACATCCAGAATACACTAGCCTATGAAGAAAACTATTGTGCTTGATCTGCAAGGAAAATGATTAAACCTGAGTAACCTGACATTTTAGTATTCATCCTTCATCACTTTCTATTCCTTCCCTCCTGCTGCTTCAGTTAATTTGTTTCTCTGTAATGTTGCAGGCTATATTTCAGAGGAAGGAACTGAAAAAAAATCACCTCTGAATATATTCCTTGCCTATGATATTAACAGGGTCACCTTAAGTCCACGGGCAGCTTGAAGGAACACACTTACACATATGTCAGACTTTTCATGGAGCATAGTGCTATCTTTTATTAAAGTAACTCTAAAATCTCATGTACATTCATAGTACCATAGGACTGTATTTGATCCTTTCTTTCTGAACCACATTGTATGACATGGTGTTATCTTATTGTATCCTTATGGTATTCTCCTCATATGAGATAGGCTAGTGTGCTCCATGTTGTTGTTGTTAACTGCTCTCAGTTGACCCTGACTCACCCTGTGGGTGAGACATCTCCAGCTCCATCCTCCACTGCTCTGTTAGGTCCTGTAGATTCAGGCCTGTGGCCTCTCTGATTGAGTCTATCCATTTGGTGTGTGGTCTTCTTCTCTTTTTACTACTTTCTATCTTTCCTAGCATTATTCTCTTCCCTAATGAGTTGTGCCTTCTCATGATATGCCCAAAGTATGAAAGCCTCAATTTGATCTTCTTGGCTTCCAGGATTGACCATTTGTTTGTCTTTTTTTCCCTTTGTCCTCAGCACTCTTCTCCAGCACCACATCACAAATAAGTTGATTTTCTTCTTACCTGCTTTCTTCACTGCCCAGCTCTTACACCCATACATGGTGATGAAGAATATAATGGTCTGGACAATTCTAACTTTAGTGCTCAGTTGTATATCTTTACTAGCTTCCCTTCCAAGTCCTCTTCTTATTTCTTGGCGGCAATCTCCATTCTGCTCAATGTTTGATCCAAGGTCCAGGAAATCTTTAACTATTTTGATTTCCTCATTATCTAGATTGAATTTATGTAGATCTTCCATATTTTTTTTATGTTCAGCAGCAAACTTTCTTCTTTACCTTCATTAGTAATTGTTCCAAGTCCATGATTATTATTAATATTAATGTTTTATTTATACCCTGCTCTTTAGCCGAGGTTATCAGAGCGGCTTACAATTTGTTAAACAAACAAGCTTCAATTATATACCACTTCATACTGCCTAAGCAGTGTCTAAGTGGTTTACAACTGTAAACTACATGCCCCCAACAATCTGGGTATTCATTTTAGCGACCTCGGAAGGATGCAAGCCTGAGTCAAGCTTGAGCCCTTTTGCTGGTCTTGAACTTGCAACCTTATGGTTTTGAGTGAGTGGCTGCAGTACAGGCATTTAACCACTGCGCCACCAGGGCTCTATGTTTTATGCTTGTACAGTCCACCCTCACCTTATGCAAGGGATCTGTTCCGCCCCCCCCCCCTGCGTAAGGCAAATTATGCGTACGATCATTTGAATGGGGTGCACCCCCATGGCATGCGCCCCATTCACCATATTAGGGCTCACCGTCCACATGACCTTATGTCTGCATGTGGTGAGTCCGTGTATGGCACGGGCAAGCTGTAGTATGGTGTTATCTGCATATCTTGTTGATGTTCCTCCTTTCTGTCTTTATTCCAGCTCCTTCTAAGTCTATGGGGCAGAACAGACCACCACAAAAGGGCAGGCTGGGGCCACCCTGGTGCTGCTCGGTCTGGAGTCGCAGAAACCACACACCTTGGCCTCAATCTGCCCTGGAGCCAGCTCAAATAAGAGTGGATCTTTTCTGGGTCAGCAAAAAGCTGCCTTAGTTGCCCCAGGCGCAACCCAGGATGGCTTCAAGCTGCTCCATTGCTGTGCAGCCTATAAATGCCATGCTCCTGGGGTATTTTGAAGTTGCCCATGTCTGATTGGCCAGGGCAGCTTCTAGGTGTCTTGGGGTATGTGGCATCTAAACACCATTCTTCCAAGCTGCGTGAAAGCCAGCTTTACTGGCCAGTGTGTTCTGGCCCTATACCTTCTCTTTGTTTGATATTTTCTGTGTACAAGTTGAACATATTGGGTAACAAAATGCAGCTTTGCTTGACCCCAGTTTCTCTATATTCTGTTCTAATAGTAGCTTCTTATACTAAGTATAGATTTCTTATCATGATTATCAAATGTAGTTGCACTCCAATTACCTTAAGACCTATCCATAGCTTTTTGTGAACTGTGCCATAAAAGGCTTTGCTATATAATCTCTAAAGCACATGCTGATTTTCTTTTGAAATTCCAGAGCATGCTCTATAACCATCATATATTTGCAATATTGTCCCTTGTGCCTCTGTCTTTCCTGAACTCCAGTTGCACCTCTGGGATTTCTGTGTCCATATATGATTGCAGTCTGTGTTGCAGAATTTTGAGCATAATCTTTTATGTTCTTCTTATCATAGAATATCCTGGCCTTTGGTTTGAACTTCCCTTTAAGTTCCTAGAAGACGTCTCTTGTGGAAGAGGTCTCTCATTCTTCCTTTTAAAAATTGTCTTCTATTTCTCTGTCTTGATTATTCTAGTAGTCCTCATTATATTTGCATGCACTAGACACTGAACAGTTGCATTCATGCTTCTGGTTTTGTTCCTGTCTCCCTTTTCTTTTGCTTCTCTCCTTTCATTAACTGCTTAAGTGTTTCATCTGTTATCCAGTTTTTCTTTCTTTTTGGCCACCGATGGTATCTTTATTAATTCTTCCTTGATTATGTCCTTCACTTCTCATCATAGTTCTTCTAGTTCCTAATTAATTATGCTTAATAGTTCAAATCTACTTCTTACATTGTCTGAAAATTCTGTTGAGATATTGTTCAGATCATACTTTGGTATGATGACTTTTTGCTTTCTTCAGCTTTACTCTAATTTTTGATATATGTAGTTCATGATCTGTACCATAGTCAGCACTTGGTCTAGTTTTGGTGACAGGAATAAAATTTCTTATCTTCTGTTTCCAATTATATAGTCTGTTTTATTTTTGTAGTGATGATCTGGTGATGCCCACGTGTATAGTCTTCTCTGTGTTTATATACAATGAATAGATGGCTGGCCTCATAAATTTCTATCAGTCACTCTCCTACTTCATTTTTTATGCTTAGTCTGAATTCTCCTACTGTTTTTATTCTTCTTTGCTGCCTGCTTTTGCATTCTAGTTGAAGTTAGTTTGAATTCTTGCATTGGTGTATTGTCAATTTCTTCCAGGACACCTTCATATATTCTTCATAGAATGTGCTATATGAGATGTAAATCCAGCTTTCCCCACAGCTAGACAAAATTGTCTACACTATCCACATTCTGTTGTTCTGACAGGTTTCTTGTAGTGCTACTCCACCAAATAGAGGTCACAATTGGGTTGGATGCCAAGACTTAGATGCTAAGTGTAGATGCTGAGACAGTGTAGTTTTTAATGGGAGCATTTCTTTTCACTTTTGTGGTCATTATTCAGTGACTCCCTTCCACAGCAAGGTTGAATGTGTGTGTCAGTGAGTGAAGTTTACCAGATTTGATTTAGTTAGAGCATAGATCTTAATTGGTTAATCAAATAGATTTATACTGTATTCTGTTTTCTATGGGAAAGGCATGAGTGAGCCTCACCGTATGTGTTGATTTTCTAGATACTGAGTTTCTGAATTTCAGAAATAGTGGAGACAGAGTGAGCACTCACAACAAAACTTATAAAGATCTGAGTTAAATTGGATTTTGTAGCTTGTGACTCATGGTTTTGTCTGCCCTTCTCTCTCCTGTGTAACAACTGACTAACTAGAGAAAAAAAAAATTAAAAATAGAAAGAAAAAAAACCCCACACACCCCAGCCTTTTAAGAAAAGAATGAAAACACCGTTATGTGTCTGGAAACTGTAACTGTTAGTGCTTCAGAGCATTAACAAAGTGTTTGCAGACTTAACAACTGGGGTGTGTGTGTGTGGTGGTGGGGGGAATTGTCTGGTTTTGGTTCCATCTTTGGCCCCACAGCTCCAGCTCATCTGTAATAAAATGAAAGGAAGCCATAAAATTCCTCCCACTTCGAAGATTGGCTTGGATTGGTTTTTTCCCTTTCTGTTGGCAGGACTGGTCTTGAAGGACTGAGAGTGTCATACAGGCCATAGCATGTGTGTTTTTGTTTCTTGTGCAGAAATCCTAAATAGAGGCTGTTGCCTGCCTGTGTGAATGTGGCATTCTGTGTGTGTGTGTGTGTGCGCGCGTGCGTGGAGGTGGCAGATATTTATCTTTCTTCTTTCTTTCTTTCTTTTTTTTTTTTGAGCAAAAATATCTCAGCAACCAGATATCAGCCAGGAATTGGCATAAAAATAGAAGTTTGTGGACCTAAAAGCCATGAGGCAGCCAGCATAGAATTGGTTGTTCTGGTGTAGCTGATTGTGTTCCAAATAGGGCTGAAAATTGGGGATTCGTTGGGCTGGTGTGTCAGCTGCCAAGTTGCATTGTCACAGTGGGTGACTGAGTTTGCTTTTCATGAACTCTGTAACTCACATCTTTTAAAGGCAGTTAATTAGCTTAGTCTGCCTCTAAAGAGATGGCTAAACTCCAATGCTCTGAAGGAGTCATGACTTGATAGGGATCCTCCCTTCCTAGAATAATCTTTTTAAATGTACCCTCCAGGAAGAAACAATGAAATTTTTGGCTGGAAGTCTGCAGCTTTTGAGAAAGGATGAATGGAAATTGAGGGTGGGATAGTAACAGAACAGGATGCAGAACAGTGATCCAGTATTTACTGGACGCAAGCTTTTGAGCTAGCCAGATCTGGGTTAACTTTTCCTTGTGAACAAAAAAGCTACAGGTTTGTATAAGAAACAGTTTTTATGGTATGTGAATGATGGAAGAATTCTTGCACTAGTGAGTAAGATTTAAAAAGGATATGTCTTTCTGTCTATCATGATAATCCTGTTAATTTTTCTCTTGTGAATATGTGTGTACTGCTTTCCCCAAATTTAGGACACTCTTTGTGTCCACCTTCCCATTGCTGTCCTATGTTGTTGCTGCATTACCCTAGCAATGTGAAGGTGTGTAGCCTAGCGGCATTTTTTTCAACAGCTATACTCCTATGATTTTGTCTTCAAGACATGGCACCCATTACTGTGGATGTGTAGTGGAAGTACACATTTTTTTCACTTGGTTTTTCCATGTGGAATTTTCCCAGTATCTTATCATAGACTGGACACACCAGCTTGTTATGAAGTGTGAACTTTGTTATGGAACATACATATCTGATCAATAAGAAAATATTTCCCCCTCCTTCTGCCATGGGGTCTTGCTGCACAGTGGGTTCTGTTGCCAAAAGGGTTGTGTGGGGTCTCTTGGAGAGGTTGAAATCTGAAGCTGGTATTTAGTAAGAAACCTTTTGCTCTGCAGTTATTTTTGGCTACACCTCTGATAATGGACAATGGATAATGTTCAAGTCTGAAATGTTTGGGGGAACCAAAGGCTCACCATCCTTTGTCTAGCAGTAATTGAAAGTAGATCTGGGGAAGAAGGAAAACCAAGATGGACAGAAACAGATCAAAAAGAGAATAGCAAAGAATATCTTAGGCAGCCATGGTATCAGCAATTCCTAGCTGACACCTTGTCTGATTAAACATCTCAGCACACAAAGAGGGAAAGTATGATATGACACAGATTGTCCATATAATCTGACTACCTGCTGTTTAGGGTATGTGGAAGTCTATTATATTTTTGAATATTCCCCAAAATGGCAAAAGAGAAAAGTGGGCCAAGCTGTACACTTACCGGTCTTCTAGACTAGGCAACTGTCTAAGGCATTACTCTCATAAATCAAAGGAGCCTTGTTAGTAATGAGTGTTTGAACTCATACTGAGAACTTTTTAATCTTATCCACACCTTTGTGCCCAGATTGGTACAAATTGGGACCAGGGTATTGGTTTCATTGCTTCCTGTCTCCTTATTGTCATCTCATGCACAGTTCTCTCCTCACACTTACCTTTCACAAAGAGCCATACTATAGTGTTCCATCTATACTATGTGTATTCATAGTAGTGTTCCGTTTATACTGGAACACAGATTTTGGAAGAACTTTCTTATCATGGGAGGTGCTGAATTTGGTGGAGACACAGGCTAAATTTCTACAGTTTTGTGTGTCCCTAACAGCTTTTGAACACCAAGAGATCAGACGTCGTTACTACAAACACACAAAACACATACAGAACTACTATTGTAAGAAAAGAAACCCTGGGATTTTATACACTGAACTTATAAAAGCTGGGGGGGGGGGGGAAGAGGAGGAGTGGGGGGGACAAAAACAAAATAAGGGTAAAGGGTAGGACTTCTTTCCATCCTCTTCTCCTCCTCCTGAGTTAATTGAGTGCAAATTACTTTTGTAGTCTCAACTTAGATTGCAGCAATTTAAGAAAGCTGAGTGGAAGGATGGGAGAAGCAAAGAGAAACTGGGACATTTTAAAAGCAGCTGAGAGAGTGGGACAGTAGAGAATTGACTGGGTTTGTCCCAGCCAAAATAAACAGTTGGAGGGTGTGACATATTCACATATAAGTCACACTTACATGCTTATTAGTCATTAACAAGATGCCACAATATGTGCCAAAGTTAGATCCAAAAGTGTATGGTTTGGCAAGATTTACACACAGTTCATCCAGTGGGGTAGGAAGAATGCAAATAGGCCTGTGGCACATTCCTAATATCACCCATGATTAGAAGGTAAGAACATTTCATCTGGCATGGGGTCCTAAGCAATTCATCCCAAATGCTACCTAGTGGCCTTTTCCTCTTTCTCCACAGTTTATATAAAGAAAAAAAAAAGAATGTAACTGAAGATATTTAACCAGAACAGTGCCTTGTGATAAATTTGTGTAAAGTTGTTGCATAGATTCACAGGTCATAGAATCTTAGAATCATAGAGGTGGAAGAGACCACAAGGGCCATCCAGGCCAACCCCCTGCCATGCAGGAAATCTCAATCAAAGCATACCCGACAAATAACCATCCTCCGCTGAGCACAAGAAAATCCAAGAGTCATTATACTTGAAAGGAGAAGTCATAAATGTGAATAATTATGCTTCTGAAATACCTGTTTCTTATGGGTTTCCCTGTTTGCTCTCTGCTCTGATGGTGCAGAATATCTTGAAATGCATAAAACTGCTAAGGAAGGCAGCAGTGGGCAACTGTATGGGAGTGGATGCCCATCTTTATCTACACACTTTTCCTCCACGCTTGTGGCATTGTGGAAGTGATGTCACATCACTTCCATTGTCATGTGTAGCCAAAACTAGATGTACAGGTGAGGTGAGGTTCTGCAATGGTTGGAGAAGCCTAACTGCAGCATTTATGGGTGGTTTCTGCCATTTTGAATCATTGTCAGGCAAAACAACCACAACAGCAATGAAACTGAAATCTGCCCTGGACTTGAAGCTGTTTTTGGTGGAGGAGAAGGGGGCCTTTGGGAATCTGAAAAACTGCAATTTGAGGGCACACTTTCCAAATCTCTGAAGTAAAGGGGATAAGATTAGAAACTGAGAAATTAGATTTTGTTCTTTGATACAGTCTGACTACACGGGAAACAGACACCATCCAAAATGACCTTGTGAGCAACATTCTGCCTCAAAACATCCGGGAAAAAAATTCTGAACAGACTACCACATTCCTCCATCTCCACTCCAGATAAAATGCCTTTCGTTTTCATAAGCAGATTAAAAATGGCTCTTTGGAAAGTTTGCTTAACTGTAGAAATACTTCATTACATGGCTTAGTTGAAATATGCTGGAGGTCCTGGTTGAGTTGCCCATTTTCCCCAGTATAATTTCATAGTTCCCCTGTGACTTGCACTTTGTTATTTAAAAAAATATTGTTACTGGGCTGCTTAAAGGGCAGTCTTGACACAAAACAATTGTTGCTTTCTTCCTTTGTTTTGTCAAAGCAGCTTTGAATGCAATATGGATAGTAGAATGGGCAGAAAGTGCTAAATGTAATGTGTGTGTATTGGCAGACAGATTCTAAATTTTGGTTCTGTTCATATGAGAAGGGATGGAAATCACTAGTCGTAACACTTCCTTGCTCTCTACATCATTGTTTTGTCCAGACCTTTTCACTCTTGTTTTTCCTGTTATATACATCTGGCAATAGTTCTTAAAGTAAACTGGTATCACGTAGTCTGCAATGTATATATGTCTACTAGTGAACTGAATTATGGGGGAAAATCTTGGAATTCATTTGTATCCTAAGTATTCTCTCAACATTGAGTGCTGATGGTGTATTGGGGGGGGGTGTCATTATTTTTTGTGATCAGACAGCTCTGTGCTACACATGTGTGACATCTGTGTCTCTGCATTACTAATATGCAGCTGTGTAACTTCTTGTGAAGCTGTGACAGTCAGAACCTGCCTTGTATTGAGGAGCTCTATGTATGTAAATTAGCATGCACGTAGGGGCCTATTCAGGTATGTGTTGAATGTGAAAGTGACAGGGCATGATCCCTGGTTATGACAGTGTTAAGGAGGAGGGCTAGTCTGGGCCTCTCTGTCAAGCACCTCTTATTCTTTCCCTGAACAGTTGGGACACATTACTCATGATTTTCCCCCTTACCATTTATAAGGTTTTTTTTTTTGGGGGGGGGGGGGAAAGGACAGTTCCCCACTTAGGATTGATAAGAGAACAGCATAAAACTAGAAAAATTTAATGTGAAAATTGCTTACAAAAATGTCACCTGAAAGTAACGAAAAGTAAAATTGAAAGTAACTAGAAACCATTACTCATTACACCAATAAAATGATGTTGGTATTACTTACTACATTGCTTTTGAACTGGGGCTTCATTGTTTCCTTGTGACCCAAAAGTACTGTAGCTAGTTTTCTTACTTAAACACACATTGCTTCCAAGCTCTGAGAGTTGACAACAGTTGGGTAATAATAGTACTGTCTTATCCTCATTCTATGCTCATTCTATTGCGTTAGTGGTCACAATGAGATTGCTTAATTTTCATGGCATGGACAACCTCAGTCCATTCTCTATCACCACATAATTCATACTGTTTTTGCAGTCTGGTAGGCCATAAGAATGAAATCTTGATGTTTATGAAATGAATAGGGCTTTCTTTAATTTGCTTTAAAGTGAATGCACAAGTCTGCCCAATACAAAAGGGTCTTTATATTTGTTAGAAGTGGTGGCAAGTCCAGTTTATCTCTTCCTTGCTGGTAGAGAGCTTCTCCAGTGAGGTTTATTATTAAGTTCTTGTGGTGTGTCAAACCATGAGGAATACATTTGGTTCTGAAGAGGCAATCTACGAAAGGATTCTGTGTACATTCCTTGTAATTTAGCAATGGGTTGGTGGTTGGCTGTTCCGGAGTGTTACCAGGCTACACATTGGGTGTTTTTAACAACCAAAGCACTCTGCTCTATTTTTTTAAACAAAAAACCCTGAAATCCCAGTTATCCTTGAGAACATGTTGCAAATAGCAGGAAGTGGGATTCCCTCTCCCCACAAGTGATACATTAATTTCTTTTCTGGAGATTTCAGAGTGAAGCCCAGAAGGGACAGAATCATACAACTCTGGAACACTGAAAGAATCTAGAATTTTAAGGGGATGTTTGCACTTTAAATATAAACAGTTTCACCTTGGCAGAACCTTGGTTTCATTTTGTCCAGGGAAAATCTGGGAATTATAGTTTTGCAAGAGTACAAAAATGTCTTTACAGTATTTCCTACTTAGATCTGTCTTCTTGATAACCCTCAGTTCTCCAGGACCTCTTTGGAGGAACAACCTTTAAGCAAGGTTTAAATTTGGTTTAAATTCGTACAGTAGATTTACTCTGAGTTTTTGTATTTCTCCCTGCCCTCAGACTCACAACCTAATAAATGTACTAAAAGCATGGGGGGAAGGTTAGGGAGAGAGAAGAGGAAAACAAGGCTTGGAGCAGGCTTCATAGAGTGATCTTCAGTTCTAGTAGGTGTCCTAGCTAGAAGGAAAGTCAAAGTAACCCCCTGGCAGCTTTCTCTTGTCTGGTAAATGTCAGAGTCCAGGTTGACTTGCCCCTCTGTTCTCACTACTTCCTGGGAACAAAGGGCAAACCTAGGAAAAGTTTCTTTTTTTGTATGAAAATTTCAGGAATCTGCCAGCCAGCATGGCTAGCAGTCACTTCCTAGTGGTGCTTGGCCACTAGGCCAGAATGTGCCCTTCTGCTTTCCAGTCATAGGGCAGATATCAATAGGAGCTGAGCTTGAAAAGAATGGTGAAACAAACTACAGTAGTTATTATGGTCATTATTTGGTTGTTTTTTTTAAAAAAATAGGTACATTAGATTGTAATTTTCTTGCATTTGCTCCTGATGGTATATCACACATGTATATTAAAGGTAAGCTTTATGACGGGTAGAATGGGCAGCACGTGGCTCTGCTGAAGAGACAATATAGTCATTCAGAGTTGCAGAGCCTAGTCCAGGAGGGAAAATAACATTTATATTAGGAACAGAGAGGTGAGATATGAACTCTGGGAGAGATATTTGGAGTAGGGATGTAGTTCTTTAATAAATTTCTTGTTGAAGAAAGCCAGGAAATATTTTGGCAAGGTTTTTCTTGCTGCCAGAAGGTCTTCAGAAACCATGCTGACTTTGAAGCCTGGTTGTAATGTATGACTTATTTTGTGCGAAGTTTGCACATGATTCTTTTGCACAGAAAGCAGCATTTTCTGCACAGGAAACATCATTTTCTGTTCAGAAGATGATATTCCTATGTGGAAGTATTTTTTGTGCAGAAAAAAATGAAAATCACCCATGTGCCAATTCAGCACAGAATAATTCTAAAATTACAGTATTTTCAGTGTGGAAAGCAGCTTTTTCTGCACAGGAAAAATATTCCTGCATAGAAATATGATTTTTTTTTGCTCCAAAAATCCTGTTATCTTTGCAAAACAACCAATACAAATTTTGTGCAGAATAAGTTTCAGACTACAAAAATTATCATCAGGCAGAATTCTTCTCAAGAGTTTTTGTGAATACTCAATAAACATGTTTTTCAACAATTTTGTGAATATTTTTGAATATTCTTTCCACCCCTACATTGGAGTGCTCAACCTTGCCTCAGATGATGCTAAGGCTCTGTTCACACTACCAAAACAATCCTGGGTGAATCCAGATTGAATCCTTGTTTTTCACACACATTCCGAATGCACTTGATACACTTTTGGGGGGAGGGGACTATCAAAACCCCCACTTAACCTGAGATATTCGATACTGAGTCTTTTCCTTAGTTTTCCTGAAAGATTTGCATCGATCTGAATCTTCGACAGTGTGAATAAGCTTTTGAATCAATTCGGACCCCTCTGTATTGTTCAAGGGAATGGAGGTGGCTCCATTTTATCCCCAAACAATAGCATGTGTAAATAACAAAGGGGTTACAATGACTTGAAGAGATCTGCAAGCCCCAAACAAAAGGGAACAACAAACCCAATATGCATAAGCACGGTAATCCGCATCTCCTCAGGACAAAAAATTGAGAGTGAATGCCCCCTTGGTCTCAGGATTATCTGTGGCTGTTCTGTGGTAACAGTGCTGGCATCACCACTACTACGGACTATATGCAAAAAAATTTATGAACAAAAGCCTTCCCATATGTCACTATTCCAAGAAGCGTATAGTCTAAGTATTTACTTTTGAGACAGTAAAGGGAAAAGAAGAGGTAAACATGAAATTGAAAGAGGTGAACAAATTAGGTATACTTTTATTCTAGTTTACATAGCCCGGGGTAGCTGTGTTGGCCTTACAGCAAAATGTAATCCCCAAAATGGTGATATCTTTTTTGGGCCAAGAAAAAAAAATACAGAAAATACATCATGCAGGTTTTCGAGGCTTCACTGGCTTCTTCACCAGGCAAAGGTGTTAATGTCACAACCTACATTTTGACAAGATATTGTTGACCAAAAACATCTTGACAAAATACAGGAATGTGATTCTAACATCATCATTTTTTTCCTTCACCTATATACTTTTTAACAACTTTGCCCAATAAGAAGCCTATAGAGTTTCAGAATCTTACGTGATGCATATTGTGCATTTTTCATTGGCCCAAAAATGTATCACTGTTTTATGGATTTTGGATGATGTGTTTCATTCTAGTTTGGAACGTATCAAATGTTTCTGTGAGTCAGCCACTGATTAGTATTTTAATTAAGTTGCTGTAAATAAACCCTTATGTTCCCACCTGGATTCACTTTTTTTCCTTTCATTCTTAAGTGTCTTACAATTCCATTTCTAGCCTAAATGGTCAGAAGTTTATTTTCCTCAGATTCAGAGAAATAGGGAAGAATTTGTTTCCTCCCTGTTTATTATTCTGAGCTGTTCCTCCATTGCTTGTCTTTGACAATTCCCATGGATTGTGGCAAAGGAGCCCACATATCTGAGGCTTACTGCATTCCAGAGATTTCTCAGGGTTGGGTTTGGTGTGGGCCTCCTGCAACTCTATAGCAGTGCATGGAGAATGAAGCAGAGGGGACTGTGCAATTGTGAACCACACACATCTGGCAGTGACTGACGTGACTGTGTTTCTTTCTCCCCTCCCCTACTTTACTTTTTCTCCATATTAGAGTATAAAAAGAAGTATGGCGAGGAGCATGGCTCATGTCAGGCTGGCATAGCAGGTTTCTTCACAGAGGTGAGTGGTAGAGTGGTCAGAAGCTCAAGACTTCCCTTGTGTGTACTGCAAAGAGATTTTGAATCATAATACTTCCCTTTGTCTACAGCAATTTCCCAATTGTTACATTGTTTTTCATCCTGAAGCTTTGCTTATGCAGCTCCGGAGGAATTCTGTTTGATTTATTACATGCCTACTGATTCTGTATGCTCCAACTGCATTTATTTAATGGGTAAATGAGTGGATCCAGACTTAACAGTCTTACCCAGTTTGGTGCTCCCCAGATGTACCAGACTACAGCTCCCAGGCCGGGGCCTTCTGGGAGTTATAATCCAACACATTTTATTGTTTTGTTTTCAAATATTTTGTATTTTTATTAAATCGTGCATTTCCCAGATAATTTTAATTACAGGATGGCTTAAAAGAGCAATAACTGTGCATCTGGAAGGCACCAAGTTTGGAAGGCGGAAATGGAATATAGGAAACTGTTTTATACCAAATCATTGATGTTCAGCTCTAGCATGTCGAGTATTGTCCATGCTAACCTGTTACATCTGTCCATAATTTGAGATGCAGGAGTATTTCCTGGCCTTTCTGGGAATATAGAGGAATAGACCTGAATCCTTTTGTGTACAGAATATTGGCTCTCATTAAGGGAGCCAAAATTTGCTATACTGAAAAGGCTCAAAACTGAATTCTGCTGGAAAAAAATGGGGAAAAAACACATTTTGAATGCAGTTCTGCTGCTTCACATCATTGGCTACTGTGAGTGGGCATGTCATGGAGATGTCACATCACACATTTCATTACTACCTAAAGCTGGGAACAGGACTGTAGTTCAGTGGCAGAGTCTAGGGTTTGCATGCAGGAGGTGCCTTGGTCAATCTCTAAAATTTACAATTAAGAAAAACAAAAAAGAGGACCAAATAGTAAATATTTTTATGAGTATCAGTGCTGCATAGTGAAGAAAACTGACATGAAGAAAAACAAAATATTCAAAATGTGATGCTGGAGGAGAGTTTTACTGGTACCATGAAATTAATATAGTCAGGCCTAGAGCAAATCAGGACTGAACTCTCCCTAGAAGCCAAGATGGCTAAACTGAGGCTGTTGTACTTTGGACATAGCATGAGACAACATGGCTCACTGGAAAAAAAACAATAAGGCTCGGCAAAGTAGAAGACAATAGGAAAAGAGGGAGATCACATTATAGGTGGATAGACTTGAGAAAGCAAGGTGCAGTCCTGAATTTGCAAGGCCTGAGCAGTGCTAAAAATTACTTTTTGGACTGTATCTCTTAGCATCTCTCATAGGAGCTTTAGTCTGAAATAGTCCTTTTTCCAAGCTCTGGACACGAAAGAACTTTGTCAGAGCTTCAGGAGAGCTGAGCAGCTTCCAGACAGTGCTGGGCTAGATGGTGACAAAGTGTTTGACCTAGTATAAGGCAGTTTTCTATATAATTATGAACATAGGAAGCTAGGCATAGGACCACTGTTTTTGGTGGCAGCCATGTGTTTTGGTAATGTCTGGAAATTGAGGGGCATGTAAAAGGGAATACTTTTTTCAAGCTGTCCACACAATTGACCCAAAGGGCATCTTAATCCCTCTGGACCATTGGAACAAGATGGGTACCACTTCAGTATTCAAAATAACTCAGTGGGATCTTTCTAGGTTAATCTGAAATTGGGTGGCATCCTTTGTGATAACACGTTTGATTGCAGAAGCCGTGTCAGCAGCAGCTGTTTCCTGGCTTGTCTGCAGTATCAAGCCTGTTTCTTTTTCCCATGCTCTGAGCTCCCTTGGCCTGCTCCTCATTCAAAAGGTGGCTTTGAACTTTCAGTGGACTGCCTAGAGTTTAAGCCTTTTCAAAATGAGCAGGAAACGTAGATAAATGGGTCCTGGGTCAAACAGGCAAGTGCCTAATGTATGAGCACTCAGTCCTGCTAACGTATGCTCTTTTCTGATGAGAGATGGATTGGTTGGTTGTCCCCAGAGGACACAGAAACAATGCAAGTTTATTACAGATGTATCTGTTTAAATGGTTCCTGTAGTGTCAGGGTGTGTGTATTTTGTAGCTATTTCAAATTAACTAGGCCAGGGATAAGTGTGTTGTGGCCCTCCATATATTGTCAGACTGCAAACCCCATCATACTTCACCATTGGCTGTGACTGATGGTATTACTGTCAATGAGTAGTGCTTGGTGACTTCTCTGTTGGTGGGGCAGTAACTCTGTTCCAGGTTTGGTAAGAAACTGAACCTATTTTGGGGTTAACATTCAGCACCTTGGTGCTTGGACCAAACCTGAATGGATTTGTCAGCCCACTGATACTGGAGTCACTAGTTACCATTGCTTTTAATTATATTGCCTCTGTATTTTCAGTGTAAGAGGTTGCACATGACATGCTTTTGATAATTAACTATGGAATCTGGTGATTTTGTATCTGTTTATCGCTATTATGCACCAGAATCATACCTGGAGTTTACCTCTATGTAAGGGCATTTGTGCAGACTTGCTTTTTTAAAGCTCCTGGGCCATTTACTTATTACTGAAAGAAAGTTGGCTGATCTGATACTAAGAGGTTTTTGGTAGGGAGAAAACCACATTTCCAACTCTTTCCAGGCCAAACATGAAAAAAGAAAGAAAAAGCCTCTCACAAAATAAATTTCTTGGATCCAAACAAGATTCAGAGGTTTGAGTAAAATCTGTTAGTGATCATGGCAATGCTACTGTGCTCGAGTGCATTACTAAACAATTTAAGGTGCTGCTTCTCTCTTCCCTTTTAAACTAAAGAGTTGATAGCTTTTATTTCAACTATTTTCCCAATGTGTAACATTTGTAATGATTTAATTTTTTAAAAAAATCAGCATTTATAGATTTACCTGTGATGTTGTAATGCTGATATATTTACATAATGCATGACATATTCTTATTGTAGTAGAGTAAACTTAGCATTCTTTTATCTGATTCAGACTTCCCTAAGTTTTTCTGTCTCCCCTGCCCATGTTTTGAGATTTTAAAGCATTGTACATCTTTAGTCTTAGTCATGCTTGATGAGTCTCAAAGATAATAGCTGGCATTCAGTATTGCAGTTAAGAATTCATAACTTTGAGCTATAGATTCTTAATTGGCCTACATTCACTAATACTATCTAGTCTTAACATGCTATCCCAGCCTGCCAAAAAGCCAGCACCTGGGATGGATGAAGGAGGTCTGTTCAACGTTTGATGTTTCCATTCTCTCCCACCTGTGAGTGAAACTCTGACGATCAGAAGGAACCTCCCTGTCACAAATCCTTCTTGCAGCCTTGCTCGCTGGTGTGTGTGATGGATGGAAAGTCATTCTCCTTGCATCTCTATTTGAAGCTGAAAGGTCCTACCTCACCAATCCGTCTGTTGCATCTTAAGGGGGGCTGGGAGTGGGGGTTTGGCCAGGAAATGTCACTTAATTATGCAGACATAACTAGGTAGCCAATGCAGAATATCAATGTTATTTTCTTCATTGCAGAAATTTAGCATGATGACACTCTTCTTTTGCAGGAGCTGGTTATCATGGGAGCTCCTGGATCTTACTACTGGACAGGAACTATCAAAGTACTGAATCTCACTGATAATACATACTTCAAATTGAACGATGAATCTGTGATAGCTAAGCGGTATACATACCTTGGTGAGTGATGTGGCCTCACTAATTGTGAAGAGTCTCAAATCCTGGCTATTAATTCTCATGTATGCAGGTATTTTTCATCTGTCATTGAAAACTGTGTAAACACATGGGTGCCTGATTATTTTAGGCCTAATGGTCTATGCTGAGGTATTTGGTTATATATTTCTCACCAACAGGAACAAAAATAGTACACAAAGTTTCTGGAATGACAGCATGCACACTTCTGGAGATCTTTCTCTGGTCCAGAGTTGGGAAACATGTGGTCCTCTAGCTATTATTGGACTATAGCTGCAATTGTTCCTAGCTGGCATAAGAGATTGTCAGGAATTATGAGTTTCAGTCCAAGAATATCCAGAAAACTACACATTTCCTCCTCTTGGCCTGGAGTGTTAGAATTACAGATAAGTGTTGGATATATTCTGAGATGCACTCTTGGTGCAAGTGCGTGATTGTGAGGACCAGCACACCGGGACAAATTTCACAGAACATGCAGATATTTATAAAACCACCACAGAAATTTATGTAAAGTGCTGAAATACATATCAGAGGCACAGGGATGCTCCAGCAGACCACAACATAGAAGAAAGTAGACAGTTTGAAATTGATTGGACTAACTTTGATTAGGTTAGGATTTTACTTCCAGTCCCAGTCGGTGATGCTGTATGGCCCAACTTTAGGCCTGGTGGCTTTCTTCTGTATACTGGGGATTATAGTTCTTTGAGTGATCACAGATCCCTGTCAAGAAAATCTCAGCACCCTTAGAAAATTACAGATAACAGATAAATTACAGATAAAAGATTTACAAAAAAGAAAATTACAGATCACAGTATATCTTGACAGACCCAGATAGTTCATAATACATTTTAGTTTGTAGCATAATGATGGTTTGCTCTTATTTTCTCCCCTTGATTAAAGTGGTTGTAGCATGTTGGGAGATGGATTAATTAGTTACTTCAGGGCAACAGAATCATTTATCATTGATTTATTGAAGTGAAGAAAAAACTCTTAGGATAAGATGGGGAAAGGGACTTTGTTCAATAAATCTAATAATGTTTGGACTAG
The DNA here is from genome assembly GCA_034509955.1 of Urosaurus nigricauda. NCBI lineage: Eukaryota > Metazoa > Chordata > Lepidosauria > Squamata > Phrynosomatidae > Urosaurus > Urosaurus nigricauda. The sequence continues at coordinate 67,572,830 of JAOEGL010000006.1, read as the reverse complement.
AAATGCAATGAATGCCACAGGAGAAATACTGTATATCTAATGGTTTCTCTCTAGTCCCTAGAGACCACTTGGTTTGATTATGGAAGCACTGACAGACCTCCATTTTCCACAATTGCTTGGCACATTAAAACAAAACCATAGCTTTAAAAAAGAAAATGAAAGAAATGGAGACTGGCCTCTTTTCCCCAGCCTATTATTCTTAGTTGTTTATTTGCTTGTTTCTGTGTTGCTAAAAAAATCAAACACATTACACCACTTAGTGAAAGGCTCCTGAGAATAGTTAAAATGAGAGATGGATATATATGCTGAGCTTTTCCTTTTGACTAGATCTGAAGTACGCTGCTGACCATATAGATAGATAAAAAGCCTATAATTTACAGAAGCGGGGGAGAATCAGGGCTCTGAAGTAAGGAATGATGGCCTTAAAAGGGACAAGAGTGGAATCTTTTCCATTACAAACTCTACTAGTCTCATGATGTATCATTTTTAGAGCAGTAAATAAGCTTACATTATTGATTCCCCCTTTCAAAATATGCTTTCCTTACTTTGATATATACCTAAGGTGGAGGTCTTCTTAAAGCATTCATAGTGGATTTTTCTCTTGCTTTGATATTTGTTTTTCTTAGTTCTCTCTCTCTCCCTTCCCCCCTGCCATAACATGGCAGTTAAGGAAGAACAGCTGTACTGGATCACATCAAAGGGATGACCAGTCCAGTGTTTTATTTTCTCAGTGGTCAAGCAGATGCCCAGGTAAAAGCTGCAACCAGGACATGAGCTCAAAAGCACCAGCCTGCTCATAGTACCAAGCAAGCTAGTACAGAGAAGAAATTGCCTTTGACGGTGGAAGTCATATGGAACCATCATGAGTAGTAGCCACATTAGTCCGATCTGCTTTCAAAACCATGCAGGCTGGGTTCCAGCATTACATAGTTGGTGGCAACTACTGCAGTTTAACAGTGGGCTCTGTGAAATACTCCCTTTTTTCTGTCCTGAACCTCCCACCATTTAATATCAGTATATGACCCTAGGTTTCAGTGTTATGTGAGGAGAATACCCTTTCCTAACACTTTTTCCAGATCACACATGGTTTCGTGTGTCACTGTCATCTTCCTTCCAAGAAACCAAGAAACCCCCAAACAGGCCATTGGGCCTAGTAATATTGGTTGCCTTTTTCTTATTAACAAGATAAAATGCCTTAGCATCCCACTATTTACATTCATTCCTCCACTGTCAAAACACTCCCTTTATTCCTACCTTTGGCTTTCTTTTTAAGAAACCATTTCAGGAAACAGAGGAAGATTTCTCCTTATCTCCTCCCATGAATGTTAAAGGGATATGTTTGGGGAGGATCATAAATAGAAATTGTCACTAAACAAAACTGTGGGAAAGCTCCTAGAACCCCCACCAGCAGATGCTGATAATTGTAGTTCAGACACCTGTATGAAAGATTATTTTGCTCAATTAGCCTGAAAGTTGATTCATTTGGATGAAACTGGGGACACATCTGCACTGCAGAAATAATCCAGTTTCACACAACTTTAACAGACATGGCTCAATGCTGTGGAATTCTGGGATGTAGTTGTTTTGTGGCACCAGAGCTCTCTCACAGAGAAAGCTAAAGCCTCATAAAATTACAATTCCCAGAATCCCATAGCATTGAGCCATGGCAGTTAAAATGATGTCAAACTGGATTATTTCTGCACTGTGGATGCAGCCCATTTGCTGCTTCATCAGTGTGGATGGGTGTGTCTTTTGGTGTTTGTGCTGCTCTTCTTTATCTGTGCAGACAGTGGTCCCTTGATAGCTGCTGAGCTTTGGTTCCAGGACCCCTCATGGATACCAAAATCTGTGGATGCTCAAGTCCCATTATATACAATCACATAGTAAAATGTGGTGTCCCTTATATAAAATGGCAAAATCAAGGCTTACTATTTGGAATTTATGTATTTTTGAATATTTTCAAGCCGTGGAATCTATGGATACAAAGGGCCGACGGCATTTACTCTTTAAATCCCCCGATCAAAACCAGTCCTTTTGGGGGTTGGTGCTGTTGCCCTTGGCACCCCTAAGGCTTCAGTCCACACTTTCACCATCTTGTGTTTCAGGAAAATGGTCAATTACTTGTTGATGTTTCCATCCTTGAATGAAGTGCCAGTGAGTTCCTTTTCTGAAGAAATAGGTCTCCAGTGGCATTATTCTTGTTTTTAAGTACAAGGCTATTTTATGTACACTCTGGGCAGAGTAGAACAATGGTTTTGCTTTTAACCAGATGGCTGACCTGTTCTTTGGACCTGTTTCCTTTTCTGAATGTATTTCTCATTTCTTTCCTCTCCCATGCTCCTGATCATCCACTAAAACAATGCCCTATTCAGGATATGCAGTGACAGCAGGTCACTTCTCCCAGCCGATGACCACTGACGTCGTAGGAGGAGCTCCTCAGGATGGAGGCGTTGGAAAGGTGTGGCTGTTGATCAAACTTTAAAGTCTGTATTCTGTATCATTTATGCCAGTCTGTCCTAAGGTATCTAATATGGGAGACCAGATTTTCCTCCCTCCAGTGTGCCAAGAACTTGTACCATATTTATGCTCCAGGGACTAGCAGATGATGCCTCATAGACCAGTACTGATCCAGGGACTACCACTTTGAGTATCACTGATTGATGAAACACTTCTAAAACTTTTTTTTTTGTAAAGTTGATTTTGCTTTATGTTCCAGTAGTCTAGTGCAAAGGTACAGGGAGACTGATAATGACGAGTTCAACTAATCCAGCTCTTCTAGAATGATTTGAGTACCTTGTAACCGTAGTACTTTATATAACAATTCTCTAAAGAAGGTCACTGTGATTTTCCTCAAATATCACTATCTAGATTTATAATTTTTTCCCAGTGTATCTTGACCCTCCAAATACCAGATATTGTAGAAGTCTGCAGATTGCACCTTACGAGGGGGTATTGTAAAGTAATAATTATCACCCGAAAGTTATTATGGCATATTGATGAAATTTTGTCAGTGTCATCATTGGTCCCTAAGTGCACGTTGCTGAGAAAATTAACTCATTGCATCCTTTATTTTTGTGACTGGCTGTGCCAGAAGTGACTAAAGTGTAAAATCCTTGTCAGGTGCAATCTGCCGACTTCTACAATATCAGGTATTTGGAGAGTCAAATAAATCTAGATAATGACTACATAGAGATAAGTTAACAACTACAAATCAAAACAAACTTTCTGTCAAATTTTTTTTAAAAGTGATCATTAAAACTTTTGGATACCCCCTTGTACATCATAGGTGAAATATTTTGAAGTGGCAGATGGCTGTTAGCACCTTGACATTAAATCCTTAATTCAAGGGCCAATTCTTGCCAGTACAGTGGGTTGGATCTGGAGATTACCTATGGAGGGTGATGGGTGAATGTGGTACTTTCTTGCTGCCTCCTCTTCCTGCCAGCTTCCTCTCCCCAGGGTCAAAGGAAACATTTAGGTGATGGGATTGGAAGGGGTATGGTAGCAACACAACACATGATCACCCATTTGTGGGATGCTGGAGACTGAGGGGAATAGAGGGGTCAGGGAGGTTAGCGTACATCCTCCTCTACACTATATATGAATCTTTGGAACCAATCCCCTGGGATAGTTTGACAAGGTCCCAAGTTTTGAAAACTTATTTTTTTGGATAACAACTAACAGGATCCCCCAGCTAGCATAATCATACTGGCTTAGGAATTCTGGAAATTTTAGCCAAAAAAGTAATTTTTCCAAGCTGTGTTGGGTGCCTGTATCTTAGGAACTTAGAAAGCTGTCTTATACTGGGTCCATCCGGACCATCATTGTCAACTCTGACTGACAGAGGCTCTTCAAGGCTTCAGGTGAACAGTTTTTCTAGCTCAGACTGGAACCTTTGCATGCACATCAAGTAGTCTACCACTGAATTGTGGCCCTGTGGACAGTGGCTTTTTCCTTGTGATGGTCTAACTATGGATGTCAACTGTGAATATATTTGTCTACTATATGCTTTAATTTCTTTTTGATGTCAAGTGAAAAGAGTTTTCTTTTTTTAAAAAATGCAGAACCCTTGGAAAAATGTTGTGGGCCAGCCCAGAGTGAGAGAAATCGATCACAGTTTATTACAGACAGCTTTTTAAAAGATCTGTTTATTTTTCTTAAAAATACATTTATTTTTAATTTATTTTGTATCATTTTGTATCATTTTTATGAGCTGCTCATTTGATAGCAAGACAGGATAAAAATAATTTTCATAAATTAATACTTAATAGGTGTACACAATGTAGCATTATTTTACTAATCAGATGTGAATGGATGATCATGGAAGTGATGGTAATCATGTAATAGAATTAAGTAACTCTACATTTTTGTTTCATAGGTATACATTTTCCGCACTGATAAACGGTTTGGATCTTTAATAAAGATCTTTCAGGCTTCAGGTAAAAAGGTGAGTGAAAAAGATTGCTTTTAAATTATAAATGGAATTTATGGATTATTATCTCAGTGATATTATTATTATTAACCTTTATTTATATAGCACTGTAAATTTACACAGTGCTGTACATACAATCTTAAATTAGACGGTGATACTGACTGGTTTGGATTATATCTCAATTTTTCATGATAGAATATAGGCCTTTGGGCTGCAAGTTTTTCTTGCTTCTATTCTGAGTTGGGTTTTGAGATTTTGCTGCTTAAAAAGCAAGAGTAGCCTAATGAACTCTTGTGGCAGAAAACCCCACAAGCACCTTTCCTTGTTCTTCGGGAATGAAAAAACAAATGAACCCACCTTTCCACAATAATTATGAATTACATGACTATCAATTTCCTGCCCTTTCAAGACATCCCAAATTGGGTGCCTTAGGCAGCTACCTCACTTTGCTTCCCTCTTCCACAGTGCTGTTTCTTTCTGAAATGTCTACCTATTTTATGTAAGAACAGACTGTGTAAATAATGATAGATGCAAGAAATATTGTTTGTTTGAGAAAATCCCAAGTGATCTTCTGCCATGAAGATATAGAGCTCTTTTCGAAATTCTGTTGTAACTTATTAAAACATATAAGAAAAAGAAATGTTTTTTATTTGTGAAATATGTACCTGGGGAACTTACAGTCTAGAAATTGTGTGTGTGTGTAAAGTATTAACAGTTTCTTGGTCTTGACAGTAAAGATGTATGGTTAAGGATTCTCTACTTCTTTTTAAGATTAAACCAGTGGTTCTCAAATGGTGGGGTGGAGCCCCTAAGGGGTGTGTGAGAGATGTTCAGAGAGTACACAGGACTTGGAGGCTCTTACCCCTTCTCTTCTGCCTCTTCACAAACTTTTTAATGTGTAAAATGTACATATATATGGGAATGTTGAATTAAATATTGAATTTACTTAAATAAAACTGTTCTAATTTGAAAGAGGTTATTTCCTTATAAAATGTTAAAATACGAATATTCATGAATGTACAAGTGAAAATTAGCACACTAAATAAACACTTCATGTACTACTTTGAGCGGGGTGTGTGACATATGCATGTAGATGTAAAGTAGCAGTCTTGAGGGTAAAAGATTTTGGATCAATGTGTTAAAACTATTTTAGTAATTGTTTTTTGTTCCTTAGAAACGATCAGTGTTATGTCTGGAGGTAAACTGATAGTTAATTAGCTAATTGGTTGCTTAGGAGTAGTTCAGTGTGTCTGAGCTAAGACTTGTTTGGGCTGTGTTCCTTGGCCAGAACTAGTAGATTTGGACAGCATGGAATACCATTGATCCTATCATGTAATCCCTGTTCGTTTGGCAGCTGCAAGATCACCCCTCTGCCTATTTTCAGTGATGATGCTCTAGTGCAGAGATCAGGCCAATAGATTCTGACAAATTACCATGATGGCACTCATGGTAAGGTACCCACTTATTTCCTTTTAGGAAATTAGCAACCATATAAAAATGAATGATGCCAGATATGCATAGCATAATGTTTAGGTTTTCACAGTCTCATTAGGTCACTCACTCTCCATAATAACATTTCAGTTGGTTAAACAATACCTTTTGCCTAACTGAATTTGTCTGGATCCACAGTTGTGAATATACTGTTCAACTCTTTCATTCACTGCTTAATCGATTTAAAAAATGGACCCAAGTACCTAATGATGCTCTCTGAAAGTCTGATAAACAAGTATCCACAGGAGAAAGGAAATGCAAAATGTTTGAACCTGAACCCATAAAAGCAAACAAATTAGAGATCTAAGCCATGCTTGTCCTTTATCCCCCAACCCCCATCTTCGTACTGTGGTTTGTAAACAGTGGTACGCGCTGTTTTTCTGGACTCTTTTTCTGGTCAGCTTTGATTTGATGATTGATAGTAGGTATGGTTGTTGCTGCTGGACTAATATTGTACATTGGCTAAAACATTTGGCTCATGCTGGTCAAAGACAAAACTGAAATACCAAATTAGAGAGAAAAAGGGAACACAACCATCCAAGCAGTAAGAAACGTATAATGGTGAAATTCATAATAATAGTGTAACTAATTTTCTGTTAGCTCATTTGGATGACACTTTTAACTCTGAGTCAACTGGTGCTCAGTGGTAAAATAAAAGTTGTCAGATGTTTGCTTTGGCACTAGATTAGTGGCATATGGTCCCAGTTTCTCGGTGGGTGAACAGAGAGAAAAATGTATTTGTCAGTAACGATCCAGAGCAAATGTCACTGTTTAGGGCAGACACTTATGTCAAGATTGCCAAATGGCACTAAATGCTTTCACTTGGTAGTAGTAATTTGTGAAAGTTGTTCAGCCTGTTGTTGCAAAGTATACAAGTGCTACCACCACTGATAATATTTGGTGCTGATAATATTAACAATGCTCTACATATTGGGGGCATTTGTCACTGAGTCTTAGGACTGCTACATCAAATAATAGGGCTGTCCCTACTATTAGTCAGAGTGAGGCAGCCATGCCACTCAGCAGGTGCTGGAAGGTGGGGGCAGATACAAGATGCGAAGAGACTGGAGCTCTGTGTTAAACATCACTTGCCATGTATTCCTAAGCAACTTTGCTGTCTTCAGGAAGAATGGAGGATGCTGTCCCATCATTCCTACTAAATTAGGATAAACTCTCACTCTTATCAACCTCTATCATTCCAATTCTATCATTGGAATAGGCGGGTGTGACATCTCCTCTGCTTCCTTTAGCAGAATGCCTAGGGTGGGCTGCATTTCTCCTTGAGAGACATAGTACAAAAAGGATGCTCACTCACAACTTGTTTGCCATTTTGACACTTTTGCATTAAATTGGCAAAGCACATACACAAAAATCTGAAGGTGCTTCTTGAACTAATAAAGGGTATTTATGTATAGTTTTCAGCATTGCTGTACAATAACAACATGTTCCTACTCTTGATGGGCATTCCTTTTGACCACACTGAAATTAATGTGAATTCAATTTTTAGTACATCATAGGGGTACACTATGCACTGTGTTCAACATTGAACTGGAATGGGACCATGCACTGATGGGGGTGAGAGGTTAAGCCTCTCAAAGGATTTTGGTTCAAAATTCACTTCACCCTCATGGAGCTAAAAAAGGGCCTCCATTGGTACCAGTGAAGTTTCCCCCTGTTTTTTTTAAAGCTCCCAATTTGAGAGAAGTACCATGTACACTGGGCCCTTGATATCTGCTGGGGTTGGGTTCCAGGACCCTCCGGGGATAGCAAAATCAATGGGTGGGCAAGTCCCATTAAATACAATGACATAGTAAAATGGTTTCCCTTATACAAAATGGCAAAATCAAGGTTTGCTTTTTGGGAAAATAACAACAACAACAACAATCACCCGTGGATATGGAGGGCTTACTGTACACTGATGGTGCATGTAAATTAAAGATGATGTTAATAATAAGAGTCTGCCAAATCTGCTAATGTCCTCACATCAAGATTACACTCTCCCCCCCCTTTTTTGGGAGGGGGTGTCCACTTTAAAAGGATTTGGTGTGTGATGTAATAAATCATTGTCTGTCCATATGGCGTGACTCCTGATGTGTAGCAGTAATTTAGTTTTAAAAGATACAGCTAGAGGTGGAATTTTTTTCTGCCTTTAATGAAAAAAGAGTCAGAATCTTTCTCTGTCTCAGTGCCAATACAAAGGGGGAAAGATCGTAAAGAGACTTTGTAGAGCTGATACTGTGAGATAAAGCAGCCGGTGACTTTTTCTGTTGCAAACAAAGAAAAACATAAACAATTTCCTCTTGTGTGTGGGCAGATACTGAATGCTTTGTTGTGACTCGGCTTGGTTACAGATGGGCTCTTACTTTGGCTCCTCCTTATGTGCAGTTGATTTGAATTCTGATGGACTTTCAGACCTCCTGGTGGGAGCGCCCATGTTTTCAGAGATCCGGGATGAGGGTCAAGTCACCGTCTACCTCAGCAGAGGAAATGTGAGTATGTGAAGGAGCCGAGTAATTGGCCTGGGAAATCCTTTTAGCAGTCAGCTCAGATCAGCCACACTGCAAATTCTACACAAGGACATTGAACAGATGTGAGGCTGTTTACTTGTTTCTTTTCAAAATGTGAAATTGTTTGAGCAAAGGAGGCAGAAATCTCTCTTGTTTTTATATTTTGATAAGCTAATAATTCTGTAACTTATCTTATTCCTAGTGTCTGAAGTTGTTAGTTTATTGTAGCCAGAAAAAATAGTCCCATAACACTTTGAGGAAGAGCAAAGCAATTCTTTGTTTTATTTATTTATTTTTGCTTGTGTATTAATGTTTGTTTTCCATTACAAAAAGCCACAAACAACTTGGAAATACTGTTCATAAAACACACAACATAATACAGTATTTGATAAAACATCAAGGGCAGTAAAACGTACAAATGTTGTAAGTGGAATGTGGCAATAGAAGCACAAACTCACTTGGTTATGGTGGCATCCCAAAATGCATTGAAAAAGTATTTTTATGGCTCACTGAGAACAGAGAGATCCAGCAAGGTTTCTTCTGATAGGGTATTCCATAATATTGGCTGCATATTAGAAAAGACCCTGCCTTTAGTACATTTCTGCCATATCTTCTAAGAATGAACATCTGTAGAGTAGGGGTTTTGGGCCAGCCAACAGGTGGAATCGGAGGATGAGGAGGAGGATATGGCTCCTCTGGTGCAAGAGGAGTTGGAGGCCAGACCAGATCCCAGTTCTGCCCTGCCAGACCCCAGCCCTGCCATTTCAGTCCCAGGAGTGGAGGCTCAGCCAGGCTCTAGCACTGTGGAGCTCCCTTCAGGGGCTCAGCAGTTGAGTGTGGCCCCTAAGGAAGAACCAAGCTTGAAGGTCCCTTCCTTTAAGGAAAGGAGAGCTGAGAGTGCTTGCCTGTGTCGATTCCGCAGGCTTGCAGAAAAGCAATCTGCAGATAAGTCACAGTTGGCAACAGGGAGGGTGTCTCCTATTTAACCACCTGTGGGATGCCATCCCTTTGCCAGAACTTATTGCAAGATCCTTTGGTGTGATTGCTTGCCGACACTGGCTCTGTTTCTTGAACTCTTATTTGCCTTGACCCTATGACTTTGGACTGAACTGGACTACTGTTGCCTTCTCCTTGCCCTGACCTTGGACTGAACTGATTTCTGCGACTTCTCCAATCCTGACTCTGGCTTTGGCTTCTGGTTTACCCTTTCAGACAATACTATGGTCTGTAGACTTTCTCCCAGCTGTGGAGATAGTTCCTTGCTGAGCCCTTCTTATCGGCGTGTGCTTGTGTGTGCTGGCCGAAGTCCAGGACAGACATTTAGAAATTATTCTACATGCACACGCGCGCACGCACACACACGCCCCTCACTTTTACACAGTAGAAATAATAATAATAATAATAATAATAATAATAATATAAATTTTATTTCTAGCCTGAAATTTTATTTCTCTGCTCGGCAATCAGGGTGGCGTACAACAAAGTTTAAAACATACATCAATTTAAAGCATATCATCACCCCAACCACTAACCCTCCCACCCCTTAAAACTAAATTAAAATAATGCAGAGGTTAAAACAACAGTTAGAACAGCATAAATACAACAACCAACTTAGGACAAGGCAAATACTAGCAGCAAGGGAGGGAGGATGGCAAATCATCTCTATTTAGCCGGGAAAAGTTATTCCGGGAAGGCCTGCCAGAAGAGATACGTCTTTATAGCTTTTTTGAAGCTGTCAAGGGTGGAAATAAGATGGATCTCGTCTGGCAGGCCATTCCATAGTCTGGGAGCGGCCGCAGAAAATGCCCTCTGGGAGGTCTGCGACAGCCTAGTTTTCATGGGCTGTAGCAGGTTCCTTCCAGAGGACCAGCGCGTGTGTGGGGGATCATATGGGAAGAGGCGGTCCCTGAGATGAGATGGACCCAAGCCATGCAGGGCCTTAAAGGTTAAAACAAACATCTTGTACTGTGCCCGGAATCTAATCGGCAGCCAGTGGAGAGATTTGAGCACAGGTGTTATGTGTTCTCTCCTAGATGTTCTGGTAACTAGCCTGGCTGCCATGTTTTGTACTAGTTGAAGTTTCTGAGTTAGGCACAAGGGTAGCCCCATGTAGAGTTTATTGCAGTAATCCAAACGTGAGGTTACCAGAGTGTGTACAGCAGTTTCCAGATCCCTTGTATCAAGGAAAGGGCACAGCTGGCGTATCAGCCGAAGCTGGTAGCAGGCACTCCTGACCATAGCATTCACTTGACTCGTCATGTGAAGTGACAAATCTATGAGTACCCCCAGACTGCGAACACAGTCCTTAGAGGAGAGTGTGACTCCATCCAGGATTGGAAGTTCTATTCCCAGACCTGTTTTTGGGCCCATAACTGTCATTACCTCCATTTTGTCTGGGTTTAGTCTCAATTTGTTTTTCCTCATCCAATCCATTACCGCTCCGATACAGTCATTGAGAGGAGAGATGCCATCTGAAGTCTGAGCCGACGATCTGGTCATGGAGAAAAATATCTGAGTGTCATCAGCGTACTGCTGACACTGCGCTCCATGCCTCTAAATGATCTCACCCAGCGGTTTCATATAGATGTTAAATAGCATTGGGAACAGGATGGCACCCTGAGGGAGGCCACATTTAAGCTCAATCTTGGAGGAGCAGCTGTTCCCAAGCCTCACCCTCTGGGATCTGCCTGAGAGAAAGGAACAGAACCACCACAGCGCAGTGCCTCCGATTCCCAACTCCCTCAGCCGATCCAAGAGGATGGGATGATCTACTGTATCAAAAGCCACTGAGAGGTCCAAGAGCACCAGCAGGGTCACACTACCCCTGTCGATGCCCAAGTGGAGGTCATCGGGCAGAGCGACCATGGCAGTTTCTATTCCATATCCTGTCCTGAAGCCGGTTTGAAATGGATCAAGATAATTGGTTTCATGCAAGACAGCTTGGAGTTGAGAAGCAACCACCCTCTCAATCACCTTACTTAGAAAAGGAAGCAAGGAGACTGGCCTGTAGTTGTTTCTCTCCAGGGGATCCAGGGAAGGTTTTTTCAGGAGTGGCTTGACCGCCACCTCCTTCAAACAAGATGGTACAGTACCTTTCCTGAAGGACGCATTGATTATATCCCGAAGGAATATTCTCAGTGCATCCCCTCCCTGGACGACCAGCCAAGATGGACAAGGATCAAGGGGACAAGTTGTCTTTCTCACTCTTCCAAGGAGCTTGTCCACGTCATCGGTACTCACAGATTGAAACTCATCCAGCAAAGTACCATCAACAGAGTTTCTGGATGCCTCATCTATGGACTCTGACAGAACACTGGCGTCCAAGTTGGCTCGTATTCAAGAGATTTTATCCGCAAAGTGGATATTAAACGCGTCACAGCAGGCTGTCGTCAGGTCAAGTAGGGGGTTTGGCACAGGATAAACCTTCGTCAACTCCCCCACCACCCTAAACAGCTCTGCTGGGCAAGACTCTGCAGATGCAATACGAGCAGAACAGAAGGATCTTTGTGCTGTGCGTAAAGCCTCCTGATAGGAATCAAGATGCTTCTTATGGCGAGTTCTGTTGGATAAGAGCCGGGTCTTCCGCCATTTGCGCTCTAGTCATTGTCCAGATAAAGAATACAGAAGAGATAGGAACATCATAATTGTAAACTGAGTAAAGATAAATTCAGCTTTTGCGTGGGGTAGGTTGCTTCCATTCCCTCTATTGTCAGGATTCTGGAGCTTGGACTTAAGATGTGGATTTTGGAACAAAGTAACGTGAGTTACCATGAAAATTGTTCAGCTATTGTATCTTGCTTTCGATATTGAAATGAATATATCTCCTGTGACTGCAGGTAATATAAAAATTCTGGGTTGTCCAAAATAAATATGGAGGACTAAATTTTTAATTTGCATGGTCAGCTGAACAGTATTTGCAGTTTGCTATATTCTGCAGTCCTGCAACACTGACTTCAGGAATGTGAGCCAGAGAATGCATACTCCAGGCCTAGATTTGGATGTGTCCAGGCCTGGCTAACATCCATTACAGTTAAAGTTTACAGTGCAGTGCTTATTTTACTTATTTTTATTTATTTAATTCATATCCTGCTTTTCTTTTGGCAAGATCCAAGGCGGCTTTCAATAAACTAAAAACAAAGTATAGCTAAAGTTCTATTAATAAAAATAAAAAAATAAAATAAAAAATCTATTAAAAACACAAAATCAAAAATATGTGAGGCTTTTGGGAAAATCATGCTTTGAAGCCCAGTAGGCCTGATTAGAATAATCAGCAGGCCAAATTTGTTCCACAGGCTATAGGTTTTACTCCCCTGGTTTACAAATTCATGCATGTACAGGTAAAAACAGGACATTCACTAGGAGTGTTCACATGAATTAATAAGTCAGAAGTTGCAGCTTAATAAATCATATGCTCAACTCTTTATTTAAGCAGGTAAACAAACCAGGAAGAGGATAGCTTTGTATAACAACTAAACCTGGAAAGCATTCAGAAAGCCATGTTTCATAAGTTAGCTTTAAGTTAGGGATGGGAAAATCCCCCACCTGTGCTTTCTTCACCATTTGAATTCTTAAAACCTGAAGCTGAAGAAATTTGTAAGTTTTGGTAAATACTTCAAATGAACGTTCCTCCATTTTCAGTTTTTAAATGCAATAGCCAGAGGATGGTGTTATACTTGTCTGCCATATAAGTGTTAAAGTGGAGATGCTGGGGGGTGGGGTTAGACAGCAACCCTAATTTACCATTAACATTGTTGACACGCAGTGATTCACATGTAGAAATTAAAGAATTTAAGTACTCAAAGCCCTGGACCTAAATGGGCAGATCTGTCAGTTTTGGTTCTTCCCATATTTGAAATGTTTTAACATGAGCCATTTGGGGTTTCCAGTAATTTCCATTGCAGTTTGTGAATTTTTATAAGTTCTTAATTAACTGAACTGAAATCTTCACATCTTTTAGATAAATCTTTGTTTAAAAAAGACAGTTTACTTCCCCCCCCCCCCCATGATTTATTAAGCCATGATATTTGCCTATTTTGCGGGCTAACATGGCCACTCTTTGGACTGAGAGAGCCATTCCTTGTACATGTTAAGCCCAAATTCACCTGTGTCTTAAGTGGCTAATGAAGTTTGAATTCAACAACTCTGGATTCTGGCTTCTGGGTTATTTCATCACACTTTCAAGTAATGGCTGCAGAGATAGCCCAAGCATTTTGTTCTCTGAGACGGAGGAAGATATGGTGCTCTCAGCCCACCCAAATCAACATGTGTACTATCCAAACCAAGTCAGGTTATTTTGGCACATGAGGCTGAAAATTCCAAAGTATCTCCCTGTTGGTAAACATTAAATTACAAATAAACATAAATTAAATAATGAACAATTTTCTGCCCTTCCATGATACCCAAATTTTGTTGCCTGAAGTACCTGAACCACTCAGTTTGCTTCCCCCCCCCCCCCACCATGATTTATTAAGCCATGATATTTTGCGGGCTAACATGGCCACTCTTTGGACTGAGAGAGCCATTTCTTGTACATATTAAACCCAAATTCACCTGTGTTTTAAGTGGCTAATGAAGTTTGAATTCAACAACTCCCTTTCTTTTTTAAGTATGAGATCAGTAAGACCAGCTGTCGAATACCCTGGAAGACTGGAAGATTAAAATAACCTACAACAACCAATTATAAGAATTGATGCCATGGGAAAATTGGTGACAGGAAGTGCCATTCCCTTTGATTCTGTGGCAGATCCATGAAGTGTAGAGTTCTCAAGGAAATAAATTGCTGGATTCTTCCTTGCAAAGCTATACATTGCACAACCACTGTGACCCAGCAGTAGCCCGAGGAAATAATCAACACAAGCTTCCTGTACTCTGAAAGGACCATGACTTCTTTGGAGGGAACATGAGACATATGGTGTTTCTTAGAGAAGTTTCTGTTTGTGAGAGTATCCCTTTTCTAAATAAATGCTATTTATTTTGTTTCTAATGTAAGGCCAGAAACAATGAGTACTTAGACGAGTTGAGGTCAAACAGTCACAGTAGCATATCACAAGTTTATGTTCTTCTTCAGATAGTATAAGAGAAAGCACAGTTATAAGGACGGAGGATTAAAGCATCTGAAATGCGGGAAGGTGTAGAACAATTGGTAAACAGAGCTAAATTTTGGGTTGGATGAATTAATTGTCCTGGACTTTAAGCTGTAAACACTAAATTTTGGAGAGGCAGAGTTAGTTCTTCTTTTGACTACACAATTGTATCTCCAGTCAGCTACATTTTCCACACCCCAGTGTCCCCTCTGTAAATTATACTACAGTGTTGCTTGGTTGCTGTTTCATGCCACTTGTGTTTTGCCCTTCTTCTCAGGAGATCAGGAAGGAGTATAATGAGTTATCCTATTTCACCCTCTTCACTGCCCTGTAGAATAAGTTGGTCTCACAAAGTGAGAGATTTGTCCCAAGGAAACCCAGCAAACCTACTAGTTTAATAGGTATTTGTATCCAGATCTTCCCAACAGTTATGAGGCACATGGTGAACAGAAAAATCTCAGCAGCAACAAGAGTTAATTACAATAATCTAGGGGTGCTCCCAACAAAAAATGAACATACTATTTTTTTGGGGGGGGGGTCTATGAGTTCTTCCCTCCAAAATGCAACACAGTGTCCCTTGGTATCTGCTGGGGTTTGGTTCCAGGACCCCCCAGGGATACTATAATTTGTGGATGCTCAAGCCCCATTAAAAACAGTGGCATAGTGTAATGGTGTCCCTTATATCAAACGGCAAAAACAAGGTTTGCTTTTGGAATTTATATTAATATTTTCAAATTGTAGATGGTTGAATCTGTGGATAAAAAGTCCATGGTTACAGAGGGCTGGCTGTATTATTAATTGACATACCAGTTACTTTCTTCTGAATTTGGGATTATGCACATTCAGACATTTCATTTAAATGAAATGAACAATATAGTCTTCCAGTTGGTGGATGCTATATTGGCTAAATTTGATAGGAGTTGTAGCCCACACCATCTGGAGGCCCACAGGTTGTCCACTACACTTTTAAAGTGTGCAGGAATAATGCATTACAGCCCACAGCTGCCAGCTCTATCCTTGAAGTCCCCGCCAGCTCCCCTGCCAGCTCCTCTGACTTTCCTTCCCACTTTGAGTTGGAAGGTAGCATTTGAGCATTTGCCTAAATATGCATAGACTCTTCCCTATAATCAGGAAAACTGATTAAGCCGAGTTCCCAGTCACAGAGCAGATTTTAAGTATGTTCAGAGGGGTATGTTTAGAACCTGCCTTCAAGTCTTCCTCCTCACTGAATTCAGCTGAAGTTTTAGCTGGTGTGTCCATGACACTCCCTGACTAGCATCTTGTGAGTCAACCTTACACCTGCATATGTTTTTTTTTTTGTTGGGGGGGGGGGCTTAGGTGAAGAGGTTGATAATCTCTTTCTCTCTTCATGCCAACCAAAGCTCCCCAGACTTACTGTAGAACTGCTGCAGCCATTCCACCATGGGCATTCAGTTCCTGATGGAGAGTTGGGATGGGGAACAGAGAAGCATTTTGCTATGCTGCTGTAGCAAGACATAAAATGATCCCATCATCCTCTGAGATCTGTGCAGGACTCCATGAATCTCAGCAGTTTATGGAATAGCTTTGTATCTGGCTACAGGGACATAACCAGATGTTTCTTCAATTTCCCCACTTTTCACGAGGCACAGAATGACCATGGAGAGGTGGGGAGTGTCAGGCTGCAGCAGCAGCTCTGCAGTAAGTCTTAGAGGCATCAGTGGTCAGCAGTAGGATAGATAGTTCACCATGCAAATCTGCTATGATACTCTGAGCCATAAAGGATTCTGGCTTCTGGGTTATTTCACCACACTTTCAAGTAATGGCTGTGGAGCTGGCCCAAGCATTTTGTTCTCTGAGACGGAGGAAGATACGGTGCTGTCAGCCCACCCAAATCTACATGTGTAGTATCCAAACCAAATCAGGTTATTTTGGCACATGAGGCTGAAGATCCCAAAGAATCTCCCTGTTGATAAACATTAAATTACAAATAAACATAAATTAAATAATGAACAATTTTCTGCCCTTCCATGATAACCAAATTCTGTGGCCTGAAGTACCTGAACCACTCAGTTTGATTCAGTCCTTTCTCCACATCACTTTATACTGTTCATGCATAAGGAAGCAACTTTGAACATTCAGTATTACTTTTTTGGATGTATAGCCTTAGGGTAGAACTTATGAAATTGTACCTTATATTCAATACTGAAGAAAAGAATAACACAATAAAAATGTAACTTTCCCCAGTTTTTCTTCTTTATCTGGTATGATTTTCATTATAACATCAGATTTCTGGAGACTTCCCAGAGGATTTTGTCACAATTGTCAGAAATCAGGCTCTCTGCTTTGACAAAAAGAGCACAAGCCCCTTGAGATAGATGCAAAGCTGGTGTTAACAGCCAGGATTGGTTTTGTTATGGTTTTTACATTTGCTTGCACTTGCAGTGGAGAACAGATTGCAAAAAGTGGCTTTAAAAAAAGAAATAAAATATTAAAATAAGTGCTAGCACTTCTGAATGAATTCTGGTAGAACGTAAAGACAAAACTTGGTTTTGCTTGATTGTTCTTACAGAATACTGCCAAAGCAAGGGTCATAATTATGGAATAATTTTTCAAAGAAAACTGGAACTTAAACTTTTAGGAAGTTGATTATATGAAAAGTGGTTCATCTTTTTGGCAAATACCAAGAGTATCACATAATGACGTTCTAGTACAGTATAAACACAGCCCACATGTCCTTTGCATAGGCTTTGCTTCTTGAGCAAGAGAGCAGGCAGTGTGAATATCTCTGCAGTATTATGTAGTAAACTCCCTGTATTGGGAGAAAGGCGGGATATAAGATCATCATCCTCATCATCATCCTCATCATCCTCATCCTCATCATCTCCACTGGCAGAGCCAGTGTATTATGGTGGTTTGAGCATTGTTCTTTGATTCTGGAGACAAGGGTTCAAATCCTTGCTCAGCCATGGATATCCCCTGGGTGACCTTGGGCAAGTCTCATTCTCTCAGCCTCAGAGGAAGGCAGAGACAAACACCCTCAGAACAAAACTTGGCAAGAAAGCTACATGATAGGGAGTATTCATAAGTCAGAAACAACTTGAAGACACGCAGGAGAGCTGTAGACTTGGAGCCTACAAGACATTTTAATGTCTGAAGCAAACTATGAGTTGGTGTCCCCATCAATCCTTTGGGAGCAAACTGGACTGTTGGTTTGTCATTGGCAACAGGACAGAGTCTTCCACTACCCCCAGGAGACATATTCAACAGAAGGAATGGCTATGGGGCTCAGGAGGAATGTTGGTGGGAGGCCACCACTTTCACTCAGTATTTTTTTGCTTAAGGTACTGGCCTTACTGAGGTACTTGCCTATTTGTGTGGGTAGCAATGTGGCAGCCTTGCCCGGGTTTGTGTCAGTAATAACAACCTTGTGATTGGGACAAATTTGTGGTGGTAGAATTTATAGTCTACCCTTAATACAAGCTGAGGTCATGCCTGTTGAAGTCAGACTGGGATTGTACTGGGGTTCATGCTCGCTGCCTCCTTGTTCTCCCTTCTTTCCCCCAAACCTGGTGGAACAGCAGTGGCAGGGACTCTTTCTGATGTGCTTTACTGATGTGTTCTGCATCTTATCTCTGTCTACTCTGTTTACAAGAGCAACATAAACAATTCGATTTTTCCACAGGATAGGGTTACTATTGACTTTTCTCATGTACATGGGAAAGCATCTATGAGCTGCAATCAAAGTCAATGCTAATAGTGGGTGCTTTTTAAAAATCTGGCTCCTTAATAGTAGTGCCACACACTTCTAAATACTGAAGCATCCTGCTATATGGGATCTCAAAGAGCATTCAGTCCATTCTTTTTCCAAAGCAGGAAATCTGCTGATACAGGACCCTGGTAGGTGGCAACAGTGGTGGCTGATCACTCTGATGTCGGCGGGATGAATCTACTTTAGGTTTTAACGAGAACTTTAAAAGACCTATTCAAAGTGTTAATCTCTTTTGGAGAAAGGGTTTAGTACTAAAGCTTGAAGTAAATTCACCACTTCACTGAAATCAGAGCTTAACAACGTTTAGGTTGCTTTAAAACCTCTTTCAAAGGAGTGCCCCATACCTTCTGGAACAGTTTGTTTCACTATTAACCAGTTCATACAGTCAGAAAATTTGTCCCAAGGTTTTATCAGAATCCCCTTTCCTGCAATTTGAATCTTTTTGTTTCTTTGCATTGCTTGGCAGTGTGCTTCTTGTGACCCTCAAGCTTCAGAGGCTTGAGCATTAAATTGAAGACAAAACTTTGTCACATCTACAGTGCTATGCAAGATCAGGAATGTGTGAAGGATATGTTAACTAGAGTTCTCATCTTCTATAGCAAAAGGGCCTAAGTGTGGCCCTATAGATGTTGCTGGATTACAACTTCCAGCATTGTCAGGGATAATGGGAGTTGTGGAACAACAACATTTGGAAAGCCCTAGGTTATCCAGCTCTGTTTTATGAAGATGGCAAAGAACTATTGTTAATGCTGGCAGTTTGTTTTTAAAAGTCAAAGTATAGTATATATACATGTTTGTCAAATAGTAACCCTGTTGAATTCAGTGAGGCGGACTCTTTGTAGGACTGTATCCTTAGCTGATAAACTGTAAGCAATTATGTTGATCTTTTTATCCGTTCTTTTGGCATGCATGCATATCCTTTCATTGTTTTTAAACAATGCTTGCACATTTGACAGCTGGTGCCAATGTAGAAGAGGCCCTTTTCATACCTTTTCACATCATATGTGTGTGTGTGTTTGTGTGTATCTTTTCTCAGATGGCAGATGCCACATGGGCTTCTGAAAATGTTCTTAAATAAAGCAATAATTTAATCCAATTAATACTCTGTTGTGCTGACTCATTTGGTGGCAACTTTAGTTGACCAAAGCATTGTCATTTTATTATTCAATCAGCTGAACTGACTTACAGTAAGTGCAGAAACCCCATAATTGCATATGAAGACCATATATGTAATTTTTTATTATTTCATCTCTGTAAGTCTTTTGAGCAGGAGTAGAAGTGATTATCTTCACTGACTAATTTTTCAATTGTTTGATGTCTTTGTGCTGACTCATAAGATTTTGGAAGTGGGGGAGATGTTACAGTTTGCCATTTGTTAGCAAACTCCTCCATCATTACGGATGGCTACTTCCTTTTCAAGAGCAATTAAGTGCCTTTTGAATTTACAGCATTTCCTTTTTTAGAATGTGCAGGTTTAGCTGCACTGACCACAGCTTTGGCTGGGAGCACAGGAGTCTTGCTCCAGATATGCTCCAGGTGCTTCCTGAGTGACATGTGCAACAAAGAGACCACTCATCTTTCCACACTTGATCTATTTTTCTTAGCCTGTCCTGTTTTCCGTTTGCTAGGGAGTCCTGGAAGAGCAGCTTGTTCTAAATGGCGACAATGCCTACAATGCACACTTTGGAGAAAGTATGGCTTCCCTGGGGGATATGGATGATGATGGATTCCCAGGTCAGTATGTTTTGCTTTGTATGCAGCCCTCTTTTTAACTTTAGCAAGATACACATAAAGATTGAAAGGGTATATAACAGTTATATGTAATAGATGTTGTTGCTGCTGCTGCTGCTGTTCTTTGTCATCAAAACAACTTTGACTTAGGGTGACCCTAAGATTAAGAAACATATGAGAGCCCCAGGCACCAACAGCTCTACTCATCTTGCAAACCGGGGTCATGTCATCTTTCTTTCAATCAATCTATCTGTATTGTGTTCTTTCTCTTCTCTAGTTGCCTTCTGCTTTACTGAGCATTATCATCTTTTAATACAGCTGTGCAGTATTAATAAGAGATAGCTGAAATGCCACAGACAGTCTTTCAGAAAACCTCTGCCAGGCCCACCACTACACCTACCATGTAGCCTGCCTTCTCCAACTATCAGCTGTCTTCTTCACATGTGTCTGTTACTTTCTGAAGAGGATGTATACATCTTAGGGGCAAGACAGACTGGAAAGGGCTTGCTGGAGCCACCTCATTTTTTTGGCATTGCTGCAGCAGCCAAATAGCATGGCGATGATGCAGAGGGAAAAAAAGGAGCTCTGAGAAGCATCTCCTTTTAGCACCACACCTGCAACACCAGAAGCGCCCTAGGGCAGCACGATGATGTTGCATGTGCGCTGCGTCATTGACACGTGTAACGTGTGGATGGTGCCACGTCACAATGATGCTGCCCACACATACTAGGGTTAGAGAGCATGTGATTGGTGTGCGCTCCCTAACCGTAGTATCGGCCCAATGACGGCAATTCCTGCCTGTCTGTCTTGGGCCTTAGTTTAGTTTAGTGTCCCTGTTTTAAACATTCCACCTTGGGTGAACCAGTATAAGAACCATAATCTTTATAGTCTCTTAACAGTATAATTTTCAGCTTCCCTTATGCACTCAAAAGTGTTGCACCATGTTAAGGTGTGGATCTGAGATAGGGTAATATGTATTTGTATATGCATTAATTTATATGTGTATAATTTAACCAAAGTTTATTTAACCAAAAATTGCCCATTCTTTGGGTGCATAAGCCCTTGGAGTGGCTTACAAAGATCATTAGTAAGACAGTCTAAAAGACATGATACAAAGGAAAACAGGATGAGAAAAGCAGAGGAAGATTAATTAACAAAAACTAATTGATTAAATAAATGCATGCCGAATGTGAAATGCATTCTTGCCTAGTCTAATACCTAGATAGAACTCTTTCTTTTTTTACTTTGCCTAAACACATTCTCTGCTACCCATCTTTGTTTCCTCTGAAACTCTCAGTGCATGTGCTTTAAAGCTGGGGTATCCAACTCAACTTGCATTATATCAGGACTTTGGAGATTTAACATTTTAAATAGATTTTCACTGGTTGTGCCATGGATTGGCTTCTTGGTGCATGGCTATTGCTTATTTATTTATTTTTACTTCAAGGATTTATATCTCGTCTTCTGAAATATTATTTGAGTAAAGAGGTGAAAATCTCTCAGTCTAATTTTGTTGAATTTTGCTGAATCCCACCTACCATTTCTTTCTGTCATGATTTTTAAAATTAGATTGTGAGACTTTGTGTTTTCTTCCTGCATTGAAATTTCTGCAAATTTTGTGTATTTTTCCTGATTGCACAAATATTTGCACAATTTACTTAAATTATACAACTCTTCTCATTGGCTAAAGTGTTGCTTCTTCATGTATATGTTAGCTGTTTCACATTTTAAAATGTGCACTTTGTTTTGTGCACACTTTATTACAGTACTTGGAAACACTCTGTAAGTCTAACATATATGTGAATGCTTGAGGTGAACTGTGCTTATTCTTTCAGCAGGTCTCAGGAAGTGTGAAAATGCAATTTTAGTACAGTGTTGAATCTAACATTTTAAAAAACTCTCTGCCCTTGAGTTCTATAAATCATGTAAAGACTTCAGAGTGATTCTCTAACACATGGCTGGGGTTAGTTGAAGAACCCAAGCATATGTTTCTTATTAGTAGTATAA
The DNA here is from genome assembly GCA_034509955.1 of Urosaurus nigricauda. NCBI lineage: Eukaryota > Metazoa > Chordata > Lepidosauria > Squamata > Phrynosomatidae > Urosaurus > Urosaurus nigricauda. Next base: position 67,550,828 of record JAOEGL010000006.1, on the reverse strand, counting down.
ATATACATCTTAGGCTTTTCTCTTTAATATCAGCTACTCATTAAAGGAAGCAACATTTTCCAAGGCTGACAACCACTCATTCAGTGGCTTTTATCTTAATGCTGAAGATGATTGGTTGTGTCAAGAGCCTTCTTTAGGACAAAAAAAGGTGAGAGGTTGTCTGGTTTAACTAAATTTCTTTCGTCTTGTTTAACTAGATGTTGCCATTGGTGCTCCTAAAGAGGATGACTACATTGGAGCAGTCTATATCTACCATGGATACACTGGTGGCATTATACCTCAGTATTCTATGGTAAGTGCTTGACGCATTAGGTCAAGCAGATCTAAATGTTAGTGGGTGTTATAGCTCAAGGGTGAATGCCTGCACTAGTTTGTACTGAAAAGACATAAAGTGCTTTCCTTTGTTTATCATGTCACTTGTTCAAGATACTACAGAAACTATGGGTAGCACTGCAATGGCATGGTGCATCACCACAGATCTATAGCCATTCATCAGCCTAGGCTGATGTTCACAAATATGACACTATGCTAGCATGGTGGAAAGTGACAGAAAAGTCAGTGAACTGTGATGACTTAAAAGGTAAAGATATTCCCATTTGACAAAGTTGTCAAGTCATGTCTGATTATAGGAGGTGGTGCTCGTCTCTGTTACTAAGCTGAAGAGCCAGCGTTGTCAAAGACTACTCTGAGAATCATGTGGCCAGCATGATTGCACAGAACACTGTTTATCTTCCCACCGAAGTGGTACCTATTATCTACTTGCATTTGCATGCTTTTGAACTGCTAGGTTGGAAGAAGGTGGGACTAGTGATGGGAACTCACCCCATCGTGCAGCGCTTGGGCCTTGAACTGCCAACCTACCGATCTCGTAATCAACAGAGTCAGTATCTTAACCGCTGAGCTACCACATCCCCATGACTTATCATGTGCTATTGAAAGAAGTGTCTTGAAGGCTAGCTCCTTGAAGGAGTTTAATAGATATGAAAGTTCGTGTTGTAACACAGTTGTTTGTCTTAAAGGTCCCCACCTCTTCCTTGATTAGCCCTTTGAAAATTTCTGAAGGAGTGCAGTGTAGGTACTTCAGAGAAGATTCTCACTTTATTTATGACCTCATGGAACGTGGCATGTTATAACATGCAAGAATTAAAATCGTTCTAGCAAGGTTTACATCTTTTCTGATCAGTTATACATGTATGCAGTTGATTTCAATTTATAATGAGGGAGATGTGCTCCTAAACAAACCGCTCTCCAATCAGGTGAATGATTTCAGCTCTCTAACCCTATGTGGCAGAATAAAATTTGACACAATATTTTAACTTAAAAATATTTGTACAACTCTCCAAGGTTGGCTTTCATTGGCTTTAGTAATAAAGAATAACTGCCACTAAAACATAACTCCATTCACAAGCTACTAGCTACCATAGTTCTTTCCACCCACTTCAATAGTGTTGCACCAGTTTAGAATTAAGATGTGTCACATGGAACTGTACATTTATAGGGAGCTTGTGGTTTATTTCACTAGGCCTACCTACTGTAATGCCAAGATCCTTCAGCAGAAATACCTAGTTCATCATAGCCTGGAAAGGTTACACTGTAGTCTATGGCTCAGATTCCCCCAACCACCATGAAAACTGACCATGATGGCTGTTGGCTTGTGGGATTTAACTATCCGAGTTTTGTAGATATTGTGATGGATTTGTAGAGCACATCTTGATCTTTTGTTACAGATTAGTTAGTGGATGAGGTTTTGCTTATTGGGAAAATGGGAAAGAACCAGACTTGTTTTTTCATCCTTCATCTGTTTAAAGTTCTGGTCTAAATATTTTGTTTGTTGCTGGGTGGGAGCCTATATACAGGATGCTAAATCAGATTTTTAGTAGTTGTGCTTAGGATGTTTAGAGCAAACTGTAGGTGATTAGTTCTGCTTTGTGCTGACTGTTTTTAGAATGCATTAAGTTAATTTTTTTTAAAGAATGTAAACCAAATCCATTTTATGATGATTTTTACAAGTGATAATTTGTGGCATATGGCGGATTTTTTCTTAGATTGAGAGAGAGAGAGAGAGAGGCTGAAGGATGGCCAAACTGATTCAAATACATCATGACATTTGTTTGAGGATGTCCTGCTTTGAATAGATAGATGCTATTTGTTTCTTTTTACATATTTGAGGTAATATAGGAGTTTCATAAGGAGACAGTTTCTTATTAAGAAGTAGTAATGCTGACTTCTGTCTCTCACCAGATTAGTCTGGCTTTTGAGATCTTCTTCAACATAGGCTCCTGCCAACAATTTTCCATTACATTTTTCCTTAAGCACACACACTTTCTCTCTCTCTCTGTTTTTCTGGTTCAGGGTGCTAAGAGCTGTATTTTATTGCTATTCACATAGTGCAGGTTGAAAGGTTAGCCATTCATTCCGCTTATGAATCCATCAAACAGTTTTCAGATGTTTAATTTGTAGTGTCTGTCTACCTAGCCTCTGTTTGAACCAGTAACCTCGAGGTGAAAGGCTTTGTGTCCTATTACTATAACTTGAAAACAGCCAGATGCTATGCATTTCTCTCAGTTTATCTCTTGCACACATACACAGAGTGAGAAGAAAAGGGGCATTTGTTTAGAGCAAGAGATACTTTTCAAATTACATTTTTGAAATGCTGATTTTGTTACCTCAACATCAGCAAGATCTGGAGTACAGCTGAGGTACTCAGATTGGCTTGCAAGGAAATATGTATGCTAAATAAATATTATCAAGCTAACTTTCAGGGCCATTGGTTTTGTTCACAGCTCTCCAAGCTGTGTAGCATTATACTCCAATCTTTATACTCTAATGGCCTGCAGATGTCTGTGGGATATGTATAGCCCTGGCTTGCCACCCTAATAGGGACCCCCCACAAAAGCATACCCACATTCTCTTGGGTAAATGTAATTTGAGGAGTTCAGCTGCTTTCTGTTGCCTTCATGTTATCAGCTCCAAAAGTGGGGAAGTTTTCTTCATTTCTTTTTAAGTGAGGAGGTTTAAGAATTCATTCATTTACCGTAAGTTTGCCTTTTGCCTTTTCTGATTAATTTCTCATCTTACAGTTGGCCCATTTTAATAATCCTCGATATTTCTTGTTTCAGTTCATGAACTGGGAGCCTCACACATTGCTAGTTCTCAAATTAGCTTTGTCACTAAACTGGACATGAAAGGCACTTTCTCCAAACTAAGGCACCATGGTCGGTGGAGTTTTCTGTGCTGGTGTTCAGTGTGGACTGTCCTAATGGGTCTGATTCTAAATGCCCTCTCATAAACTGCAAATCTCAGGATTTCATAGTATGTTACCATAGCAGTTAAAGGAGAATATAGTGGTATAACTGTGTAATGTGAAAGTGTTATCCTGTTCTGGTTTAAAATCTTATTAACAGACATTTCCAGAGCAGGAACTCATTGTTATTTTCTCACCTCAAACAGCCCCCCTTGCCCCTTTCTTTCTCCTTGAAAAACTATCATTATATATATATATGTGTGTGTGTGTGTGTGTGTGTATGTATATTGCCCCAGAAGGAATAACCTCTTTTGCCCCCAACATTAGGGTTTCTCACCCAGCTTTAATAATTTGAAATGTAATATTCCCTTTTGTTTGGGTCTGTCATTTTCAGTTCTGTGTTGTCTATTACAGAGGATCCCAGGAAAACAGTTAAGTCTGAGACTGCAGATGTTTGGCCAGTCAATTTCTGGAGGTGTTGATATGGATGGAAATGGTTACCCAGGTAGGTTTTGAGCACCAACAGGAATAATAATGTCAACCAAGATAAGACATGAGTGCAAGACTGTACAAATCACTAATGAAAGGCCCAAGGATTTGTACATTTAAAAATATAAAGCATCTTGTGATATTAAAACTCCCCACATGTTAACAATAAAATATGACACTGGAGGTGGACAAATATTATATTTTAACAACAAAGGTTTAATAATACATTCTGAGTAAGGATACTATATGCTTACACTTGATTATGTTATAAACCCCTTCCCGCTTTTTCCTCCAGATGTGACGTTTGGAGCTTTTATGTCAAACAATGTGGTTCTTCTAAGGTAAGATCAATTTATCTTCAGTCCTTTTAATAAGGTAAACTCTATCCCTCTTCTAATTATTTCGTGCTGTTCCCCCAGTTAGTTTAGAAAAGATATGGTGCTACTAGGTATTGTATATACAGTTGGCCCTCTTTATCCGCAAATTCGTCATTCATGGATTCAAGCATCCACAACTTGAAAACATTCAAATACATATATATATCTAATATTTGTTTTTGCTATTTTATATAACGGACATCATTTTACTATCCATTGTATTTAAAGGGACATGAGCATCCACAGATTTTGGTATCTTTTGGGGGTCGATTAACCAAACTCATGTGGATACCAAGGGCCCACTGTACACTTTTTTTTTTACAACTAGTAATGATATTAATTGCAGCTAGTGCAGTATCCTAGAACTAATAGTAGTAGTTGCATGCTTGTACTCCCTTGATCAAAATTTCTCATAGAGAGGTATACAGCCTCTGTTGTTTTGCTACTGTGAGAGTGAATCCATGCCATTGAGCTAACTCCATCATTATGCAAGTGAAGTTCCACTTGCTCAGTGTTGGTTTTCCTTCTTTTCCTTTCCTTCTTTTCTTTTCTCCAGAGCAGATTTGGGACATATGTGGGGTGGTGCAAGGGAAGTGTAGTGATTAAAAGTGGGTATAGCATGCAGCCATCCAGATATTGTTGAACTGAAAGTCCTATCATCCCTAGCCAGCATAGCCAGTAAGTAGTAAGGAATGTTGGGAATTGTACTTGAACAACATCTATGGGATATGTATGTGGAATGGCTTGCTGGATGAGATGCGTCTTATTACGACCTTGGACGGTTTCAAGAAAGCTGCCAAGACAAGAAAGCTGCATCTCTTCCAGCAGGCCTTTCTGGATAGCGGTTAAACTTTTCCCGATTCCTAAACGTTTATCCAGCGTCTTCCAGCTATACATCTGATACTCCCTCAAGGCTGCCCAAAAATTCTCATTGGAGATATTGTATTGTTTTAAGGTTTTATTGATACTGTTTTTAATTCTGTGTTTGTTTAATCTTATTTTAAGGGGTGGGAGGCGGGACTGGGTTGTAATATTTTAACTGTACCTGTTTTTAAGGTGTTGTACCCCACCCTGATTGTTCATTCAGAGGGGCGGGTTATAAATAAATATTTGTTGTTATTGTTGTTGTTATTAGTAGTAGTAGTAGTATAGCCCTGGCTTGCCACTCTAATATGGACCCTCCACATGATTCCTAACTAGGACTGGAGAAGCCTGGCTTCATAGTTCTAATCAGTCATGATGCTCATTTCAGCCATTCACTGTCAGCCTTTCCCATCTCATAGGATTGTGTTGAGGATTAAGTGGAGATGAGAACTTTGGATATTTTGGAAGAAAGTTGAAATCTGAATGTAGCAGATGAATAACAAATGAAATATTTAGAAAGGAATCTTGTAACACCTTTGAGACCAAGTGAAATATATTGTAGCATAAGCTTTCATAGACTTGGTATGCTTCCACCAATGCGTGCATACTGATATTCCAGACTAACACTACTCTTTGAAATGAAATATTTGTGCTTCCTATTCCTTATGATAAATTCAAAAGACATTGTACACTCATTTCATATTTTCTTTCCTAATGTATTTTCTGTGGTAAAAAACAACACTGAATATCACCATCTTCCATTTGTAACCCTCTTGTGTTTGTAACAGGAGGGTTACAAATGGAAGATGGTGATATCAGCACCTCTTAGTAAAATGTTGTGAATGAAGGAAAGTGACTGTACAATAACAAGTCATTTGGAAGCTGTTATCTCCTGTAAGAGAGCCTTTCCAAGAACTAATGCTATACTGCTACCGTGTTTCCCCGAAAATAAGACTTAATTTTTGCTGCCAAAGATGCACTAGGCCTTATTTTCAGGGGATGTATTATTTTTCCATGAAGAGGAATTCACACGCATTGTTGAAAAAAAAGAAGAAGAAAATTTATTATATATTGTATATATATTTATATACAAAAACTTTGCTAGGTCTTATTTTTGGGGGGAGGCTTTATATTTAGCAATTTAGCAGAACCTCTACTAGGTCTTATTCTCTGCGGATGTCTTATTTTTGGGGAAACAGGGTATGTACTGGAGCTGTTTGTCACATTTCATGGAGCATTGTAACTCTCTTTGTTTTACCTTTCTGGACAATGGGGAGGCAGGGTTGTAAACTTACTGATTCTGTATTTGAGATCTGTAAGAGCATCCGAGAAATAGAATATGAAACGTTTCAAATATCACAGACATTTTCTCTTTGACTGAACACAGACAGCAGTTATCATTAATGGTGGCATAGGTATCTTAAGGGAGATGCATTTGCAATAATTGAGGATTTTATGATTTTTCATAGTTGAATTGTTACTTTCTGACATCAAAATGGACAAACAGAACAATGTTTTTCTATTTTTTTAAATGGTGGTCTGCTAGTGTGTATGAGAGAGCGAGCGGCGGTGTGTTGTGTTGATGATTTGATTAGAGGAAACAGCTGGAGCAACATGGCCATAAGGTGAACAAAGGAGTTTGATAGTGAATGGTGGAAAAATGAGAAGCTCTGGGTTTTTCCCTTCTGGCTATTTTAAATGGTGCTCTTTATATCACAACCTCTTGCCAGCCAACTAACTGAAACCATGATTAAGGGCATCTTTTAACCAATTAGTAATCACTTTGTGCTTGTTTTATGGCTTTCCCATTTTAATACCTTTCCATTAGAAACAGATTTCATGCTTTTCGAGGTACAAGGAGATAGTGAGGTCTATTACTTATCTGTGCAACAACATCAAAACAGTGAGCTCTACTGTATTACCCCGGTTCAAGTAATATTTCAGTGCATGAAAGTTAAATCATCTTCAGATATTTGAAAGACTGCTACATAGATTCTGGAGCAAGTTCCCCCTCCAGTTTAAGAAAACAGGACTTGAAACAATGGATTCATATTACAAGGGGGAAAAGGGATGTAGATTGAACTGTAAAAAGACCTTCCTGACAGTGGAACACATTGTCTTGGAAGGTGGTGGGTTTTGCTAATGACCATTCCCAGTACCTTCAATTACCAGGGCACCAAAAATAGTTGCCCAATACTGCTTGCTGCAACCAATCTTGCAACCAGGAGTGAAGCCACTGTAAAATGGTTTCCTCTACCTCCAAGTCACAGAAATGGCCAGTAGGATACTGTAACCATTGGTATCAAAAGCTTCTGACAATCTAAGCATGGATGGTAAGAGTTACACAGCCCTTTGGATGTCCGGGGCCAAATTGGATTTAAAAATAAACTCTTGAAATGGGTCTAGAAAGCTAGTTTCCTCCAGTAGTGTCAGATCTTGGGCAGTTGCCATTTTCTCAGGAACCTCCTTAAAAGGGCTTTTTGGACAACTAGGTGACAGTTATCTAAAATGGGTTCCTTTAGGAGCAGTTCTGGTGCTGCCTCTTAAGGGCAGTTGTCAACATGGCTAGATGCAGCTCTAAGGTCCAAAACACACTGTGGAAATAATCCAGTTTGAGACTGCTTTAACTGCCCTGGTTCAACGCTAGCGAACCCTGAGAATTGTAGTGTTTGTGAGTCACTTACCTTCCCCGTCAGAGAGCTCTTGTGCCACAATAAACTACAGTTCCCAGGATATCCTAGCACTTAGCCAGGGCAGTTAAAGTGGTCTCAAACTGGATTATTCCTGCAGTGTGTTTTGGACCTAACTTCTCCTTGCTATAGATCAGGGATTCCCAAACTTTGGTCCCCCAGGTGTTTTGAATTTCATCTCCCAGAAGCCCCAGCCACTTTGGCCAACAGGAATTCTGGGAGATAAAGTCTAAAACCTGTGGAGTACCAAAATTTGGGAACCACTGCTCTAGACTCGCCCAGCCAATCGAGCTCTCTCCCTCAGTTAGCCATAATAGTGAGGCTGTCAGGAGGCCAAGTAGTCAGTATTACAGCTACAGGCATTTTCTTCCCTCCTTCCTTGACTATCTGTGCTTTACAGTGCTCAGTGGGGAATATGAGAAGTAGCTGCCTTGATACGTCATGACACTTGATGCAGCATAAACAGAATGGGTCTTAGGAGTTTATCAGACGACGGAAATTGGAAGTGTAATCCAATGGCAATCCAAACGCAATCATGGGGTTTCAAGTTATTGCATGTGAGTGTATCTCATGCAATTTCGGGCAAAAGGGAAGTCATTCCAAATGCAATCATGGGTTTTACGTTATTGCGTATTATAGTATCTCATGCAATTTCGGGCAATGGGAAGTCATTTTTGGGCAATGGGAAGTCATTCTGAATGCATTTTGAACGCAATTAGAATTAGAAATTAGCGAATTTACGTGAATTCGAATTGGCTTCATTCGTAATAGAAATTCCTCCCATCTGATAAACTTCTTAGTGTTTTGCTGCTCTTGAAGAAATCAGTAGTAACAAAAACTAGTTTTCTGTATTCATGCTGCATCAGTGTTGGTATATTACACTACGGTTCTATAAAAAAGTGATTTGGGGGGCTTTGCAGGTTCCAACAGGAACCTGAATCCACCTACCGCGCCAGGCTCTGTTTATTGCTTTAGAGATCAGGGCATTATGAGCTAACCATGTGGTGAAGTTGATTAGTTGCAGCTACTGCCTGTCAGAGGGTGTGGGCTGTATTTGCTGTTTGGGTTAAGATTAGGGTAAAGCAGCAGAGCTTTTCTCTTAAACCCCATGCTGTAGCCCACAACAAAGTTTCTGTAAAGATTCTTTGCCAAATACAGCATGGATGTTGCCAAGAGATATTGAGGGTAACTGCTTCAATTTTGGGGGGTTGATGAGGGCTGCCATGGAAAGTGTGCTCAGTCGAGATTGATGTGTGGCCCTTTTATTCTGATAAATCAAATGACTGTGGGAATGGAAGTACTTTAAGTCGCTTAGTATATGGATTAAGAAGTCATCTAAGAAACATTTAGTCATCCCATTCCTTCTCTGTCTGCAGACGTGGGATCACTACACATAGTCACTGTTGCATGTGGGTTGAAAGGATGCCAGACACTGTCCTAGATTATGTGTTTTGCCTTTATGGCATTATAAGAGGTTATGTATGCATTGTTTCTGTTCTGGTGTTCCATGAGGTAAAGTCTATGGAGAGGCAGGGTTGAGGGAAAATGGCATTTCTTTCTTCCTAGTGCCAAACCAGAAGAAAAATGCTTGTCAGCTGCAGTAATAGTATGCCAAGTAGGTTTCAAGTTTGCAGGTCTGAAATATAGAAAGCTACAAGTAGAACATGTAGCCATCCTGCTAAGAGGACTACTCTTTTTCAGTTTCTAGACAGCTGTTCCCTCCAATGAAGGAGGGAAAGCTGGCTCTCCCTCCCCCATCACTGGGCCCTTTCACACCACAGTTATGGCCCCATTATTCTACTTTAAATGCAATATCCAATGGAATCCTGTGGTTTGCAATTTATGGAGGAGGTACCAGATTTCATCTGATCTTAGGAAACTAAGCTGGGTCAATCCTGGTTAGTACTTGGATGGGAAACCGTCAATGAATACCAAGTGTTTTAGAGTATGTTTCAGAGGATGGAAATGGCAAAACCACCTCCGGGTATTCCTTGCCCAAGGAAACCCTATGAAATTCATGGAGTAGCCACAAGTCGACTTAGAATTCTCAGCCAGAGAGTTTTACTAGATTATAAATCCCAGGATTGTTCAGCATGCAGCCATAGCAATTAAATTGGAATCATAATGTTATAACAGTGCAGTGTGTTTGCCAGTTTATCTTTTCCAACTGAAAATCAACAGTCTCTAGTTGCTGAGCATTCTCAGGTCTTCTTGTAGGAAAAGGAGATTATTTCCTTTATGGATTGATGATCATTATTTTTTGTTTTGCAGTTCCACAAATGTCAAGGTTCCTTACAGATTTCTTCCATTTCTTAAAGTCCCTTTGTGGCATGAACCCTGTTGACATTCATCACCTCATTTCACTCTTAAGCGGAACTGATTAGCATTGCTCTTAAATATTTAAGGGCAGGCTTCTATAGGGATTTTTATACTGAGACTTACCGTTGTTAAATTGCTGGCAAAATGCTCCAGAAGTGCGAAGGTGTGGTAGCTAGTTGTGCTTCTGAAACATCACTGATGTGCACTCTTTCCTCTCCCATTGACAAAGTGTTCGTAGAGCAGCCATTTCTTCAATAATGGAAGTTCCTGTTATTGAAGAAATGGCTGCTCTGCAAATGCTTTGTCGACGGGCAAGGAGAGGATGTGCTTCAGTGACGTTTCAGAAGCACCACTAGCTACCACACCTTTGTGCTTCTGAAGTGTTTTGCCAGCAATTTAACAAGGGTAAGCTGTACGAAAAACCCCTATGAGCTCTCATGTTTCCTGCAGGTTCCTATGCATGTTTTTAATTCTTTTCTCTGGAAAATTTTCAAAGAGAGGCAGGGAATATATCAGAAGTAGATGCTTTAAGTAAGGAAAATCTACCGTAGAATCTCAGTCTGGACTAATTTAAGAGGATCTACTTCTCTACAAAAGTAATGACCACAGAAGAAATACATAAGTTCAACCTAGATAAGGAAGAAATTGAAATACTTATAGAGTTCCTGTATCTTGGATCAAATGTCAATCAGAATGGAGATTCCAGCCAAGACATAAGAAAAAGACATAAGAAAAAGACTAGGAATGGGGAAGGGCAGCTATGAAAGAACTGGATAAGATCCTAAAGAATAAAGACATACAAGCGAGCATCAAAGTCAGAATCATCCAAGCCATAGTTTTTCCCATCACCATTTATGGATGTGTGAGCTGGACCGTGAAGAAAGCAAGTAGGAAGAAAAGTAGGAAGAAACTCATCTGAGATGTGGTGCAGGAGAAGGGTGTTGAGGATATCTTGGACAGCCAAAAAGACAAATAAATGGGTCTTTGAACAGATCAAACCAGAACTCTCTCTGGAAACCAAGATGATAAAACAGAGGCTATTGCACTTTGTCCATGTCATGAGAAGGCATGATTCACTTGTAAAGACATTAATGCTTTGAAAGGTGGAAGGTAGTAGAAAAAGAGGAAGACCATACACCCGATTACTAGATTCAGTTAGGGAAGACATGAGTACTAATCTACAGGATTTAGGTAGAGCAATGGAGAATAGAAGGGCTTGGAGATGTTTCATCCACAGACTTGCCATGGGTTGAGGTTGATTCTAGGGTAGCCAACAACAACAACAAACATCTCTAGTTGAATGGGGTTCTACTTTATTTTTTAAGAATGGATCTGTGGAGGTTGTAACTTTCTGACCCTCCCTTGACAGATGATTAGGCTTTAAAGCAGCAGTGAGGAACATGGTGTCCTCAAGATATGTATTGGCCTTCAGCTACCATCAGTTTCAGCTAGCACAACCAAAAGTGAGGAATGCTGTGGAGTCAGAATCAAGAATCACCAGAAGGCCATGCATTTCCCATCTCTGTTTTATATATGTGGAGCAAATATGCTTGAATAATACAGTATGTTTTACATAGAACATAAAGCATAGAAATGCATTTGAATAAAATGAAGGCCAATTTAAGCCAAAAGTTCCTGATCCCTGGACTAAAACTTAAAGAAATTATGGCTGCCTACTTCAACCAGTTTTCACTGTATGAATGGCTTTATAATTTTATGATAGTCTGCAAGTATCCTGTGGTTGCCCTGTCGTGTGGCAGAGCAACCAGATCTATTGCCATCCAGGCAATGTGTCTTCAGGTTGAAGTTGCCACAGTAATAAGCCAAGCCCTGGCTGTTGCAAAGCTTTCATTCATAATATACAAGAAGGACAAGGCAGACAATCATTACTTGGCTCTGAAAAAAATATTGAGTTCATAACATCAAGAATTAGCTGTGCATGACCTCTTGTGTAATATGCTTATGCTTGGCATCTTACAGCTCAGTGGAAAATCAGTAAGGCTGGTTTCCTGCCCTGCAGGCTCTTCATCCTTTTAGCCAGATGGAGATTATCCTGAGTGAGAAGTAGTAGATATTTCTTGAGAGGACACCATCTACTGCCCTTCAACAGGCTTTCAACAGGCTTCCCTGAGCTGACAAAAAAACCATGTCTCCATGGTTTTTGGATGGCTCTGGGGTGTGCGTTGTCTAAACACCAGACCTCCAGAATGGCAGGAAGCCACACTTTACTGCCCATCTGTTTTAGGTCCTCATCCCCCTCCACTGTCTTTTCCCTCCATTCCTGTTTTCTTCTCTTGTGTGTCGTGTTTTCTTAGTTTACTAGCTTTATGCCGGGGCTTCTTCCTTTAAAAAAGCAACCCCCCCCCCCCAAAAAAAAACAAAACCAAAGATGCAAGTTGCTTTTTGGAAGACATAAATGATCTGAAAATTAGCCAGAGCTTGCAAGGTCTGCCTGTTTTTAAAATGGTTTGCTTTAGAACTATTTTTAAAGAAATATCTGGAGTGTTTTAATTGGCTCTTGGTTATTTATTTAATATTTTAATGTTGTGCATTGGTTTGGGTGCCCCTGTGGGTTGGGAAGCGATAAATAAATGCCTTCGATTAAAAAAAAATAAGTAAAGCTTCCAACCCCTACCAGCATGGTCACTAGGAATTGTACTCCAAAATGGAGTTTTGGGAGTAACATTTCCAAATTCTGAAAGTAGGCCAATAATACAGTAAGTAAATAAATTTTAAAAGCAGATCACAACTACAAATAGGTTTGGGCCTTGCTCTGTTGCTGCTCCACCTCCCTCTCCTCTCCACTTCTTCGTTAAAAAAATCTCAATTGCTGCTTTACAATTCTGTTACTTGGCACTGAAAGAAATAGGGATGTGTCTACTTCAGGAAATGACTGTGACCTGTGGCAGATGGTCAGGCCATGCAGGTGATAAGTGAAGTTTTGGGAGGACTGTGTATACTTTGAGTATGTGGAAGGAAAGGAGGTGGCAGTAGGTGGTGGTTTCCAGTCACAGGGACTCAGGAACAGGTGGTGGTTTTCTGGGAAGCAAGAGCAAGTAGGAAAATCAAGAGGAAGAGGCAAAGAGAGGTTAGATGTGTATTCCTCTGTTCCAAGTGAAAAAAAAAATCACATGCAGATTGGTTGAGTCTAGACTTCATCTTCTGTTGTTTTATAGAGAATTTCTGGAGCTAACACTGTGTTGAGACTGGGTAGAGAGAAAACTACTATGGCTCTGCATGGAAGTAATTTTAAGAATACCAGAGAGGTTGCTCTGGGAATGACTGATGCTTCAAGCCACCCATAGAGACAATATGCACCAATGACTTCTAATATGGATCTGTGCGTCACATGTTAGACTGTAAATGGAGCAGCAGTGTATATTTTACGCATAAATCAGGTTATATAGCAATCATGCTACATCCTTTGAGAAAAGATTGATAGACAGTCAACTACAAAGCAAAAAATGAAGGAAGGTTCCTCCAAGTTAGATAAGTAGTGACAATCTTTGTGCAGAATCATTGTGTGGTATCCTTAACATTTATAAAAGGATTTGGAGGCCTTCCCTTAAATTTATGTCAGTTATACTTATAACAGACATATACATTAGTTTTGTACTATTACCCAATATGTCAAGCAAGGGACTGTAGTGAGGAGAGAGAAAATGTGAAAGGCTACCTGGTGATTTCATGACCAGCACTAATTACAACTCAAGAATATCTCATTTATAGATGAGTTGCTTGGTCATTGTACCACACTAGTTATTGTGGAAATATAATGCTTCCCTGCTTTTTAATTGTTGTTTCAGATCTAGGCCTGTCATTACTATGGATGTCTCCATTTTCCTGCCTGCATCTATTGACATCACGGCTCCACAGTGCCATGATGGCTTGCAACAAGTGAACTGCCTAAACATCACAGCCTGTTTTAGTTTCAAAGGAAAGCACGTCCCTGGACTGATAGGTAAAATACAGTCTTGATGCACATTACTACTGTACTTATAATTTCTAAAACATTTTTTATAAGATGCCTTTTAGGGTATTGTTGTCCTCAGAGAATACTTGCCAAAGCCTGGAAATCATATCTAGAGCTCTGGCCAACTAATCATGCAACAAACACAATGACCTCCTGTCTTTTGTATTACATAATCAAACTACTGAGATTCACAAGCCTAATAATGCATTGTCAGATAACTAGAGGTAGAACTCCTGGATGCCATCATTTACACTTTGAAATTTATTCTCTGTAATAATAAAAACAACCAGAATGTCACAGGATAATAGAAAGGGAGGTTTCTGCATCCTCATGGTGACTTCCAAGCTTTGTGAAAGTTCATTTTTTAAAAAACCTAGCTGGACAAAACTAATCCTCCCGTAGTCAAAGGTTGTTTGACATTTGGACATGACCTACAGATGTCATCATTTCAAGGACACATATATAGATAACAGGTAATTTGGGCTAGATGTTTATGCATAATTTTTTCTCATTTGTGTTTTTTCATTATTTATTTACAATATTTATTATCTGCAGGCTTATCCCTTTTGTTTAATTTTCACTTCTTTTTGTGGTCTTTTCAGTATGGTTTTTTGAACCATAAAAATTGGGGAAAATTTTCATTTGGAAAAAAACCCACACAAATTTAGGAGCTTAATCTCACCCAGAGGGTTTTCATGGCTGAACGTAGATTTGAACCCTAGTTTCCAGAGTCATAATCCAACCCTCAAACCACTACACCAAACTGACTCTCTTGGTAAGATTATGATGTAATATTAGTAGTATTGTTAGTAATTAGTGACTATTAGTAATATTGCATCATAATATAAAGAAACACCATAATGACACTTGGCACTGCCCTAGCACATTTCAAAATATTATATATATATATATTGTCCATAATCTTTCTAACAGCCTTGTGGGGTAGGTCAGTTGTGTTATTTTGATACTGGAGATGCAGTATGGATGCTAACAGGGTGGCTCACTTTCAGGCTACATAGGGAGTTTATAACAGAGGTGAGATGGCAACTGAGAGCTTCCTGACTCACAATCTTTTCAGTGCTAGGATGCACTAGGTATCAGTCATCTCAAAGTCCAAGAGAGTTGTGGTAAAACATCTGGTTGGTTGCCTCAGCAGTTAAAATCCTCAAATGGCCCATGTTACCAGAAGCCTTTCCTGATGAATTACTTGCGTGTGATGAAATTCTTTTTACTGAAAACTGAAGGACCAGAAGGATATTTTGAAAGTTGATTGCTTCCTGCTCCTCCTTAATAAACTTCTTAAAACCCCAAGGCAATCCTGGAGGAGCTGATATATGGCACTAGTTTTATGCTTTGAGGGATGAATGTTTTCTTGAATTTGTTCATTTACACTTGTTTGTAAATGGCACGTCTTCCTTTTAACTGTCTTGGCAAGTATCAGTGTAGACCTTTGCCTGGCTTTGTGTGTGTGTGTGTGTGTGGTAGTGTTGGTGCAGCTATGTCGCATGTTTTAATGGCTGTTTAGATCTCTGTTTAATTTTGCAGCATATTTTGTGAGTTACAGTACAAATTCCAGGCTCTTTATGGGAACGTGGTGAGGGCTAAAATTTTAAGCAGTCTTTTTATAGTAGAGATGGGTATATTTTAGCGAGTAGCCATGAAAGCAAGAGAATGTCACTATACAATGAGTATATCTCCTTGGAATAACGGAGAAAACACAGTCTATGACAGCTTCTATTCCTCTTGCATCCATCTAACAGAGAAAATAGGTGTGGTCACACATTCATTACATGTCAGAATTAGGGTGAAAAGCATTGTCTAGAATGGGGAGTTGAAGAGACCCCATCTGCACTTCCTGAAGTAATAGGCAGATCAGAGCTTAGTTGTCTGCTTGTTTTTATGCTAAGGGTTCTGACAAAGTTATCTGTTCAAAAAAAGTTTAAACATATATTTAGAAATACGTATTTTGAGAGAAAATATGTTTAAAATTTCACATTAATGGAAAAATAAGATGAAATTAATTGAGGTTGGCAAGCTTCCATATGTTTTGAACTGCGCCTTCCATGCTGTGTTCCAAACTGGGGACTTTTAATCCTGAAATGTAATCTAGGTGGATAGCTCAGCTGAGGTACAGTGCAGGCGTAATAATTTACTTCCAATTGATAATATGGGAATGCTCTACATTGCCAGCTGCTTCTGTAAACCGTAGTAAGATGGCATACCAGAGGACCTGTGGAATTGCCAGAATTCATATTGGCCAGTCTTGCTTGGCAGATCTATCTCCAGCAATGGCCAGATTTCTCTTGGCAAACATCTACAGAGGCTATAACAGAGAGAGCTTCTCCTTTTGCTTGTGCTCAGGTTCTGATAATCTGAACACAGAGATATCATTCTTAGCTACCATATGCAAGTTACTATTGTTAGACCAAAATATTAAACGTTTTGTATATAGCCCAGGCTGCCAAGCTAGCTGACATTTAAGTATCTTTCTTTGCAAATGAACAGTGGGAAAGGGTATGTTTAAGTGAACCGTCAGGCAACCAAGAGTATGCTAGTATTGCAATGATTGTCTCATAAACCAAAACCAAAACCACTTTCAAAATCATCTGATGGGTTTGATCTGATAAAGCGATGATCTTTAATATACTACAATGGGGAAATATATACTTTCTTCTCTTTGTATGAAATTATGTGATGCATACAAGCATGTTGTACAACTGTACAGTAAATAAACTGTTCACAAGAGCACTCCAGTGGTGTGAACAGTGCAATGTGTAATGGTCCTTGTTTGAAATGTAGTCATACTCAGGACAATCCTCATAGCCATTTTGCGAAAGATAGTTGAAAAAAAAAATACAGGTAGCTATGCTTATCCTTATTGGCCAACCATTTAAAATAAGTTTCCTCTCCACCAGGAACAGATCTTTGCTTTGCATTACAATAAAGATAAAGACAATGTACTGCTGCTGAGAAAGTCCATCCCTTTCCCTGCTTGGTTTTGTAAGGATGGCAACTCAGCCCAGAGAGCATGGGCATGCTTCAGAGGGGAGTTAGTATAGACTCAACTAATGGAAAAGTCCTGCAGTGCCAACCCTGATACCCTGGCTTGACTAAAACACTAGAGGAGGATAATGTCAGAACTTTTTCTAAGCAGGGAACTCAGATGGCACTAACATGAACCTGCTTTTTTGGCATTATCACTTGTGTGAGAAAGCTGGTTGTATGAGGAGTAATCTGGACTATGTGTCTGCCTTGGAGTATCATATGTAATCTCTCTCTCTCTCTCTCTCCCTCTCGTTCTCTCTGGAATAGAGCTAACTTATGACCAAAACTCAATTTTACATAAGTCCCTGAGAGAGCAACATATGAAGGATGATCTGAGTCAGCTGCAAACTGCCATTATGGTGACACTTTCAGTTTTTTTTAAAAAACAGTAATGCCTGATATTCCAGTTTTCTGCTTCTGACATCATTGGTTGTAGCTGCCAAAAGGAAAAAGTGGAGAAATATATTATGAAAGAGATTAAAAAAATGTCAGACGTTGCTCAGAATGGACACAGTCCTGACTAGATATGGGTTGTGAAGTCGAAGGCTTTCATGGCTGGCATCTTCAGAGAATGCATTCTCTGAAGATGCCAGCCACAGATGCTGGTGAAACGTCAGGAAGAAACTCTTCTAGAACATGGCCTCATAACCCAAAAAACCCACAAAAACTATAGATATGGGTTATTTATGGACCGCTTTCTATTGTTTCTGAGGCTTGGTGTACACATTACAACAATTATATGGTGAGCCCTTTGAATTGCTCCATGAGCCACAGTGTGTACAGTGGTTGGCCTGACAGACTGATGTGTGTGCTTGCTTACTTATTTTTCAGTATAGAGAGAAATTGCCCTGTCTTTGTGGTAAACCACAGAACATGTTGACAGTTCACCACATGATGACAGCTGTTTTGTGGAGTGATTGAAGTGACCTCTGTGAAGTGGGCTGTACTGCAGACTTGCACAGCTTTTTACTCACAAAAAGGAGTGCAACACACTAGCCATATGCTGTCATTTGCCTTGCCAGGTACCCTCATTCATTGAGCTCTAGGCACAGTGCAGAGATGGCTGTCTTACTGAGCTTCTAATGCCAGAAGTGGGCAACCTTCAGTCCTATAGTACCACTCTATTCTCACTCTGTCCTCATCTGGAATATTGTGGCCTGTTCTGGGCACAGGAGAGGGCCAACCAAAATGGTGAAAGGTCTGGAACCATGTCCAATGAGAAGCAGCTTGGGCATGTTTAGCTTGAAGAAGGGAAGTGACATGATAGCCCTGTTTAAATATTTGAAGGGAATGCCTTATTGAGGATGGAACAAACTTATTTTCTGCAACTCCAGAGACTTGGACTCAGAGCAATGGATTTAAGGTACAGGAAAAGAGATTCCACCTCAACATTAGGAAGAACGTCCTGACAGTAAGAGTGCTTCGACACTGGAACATGCTCCCTCAGAGTGGAGTAGAGTCTTCTTCTTTGGAGGTTTTTAAACAGAGGCTGGATAGCTATCTGTCAGGGGTGTTTTGACTATGTATTCCTGCCTGGCAGGGGGTTGGACTGGGTGGTCCTTGTGGTCTCTTCCAACTCTATGATTCCTCAGCCTAATTTCATGCCTGACTTGGTTAACGTTTAAAAGTCTTTTTAAAAGTCTTGTACAAGCAAGCTTCCTGTCCTCTGCAAAGAGCTATCCCTTCACATTCTGGCAGCCAACTATAGGGAGAATGATTGAGGCAAGAATGTGGTATGGGAAGAGAATGTGAGGAAGAGAGGGAGCAGTAGTCAGACATATAAAGAGAAGGAGAAAAATGGGTAAGGTGAAGAGGGAAAGAATGGGAGATATTGCAGGAATCAGGGATGGAACTGGGGAGTTAAGGGGGCAGTGAGAATGAGAGAGAGGGAGAGACAAAGTGGAAGCAAAAAGAGAGTGACAAACAGAGAGGGGGAGCTAGAGAAAGAAGTGTTTCAATCTCCAACAGACTGTTCCTAGTAGAACCCTTAGCAGAGAGAAAAAAGTGTTTCCATCTTTGCAGTAACATATATGAAAACAGGCTTAGATCACACGGTGTGTATGTGATCACAGCATAGTATGTGAATTGACTTATGATTGTTCAACATACCCAGGCTTTTGTTTTAAGATCTCCTGGTAGTGTTTTGGGCTAGACTTCACAGCCGCGGTGCTGCTTCCTTTTGTGTTGTATTTCCTAGATCCATTCGTTGGTGTGTATATGCTATGCTGAATATTACGTATCCCCCCTCTGTACACCTACCAGATTACCAGTGCTTGCCTCCTCAATTACTTTCTATCTGTCAGGAATTTATGTAAACTCTTGTTGATACAACCTATAGAAGACTGGAGAGAAAATCAGCCATTTTGCTACTTTTTGGCAACTGTGTTGCATAAGAGGAGGAGGAGGATGATGGTGATGATACTGATACTCTTTTATCCCACCCATCCTCACAACAGCCTGGTGAGGTATGTTAAACTTAAAAATGACAGTATCACCCACTGTGCTTTATGATCGAGCAGAGATTTGAAGTTAGATTCTGGCCTTCCAGTCCTCCTAGTTATTCCACCACAAAGAGGGTGGTTGTCAAACTTCCTCACTTCCTTGATATGTTATCAGCTATATAAATGGTTGTGGAAAAGAGGCTACTAGATTCAGAATTCTCAAGTCCCCAAATGGCTATGTTATTAATTTATTTGTAGAGGGCAATTGCCCAAGATTAATTCTTGCTGGGTAAGGGCACTTTTCTTCCTGTCTTAGTTTAAAACAAAACAAACCAGTATTGCCTCTGTGCATCTGGTGATTGACCTCATTTTTAGCCTTAGGAGTCTCAGCTGAGTTAACACATTATTTCTTCAAATTGCAATCTCTGAATAGTTGCTTCAATTCTCTCCCCACCAAATATTTTTGTTCCTTTGGATTAATTTGACTTGAAAGAAATAGGAAAGAAAATGCAGCATGTTAAAACAGATATGTGGCATCCACAGTTAAAATACATCGGAATGATTTCACATGCAGTTTAATTATGTATTGAGCTATTAAAGATGATGCAGCAGCCCACACTGTCACATAACCAATATGCAATTTGATCTCATTGCTTTTAACTATTAGCAATGAGTAAAAATTGTGTACTTTATGTTTCAGTTGTAATAACATATGCTATTAAAATATTTTGTTCTACAAGGTCCGGTTTTGATAACTGCAAGGAAGTCTGGGAAGTCTCTGGTTTATGTTGAAAGAACTTTCCTACACACACCTCATGGATGTGAATGGGGTGATGCAATAGCGGTGCTTTTATATCCATAGTACTTAACAGTAAAAGTACTTGTTACCAATAGTGCACTGGTAAATTCTGAACATTAGTTACTCATCATGGCAGTTCCCATAGACATGCTCTTGAGGAGAATCAAAAAGTATGAGTGACTGTATTGGTCAGTTTCTATTACATATGAGGACAATAACATCCAAAATCCACAAAACAGTGATCCATTTATTTGGACGACCAAAATGCACAAAATACATGATGCAAGCTTTTGAAGCTCCACCAGCTTCTTCATCAGGCAACAATGTTTAAAATATTACAGGAAGGAAAAAAAATGATGATGTTAGTCATAGGCCTGTGTTTTGTCAAGATGTTGTTCGTGTGTTGTTCTGTGTTGAGATAGAAGCCCTTGTGGTGCAATGGCTAAATGCCTGAACTGCAGCCACTCACTCACAAACCACAAGGTTGTGAGTTCAGTCCCAGCCAGGGGCTCAGGGTCAACTCAGCTTGGCATCCTTCTGAGGTCACGAAAACGAGTACCCAGCTTGTTGGGGGCAATTGGCTTACACATTGTAACCCACTTATGGTGGGTTTAAAGCACACTGATAAGTGGTATAGAAATGTACTTGCAGTTGCTATTGCTTGCTGTGGTGTGAAGGGATATCTATGTAGGCAGGACTCTCCTCCAGGAGAACAAGGCATCCCAAAGTCCAAGAGATAACATTTGAATTCTTTTGCATTAGGAAAATGTTAGGTGCTGTTTTGATAAAATTTGCCAAATGCAGTCTCAAAGTTTTATCTTTGTTGAAGGTTGAAACCTGAAGTAGTAAAGTTCAAGTGTTACTGTTATGTGGATGTTTGATGTTACTGTACTTTGCTGTATGGCCAACATGGCTACCCCTGAATATGGCCTCTGGATGTGGAGATGCCACATTTTACCGAATACAGGGGAATCCTAAAGAAGAAGACAGAAGACTGGGATTTTATTTGAGGTTTCTACCTCCAACAAATATAAAACTTTAAAAGAAAAGAAAAGAAAAGAAAATTCGGACTATATTTGGCATGTTTTACCAAAACAGCACCTAAAATTTTCCTAATTCAAAAGCATGGTGGAGGCTTTTCTTTAGCGATTTAATGATCTCTGCCTAACAAAGACCTCACAAGGGACAGAGACATCATGGATCTTAGAGGAAATACCTTTTTGTATTGCTAATGGGATTTTAATACCGTTGCCTGATGAAAAAGTGTTGCCCGATGAAAAAGCGTTAAAAGCTTGCATCATGTATTTTGTACATTTTGGTTGGTCAAATAAAGGTATCACTGTTTTGTTGTGGATTTTGGATATTGTTGTACTTTGCTATATGGACAACATGGTTACCCTTGAATATATTATACATGACATACGCTCAGTGTGTTTTTATCCATCTGTTGTGTGCATGTATATAAATGTAGACATTGCTTTACAACAATATACTTTCCCAGTATTTTGTTATTCTTTTCTTTTCCTTTTTGGCCTTGTAGCATGAAAAATCATATTTATGGTATCTTTGGTGGGCTATCTTGCATATCTATCAGATTGCCTTCAAGTTAATGGCTTGCAAATTGAAACATTGGCCAAGCTTTAGGTCCAGCATATATGGAGGGTCTGAGACTGTCTAGACTTTTGAGGTTTTTGTTACACGAACTTGTGAGTAACCACTTTTGATATTAGGATTTGTCGTGATTTCAGAACTTTGACTCTGGAGACCAGGGTTTGAATCCCTCCTTAGCCATGGAAATCCCAGAGTGACCTTGGGCAAGTCACACTCTCTCAGCCTTAGAGGGAGGCAAAGGAAAGCCTCATTGGATATTTTACAATTAGATAGATTAACAATGTTAGAAGAAAATCAATTGAGAATTGGGAAGCAGTCTTTCAATATTGAAATGGTATATTTAAATATATAAAGGCAAGACGAATAAAGAACAAATAAATGAGGTGGCAAATGAGTAAGGCATACAAATGTAAGCAAAATTAATATATGATTGTTTACTAAGTGAAAGAACAGAACTCATATAAAAATGGGAAAAGGGGGGAAATAGGTAATTTACTTTCTAATGAGTGAATTGATTTAATGATTTATTCAGTGAAATAGAAGAAACAATGCAAACAGTAGCTGATAAACTAGGTGATCTGTATGTGTTTATAATATGGGGAGGGGGATAATTTGTAACAAATTTGAAATAGAACCAACTCGAGTTATTTACAGTAGTCAATGTATTATTGTGCTTAAAGTGGTAACTTTTAGAATTACCCCATAATTTTTGTGTTTCATTGGTGCCTAGAATCATTTCCAGAATTCAGCCCAGCACTTTAACCAGTATGTGACATGGGCTGTGTTTTATAGAGAATATACTGCTTTTATATTTAATCATCTTCTTTTTTTTTTTAGGACTGAACTATAACTTGACATCAGATGTGACCAAGAAAGAAAGAAGTAATCCAATCAGGGTTTATTTTGTTTCTTCTGGAGAAGCAATGGGCCAGATCTCAGAGCAGTTGCAGCTGTCCTATAGGCAAGAGAAATGCAAGCAGTACCTAGCCTACGTGAAGGTCAGTCCATTCTTTCTGTCTCCTTTCCCTGATCTCTATTACATAGAAATTTCAACATCATCTTTCCATTTGTTGACTTACACTCCATTTGTTGGACTTTGACTTTGCCTTAACTCTATGTGCAATCCTTGAGTTGCAATGGACCCCAAATGCATTTAGCCCTTCCTCCTTTATACTGTATTCCAGGCTACTAAGAGTGAAACCCCAAACACACATAACCATGAGTAGGTCATGCTGGACTATTTCCTATTTAAATTGCTTTTTAAAAGCGTGCTTTTGAATGACAAGACACAAGTCTTTGTCGTATTGTTATTGTCAGAGTGCTTAAAGTGCTAGGAGGAAGGAATATATCTACAAGCGATTTTCAGTCGTACCTAAAGAAAGAGGTGTGGATCCACCATGCAAAAGCTGAATTAGATGCTGGAATTTTCTGGAAGAAGTAAGCAAAATTTATCCATTCCCTTATGGCAAATGAAAGACCAGAGGCTAGTAACTTCTTCATATATTATGACTTTGTACTACAGTTGATTTTCTTGCTTATTTCCTTTCTCAATCATTTTGGTTTTAATAGACATACCTATCTCTGTCATGTTGTGTGACAGGAATCCAATAGAGGAACATAATGGTTAAGATTCCAGTAATGGGTTGATGGTCCCATTGTGAATGATCCAACAAATGAGTTTGTTTTCCCTTTGTTGGAGAGACTGAGAGAAGAATCCATACAGTTATGTTCAGCTTTCTTTATTCCAAAGGTCTGATGAGGCACCATAAAGAAGTCACACTAGTTCTTTTTTGTGGAACTGCTGCTTGTGGTAGCTATGAAGACTGCTGTTGCAAAAAAACTCATGCAAAGAGTGTTGTGTGTTGTTGTTTTTAGTCAGAATTTCTTGTTTTCCCTTGTTATGCATTACTGATCAAACCCCCAGGGGAATAGCAAGAAATTTGACAGCATCAGAAAGGTACAGAGCCCAATAGGCCCAAATGAATGCAATGTGTCTTCCATCCCCAATTTTCCCAATTCTGTTTGAAGCCACTCATGATGCATGTCAGCTCATGGAAATGTCTCTCAGCAGTCTGAACAAAAGATCTTTCTCTCCAGTTGCTTCTGTTGTTGTTTTTGATGATGATATTAAGAAGGCATTTCCTTGTTAGAAAAACTCTCTAGGCTATATTAGTGAGAGTCATTCCTGAAAAAGCAACAATAATGAATATTTTACTTGTTTTGTCATTAATTTGTTCCTAGATAACTATTTGAGCATGTTGCATTTCAAGGATAAACCATTGCCTGCTGAAATAAATCAGGAATTACAGTTACTTAGATAAGAGAAGGCAAAAGGGGCACACTTCAATTTCGTTTTGTTAATCCTTGTGATGTGAGTGAGATGGGATGTGCTCCACAGCATTATTCTATAGAGTGAGGCTCTCATTTCCCCTTAACTGTAAAAATGGCAAGATTGTTCATTTGCTTGCCTAAGGAAGGATGTGAAACGATGGGGATGATGAACCTGGATAGCCTGTGCCCCAGTGGGAGGAAGTGTGGTTGGCTGTTTAATGACATGAAAGAAAATTCAAGAGTGCTGGATGAAGAGGTCAAGATCACTTAATATATGTTACTTTTTAAGTAAAGAGGCAAGGCAAACAATCTTTATCTGAATAAGTCCCTTACCCATTTTAACCGACATAAGCAGTTCTGTACAATGTGTCCTGAGAGAGTTTATTAGGAATGTGTATGTTCGCTCTTTTTGTTTCTATTCTCTTTGGGGAAATACGTTCAGCATGGATGGCCATCTTAATGCTCATCTGTGCTGCCATCTTTCTGCTGCTGTTTGTTTTAACATACATTAACAAGAGACACTCTTCTTTCCTTTCTTGCTAAAAAATATGCATGTGGTTCTGTCCAGCCAAAGGTCAGGGAATAATGGACAAGATTGTGTGGATTGTTTTCTCAGGGTCACTGAGAGGTTCCCAGAAGCCACATGGTGAGCTTCTAGTTCTGTGTTGAGATTTTTTTTTTCAAGGCCTGCTGTCGCTTAAGTGGAGTTACAAAACCCATTCTTTTGGGACATGGGTTTCCTGTTGTTGTAAGTCTGTTTACCCTAAAGAGGAGAGGGATAAAGAGTCCTGTGTATTGAGTTTCAATGGAAATGTGCCAGTGGGTAAAGTCAGTGATAGTGGCCACATCAGTCCATGCTCAGTGGAAAAAGGACTTCTTAAAAATGAGCTGTCATAGTTATATAGAGTACATAGAGTAGACCATTGAACTCAGTGGAACTTAAGTTGGTCATTCTTGACTTATTCTATTGATTTTAATGATTCAACTTTAGGCATATGGTAAGTCTGGCTCCAATGATTTATGTTAAAAATCCTCTATCTTTGCCATCTGATACTGCTTTGATAAAATGTGCTGGACAGTTCCTCATGCAACTTTTAATTCTTTGGTGGTGGGATGGCACAGTATATAACTTTTAACAAACAAGTACGCAAGCAAGCAAGGAAGCAAAAACACCCATAGTTGGCAGTGACAAAGGGGTTTAAGCAACACTTCGCTAAAACTTTTACTAACAAACACTCGGACATGCTTCTTTCTTTCATTTCCACCATAATGTAATTGAAATGAAAATTCCGTTTTGTGAGCTTCTGGTTAAAGCCTGATGTTTAAAAGAAAGATGAACTGCATGAGAAATGTTGGGCAGTTTCAAAATACACCATGCTTCATTTCTTAAATCTAAAATCAGAACTGAACAGGATATTGTTAAATTAAATGAACCGTGTATATTTTACAACTGTAAGATCCTATAATTTTTATTAGATTAATTCTTTTCCTGGGTTTTAATAACATTTTGCAATCTGCAATTGGATTCCCAAACCACCTGACTTTTGTAATGTTTCTGCCTTAGGGTGGCTGTTATTAATTCTGTATCATCAGAAAACAACCTTGATGAAAACTTACCATTTCCTGATGTTTTGGTTGTATGGGTGTGCCACTGCTTAGGATATCTACTGTATATATTTGTGTATAAGTCAATGTTGGCCCCAAACAGACTGACTGAAAAAAACACGCTGGGGCTGCGCTGGCACCATTTGTACCAGACCGCATCAACCACATGCGCCTGGTCCTGATCCGGGCCGCCACCGCAGTTTTGAACTAAGCTGGAATTTTACTGCTTCTTTTTGGCCCAATTCTTTTCTGTTGACGTGGGTCCGGTGCGGTTTCCTGTCATGTTCAGGGCATGCATCATCTAAATGCTATATTCCAAATGTGGCAGGAAGCCACATCATTTGGTCTGTCTGTTTCAGGCCTTCATGTATAAGTTGAGGGCAGATTTGGGAGCCAAAATCACTTATGATGTTATGACCCATGGATATGTTGAGGGTAAAATTTAAGAGCATGTAACAAAGTTATTTTCTTTGCTTTTTAAAAAATGCATAGGGGAACATACTCATGAAGAGGTAAAGTAAAGTAGAGGATTTGTTTATCTGAGGGGCTACAATGGGGGGGGGGACAGGAATTGCATTGTTGATCTTAAAATGTCTACATCTATACAAACACAAATAGGGAAAGTTAAAGTAAATGAGGGAAAAGAATGAGAATTCTGCCTGGGTGGGGAGAAGAGTAAGGAAAGCAACCTGCCTGTAATACAGACCTAGCACAAAGTCACTGACAAGAATCAGAGTCAAGAAACCCTCTTGGTGTGGTGAGGCATGGAAACAGCATTCTCACCCCATTACCCTTGTCCAAACCAGAAAAAAAGGCAGCCCTTTCTTCTTCCCTATCTTCTTTTTCAGCTTGAGCAGTGTTCAGCAGCAACAGTGTTCAGCCAGTTTGAAGAATGGAGTGTGCCAAGCATTTTGGGTGTTCAGCAGCATTGGTCACTTTTAATAAGGGCTTGCTCTATAAGTCTCATTTCACAAGACTTGCAGAAAGACTGTGAAGCCTTTCAAGGCTTGCTGAAAGACTGTGAAGCTTCACGAGGCTTAAACAATAAGCCACTATTAAAATGTTCACTACCTCCCTGCTTCACCTCAAGCACCAAAAATGGTGGGGAACACAGAGCTCATCTCGCCATTATTGTTGTCCTGTGTTTCCAGCATTGGCTTCAGGATTAGTTGACCCAGGGTTTTTTGGTTGATTTTTTTTTGTCAATTAAAAACACACACACACTTGAACACAAGTATATATGGTATTTATCTTTATTTTTTAATGGAAGAATATCAAATATCACTTTCAATTTTAGGAAGAAGGGAACAAGAATGAATTTTAGAAGGCAGGATTATGTTAGGTTTCTTGCAAGGGAGATGCTTTTTATTTCTCTTCTCTAAGAACATTTCTGTCTTTGTTCTTGCTGATGTACAGTTGACAAAATGATCTAGAAACAAGAATAACTGCCTTTTAATTGCCTGACACATGGGTTTGATTCCAGGATCCCCTGTGGATAACAAAATCCGTGGATGCTCAATTCCGATTAAATATAATGCCATCGCAAAATGGTGTCACTTACATCAAATGGCAAAATGAAGGTTTGCTTTTTGGAACTTATACTTTTTTGGAATATTTTGAAGCTGTGGATGCTTGAATCTGTGGATAAAAAAATCTATGGATAAGGATGACTGTATATACCATTTCTTTTTACTGAAGGCATGGTGTTTAGAAACAAATCTTTTTGTGTGTTGTTAGGTTCATCTGAGCACTGTGAAAATGTCCAGCTTATAAATTCACCCCCTTCCCCCAAATAAATGTGCCGCCAACCGTTCTTTCATCAGGGTATTGCCCTTCTGCCTTCTTGCCTGCAAATGCCTTTGCTCTTTTGTTATCTTAAAGTGTTTAAAATAATTTCAGCAAACATTTTTCTAAGTTATTGCATTATTTTAAGCTGGCACTCCTCCTGCATCCAGATCGTCCAAGTCAGTAGCAAGATACAACAGCTGCTCCTTTCCTTCCCTAAAGTTCACCCCAGAGAGTTGACTTGAATGTTCAGAATATTTTGAAAAGCAGTTGGCTCTCTTCCAGCAATTGCATTGTTTCATACACATGGGTCTCCCCACTTCCCCATGTGGTCAGAAGTACTGGGGCAGCAGTTACAGAGTCTGTTTTCATCTGAGAGAACACACAGGAAATTTAGCATGATACCATTTTACTTGCCAGCATATATATTGAGCTTCATAACTTTTAAGAACTGGTGCCTGAATTTGCTTTTTTCCCTCTTCTTTCACAATCTCTTTAATTCTTTTAGTCTGTTAGTATGTATGTGTAAGTCTGTGGAGTTTATCACACAGGCCACTTACCACTGCCCAAACGTTGCTCGAGTGTTTCTCAAACCTTTCAGAAGTGCCGGAGGTGGGATCACCCGTTGTGCTTCTGAAATGTCATTGGAGGCTTCCCGCTTTCCTTCCATCACAGAAGTGTTCGTGCGGAAGCCTCAGAAAAGCAATTTTTAAACAGAATCTTCCAAGGCTTCCCCACAAATGCTTCCACAATGGATGATCCCACCTCAGGCACTTCTGAAACATTTGGAAAGCACTTGGGCAATGTTTGGGCAGCAGTGAGTTCCCTGTGTGATAAACTCCTATGAGCAGAGACTGTCTTGTTTATCACCAATTTCATGTAGAGCACTATATTTGCTTTTTTAGCAGAAGAAGGAGGTGCAAATAGGTTTGATAAATAATTTAAATATTTTTTTATGTGGGAAGCAGGCAAGTACCCAGGTGCAGTGTAAGTTTGCAAAGCAACATTGTTCTCCCTCATTAACAGTTCATATGATTCCTTTCTCCCTTTGCTCCCTTTATCTCCAGCCATCTGTAAAAATCAGACTTGTTTCTCTTGTGCTGATCACAGTAATATCTGGAGCCCTAGTGGCACAGTGGTTAAATGCCTGTACTGCAGCCACTCACTCACAAATAATGAGTTCAATATCAGCCAGGGGTTCAGAGTCAACTCAGCCTGCCATCCTTCTGAGGTCACTAAAATGAGTACCCAGCTTGTTGGGGGCAGTTAGTTTACACATTGTAAACTGTTTAGTGCTAAGTGCACTGATAAGTGGTATAGACATGTACTTCCTATTGCTATTGCTCTGTGTATTCTTCAGGTCCTGACAAAGCATTTCAGAATAGCGCTAATCGTCCCACTGAGGTATCTTGTGTGAGCTACAGAAATATCAGCTGACCTTTATTGCTTATTAATAAACATTAATTGAAACATCATTTCCTCCTCTTTTGATGCACTATGACAACATTTCTTTTTCAGCACACATGCTTAAGTGCACTAAAAGACATATCTTATGAGGAATGATTAAAAGAGCTGCATATATTTAGTCTTAAGGCATAAAGACTAAGTGAAGATGGTAGCTGTCTTAAACAAAATCTGAAGGGAAAGAAATGGAACTTATATGTGACACTTGCAAGAAAGCAAATTTTGTCTAAACACTAGGGGAAAACTTCCTAAGAGAAGAGCTTCAACACAATGGAAGTGACTATATTGGGTGGTGATGGTTTCTGCCTCCCAGAAGATATTAAACAGTGGCTGGACAGTCATCTGTTAAGGATACTGTAGCTGCATCTGGCTTTGTAGGTTGTACATTGGTTTAGACTATATGACCTTCAAGATCTCCTTCGGAGTCTAACATTCTGTAATTGTGAAAGAAAGGGTGGTGATGAAATGAATTCAATAAAATACAAGGAAATGGGGCAGAATAATGATTGTGGTTTCAGAAGCTGGGAACAAAGGAGTCTCTCTGTCTGTTAGCATTTGTGTGTCTGTGGCTTGACTCTTTATATTTCTGTGGCTTGGCTTTACCCATAAAAGATAAGTTACTTGGCCCCATAAACCCAAAATGTTAAAATATTTTTTATAGAAAGTGGTGGTGTGGGGTTTGGAATAGAAACTCGATTATTCTTGTCTGTTATTGTCCCTGGTGCTCCCCCCCCAACTAATACTGGGTTCTACTGTTTGTCATAAAATTGTACAGAGATGGACTGGGGTAGAATTGTTTCATAGTGAATCTCAAAAGGGGAAAATAAACTGTTTGTATCCTTCTCCTCTTGTAATGATCACAAGGCTAGCATGGTGATAGTGATAAACATTTTTCTCATATGATCCTCATGTTTATCCATGATGACCTGGTAGAATTAATGGTTACTATCAGGTTTTTCTTCAGGGCTCAAAGGTAGGCCCTTGAAACAAGTTCAGCTGAACAAAGTCTTACATTAAATCAGACACAGCATTTATGTTTCTCAGATACTCTTATCTCTGCTGCTTGACAGGATGTCATAAATAGCTCCAACAATGCTTTTAATATCAACTCCTCATTGCTTCTGCTTGTACATCTTGGGATCAGGATGTATAAACATTGCCACTAAACTTAACCTTAGTTGTAAATGTTGCCAACAGTGAGTCCTTGGGTATAATCAACTCTGCCATCACCTGGTGGAGGACACATCCCATCTATACTGTTTCCACATCTGAATAATTCTGCAGTGTGGCTTCTGCTGTTCCTGCTGGGGCAAGGAAATAATCCTAGGTCACACTGAAGCTCCTTCTGGTGTCAGCATTGTCCTAGGTGTGGAGCAGACAGACGGGGAAAGTTGGCTTACCTCTGGGTGTCCTGATTCTCTGGGAGAAACCACTGACCACACCACTGGCTCCCACAATGGGCCAAATCCTAATGGGCCATCCACACCCCCTTCTTCTGCAAGAAGGGACCAGTTTGGGGCAAAGAGGCAACAGGGGCTCATTCTGGGAGGTCTGGGGATTGTTACATTAGCCTGGTAGCACAGGAAGGGGCTATGTTGTAGTTCAAGTTTGAGGAACTTTTGACTTTCACATTGTCAGGAGAAGCCTCCCCAGTCATGATGATGATGACAAGTATTATCTCTTACTAGTATTACGCCTTCATACGTTTCACCTTTCACCTGCTACTAGCCTTTGCAAATCTAGCCTTTGCAAATAGGTTAGATTAAAAGAGAAGTAAGTAAATTAGCACACAAGCTGCTGTTGTCACTGGGAAAAAGCACATCTCTGTAGTCATTTCTACATGCTCTGTTTCCTCATAAAATCCCTGTTTGGTGAGCTGTTGGGAGTTCAATTCTGCTGGAAAACTGTGTGCAAGGATGGCTCTATTCAAATGACTGTTACCAAGTAGAATTGGGCTGTTAGCAGCCCATCAGACAACCTGCAGCTCAAGGATTGGCAAGACAGTTTAAATCAAATGATAACATTTTTTGCCACTTTTTTACTCTCAATTATCTTGTTAGAGATGCTCTATCACAATGCTGCAATGACACTAGAACTGACAGTTAAGAGAATACCCTTCCATAGGTGGATCCAACAACACTTTGGTAGAAATCCAATTGTACTGGAGATCAGTACATGTAGAAAGCCAACTCTGCGTGTGTCCTTCTCAGAGCATGAAAAAATTACTTTTTTGGACTGAAATCTGCAGAATGCTTCAACCAGTATGGCTAGTGAATCACTTACAGGAATATGCCCCCCTGAATCCCCAGAAAACATGGGCTCCTGTGAGTTGTGGTCCCCAAAAGTAATTCCACCAAACTTTGCTGCTTCCTAGAATTGGGGTTGGGGGAGGGATTCAGTGATCCTCAACAGACATAGTGTTGACTGATACTGGTAATCTTTCTATTAGCCAATGATTCTTGGTAGATTTGCATAAAGAGAGGAAGGCAGAGTTTGCAGTTACAGTACTAACTTTTTGGTTGTTCTTTGTGCATTAGCACACAGTCACGAATACCAAGACTGTTACAGTTCTTTTAGCATCCATTTCTTGGACTGTACTGTGGGGATGGGGAAGCTGACCTATTGCATTGTTCAGCAGGAATTTTGTAAATGCAGTATGTAAGTCCAAAAAGTCCAACATTGTCTTGCCAAGAATGATGACTGTAGCAAGGTCTAGCCCTACAGATCTGGGACTAGGTTTTATATCCCTTGAATATGTTTATTTTTTTGTTCCAGAAAGACATCATTTTTGGGTTTGAACTAGAAGCTGTTGGGGGAGGGTTTTCCCATTTTTCTTTGCCCCTCTCCAGAAGCTTTATTTATACAAATGTGCTATTCTGCTGAAATTTGTATGTCTGTACTGTCCAGGTCAGTGTGAAGAACGTGCCGGGAGTCTATTGTACCAAATGTCCCTCTTCACCGCAGGGCTGTAAAACTGTTAACTAAACAAACATGGCATTTTCCATCTCCTCACTCTGATGTGAAGAGTTCAGCTCTCCCTCTGGATTCGTGTTAGCCAGGAATGACGGTGCAGGCAGCGAGCATCAAACTGGACTGATTTTCTCCTCTGATGACTCAGAGCAGGGGTGAAACTGCTTTTGTGTCTTAGACTCTTGTAATCTATGTGGCTGAACAAACATGGGAGGCTGTGAATTCGGAAGTAAAATCTTTAGTATCCATTTTCAGATGGGCTCACAACAGAGCTAAGCATCATGCCACATAAAACATGCAGCATGATGTAAATATGCAGCAATCTGAGGAGGCAGCTTAGCTTTGTATTCTAGAGTAGGTATGGCAACTTGATCCAGATTGTGATAATTGCATCTGGGTAGGTGAGGGTTAAATATTTCTTTGTAGTGGTTCCCTCATTACTTCTCCCCATGGGGTCTTTAAATGACCTTCTTTAGTTTATTTTCACACTGAAAACCATATGTGTCTCTGAACCTTCAAGTTGCCTGTTAACTTATGTCAACCCCACAATTTCATAGGGTTTTTTAAGGCAAGGAATGTTCAGAGGTGTTTTTTATGTTATTATTTATCAACATCCACCAGGGTCTCTGAGATGATGCACAACTGATAACAACACTTTAAAAACATTGAATAATTAATTAAAAATTGAATAAAAAAACTATTCAAAACTTTGAAAACAGCCAGAGCTTTTATTTAAGAGTCAAAAGCCATGCAAAACAGCACAGTCTTCACTGCCTGCTAGAAATTTGGTAGAGATGGAGCTACTTAATGTGTTTTGCATGACTTTTGGCTCTTAAAACACTTAGGAGGGAGTTCCACAATTGGAGTGCTGCTACAGAGAAGGCCCTATCATGTGTACCCACTACGTACTCTCACAGGGTAGTGAGAAAAATAGCAGCATATTCACTGATTATCTTAGACTTCAGGCAGATTCATATAGGAGGAGATGGGTTTTCAGATATCCTAGCCCCAGGCCTTTCTAGTACAATCCTGTACAAAAGATATCCTCCCCATTATACCATCTTTACTAAGGACCGAAACAACATGCAGGCATCTGACTAACATCTCCAATTGTTGTTTTCCCCCCTCTCCTGTTTGGTTTGTAACATCTTGCCTGAAGAAGAAGCCCATGGAGCTTTGAAAGCTTGCAACAAGTATATTGTGCATTTCGGTTGGCCAATAAAGGTATCACTGATGGATTTTTGTTTGCGTTTGTTAAATGGCCAACACATCTACCCCTGCATGTTTTATGTAAAGAAATAGACACAGAAAACCAGTTCACCATGTGTAGTATAGAGAGTGTTGTCTGCACAACCACATGGCTCTATCTCTTTCCCTATGGGCTGAATGATCATTTGTGTGTATATGTCTGGGTATATCTGGTATAGAAATATTGGCTGAGTTGACCAATTTATTTGAATAACTATATTGAACATATATTTGAATAGGGAGCTAGTGTGGTGCAGTTGTTTGACTGTTGACCAAGGACGCTAGGAGTCCAGGGTCTGAATTGCTACTTGGCCATGGCAATCCACTGAGTAATCTTGGAAAGTCAGTCTCTCTCAGCTTCAAAGGAATTCAGTGGCAACCCTCTCTGAACAAATATGGTCAAGAAATCCCCAAGAGAGTTTTACCGTAGGGTCGCCATATTCTAGAAATGACTTGAAGACACACAACAACAACATATTTGGTCAATCAAGGCTTTGTTAAATCAAAGCTCGAGCCAAACTGAATTCTTAACAAGTTTTTCTTAACTTGTCAGTTTGGTCTTCTTTCTCACAGGCTTCCAGATGGATCACTTTTTAAAAACTGTATTGCTTGCTGGTTGAATAAGGCCCTTATTGATATACATTGGGCCCTTGGTATCCCCTGGGGTTTGGTTCCAGGACCCTCCATGGATACCAAAATTTGTGGATTCTCAAGTCCCATTCAATACAATGGCATAGTAAAATGATGTTCCTTATATAAAATGGCAAAATGAAGCTTGACTTTTTGGAATGTGTGTATATATATATATATATATATATATATAAAATATTTTCAAGCTGTGGATAGTTGAATCTGTGGAGAAAGAATCCATGGATACAGAGGGCTGACTCTACTTATATTGCTAAAGTTGTCCTAATTTGTCCCCTGTTCATCCTAGTTGCTCCTCTGTTCCTTTGGAGTTCAATGAAATGAGATCAGCTGACAAGATGTAATGGATTTCCTTTCTTTTTCTCTCCCTCCTGTGTTCTCTTTATAGACTGTATATTATTATGAAATATCTGAGATTTCCCACACTTGCTTAATGAAATCACCATCATCACTATCTAAATTTTTGTAAAAAACTAAACATTAAAAGTATTGGCATTGCTGCCAGCCCATAAAATCAGCACTCCTGTTAGTTTTTCTAGTTTTTGAGGAAACTGGTTTCTTTTTTGCACATTTACAACTTGGCTTAAGAAGTTTAAAACTTGTCACTCTAGTGAAGAATTTATGGTGATTGCCTCATAGCTTTAGAGTGTAGTAAAATTATTTCTTTATGAATAGATGGAGATTTGGAAATGGACCTTTAAAGCATAAATATGGTACATTCTGAATTTATTCATGCCTCTCAGTTTTCTCAGAATCTTTATCAATTGGTTCAACATTCAGGCACACAGAGTAGGAATCCTCAAATTAATCTTGCAACATGTGTGCCTTTTTTCAATAAAGCTAAAGAGCAGATTTCTAAATTCTCTAAAGATTTATCCTCTATATTTATTTATTTCATTTTCTGGTTAACCCATAATGAATTCTCTGGGTGATGAACAATTCAAATAATTTAGGAACCATCACTTCCATAGAATTTAACACAATAAAAGCTTTAAAAATACTGTATAAAACAAAGGAAATCAACAGCCGGAATGTAGAAAACTGGAAACAAAATTGTGGAGGGAATAATAACTATAAAGGTGTCAGGTTGCAAAATTAAGTATTCACCTTTTTTTGGAAGTGTAGTTGTTGATATACAATAATGGTTGTTCTGTAGAAGTTTATATCTTTGGTAAGTTGCTAAATCACTATTTTGGGTGTGTGTTTTAAACTTGTGGCACTATGCAGCCATGCTTCATGTAAGTTACAGTTTTGACAACCATGTGGTTTTCCTCACTGTGGGCAATTCCTCCCTCCTATGTATTTTGCTGTGCTTGTGGAGTTGAAGTTTTGCCAATGCATATGTGTGGGATGAGTAGATGAGAGAAGGAGCAGGCAAGAAGGTGCTGATAGCAAATGTGAGATGAGGGACAAAGGGGGAGACTAGAGAGTGACTGTGATGGAGTACAGTGAAGGATAGAAGGATATTTTAAACCTTGCCAAAGGGTCATTACCCAGTAGTTGGATTGACCGGACAAAACATAAAAGCAAAAGTCCAAAATGTAGTTTTAGCAGCTAGCCTTGGCATGCATTAGAAAGGTTTGTTGATTCAGGAATGGTCATCTTTTTCGTATACCAGTAATAGCAAGATGGCTTGTAGTCAATTCAAAAAATATATATAAAATAATAGCAATGAAAGAATGAAAATTCCTGTTTAAAATGTAATCTGCTTCTGAGTAGAAGTCCAATATAATTTGATTGCAATCCACTGTGATGCTTTTTGTGTGTGGTTAAAATGAAAATGAAAAACAAGGCCTTGTGACTTACATTTGTTTTGAGTCAGCCCAGTCTTTTACATCTGTAAAAATAATCTGGCATTTCAGAGTCACTCCCAATATATGATGAATTGGATGGCTCAGTGTGTCAGGAAGTCTGTGTGTGTGTGTGTGTGTGTGTGCGTTTCCAAAATGCCAGTGAAGTATATAAACTTCCTTTTATTAGGCAGATTTTTGTCAGACAGGCAAACTCTCTAGTGTCAGAAGGCCTACTGGCAGTTTCAAGGCGGAGACCATGAGATAGTTTTTAAGTGTGCAGTTCCATTTATTAAGATGACAAAACAAAGTTATAAAAACAGATTGAAAACAGAGGCCTTGTTGGGCTCTCTGACTTCGGCATTTTGAAAGCTTAATACTCTTGTCTGTGGGTTGTGTGCCTTCAAGTCATTTCCGACTTATGGCGACCCTAAGGTGAACCTACCATGGGCTGTTCTTGGCAAGATTTGTTCAGAGGATATTTGCCAATGCCTGAGGCTGAGAGAGTGTGACTTGCCCAAGGTTTGCCAGTGGGTTTCCATGGCCAAGCAGAGAATTGAAACCTGGTCTCCAGAGTTACAGTTCAGTATTCAAACCACTATACCATGCTGGCTCACTATACTACTAGGCTACTAGTACTACTGGCTACTACTAGTATTATTACGCTACAAGTACTACTGGCTACTAGGTGAAGCTCTTACTTAGGTCTGTATGCCTTCCTGTTAGACCACTGTTGAAAAAGCCCTCCCTGGATCCTCTGGACTTTAATAATTACAGGCCAGTATCAAGTTTTGGGCAATCTGATTGAAAAGGCAGTTGCCTTCCAACTCCATGTGGTCTGGATGACACACACTTCCTTAACCGATTTCAAAACAGCTTCAGAGCAGGATACAGAGTTGAGACTGCTATGGTCACCTTAGTGGATGATCTTTCCCTGAGCATTGACAAGGGAAATGTGTCCCTGTTGGCGCTCTTGGACCTATCAGCAGTATTTGATACCATCGGCCATGGTATCTTTCTACAACACCTGAGGGGGTTGGGAATCAGAGGCACTATGTTGCAGTGGTTCCAGTCCTACTTCTCAGGCAGTTTCCAGATGGTGGTTCTTGGGGATAGCTGCTCCTCAAAAAAGGAGCTGTTATATGATGTACCACAAGGTGCCATTCTATCCCCAATGCTATCCAACTTCTACATGAAACAGCTGGGAGATCATCTGGAGGCATGGGGTGGGATGTTATCAGTAAAGCTTCAGCTAAGGATGCTTGGAAGAGGTAATGGGCTGGGTGAAGGAAACCACATTGAAACTGAATCCAGACAAGACAAAGATGCTTACTATTAAGGGTCCTAATCTGGGGCTGGAAGTGTATCAACCAGTTCTAGATGGGGTCACCCTTCCCCTGAAAAACTGTGTTTGCAGCTTGTGAGTTCTCCTCCATCCATCCCTCCAAATGTTAGCTCAGATAGATGCAATGGTCAGGAGTGCCTGTTACCAGCTTTGGCAGATACTCCAACTGCACCTCTTCCTAGAACTGGAGGATCTAAAGGTGGTAATTTACATACTAGTGACCTTAAGGATGGACTTCTGCAGTATGCTCTACATTGAGCTACCTTTGTACCTTGTACTGGTTCAGAATATGGCAGCTAGATTGGTTATGGGTACATCTAGGAGTGATCACATCACACATCACTTAAAATCACTCCATTAGCTGTCAATTTCTGGGTGAAGTACAAAGTGTTGGTTATTACATTTAAACCCAACATGGTTTGGATCCAGGTTACTTACTGTGTTGCCTTCTCCCATACAATCCGCTCTATACACAGGTCCTCTGTGGAGGAGTGACTGCTATTAACCTGAATGGGGCCCCATTCAAGCCTTTGGGGCTTGAATATGCTTGAGATTTGGAGCTCATGGGGAGGGGGGATCTGTAACGGATCCCCTGTGAATTCAGTGGCATGACTGTACTGTTGACTTTCCTCATGAGCCATATCACGTCATGCTGTGTCCAAAATATACAGATACAAAATACAAAGTAAGTCCACTGAGACATTCCAAGAATTGCTAGGAGCTCTTCAATAAAAATGGTTTGAGAGCTTCTGGTCTAAAATGTGCCTTGGAATTATCCACAATAGACTGGACTACATGGAAGCATGCAAAGTTCCCCCCAGTGGATGTGGAAATAATTCTTTGAAGGGACACTGTTGAAAAAATTGCAGCCTCACTGAATGTCAACTGCAACCATGTCTACCTAATTTTAACTTTCTGTCTTGATAACTGTGTTCCAAATATTGAAAGACACAAATATGGTGTAAATATAAATCAGTGTACATTTGAACTGCTTTCGATTATTTAGAAATTGTTGACCTGTTTCCAATCCATTCCCTCCTCCTACCACCTTAGTGCAAAGAAAAATATCAGATAGGGGAGAGTTGATTAAACTCAGAGTGGTTTTCCTTTGCTGCATGCTGTTAGTGGTTTTCCTGTTTGTAATAGTGTAAGAATATGACAGGACCTGGTGATCACAGATACCAATTCACATATGTAAACAGTTTGTTTTTCCTGTCCAATACTGCCTAAAATTATCACATTTTCCCCTTTTGTGTATGTTTGTGGGGAAGAGCAGAGCATGTTGGCAGGAAACGTTAGAGGCGCCTTAAGTAAAAAGAGGGCCTTACCCCCCCCCCCAGGCTTAAAAAGAAAACAAATTAGTTTGCAAAGGATGTGGTCATTGGCTATATTCCAAGTAGTAACTTTTTAGTCAGATTTGTAGGTTTCTATAGGTTCTTTCCATTGTATAAAACATGACTAGCCCAAGACAATTTGTTGTACAAGCTGGCATGTATGCACAGAATCCAACTGGAATGATAGTAGAATTTTATTTGAACTTTGGTGATGGAGTATCAGCCTCCATCACACCAGAGGGGAACAGGCAGGGTATGAGTGGATTCACAGCAGGCCACAGAGCCTATGTGTTATATGGACATAGGCTTTCCTGTACATTGCTGCCATGTCCTGCTCCATAGCACCTGTCTCCTGAGCTAGTTGCTGTTTTGTCCCTAATAAATAGAGCTGGCCCTCTCTGGTTTGGTTTTTGATGATGAACAGGCAATTCTATCCAAACATTTCTTTTGTACCTTTCCTAACTTTGGTGAGACAGTTTTTTGTTGCAGAAACAATCAAAAACCCTGGAAAACGTGATTATTTACATGAAGAGCAGTCTCTCTTTCAAAGATTTTTCCATCCTATCTTCGAATGTACACTTATGGGAATAGTAAAACATTGGTTCCCCCAAAGAAACAGGTAATTTCGTGTAGAGTTTAATGTGCTGGTGAATTCCTTCTTGACCATGAAGCTCAGTTGGTGGCCTTTGGCATGGTGCTAACTTTCTGCCTGATCTTCCTGTTGTGAAGATAAAATGAGATAATCCCCTGCCTTTGGAGGAAGGGTGGGATACAAATGTGATTTTTTTTTAAAGAAGAGGAAATAATGCTGATAATATTTCCTAACCAACTGCATAGAGCATTGTTCTTTGCACATAATTAACTGTTATTCTTCTGTATCTGACAACATTTTCCTTGACTATGAGTGCTTTTCTGTTTTGCCTGATGACGAGTTCTGTGCAGTGTGAAAAATTGAACGCTACATCTCAATATTAGGGTTAATTAATAATCTGCCTTTATCCTTGCACAGGACCCAAGTTGGCTGCATAAACAGTGTAATGAAATATTGCTGTACTCCAGAACTGTAGGTTAGGTGAATGCAGATGGCTCATCCTATCTTGGGTCAAGCAGACTGAAAGGAGAGGGAAAGACTTTGGCAAGAGTTCCATTGGAGTGCTTGAAAAAGAGTGAAGCATGGTTGAACCTGACAGTGATACTGAACTCAAGAAAGAATGTACATTTTCTATGGTCTTGGTGATTGTCAGGATGTGCCCGGGTCTAGTTGCTAGCAATCAAACTGTCTCTCAGTC
Source organism: Urosaurus nigricauda (assembly GCA_034509955.1). Classification (NCBI taxonomy): domain Eukaryota; kingdom Metazoa; phylum Chordata; class Lepidosauria; order Squamata; family Phrynosomatidae; genus Urosaurus; species Urosaurus nigricauda. The sequence goes on along the minus strand of JAOEGL010000006.1, from coordinate 67,511,167 downwards.
TGAAAAGCACTGTTTCATAGCCAATAGGACTGTACTGAATAAAAGATTTGAGCAAAAAGAGAGTGGGGGAGAAGTTAGGAGGAAAAATAAAATAAAAGATGTGCCCTTAGTAGAGGTAAAGACTTTTATTCTGGGTAGTGAGATTTTGGTTAGAGATTTTTCTCCCTTCCAAATTATTCCCTAACTTTCAATAATAAACACTGTGTTTCTTATTTTGTGCTTTCTTGGCACTGCTGAATATAAGCAGTGCTTGATTCATGACACACTAGGAGGTTATCTGAGTGCATTTGGCACAGCCATTCTGCAAGAGCTCAGTGCATTGGGGCAATTGATGCCTTGCTATGCAATGCAAAAGCAGTGTAAACTTGAGATGCTTTTCCAAGGTCGGCACATTCTCTGCCTTAAAAATTCCCCCCCCCCCCACTAAGTTAGTCCCAAATCCAGCCATGTAAAAAAACCCTACAGAATTCTGGGATCTATATTGCTCTTGTAAATCTGTCATTTATATAGGAATTTGTAAACAGTGCTTCAAATATATTCCTTGAATGGCTTACCATATATACTCGTGTATAGGTCGACCTTGTGTATAAGTTGAGGGTAGGTTTTGGGGCCAAAACCTACCCTCAACTTATACACAAGGTCGACCTATACACGAATACAAAATTCTGGATTTTTATATGACCCATAGATAAATTGAGGTTAAAATGTAAGGGCACGTAACCATGGGTGTAAAGGATGACCTGCTCCCTTGCCCTGTGTCATCCCAGCCTGGCTGCCCCTTCCAGGAGCAGCTGGACTGGGAAGAGGCTTGGGGAGTGAACGATTGCTCTCCCTGCTGTCTTATTACCATATTGACCCGTGTATAAGTCAATACAGGTTTTTTGTGTCAATTTTGTAGTATTTGTTAATATATGGTAAATCAAAAGTACATGAACAGCATTTAAAAACATAAAACCACTGTAGTCCAAAAGCATCATCTTGATAATAAGAGTTTTGCTTAAAAAGCTTGAGAAAAAAGGGAAATGCTCACCTGATAGACAAATAACATAAATATAGGTATTATCTGAGTATTCCTGGGGAGAGCAGAACATGTTTGGCATGCTTGTCACAGACTTGGAATTTGGGATCTTCTTGGAGAAAGCCCAGCAAAAGCTGAAACACAAGCAGACTGCTGACTGTGCGGAACTTTCAAAGCTAGAAATCACAGCTATGGGATTAGAGTCTTTCCTTGGCCATTTGGGTTTGGGTCTGGATCTTGGACCCTCAATTTTCCTATCACCTCTAAGACTTCAGATGGCATGCCACACTGAAATGGCATGCCACACTGGCTCCAGGTTTCCTGGTGAAATGTTTGGCTAGCTGCATAGACAACTAGAAAAGCTTGTAAAAGAACCTGCCTAAATCAGGGGGTTGTCTGAAAGCTCTCTCTCACTCTCTGTGTAACTATATATTTTATCTGAGCTAAATCTTTGCTATGAAGCAACAGTTCCTATAGAGCTGTCTTGAAGCAGGGAAATGGGCAGCATACCCTCCAACCATCCCAATTTGGCAAACACATTCCTAATTAATCCTCTTTCATCTCACTTCTCATCTGATTTTAAAATGTTCTGGTTTCTCTATCTCTTTCTCTTTCCTCCACTTTTCCTCTTAATAGCTGAATACTTAGTTAAACGTGAAAATTTAGTTTGCACTCACTTCATTCATGAGAGTGAATAGGGCAGGGAAGGTAGAATCTTGCCCTTACCAGTCGGCTCAGGCAAAAGGAAGCTGCTGCAGCCACTCCTAGCAAGTGTACTCATCCTTATTAATAACTTTTGCCATCTTGACCATTCTCAGATGTTGCTTGGTCACAGATTTCATCTGAACATTTTTGAGAGTTTAATAAATGGGTGTCCTTCCATTTATCAGAGCCTTTTCCCTAGATAACAAAAGATTAAATGATGGAGGTGATACTGTTACATTTTAATGAGTGTCAGCGTAACAGGTGACAAGATACCAACTGTCTAATGAGATAGACAGCTGGGCAGAGTTGTGAAACCCTCAGTATGGTTTTGAGCAGAGGTTTTAAAAAGCCTGAACCACCATGAGGCTCCCCCCCCCCCCCGGCTCTCTCTAACCAGACCATGACTGGCTTCTAACCAAGGGATCTGGAATTGGGAAAGATAGTTGAAGCTGGACAATGGAGTCTTGGCTGTCAACTATCCCATGAACATCAAGGATTGCAAATCCCATCTGATCTGTGAGTAAAATTAGAAGAATGCATCAGCCAATTGTACGAGGATATTTTGATTCTTTTCTTGATTTAGCTAAAATAATTTGCTCTGTAACTTATACCTTCTATCTGTGCCTGAAAGATGAGATGGTTCTTCATGTAAGAGATATCTTTCTGTTATGGAGTTTCCTTTCTTAGACTAAAGCTTTTCTTTGAAGGTACTCAACCACTTCACACTGCTTCCTTCATATACCCTACCTCGGCAAGAGCTAGCTATTCCCCAAAAGTGAGAAGAGAGAGAAGAAAGCATCTGTGCAAGGTCAGCCAAGGGAATTGCGAACAATGTACTGGTGCATTACCAAAGAGGGGGAAGGCAAATCATCAGGTGATTATTATTATGTTTTATTTATATAGCGCTGTAAATTTACACAGCACTGTAAATAATAATAATAATAATAATAATAATAATAAATCTAGGAAGAAATGGGGTGGCATTAATAGTGAGGGAAGATGTAGCAAAAGCAGTCAAAGGATATAGTGCAAAGTCTGACTGAATAATATCAATAAGACTTCAGGGAAAATCTATTAGTATAACCATAACCCAAGCTTATGCTCCAGCTGCAGAGGTTGAAGAGAGAAAGAGAGAAACGATTCTGTGCTAGAATCCAGGAAGAAACTGATCACACAGAAAAGCTGGTTGAGAGGTGATTGGAATACAAAAGTATGAAACAGAGCAGAATCCAAGATTGTAGGAAAATATGGTTGAAGACGAAGAAATGAAGCAGGAGAGCGACTGAGTAAATTATGCGAAGTCAACAGTTTGCTAATCACAACCATTCACAGGCAATTAAATAGGCAACTGTAAACTTGGACATCACCTGATGACCAAGACAGACTATGCAACTGGAAGCAGAAGATAGAGAAGTTCCATTGTCTCTGTTAAAACAAGGCCAGGAGCAGATTGTGACACAGACTATAAACTGCTAATATCAAAAGTAGAAAAAAAAGCTAAAGAACACCAAATCAATCATTGTGCCAAAATTCAACCTGAAGAACATCCCTGTAGAATTTAATGATAAAAAAATATATAGATGTGCACTGTTTACCCAGAACAACTTTTGACTGAGGCCGGTGATATTGTCAGCGAAGAATGCAAAAAGGCACTATTTGCAGCGAAACAGGAAAAAAGGCCTCACTGGATGAAACTTTTCAAACTGTTGTGGAAAGACAAGAAGCAAAAGTAAAAGGGGACAGAAATAGAGTCCGAACCCTGACTGTAACAGTTGTATTAGTTTTGCGCAGGGACAAAGAGTACTGCTATAATGATCAATGCAGAGAAAAGGAAGACAACAACAAAAAGGTAGAGCAAGCTCCAAGAAATCAAAGGGAGTTCTGAAGAGTGATATGTAAAACAGGATTAGATTCAGGGGAAGGAGACATGAAAATTGGAGAAAGGAACATCAACAATCTAAGATATGTAGAGGACAGCATACTGTTAGCAGAAAACATTGAACAAATATTGAAGAAAGCCAAGGAAGAAAATGCAAGGACAGGTTTACATTAAGAAGCCAAGATGGCTAAACTGAGACTGTTGTACTTTGGCCAAATTATGAAAAGATATGTCTCACTAGAAAAGATGATAATGCTTGGTAGGTGGATGGATAGTAGAAAAAGAGGAAGAAAGACTCAACGAAGGAAGCCATGGCGGCCCTGAATCTGCAAGACCTGAGCATGGCTGTTGAGGATATGGTGAACTGGAAGTCTCCCATTCATAGGGTTGCCATAAGTTGAAGTTGATTTGAAGGCAGCTAACAACAAACTGAGTAGAGAGCAATGGATGCTCAGTGTTACGCAGCCCTACCACATATGGGCTAGAAATATGAAAGCTTAAGCTTAAGGTTCTCAGTACTCACTGACAACTTTCTGTATGTGAATAGTATTGCTTACCATGTGGTTACACATTCTTCTTTGCCTGGCTTTAACTTTCATTTCTTGGCACATAATGAACACTGAATAAATGTAACATTTCCATGCTGTTTTTCATGAAGAAACATCCAAGTGATCAGAACAAAATATTACGAGGCTGTAAAGGTTTAAATGTGTGTGCTTTTGCCCTTAAAAGGAATGGTTTTTAACTGAATGAAAACAGGTGCTTTCCAGCTGTGATAAACTAGTCCATTATGAGCCATGTTTAGTAGGTCATTGGGCAGTGTTCTGAATTATCCTTTTGGAATAATGCCATCTGAGGAAACGTAATTTCATGTCTTGGAATACAGCAGCCTGATAAATTAAAGTTGGTTACATGGCTTTTGTCACCTGTGAAATGCTGCATCTGCCATTCTGCCTGAATGATCCAGTGTCTACAGATGAAAATAGTATAGTATGGGAAGGTTTTCACTTTGTCTGTGATGAGAATTACTTTACTGGATCAGAATGAAAGTCTGTCTCCAGCAGTGGCCAGCCAAATGTCGCATTAGTGCTTATTTGAGCCTAAATGTTGGAGCTGAGCAACAAAGCTGAAAACCTTGATCGCTACAGTGGCAGACTACCCTTTTATATGCTCTAAATGTATCCTTAGAAATGACATGAACCCTGTATTCCAGTAGCATTGCAGTTACCTTTTTTTTAAATGGCACAATCTATAGTTTGTTGGGATTTGTATGAAGTGGGCCTCTTCCTCTGTACAGTCTTCAAGGCTTTGCAACACAGGATGCTTGTAGTATGTTGGTTTAAAGGCACAGGAATCCTGCCAGGAACATAAAAAGAAGGGTTGGCAATCCCATTTAATACTGGTCTGGCTGTAAATATGTGCAAGGGAGTGGGGTTCCCTGAAAGCAAAAAACATGTTGTGGATAGTGGAGTTTTTCATAGAAACAGGAAAGTGGGTGTCTCTTGGAAAAGTTTTATGTAATTTATGGAATTTCTGTAGCCCTCTGATGAGCTGCCGATTGTGTAACAAGAGAGAATTCCAGCGTCTCAGTCTTTTGGTTCTATGATGTTTCTATGCCTAGCCCTGCCAAAATGCAATGGCATGTATTCAGAGCAGGAGATGTCTACCATTTAAAGCTGCTTTGACACCGCAGCCATAGCAAGCAATGTGTGGTTTCTGAAGGGTGGAGGAAAGAGTGGCTGTTTTTTATTTGTGCCTTTTATGAACTTGGAAGAATGCTGAGATTTATTTTTAAATTTTTACATAACCAATTTAAATATTTGTGATGGCTCATGTTACTTTTCCTGGTATTTGGAGAACAGTTATTTCCCATCCCCAATACCTAGCCCTACACATTGTTTTCCATGTTTTTCAGTAGGATATTTCATAGAATCATAGATTGGAAGGGATCACAAAGGCATCTGGTCCAACCCCTGCCATGCAAAACACTCCTGGAGAACTCCCAAAAGATAGTAATACAATTTTTGCTTAAAGACTTTCAAAGAAGGAAAACCCACCACTCTCAGAGGCAGTCTTTTTCACTGTGAAACCGCTCTCACTGACAGGACATTTTCCCTGATATTTAAACAACATCTCCTTTCTTGCAATTTGAATCCATCGGTTCATGTTCCAGTTTCTGGAGCAGTTGAAAATTAGCTTGCATCATCTTCAACATGACATCCCTTTAGATATTTTAAAATGGCTATCAAATCACCTCTCATCCCTAAAGTGCGAGAGTGTCATCACTAGTCGCTCTTGTCTCCTGTGATGAAATCGTCATGGAGGCATCCTGTCATTAAAGCATTCATGGAACCACCATTTCTCTGCATAACGGGAACTTTAGGGATGATCTAGCAATGTTTTAAGAACGTCAAGCCTCTGTGTTCCCTAAGCCACTCCTTATAGGACTTTGTTTCCAGACCCCTTACCATCAGTTGTCGTCCTCTAAATATGTTCCAGCTTGTCAGTTTCCTTTTTGAATTATGATGCCCCATACTGAACACAGTACTCCAGATGAGGCCTGTCCAATACTTAGTAGAGTGGCACTATTGCATCCCTTGATTTGGACACTATGCACATGTTGATGAAGTCCAGAATTGCATCGGCCTTTTTGACAGCTGCATCATGTTTTTGGCTCATGATAAGATTATAGTCTACTAAGACTCCTAGGTCATTTTTAACATCTATTTTTCTCAGGATGCCACCCATCCTATATTTGTATATTTCATTTTTCCTGCCTAATACATTACTTTTATCCTTATTGAAATTCATTCTATTATTCTTTGCCCAACTCTCCAATCTATTAATGTGATGTTGTATTCTGATCCTGTTCTTTAGAGTATTAGCTCTAGAAGACAGCACCCCCCTAATTTGGTATCATCTGCAAATTTAATAAGTATGTCCTCTTTTCCATCACCCAAGTCATTTATAAATATCCTGAACAACAGTGGGCTCAGGACTGAGCCCTGTAGTACCGCACTAGTTACTTCTCCATGGATGAAGAGGAGCCATTGGTGAATACTCTTTGGGTTTGGTCCTGCAACCAGTCACAAATCTAACTAACAGTAACACTGTCCAGCCCACATTTGACCAACTAGTCTGTAAGAATATATTGGGGAACTTTGTCAAAAGCTTTACCAAAATCAAGAAATACTACATCCGTAGTATTCCCCTGATCACTTGTAACTCTATCAAAAAACAAAACAAACAAACAAACAAACAAGAGAGAGGGAGAGAAGATAAACTGTCAATCAGCTTTCCCTTTGCGGATCAGCAGGATTGGCCCCTGCCCTCATGCCACCCCAAAATTGGTTTTCCTAAAGGGGTGACTTGACTTTGGAGTTGCCCCCTTCAGTGGCAGTCCCACTGACAATGGTCTCACCCTTCCAGGAGTCCCAATTATATAACCCAAATCTACCAGCTAGGGAAGCCTACTTTAGGTCTTAGTTCTGAAAAGACAGCAGCAGCAGCAGGAGGAGGCTTGAACCCTTGCAGGAGATCTATTTTTATAACTCAGTTTACCAACTGGGGAAGCTTATTGGAAGCTTCATGGTCCTGAAAAGACATCCTCTCAAGCACCCTCTTGAACTGTTCTGTTTTCCGCTCTAGAACTGATGCATACTGTTGTCATATAAGAACTAGGTTCTCAGCGAGATAGACCAACATAAAGGTGTCAAACCTATGTTATATGATCCAAAATCTTTTCTAGTATGCATAATTCAAATTCCCACTGCTGAGGTTAGAAAGGATCTAAGGAGTGCTGTGTTTATGTTGTTTTCTCTAATAAGGATGGATTTCGCATAGGATATATGACTGTGTATTGGTAAGCTTATTTACTTGTTCCTCTACAGTTACCCATTCTCACTTTTCAAAGGCCAGTCCCCTGCTAGATAATCCAGTTGAAAAAAGGTATATTTTAACACAGAGCCAATCTCCTCTTTCTGGGTGCTGTCCTCACTATGGCTAGTGTCAAAAAATATTTCCATGTACTTTTCAATGTGCCCCAAATAGCTTTGCGTATTTTTCACCTAACTGGTAGGAACTTGAAGGAAGCATGCAAAAAGGCTCTAGTTCTGCTTATTTTGGGCTGTCAGGAGTTCCCAAACCATGAAAGCACCATGAAAGAAGGATCTTTATAGTCCCTATGTTCATTTTTTCAGACTTAATTCCTGATTTTATTGACTACAGTGGCATAAGCACTCACATCACCTGAAGTGGGAGGAGGAGTAGCACTGTTGAATTCTTTTCACTCCAGCCAGTTAATCTGCCAAAACATTATTGCCTTTTGGTGAGCTTTCTAATGCGGACTCTCAAACTTTTTCTTTCAAGACATCATCTGCTTACTGGCCATTTATTTCTCCTGTTTACAATTGCAGAACATGCTTTCAATTCTATGAGAAGACGGCAGATACATTAAAAAAAATGCTTTATTCAGACAATATGGACCTACTCATTGGGAGCCATCTAATGAGTGGTCCCAAATCACAACATACATTAAATAGAGTTTTGTACTATATTTGTATCTATCCTGCTGGTCAACGACCGAATAAAGTTTTATATATGTATATGGCAAATAGAGTTTTGCTTCACAATTTTCAGTTTTGTAATCCCTGCTAACAGATCCTGATCCGTACTTAGTCACACAATTTGAAAAAGTTACTTTTTTGAGCTTTAACTCCAAAATTTCCCCCATCTTGGGATTTTAAAATAATTTTTAAAGTTACATTTCTGAGCTTTTATCCCTCACAAGTCTCTTCTCATTCCACTAAACAGCTCAGGTAATAGGACAAATTCTCATATAACTAAACAGGTATATTAGCCAGTACAGGTGAGAGAGATCATAGAATCATAGAGTTGGAAGAGACCACAGAGGCCCTCTAGTCCAATCCTCTGTCATGCAGGAGCTCTCAATCAAAGCATCACTGACAGATGGCTCTCCAGCTTCTGTTTAAAGATAAAGTGGCTAAAACCTTTCTTTCTCTGGAGGATGGATAGGCTGTTTAATTAAATGCAGTTCTGTTTGATTCAATGCAATTCTTCAACACCAAAATAATACTTTTGCATCCATAGCATTTTAAAAGAAGCTGTGCTATCATTACTATGTTGTATTTTGGGCTAAGCATATGTTTAGATTAATGATTTCTAGGTAACACTTTTGCACCAAAAACATTTTCTTGGATAGAGGAGATAACTGCTCAAATTACTACTCCTTCAGAGACACTCTTTGATCTGTGCCAGACATGAGTTTTGCTTGAAACTGATTATGTAATAACTTTCCATCTTAATTCTGCAGCTGCTCAGTTTAAAAGCATCACTTAAAATACCTGTATGCATTATGGATTTCATATGCTGCAGTCGCAGGTATATTCATACGATTTCATTTTTACAGATTAGTCATTGAATAATCAGAGTAGCAGAATTTTATTTTCAGCCTACACTTAAAAAAAAAGGCCTTCCTTGTCTGATTTTGGCTGAATAATGAAGATAAGAATTTTAACAAAAGCCTGGAGGTTTTGTACTTACTAAATTGCATTATAGTATCCTTGTAGTGGACAGGTCATTTATTTTCCAGAGGGTCAAATTGTTGGGTCCCATATCTCTAAGGTTTTCTTCTTTTTGCTCTAGGTGTAGAGTATGTTCCAGGCTTTTGGGGCCATTTCCTTGACTCATTGATCTAGGTTCCCTACTTTTCCATGAAATTCTTCCAGTAGCTTTTTGTTTACAAAAGCTTATCATCTAAATGCCAGCATGGGTGATTATGAAATCAGTGGGTTGTGCTCTATGTATATTTAGCCCTGGAGTTCTTGTGGTATTTCTCCTTTTTGCATTTTCTGACCAACTGTTTATCATTAGTTCAAACAGTAACTCCATGACGTGGAAGTATGTATTACTGAAATAAGTGGTTTTATTTCTAAAGTGAGTGTTTAGGATCAGGCTCTCCACCTGAGTCTTATCTTTCATTTCCTTGGGATCAATTACAATTTCATTTTAAATACTCTTTTTGTCTTTACTTGTAACAGCACACCCAATCTACATACAAGTTTATCTCTTTAATTGATGAATGAAACCAGGCCTCTAGATTCTCTATCATTTCATTTGCTTCCACACTCAAAACATAACCATATGCCATTCCTTTAGTTCTGAAGTTCCTAATTCTACGGCAGGGAAGTTGTTAAAACACGTTCTTTGTATTTTCTTTCCAGGGAGTTCTGTCCTTAAAAGCTTTAAAAGTGCAGAGAAAGGGAGAGACTGTCCAGACAGGGATGAAAAGTATCCAGTTTCTTGCCAGTTTCTGTCAAACTAGGCTGTTGTGATGATAATAGATTTCTAACTCTCAATCATTGTTTCAGGAGGACATGGTGGCCCTGTTGATGTTTTTGTACATAATGTTTTGGCTACATTGGTGAAATGTAAAACCTTCCACTTAATCCTTTGGTGTAACTTTCACCAAGCTTGTACAGTATAGCACTTCTCAGCCTTTTAAAAAATGGCATAAGAGAGATCAAAGAGCATTGGAGAGGGAGAGAGTAAAAGTAAGAGTAAGTGTACGAGTAAGAGAGAGCCAGCTGAAGTTCTGGTAATAGTAAAGAAACAATAGCTTACCATGGCTTAGACATGAAGCACCGATGTGCACTTTCATCAATATGGAGATTGCAAAATGATTTAGTGTGCTTTCCAGAAGAGTTTTGATCAGAGGGAGAAAGTAATTATGTACCTATCGATATCCCTGGTGACACAATAGATATCCTATTGGTACGTATCCCTAGTGGCGCAGTGGTTAAATGCCTGTACTGCAGCCACTCACCCAAAACCATAAGGTTGCAAGTTCAGTACCAGCAAAAGGGCTCAAGCTTGACTCAGGCTTGCATCCTTCCGAGGTCGCTAAAATGAGTACCCAGATTGTTGGGGGCAAGTAGCTTACAGTTGTAAACCGCTTACACTCTTAATTCAGTATGAAGCGGTATATAAATGAAGGTGTTTGTTTTGTTTGTTTGATGAGAAGATGCAACCAGAAATGACCTGATGGTATTCCTAGGTGCAGTAAATCTGAATTTAAAATCACAAAAACTAAATTGTGATTTAGGTTTATGACATATAGATGCAATGCACATAAAAATAGTAATTTTCAGAGAAAATATAGGGCGACGAATAAACAAAAATGACACTGTAGAACAGGTTGGATTAAAACTTCAGCAGTAACTGGCATAATATTCAAAAATAGTCATTGGGGCTTTCTAGATTGGCAAAAAGAAGTGTGTTCATGGCTGCATGAAACTCTAGCCTTTAGATGAGAAAAAGGGAAAGTGTGCCATGAAAATGCTTTTTTTGCGTTTTAGGGGAGAAGAAGCGCCTTTAAAAAGGTGCTGGTTTTCCCAGCTTCTTTTTTAAAAACTGCGGAACAGCGCAGCTCCATCTAAAGGCTGTGGTGCAGCTGCTAAGCATTAAGGAAAAGGCAACTTCATGTCACACTTTCCTGCCAATCTAGAAAGCCCCATTGTTGCTAATTTATACAAGTCTGCATTTACCCCAGTCTTCTCCCAGTCCTCTTGTTAAAGCTGTTTCCCTTGTTGTCTATCAGTTCACCCTAAAGATTCAGGAAGAAAGAATGATAGTTAGTATACCTAAGGACAGAGTCTTGAAGAAGACTAAAGTGAAAGTGACAGCTGAGGAAGTGTGACCCTGTATCCAGTCATTCAGGTCCTGCAAAATTGAGAAGGGAACATTAGAAATAGAAAATAGAAAATAGGAGAAATAGAAAAAAGCAAGAAAGGAAAGTAGTGAATTCTGAGTCTCATAATGAAATTAAAATTATTTATTTCAAGCTGACCACAAGCCAGAAATCTAACCCAGGAAAAACTAGCTCTGTATAAGATAGATAGATAGATAGATAGATAGATAGATATAGGAGGAACAGGATCTCTTCAGAAAGAAGAAACATTTTTCTCTGCAGGAACTAGCTTACTAAATAATTTAACTCTTTGTGAAATTATTGTAAATTATATGTGATATGAAGATGTGAACAAATTCCTTCTATTAATAGCAGACTTTGGCTTTTGAAATAATCCTTCATCACCACTACAAATTATTTTGCCTAAAATACTGTGAAAATCTACACTCATTCTGGTAATGCCCCACTCTTTAGCAGTGCCAGGCAAGCATATGAGTGGAAGGAAATCAATCCCACACTTTAAAGTTAGAACAGGGATATAGGATCTAGCAAAATAATGCAAACATGTCTTGGGAATCAGATTGTTGAGTCATTGACACTGGGGAGCCAATTTTGGACTTTCATGAAAGAACAGAAAATTCGTATTTAATTACAGTACGTAATTACAACTGTATTTTACTACTATGCAGGAGTGAGTTGCTGCTGGGATTTTCTTCCTTCATTGTTAAATAAACTGATGCACCTTGGGCCTTATCACAGTTTGGAAACAACTAGTTGCAAAGAATTATTTCCTTATAATGAGTTTCTTTCAGCAAAGGAAGAATCTGCTACAGCCTATGAAAACTAGGCTGTCACAGACCTCCCAGAGGACCTTCTCTGCCACCACTCCCAGCCTATGGAATGGCCTGCCGGACGAGATGCATCTTATCACCTCTGGATTGCTTTAAAAAAGCTTTAAAGACACATCTCTTCTGGCAGGCCTTCCCAGAAACCTCTTAACTTCTGGCTCTGGAATTGCGTTAGGCTTTCCTCTACCATACCATCATCTGTGAGGCCACAAATCGTACTGCCCGCGGAATGTTAGTTGTGTTTTGATTGTTTATGTTTTAATTGTTCTTGGTTTTAACTTGTTAATAGTTTAATCTAATTTTAAGGGACGGGAGGTCGAGTAGAGGGATATTGATATTGTTTTACTCTGTTGTTTTTATTTGCTGTAACCCGCTCCAATTGTCCTGACAGAGGAGCGGGCTATAAATAAAATTGTATTATTTTATTATTATATTATTATGCATGGTGTGATATGGGAGGAGGTCAGTGGATGTGTATGTGTGAGACACCACGAGTTTAATGCACTGGATGACCCCAATCCTAGTGACTCCACCGATTTTCTGCACCATTTGTTTTGTCTTAAGAAATGCAATATAAATTGCATGAATTTATAACAAAAAAGGTTTTCAAAAAATCAATACAGGACCTACAGAGGGGCCAAAATAGCAGCAGGAGGAGTACAGTGGGTAGTTTAAGCCATTCTTCTGTTGCTTTCTTCTGTTTTATTTATTACTTTACCCCTTCCTACCGCCAAGGTGAAACAGAGAGTTGTCTTATTTTCTCCTGAAAACTAAAAACCCTCTGTGTGATGTATCTATCATCTATAATATTTATACAGTGGTCCCCCGGCTTACGAATCCCCCGGGGTATGAAAACCCCGGGGTACAAAACCGGCGGGACCGCTAACGTATCCCCCGGGATCCGAAAGATCCCCCGGGATCCGAAGAAAAAAAACTGCGCGGCCCCTTTAAATCGGCCGCGCGGTCCGTCCGCTAAAGCGGTCCCCCGGGAAACGAAAGCTTCCGAGTTACGAAAGGTAATCCGGAACGGATTACCTTCGTAACCCGGGGGACGACTGTATATCACATGGGATGCAGAGATGACACACAACTGGTAAAATGTATAAATAACACAGAGATAAACATTTCAAAATAAAATTAACACATTCTTTAATTATTTTTTTAAAAAAACATAAAACAATATAAAAATAATCTTTAAAATAATTATGGCTGGGCTGAAATTAGGAAAGAACTAGTTATGTTTCCTTGAGTTCCATGGAGGAAAGAGAATATAACAAACAAACAGACTACCTTGTTTTGTTCCTGAAAAACTGTTACTCTTTCTCTTCAGTTCCTAAGCGTTGGGAGCAGTTTATCCCTTTGCATGTGAGCAAAATAGTAATAATGCTTAAAGCTCTCATCACAGTTATGCCCAGGAACCACAGCAGCTATTCCCAAGAAACAGCTCCTTTTCCTTTGTTTCACAATACAAATAACAATTCATAATCTCCAAGGCTAAAATGTACCCAGTTTAATTATACACTTCATCTTCTGATAGTCCCTGAGGTGGAAATACACTTTTCTCAAGTATCCTGGCCTCCTTAAGTTAGTTGAGAATAAACATGGCAGTGCAGTTTGGTACTGTGGGGAGATTTCTTGAGCTGCTTTTCAAACTTTTCACTTCTCTTTACATTTCTTGGCTACTTTCTCTTGAGTAGAGATCTTCAAATTCACCTTAATATATTAGTAGGTTTTTTTTTAACGTCGGTTCCAGATGCTTTGCTAGGTATTTCATTTTTATGAGAAAGGTTGATGGCCCTATTGTGGTGGTGGTGGTGTGTACTACTGTCCTCTTTAGGTCTAAATTGACCACGTGGAGGGAAAATGCAGGCATGTCTGTACAAATATTCCCCCCACAACTTTGCTTGTGACAAGGTAAGCAATTGATCATTGAAAATAAAGCAAAGAAATTTGGAGAAGTATCAAAGCATAGGAAGACAGTGAGAAAAGGGGAGGATGGAATAGGAAGTGTGTTGACACAAGACATGATATCTTGTTGAAATTCTTTCAATCAGTTCTAGTTTTGGCCTTGAGGAAGATGCATCTGAAACATTTATTTATTGTATATATTTATTTTCCGTTATTCTGCTAGTGGGCCAAAGGAAGTATAGATGAGTCTTCTACCTGCTTTATCCTTGGAACAACTCTGTGAAGTAGCTCAGGCTGGGAGAATATAGCTAGCTCAGGGTGACACTGTGAGTTTGATGGCTCAGTAGTGACTTAGGAGTTTATAATACGATGGATTTTGGGGGTATAATCCAATGGTAATCCGAACGCAATCATGGGGTTTCACGTTATTGCGAATAAGTGTATCTCACACTATTTCGGGCAGTGGGAAGTCATTCTGAACACAATCATGGAGTTTCACGTTATTGCACATTAGAGTATCTCATGCAATTTTGGGCAATGGGGGGGGGTCATTTTCGGGAAATGGGAAGTTATTCTGAACGCGTTCCGAATGCAATCTGATTTCACGTAAATTCACTAAACTAGCGATTTTATGTGAATTCAAATTGGCTCCATTCGAAATTGGGAGAAATTCCTCCCATGAGATAAACTCCTTGGTCCCAGTCTGGGACTTTGACTTCTGCAGCACACCTGTTGTCATATTGAGCATTTTGATAAATGCTGAATAAAGTTTTTATAGGTAGCTTTCATGTATCCTAATGATTTTAAGTGTTGTTTTGGATCAGCTGTGTTGTAAAATAGTACAACAGGAAAGAGACTTTGTGCTTGTAGATTCCAGAATGGCCTTTGAAATTAGAGGGACAGGTCATTTTGACATGTGTTTATTGCTTATTCATTATAGCTATATTTTAAATTCACCTGGAATGAAAATACATAGAATTCATATTATAAGCACACTTTCCAGAGTTTCTTCAAGCACTGTTCAGGTATGCTATCTGTTTTTTAAAAATGTTTCTTTTTAAAAAGTTGTATTATAGCACGAACAGAATTTTTATCCTCTGTTTTAAGTGGCTATTTGGGGGCAACAGTCAACAGTGCGATGCGGCAGCTAAAAAGGCCAATGCTATTTTAGGCTGCATCAATAGACATATAGCATCTAGATCAAGGGAAGTAAGAGTGCCACTCTATTCTGCTTTGGTCAGGCCCCACCTGGAATACTGTGTCCAGTTCTGGGCACCACAATTCAAAAAGGATGTGGAGAGACTGGAGCGTGTCCAAAGGAGGGCAACTAAGATGGTGAATGGTCTGGAAACTGTGCCCTATGAGGAACGCCTTAGGGAGCTGGGTATGTTTAGCCTGGAGAAGAGAAGGTTGAGAAGTGGTATTATAGCCCTGTTTAAATATTTGAAGGGATGTCATATTGAGGAGGGAGCAAGCTTGTTTTCTGCTGCTCCAGAGACTAGAAGGAGGAACAATGGATGCAAACTGCAGGAAAAGAGATTCCACCTCAACATTAGGAGGAACTTCCTGACAGCAAGGGCTGTTCGACAGTGGAACACACTCCCTCGGAGTGTAGTAGAGTCTCCTTCCTTGGAGATCTTTAAACAGAGGCTGGATGGTCATCTATCAGGGATGCTTTGATTGGGAATTCCCGTATGTCAGGGGGTTGGACTGGATGGCCCTTGTGGTCTCTTCCAACTGATACAAAATCAATCCACATTATGTATTTGAAGGTATTTTCAACCCACAATCTTTATCAGAATTTATAAAGGAAAATGTATTAAGGAAAGGATGTACAAGTATTTTAAATTACCAAGAAACAGTGGTATAGAGGTCAGTTTTGAAGTTCATTAGGGCTAGCCGCATAGCCAGATGCTCAAGGAGAGTCCAAGCATATGGGGCAGCTGTGTTGATCTGTGTTGTCTCTGGGTATAGTAACACATGCAAACACACACACACACAGAGAGAGAGAGAGAGAGAGAGAGAGAGAGAGAGAGGATATCTTGTTACTGGGAAAATACTTTTCCTCCATTGCTCTTATGTGGAATGTTTTGAGAGAGCAAAAGAACCTGACCTGGGACCCACACAATTATAATACTGTGATTCCATTTTAACTGTCCTGGCAACATCCCATGCTGAATAAATATATGGGGTGTTGGGATCTGCCATTTTTGAAGGACTATCTCAAGAGCCAGCATGTTGTAGTGGTCTGAGTGTTGGACTGTGATGCTGGAGAGAAGGGTTAGAATTCTGGCTCAGCCATGGAAATCCACTGGGTGACCTTCGGCAAATTACATTCCGTCAGCCTCAGAGGAAGGCAAAGGCAAACCACCTCTGAACAAATCTTGCCAAGAAAACCCATAATAGGTTCACTTTAGAGTTGTCATAAGTTGGAAATGACTTGAAGACACATAGGATCAGCCACAACAATTCAGAATTCTCAGCCAGAGAGCTCCAGTAATGCCTCACCAAACTAGAGCCCAGGTCTCCCCTACCCAAGTACTGCAACCCTTCCTTGAAAAATCAATTTTTTGCTCTACCTCTAAGCAAGATAATCTTCTATATTGTGTTATTGTCATCACCACCACCACCACCACCACTGTACTCACTTCTGTTATATCCCTCCTGTTGTTGTTCTTATTTGTACAATTACTTATATCCTGCCCTTTACCCCGGTTTAGGACTCAAAGACAGCTTGCAAAAGTTAAAACAGATAAGATTAAATTCCTGTTCTCTGAATCTGAGACTCTGGGTGGCTTATGACAAGTAAAATGGCAACAAGAGATGCACATCTGGGATCTTTGTTTACCAAGACTAATGGCAACTTTGGGAGAAGTGCTCGTATGTATATGTTTAAATCAAAATGTGCTTGTGTGTGCCTGAATGATTTGTGTATATGTGAGATATTTACAGGGTTGCCAGGCCTCAGGGAACCATCTTTTGTTATCAGTGTATTGCTCTGCTTTTCTGGGTTTCCAGGTGGGGAGAAATATTTTAGGGTGTGGAGCACTAAAGAAGAGAGAGGTTGGTTTTATTTGTGTGAGGAGGCTTTCAATCCTGGGCAGTCATCTCTTTCTCAGTGATGTTAGAACTCTCTATAGCTCAGTGAAAATGGGTTTGTGTGCATGTTGCACATGGTCAGTATTGGCACACTAAAAACCATGGGCAAATAGGGTGGGGGAAAAGCCAGTGGGTGTCTGTGCTTGGGCCCAGCATGATATCTGGAATAAAGCTGTGAGCAGAGCTCTAGCACCATGATTCATGAACTGTCTTGTTGCATGAATCCTGATGTCACTAGTGTCAAATCTGGCAGATATGTGCAATCAGCCTTACACAGACTTGCAAGAGCAGCACAGGGCCTTTTAAAATTTACCATGGGTTGTTTATGGCTATAGGTCATCTGAATGGGATGTGAGCCTTAGTAGGAATAGTGGCGACCTCTGCAGCTGCTGATCACAGTTTTCTACCTGAAAACATCTTCTCCCCTGACTCTGGGCTAAGATCGACATATTAGTTGGATTTTTCGCATTTCCGCAGGATTTCCCAAATTCATGTCTGTTTTTATACGCACCTTGTCTGCTGATTATATTGTCTTTTCTGCTGCTTCTCCACTGTTTCCAAGTTTTATTTTGAGATGGCAATTTCTAGAAAATGATGATATTCCTAATACACAATTCTTTCAACCCACTAAATCTACTATGTGTGTGTGTATATATTGATGTACTGAATAGAATTAGGCTGTCAGCCCATTAATATATTGTACATAATATTTGTTTATGAGGTAGTGCAGGAACTCCACTCCACTTGCACATGTGTGTGTATGCATGTACATACTTTATTTTGCAATTGTTACAGAAGGCCCACTCTATGACATGACATGACAAGGATACCTACCCCCAGTTTTGGCTCTTAAATCTAGGATCTAGGATCTAGGATCAGGGGAAGCTTTTGACTTGGTAATTTAAGAGATGAAGGGGGGAAGGATTATGGTTTTGCCCCATGCTAGCTTTGCCATGCCACCTATCCTTTGACTGAGACCCCAACTGGTTGTTCTGCTCGGACCTTCCCCCTACTGAACTGTGCTGCATTGTCATGTGTAATCTGATCAGTTGTTGGGGGAACTGTGTGTGTGGGATTTATCTGAAAAGGACAAGGAGTTCCGGAGAGGCTTGTGACCCTGTTGCCATATCATTAACTATGATTAAGAGAGCCCCATTATGATGTCCTCACTGACCACAAGTGAGTTCATGTCTGAGGTGAGATTGGAACAAGAGTTTTCCTGGCTTGTGCCTCGTTCCCTTAACCACAGCTCTTGCTCTGTGTAAAGTAGTTGTATGTGTTCCATGTGGCAGGGAAAAATGTGGACCTTTTGTTTCAGCTATCACTGGACCTTTTTCTTGGTACAGAACAGATATCCCAGCCAGGCATAAATCTTGAAACCTCAAGGTTCTTGTTATTTCAAATGAGAGATGAAACTCAAAGCATTGTTGCCCAGGCAATTAATAGGACTCATAACCCCCACTAGTTGCTTTGCATTGCTCATGCTGTTGCCATATGTGTTGTAAATCAGCTATCATTTTACTACCCAAATATGGCTCAGTTTAAAGGCTGACTGAAACCATTACTGTAAGTCATGGTGTTCTGAGTGCTTTGGGATCCTTCCAGATAAACCACAAAGGCCTTGTTTTAAAAGTCATTCCAACCTATTTTGTTTCCGGATGAATGCTTACCTTCTAATAAACTTTTATCAACAGCTGATTGTTAGAAACATCTAAACACCCATTACTATATTCTTCAGGTTCTCAATAGGTGTCAGTTGGAGGAAGATTCTGTTTATACAACAGAATAAACTTTCCATAAAAAAAAAGAATATACAGGTATTGTGTCCTAAATTAAGGCAATTAACAGCTAGCAGCCTTGTATATTACCTTACTATACTATATGCCAGTGTGTTTATGCTAAACCTAGACTTTGAAGGTATACACCTAGCATTAATGATGTGTGTATGTGTGTTTGTGTGCGCGCGCATGTGCCTTTAAGTCTCCTATTGACTTATGACATTAATTTCATTAGATTTTCTTAGATAAAGAATACTCAGAGATGGTTCTGCCAGTTCCTTCCTCTGAAATATAGCCTACAGCATCAGTTGTTTGTTGGTGGTCTCCCATCTAAGGATTAACCACAGTTAACCCTGTTTTGTTTCCAAGATCAGATGGGATCTTGTGCCTTTAGGATATTTAGAACTTCCACAGATTGACATTGCCCTTTTCTTTATCTGATTGCACTTTGATCCCACAGCCACGTAGCAGTGTTTTTATCCTGTGACTAGAATACTGTAATGTAAGCATCTGGAGAAATGGGTTGTAATCACTGAAAGCTCATGCTAAAATAAATCCACAAGATCTCCATCTGTTCCCCCCCCCCCTCCACTTTGAATGACTATTGGACTAGATTACCCATATGTATTTTACTATAAGTCAACCTCATGTATACATTGAGGGCAGGTACTGGGGCCAAAATTATGGATTTTGGTATGACCCAGGGATAAGATGAGAGTAAAACTAAGGGGCATGTAATGAAGGATGTAAAGGATGAAGCAAAGGAAAACAATGCCAAAGAACTTAGAAAATTCCAGCAGCCGTAACTATTTGCGCTCACACAATGCTTCCAGGACAGATTAAACTCCTGCCATTCACCAGAGGATGGTTTTGTGTGTTTGTGTGTGTGCGATTTAAAGTACAGTACTTACATTGGTCTATGGATAAGTCGACTCAGGTTTTTTCGGTCAATTTTTTAACCTAAATTTCTAGACTTATACATGAATATATACAGTAAATCTAGGATGATTAGCTGTTTACATATCTGGTCCCTATATCCTATATGTAGAAGCTGAGTTTTTCCAGTTTGGTGACCTTGGATGAGTCACACTCTTTTAGCCTCAGAGGAAGGCAAAGGCAGCCCCCCTCTGAACATATCCTATCACAAAAACCCTGCAATAGGTTTGCCTTAGGGTTGCCATAAGTCGGAAATGACTTGAAGGCACACAACAGCAACACAAGGCGAATTGTGTAAATTTACAGCGCTGTGTAAATTTACAGCACTATATAAATAAATAAATAAATAATTATTATTATTCAGGCTAATTTTCCACCATTTTCCTACCTTTCATAGTCATGTGGGATGTTGAGAGTGTGGACTGTAACACAAAGAGTGTGCTCAGTAGTAACATGTCTACTTTGCATGCAGAAACTGCCAATTTCAGTGCTTGGCATCTTCAGATAAAAGAGTTAAGTTACAGGTTATGAGAAGCATCCAACTGGTACCATGCAGCCAGATAAATAAACAGTTCTGGACAATAGACTGATCAGTTGTAAATCAGTTCCCCATATTTTCCCACCCCACAGTGAGGTAATTCACCTTATTAAAATGCTTAGATCTTCCACAAAAATTAGGAGACTTTTCTAAACATGGTTCCTGCTATTTGTGTGTTGGTTTTTATATCTGTGTAGAGCTTCATGTTGGTGGTGGTATATATAGGGGTCATATGTGGCTTATTCTCCTCTTCGATAATTCCCTTGCCCTGAACAACATTGGTCATATTGATAACAATCAGAATATTTCATGAAAGCAACTATTAGCAGTCTTTCCTTTTGCACTGCATGCCATTTCTATTTGTTTTTAATGCTTATAACCTGCTTTTCAGTTGATATCATCCCTGAAGTAAGATGATGAATATAAGACTTTGTGTGTGGGCATTTATAAATAGAAAAGCAAACACATTTATCCAGATATAGGAAAATGAAGCTGCCAGAATTCTTCTTTCTCAGATTGTTATTAATGATTCCTACTCCCTCCACCCCGGAAAGGCAGAGTAACAGACCATATTAGAATATAGTACCCTGCTATTTTTATAACTTGAGCACACTTCTTGGACTAAGGCATGTTTGTGTCTGCTCAATTAGGGTTCTGGACAAGCTAAACAAATTATTTTATTTCATTGGCTCACAAGGCATATATCTGCTTGAACAAAAGGGAGAAATCATTTCCAAATAGGGACTGAATAAGATCTGGAATCCAAACTATATTTCAAGCATGCAGTACATTTTTTGAAAGTATGAAGGAAAAATTTGAACTCGGGGGAATGGACGGAGGTCATGCACACACAAGCTGCTGTTGACGCTGTTTGCAGTATTTCAGGCCATAACAACATTTGTCAGGGAATTAATTTATGCTGCATCTCGCAAAGAACAGCATGATTGCCGATTACTGCACTTGCGTCTCAGGTGACAAGTGGAGGCAAGATGTCAGATGTATGAATTTGTCTGGTTCTTTGAAGTAAGCAGGTCTCTAACACTGATCTATGGCGCCAGCCCTTCCTTGGAGTTAACAAGTGTGTAAGCTTTGTTTGAAGTCCTTGTTTTCAGCTACATGCACCCAAATAGACTGAAATAGAAGAAGAGAAGTTAACGTGCCATTAGAAACCAAGAGTTGTCTTCTGCAGTGTTGCTTGAGGCGTGTTCGGGTTGTGTTCAGTTCATTTTTTATGAGTTCACCAACATTCACAATTTCCCTTATATTCAGGATTTAAAAAATTGGAGGGTTTTGTTTGTTTCAATTATATTTAGGAGAAAGAGAAACTGACAGATTGATTCATCCCAGTTGAAGGTTTTATATTCTTAGCTATTAGATCTTCAACTTTTTAGCAGCTGTATAGCAGGGACAACATGATAAGCTGTTGAATAGGGCCGGTGTAAATGAAGGAGAATGTCATCTCACTATCTCTTTGAAGATTTGCAGATTTCTTCATGTCTGCGTTGGAAGGAACTTGAGGGTTTAAAAAGCTGGATGTGGGACAAAGCCAGATGTTCAGACTTCTTCAGCTCTAGGCTTGTATCACTACAGGAACTGCTTTGATGATTCATGGTGAGAAAGTGCCACTTCTACACCAGTCTTGGAAAAGTTAAATGTAACAAGCACTGTAACTCCCAGAGCCACCCAACCACTTGGGAGGGAGTTGTAGTCTGAAACCTAACTTCTCCAAGCTCTAAAAGCAAAGGCACTGGCCACCCTGTGCTATGTGAGGGTTGTGTTTCCAGGCTTCTGAACTTGAGGGAGTCATGGGAATCTATAAGATGCAGATGCAAAGTGTGTGAAACTGGAAACAGGTTAATTGGCCTTTTAGAATCTAAGCAAGATGTGTGTGCCTTCAAGTTGCTCGTCAACTTATGGAAACACCATTAATTTTTCATTGGGTTTTCTTAGGCAAGGAATACTCAGAGGTGGTTTGCCAGTTCCTTCCCCTGAAATACTCATATCAAGATTGATATAGTTCCTGCATCGTGAAATGCTAAAGCATCTTTAGAGACCTTGACTTGAAGACAGCACTTCCTGTGTGTTTTATTCTATCTAGAATCCTTGATGGGTGTTTGTTTATTTAATGGCTCATGAAAAGCTTGTCCTCCCTTGTAATAAATTGCTCTCTGGAGATATTTTGGCCTTGACTTGGCCAGCATAACTTGTGAGATCTGATAGGCTCATAAGAAAAATGGCTTTGACATGCACAGGGGTAATTCTTTTTAATCTAAAGTATATAGTGTGTCCTGTGTTAAAATTTTAAAGTGTAAATAAATCACAAGTTAGATGACATTTTGGCTTCTAGGTAAAAACCATAGATATACATGAGAGATAGAAAAAAGAATAGTGTCTGACTTTTTGTGTAGTGACAGTTGAAGCATTCTGTTGACTTTTCAGGCATGGAATATGATTGCTTTGGCAGCAAAATTAAGAGAAAAGTCTTGCTTTTTATCCATAGTAGGTCGGAAGTGGTTAGGCTCTTATTGCAAAAGTTATAAATATTAACCATGTTAAAATAACACTTGAAAGTCTGCAGTACTCTGCAGGATACCAGACAGTGTGGATTTGGGATAGTTCACATGTTACTTTCTGTGTAAACTTTACCACAGCATTTGGAGGTGTTTATGTCTATTCCTGACAAGAACCAGAAATTTTTGAAGGCTTGCACTTTGCTTCAATTTCTGTGATTCATGCAGGGGATGAGCAGATGGGCCAAGTTAGCATGGATCAAGCCTGTGCTGTCCTGACCTGGGTCCTAACCTGGGTTGGTTCCCGGGATGGAGTGAGAATGGGCAGGTGTTTACATGCCTTCTCACTCCCACACCATGTACCTGCTATCATTGTGTGCTCCTTACTTTCTTTCATCATTGCTGCTACTGAGAAGACCACCATTACCATGTCTCATGTTGAAATAGGATTCCTGGCTGCACCCATATGGCCAGGTGCCCCCTTTTCATGTCAGGCATGGTAATGGGGATTCTCTCAGGTAGCAGCAACAGTGGAATAAGGTAAGGGGTGTGTGGGGCCATCCAGTCTGCCAGGGGTTGCCACAGAGTTTCTGAGAAACTCCTCAGCAAACAGTGGGTCATTTTGACTCATGCTAAAGCCCATTTATGGTGGGATCAGAGCAGAATTGCCAGATCATTGTCCAGTCTTCCTGGTCCCATCTTAAGGGTATTGGTCTGCATTGTCCGAACAAGATGACATGAAGTCAGGATGAACACAGACCTTTTGGGTCTTGTGGATAGGTCTGTAGTTGACTGTTAATCACTTTTGCAGCCTGTTACTCTGAGGTTAGTCTCACAAGTGTAATTAAAATATTGCATCCTTTATGTACAGTAGGACCAGAATAAAGTTGAAAATAAAGGCACTCATTGTGACAGTTTGCATAGGGCCATGGAGACTCCAAAACTGCAGGTAACTCTGTTGATCTTTATTAACAAACCAGTTCTAGATGTTTTCATCTTCACTAGGAACAGATCTTTTGTAAACCCAGTGGGTCTTAATTACTCATTAAAGGCCAAATTGCAACCAATTACTTAGTATGGTAACAAAGATAGCTTAGAAAGTTTTTTGTGGAGCTTTTGGGCTATGTGGCCATGTTCTGGAAGAGTTCCTTTCTGACGTTTCGCCAGCATCTGCGGCTGGCATCTTCAGAGAATGATAGCCTGGAAAAGGATGGAGATATATATCCTGTGTGACCCTGGGAAGGAAGGAGTAATTTGCAAATGTATTGTTCTGTTGCTAATGGCAGTCCTCAAGGTGGGAGGATATGCAAACAAGGATTAATGTCTGCTAACTGGTGCTCATTGTCTGCTGGGAATCCCTTGGTCTTAGACTGTTTCTCATTTGCATAGGTTGAGTCTTGACCTTACTGTCCTTCAAGACTGGGAGCCAAGCCTTGTTTACTCTTAGGGTTTCCTCTTTCCTGTTGAAATTGTCCAGGTGTTTGTGGATTTCAATGGCCTCCCTGTGCATTCTGACATGGTAGTTGTTGGCTTGGTCCAAAATTTCAGTGCTTTCAAACAGCATTTTATGCCCAGGATGGTTTATAGCATGTTCTGCTACTGCTGATTTTTCCAGTTGACCCAGTCTGCAGTGTCTCTCATGTTCTTTGATTCTTGTCTGCACACTGCGTTTGGTGGTCCCTTCCCTATGTAGACCTGTCCTCAGCTGCGTGGAATGCAGTAGACTCCTGCGGCTGTGAGCGGGTCTCTCTTGTCCTTGGCTCAGCGAAACATTTGCTGGATCTTCTTCATCGGTTTGTAAACCATTTGAAGGTTGTGTTTCTTCACCGCTTTCCCTATTCTGTCTGTGACTCCTTTGATGTATGGTAAAAATATTTTCCCTTTAGGTGGTTGCTTGTCTTGAGTCTTCTGGGCCTGGCAGCCCTTCTGATATCTGCGCTGGAGTAACCATTTGCCTGTAGAGCCCGGTCTAGGTGTTTCAGTTCATCTTCCAAGAAGTGGGATTCACAGATACGTTTTGCCCGGTCTACTAGAGTTTTTATAGTGCTTCTTTTTTTGTCCTGGGTGATGGTTGGAGTTCTTGTGCAGGTATCTGTCCGTATGTGTAGGTTTTCTGTATACTGTGTGGCCCAAACGTTGGTTTGGTTTGCGAATGACTAGGACATCCAAAAATGGTAGCGTTCCATTCTTTTCTTTTTCCATTGTGAATTGGATGTTAGGATGGATGTTGTTCAGATGGTTCAGAAATACAGCCAGATCTTCTTCTCCATGGCTCCAAATGATGAAAGTGTCATCCACATATCGGAACCATGTTGTGGGCTTTTTCAGTGCTGTTTCCAGGGCTTGTTTTTCAAAGTGCTCCATGTAAAAGTTTGCTTTTCCCCATCTCTGGAACACTTGTGCACCTTGGCTTTTAAAGGCAGCTATATACTAAAGCTGACAAGCTTGAGTGATTGGAAATTATACCATGTCTTTATCTGGAGATTGGAAGAGATGTTTCCTCCAAAAATGGACATGATGTAATCTTGTTTCAGCACTCAAATCCATCTATTGTTAGGCACTAAAATGTTATAGTTCTCAAACATAAGTCTTGGTGTCAGGTATGCATATTTACTCCTATACTAGATTAACCATTCCATGTCTAAATATAAATGGGTATGACTGATTAAATGATTTTACAAGTTCCAGTGGGAAAACCTTGCAGTGGAAATACAGTAGATCTTTCCCAAGGAATTTCAAAGGTGCATTATATTTGCATTGTTGATATTTGTGTACTGATGTTGGTACCACTTGTTCTTTCATTGGAGGACTGTTTTCAGGTTACTTTAAAGATGAGTAAACAGTAATGAAGGTTACTTTTAACCGAATCAGAATTGCTAATGGCCCCAAATTATATCACAGGTGAGAACCTCCTGGGCATTATTTAGATGGTGCTTTTTCTTAACAGTTTTTAAGTGGTTTTATTGTGATACAAATTAAATGCAACGAGAGAGAGAGAGAGAGAGAGAATCATTGTAAAAAGTAACCATGTTTTTAATCAGCATTTCATAGAAAATAAATCTTTCCGCTGCTGTTGATGCATGTGCCTTTGTAGCAGAAGAACTACACATCAAAATATGATGTAAAGGTTCCTAACACAGTTGCAGGATGGTAACGATTAAGGCTTCTGGCTCTTTCATGTGGTTTTATGGTTTGTCCTAGCTGTATAGCTTTAGTGCCAGAATGCTGCCTTTTCATTTCCTCCTATTTGTATGGTTCTCAGGAACTCAAAGCAATACCTACTATATCGTTCTAGTATATCTACACAACATGAATCCTCTGGGGTAGATTGGATTGAAAAGTTGGTACCCTCCAAATATATTGACCATTAGTAGGCATCATAATGGGCTATAATGCTCCTGGTGCTTCGGCTGGGATTAATGGGAATTGAAGTTCTGCCTGTGGGTGTGGGACTGGGCAAGGCTAAATTATGATTTTCCCCTAAGGCTACCTGATGAGTTTTGTGGCTGAATGTGGGTATTTTTAGACCAGAATTTACTCCATGTTCATCACTTAACTATACTTTTTTTTTTTTTTTGGACACCTGACTTCATGTCTGCAGTTTAAATATGGCACTTTCTCCTGTAGGAACTGTTCCATGCATTATAATGTTAGGAAGGACTTGAGGCCTACCCAGATTGAAGTTGATCAATCCTTCAGCTATCATTTATGTAATTTTGTAATTACCTGGCAACACATCAAATTAATGCCACTAGTTATCTATGGCTGTCCACTGTGATCTTGCTCAACAAGCCTCCTGCTGGCTGGAGCTCCAGAATTTACCTGGAATAACATGACTTTTTGCTATGCTCTCTGTAACCAGACTTGGCCTTTTTAGTCATCAATGTGCTTGTAGAAAGTGTGGGATGAGTCCTTCCCGAATCTTTGTTAGTGAAGAAAAGCCAGAGAGAGAACTCTACTCATGACCACTGAAAGGCTCCATCATGCCAATAAGCCTCTTGTTTTTTTATGTCAGTAAAAATATTGTGAGGGATCATAAAAGGTACTCCCAGAAATTTTGTGTGTGTGTATTTCACTAGAGTTGGCCCTCCTTATACATGGATGTTTTATCTACGGATTTGAGCATACACTGCTTGAAAATATTCCCAAAAGTATAAATTCCAAATAGCAAACCTTGATTTTCCATATTATATATGGGACACCATTTTGTTGTGCCATTATATTAATGGGACTTGAGCATCCATGGATTTTGTTATCCTCAGAGGGTCCTGGAACCAAACCCCAGCAGATAACAAGCTCTTGGAATGCTTTGCAGTTTCTCTGCTGTGATTGCTGTATGTAGGTACAGACCATTTTTTTACTCCTAAAAGACCTGCATTTTTGTAACATTTTATTTTATTAGGCCCAGACGATTGTTTTTCCTGCTCAGAGTAACTTTAAGAACATACTTTTTGAAAGGGGAGGGGAAGAGACTTTTAGTAGCTTCAGTTGTTTAATCAGCAGAAGGAGCAACATGTCCTAAAGGAAGAGCTGACCCTGTTATATACAGAGCAGCCACCTTTATCAGTATATGTTTGTGGATGGAAGTGATGGCAAAATGTAAGAGGGGAGCCCTTTGTGGGCCCTGTGCTCTGAGAGAGATTTTTTCCCCTTAAGTGTGGTGGAGATTGCTGTCCCATTGCCAGTGCTGAATTAAGGTTCAGCTGCCAGCCCAGTTGACATTTGTACATTTGATGGTGGGTGATAGAGAGATGCCATCTTTTTCTTCACCTCGGGCAGCAAAATGCCACGGATATATGTTTCCAAAATACCTGCTAATTAAGGCTTTTTATTATTTTAAGCAATCAAATAATTTAAGATCTTATCCAAGCCTTCTAAGTGCAACAGTCTTATTCCTAAACTTACCCTTAACAAATGTGCTTGTTATTTTGCTCTGACACGTTGAAGATGGTGTTCAGCCATTTGTTTCAGTTCAAGTCTTGTGACATGGCATAAACGTGCCTCCGTGTGGATAAGGATGTGAGAGGAGATGATTTGTTCCAAATTTGGAGTTGAGGGAAAACAGAGAAATCTGGACCAATGACTAAGAATACCAAAGAGATCTTTGGATGTTGCAAATGCTTTCAGTTTGCAGTTGCTATTCTGAGACACTGAATAAGAAGCAGAGAAATGCAGAGCAGGAATTTACATGATTTATATGTACTTTTTTTGTGAACATGAAGAAAAGTGAGCTTTCAGACACAGTTCCTGTTAGGGGCCAGTCAAGGCTGGAAGTTGAGACAAGCAGTACATCTGTGTCTGGAAAGAGCACAGGATATAATAAATGAAAGAATAAGCCAATTCCAAAAATGTTCATGAGGGATCACTTCTTATCGGCTTTTTCAGAGGTATCTAAGAAGCTTTTTTGCTCACCTGGCTGAATATTGTGCAAGTCCTTTCGTAGGCAATGCCTTTCATTGGTGATTGGTCACAAGATCAGCTTTGGCTTGCTACATCCCAGGCCTCAGGTTGATGTCCTACTGGAGGCTCTAGTCCTAACAAGATCCGGTACCAGCTGTTGCATGCAAATTCATGCAAATTCCAGGACTTATGCTTCTGGTCATGTATTGCTCTCTAGATCTTACATTCTGGTCCCTTTTGCAGCTCTAATTGTGACCACAACTTTTATTTCCCCCAGATAAATAATATCAGGACTTCCAGTTGCATTTAGGATTTAAAAAAACAAACACTCTACAACATTGTTCCCAAGACTGTCTGAATGAGTAGACTTCTTGTTCAAATCACAACAGAAGCCGTGCACATAATCCCATTTTGCCATATCCCTAGTTCGCCTGGCACTGTTTTCAAAAATCCTGGTATAGTATAGGTACAGCTGTCATTAACCCGCTCCGATTGATGACAGAGGAGCGAGCTATAAATAAACTTGTTATCATCATCATCATCATCATCATCATCATTATTATTATTATCATCATCATCATTAAAAATAGACAGCAAATGAAATCTTGGGAAAGTTACTTTCTTTAGACTACAACTCCCATAATCTCCCAGACAGCATGGTTGGGTTCCCAGTGATTCTGTGAACTGTAGTCCAAAAGGTTTTTTCAGGTTCCCAGAGGCAGGAGCTAGCTTGGTGAGAGTGGGGGTAGGGAATTAACAATCTAACCTCACAACTATGATTTGAGAGTGAGACTGTTGTGGTTTTGGTTCTAAAACACAAATCAGCCACAGCCATGTATATCGGAAACAAGTTTATTGTGCAATACAGTACTGACTTACCACAGTGAACTCAGTCACACTTCAGTGGAACAAGGACAGATGGAATGGCTCACTGTGAGTCATGGCATTCTAGGGAAAGTTAATTCTTCTAAAAGCAAATGAATAAAAGAACATGTTTGAATAAGTATGTAAACTGAAATGACTATAATATCTCAGATTGCTTTTCTCCACATCTCTTACTCTCCACATCACCTTAAACAATAAAGGCTCTCCATTCCTTTTTGGGTAGTTGGCAGTTTTGTATGGCCTTCTAAAGAGAGGTTTGAAAAATATGCTACATTTCAGATTTCAATTTACATTTCAGATTTGCTATGAGTGGAGTTTCGTTCTATCCTGTGGCATGGAAATGCCTTTCATAAAGGTACTGGTAGCTTGATTTGTACTACAGGTCCCAGAATCACTGGCCATACTCAGTGGTTTATGAGAGCTGCAGTCAAAAATATCTATTGAGCATAAGGTTGTTTATCCCAGCACTAAAGCAATGTTGGTGTGTAAGTGAGAAAGACGTACAAAATGGACCTGCTAAGGAGTGCCATCATGTGCACCTTTACCATTGGAATCTAAATGCTCTCCCACTACTTTTGCATATTCTAATCAGGAAATGGAAAAAATTGTGTGGTAGCACATACACATTTTTCTTTAAACCTCTGGTAGATTTATTATAAAGGATAAAGCAAAGTTGAATATTCTGACAGAGTGATAAAACATGACTGGGATTGCCTCTGATTTCTTTTAAAAGAAAACAGAAGACCATCACACAGACAAAAAGCAGCCTATACGGTGTGGAGATTGCAGGGAACTTTAATATATTTTTTAAAACTACATTGGGCCCTTGGTGTCCCTTGGCTTTGATTCAACAACTGCCCATGGATTCCAAAATCCATGGATGTTCAGGTCCCATTAAATTACATTGTAAAATGGTGTTCTTTATATAAAATGGCAAAATCAAGGTTTGATTTTTAGAATTTATATTTTAAATTTTTAAAGCTGTGGATGGGTGAGTCCCTGGATAAGAAATCCTTGGATATGGAGGGCCAACTGTTCTTATAAGCAGTCTGTCATTATATAGAATTTGATATCAGTTTCATACCATTAACAAAGATACAGTATTCTGAAAAGGCTTTCTGTGTAACAGCTTTGCATTTGTGTTGCCTTTTATATTATTGTTCCCAGCTAACAGCATGTCTTTTATGGTGGCAACATCAGGTTACACAGATTACAGAATAGAATTGGAGCTGGCTCAGGTGTTTGGCTAAGCTGGTTATGACCTTTAAGACCCTACATGGCTTGGTTGAGACTGTTAAAAAACATATTTCTCTATACAAGCTGGCCTGAGTTTAACAGCTTTTAGAATGGCTTTCCTTTTGGACCCACCACCATTGCAGATGAAAACCAGCATGGTGTAGTGGTTTGAGTGTTGGACTATAACTCTGGAAATTAGGGTTTGAGTTCCCGCTTGGCCATAGAAACCCACTGGGTGACCTTGCACAAGTCATACACTGTTAGCACCAGAAAAGCCTGTGATAGGTTTGCCTTAGGGTTGCCATAAGTAGGAAGTGACTTGAAGGCACACAACAAGAAAAAACAAACAAAAACAATTACAGACATATTTGGTGAAGACATGGCAGAGAACGTGATGTCAAAGGCTTTCATGGCCAGCATCCATAGTTATTTTTGTGAGTTTTTTGGGCTATGTGGCCATGTTCCAAAAGAGTTTCTTCCTGATGTTTTGCCAGCAACTGTGGCTGGCATCTTCAGAGAATGCTGGCATGGAAGAGAGTTGGGTATATATATACTGTGTGAACCTGGGTAGGGAGGGGGTGATCTCCATGTTAATCTGTGTGTTGTTCTGTTGTTGATGGCCAGGCCTCGGGGTGGGAGGATATGCAAAGGGGATTAGTGCCTGCTTAATTAGTAATCTTTGTCTGTTGGGAAGGCCCTGGACCCTGTGTGGTTTCTCATTTGCATTTGCTGAGTCCTGATTTTGCTGTTTTTCAGGACTGGTAGTCAAACTTTGCTTGCTTTATGGGATTCTTCTTTCCTGTTGAATTTGTCCAAGTGTTTGTGGATTTCAATGGCTTCCCTGTGCATTCTGACCTGATAGTTGTTGGCATGGTCCAGAATTTCAGTGTTTTGAAACAGCATTTTATGCCCAGGATGGTTTATAACGTGTTCTGCTATTGCTGATTTTTCCGGCTGACTTAGTCTGCAGTGTGTCTTGTGTTCCTTGATTCGTGTTTGATCACTGTGTCCTGGGTGATGGTTGGAGTTCTTGTACATTTTTATTCCTCTTTTCTCCCAAAAAGGGACTCAAGGTGGCTCACAAGATAAAAATGCTTTAAAAACTATTTAAAAAAAACCCCAATTAAAGCAATGTAGTTAAAACAATATAAAATTAAGATTAAAAACATACAAGTTAAAAAACATAATCTGAAATGCATAACCCATATAAAAGCTACCCAGTCATGATTTTAAAAAGCCTGTCTGAATAAATACATTTTACTTGCTGGCAAAAGGCCAGCAGAGAGGGGGCCAGACTAGCTTCTGATGGAAGGGAGTTCCAGAGGGTGGGAACAGCCACTGAGAGGCTCTCTCTCATGTCATCCTGAAACAATATTCATTGGTGCTTTTCCATCCAAATACTAACCAGAGCTGCCCCGGAATAGCTTCCAAGATCAAATAGGATTTGGTACCTTTAGGGTATTGTAGATTTTATTTATTTATTTATTTACTGTATTTCTAACCTGCTCTTCTCAACCCCTGAGGGGGGACTCAGAGCGCCTTACAAGGCAATCATTAGATGCTGGCAGTATACAATTTAAAACATAAATACTGTACAGCAAAGTTAAAACAAGCACAATCAACAATAATTAAATCAAACAGTTTAAGATCTCAATATATGATCCTTCCATATCCCAAAGTGGTAATCCGTGTTCTTATGACCATCAACGTTAGCTAGTCCCAGTGAAGTGCTGCATTACATTAATGTGCAAAAGCCTGGTCCCACAACCATGATTTCTTCCTAAAGGCCAGGAGGGATGGGGTTGATCGTATCTCACTCGGAAGTGCATCACCCCCCCCCCCAATTAATTACAGTGGAAAGTAGGAAGAGAACCCTGTCTCTCCCTGCATCTCACACATTTGTTGTAATGAACTGGCAGAGGTTGGTAGTTCCAGTGGAGGTTATGTTAGTGGATCCCACCCTCACCATAAGTGATCCAGAGAATTGCAGCCCAAATGCTGAACAGTCATCACATTCTAAAATAATACCTATGCATTTGCCGTATATCATGCTGTTTTCAGACATAGAATCTTTCATTACATGTCTCTGTAGCATCTGCATCTGATCCACAGTTTTACTGAGTCCTCTTAGAGATTCCCCGAAGATCTCACCCATGGCTTTATCTTTCAAGAGTGTTTAAAATGTATTACATGAATGCCTGGTTAGTTGGAATGTCATTTATATGAATGCTCTTGGAATAATAGTGATCCAGAGATGCTTATATATTACCAACATTGCAAGGGGTCCCAAAAGGGCCACCCACTATTGTACTTAATATGGAAATTAAACTAAATAGAGAGCAGCAAGAGGGCCAGGGTAAAGCAACCCGGGGCATAAGCCTGTTTTAACTGATTCCCAAAAATTAGAACTCCAAAGTGCCATGTACAACTCAATTTTGGTATTTGAACAACTAGAAGGATGTAAACATGCACACAAAGCACTTATGCACACACACACACACACACAGATGGACATACTGAGATATAAAAGGTAGTAGTAGGGGATAGCAAATTAAAGGATTGAAATGTGCAATGTTTACCATTTCCAAAAGTCAGGCTCCAATCTGGGAGAAAGCTGGGAAGAGAATGTGACCCAGTCTGCTAGCTGTGTAGCACAGACAGCAGTACCAAGGGGCCAGGCTTGAATCTGACAGAGTTTCTACCTTATTCCAAACTGGTACAAAGTGAGGGTGCCCAAAGTGGGGTATTTATGGGCCAAACATATCTTGAGGCAGATTGAGTTTATTTTTCAGGAATCCAAGAAACAATGGGATTCCCAGTTGGTTGATGGTTTTAACTTCAGAGTTAACAAAAGGAATAGTTTTGATTGATGACAGTGACATTAATTTAATCAAGCAGCTTAATCAACTCAGGCAAACCCAAGGAGTCTAGGATAGGATGGGGTGTGCAAAAATACCATGGGCGCTAACAGAAAGATTGACTTAATGCTTTAGGCTAGGAGACATAGAATCATAGAATCATAGAATCATTGAGTTGGAAGAGACCACAAGGGCCATCCAGTCCTCCAAATCAAAGCATCCTCGACAGATGGCCATCCAGCCTCTGCTTAAAGACCTCCAAGGAAGGAGACTCCACTACGCTCCGAGGGAGTGTGTTCCACTGTCGAACAGCCCTTACTGTCAGGAAGTTCTTCCTAATGTTGAGGTGGAATCTCTTTTCCTGCAATTTATATCCATTGTTCCGCGTTCTAATCTCTGCAGCAGCAGAAAACAAGCTTGCTCCCTCCTCAACATGACATCCCTTCAAATATTTAAACAGGGCTATCATATCACCTCTTAACCTTCTCTTCTCAAGGCTAAACATCCCCAGATCCCTAAGGCGTTCCTCATAGGGCATGGTTTCCAGACCCTTCACCATCTTAGTTGCCCTCCTTTGGACCCGCTCCAGTTTCTCCACATCCTTTTTGAATTGTGGTGCCCAGAACTGGACACAGTATTCCAGGTGGGGCCTGACCAAAGCAGAATAGAGTGGCACCATTACTTCCCTTGACCTAGACACTATACTTCTATTGATGCAGCCTAAAATTGCATTGGCCTTTTTAGCTGCTGCATCACACTGTTGACTCATGTTCAGCTTATGGTCTACTTGGACTCCTAGATCCCTTTCACATGTGGACTCATTCAGCCAGGTGTCCCCCATTTTATATCTGTGCATTTCATTTTTCCTCCCTAAGTGCAGAACCTTACATTTCTCTGTGTTGAATTTCATCTTGTTAGCATTGGCCCAGCTTTCTAGTATATTCAGGTCATTTTGAATTTTGATCCTGTCCTCTGGGGTATTAGCTACTCCTCCTAGTTTAGTGTCATCTGCAAATTTGATAAGTATGCCCCCAATTCTGTCATCCAAATCATTAATAAAGATGTTGAACAGCACTGGGCCCAGGACAGAACCCTGTGGGACCCCACTGGTCACTTCTCTCCAGGATGAAAAGGAGCCATTGTTGAGCACCCTTTGTGTGCGGCCAGTCAACCAATTACAAATCCATGTAACAGTTAACTTGTCTATCCCACATTTTGCAAGCTTGTTTGCAAGAATGTCATGGGGAACCTTGTCAAAGGCCTTACTGAAATCGAGGTAAACTATATCCACAGCATTCCCTTCATCTACCAAGCTGGTAATTTTATAAAAAAAAAGAGATCAGGTTCGTTTGGCATGACTTCTTTTTCTGAAACCTTCTTTGTCTATGACCTTCAGAAGGAAATGCACATGGCAGGGGGTTGGGAAGCAGCAATATTAATTGCACATAGGCCCTTTCCACATGCCCTCAGATCTCTGTGATCACTCCTTAAAAGGTCATCATGCTTTTGGGCTTCTCTGTAACTGTTATTATAACAACACATAACAAAATATTTGTACCCTCAAATAATACAGGGCATGCAGGGTGTGGTAATATATTCATAGTGGGCTAGGAAGTGAATGTGATCTTTGGTAAAAGGACAATGGTTACAAAGGTTTGAAAAAGTGTCACAATTGGTATGTGTGAGTGTGTGTGTGAGAGAGAGAGAACGAGAGAAGGTGGCACTGCAAGGTGAAATAATCAGATATGAGCTAAGATCTTAATTAACTTTTCTGAATATTTGTTTGTTATTATATTCCAGTTTATTGCTACCCTATCACAGGATTTTCTTACCCAGATTTATTCAGAGAAGATTTGCTATTGTCTTATTCTAAAACTGAGAAATACAAGTTGCCCAAGTTCACTCAGTAGATTTCCATGGCTGAGCAGCTATATGAAACCTGGTCTCCTGACGTCCCAGTCAGGGACTCAGGTCATTACACCACACTGATGGTTTTGTTTTCTTTAAACAAGTGTTTGAGGAAGTTTTAAAGTATCTATTGTATTTTGTCTTTTTGTTGAATTTGTATTGAGGTTACTCTTAGCTGTTCTTCCAGATTAAAAATAATTCACATTTCTATACTTTAAAAGCACCAGATCCTGTTTGATCTTAGAAGCTAAGCAAGGTTGAATGGGAGACCACCAAAGAATACCAGGCGCTGTAGGATATACTTCAGCGGGAGGAATTGGCAAAACTGCCTCTCAGTATTCCTTACGTGAGAAAACCCCACAGAAAGCATGGGGGTACTGTAAATAGACTTGAAGGCACATGCAACTTGAAGGCACATGCACATGATAGTAGCTTTTCAGAAAGACTGTTGTTTGTGTTTTTGAAAGATGGAGGGATCTATTATAAATATACATTATTTCTGCCTAGTTTTCTTGGCTTATAGTTTAGAAAGATTTCTTTTACCCTTTGAGATGGTAGCTCAGTGATTTTTCTGGCTATAGTCTGGGGGATGTCAGAAGCTTATTGAATGTTGCCTGATAAGAGGTTCAGTAATGGTAATGGAGCATCGCTGAAAAACATAATTTCTTGTTTGTTTGGCATTCACAATCCCTGCTCTCTCTCCTTATAGTTATTCATCTTTAAAGTGGGCTTAGAGATGATAGTGTTTCAAATGGAGGACACTTTCAAACAGAGGGCTGTCCTTTGTGAATATGTAGGACACATAACCATCCCACTACCTTCTCCCCGATAATTCAAAATAAGCATAGGGTTTCTTTGGCATAAATTCAGGGCATTCTCAAAATATATGTTTCATTTGAGATCCACAGTGCCCAAGCATCAGTTTCACCTCAGAAGATATTATTCTATTTTAATCATATTTTTAATCTGTCCCTGAAGATATTGTGTCTTTTTGAAAGGACACATATTGATAAAATGGAAAGAAAAAAAATTCAATAAGTTAGTTGTCTTGGCAGGAAGTTTCTTTTAAAAGGTATTTTGTGTTCCTTATGTAATTTTTATGTTTTAATAAATCATCCATAAGTTCAGAATATAAATTTCATTTTACGTAATTATCATAAGTCCCCTCTCCCATTTGTGATAGTATGTATAAAGAGACATGAGCATTTTATATTGTGTTCATTTCATGGTTTTAGATGCAGGGGATAGTGTGACTCTTAGGAAGCCACATATGAAATCAATTTTGGAAGGGGGAAATTTTTTGTTTTTTTAAAATGTTACGACATGTCTACTTTCTTTAACAGAGCAGAGGCACTGGTATAGTGGATTTTGAGAGGGCTTTGTACATGTACAACATTTAATGCACCGCACTTTATAAGCCTGCCAAATGTTCTTGATGGACCAGATGCCAGTGTATCACCCCAGTGCTTCATATCACTTCCATTTAATTAGGATGTCATTATTCATGGTGTGCCAAACATTATTTAGAGGATTGGGATGGTGTTGTATGAGTGTGAAGGAGAGAAGGTCAGGAAAAAGTAAGAGGAGAGAAAAGGAAGAGGTGCTGGTGGACACGGGGGAATAGGGTGGTGGTGGTGGGTAAAAGAGGAATTTGGCATAGTGATATTATGCCAGAGTTTATGTCAATAATAAATTAATAGGAAGAAGCAGGGTATAAGAAGTTATTAGCAGGTGAAAGGGAAAGGCATAAAAGAAATATCAGTAATATTGTGCGCCAACTCGACTGTCATGTTCCTCCTCTAAAGCATTCTAAGAACTATTAGACAGGGCCGTATTTGGTCCGAGGGGACAGTGACCTCAGAGCTTTCTAGCGTGTCATAGCATGGCTCTAGTGGACCTCTCTCAGCAGGAGTAGACTATCTCTTGGCTCATGGGCCCATTCATGCCACTCCTTGCAGATGGGACATAAATAAATTTAAATCAATCAATCAATCAATGCCGTACCAAGCAAAAGAAACCCTAAGGAGAAGCACTTCATGATAGTAGTAGTAATAATTATGAAGCCTCCCTTAGCGATAAGGTGGCTAGCGCATTAGGGTAAGAGAAAGGAAGGTGCGTGAGAGGGAAAGAAGGAAGAGGAGATTTCTCTCAGATTGTAGTGTCCAAATGAGAACGACCGGGGATTCAAAAGTGTTGGTGAAAAGAAACTCAGAGCTTTTGAAAATAGCTGGGGGGGGGGGGGTTAGATCACTTTTTCACATATGTGATATGACATGTTTGTGACTCTGCATGTGGGTGTGAGAGAGAAACATAGAGATAGAGAGGACACGGTTTGATTTAAATAAATAAATAAATTAAAAAAATAAAATACTGCTATAGAACAAAACATTATTGTTCTTTCCCTGTAACTTTTTTGTTTCTGGAAAATAATCAGAAATCGTTCTTTATGTATTTCTGTCCTATACAGCAGCTTGCAGTACCCTGTTCCTTCTTTTGTACATTGCAAAACAAACAGAACCCTCTCACATACTATGGTGAATGCATTTTCCTCGTTTTTCTCATGAGGAATTCATGGGAAATGATAACAGGAAAGCAGAACTTCTTTTCTTCTAACGATATTGTACTAAGAATGCATGCTTGAAATACTAGACTCTAAATATTTCTTTTAAACCAAGATGGCAAAAAATCCTGTGTGCAATTGCCTGGAAGTAAGCTTTACCAATATTGGTGGTATTTGAATTTAAGTGGATGCACACGGAATTGTGCTGTAACCCTCAAGGACTTGGTAAATAAATTTATTTTTAAAAAAGATATTTATTTCAATTAGAAAATAATACTTATAGATCTTGTAACTGACTTAATTTTAGAACAAAACATTACTGTACTTGCCCTGTTGATAAAAGAAGGTAGTCCAATTCATCCAGTGGTTCCTTATCCTAGACTTCTTTCCAAGACATGGCTTAGGTAATCTCCACAGATATATTTACATTTCTTCACAAAGCCTCCAACTTCAAGCACCCACCTGAAGAGCTGAACTAGGTAAATGGAGAAATAAGAGAGAATGGGTCCTCTCTCCAACTGATCTGAGTAATAGTCTACATGACTGTTGATTCTATAAGAAATTGATAACCAAATTCGGAATTTTTTTATCACTGTATATCATTCTTCCTGTGCAAAACATTTTAGGTTCTGCATTCTTTTCTTCAAACAGTGCCTTAATTTTTGTGTCCCCTGTCCCTTACGATCTTTGGATTTTATTAGCTTCACTTTTTGATCTCCTTTTTCTTCTTTCTGATGCTATTTCTTCCAATATTCCATCTGACCACACATGATTTGTCTTCTGTGGTTGCACTGGAGTGGACTAGGGACAGGTGTGTCTTCACCACTCCCCTTCTTTCACCACCACTCTTCTTGCTGTCTTCATTATTGGTATAAATGAAATATTAATATCACATTTAGGTATTTATAGAATCTTCCGGTTCTCTGAAGTCTCTGGGAGACTGTGCTCCTTCAAATAATTCTCATTGTTGTTTAGGATGACATGTGGAAGTCATTGTGTATCTACAAAAGGGCTAAGAAATGCATATCTGGTTTAAGTTCCCATTCCAGATTCATAACAGAATTCATTTAATATCTTAAGCACACACAATAGTTGTCCTGGGTGAGGCACCAACAATGGCAAGCAGATTTTCCAAGGCACAGAATAATTCTAAAGGATTATTTTTTGATGCTGTAAAAGTAGTTCTTGCAACTGAATTGAAAATGCTTTGGGATTATTATTATTTTAAATTTTAAGCCATTTTATTGCTTGCTAGCGTCAGTGAAATAATCCTATCAGTTACCCATTACTTATGTATTTTGGGGGAATGCAAAAAAGGCCGCAGGGGAAACAGCCTCTAATCTTAAAAGATTGCCTTGAGAGAATGTGATGTCCATCAAAAGCAAGGGGCAGGCCAGTCTTTCTGGCTGGCACTTTGAAGTACGATCAATTACACTTTCTTGCCATATAGTTATACTTTGGTTTATGGCCAATAATTAAGAATGGAATTAGTTGACATCCCACCAGTGGTATTGTCTTCTGAGAGTCATGAAGTAGAGATTAGCCATGGTGATTGTTTCAGGGCCTGGTACAAACTTCTGGTTCTGCTATGAAAATCTGGAAAAAATGGAGCAGATAACTATTGCACTTGCTTATGTTTAATGCCTTCCTTTTTGTATTTATGAAAGTCTCATAGATATTAATGGATTGTCAGAATAGCAGACGACCCTTGTTAGGTAGTACAGTGTTCAAAATGCTTGTGTCCTCTATTTATCTCTATATGTATTTGTGCATGAGCATGCTTTCAAGCCGCCTGTCGACTTATGATGACCCCATGAATTTCATAGAGTTTTCTTAGGCAAAGAATACACAGAGGCAGTTTTCCCAATTGTTTCCTCTGAAATATTGCCAATTCTGAAATATTGCCTACAATATTTATTGACACTGTCCCATTCAAATGTTAACCAGGGCTGAGTCTTAGCTTCCAAGATCAGATGGTGCCTTTATAGTACAGAATAAATCTTTTTATTTTATGTATTTCCAAAATGTGTTTTTCTGAATTTTTTAAAACACAGATTTTGAGAGAAAACTTCAGTAAAGATATTCACAAAATAATTAAAAAAGAAAAAATATATATAAAAGAATTAATTAGCACAACACAAAAGAGTTAAAACTTAGCACCGCCATATAAACTTACATTAAAAGTGAAACTTTCAAGTTAAAATCTTGCATTAAGTTAAGAAAAGACAGTGAAGTCTTTACAGTCTAGACAGTTCTTCATCCAAAAATGGATTCCAGCATGATGTACAAATATTTTAAAGGTTTATGTTACAGATGCTAAACCAAAAACAAACAGCCAAACACTGTAACAGGGAAACTCAGAGACGGTAGTACAAATCCATGCCAGTGTCCTTCAGACTATTAGATGTGGAAAACTGGCATTTTCACCCCCCATTGTGCCAGGGACTGGTACAATATTTATGCCATATCATCGTCGTCGTCGTCTTTACTCAGAAATTAAAATCATTTAGATTCTACTGTCCATCATGTAGGGATATGCTCTTGTTACAGACCAGGTTGTTTCTCTTTTCAGTTCTGCTGTTTCACATACACATCACATTCATGCACATCTCATCCTCTGTAAATGCACACACCCCATTTATACATTTCCTCCTTTACTCAAATGCATTCCATGCACATACATATATCTGTCCACCCTCTACATACATTTTACCTGACTTTGCCAATGTAAATCCATTCCTCCCCAGCTGACACTGTGGTGCAAATTGTTATTGTCACCCAGCAGTTAATGTGGGAAAGAGAGGAACTCTAATGGCCAAGCTGCTAGAGTTGCAAGAATCATAATACCAAAAGGAACCCACCTCTCCTTCACTCATATTCTCAAAAGAAGAGGAAAGGAAGGATGGAGTGATGCTGAGCTGATGAGGATGTCAGGCCAAGGAGCAGAGAAACGAATATTTCTTGGGTTAGATTGGTAGGTTAAGACAGTGATTTTTTTCTTGTAGCATTGTCTTTAATTTAACAAATGGGGTTCATAAAGCTCTCCATCTTTCTATTGGAGTCTCCACTGACATTGTCATTAGAACATTTTTGTGCTTATAAATTTATTTTGATAAAAAGCTCTTATATTACAGTGAATAAAACTTATTCCGGCAAATAATGAGGGTTAACTCTTCCTCTGTCCCTCTCTACCTTACATTAATCTCTTGTAACAGACAAGACGTAAATGTATCAAATACCTCTAGGCAGGAAATTAAAATAACAGCAACTATGTAGAGGTGCATGGGTGACTGTCACTAACATCTATTTCATCAAAAGAATGCAGAGTCAGACATATCCCTGAAATAAACCATCAGAGACTAATCTCAAGAAT
Source organism: Urosaurus nigricauda (assembly GCA_034509955.1). NCBI lineage: Eukaryota > Metazoa > Chordata > Lepidosauria > Squamata > Phrynosomatidae > Urosaurus > Urosaurus nigricauda. The sequence continues at coordinate 67,470,020 of JAOEGL010000006.1, read as the reverse complement.
GATTATATTCCCCTCTTGAAGCTAAGTGCTCTTTTCATTTCATTGGCTGACAAAGGAACCACCTGAAAATCATGCTATTATTGAGTCTAGATGTCCTCTCAAAAGTTACTTTTGTCTGTAATCTGTAGGAGTACAGAAAATAGTGAGTGGCTGGGTAGAATTTGCACTCCAAACTAATTAAAGGCAAGCGGCTGTGTTAACATGTATTTTTCCATAGCCCTGCCCACAAACGTGACTAATTTAGCTTCTTCTCACCACAATCTTCTTCAAAGGAGTGAAGAGGAAAGACACCAAAGCTCTAAAAGTAGCTGGGATGTAATAGTGGGGTTTCCATTACTGATTTAAAAGCTGCAGTTTGGCTTGGGGCTGGACAAAGAATCAGGTGGCTTTCTGAAAATAATTAAGAAACTATGGAGTTGTTGTTGTGTGCCTTCAAGTCGTTTTTGACTTAAGACGACCCTAAGGCAAACCTATAATGGGATTTTCTTGGCAAGTCTCTTGAGAGCGGGTTTGCCATTGCGAGGATGAGAGAGTGTGACTAGCCCAGAGTCATCTAGTGGGTTTACATTGAGCTGGGATTTGAACCCTGGTCTCCAGAGTTCAAACCAGTGCTCAAACCACTACACCACACTGGGAGGAGTGCAGACCAATTTTTTGTAATCCAGACATATAAGCAAGAGCTGCAGCAGCTTGATGTTTTTCCATCTGTGTAAGTGTTTCCCACACTTCAGATTGTTGATACAAACCTTATTCCCCAAAGTTAAAATTGTTTACATATTTCACACTGAAACTTGGAAAAATTAAACTACATCTCATGTGGCCATGGACAGTGCCTTCTAACTGGAAAGATGGAAATCCAGAGCAGCAATTCATGAAGACACACAACACACAGCCTTCTGTGTGAGGAGGTAATTTTGCCGTCTGTGTCACATTGCTGCTTTTCAGTCCACTTCCACCCTGAAAGATAAGGGTGGCCATATGTCTGTCACATCTCTGTATGTAGAATTGTCCCCAACATAGTTTTTAATTGTTAAAGACAATGCTACAAGAAAAAATCAGCCAAATACTGATTACTACACATCTGATAGCCAGCAGCTAATCACCCAACACAGCCACCGAGTAGCTTACAATGGCCATGGACAGTGCCTTCTAACTGGAAAGATGGAAACCCAGAGCAGCAATTCATGCATTTACTGTAGTAAATACAAGCCTTACTGTGCTAAATACGAGCTTTAAGTCCCAAACAGAGTTCAGCAATGTCCAAGTCAGATAAATGACATCCGGAGTCAACAAACACATTCTAGGTCAAGCACAGATTTCAGAACATGATGGGGAGCTGGGGGGTGGATGGGTCAGATAATCTCTGACAACTCTTGTAGGGCAGGGCTGGGAGTTTATAGATCAGCAGCTGAATGCAGCAGCTGCTTAATTGCTGCTTTCTATAAATTCTTTGAGACTTCTTCAAGTTGTCCCTTTTTTGCTCAGCAAAGGTAGGTAGGGCTAAGTTGGCTTCTATATGTGAATGAGCGGGACTCTGTGACAGAGTTGATGTTGCACTGAGATGTGTGGCTCTGAAACCTCCCTCTGATCTGGTTCAGCAGCAGGTCCCAAGAGGTCCATTACTCCAGTCTCTGAGCTAAAGTCCATGTCTATGTTCTGGAAGCAGGATATGACAGGAATTTTGAAGAATCCACTTCTAGACTCTGTTAGAGTATTAGAAAAGGCTGACTCAGAGTCTGGGAAAATTGCCTTTTTTGGACTGTAGCTCGGAATCCTGAATCCAGCATGCCCACAAGAAATTGTTATCCGAAAGTATGAAGCTGCTTTTGGGGTTTGATTCCAAACTGAGAACAATTAACCACATGGCTTCCTAACTATTGGTTACTTTGGGTTCACAGAAGCTTTTTTGATAACACTCTGGTGAGGCAAGGTGAGAATTCCAGGTCTACAAAATGTTGTACTGTACTTCAGTCTCTGCTTACCAAGAGTGTTCCTATTCAGAATGTCAGCCAGACCTATCCTCATATGTGATACTGCAAACCAGGGCAAGGAATCAGGTGGCTCTTTAGATGTAGTTTGATTACACCTCCCAGCAGATCTAGCCAGTGGCATCAATAGGGGAGTGTGTAGTGTGTGGACCACACCAAGTGACACCCTATAAGAGGGTGTGTGTGACACTACTGCTCCTCAAACATCTACCTTTTGGCAGAAATTGGCTGTGGCAGTCACCTTCTTCCCTTTAAAATGGTTTAAGGGATGGTGGGAGTGGGGCGAAGCTCAGTGGAAGGAGAAAGGAGATGCCTCAGAATTTTTTAAAATTAAAATTCCAAATTTCAAACTTTTAATTTTTAATTTTTTGAAAAATTCTTTTACATTTTTATTTTAAAATATCACATTTGAACCGAATCTTCACTAGCTATATGTAAATACATTTTAGTTGTGTGCATGATATTGTAATTTGAAGGTACATTTTTAATTTTGCGAGTTATTTATGTTACAACTATTGGCATGGCATTTAGGGGTATATATGGAAATTATGGTTTACGATTAACATTACTGCAAAAAAGCATGACTAAGGATTCTGCATGGTGTGAAATGGGAGGAGGTCAATGGAGTTGTGTGTGACACCATGAGTTATCGCACCGGGTGACCCCAGCCCTAGGGACAACACTGGATCTAGTCAGCAGAGCAAAAGGTGAGATATGCTGGCAATTCCAGTCCGAATACATCTGGAGGACCATATGATTCCCACCCCTGCTGCAAACTGTAAGCAACTCATGGAAGCCATGTTATACTTTCCCCTCCTTCCCCTCATTGACTGTTTCCCCAACCCAACTGAGATTTAACATTCCATGGATATTAAACATACCAAGTCCACAGGTTCCCCACCACCCCCCACTGTTTAGTTGTATTTTTTACAAACCTCAGTGTCCTCCCATATATGCTAATAGCTCATTTTTTTTGTTTTTCAACCATGATGATTCATTTATAAACTATTTTATGCTACTTTCCAAAGCAAACAAAATCTTCCAATAGCAGCACAAATCTCTCTCTTGGCACTCACCCACCTGAGCCCAGTACGGAAGGGAGTGGTTGTAAGAGCCATTTTTTGTGCTTGGATTGCAGTGGCGGCTGCCCCACCACCTTTGATGATGGCCGCCTTGGCTACTCTTTTCAAGAGGCTACAGGAGAGAGTCATGATCTGTTAGTACAGTGCAGGCTTTTCATATGTTTTGTTATGCTTTCCTTCCTGATTCTAACAGTGGCATTATTGTCTTCTAAAAAAACTACAAACTGTCTCTGGTTGGGTGTGACTCAAAGTCTAACCAAATATCTATTTATTTAATATGTTGTTCTGGTTTTTCTGCAATCAATGGCAAAAATGAATGAGAACCAGGACTTGGATGGTGTTTGAGGGAGGCTTAATTGCTTGTTATTCTTAGTTCCCAAGCAAATGCTGGGATCATGCCTTAACTGCAGGCAATGAGCAGAACAGGTTGTCTAGTAGCTGCCAACCACTGTTCCAAATGTCATCTTTAATTTAATCAGCTCTTGGCATGATGGCTCACTTCTTACACTTTATTCAAGTCAGGATTCACAAACTGTGCCACACTGAGCCCTTTAAACTGGAGAAGAAAGAAAATGGTCTTTTCCAGTAGTTTATAGAAGCCAAAGTAGAACACAGAGGGATCATGATTTAGTCTCCTAACATCTTTTTTTCTTGTCTTAAAACAACCATGGAGCAAAAGTGTGTGTTTGGGTTGTGGGGGGTAAACAGAAGAGGAAGGATTACCCTGTAGGAAAGGAGATTTGGACTCCTCTTCTTCTGCAGCTGATACAAGCCATACTATGGGAAGGAGACAGGTAGAAAAACACTCTGTCCTACACTCTGGACTCTATGTAGTTCTGTCTTGAGATGACTCTGTGTTGGCCAAGGATGCCATCATGCACACCAGCTTCCTACAATCCAGAAATACAGCTGCCATCATCCCCAGCAAGACTCGCCAGTCTTCAGGGATGCTTTGAGTTATAATTCACAACCTTTTGAGAATGCAGTAAGACTACTCTTAGCACAAGTCTGGAAAACAAATATCATACCAACAACAGATTAATGGTTAATCAAACTACAAGATATGGCAGAAATGGACCGATTGGCAAACTTGATAAATGGAAAGCCAGAAGGGAAAATTGAGAAGGAATGGGAAAAATCAGTAAATACTGTAAAAATAAATGGAAATAGCAGAAAGCAATGAAACATAAATACTAACAGGTTTCACAGAAATTAATGAAACATAAGAATTCTGATGTTAACTAGAGACATAACAATAATTAGAAGAAAATTAACTTACAAAAAGCTGTCTCACACAAATGTTAACACAGTTACTGAAATAGCACAAGATCGAGATATCATCAGTGAGGAAAACCTGAGATTTGTTGAACTAAAAAAATATTCGGGAGGAAACCTCACAAGGGAGCAGAAAAAAAACTTGAAAAGGACTATCTATGTCCATTGAGCATGAAGAGCTGATTGGTGAAGAGGGGATAGAAAACTGGGGGACAAGAGGTCATAGAATGACTGAACAGGACCACTGTTCTTTGTAACATTGTATTGGTGATTGAACATTTTCTATAACACTTCTCTGTACCCGCTAATGGGATTCTAGAGAATAAGAGAAGCAAAGGGTTGATTCAAGCATGTGCAGGTCTGCTGCAGTAAGTAATATTTATTTTCATACAGGTTTCACATAGTTGCACTGTCATGAAAAAATACGTGAAGCATTTGTGCAGTTTTTTTGTCCATCATTTTTGCTGACAAATTATGGCCTAATCTGTTGTTAAAATATGACACAGTGTTTGGTTGCATGCACTGCCCAGTCAAACTTTCAGTATGAAAGGATTTGTAAAGATAAAGAATTTTGCTGATGCCCAAAGCTTGGTTCCCCCCAAAGAGACATAGATTTTTTTTTTTTTAGAGACAATGAAACTGTTTAACAGTAGTTTTAATCATGGTATTTAGCCTGAAATGTCATGAAAATGTCATAATTTCGGTTTGAGATGTAAAAAGAGAAACCATGTCAAAAAGGAGATAAATACATGATTGGAATGGCAAAAGAAACATGGAGATGATGTTATGAGACAAATTGCTGGCATTTTCTTCACATATACAATGAGAACCTTCTCCATGCTTTGACTTATACAGTTTTCTCTCTCTATCTTTAATCCTACAGAGAAGAGTCAAAGATGTGATATCACCAATTGTATTTGAAGCTGTATATAGCCTTGGGGAGCACACCCTGGCAAAGGAAGAGAAAGAATTGCCTGCGCTGAAGCCTGTACTTCGATGGAAAAGGGGACAGAAGATGGCTCAGAGAAATCAGGTAGATACTGAACATTTTCTTGTCAAAAGGAAAACAAAAGTTACATGGAATTCTAGAATGGAAAAAATACATTAATGTTTCTGGACTAATAACTGAGTTGGCCATGTGAGGCCAGATAGGACTGTTTTTGAAATGCTTGAGTTATTGATTTGCACTTGGGGCAGATAGACAGTCCAATTCTTACCTACTATTTCTACCAATAAAGGTATTAACATTTTGTGGATTTGGATGCTACTGTAGTTTGCTACAGTTCAACATGGATGCCCTTGGATATGTCTACTGTTTCTCTGGTATTCTTGCCTTGTACTTTGGTATTCTTGCCTTGACATCTTCCCCAATTTGTTTCCCCCCAGATGTACTGAAGTACAACTCCCATCACCCCCATGGTATAGCTGAATACAAGTGTTGTAGTCTACTAGGTGGAGAAAGCTTAACCATAATAAATTCTTGGTGGTTTTATTTTTGTTTGTTTAAATTAGCTTACACTAAAACTTTCAAAACATGGGGCTTGTGTCATCTCCATGTCTAGGTCTATTTCTTACCTAAGAAACCCATTTGCCTGCTTCCTGACCCACTCACTATATCATGACCATAACTATGTAGTCCTGCCCACAAATGCTGTCTACTACTTCTACCAATTGGCAGTGATCTGGGTTGGGATCCTAGTGGAGAGGCTTTAATGGTTTGCCTTTTCTGTAGTCTTTGTCTAGATTGGGGGTTCTGTGTGTGTAATTTGCATAGCAAAGAAGAGGGCCTATTGAAGAAAGTGGAACTTTTTTGCACTGGAAATTGCTGGTGCAGGACCCCCAAAATGGATGGGGGTCTCAGTGTATATATAATAATATAATAAAATATTTATTTATATATCCCGCCTCTCCCCATGGATTGAGGCGGGAAAACAACAGTAAAAGTCAATAATACAGTATCAATATAAAATTCTAAACAATAAAATAAAAATATGTGTGTGCAAGGGGGAAGGATTAATGAATTTTGTCCCCAACTACTGGAAATCTGGAGGGTAAGACCTACAGTTAAAGACATAATTATGAAATTATCCAATTGAAATGACAAATAGGGCCATAGAAATTCTCAAAGCAGTTGCTCAATTCTCCAGGCAGCTCCCTTGCCCATCTGCTCACACTCCATTTCATTAAAACTCAGCACCTCTGTGTGTGTGTGTGTGTGTGTGTGCTACAACTCCCAGAAGCCCCCAACCTGTGTGGTCACTGGCCATACTGGCTAGGCATTTTGGGAAGTGGAATCCAAAAAGGAATGTTTCCAGGCTCTGATCACATGCATATTATTTTTTCCTTTCTCAGCAAAACATTTGCCTGATCATTAGCTTTCACAAAATTGCATTTGAATGAGTGTTGACAGTAGTGAATGGATATGGCAGACTGGTACCTTTGCTTCCCTCCCACTTCCAGTTGTTGTTGTGCTGTTTGCTGCCCTCAAGTTGACTTTGACTCATGGCAACTGTGGATGAGACATCTCGGTGTCTCCCTGTCCTCCACTGCTCTGCTCCTTTCCTGAAGACTCATACTTGTGTCCTCCCTAATTGAATCTAGCCATTTGGTGTGTGGTCTACCTCACCTTCTTCTATTTCCAACCTATCCCAGCATTATTGCCTTTTCCAATGAGCCATGTCCTCTCATGATGTGACCAAAGTATGACAGCCCCAATTTAATCATCCTGGCCTCTAAGTGTATTTCTGGCCTGATTCTCTCAAGGACCCATTTGGGTTTTTTTTTCTGGATGTCCACGAAAATATTCCCAGTATTCTCATTACTTTTCTCCAACACTACATCTCAAGTGAGTTTTCTTTTTATTTGCTTTTTTCACACTCCAGCTCTCACATCCATACATAGTGGTTGGGAATACTATGGCTTGGATGATTTTAACTTTGGTGCTCAGTTGTATAGCTTTACTCTTTAGGATCTTCTCTAGCTCTTTCATGGCTGCCCTTCCCATTTATTGTCTTTTTCTTCTTATCTCTTGACTGGAGTCTGCATTCTGGGTGATGTTTGATCCCAGGTACAAGAAATCTTTGACTATTTCAATTTCCTCATTCGAATTTATGTAGGTCCTCTGTAGTCATTATTTTTGTTTTCTTTATGTTCAGCAGCAGGCCTGACTTTGCACTTTCTTCTTTAACCTTCCTTAGTAATTGTGCCAAGTCATTGATGTGTTCTGCCATGTGTCATCCACTTATCTTAGATTGTTGATGTTCCTTCCTCCAATCTTCACTCCTCCTCCTTCTGAATCTATCCCTGCTCTTTGTATGATATTTTCTGAGTACAAGTTGAATATGTATGGTGATAATATGCAGACTTGCCTGAATCCTTTGCCTATTGGGAACCATTCTGTTTCTCCAAACTTTGTTCTGACAGTGGCCTTTTGTCTTGAGTATAGATTTCCCACATCCAATACTTCATGCTAAGTCACCGTTTCTTTGCTAAAATGCAATAACATATATGGCCAATAACAACATTGCAGTTTATCAATCTGAGTTTTCCTAGCTAGTACCATCTCAGGTCTGCAAGCAGTGAGGAAGTACTTCATGCAACAGGGAAAATTTTCACAATAGCCAAATGTGTGTATGTGGAAAACTCTGTATGAGGAAGTAGCCTGAGAGCAGATAGGATAATATAGATAAGTCCTTATATAACTTAGAAAGCTAATGTAGGACCTATGTTTAAGATAAGGAAGAAAATGATGAGTTTTGCAGACATAAGGTTATTATCCAGTTAATAATCTTTTAGACCATCTTCGTCCTGTGGGAGTAAAATTTTTTGAGTGTCAAAGGTGCTAGATAGAATATATAGTGTGAAATCTGCAGTACTTCCCATATGTCCAAGATACAAATCTTCCCTTTGTTATAGGAAAAGCACTTTCTTCCATAATTCCCTCCTTGTTGAATTTAAAATATTTTCCTCTCCACCTTTGGTTGAGTGGAATCCCTAATGCATTTGGTCCCACCCATAAATTTTTTCCAAACATCATATGCTAGAAATGAATGGTCAGAGTGAACTGGTGGGAATGGCAACTTTCTATGCCAGGAAACCTCTCAAGGATCCCACCCTGCATTATAATAGAGTTGAACTGAGTTGAGCTTTGAAATGTTTTGTCCTTCAGTGAACCAGGTCAGCAGATGGGAGGGAAAGCAGAATTGAGATGTTTGGAACCAATTTAGATCTGAATTTCAATAGAAGTAGTTTTGAACTTGGAAATCTCTGTAATTAGTTCTCTTGAGTAACAATGGTAACTCAGTAAGCCATATATTCCTGTCATTATTTTTATGTTGAATATCAGGGGAAAATGCCTCAGATATATGGAAGATTGTTTAGTTGTCCAGATGCAAACTTAAGGTAACAAAGGGATGAAACAGACCGCCTTGAAGGAGCGGCCTACCATTGCCCCTTTGAGTGCTGGATAGGGACCACGTCAACCGCACAATGCGCCCCAATCCAGCATTTTTCTGGGCCAAAAAGAAGCAGCAAAATGCCACTACTTTTTGGCCCAGAAAAAGGGCACCTTTGCCACCGCTGTGTGGCTCTTCCCTGTTTCTTTGTCTCCACGTGTCTAAATGCTGCGCCAAGATGATGACACTGCCCGCCATTCGGTTGGGTGGGCAGCATGGTGCTACTTTGGGAATGGAGTCGGAGCATGCAGTGTGCAGTCTCCATCCCCCCACTCCACCCTGACGCTGGGCCTTTTGGCTGGTCTGTACAGCCCCAAAGCCTCTGAAAAAGAAGCTCAACCCCCTCTTTTCCTCCTCAACCTCTGACTAACTGTGAGGTATTTAGCTGCACCAGCATTGGGAGGATGAGGAAGGAGGGCTGGAGAGAAGCAAACTTTCTGCGTGAGCTTGCAGCAGCATGCCAGCAGTAAACAATGGAATAAAGCTTGAGCTTTATTGCTCAAGTGAAGTAAGGAATGAGATTCCTCTCTACTTTAAGTCCTACTTTAACTGTGTGCTTGCACACAACAGAAAAGGTAATTTTATATATGGAGCATTGATAGTAATGGTGGTGGTGCAAAGCCTGCCTCAAAACTGGAATTTCAGAAGCATATCTGATCTGCGGATCACACCTTGGCTATTTGTTATCAGCTTGGATTTTTGTGATCACAGTGGTGCTGGTTTGGTTTTATGAATGTGAAATATAAATGCTCTCAGTACTCAAACTATATATTTTGTTCAAAATGTTTTCCCCAGAATTATTATTTGCCTTTGTTATCGATTTGCTTCAATTGAGGAATTATTACAATGTATTCTATCAGTCGATTAAATTGATCTTCCATAGGCTCCTCTGTTAATTCTCACATATCCTAAACTAGTTCTTGCTCTGCACAATCCTGACTATCATCCACAAGGAACTGTTTTTACCTCCATCACTCTATGGAATATCACAGCTGTTCCTGTTCACCTCTTACATGAGCATGTCTGGTTTGTTTAATAGCAGGATTCTTTTTTTACATTTATAGCTCTTAAGGAATTCATTCTTATTTGCTTCACCTGCTATGGCTCTCTGTGGAAATACTCTGACAGTTACATTGCTGTCTTATAACCAATGCCTGCAATTAAATTCTGGAAGGTGTTCAGGAATGTTAATTACTTTTCACCCGTGAGATAAAATCAGGTGCATGCATTGGAATTTATAAGATATGTTTTATTAAATGTGCTCCATAAACAGCTAAGGGGCTCTGTATATCAGTAAAAAGCAACTGGCCTTGTGCTTTGTTGTCGTGGGATGCAAGAAGGAGAGGACTCTTTATCAAGCAGTTGTTGGTTTTGTTGCTTTATGACTTCAAGTAATTTCTGATTTATGTGGACCCTAAGAGAAACTGATCCTGAGGTTTTCGGAGAAAGTTTTTATTTATTTATTTATTTTTATTAAGTATACATAAAAACCATACAGAAACATACATAACATACCAATAACACAATTTCCATACATGCTATATGTTACACAAATTTCATAAAATCAGACACCTATCCTTCCACTTTAATTTCTTGCTTTGGTCAATTGGCAGTGATGGCCCTCAGTATCGCATCCTCTACATTCCCTAAACTTCCAACTGACACTTCCTGTCATACAACATCTATCTATCTATCTATCTATCATCTATCTATCCTCTTTCTTTCCTCTTTCCCATTCTTTCTTCTTCTTTCTTCTCCTAACCTTATCCTTATCCCCATCTAATCTTCTTGACTATCAACCTCCTCATATCATTCCCTCCAATCACTTTCTCTGAGCCTCGATCACTTACTCTAGCCCTCTGTGTTCAGACATTCTTACTCAATCGTTCTCACTTTACTTCCTTTCCATCTTCTGCCAATTTATCACTCCCATTATTGGTTACTTTCCACTGTTATCAAGTTAGTGTCGATCTCATCTGATTTGTTTATCATATTTTCAGTCGTCTTTATTTTAAGACTCTGTCTTTCCATATACCTTATTATTTTACACCTATTATTTGTCCTCTCTTCCTATACATACTTTCCCATTTACTTGTCTGAAGTTTTTCTTTTCAGAGAAAGTTTGTTTTTCTCTTCCTTTGAGGCTAAGAGAGTATGGAGTTTATCACACGGGGGGAAACTGGAAGAATAAACGGTGATTAACCCACCATAATCGTGTCATTGTGCTAATGGTTTTCACACAACGTCGTGTTCAAAGTGCTATTTATCCCAGGAATATCCCATGATAATCGTGCAACTTCACTAATGGTTTTCACACAACGTTGAGATTAAATGTGATTAAAGTATCATTATCCCGGGAATAACCAGGCAATAAACAGCAGCAACTCATTCATGGGATTTTCCGTTGATTTTTTTTTTTTTGCTGTTTATTGTCTGGTTATTCCCTGGTTATTCACGGGATAGTGGCTCTTGTGTTAATCACATTTTAATCATGTTTTAATCTCAGTTGTGCAATTTTGACTGGTTAATCACTGTTTAGACTAACAACAACACCCCCCCCCCAATGTGATGAACTCCTATGACTTGCCCAAGGTTAGCCAGCAGGTTTCCATGGCCGAGTGGGGATTTAAACCCTGGTCTCCAGAGTCCAAGGCAACACTCAAGCCAATACTCAAATCACTGCATTATCTGCTTCTCTTTGATGAAGCAGAGACTAAGGATTTTGTTTGTAATGGCTCACATTTGATCCGGTCCAAAGGAATGTAGTTTCATTTATGATTTCCTTTGTTAGCCTCAAGTTTTGTATTTCTACATATTCCTGTCCAGCCTTTTTTAAAAAAGAATTTAAATTAATTGCATAATTTCCCCCCTCTATTTATTTGTTGTTCAATGTTTTCTGGGCAAGATACAGAATGAAATAAATTAAATAAATTTTAATTCCAAGTAAATTAAAATAAAAAAATAAATCAGTCAACAAATGTAATAGCATTAAAGCTCTGAGGATATGAAGAATACAAAATGTCTGCAAAGCTGAAATAGCCAAGCTAAAAGCATGGCAGTATTGAGAAATGGACAGAGCTGTCCTGTCCTTGGAAATCATAGAATCATGGAGTTGGAAGATACCATAAGGACCATCCAGCCCAACCCCCTGCCATGCAGGAACTCCCAATCAAAGCATCCCTGAAAGATGTCCATCCAGCCTCTGCTTATGCCTGCAATTCAACTTCCCCTCAGCATAGGATATAAACCCAGTGGCATCATCAGTGGGGTGCAGGGAGTGCAGACAGCACAGAATGACACCTCAGATGAGGGATAACACCTGGCCAGGCCCTCCTACTGCTGTGGGGTGTGTGTGCATGCTGCTGGTCCTGCACCTTCTTCTTCACTGCCCTGGCTCTCTCCATCAGGAGGAAGCCATGGTAATGGTGGAGGGGGGGTGTCACCAGGTGTCCCTTCCATCCCCTTGTGCCACCTCACTTGCATGGCTACCCCTCTGGCAGCCCTGGGCACATGGGAGAAGGAGAGGGTAAGGTAAGCTGCTACCTGGCAACCCTTTCCAGATCTGGTCTGGTCTCAGATGGTGGGGGGGGGGGGGGGGGGAAGAGGGAAGAGAAGAAGTGGGAAGGCAGAGATGAACATGCTCCACTTGGCTCCTCTGCCATCCTGGCACTCTCTGAGGAAGAAGCTGAGGTGGCACCAGCAGGGCAACTGCTCCCCCAACAGTGCCCTTCACCGAATGACAACGAGTGCAACAGGACTATGCAAACCCATACAGAATAGCATCATTGCATGTCAGTGATTGGGTGCTGCTGTGTAATGCACAATTTATAATCACAGTGTGCAACGTTCAACTGAGTGTGCAACTGCAGTGTACAGCACAAAAACATAATGTGCAACATTGCTATATGTGCACAATCATATCTACTAGCAAAATATTTCTGTTGCTCTATGATGAATAATTTGCCCCACATTAATAATATGACTTACTCCTGAGTATGTCACTAACAGAATGTCAGCTGGTCTATGTGTGTGTGTAGATTCTGTGGCAGAGGACGTGCCCACCCGATTGCCCTGCTTTCCCTCTGCTGCCAGTGCATGAGGTGGTGGGGACAGCATCATCATCCATGAACCAGTATAGATTTGGCCTTATTTTTGGATGTGTCAGGGAAATGACTTATTACCCATAGAAGCATTGTCAGGTTGTGTACACTAGCAGAACCTTCTATGGGCATTTTGGTGAGTTGTTTGATGGCATAAATCTCATCCTGTCTGTAAAAGTCCTTCTTTGATGAAAGAAAACATTTTATGTAGCTTCCTAGCAGAAAGTTACTTTTTTGAATTACAATTCCCAGATGGTGAGTCAGGATAGCTAATGGACATAGGACTGCAGGCCAAAATCAGTTAAGATTGACTTAAAAAAAAACCTGAAAATATTTGCCTAGCATTGAAAAGACATTAAGGAAGGTGCCAGATGTGCTTCTTTGGGGCAACCATTTTACAACTCTGCGTGATTATATGGTTATGGGAGACACAACCAAAGAAAAAGTTTTCCTCTTGCTTTCTGGTCTCTCATAATTTTGAAATCATATTTTTGAAAATGATCCCTACAACTATGTGGGCAATGAATTTTTAACATATGCCTGCTGTCCATATTGAGATGTTTGTCTAATGGTGTTTGCATAAACCACTTTGTATTGCATACTCATCAAATGGTTCCATAAGGGTCATGATCCAATTGGCTGAGTCTCTTGAGATGCATTTGCAAGTTCTTACAAATTGAGCAAGAATTTGATTATCTATTGTTTTGCTTTATTTTCTTCATTTTTGTAGACTGTGTTTGAGAGGAACTGTCAGTCAGATGATTGTGCTGCTGATCTGAAACTTCAGGGGAAATTGTTCTTATCCAGGTGAGTGACACTATTAAATTGTGATCCTTTCTGTAACAAAACAAGCTTTTTAATTAATTGTCAGACACGAGGGAGATAGAGAAGAAAAATTCACACATATGTAAATATTTGGCACAAGGATGTCAAACAGAAGTACTATACAGTATATAAGTTCAGTTTGCTACTTCATTTGTGATTCCAGTGTTGTGCTAATGTCTCTTGAGATGATAGTTCTACAAGGTTATTGTCAGTGAAACCAGTTGCTGCAGATCATCAGTATAGAATCTGGGGATAGTAGATATTAAATAATTTCCAGCAGAGTTTTATTACTTCAATAAAGTTCACCAAGCAGTTGAGCTCCCAAGGTGAGCTTGGGGGAAAAGGAAATAACTTTTATGGTGGGCCATTGATAAAGCTGGGAATAAAATCCAGATGTCATCACCTTCTCTAAGATTTGTGGATTCCATGTCCTGTATTAAAGTTTGCACACAGCATCAACGTAAACCATGGCTCTGCAGAAGATGGCGAGAATAAGTTTGTGACATTAGGAACTTCATTCTCCCTACATAGTAGTATATGAACTATTTCTTTTCTGTGTGCCAAATCAGCAAATTGTTCCCAATATACATTTGCTCTTCTTCCCTGGGGCAGCTAGAGAGAAAATTTAGAGTTATCCTTGAGTACCTTTGAGATGTTAACTGAACAGGCAGACACATTACTGTGCAGTTGTGTGTGGGGTGAAAGGGTAAAGCCAAGCAGAGTCTGGATGAAGCATGCTGGGCGAGGCACTGGATTACATGGCAAGAGCAAGGGGCTATCATGTATGGTGTTTGTATTACTGTATTGGAAAGCAAGAAAGGTCAGAGACAGACCTTTTAGCACTCTGGACAGATCCTGGGAAGAGGCAAATTCTGTAGAGCGTTGTTTGGCTAACTGAACCCCTCCAGGCTCCACCATTCGCTGGAGAGAATGGAGTTCTATATAGGGACAGCGCTGTAGCCTAGAGTCTTCTCTCAATCCTCTTTAGCTTGGCATATAGTAGTGAGCAGCTGTGGGACATAAGACCTTTGGGGGCAAGTGTGTTGGTTCCATAGTCTTACTTGGAGCCTAGGTTATGATCTGTAATCTCTGCATGTCTTGGCTTGGAGTTTTTAGCTTGAATTCCATGAGCAGAGTTGTGAAGAGAATGAAGATGGAAAATGTGGGCAAAAAACCTGCAAAACCCCCCACTTTAAAAAACAAACAAACTGAGAGAATCTCTCTCTAGGAATCTCTAGGGAGATTACAGCACTACAGTCTTACAGTGCTGCTATTCCACTTTAATTGATCTCCTGTTGCATTTGGGATTTGCTGTTTAGGGAAGGGCATTTAGAATTCTCAGCCAGAGAGCTCTTAGGCCTCCCTGAACTGAAAAGCCCAGAATACAACAGGAGACAGCCAGAGTAATAAAAGTGGAATAGCAGCACTAAAATAGCAGTGTAGTGCGGTAATCTCCTAGGTCCTCCAGTGCAATTCTGTAGTAAAGATCTGCCAAAAGTTGACCATGAGATTGCACTGGAGGACCTACAGATGCCTATAGAAGTGTTCTCTCTAGCAATCTTTAGGTCCTCCAGCATGACCTTTGGCAGATGTTGACAACAGAATCATATTGGAGGACCTAGAGATTCATAGAGAGACCATATTAATCAAATTGATGAATAATCAAATCCACAAAGGCCAAAACTGCAAATATTGAGGGCTGACTGTATTTAAACACTAGTGTAGGAAGTAGACTCTTGACAGAATTCATCTGCCATCTTTTTTCTCATTCTTTCATGGATTATTGCCCACACCTTTTTTCATTCTTTAGGCCTTCTTAATGTTTTTGAATGGTTTAGCATAGCATAGTGCAATATTTTTCATTTCTGTCAATATCACTCTTTCTCTCTAAATAGTTAACAGATATTGATCTATTCAGCAGCTCTTCAAGCTACCTAGGCCATTTTTGCTAGCATCTGGTAGGAAGGCTGCTAGCAGCATGCAGTTGGCAACTGTTACGGAATGAATAATGACGTCTAAGCCATGTTCTGAATATCCTAATAATGAAATTGGACCCTTAAGCAAAGGGGAGGGAGAAAGATGCATGTGCGCATATACACACATGTGTGTGTGCGCGCACACACACACACAGTACTTGGCCATGTGGCACTTGGTTTCTGAAAAAGACTATGATGGGGGAGAAAAAAGGGAAAGACCTTCTTGGTTATTAAAAAAAAAAGCAGTCAGATTAAGAAAATGGACAGGTGTGGACCCTGGGGCAGAATGGGCAGGTGACTCCAAGTCTAGCTGGAAAGGAAATCCTGCCCAGCAGACCGTACAAATGTAATAGTAGTCCTTGTGTAGTGCCATGGAGATCAGAACAGCTTGACAGGGTACCTTAATAGAAAAAGCAGAGTGGCTGGACTTATCATATGGCTTCTGCATTCTTTGTGGGGGAGAGGCTGTAATGAGACTTGCAAATGGCCTGTATAGTAGTGTATGAAAACAGGTTGTGTGTGGGAGAACTTCAAAGGCTGCTTTTCCTCTTCCCATATATTCATGCTACCTACACTTCCCTGCACTTGTCATTAAACCTAGAGTAAGTTATGTGCCAGGATTTTTTTTATGAATACCTACCTTTGGCTCAAAGTCCAATTGGCATAGATAATTTAGAACAGGGTTTATGAATCTATATGCCACCTGTCATTTGTTCCATTGTATGCCAAACTATTCTTACTCATTATTATTACAATTAATTTCCTTAGAGAAAAACCGTAAAATCCAAACAGCTCAAATCAGAGGACTTAAGTGTGTTAGAGGTATTCCTTCTTATCATCAATTTCACAAAACTGGTTCTTGGTGAGTGATAATACGCCCAAAGGCTAGGTCTATATAGCACATGGCTATTTATAAAAAGTGAGCACAGTTGAATACAGTTCAGTCTTGCTTCTTTCAGCGTACTTAGTTTCCTCTGAATCTTTTAGGTAAAAGACGGTAATTTATATCAGGGATGCTGCATGTAATCCTGCAGGTTTTATTTCTAATATGTGCAGTCCTATCCTTACTTTTTGTAAACCATCATTTGTCTATACTATCCAGTATGCCTGTACATAAACGTATGGTATAAAATTATGTTTTAAATTGAAATTTTGTAATTGTGCTGGCCAAATGGCTGTAATAAAGTTTGAAGAATTTATAATATAGAAATTGGTATCAGAGTAGGGCAGCCAGTTACTCTGAACTCAAGTAATTTCCAATGATTTTATCCAACTCATTTTATTGGGAGGCAGGATGAGCTGATAGGAAAAGGCACAGACTTGGCAGTGAGCTCAGAAGAGGAGGGGATGAAGGTGGAATGACTATCAGCATGTCCGTCAAAGTATGAGGGCTTTCATTACTCCCACTGGATTCTAGAGAGCCTTTGGCTTCACATGCCCATCCACTGTTAGGACCACTAATTATATGATTGTATCTAGCATAGAAAAAAAGGGGCAATTTTTTTTTGTATTACACTGAAATTACTTGTTGTATATCCCATTTTCTCAGAGCTGGGACTCAAGGCAGGTTACAGTTAAAAAAATTTTTTTTAAAAAAAAACACGTGAATGTAAAAATAAATAGAAATAAAAAAGCTATAAAACAGTATTAGTAGCGATAGCAGTAGCACTTACATTTTTATACCATTTTATGATGCTAAGCACTCTCTAAGTCAGTGGCTCTCAACCTTCCTTATGCCACGACCCATGTTGTGGTGATCCCCAACCATAAAATTGCAGTGTCTCCGTTCCTAAAGCCATCAGAAATATGTGTTTTCCAATGGTCTTAGGCGATCCTTGTGAAAGGGCCATTTGACCCCCAAAGGGGTTGTGACCTACAGGTTGAGGACCGCTGCTCTGAGTAGTTTACAATGTGTAAGCCAATTGCCCTCAACAAGCTGGGTACTCATTTTACCAATCTGTGAAAGGATGGAAGGCTGAGTGGACTTGGAGCCCTGCGTGGGATCAAACTCCCAATGTTTTTGCTGTAGTACTGTATATAGAATTAACACCATTAAAATTTAAAATACTGTACACCCATTTAAATATAGTACATAACACTAAGAAAATCCTCTTTCTTGTGGAACAGTGAGTTCCCAAAAGTCTGTTAGAATCAAAAGATCTTCCCTTTCAGTGAAATGACAGCATACAGCAGGGCTAGTTTAGCGCTCTTGGGAAGGGAATTTAAAAGACCCCTTTATTCTTTTAACCACAAACTTTTTGCTCCCTTTTTGGGACACACCGTGGTGATGGGAGAACAATATTGATTTTCTTCAAACAGTTACATACAGATTTTCTGTTTGAGAAATCTCCAAAGTGGCTTAAAGTAGAAAAAACAAACAAATGCAAAATGTAAGGCCCATGATCCTGTATCTTCAGATGTAACTACATGACAGAACTTGTAGGTATGTTGTAACAAGCCCCCGTCCCCATCCTCACTTTTTCTGCCTTGCAGCACCTCAGCTGAAGTGTTTTTGAGGAGCTGCGTATCAGGGCATTGAGAAAAGACATATGCCATATTCTCCTTGTTGAGGAGTGCATTGAGGGCAGGCAGCTGGAGGAGACGTCTCAGGGTCCTGTCACAACTGCTTGTCCCAATTCTTATTTATGGGAAGGATACAAATGTATTAAGTTTAACAGGTTCTCATTTTGTTTTGTTATACAGCAAAGTAATTGCATCTGGTTGCCTTTAAAAACAGATTTTCACATCTTTGTAAAATATTAATTAAACATGTACAGAATTCAGGGTGGCGGTGGGAGTGGAGGAATGGGGGCAATGGAGTTACTTACATTATAGTGAAGTAACTCCTGCAAGGCTACCAACTTATTTTTTTATTTCTTGAGGTATAGATCTTTCTAGAACTTCTGCTCAGTATCATTCACTGCGCATGGTAATAATTGTTCCATTTTGGTGGCTCAAATACACGGAGGTGACACTGCAGAAATGATCCGATCTGACATTACTTTAACTGCCACAGCTCAATGTTATGGAATTCTGGGAACTATAGTTTTGTGAGACATTTAGTCTTGTCTGTCAGAGATCTCTGGTGCCGCAACAAACTGTGATTCCCAGAATTCCAAGGCACTGGTGCCAAACCAGATTATTTCTGCAGTGTGATTGCAACCCAAAAATATACAGATCTGAAGATGATCCTGCATGCCCTTGCATGTGCATAAGTGGCATATTGTCTACAAAACATGGCTTGACAAAGCTTAAAACTCCTGAGGTAGTAAATCCAGGCCCAGATGATATTCTGCAGGCTGAAAATGTGTGATGAAAACCAGAACACCATAAATACACAGTTGTGTTTGGCTTTTTGTAATATAAATCTAACCCAGTAGGTTTGAGTTTAAGCACCTGCATAAACTTAGTTTACTAACCTTGGATCCAAGCATCTTCTATGAAATCTGAAATTATGATTCCTAAAGGTCACCTAGTGAGTTAGTTGAAATAGAAAAAACTGTTGTTCCATAATCTTTCTTCCATATTTAATGTAGTTCTTGGCTAGAGATAGTTGGCATGGGTATATTTTATTCTCAGCATAAATCACTAGCTACTGTGCAACAAATTCTTTATTGTATCTAACAGTAAAGTTTATGAGATTGTGTTATGAGATTGTCATATACAGTTGGCTGGCATGTAGCATGAGCTTTAAAAATAATTTTCTTTTCTTACATGGATTTCTTAATGTTTTTGTACTTTGTTCCATCTCTCTCAGTTCAGAATAGGTTTTATCTTTCTGACACATTTTGGAGAACCCTTTGAAATTTCAGAATTCTCTTTCTAATCTTCCAGCACTAGACTGCAGTGTCCAAACTACAGAGACCCCATTCTAAAATTCTAGAAGTACAGCTTTCCCCCCATATTTTTTCAGTAAAGATTTTGGAGTAACAAAATCTTGGGTCACAACTCGGGGCATTTTCAGAAGCCACTATTGCAAAATCTGGAACTGTTTAGAAGAAGCAATTGGCTTAAGTTTGGGAACTATATGATTTTTTTTTTTTAAAAAAATATTCCCAGTCAATAAAAAGCTGTACTTCCCAGTCTCTAAAATTCTAATTTGACTGCTGTTTTCTCCACCTGCCCTCCTCGCCCTTGGAAATAAATTGATAAATTTGTGAAGGCATTATAGCAGAAAGGAAGGAAACTAGTTAATGTTGAACATTATGAACTGAGGCAAAATTTGTTTGATGGTTGAATTTCAAGAACGATGGCTCCTTTTTTGGGAGGGGGGTGAAGAGGAATTTCATTTCCACAGTTTTAAAGCAAAGTATCAAACATATTCATAGCCATGAATTCTTTGGGCCTTATTGCAAAAGATTTACATTGTATATGATAGAAAATTTGAACTTGTAACTTAACATGTCTGAAAAAACATATTCCCCAGCCCAGCAAAGGGAAGTGTTGCATAGTGGCTCATAGTGATGAAAGTAGAATATTTAGTGCATACTTTGAAGAGGTGCTCCTGAAATGGTGAAAGATATTTGTTACAGCATGTGCTTACCATCAGTTGTGTAGTCTGCTTTGTTTTGTGAGTGGTCATGCGAAAAATGGACTTAGGGCCCAAACAGACAGGCCAAAATAAAGCTGCTTCTGGTCACTTTGTAGTTATGATGTTTAAATGACACGTGCATCTTAAGAAGCCAGAAGATGTGCCAAAGCTGTGCTTCATTCCTTAGGACTGGAGTGTGGCTATGGTGCGGGTTCTGGTCTCTTAGGACGCATTCATCATTTAAACAGCACACTTTTAAAGTGACCTGAAGTAGCATTATTTTGGCCTGACTGTTCAGGGCCTTAGTTTTCAAGGTTGATTGCTGAGGCTTTTACTTCTGAGGAAATGCCATATATCTCAGAAACCCCTTTGACAAGTTATAATCACAGAGAATATGCATTCCCCCTTTATATCTAGTTTGATCTTCAGTGTACTGTACATTTCAGGTATCAGGGCTGTGTGCTATCTTTGCCATGAACCCACTAGGTGGCCTTGAATAAGCAACTTTTTCTTAGCTTCACTCTTGTACCTGAATAATGGGTATAATACTACCAGTCTACCTTACTGGGCGATTGTTAAATCACAACATGGTGCCCTCTAATTGTCCCAGTTTGTCAGGGACAGTCCCAATTAATCCTATGTTTTCAGCTTCTTTTAAAATGTCCTGGTTTTTCCTGCCTCCTCCTTTTTTCCTCTCCTCATTTCAGTTCCTGCGTTGATAATTGACCACAAAATAATGAGATGATTTATAATGTGTAAGCCAATTGCCCCCAACAAGCTGGGTACTCATTGTACTGTCCTACAAAAGGGTGGAAGGCTGAGCCAATGTTGGCCACAGTACCAGCATTTAACCACTGGTGCCACCTAAATTGACCTAAAACCTATTTAAACTGAAGCTTAAACTGGGGATAAGGGTGAGGGGCAACCAAATGCAGGTCCAGCTGAGGCCAGGTGTCAACCTGTTAACATTCCTCAGTCTTCCTTTGGGCATTACACCTAACTCCAAGGACAGTCCAATATCAGATGTTTCATCCTGGCCAGCCGTTTGCTGGAAGGTAAACCAAGGGCACTTGCCCACCCAAGTCTCTGGATTTTACAGGACGGAGCCTATAGATAGGCCTATATATATTTCTACCACTGTCTTCAAGGATGACTGCAGAGGCTGAGAATCTGATTCCATTTTCTAGATGGAAAAGAAACAAGCAAATGGAACAAGAGTCTCAACTTCAGGAATTCCTGCAGTTACTCATAAGAAGAATTAGTGCCCCCTGCCCCCCACATAATAATAATAATAATAATAATAATAATAATAATAATAATAAAGTTTATTTATAGCCCGCTCCTCTAATAAAATACTCGGAGCGGGGTACAACAGATTAAAAAGGATACAAGGTAAAAACGACTATCATATCCCTCCCCAACTGCTCCCATTAAAACTAAATTAAACCAAGACAAATTAAAATTGGCACAGATTAAAATTGGTCAACAAATATTAAACAAAGTGCAATCTCATGAACTATTCACGTGCAAGTCCGCTTTAAATAAACTCAGCTGGATTAGACAAGGGCAGCTGAGATAATTCCCATTTCTGTCTATGTTTTCAGAGCAGGGAGTGGATATTCCATTTATTTCCTGTTTCAAGGAAAGGCCTGCCGGAAAAGATGCATCTTTAAAGCCGTTTTGAAACTAGCCAGTGATGTAATGAGACGCATCTCGTCCGGCAGGTCGTTCCAAAGCTTAGGGGCAGTAGCTGAAAAGGCCCTCTGGGAGGTCTGGGACAGCCTAGTTTTCATCGGCTGCAGTAGGTTCCTCCCAGAGGACCGAAGTGTGCGGGGCGGTTCATAGGGGAAGAGGCGGTCCTTAAGGTAGGATGGGCCTGGGCCGTGCAGGGCTTTAAAGGTTAGTACTAACACCTTGTACTGTGCCCGGAAACTAATGGGCAGCCAATGGAGAGCTTTGAGCACTGGTGTTATGTGCTCTCTCCTCGATGTTCCAGTGATAAGCCTGGCTGCCATATTTTGAACTAATTGAAGTTTCCGGGTTAGGCACAAGGGTAGCCCCATGTAGAGCGCATTGCAGAAATCCAGACGTGAGGTTACTAGAGCGTGTACCACAGATTCCAGGTCTTTCATGTCCAGGAAAGGGCGCAGCTGGTGTATCAGCCGAAGCTGATAGCAAGCACTCCTGACTATCGCATTCACCTGACTAGTCATGTGAAGCGAAGAGTCGAGGAATACCCCCAGACTGCGAACACAGTCCTTGGAGGAGAGTGTGACCCCATCTAGGACTGGAGACTGTATTCCCAAACCTGGTTTCGGACCGGTAACTATTAGTACCTCCGTTTTGTCTGGATTTAGCTTCAATCTGTTTTCCCTCATCCAATCCATTACCGCCGCAAGACAGTCATTAAGAGGGGAGGCGCCATCTGAAGACTGAGCCGATGATCTAGTCATGGAGAGGTATATCTGAGTGTCATCAGCGTACTGAAGACACTGAGCTCCATGACTCCAAATGATCTCACCCAGCGGCTTCATATAGATGTTGAATAGCATCGGGGACAGGATGGCGCCCTGAGGGACGCCACAATTAAGCTCGATTTTGGAAGAGCAACTGTCCCCAAGCCTCACCCTTTGGGATCTGTCAGAGAGAAAGGATCGGAACCACTGAAAAGCAGTGCCTCCGATTCCCAACTCCCTCAACCGACCCAAAAGGATGGAATGGTCTACAGTATCAAAGGCCGCTGAGAGATCCAAGAGCACTAACAGGGTCACATTAGCCCTGTCAATACTCGAGCGGAGGTCATCGGTCAGAGCAACCATGGCAGTCTCCACTCCATGTCCTGTCCTGAAGCCGGTTTGAAATGGATCAAGGTAGTCGGCTTCATCCAAGACTGCTTGGAGCTGGGTGGCAACTGCCCTCTCAATAACCTTGCTTAAAAATGGAAGTAAGGACACTGGTCTATAGTTATTTCTGTCCAGGGGGTCAAGGGAGGGCTTCTTCAGGATGGGCTTAACTGCCGCCTCATTGAGACAAGATGGTAAAATGCCCTCCCTGAAGGATGCATTGATTGTGTTCCGAAGAAACACTCTCAGTGCGTCTCCCCCCTGGACGACCAGCCAGGATGGACAAGGGTCGAGAGGGCAAGTTGTCTTCCGCATACTTCCAAGTAGCTTGTCCACGTCATCGGTACTTACAGATTGAAACTCATCCAGTAATGTGACAGCAACGGAGTCGTTAGACGTCTCACCTATAGGATCTGGAGAAAAAGTGGCGTCCAAATCGGCTCTTATCCGAGAGATTTTATCTGCAAAGAAGGTGTTAAACGCATCACAGCAGGCTGTTGTAGGGTTAAGTAGGGGATTCGGCGCAGGGGGAACCTGCGTCAGCTCCCCCACCACCCTAAACAGTTCTGCTGGGCGAGACTCTGCAGACGCAATGCATGCAGAGCAGAAGGATTTTCGCTCTGCACGCAAAGCCTCCCGATAGGCGTGAAGATGCTGCCTATGGCGAGTCTTGTCGGATAAGAGTCGAGTCTTCCGCCACTTGTGCTCTAGTCGTCGTCCAACCTGCTTCATCTCCCTGAGCTCTTCTGTATACCAGGGTTTGTGCTTTGGGGCGGGTTGGAGAGGACGCTCAGGAGCGATCGTGTCAATAGCCTTGGGAAGATCGGTGTTCCAGGTATTTACCAAGGCTTCAACACAATCGCCAGCATTACCAACCATTAAACCCTCTAAGGCCTTCTGGAAACCGATTGGTTCCGTGAGCCTTCGAGGGCGGACCATTCTAATGGGTCCGCCACCCCGGGGGGGGGGGGCGAAACGCTGCTTTTAGTTCCACCTTGATCAGAAAGTGATCCGTCCATGACAGAGCGGAGGTTTTTGTTACCTCTGCCCATGGATACTCCTGTTCCGTACTGAAAACCCCATCGAGTGTGTGACCTGCACAATGAGTCGGCCCGTTGACCAACTGGGATAGGTTCATGGCTGTCATGGATTCCATGATTCCATAGAGTTTGGAGCCCTTCTGCTAACTTTTGGGTAAAGCTTACCCCTCCTCCAGAGAACTGCACACAATGTCTTTAATGCTATGTTTAATTTGAACCCACTCTGTTCTGTTCATTTTTATTATGGTCATAGACCAGCACAATTAATCTAAACTCTGATAGATTCAGTTATCCAGGTCAATCCCCTATGGGCACTTGTAGTTGCTGAGTACACCACTTCTGCACTGGTTTGGCAACAGTTTACTATGTTATGCACAGTGCCCATAGGTGATTGACTTGGATAACTCAAATTATTAGTGGATGACAAATTTATTTGCTTTTCAGTTATATCTCTTCCATTACATAACTAGTTTTGTGAGTAGAGCTTTTATAATGATTTTAAGTCCTTTTTTGATGAGCGTAAGACCCAGTATGATATAAGTCATGCTGGGACACTTGGACAATCATATCCTTAAGAATGCATGCTAGAAACCATTTCTAAGCTGAGATAACATAGACAACATCCACATGTGCCTAGAGCAATTTGAAAAATGAGGTCTGGCTAAGAACAAAGTGCTCACATTACTTACCAGAGATTAAGTGGAAATATGCAGAGCGCATAAATGCTGCAGCAGTCAATGAAATGGTATTGCAGTGATATTGCAACCTTCCCATTATTGTTTTGCTTGCCTGCTTCCTTGAGTGTTGTTATGTTTCAATAAAGGCTGTTTCTTGAACAATGCCACTTGGGCCACAAATGCAGGAATGGCAAATCAGCTTGTTTAATAAAGTGCATGTGCTGAAGAATGATACGTAGTACCATATTGGCAATCCAATTCATACATCACTGCAGTCAGTCCATACCAAATGACATCATGCCTGCCCCAGGAGCAGCAATCAGGGCTTGAGAATTCCCTTGTGAATAGAGAGAGATTCCTCCCTCCCCTTAATCCATTTCATACTGAAAGTGTACCTGATTCATTCCAGATGTGCTGAGATTTAATGACTCAGGAAACCGCTCTCTTGAAAGAAAGGCCTAAACTTGCTCTCCCCTTGCTGTTTGTGATGGTGATCTGAAATCCCCCTGTTAGCCTCAAACCAAGGAGGTTTTCAGTAAAGTACCCCAAAGCTATGAATTTGACCTTCGTTTGTGCAGAGTTTGTGATTCCTAAAGAAACAAGGCTTTTCACCGTAATGATGGTTCCCATGCTATGCTTTGTCTCTGTAACTCTTTTTCTAATTTTGATACCCTTCTCTCTAACTAGGACCTACATGTTCAGTTTTATTAATCCATTGTTCCCCTGGCAAAAAGAGAAGAGGAGAGAGAGAGAGAGAGAGAGAGAGAGAGAGCAGTTGCCCTTTATATGTGATGAATACAAATGAGTAGATAATTTCAGTGTTAACATATTGTTTGATTGCTTTAAAAAAATTCACTAGCTTATCATTATCAGGCAGGATGAAAGATTTTAAACCATTTAGGTGGGCCTCTACCTCTGAAGGGCTGAGATGAAATTTGTTAGGAAAAGATCTTTGGTTTTTTAAAAATGTGGCATCTTCTGAACTATTGAAAAATGATCCCTCCCACACAAGAATATTTGATAAAATGCCCTTTCTTTTATTTGCCACCATAACTAATGTGAAGAATTTGGGGATGAATTGTGGGTCCAGTTAAGTTTGAACATGTTTAATATTTTAATATCATTGAAAGAAGGAACAGATTTTTTTTGTCTGCTCCTTCCCTTCATCCCCTTTTAGACCATTTCTTCCTTTATCCCTCAGAGTTAGAACAGATTTTCATTTGTGGGACAAAATTTTTCAGATGTTTTCTCGGTAAAGAAATCTCACTGCTGAAGAATATAATATTCCCATTGAAATCACCGCCCTCTTGTCACCAGAGAAATCATGACAATTTTGGAGAGCAAAATATTTAAAGGAGGCTGCTATGGACATATTTTAAAGAGAATTTTAAACCCACTAAACCTTCATGAAAATGATTTAGACTGAAGAAACATGGGATGCAGCAGCTTTTTCCTGTCTATCATTACCACTACTACCATCATTATTTTTTCTAGTTTGTGACTCAAGGCAGCTTACAAAAGTTAAACAAACATAAATTAAAACCCTTTAAAAACACAAACTATTAAACAGCAGCAACTAAAAGTCACTTAATATAACGCCATTTCTCAGAGGTCTTGTAGAATAAAAAGGGGTTTGTGGAAAGATATTGCCTGCGTTACTTCTCCACTCCAATGTCCTTTTCTTCAAAGAGCTCCATATACTTGGAAAGGCAATATGTATTCAGGTCTTCAGACAGAATAGAAAATCAAATGATATTAGACCCAAACAGAATCTTCATCAAAAATTCTCAGCCAGTGAAGAATTGTGTTTTTAAGTCTGGTGAGCAGGGCTAGATTAAGACATGCTGAATCCCCAAACCATGTTTAAAATGTTGCAAAGCAGTATTTAAAACTGGAAGTATAGAAATGCTTTTGATTTTATTGTGTTGTTTTCCATTTAGAGTCCCCTACAATCAGGCTCCGAAGCTGTAGCTTACTTAGCTTGGTCATAAATCCAGCACTACTTTTTTAAAAGGCATGTGCAAGATCCCTTGCAGAGTTAGTCAAGTCTATTGATTTGGGGGCTGTTAGCCCAGCAGTGAGGCTAGCAAATTCTCTTTGCAGAGGAAGAGGTATTTTTCCCGTGTGCTGCAGGAAAAGACAGGGAAGCCCTCAAAGAGGCCTTTTGGCTGGATTTGGGGCTATGTTAGGAGAAAAATTGTGGAGAAGCAGTAGGAGAAAAAGGAGGCAGCAGATTAGAAGTGTGAATGGAGGAGCACTTACAACTTGGGGTATTTTGTAGTGTCCACAATCTACCCTGTTTTCCTGAAAATAAGACCTAGTGCGTCTTTGGGAGCAAAAATTATTATAAGACACTGTCTTATTTTGGGGGAAACACAGTATCAGGAGCTGAAATTCCTCTGCTGTCATCCTCCAGCAGAGGGAGTTCATAAGGAGTCTTTAGCATGAAACATTTGAAGGAAAACTAATCATGAAGTTCGTAAATTTTTGTCATGCTACAAATATTAATGCAGTAACAACAACTGTACGCTCACCAGTTACTGATGTTGTGAACCTCCACAGTACTTATTTTGCCTACATACAGTTGGGTCTATTATTTATTTACTTTATTTATATGCCACCTTTCTCCCAGGAGAAGGCCCTAAGGCAGCTTCCAGAACAACACATTTTATAACCATTTTAAAATCGCTACATTAAAATGCTATAAAACCATTTAAAATTTGTACAAAAGTTAAAAGATAAAACATGCATCTAAATAATAATAATAATAATAATAATAATAATATAATTTATTTATATCCCACCCAATCAAGGGGAATCCAGGTGGCTAACAAGAGTGGG
Organism: Urosaurus nigricauda; assembly: GCA_034509955.1. Taxonomy (NCBI): domain Eukaryota; kingdom Metazoa; phylum Chordata; class Lepidosauria; order Squamata; family Phrynosomatidae; genus Urosaurus; species Urosaurus nigricauda. The sequence goes on along the minus strand of JAOEGL010000006.1, from coordinate 67,442,388 downwards.
AAAATACAATACAAAAGTTACAATAAGATGCAAAATAATCCCTTCCCAATCCCCTGACCAATAAATGAGAACCTTCCCTGTTTAACCATTAAAAGTTTGCTTAAATAAAAAGGTCTTTGCCTGCTGGTGAAAGGAAAACTGGGAGGAGGCCAGCCTAGCCTCTTACGGAAGGGAGTTCCAGAGGGTAGGAGCAGCTACTAAGAAGGCTCTCTTTGAAAGCCTTCTCCTGAAGACTAACGTTCTGCTCTGGCAGATTCATATGGGGACATACAGTCTTTGTGATAGTCTGGACTGAAGCTGTGTAGAGCTGTATAGATCATGACCAGCACTTTAAATTGTGCCTGGAACTGAACCATACCAGTGAAGCTGTTTCAACAAGGGAATCATATACTTCCTATAATTGGCCCTACTCAACTTTCTGGCTGCTAAGTTTTGAACCCACTGAAGTTTCTGAACAATTTCCAAAGGCAACCTCATGTATCGTGCGTTACACCACATTATTGCACTACACTCTTATAGTGTTGCTATTCCACTTTTACTGGTCTGGTTGCCTCCTGTTGTATTCTGGATTTGTAGTTGAGTGAGGCCTAAGAGCTCTCTGGTTGAGAATTCTTAAATGCCCCTCCCTTAACTCCAAATCCCGGAATGCAACTGGAGGCAGCCAGAGCAGTTATAGTGGAATAGCAGTGCTATAAGAGTGTAATCTAGAGTTGTTCATATGTGATGTGATCAAGGCATATATCACCGTAGCCAAGTCAGACGTCTCCAGGAATGGGTGCAAGAGTGCACTAGTTTCAACTGTGCAAATGCACTTCTGGCCACTGTTGAAACGTGGACAAGCCAGGCTGTGAGTCTGAGATTTCAGGGGGAGTGTAACCTGTAGCACAGGCAAAATCCCCGATCTATCTTTTTGACTGACAGGAACCTTGTCTTATCTGGGTTAATCCTTACACAGTCCATTACTGACTGATCAATACAGAGACAGCTTTCTTGGAATCAGAGGAAAGAGAGAGAAATAGTTGGGTGTCATCCGCATACCGGAGACACCACACTCCAAAACTCTGGAAGACCTCTCCCAGCGCTTTCATGTAGATGTTAAATAACATGGGGGGGGGGGAACCCAGGGAGTAAAACAGGAATCTCCCACTACCACCTTCTGGGGTTGCCCTTACAGGAACGATTGGAACCACTGCATAACAGTGCCCTCAAGTCCCATCCCAGTGAGGCAGCTCAGAAGGATATAATAAATGATGGTACTGAAAGGTGCCGAGAGGTCCAGCAGAACCAATAGAAACACATTCCCTCTGTCCAGTTCTCTGCACAGGTCATCTACTAAGACAACCAAAGCTGTCTCTGTCCTATAACAAGGCTTGAAGCTGGATTGAAATGGATCTAGATAATCTATTTCATCCAGAAATCCCTGGAGCTGGCAGGTCACTACAGACTCCAGAACCTTGCCCAAGAATTGAATATTAGAGACTGAGGGGTGAAACAGACAGGCAAAAGAAGCACTTCCAAAGATGGATGGGGCCCCTGGTGAACACGTGCTGTGGCCCCAATCTGACTTTAAGCTGGCTGAAAAAGGAGTGGCAAAGATCTGCTCCTTTTTCGGCTAGGGAGAAGGTGGCTTTTCCCACCCTGCTGTGGTCCCATGGTGGCTGCAAGCCACTTTGGCATCATGCAGCGTATAAACGCCATGCTTCCAAGCCACATGGATGGTGGCTTTAAAGTGCCGTCTATTCTGTCTGATAGTTATTCAGAATGTTGGGATCCAGGGAGGCCTTTTTCAGTAACGGATCTACCTTCTATGGACGGATGGTTCACAGGTTTGGAGGGATCCCTCTCATCCTTTTTCATCATTCATCTGCAAGGATCACCAGATCTCCATACAGCATATACAGGAGACAGGAGGGACTGTTGTGGAGCATGGAAATTTGCTTCAGCCAGCACAGATGGCTAAATTTTGATTAAACTTAATTGAATTGTCGCATACTGTGTTAAAAAAAATACTTAGCATTGGTTCCACAATTTAGAACATACCCACCTCATGCTAATCCACAGTCATATATCTACCATTTCAGGAGGTGTCATACAGTAGACTTGTTGAAAGCATATGCCATAATGAATTAGCTTACCCTTTTAAGTATTTCATACCTGGAGGGGTGACAAGGTGCCCAACCCTGCTTTAAGGGAACAAAGTCCTTTGTTATTTTTATTCTAGTATACTAAAATAGTGACATTTCTGGTACAGCCATTGGTAAGAGCAGCTGGTGTGATTTGTTTGGACTATGAATTCGAAAGGATGCAAACAATGTGAATTGAAAGAATGCAGGTAGTACTAGTAGGCCTGCCTGTGAAATCTATCACAAGACACCAGAGACAAGTTTCTGTCATGGATGTCCACACAGTTTAGTAATTCCCTTCAGAGTGTTGTGTACACAGCTTTTAAATATGCCAAAAGCATTTGAGGAAGTAGACTGAAGTCTACAAAAGCTCATGTTGCCAACCTCTTTCTCTCTGCATATTGATTCTATAGACTAACAGGGCTATATCTTTAAATTATACAATTGGCTTTTAAATATGACCTATAAAACAGGCCCTGAAATGTCATTTATTTGGAGTTGCTTTCTCTTGCAGATTTTATATGGCTACAAATCTGAAAGTGTTTTAAATGGTTTTTAATTTTATAGTGGCATATAGTGGCTTTTGTAACTTTGTATTTATTAAAGCATGATGGTGTATTCTCCCAAGGTTTTGTTGTTGTTGTTCTTGTTAAAATGTAAGCACCTTTACATGTGGGCCAAAAGCCCATGCTCACCTCGGCCTTTTGTTGTCCTGTACAGATGATGCAGTCCATTATTGCAGGCCAGGATCTGCCTGTCTGGATGCCAGTCCTGCAAAAAAGTTTCAAACTCCATGTTGACAGTTAGCATACCACATGGTCCTGCATGACCTGAATCTGTCTTCACCATCATGTCTGCTCAGAAGCCCATGTTGCAGCCTGTGACATCAAATGGACATGGATATGGGTGTAGCCTGGAACTCAATTTCCACCCTTATGGGCCACGCCAAGGATTTTCTGAGCAGGTGCAATGATGAAGGCAGGTACTGGGCACTCAGAAGTAGTGGATCCATGGTGTGTCGATGAACGGGCATGAAAACACCCATCCATCACTACATCAACCATGAGACTTACCTGGGTTAGAACTTGGCCAGTGCTATCCTGCCCACTTGCTTAGGGCCTTTGCAAATATTTTGCCCTAAAAGGCTATCTATGAATACTTAAATATGAAGAAAGGAATGAATGACTGAAAGCATCCAGAGTCAAGTTTTGAGTCCTAGCCAAAAACCTAGTCTATAGGTGGAATATAGGTGGAATGAGAAAGTGACCTGCATCTGGAATTGAATTCAGAACAGTTGAGGTGAAAACATGGGGAATGGGATATAGAAGATGGGAGCTATTCTATAGGTCTCTAGACAAAGTCACAAACCAGTACTGGAAAGCACACCTAGGATCCACAAGCAAAAGAAAAAAGTTCTTTAAAAAGGTTTTTGATCATCCTGATTTGTAAAAAGCTCAGCATGTTTCATCCTTTCATCCTGAGTGACCTTCTTTAGAGGCTAAACATTCAATCTATCAAGAGAGGAATTTTCTGGAGCTGGCTAAAAATCTCTCTGCATGTAAATGGGCAGTTAAACAATAAAAAGGAGCTAGATAAAACTCAGGTGGTTGGCTAAATCAGGCTTATACATCATATTAACTGGTCAAAAAATAGGACATTCTTTCAGCATAATAGTGCATATGCCATTTATTATCTGCCAGTAAACTAAGAGCATGTCCTGTTTTTCTCTTTATTTCTATAGATTCAGTGATAGTTGCAGGCCTCTGTGGTTTACTTTATGACTGATTCAGTCCTGTGGGCTAAGAATGCATATGAGAAAGAGAATTTAGTTGTGGAAGATTTGAGACAGAAAAAAGAAAGTACTCTTTTGCACAATGCATATTGGATTTGCCACCTCAAGAACAGATGATGGCTGTTCACTTCACAACTTTATAACAGAATTGGATAAATTCATGGATTTTCAGAGTACAGTGGTCCCCCGGGATACGAATCCCCCGGGCTACGAAAATCCCGGGATACGAAAGATCCGGGGCCGGAAAAATGGCCCCGGCTTACGATCGTATCCCCGGGATACGAAAAAAGGCCGGCGGCCTCGGAGAAGAAGGGATGGCCATCGCGGGGCCGTCCCTTCTTCTCCGAGGCCAAGCAAGGCACGATCCGATCGGATCGTGCCTTGCTTTCGTTAGGCGCCCAGGGCCAGCCTTGGCTGACTGGGGAACGAAGGTTCCCCAGTCAGCCAAGCCTGGCCCTGGGAGCCTAACGAAAGCAAGGCACGATCCGATCGGATCGTGCCTTGCTTTCGCTTCGGGGCGGAGGCCCAGGCCTGACTGGCTGGGGAACGTCCCCAGCCAGCCAAGCCTCTGGGCCTCCGCCCCGAAGAGAAAGCAAGGCACTGCCTTGCTTTCTCTTCGGGGCGGAGGCCCAGAGGCTTGACAGGCTGGGGAAGGACAAGGGGCGGCCTTGGGTCCCTTCTCCTCCGAAGCTAGGCTTCGGAGAAGAAGGGGCGGCCTTGGGTCCCTTCTCCTCTGAAGCTAGGCTTCGGAGGACAAGGGGCGGCCTTGGGTCCCTTCTCCTCCGAAGCTAGGCTTCGGAGGACAAGGGGCGGCCCAGGCTGGCTGCGGAACGTTCGCTTCCCCAGCCAGCCAGGCCTGGGCCTCCGCGCCTATCGAAAGGAAGACACGATCCCATGAATCGTGGCTTCCTTTCGTTAGGCTTGCCCCCCAAGCCCGGCTAGAGAAGGGAATCCTCCCTTCTCTAGCCGTGCTTGGGGGGCAAGCCCGGCTAGAGAAGGGAAGCTTCCCTTCTCTAGCCGGGCTTGCCCCCCAAGCCTAATGAAAGCAAGGCACGATCCGATCGGATCGTGCCTTGCTTTCTCTTCGGGGCGGAGGCCCAGAGGCTTGACAGGCTGGGGAAGGTCCCTTGCTTTCCATTTGGGGCGGAGGCCCAGAGGCTTGGCTGGCTGGGGACCTTCCCCAGCCTGTCAAGCCTAGGCCTCCGCCCCGAAGCGAAAGCAAGGCACGATCCGATCGGATCGTGCCTTTCTTTCGTTAGGCTTGGGGGGCAAGCCCGGCTAGAGAAGGGAAGCTTCCCTTCTCTAGCCGGGCTTGCCCCCCAAGCACGGCTAGAGAAGGGAGGATTCCCTTCTCTAGCCGGGCTTGGGGGGCAAGCCTAACGAAAGGAAGACACGATCCATGGGATCGTGGCTTCCTTTCATTAGGCTTGGGGGCCAAGCCCGGCTAGAGAAGGGAAGCTTCCCTTCTCTAGCCGGGCTTGCCCCCCAAGCACGGCTAGAGAAGGGAGGATTCCCTTCTCTAGCCGGGCTTGGGGGGCAAGCCTAACGAAAGGAAGCCACGATCCATGGGATCGTGGCTTCCTTTCATTAGGCTTGGGGGCCAAGCCCGGCTAGAGAAGGGAAGCTTCCCTTCTCTAGCCGGGCTTGCCCCCCAAGCACAGCTAGAGAAGGGAGGATTCCCTTCTCTAGCCGGGCTTGGGGGGCAAGTCTAACGAAAGGAAGCCACGATCCATGGGATCGTGCCTTCCTTTCGATAGGCGCGGAGGCCCAGGCCTGGCTGGCTGGGGAAGCGAACGTTCCGCAGCCAGCCTGGGCCGCCCCTTGTCCTCCGAAGCCTAGCTTCGGAGGAGAAGGGACCCAAGGCCGCCCCTTCTCCTCCGAAGCCTGGCCTCGGAGGAGAAGGGACTCAAGCCTGGCTGGCTGGGGAAGCGAACGTTCCCCAGCCAGCCTGGGCCTCCGCGGCTGATGAATGGAAGGCCCGATCCACCGGATCGGACCTTCCTTTCCTCAGCCAGGAGGCCCCCGCCAGGCCAGGCTTCGGAGGGGAAGGGATTTCCCTTCCCCTCCGGCCGGCCGGAACGGATTACCTATTTCCTATTGGAAATAGGCCCCGGGTTACGAAATTTTCGGCTTACGAAAAAGGGGCCGGAACGAATTAATTTCGTAACCCGGGGGACCACTGTATGCGTCATGATAGATATATATTCCTTCAGTACCATAGACAATAGTTTTCTGTACATCTCTAGCTGGGATCCATGAGTGGAAAGTCACTGTTGCACTCATGTCCTTGTGCATTTCCTATTGAACAACTAGTTGGCTACTGTGTGAACAGACTGCTGAACTAGATACTCCTTTAGTGTGATCCAGCATGGTTCTTCTTATGCCCCTAAAGGCTTCTGTGATTTTATTCACTTCATATTTACCCAACTCTTTTCCATGAATGAGTTCCATCTGGCATATTCATTTACCTGATTCTTTTCAGCAGTTTCTCAAGTTTCTCTGCTGTGAATTATTAGGAAAAGTGTTAACTCATTTTCATTTCTGTTGGCAGTGTTGATGACAGGGCTCCCTATCTGGCTTTGGGAGCAGTGAAGAACATTTCTCTGAACATCTCCATCTCCAACATTGGGGACGATGCTTACGATACCAACATTGCTTTCAACTTCTCCAGGGAGCTCTTCTTCATCAAAATGTGGCAAAAGGTAGGAAAAACCAACTTGTCTGAGATTACACAAAAACATATTTTGTTATTCTGAAAGTTTGAAGTCACTGAGATTAGTGGAATTTTAATCACTCTCATGCATTACTAGGTATAACCAAAGGAGCTTGATCCCCCTGGTTACTTTGACTGAAGCTATTTTATGAGTGGAAGATTTGCATTGTATCTTGTATGAAGGATCTCTTCCTATGTACTTTGGTATAGGTATAGAATATAGAGAATATATATAGAACACTTTGTCATACAGAGCTTGTAAAGTATTCATTAAAAACTTTTTTAAAAAAAATCTCCAGTGTATTAATATTTTTCAACCATTTTCAGGTTGTCATTTTGAAAGTTAATTGTCAGGTTTTTTTTTAAAAGTAAGAACTATGTTTCCCATGTTGTTGTTGTTGTTGTTGTTGTTGTTGTTGTGTGTTTTCAGGTTGTTTCTGACCTATGGTGACCCTAAGGACAAGTCATGATTTGGAATTTGTTTGGGTTTTTTTTTTGGGCAAGACTTGTTCAGAGGGGGTTTGCCATTGCCTTCCCCTGAGGATGAAAGTGTTACTTTAGTAATAAATGAACCTTTAAAATGATATTTGTTTAAATGATTTTAACCAGTATTTGCTCATCATGTGAAACATGTTTTGCACGAATGTTCCTTTCACCTGAGACCATGGAAAAGAGTAGTCTCTGTAAATATGTAGGTATGTTTGTGAATCTGTGCAAAGGGAGCATTTGGGAAGGTTCAAAAGAGGTAAATCTTCGGTTAGTAATAAATTACAGAATTTGCTATTTAAAATATCATTAAGATCTCTATATAGTTGAAATAAAATCTTTTGGTAAATGACGTGAAATCAAGGAGAACACACTATTTCGGATCTTTCCTTGGCAAAAAAGTCTTATGGAAAAGTTTTATATCAGGGCAGGCTACTGGGGCCCTCCAGATATTTTTCACCTGCAGTTGCTATCAACCATAGGTATTATAACCAATGGTGAATTATAGGAGTTGCAGATCACAAATGCCTGATGGACCACAATTACTGGTATCTCTTTTAGAGTCTTGCTGCATATTGCATTCACTATGAGGAAAATAAGCGAACTGTTCTTGTGGGATCTTCTGGGACTTCCTTATGACAAGGAATGCTTGAGAGACTTGTCTTTATGTCATACTGACTGAGGAAAAGGAGTTGCCGGCTGGCAGGCTTTTATCTCTCTTCTTATCTGTCTCAGACAGCTAAACTTCCCTGCTTTTCAGTTTGTAGAGGAGATTAGTTGAGTGACATAACTAGAGATGAAAGTCTTCTCCTATCGGGATGACATCATGGCAAGCCATTAGCTTTCCTCAGTTGTTGAGAATTCAGATGGCTTCCTTTGTGCTTTTCACATAGTAGGCGCTTGTGTGCCTTATATCTGTAATGCCCCCCTTTATAACCTGTTGACATGACCACATATCTTGGGATGGTCAAGACTGTCTGCCTGGACAAAATAAAAATAGACCATTTCATATTATTATGAAAACAATGATAGAATGTTCTCTTTGGGGTGGAGTAAGCCATTGTAGTAAAGGACCTTTTAACAATCCAAGAAGAGAGGCCTGTTTTCCCCATGTTACCACCTGAAATGCATTCTCAGCAGAGGTGTTGAACCTGGAATAAAGACCACCCTGGCAGCCAGGTTTATAATCTCCCTCAAATAGTTTTCTAGATATATGGTAACCTACCATCCATTTTGGTTTGTTTTTTTCGTTTGCCTGCTAAGCTCTGCTTAGTAGATTAAATATAATATGCTTTCATCAGCTACAAGAAGTAAGGACAATAACTGGCTTTTTGTTCCAAGTGGCTTATGTAAACTCCTGGAAAGGTATGTAAGGTATACAGACACCGAACATTTCATATTATTATTTAAAGGAAAAATTATGCCCCGGCTCAGTAATTATTAGAGTGGCATTTACTTTCCATGCAAGTGTTATTGTTGCTGGCTCTCATTTCCTTTAGACTCTGAAATTTCATGAGCCGTGTTAATGACATTTCTTGGCAAGACCCTTGTTCCTCTTCACTGGGGTGAGAAAGGGCACATTGACTGATATTTAAAAGGCTTCATTTATTGAACTGTTTCGTTTTCCCCTCAGTTTGCAACTAGTCAGCAACAGTGCCATGGCTCCAGGCCAAAAAGGTGCTTTGCATAGTTTTTAAAAGACAGCAAAACATTTGCTTGCTTGTCTGAAGCATTTTCATCCTTCTTCCTGGTTAAAAAGGCAATGTTTTTTTTCTTCTTCCAAAAATCAAATCCAGCATTCCTGTGCAGGGATTCTTTTGGATAATAATGATACCAGCACCCAAGCCTCTGAACACAGAAATGAAACTGTCTCATAGGTATACACTAGACATGCTGCATATTTTCTGGTTTGTTGTATTAGAGTAGTTATCTTAGAAATGGTCATTGTTGTAGTGGTAGTGTTATTTTGCAGACCTAGTTCTTTCAGTGTTCTAATCTAAATCCTCCAAATTTAGAAACAATCCTTGCAGTAGCTGGTAAAGGATAGGAATAGATTTTCCCTGTGAAAATATATCCTTGTGAGCTGGCTTATGTCATTATGCAAAATGTTTTGGGGTGCTCTTGGCCTTGAATGGGAAGTAAATACCCTCTAGCTTTACAAAGGATACACTTTTGATGAAGCTGAATTTTGGTAGAACCAGTGTGTTGATGTGTACCAGCAGAGTTGCCTGAACTTTTGGAGTCTCATTGGATATATGGTTGTGGAAACTAGTCTAATAAGTTCATGCACTTCAAAATTTTACCACCACAACACATCCCAATTTCTGTGGGAGAATACATAATAGTTTTCCCATGGGTATCTTAGGTATAAAAGTATCTGCCTTTCCCTAGGATGTTTCTGGGTGGATGTTAGTGAACAGTAACTGGGGAGGCACATTTTGAATGTATTTATGTAAATCAGAAGTGCTATATAATATTGTAATGGTTGTTTTCAAAAGAAAGAACTTTTGAATGTACTGATGGAATTCCTTTGTGAATCAGACATGTAGTTGTGTAGGATTGGTTTCACTGAATCTAATAGATGCTTTATGGTTGAGGCAGAGAAGGCCTCAAGAAACTACAAATCAAGAAACTACAGATTTACAGGTTTACACGTAGCAATTTAATGGATTCTGTAAAGCCTAAAAAAAGAATTTGGGACATAGAATTGCAATAACATTTAAATCTGATTGCCAAACATCCCTTTTTGTGTGTGCATTTGTATGTGTAGATTATGTGTCTAACCTAACAATGCCCCAATTCAGAAAAGCTATAGGTATCATTGAGTATCATATCAGGGACTCTTCTGTTCCTGACATGGAACAGAACTGGAAACTGTAGGCATGTTCTACTATACTGTTATCTCTACTGTGATAACTGTAATTAAAAAAATCCTGGGTAGATTAGATGGTTCCTGGATAGATTAGATGGGTAGATGGTAATACACCATTGTGCTGGTAATACACTCGATGTGGCCTTTTGTATGGATCAGGACAATCCATGAGCAGAAGTCATCAGTACTACTGCCCTGTCATGGATGGACCATTTCCTGGTCAAGATAGGATTAAAGGTCACCACGCATATCCCCTCCGGGGGTGGAGGACCTATTAAGATGGTCCGCCCTCGAAGGCTGATGGAACCCAAAAAGTTCCAAGAAGCCCTAGAGGGTTATATGGTTGGGAATGATGGTGATCCTGTTGATGCCCTGGTCAATACCTGGAACACCGACCTCTCTAGGACTATAAACAGCATCGCTTTTAAGCATCCTCTCTATCTCGCTCCTAATAAACAACCTTGGTATACGCAAGATCTTCGGAGGATGAAGCGAGATACGAGACGACTAGAGCGCCGCTGGCTTCAACATCGACACTTATCTGACAAGGCACTCCTAGAGAACTTATTAAAGTCCTATGGAGCTGCAATCAGTGCAGCAAAGAATTCGTTCTATGCTGCATGTATTGCATTGGCCGAGTCTCATCCAGCAGAGCTATTCAGGGTGGTTAAAGAACTGATTCGGCCCCCACCCTGAATCCACTGTTAGAACCTACTGTTGTCTGCTGTGACGCTTTTAATGACTTTTTCACCGACAAGATCTCTCAGATAAGGGCCAATCTAGACTCTGGCATTAATACAGAAAAGATAACAGAGGCGTCCAGCGACTCCGTGGACTTGGTTAAACTGGATCACTTTGAGTTTGTTAGTACCGAGGATGTGGACAAGCTCCTTGGAAGTGTTAGGAAGACAACTTGCCCTCTCAATTCCTGCCCATCATGGCTGGCCGTGCAAGGGGGGGGGACAGGATAATGACATTACTCCAAATGCTTATCAATACGTCCCTTAGGCAGGGCAAATTTCCAACAGCATTGAAACTCGCTGCAGTAAAACCACTGCTAAAAAAGCCCTCCCTAGACCCTCTAATTAGACAAAACTATAGGCCAGTCTCATTGCTACCTTTTTTGGGCAAGGTGATCGAGAGGTCAGTTGCCTTCCAGCTCCAGGCTGCCTTGGATGAAGCTGATTATCTAGACCCATTTCAAACCGGCTTCAGGAGGGGATATGGAGTTGAGACAACCATGGTCACCTCGGTCGATGACCTCCGTCTGGGCTTCGACAGGGGAAGTGTGACCCTGTTGGGGCTCTTGGATATCTCAGCGGCCCTCGATACCGTAGACCACGGTATCCTTCTGGAACACCTGAGGAGGATGGGAATTGGAGGCACTGTGTTGCAGTGGTTCCGCTCCTACCTTTCAGGCAGATTCCAGATGGTGAAGCTGGGAGACAGCTGCTCTCGTACGAGAGAGCTGACATCTGGTGTCCCTCAGGGCGCCATTCTGTCTCCCTTGCTATTCAACATTTACATGAAGCCGTTGGGAGAGATCATCCGGAGACATGGGGTGCAGTGTTATCAATATGCTGATGACACACAAATACATTTCTCTATGTCTCCGATTGCTGCAGTGACCAAGGATGGCATCTCCCCTCTAAATGCCTACTTGAGGTTGGTAATGGGCTGGATGAGGGAAAACAAACTAAGATTGAATACAGAGAAAACGGAGGTACTTGTGATTGGCCCACCCTGTCCTGGGATGGAGATTTGTCAACCTGTCCTGAACGGGGTCACACTTCCCATAAAGGACGTTGCAGTCTGGGCGTACTCCTGGACTCGTCTCTCCAGCTGACTGCTCAGGTGGAGGCGACAGCCAGGAGTGTGTGGTACCAGCTTCGGCTGATATGCCAACTGCGTCCCTGCCTAGGCAGGGAGGACCTTGAAACATTGATACATTCGCTGATAATCTCTCGGTTGGATTTCTGTAATGCGCTTTACGTGGGGCTACCTTTGTACCAAGTTCGTAAACTTCAATTAACCCAGAATGCAGCAGCCAGATTGCTCACCGGGGCATCTAGAATGGAACATATTACCCCGATATTAAAATCATTGCACTGGCTTCCAATTAGCTTCCGGGCGCAATACAAAGCATTGATTGTTACCTTTAAAGCCCTATACGGCTTGGGCCCGAGTTACTTGAAGGAACGCCTTTCCCTGTACAATCGGCCCCACGCCCTTAGAACTTCAGGAAAGAACTTACTAGAAGTAAGGAATGCAAGACTGATGTCTACAACAAATAGATCTTTCTCGATCATAGCTCCGAAATTATGGAACGAATTGCCGGAGGAGATCCATCTTATCGCTACCCTAGATGCTTTTTAAAAAGCACTTAAGATGGATCTCTTCCAGCGAGCCTATCCCCTGATCTTCTCTGCCCACTGAGCTGTTACGCTTGGACTGACCAGATAATGGATAGCCTGATTAAAGACAACAGCTTAGATAAGGAATTAAATGCTATTTTAATTGTGTTGTATTGTATGGCTAGTATTTTAATATGTATTGCATTTTATATTGTTGAAATCCCGCCTCAATCCATAGGGAGAGGCGGGAAATACAAATAAAAATTATTATTATTATTAAAGAGAAAGTGGCTAGATTTTGTATAGCCATTGGTGCTTACCGTAGTTCTTTGGAGACTTGGCAACTCAGTGATGTCTACGTATTATAGTACAGGTATGCCTGTATTGAGACTTTGAAATACTTGGTGTATTTTAATGTGCTGGTCTTCAGCCTTTAAAAAAAATGTGAGGAATAAAGCATTTTATGTGTACTTCTCTTGATTCCCCCCCCCTCCGATATTTGAAACTGCAGTGACCCATGCTTAATCTGCTGCATTTCTATTGAAAGTAACAGGACTATAATTTCTCATTATGGAGGGAAGTTACATTGAAGTCAGTGGTTTACCTCCAAGTTAGGAACCTAGACTCCTTTGAAGTAACGTCTTGCTTCTCTAAATTAAAGAGCCTAATGTCCTCTCTGTAAGTCATTAACTACAGCCAACCTTTAATGGCCTGGTTCCTTCCCCCCTCCCATCTCTTTTGAAAGAGCAGGAGGCAATGACCTCTGGGCTTATTTTTTTGTAACAGGACCTGGACATATATTAGCTCTTGCAAGGAAAGTACTACTTCTTTCACACTAGATTTTTTGTTTTAAGGCATAGCAGTTCAGGATGTTACTAAGATATAAATTGTACCCTGAAGTAAAATCCAGAGTGAATGAGTTTGCAAATGATCTGGGTGGGAAATCTGTCTTGTTTTCTTAAGACTATATTTGTAGTTTTGTTATTTGAATTTCTATGTATATGTATTTATATTTTAAGCATATATTCCCCAGAATATCAACCATATTGAAGTTACCTTGCTGAACTTGTATTTGCCTGGCATCTGGCATTTTTTCCTGAGTAAAACCAAAGCATTTAGCTTCCCCTCCAAAACTGGAATTGCTAAAGCAACAAATGTTGGAAGAATTTATTTCTTGTGCTTACATAAGGAGTAGGAAACCTGAGGCCCTCCAGATGTTCTTGGACTGGAACTCTCATCATCCATTACCAGTGGCTATGCAAGTTAGGGCTGATGGAAACTGTGGTCCAGAAACATCTGAACACTCATAAATTACAGGGGACAAGGTAGGAATGAAATCCTCAACATTTTGATTCCATCCTGTCTCATATAAGTTATCTGTAGCCTCTTAAAAACTGGACGGGTCAGTGCAAAATGATAGAATCCTCCTGATCACCCAGTTCAAGAACTGGCTTGTCCAGAACTTACTTGTTAGGGTTACATGGATTCTAACATATTGAATGACGATTAATAATAGTCAATGATGAGTTTAGATGGGAGGGGCATATAGGAATTAGTGGGTAGAAATGTGCAAACCTAAGGGGCACTCTTTGTTCTCTGTCTATGACTGATGAGTGGGTACGAGTGCCGTGGAGTCACAATATTTAGCATCTTCTTCTGGATCTGTCCCATGTCCTTCCAGCAGTCCATTTCCTCCTGTTTTTTTCTTAGCACAGCCTTTTTCAGCTAGGCCATGCTCACTGGGGACTGAAGAAGTTGTAGCCCAACAAATCTAGAAAATGTTAGCTTGAGGATGGGTGATTTGGAGTTTGAACTATTGATGGCATTGCCACAAACTTCCTGGCTGGTGGTGCCATTGTGTGGGAAAATGTTCCTGTTTGTTTTCCTGGTTGTGGATTCTTTTTTCTTTTAATTTCTCAGACTCTCAGACCCCAGCAAACTCCTAAGGGAAAAGAGGAATGTTATCTGGGAAACTTGGAGTGTTTCTGGAAATTCTGCTACATCTCTTCAGTCTGTTTGTTTTTGTCTGCTGCAAAGTTTTCCTCTTTGAAACATGCTCAAAGAGGATCAAGTTTACTTCCTATTGAGCTCAGTTGTTGTTGTTGTTGTTGTTGTTTGCCTTCAAGTCATATCTGACTTAAGGCGACTAACTCTAAGGTGAACCTATCTTGGGGTTTTCTTGGCAAAATTTGTTTGCTTTTGTTTTCCTCTGAGGCTGAGAGAGTGTTTGTCACCCAGTGGGTTTTCATGGCTGAGTGGGGATTTGAACCCTGGTTTCCAGACTCCAATCACTGCACTATGCTCGCTCTCAGTGAACTCATACTTGTGTTGAAATCTTTGGTGGGTCATCCATCAGTGGGGCCCCCAAACAACATATAACAAAAATGTGGGCAAAATGAAAATGTTGTTAGGGCCACTTTTCTCAGGAACACTTGTCTCGAGTGGCCTCACTTTCTATTGAAGTGAGTGAACCAGTTCACATGCAACAGTAAGCCATAATGTTTTTTGCAAGTAGGAGTGTTAATCCCGGTTTGGCATTATGGGTGAACTGGTCCATTATTTAGCCATTTTCTCAGTTTCTCTTCTGTGCTTAAAAATATGCCCAAAAGGCCACTTTGCAACTGGTTGTTGCACAGAAGAGATGAAAGCTGTTTAGTATATAGGACAAAAAAGTCTCCAATTCCTTTCAGGTCAATCAGGTGAAATACGATCTCTCTCAAGGAGAGGATCCACTGTGAAGGATCATGATGGGAAGTATTGCTAGAGTGCTTGGAAAATAGACCCATTATCTTTACCTTTTCTCCCATGTCACCTACACCTCAATTAGAACTGGGATTGAGTGAATGGCCTGGCATCGAGGAAGATATTTCTAATTTTTGTGCCATTTGCTGACATATGTTTGCATATTCATATATTTGTGTAGTCCTCTGACTGTCCTTATACACTGAAAGGGCTGCATTTATATGTTGCTTCCCTCTGGTAAAGAAATTAGGAAGTTATGCTGATGATATTTTTTCGCGGAAGGAGGGGTGTTGTCTGGAGGTAGAATGAAATAAAAAACCACTTACTTATTTAGGGTGGGTAGAAAGTACAGGTGAATCACACAAAGCATACAGTTATGAGGAAGTTGCTCAGAAAGAAGGCATAGGCTTTGGAGATATGCTACATCCAATCAGTACTGTTTTGTGGAAGGGGTGGGAGTTTGGACTTGCTTTATACCGATGTTTCTACTGTAGTAAATCCTAAGCAGTAGTATGTATTGACCTATCATAAGACTATGGAGTTTATCATACGACGGAATTTGGGGGTATAATGCAATGGCAATCTGAACGCAATCATGGGATTTCACATTATTGCAAATGAGTGTATCTCACTCAATTTCGGGCAATGGGAAGTCATTCCGAACACAATCATGGGGTTTCACGTAATTGCGTATTAGAGTATCTCACGCAATTTCGGGCAATGGGGGGGTCATTTTTGGGAAATGGGAAGTCATTCTGAACGCATTCTGAACGCAATCAGATTTCACGTAAATTCGCTAAACTAGAGAATTCACATAATTGCGAATTGGCTCCTTTCACAATTGAGAGAAATTCCTCCCATGTGATAAACTCCTATGAGAAAATAACTGTTTTTGCACGTTTTGAGGGGATAGGGTTTGGGAAAGTAGGAACTGTATGTGTCTCAAATCATGGTTATAATAGGTATGGCAACATAGATAAATCTGGCATGCCATATTTCTCCCTTTAATTAGAGTATCTTCATTTAGCCAAGTGCCCTCTACCTCCTGTGGTGGGTGATGGCAGAGATCTGGGGTCTGCATAACAGTGGTGACCAGCATGTAGAGAGATCTTGTAGCACCTTTCAGACTAATTAAAGAAAGAAGTTGGCAGCATGAGCTTTCGTAGACTTAAGTCATCTCCCCAGATGCATCTGGTGGTGGTGACCAGGGTCTTTCAAATTATGAAAATGGCATGGGGTAATGTAGTGTTGATTATTTGATGGTCTGGATACAATGACAGGTGACAACTAGTTAAGGGAGAAGTACTCTCCCATTAAGCATGATCACAGGTACACATGTAGCTCAGGGAAAATAAATTGAATTGAATCTGCACTGGTATAAGCAGCTGCATTGATACAGACTTTTAAAAACCTGTGTGTACCAAGAAGATAAAAAATACTCAATGTTCCTGGGTAGATTGCCTGCCTGAGCTGTTCTTGCTTGATTGAGCTGTATTGTGGGCTATGTGAGTAGAGAGGAAAACTGTGCTCTCTTTCTCTCTGTGGTAAAGGGCATGACTATCTTTTGACTTGTCATATATAAGGAGACAAGTGGCATGTTTTCCATCTAGACATTCTGCCAAATCCAACTAGACATCAACTGGGCCAAAATTCTTTAGCTTCAAGAAGAGAGAAATCTATCTACATTTATCATTATAATATATGTGGCTGATCTCATTACAAGGTTATGTCTAGAAGAAGATTTCTCTGTTCTTGAAGCTCACTTTTTTGGCAGAATGTTTTTGGCAGAATGTTTAAATAGATTCAATAAGGTTCCCCCCCCCCTTTGGAGACTGGCTTCTGTGTTATGCTGATGCTTTCAGACATAGCTCTTTCATGTATTCTTGCACCATTACGAATGTTATGTTGCAGGAGTAGGGGACCTGTGGCCTTTCAGATGTTTTGAGTGGCAACTCTTATTGGCTGCAGCCAGCATAGCCAATGTTAAGGGGATGCAGGAATGTAGTCCAAAACTTTTGAAGTGGTCAAAGATTTCCTTTCCCATATTAAACATGGCACTGGATTTCTATCACAAGCACTTCATACTTAAATTAGCAGAAAAAGGAGTGCAAATGTTCTTAAAAGATATTTCCTTGATTTTTGAAATATTGGTGAAAATTCTAGACAGAGAGGCATTGGAATCAGTGTCAGTTTTTTTTGTGAGGTAGAGAAGAAGCTAATATGCTTGATATGGGCCTGGAGTTCTAGAGTTGTTATTATTTATTTCAAAGATTTATATCCCGACTTTCTCCCACACTTGGATTCAAGGTGGGTTATAATAATTTAAAAAGACTGCAATGGCCATTGGCTAAAAGCAATAAAGACTGAATTTAAAAAAGACAAAATGGGGCTTTCTAGATTGGCAGGAAAGTGTGACATGAAGTTGCCTTTTCCTTAATGCTTAGCAGCTGCACCACAGCCTTTAGATGGAGCTGCGCTGTTCTGCAGTTTTTAAAAAAGAAGCTGGGAAAACCAGCACCTTTTTAAAGGCGCTTCTTCTCCCCTAAAATGCAAAAAAAGCATTTTCATGGCACACTTTCCCTTTTTCTCATCTAAAGGCTAAAGTTTCATGCAGCCATGAACACACTTCTTTTTGCCAATCTAGAAAGCCCCAATAATTTTAGAATGACATAATAAAAGTGTTAATTTACAAAAGTTAAAAAATTAAACATTATTAATATTAAAACATAAGTTAAAACACAGCACAAGTAAAATTTAGCCACCAAATGCAGTGTGTGTTTGCCGCGGCCCCAATCTGCGTTTAATAGGGGCGGCATGTTGCCCCTTCGGGGCTGTCTGTACAGCCTCCCACTCAGCCTTGAAAATGTCAGAGGAGAAATATAGCACTCTCATCCAGAACTTATAACCTGTTCTGTGACCTAAGCACTCAGCCAGTTCATCTTCTTTACCTTTTCTGGCAGAAACCCTTTCAGATATTGTGCTACAAGTTGGCCGAGTTCCAAACAGGCCTCTTTGAGAAATACTGATAGCAGTTTGTCTTTTCACTTCCTGCATGTGACAAACAGAAGTGGAACCTTGTGAACCTCAGCTTAAGGATTCAGTCATTTCTTGGAAACGCAATTTGAGGAAAAGGTAGTTTTGCAATCTGTTCATTCAATATACAGCATGAGCAAATGGGACCTCTGCTGTTATTTCTTTCAGTTCTTTCAGAATTTCTGCTGTTACCTCTGAATACTGATTCAAGTGAGAACATCTGTCCTTGCTAACCACCAGAGCAAATCTCCAGGGCACCAGATTTGAGCAGGCCTCCTTGAGTCCAATGTGGAACCTCTGTGGGCTGGAAGTTCCCCATCCCCATTTGTAAAACTACTGTTTCAGGCTGCCATATAGGATATTGTACAGCTATCCAGAAATGGGTTCTCTTTGGATCATATGAAACAGATGTCATGTTGTAAATTTCAGAATGGTGTTGCAATCTAATGTTCTCTATATACCTGGGAATAAACACCATTAAACTCAGTGGGACTCCCTTCTGAGTAGAAAAATATAGATAGGTTACTTCTCATTCCCAGAATGATCTGTGTTATAAACTAAGAATATTTTTACAGCAAGGAATACATCTTTGTAACAATTATATTAATAGACTGCCCAATAGATGTGATACTAATTCCATTTGAAAACTATTTGGAAAGTTAATGAGGTATAGTGTGTGTGTATGCATGTGTCTTTATGTCACCTGCTGACTTGTGTCAACCCATTAAATTCATAGAGTTTTCTTAGGCAGGGTATATCAGAGGTGATTTTGCCAGTTGCTTCCTCTGAAACATAGCCTACAAGGGCTGACCCTGCTTAGCTTCCAAGGTCATACAGGATCTGGTGTCTTTAGGGAATTAAGTGAATTAGGCCATTTAGGTAGACATTACAGTTCTGCTTTGAATGGTGGAATTGTCTTGCATGATTTAATTTTGACAGAAATGGTTAAACCAGAATCCAGCTTTACAGTAAGAAAATGCCATGATATCTACTTGTGCTAAAGTTTTGCTTGGCATATTTCCTCATAAACTGTTGCAGAGTGGGAAAGTGGGAAAGAAGCCATCTTTGTACTGTATTGTGTTGGTTTATTTATACTCCACCTTAAACCTGAGACTTTCACCAAAGCTGAGATGTTTGAATTTGGATCTTCAGAGAACATTATCATTGGTTCACATGCACTTGTTATAATAATATCTATATTCATAACTGTATTTAGTGATGTTGGATGATGATGATGAAGACGAACTTTGTATCCCACCTTTTCTTAAAGTTTGGGACTCCAGCATATTGTAATAGCTAAAATGATTGCAATATTAAAAGATACATAAAGTCAACTTTACAACAGAATTAAACTATTAACCATATTAAAATAATTGAAAACATACCTTTAGGGTTTTACATCCAGTAGAATTAGGTAGTAGACTGAGCTCTACTTCTTCATACTAAGGTGGGCCATAAAACTTCCAGATAATATATCATGTCTAAATAAATATGGTTAGGAGACAAAAAAGCTACCACAACAAAGAGAGGATTTCTAGCCAAGCTCTTTTTTTTTGGTCTTCTGTTCACAGGGGTTTTTATTGTAGCGGAATGTTCCAAAACATGTTTATCCATTGTGGGACAGGCTATTCTACTACCCCATCCAGCTGCATGTCCACACCAGATCTTACCACAGTGATGGGGAATGTATGACTCTCTGGATGTTGTTAGAATGCAGGTCCCATCATCTCTTACCACTGGCTATGCTGGTTAGAACTGATATCTATCAGTGTTTGGAGGGCTATATGTTTCCAGCTTGGGTTTAAGAGTTTTGGTACTGGGATAGATGACTTAAACAGATATAGCAGTAGGACAGCAACATACATAACACATCATGTCTGGTCACTTCATAAACCTGGTTGTGGTAGTTCCAAAGTGTGTTCCTTTTCCATTTAGATATGCTGCAGTATAATTTAGAGTTTGTGTGTTGTAAACCCAACAGGCCTGATTTTCTGTTTTATCTGCTCTCATTCCATTTGGTCAGGCATTTATTTCTTATGAGAACTTTTAACATTTTTTTTCTTTAACAGATTCAAATGTATTAAGAGGATTTGTGGTGCCCAGTGGAAAAGGACATATTCAATGTAGTTGGGTTTATTTTCCATGAAATTAATTTAGAGGAGTCTTTTCTAAGTTTCCCAGTATGAGTTATCAAAATGCTATCAGAAACTGGGAGCTGGCTTTTTGCATGAATAAACTTTGAATTTTTAGTGTGTTGTAGAATGATTTTGCAAATAACTGAGGGCTTGCTTGTATAGACATTATGAAGCAATTAATAAGATATAGCTGATAATTACAAGACCTATAACCTTATTTGTCTCTGCCTATAATTAGTAGCTTTCCCCCCAAAATAAAGCCATTAATGGACTATCTACAGCATGTAGGATTCTAGAGGCTGATTTGTGGCATTTTCTTCTTTTTCTCTTGGTGATTCTGTATAGAAATACACAGGAGGTACCTACTGTATGTAGAATAAATTCAGCTGCTTGTGATTTGTTTGACCATGAGACATCAGAGACTGTATCCTCTCACTGGTTGCAGATATCCTGGTTTTAAAAGATTAGGCTGAGATTAAAGGGGCAAGGAAGTGAAAGTCATTATCTTTAAAATATCAATTTGATAGCATACTTTTCCATGGGCTTGTCAGCCTTTTAACAGTTTGTTTCTCTCTTTAGATCACTTGTGAAAGGATTTTCTGAAAACGTGCTGTACTTCTTTTTATCTGTTTTCAAGAAAGACTTTGTGACTTTGAAATTACAGGTTTATTGCTGGCATGCAGATCTGGATTAGTCAGAATCAAAGAAAATATTCAGCTGTGCTTTTCGTCTTGTTCACCACCATTCCCATTTAAAAATTTCTAAATGCAAGTATAACTCTCACATTTATAAAAGCACCAGTGTTCTAGTCTTGTGATGGGTCACTCTTGACTTTTGAAAAATGGCCTCCTCTTAGCCACAGAAAGGGTTATCTTGCAAATGATACCAAGTGGATTTAACTCCAAATACCATCACCCCCCATTTGAATCTATTTCAGCATACTAACAACAGAACAGTGGCTTCCACTGCACCTCTGGGTGCCATACAGGACCCAGAAAGTTTATATGGTGCACACAGCCCTGTCATCCAGTAGAAGGGAATGTCTGTGGGAACTGCCACTGCTGACACCTACACCTTCCAGCATTTACTCCGGAAATGACTGCTTCTCTAGTATGGAGTAAAGGCAGAAAACAGAGTAATTGTTTATCAGTTGATTCAGCAATTCAGGGATTGCCAGGCTGCCCTCTTTGCATCTCTGGAGTATGTGTAGATAATAGCAGGTAGATGTTAATCTACTAATCATTCTCTGTGTGAGCTGCAGTAGATCAGCAAATATTTTTGGCATATAGTTGTTTAAAAATAGTAACAATAATGAATACTTTAAATGATACCATTGAAATGAGGATAGCTTGAAGAAAGTGCAAGTCAGTTGTTTTATGGCAATGTTTAGATCAAAACAAATGTCTGATCTCAGAATTCTCCCATTCTCAATGTACATCTTTGGCACCAGGCTCTGATTAGGGAATTTTGGGTGATTCAAGTTATAAAAATAAAACAAAACACTCAACGTTGAATCTGCAGATCTTATGTCCTAAAGACCTAAAGACGTATCTCTTCCAGCAGGCCTTCCTAGAAAATCTTTGACACCTCTCAGCTCCAAATTTTGGTCGTAGAGATTCTGCCCACCCACACAGCTCAAGGACTCTCAGTTGATACTGTTGATATTGTTTATTGTATGCTATGTTTTAACTTCTTGTTTGATTTAATCCTTTTTTGGGGGGAGGCGGGGATGAGATTGGATATTTTAACTGCTGTTGTTTTAACTCTCTTCTGTAACCCACCCCGATTGCTCGTTCAGAGGGGCAGGCTAGAAATAAAACTACTACTACTACTACTACTACTACATCATCATCATCATCATCATCATCATCATCATCATCATTATTTCTGCATGTAGTTGCCCTGCAAAACAATCAGATCAATCACATCTTTTGTAGAAGGAGGTGTTCAAAAGCCATGGGACTGGTTGCTTTTGATTAGTGTTCGTTGGAAGGCCTAATCTATACCTTTCCCCTGTTTTGGCTGATGCTGAGGTTTCTCCAAAAGATTACTTGTTATTTTTGTGCAAGTTGCTTATACCTGTATCTTACAAATGAAGGTATCTAGAAGATATCTAGAAGGCATCTTTCCTGCCAGTGATGCGTTGGGAAAGGCCTGACAAAGAATTCCCCCGTGTGTGGCAGCATTCCTAATTTTACAGAGAAACTCTTTTGATTAATTAAAACAGAAAATAAAGAGGAAGACAGGAGTTATCTAGGAAAACTCAGAAAAACTCAGAAAAACTAAAGCCCCTTTCACATTACACAAATATAGAACTTTTATTGCCACTTTAACTTCCATGGCTGAATCATATGGAATCCTGGAGTTTGTGGTTTTATGAAGTATGCAGAATTCTCTGTTAGAGACGTTTGGCGTCTCACCAAACTACAAATCCCAGGTTTCCATGGGGTTCAGTTATGGTGGTTAAATTGCTATACAAATGCTATGATTGCTCTTTCATCACTCATTTGATACCAAACTCAGAGTATAAATACAGTGTTGAGATTTAATGAGTTAGCTCCAGAAACTATAGTCTCTTGTTCTAATCCCTTGAATTTGATGATAAATTAAAAAGGAAATATTTCAGTTGCCAGTTTATTACATGTGCAAACCATCCCACTTTGCACCAAAATGTATTATTTGGGGGGGGGGGGGAGGGGGAATTAATGACCTCTAAATTATCTGCACCTATATGTGCTGAATTACTAAAATGACAGACACATTTGACTGCCCTGAATATATGTGTGTATGTGTGTGTTTTTCATAGTATAGCTGCTGTGGTGCTGGTAATTAGTCCTCTCTGGCATGTAGAGGAGAAGGTCATACAAGATGAAACCCTTACAATTTAAGCTGTGAAAGATTTCAGCAAAACTATGCCTACATTTGTGAAGAGTGGAATGTCCATAAAAGCTAACCATTAAAACTAGTTTGATGGTGTCTGTTGTCTGTTTCATACAAAGTAACATCTGTAAAGAGGCTTTTTTCTGGTCTTTCAAAGTACGTGAGATGTATTAGTTTTGGCTCATAAGAAATGAAATTTCTTTTGCTTGGCAACAAGACACAGTTGCCTTTTAAAACTTTGCCCATATCACATTAATGAATGAACTGGGATATATGAGTGTGGGAGTGTTTATGGACTAAGAGCTATGATTTTTTAATCAAATCTGCAGTATGGATTAGCTTTCGTATAAATAAACCCACCATCCTATTTACCCCCCCCTTAATGAAACTGAATGACTTGTCTCTTTGATATACTTCATAGATAGCAGCACAGTGACTACATCAGTCTGTAGTTTACACCATACAGTTCAGAGGTCCAGCAGTGCAGAGCCACTGTCAGATTGATTCATGGCATCACATTGCATCCTCACAGACCAAAATAGCCTGGCCTATCTTGGATACTGTGGAGCTTGACATGTGTATTTATGTGTTATTTACTTTTCTGCCTCAGGCAGCAAAAGCAGTCTTGTTTATGTCAGTTCACCATGGGTAAATCTCCTGCTGTCTCCCTAGGACTTAAGACATGGAGAGGGTAAGAGCAGATTGTGATAAAATTTTCCATGGTTCCATTCAATAATTAATTTGGTTTGGCTAAATAACAAGTTGTTCATGCCTAGTTTACAAGGTGACAGGGCCCAACATTTTACTTAGTTGACTAGAGCCGAGTCGCACAACACAAACAGTGTCAATTTTTAAATAGCTACAGCCATTTAAAAAATGCTGTAGAGAATTAGCCAGAAGGAGGAACTTCTCAGTTGTTTCACTGAAGTCAGTTTTCTGCCCCTCTCCATCTTTGTTTATAGCCATGGGGGAAAGACACAAGTGAGTACAGTTGGCCCTCAACTTTTACGGCTTTGACACTTGCAACTTTGATCATTTGTGAGTTTGTCCCTGCATGCGCATGCACTCCTCCTCTTCCCTCCCTCCTGGGCTTGGGGAAAAATAGCAATATAGTAATAGCAAGTACATTTCTATACCACTTATCAGTGAACTAGCACTCCCTAAGCAGTTCACAATGTACAAGCCAATTGTCCCCAACAAACTGGGTACTTGTTTTACCGACCTACGGAAGGAGTAGACCTTGGAGTCCTCCTCTAAGATGGAACTTACAATGTCGTGGCTGCAGTACCAGCATTTAACCATTGCCCATGAGGAAGAGTGTGAGCATGTCCCTCCTGCCTTCCCCCATGTTTTAGCCAGCTAAGGGAGGCCAGCTAAAGCATAGAGGGGAGGAAGAGGAGCATGCACACCCACCCCTCCTACCTTCCCCCACTTATTCGTGATTTTTCCACTGTTGCAGGGATCTTGAGCCCCAACCCCCACAAAAGTGGAGGGCTGACTGTACATACAAGGCCTGAGTCATTTGGTTGCCTGAGGCATCCTTGCCCAAGTCAAGGTGCTCTGTTGTGCTTGCTCAGTTGCTGTATTTGCTTACATATGCAC
This sequence comes from Urosaurus nigricauda, assembly GCA_034509955.1. Classification (NCBI taxonomy): domain Eukaryota; kingdom Metazoa; phylum Chordata; class Lepidosauria; order Squamata; family Phrynosomatidae; genus Urosaurus; species Urosaurus nigricauda. The sequence continues at coordinate 67,417,656 of JAOEGL010000006.1, read as the reverse complement.
ACACACATACCTCACTGAATTATTCGTGGTAGTTATAATTAATGTTCTACCAATTTCCCCCATTTTTTTAAAAAAAACATTAAAGCTGAGATGTGTCATGAAAATGTGAGCAGTTATACTGAAAAGCAGTCTACTTTCAGTTTTCAGCCTTCTCTTTGAATGCAACAGTCATGTGTCCTACTTGATGCAGGATAGTCTTTTGTTTGAAGACTTGTTGGAGGTCAGATCTCTGTTCAAAAGCCTCTTCTGTTTAAACTTTTCTGTATTAGAGCTCTAGGAAGTCTCTCATTCACAGGTTACCATAAGTCAAAGTTAACATGATAGTTAATATCACAAGAAGAACCAGGTCAAGTCTGGTTTAAAGATGAAGTAGTATAAGATTGGAAAACCGGCTAACTCTGTGCAGTTAGCACCTGGACAGCACATAGAACAGGCAGGTACACGGGTCACTTGGGTATAATCTTCCTCACTGTGGTGAGATGTATTGAAGTACTATTTAAATGACTGTATCATGCCTAAATTATTAACTCTAAATATAAGCAGGCAAATGTAAATATTGTGCATATCTATCTCCTCTTTTGGTGATTTCATGGGTGGCCACCTTATTTTGAAGAATCTTGGCTAAAGTACCAAAAACACAATCCTGTTTAACTGTCTGTATCACTAGCAACATCAGTAACAACCTGTCATCTCATTCTTGACATGATAACTTTTGAAAGTTTTGAAAGTTCATGCTTAGTCTTCTTTCACTGAAGCCAGCAAACGTTTCTAAAGACAGAGAAAATAAAAGTGAGTCCAAAATGGCATTTCCTGTAGGGTTTACTTAAGGGAGCCTCTGTTACACTCCTGTTGCTTCTATGGCAGCTTACTATAAGAAACTTGCTTGAGGAGGGAGCAGGCTTTCCCTTTTTTGGAAGAAAATGAATGAACTGGTATTTGCCTTGATGATAATCTTGCAACAGCACATCCCACAGATCATGCAAACAGAAATCCAGAAGTCATTCCAGCTCTGAGCTAAAATCAGATTTAGTGAGAGAATTGCTGTTTGACTTGGAGGCTTGATTCAGACAAAGGTGGAGGTGTCATTTCATAATTTGTCCCAAGAAATAATTCACAACCTTGTGTAGGAAGGGTTGTTCTTTAAAAGAATCTTGTGATTATTATTTTTCCTTCCTAAACTTACATTTCCAGAGCTTCCTGGGGCAGGATATTCCTCATACCTAGCCCATCTTAACACCAACTTAGCTTTTGTCACATCCTTTCCAGTGGCAGAACAAGGAGGAGTCACATACAGGGAAATGAACACAAATGAAAGGAAAATCCAATTGAACTCTTGTTGGCCTCCTCCTTCCCTTCTGCACCCATGCAAATATATTTTGGTGTGTCTTCAGTTTGGAACTTGAGGGATATTCTGTTTTTGCAGACAGTAGATTCCCACAAGCAGCAATGAGCTCTGTGGTGTTCATCATGTTAATTTGGACTGAATTTCTTCGACCCCAGAACCCTGTCTACTAGTTCAAAATTAGATTAATTTTGTTGCTTTTTATTTGTTCTCCTTCAGAATCCCCTAGTAGCTTAAATCCAGCTGCACATTCCACTTGCATCTCAGTTCTTTCAGTCATATCAGTTCCTCATTTTAATTAAAGGGTCCTGATATTTATGTGCCTATATGTTGTGGATTATATTGCATGATAGGTGTTGTAGTTTTAAGGATTAACATAGTAATTGGAAGTTCTTACGCAGGTGTTTCTCATATAAGATTGCATGGAAGATTAAAATATCATGAGAATATAAACAGCTCACTGTTAATTAAAATATCATAGGCATTAGACAAATACTTTAGACTTACACAGGATTTGATCTGCATTTGGGGGATTGGTCAAAGGTTTGCCCATTTTGGCCAGATGTAAATATTACCTTTTCCCCACTTGCCTTTCAGTCTTTGTCTGCAAAGATTTCTTGGTCTCTTTTCTCCCCCAAATAATATAATATTATTGCAGAGCTGTAGGCTTTGCAGCATTAACAGATTCTGACTTTTGTTTTAAAAAATGTTCATTTGGAGCCCATAAAAGGCAAAACAAGAGAAAGTTGCTGGGGTATAATGAAAGGACAGCAATTATTCCAAATGAATCTTTGGCTCAATTTCTGCATAATATACTTCTTTGCTCAGCTCTCTACTACATATTCCTCCCATCTTGGCAAAAGCTGGATTTCTACGTCCAAAGTACCCAAATGGTAAATATACATTGAAAGGAAATAAGCAAGCACAAAATAACTTTTCATCTTATCTTGAACAGAATTCCTGATATCTGTTTTATGTAAGTCTATACAGTAATTCATCTTTAGAAAATGTATGTACTGTATATACTCATGTATAAGTCTAGAAATTTTAGTTAAAAATTGACTCAAAAAACCTGGTCCTACTTATCCATGGGTCAGTGTAAGTACTGTACTTCAGCTTTTATCAAAAAAGGAACCATGCCCTGGCAAAAGGTGGAACTTAATCTCTTGTCGGGAAACCTAAAAGAAGCATCAACCCTATCTACTAGTTCATCCATCCAGCCTTTAGGGTGAGCACAAACAGTTATGCCTGTCAAAATTTTTACAGATCTTTAGCATCGTTTCCCTTTACATCATACTTTACATCCGTTGCTACACGCTGCTAAGTTTTATCCTGGATTTATTCACGGGTCATGTCAAATTTCATAATTTTGGCTCCAAAACCTGATCTTGCTTTGTATATGAGGTCAACATATAGTCAAATATATATGGTAAATAATTTGCTAATACATTTATGTTAAAATATATTTGCATGTATATTATTCTTCCAAGATACCTTGACAATTGGAAATGTAATAGCATCTTCCTTTCTTTCAGGACTTCCTCAACTTTCTTGCTTGCATGGTTTTGGCTGTACATACACTCTGGTTCTGGTGTTCATGATTTGTTTTTGTTGGGGAGTGGGGATTGCTTTTTTGTTGTTGTTTTAAATGATCTAACCTTCTCTGTCATAGTTTGGACACATTTTGGACACTGGATTCTTTCCTCATGTCTTACTTTTTCTCCATGCAGTTAAAAAAAGTAGAGGCTAGTTGTGTGTGAGAGGAATACGCTGAAATCCCCTAGGGATACTTCTTTCCCCTTTCCTTCCTTCACTTGGAGATTTCCTGTATACGTCAAAGCCTGTGATTTCATGATCCAAAAATAGGCTCAGCTGTGAGGGGAGAAGGAGACAGGGTTTCTGTCACTGATTTCATTGGAATAAGTCTTCTCAAATAAGCCGGGAATCTAAGATGTGAAACTAGAATTTGCTGAATTGGGGTGTGGGTGTGCCTTCAGCACTTACTAATGAGATCATGGAAGAGAGCAGGAAATCTGTGTTTTGTGCCAAAGAAAATACTCTTTCCTCATTTCTTCTCCTCCTCTCCTTCCTATGACAAATGTTGAGAGGTTCACATTAATGTACTTCCAAACATTGATTTGGTCATGAGAAACATAGATGTTTCTATGAATATACAAAGCATCATGAAGAAATAGTACCTGAATTTGTTTGTTTTCCACTTAGCTCCCTGTTTCCCACCATGCACACACACACATATACACACATTTTTCTTTTTTGTAATCGTGCTGTCTTTGGAGCCAGAGCTGGAGCTAATTTTTAAAACAATAATTTGCTGCTTGTTCCTTTTTTAAAAAAAAGAATAGCTCCATGATATTCTTGTTATACAAAAATAAATCATTACAATACTCATGAGTGCCGGGTTGCTTCTAATTACTTTTTGAAAAGTCATCAAGTCAAAACGCCCTTTCAAAGTAACATTTGCAAAGTTATATTACTTGTTATGCCAAAAGCAATGTAACCATGTTACCTTATTTCCCCCCCCCCCCAATAATGCTGTTACTTTTTAAAATGTATCATTGCCTGTCAAAGTCTGCTCATATCTTTAGAAAATTTTATAGTTCAATATTGTGAAGTGTGGAGGGGACTGGTTCATTTTGCTTTTTGTATCATGTTTGTTGGGTTGTAAGATTGCAGGCACAATTTATGTTGTCATCAAATTTAGACCTTTGAATGTCACACCAGCTGGAGAAGGACTTAGCTTCTTATCACCTTGCCACCAATTGGTTTTCCTAAAGTACCCCCCTCCCCATTGCTCCCAACGGAAGAGAAAGTACCTATGCCACCCTTAGTCTGGAGCAGGTGAGAGTCTATTCAAAAGGGTGGCAGAATATAAATTGATGTCCAATTTATATCCTTCTTTTACCCTGGAGAGCCCTGTTCTGGGACTTGCCATTATTGGCACTGTTCCACTATAATTACCCATGTGTAGATTTACTACATAGAGCTGGCAAGGTGTAGTGGTTTGAGCATTGGATTATGACTCTGGAGACCAGGTTTTGAATCCCTGCTCAGCCATGGAAACCCACCGGGTGAACTTGGGCAAGTCACACTCTCTCAATCTCAGAGGAAGGAAAAGCAATCTTCCTCTGAACAAATACTGTGTTAGATTTGCCTTAAGAGTCACCATTAGTCAGGAACAACTTGAAGACACACAGTAACAAAGATTTACATCCATTAGGCTTTTGGGGAATATAACTGGGGCCTCTGGCATGAAGATGCCACCTACCTATAAGTGGCAACCCCACTAGAGCCTGACCTCTACCAGACAGCAGTCCTGGAAGTTAAGTTTGCTCTTCTGGTGCTTTATACAAGATATATTATCAGTTGGTATAACTAGAAAGTAATGCTTGGAGCAACAGAATGTCATTTTTAATAGTAATATTTGATCTATTACTATTGGTTTTAATGAATGGAAATTTAAATTAATATTCTAAAGAGCCTTGAGCTCATAGCTTACTTGTTTTACCATTTTATTTCTTTCCTTTAAAATTCTGCCAAGACTATAAAGATTCATTCTATTGTTTTAGTGCAAAATGCCCTGAATGAGCTATAGCTTATCTTTGTTGTTGTCTTTTGAGTTTCCTCTCCCTTGGTGATAGCAATCAGTTCACAGCATCTTCTCAAAATAATCTAAATCTGTTTTTTTTTAAAAATAAGTCACTATTCTGTGAAGGAAGTGTGGCTTATTTTAGCACACTTGTTTTAGTATACTTCTTTAATTGTGTGCATTACTGGATTTCTTTGAACCATCTAAAAAGAGCTTTTCTCTGCAGATAGAATTTGATGTAAAAGAGATATTTAAAGGGAGACATATGTAGGTGGATTTGGATTTGTTTCATTAAGACACCCAGCTGAGAAAAAACCAACAGCAGTATTTACAAGTTCATGTTTCCTAACCCCTCCTTGGTGTTGGGCCTCCTGTAAACTGAAGATTGTTAAACCGTCAGGTTAAAACTCATCTGTATTAGTGGAGTTTATCACACGGGAGGAATTTCTCTCAATTTCAAATGGAGCCAATTCGAATTCATGTAAATTTGCTAGTTTAGCGAATTTACGTGAATTCTAATTGCGTTCGGAATGCATTCAGAATGACTTCCCATTGCCTGAAAATTACCCTTCATTGCCCGAAATTGCGTGAGATACTCTAATACGCAATTACGTGAAACCCCATGATTGCGTTCGGAATGACATTCCATTGCCCAAAAATTGCGTGAGATACACTTATACACAATAACATGAAACCCCGTGATCGCATTCGGCTTGCCATTGCATTATACCCCCAAATTCCGTCGTATGATAAACTCCATAGACACCTGCTCATGAAATGAACAAAACACAGAATGTGGGGGAGAGCGATGCAGGTATCAATCTTGTAAATAACAGGAAACACTGAAGAGTCTTAAAGTTGCTCTTTCACTTGCTGGGAGACTTAGTGCTATGGTGGTGCTTCTTGTGGCCAGCCCGTGTAGTATGGATGGTATCCACATATCTGGAAAGGCTGAGCAGAGCTTCATAGATGTAAGGAGGTCTTCAGGGAGATGTATATCTACATGTGACCTCCCAAGAACATTAAAAGCTATCTAGTGCATGGATAGCTACTTTGTGAAGCAGTGATCTACCCCCCCCCCCCCTTTTAATACTGGTAACCACCAAAGGAGTTCCAGTATGGTGTAATGTTTTGAATGTGGGAGTAGCAGGGATAAAATTCCTAACTGGCATCAAAACTGACTCTTTCAGGGAAGACATGGAAAGACTTTCAGCAAGTTTTGATGAGAAAACCCAATGATAGGTTTTCTCCAAGGCTGTTTCAAATCTGAAACAACTTGAAGACATATAGGCACCACAATCAGATATTTCATCTACACTTCTTAAAAATCCTGGCCACTGACCATGCTAGCTGGGGCAGATGGAAGCTGTAGCCCTGAACATCTGAAATACACTGTTGATAAAGCCTAATTTATACAGATTGGCACTGGCATCTCAGGATCTGGGACAGAAGTCCTTCCTTGTCCTGTGTGGAGATGCCAGGGATCCTAGCCTGCAAAGAATATATTTTATCATTGAGTTCAACTCTCCCCCAGTTATCTACATTTTACAACAGATTTCCACAAATCAGTGTCCTCTAATGGGTTTCCTCACATCATCAGCCAACATAGCTATAGTTGAGGAAGTCTGCTTTGCTTGCTTTTCTGGGAGACACACTGGTGTAGCATTGACATTTGTCAAAGCAATTGCACCACATAGGGCTGCCTTTTCATTAGGAAAGCCCAGTTGTGGCTATACTCCATAATCTGAGAGATGCACTGGATCCTTTGACACAGCATACCGGTATATTTTAGATAACATGAGAATGAAGATACAGTAGTCACATCTGCAGAGAGCTGTTAAACTGTAGAGAGTAGTGTTGCATTTTAAGAGTTCTTTTTAGTCCACTTTTCCCCTAGAGAGCTGAGGGCAAAATAGATGGTGCTTCATTCTGTGATTCCCACTTTTTTATCCTCAGAAGAGCCCATGGTCATTTTTATTTCTAATTTATTAACTCATTATTAAAAAGGTATAGTTAATCTTTATTTGAAAGTTTTGCAAACATTTGCATATAATTCTGTTATCAAACATCATGGTTGCACTGTACATTGTTTATTATATTATTTTAAAGTATTTTAAATTATTTTAATTCTTATATTGTTTAATTGTGTTTTAAGGGAGTGGGTGGGATGGAGGGATTTGGACTGTATATTTTTAATTTTTGTAAGCTGCCCCGATTGCATTCTGTAGTGGGGCGGTATATAAATAATAATAATAATAATAATAATTATTATTATTATTATTATTATTACATAGCAGGTGGTATATGCCTATTTTAATACAAAGAAATCAAATTAAGAGGCAGGCTTTAATTTGGGTCTTCCTAGTTCTAGTCCAAACCACTATACCATACCTTTGGACAGTCCCAGTGCAATAGTCAAATATCTGCCCTAAATCACTGAATCCTACAGAGATGCTTCTGTATTTACAATTGTCTATTTGTATGTCATGCTTTATTTTGAAGCAAAGAAAAATGCTGCATAAAGATAAAATACTCTGGTCTAATTGCATCACTATAATTAGTGTTTGAATCATGAGAAGCCTCAGAAATTTATTATCTTGATGAACATTGCATATCCTCCAGCTGTTCTGATTTGGCAGGGACAATCCTGATTAATCATCTGCTTTTTCAGCTAATTTTAAAATATGCCAGTCTCTCCCCCCCCCCCCAACTTTCTCCTTTTGTCCTCAGCTTACTTCCCTTGCTGCAAACTGAGTTCAAGGTGCAAAAGTAGTTTGCAGCTAGTTAACTTAGCTGGGGGGTGGGAGACAAGAGGAGAGAAGGGGGCAGAATCTGGCTTTCCCGTTAGGCTCAGGGAAAAAGAAACTACAGTACAATAGCCTCTCCTAGCTTGTGTCTTCCTCATTTACAACATTTTGACCACATTCTCATATTACTTGGCAACATGTGTCCCAGTTTTCATCTGTGAACTGTTGAGGAGTATGACATTCTCCAGTGCTATCATGAAAGTAGGGATAGCTGTTTTGTACAATTTGTCCACGTAGCTTTACATTGCCTCCTGTGGCTGGCAGTGTCTCTCCAGGATCTTAAGCAGACATCTTTCTCAGTATGTTTCAGTTGATCACTTTTAACCTGGAGCTATCATGACATGGGATTTCCAATATGTGAAGCCTGTGCCTTATTGCGATGTGTTATAGTCCCTCCCATTCAGTCTCGGTTTCAGGTTAGACATGACTAAAAACCCATTGTTTTCAGTGGAGATTAAATGTATAGTCCTATATGTGTCTACTCAAAAATAAATAGTAAGTACCATATATACTCGACTATAAGTCAACCTCCTGTATAGGTCGAGGGCAGGTTCGGGGGCAAAATTATGGATTTTGCCATGACCTGTGGATAAGTCAAGGGTAAAACTTGGAGGTTCCTTCCATGTGGGTATGTGTGCGTACAGCAAGAGAGACTCGAATTGAGGCATTTTGCTTCAGTGTTTCAACTTTGGTTTCGGCCATTACCCATACAGCGTGGGCAAGACAGGAACCCTGTTTGTTTGTTTGTTTGTTTAACAGAGATTAATCTTTCTGCTTGGCTCAAGAAAAAAAAGAAACTATCTTCTCTCCACATGGGGAAATCTGAAAGAGCTGCTGTCACATTACCATACTGATTGGTAAATAAGTTGACCTGGGATTTTGGGGTCAATTTTTAGACTTATAGATGAGTATATACAGTAGGTAGAATTCAAAGGTACAGCCATGCTTGTCTGTAGAATCAGTATGTAAAGAGCTCTTGTAGCAACTTTGAGACTTATAGAAGTTGGCAGCATGAGTTTTCGTAGACCTGTCTACATCTCCGATGCATTTGATGGAGTGGAAAGCCAGGGACAGACTTATATATGTCATTAACATGTGAGAATGTCAGTTCAAATACAAAATCTTTTGTGTATGGAAATGAAGTGCCAAGTCTAGCTTTAAATAAGTAGGTACTTTATGAATGTGGTGGGGCTTACCATCGAGAAAGAATAATTAAATGTGTCTTGGATCAAACTAACATTTTCTTCTTTCTGCTGCAGTTTTGATGTTCTTTAGCATTTATAAACAACAAACCCCTTCCTTCTTTCCTTCTTTCCTTCTTTCAGGAAGAGATGGGCATCGCATGTGAATTACTTGAACCAGACTCGGACTTCCTTAAGTGCAGTGTGGGCTTTCCCTTCATGAGATCAAAGTCCAAGGTAAAGGCTTATGACTTCCAATATCTATGAACTTCCCTGTGTGCCAAGAGAACGTGGGTCACTGGCTACTTTACAGATACACTGTGGCTTTGGACTTTGCCCACAAAGAGGTTGTGGTCACCTCTCTGCTCCTCTTATATGTTGTTCAGCTGTTGCTGATCACTCTTTTCTAAACAGAGTTCGGTGGTAGCGGTGGTTCACTTCATAGTCTGGCAGCCCAAAAGAATTTGACTGGGTATTCAAATAGGACTTCTTTTCAGTGGACAGAAATTTATTCTAAAAAGCTTCCTCAGCAGACATATGGAAATGGGCTGTCCACCATTTCTGCCCTTAGTTACTCTGCTGTATTTTGAGTGTTATTCTGGTATGCAAAATATGTGGAATTCAGTTATACACAACACAGAGCCAGCAAAAATATTCTATTATTATTATTATTATTATTATCTTCTTTCCAAGTTTTTATTTTAATTTAATTAACTAGTGGGGGTTATGCTGTTTCCTTCTGGCAGTGTTTCTGAATGTTTCAAAGCCACTTTGCTGCCTGAAGCAGAACAGCAAATGGCAATGGGCTCCAGCCCCATCAGTCAAAGTTCCTATTACTCAAGGTCAGTGAAGGTAAAATCCCTTAGGTCTGTCTCCCTCTCCCCATCACTGATACAATAGTAGTATGGTATAAGGTGTCCTGCCACTTGAGGTGAAGGAAAAAGCACTACTTTTGCTTCTGCTGCCATCAGGATCAGGGTCTCAGAAGTGTCCTGTCACCACTGCTTCAGGGACCTGGCTATGGAGGACCCTGCCAGGAGTGGGCCATCATGATATGGCCTTCACCACTTGAAGCAGCCACCTTATCCTGTCTAATGATAATCGTTTAAATGTGAAGCAGCCACTTTATCTTGTTCAAAAAATGAATTAAAAAACTAAAGAAATTCTACCTTTCATGATAAGGACTGCATCTGCACTGCAGAAATAATCCAGTTTGAGACCAATTTACCTGCCATGGCTCAATGCTATGGCATTTTGGAAATTGTAATTTTGTGAGGCATTTAATCTTCTCTATCAGAGAGCACAGGCACCACAAGAAGCTACAATTCCAAGAAATCTGTAGCATTGAGCCATATCAGTTAAAGTGGTGTCAAACTAGATTATTTCTGCACTGCGGATGAGACCAAGAACAGTCAGCTACCAATAATGCTTAATGATAGGGTTGATCCTGATTTTCTGGGCAACCACTGATTTATCTTTTATGATCATTGCTTTATTTTATATGCATTTCATGTTCACTGGTTTCAGTTTTGTACTGTTCTTTCCTGTTCTTAGTCCTTGGAACCTGGAAGAGGAGACTATGTTGTGGAAAGTAGATGTAATGTCTTTGTATTGTCGGTCCAAACCACACTGCAGAAATAATTCAGTTTGAGGCCACTGCCCTGATGTAGTGTTAGGGAATCCTAGGAATTGTAGTTTACAGTGGCAGAGAAGACTAAATCATATCTCACAAAACTACAGTTTCCAGAATTCCCTTGTATTGAGTCAGGGCAGTTAAAGTGGTCTCAAACTGGATTATTTCTGCAGTGTGTTTTGGACCGTAGTAGAGGGCTGTGTTAGCTTCAGTTGCACAAGAAGATCAGTTTTGGGTACATTAGTATAAATGAAGTATAAGTCTAGTATAAGATGGCTCTTTTATTTTTGACATACCTTTTCTTACAAGAACAAGATGAGTGAATAAGATGAGTAAATAAGAAGTCTTGTCTTTAGAAACAAAAAATTAAAGACATGGTATAGAATGGGAGAAAACCTGGCTTGGTAGCAGCACATGTGAAAGATATCTAGGTGTCCTAATGGTTGAAAAACTGAATATGAACCAATAGTAATATGATTCTATAATTCAATTTTGAGCATTAACAAAAGAATGGGAGGTAGTTCTGCTCTGTTCTGTGACACTCAGATCTCATTTGTGGAACTATGTCCAGTTTGGGGCATGGCATTTTAAAAAAGACATTGATAAATTAAAGCTACTAGAATGATGCAGGGTTTGGAAACCAAACCCTGTGAGAAACAGTTGAAACAGCTGGATATGTTTAGTCTGGGGAAGAGAAGATTAAGGGGAGACATGATAGTGTCCTTCAAGTATGTGAAAGTCTGTCATGGAGAATATAGACCAGATACATTCTCTGTTACTTCAGAGAGCAGGACTAGATATTGCAGGGAAGAAAATCTTAGCTAAATAAAAGGGGAAACTGTTTTTGTCCTTGGAACAGTTTGCTTCAGGAGGTAGGCAGGTACCCTTAAGGAGGAAGTATTTAAACAGATGCTGAACAGCTACTGTAGCTGCATACAACATTGGGGAGGCAATATTGAGCAGGGAGTTGGACCAGCATATCTTCAAGGTCTCTTCCATCTCAGTGATTCATGCCAATGCCATACACTGTCAAAATTTCTTTGTTTACTCACAGACTTCCTTATAGTCTGAAAAATCAAAATTACAGAACATTTTATTTTGCCAGGTTCTCATAAATTTGATCCTATAGCTAAAACATGTTGGATTTGATCTGCATACAACCCATCAGTCCAGTCCAGCATGTCATATAAGTGGCATTTGATCAGCTATTGGGGGAAAAGGTAATCCTCCCATTTCATCTCTTCATTGATCAGTGTAGCCGCTGATTATCAGACGAAGGGCAGTATGTGAAAGATAGCTTGTGGATTTAGTTGGAGAATTTAATGTAGAACATGAAGATCACCTAATTTATCTGTGTGATTTCCCATCCAGCTACAGATGGACCCACCTTCTTTCAGGCTCTGAAGCCCTGTGCAGACCGGCACTTTGGGCCCATCTTGGGGCAGAGTCGGGGTGTAGAGTCTACACAACGCATGCCCCAGCTCTGCCCCCAGGGCACTGTGACACTGTGCACCACACCACACGGCGCACGGCATCACTGTGCTGCCCTGGCACTGCGTCCACACAACATCATGGTTCTCCTCTGGCACTGCATCCACATGATGCAGTGCCAAAGGAGCACCGTATAGCCACGGCTGTCACACCCTTTCCAGGGTGCAAAGAGGAGCCGCTTTTTGTGGCTCCTTTTTGTGCCCTGGAAAGGCAAGATTGGGGCTGTGGTGTGTGGTTGCCATGGCCCTGATCTGGCTGAAAAAGGGGAGGCTGGAGGCTGCCCCTTCAGGGCTATTTGCACAGCACTGAAGTCTCTTAATAATGACTAGTAGTGAGTTATTGTGTGCCAAGAAAATTATTACTTCAAGACTTACTGTTCTTGAAAGTTTGTAAGCATTTCAACTCTGGAATGTGTCAAGTTATACTATATATATATGGCCACACAATTAAAGTAAAATAACTAATTTATTTATAGATCATGCCTGTCAAGAAGAATATCCACTGTGTGCTAAATGCTACTTTCTTTTCCCTTTAGTATGAGTTCAGTGTAATCTTTGATACCAGCCATTTGTCTGGAGAAGAGGAGAGTCTCGCATTCCTTGTCACTGCTCAAAGGTAATATCACTTTTATCAGGTTTTATCATGGGCAAATCTCAGGCATCTCTCTGGCCTGGCATTGACTGATTTAGTTCACATTCCTTTCAATGGGTATGCTTTAATACAATTAAGCTGTATTAATGGGTCTGCTTTAAGATGTTCAAGATATCAAGCCACTGAATGCTGGTAGAAGGTTTTTTATTTTTGCATTGCATGTGTGTATTTCTTGGCAGATGCTTCAGCATGGTGTCCACACAAAGAATAAGGACTGATGATAGTGGATAGATTTTAAGAACATTCAAAAAGTCATAATACTTAGGAAGAGTCCTGGAGGGATTAAAACAAATGCATTAAGAAAGATCTTTCTTTTCCTTATAGGGAAGAATGTAATGTCAGTGATACAGTATCAGGCAGTCTCTTAAATAACTGGCGCAGTCCATCTCCAAATTGCTAATTCTTTGAAATGTAGCCCTGAACTCCTTTCAGACTGGCTATTTATAATGCATTCTGCTGAGGTTGTGGGATACATTATAGTTGCATCCTGGCCCCCTCAAAGCATGGATTTTATTATCTGTTTTTCAGTCTGGACATGATAGATATATCATGCCAAACTTACACTTTTGTGACAGGTATTTTCAAATGGCAACTGGTTGTACTGTGTCCATAAGACAGACACTTCTTTCAGCCAATTTGTTCATCTCCTAATTAGGAAAAAAGTGAAAGGTTTTGAGGCATGGAAATGAATCAGTTAGTAGTTGCCTTGAAGGTATCCCATAGATTACAGCAATTAGTCCTTTAGCTCTCTGCTCAGACCAGTAAGAGAAAACATAGAGCATGATTTCATACATGATTTCTTAGGATCCACACAGTTTTTTTGTGCAGAGAAATTGTGGTGTTAAATCCAATAATAGCTAATAAAAATGGCTTAGTGCATTGGTTTAATCTTTCCCCATTCTGTGATGGCTTCAGACACAGGATATAAAGACATTGTTCCATTTCCAAGAACCAGTGTCAAACTGGCCATACTTTTTGATCTAAGTATAGGGATTAGCTATCACAGCCACAACTTGTACATGATGTATAATCAGTAATCCTAGCTGGCTAGGAACTTCTTGGAGATAGTTGTGCTATATGTCAAGGCAGGATTGAGAGAATCCTAAATCTGGGATAGATTTCCTCCTTCCATTCTTGCTTGCATTAAGCTAATTCAGTTGTGTTTTTAAGTCACAAGCACAAAATCCTTATTTTCTGCACTTTAGTGGGGGGAGGGGGAAGAGTTGGCTAAGCAAGAAAGCAGATAGCTTTTGATATTGTTCGCCTGCACTCTGGCATATGCATGGTTACTCATAGCGCTTTCCTGATCCCTTTTCCTGGTTTGAGAGCACTTGTGAGGCAACTGAGCTGAATGTTTGGTGGTCTCTGAGGATATCTTGAAGTCTGCTAGGAGAGAGTTTAGGCCAGCTCTCTGTTGGACTATAGATTCCTCATAATGAGTGCAGAGGGATTTGATAAAGGGAGTGTTGAAAACTCTGATGTACAGTGCACACTTCCTATACTTATAAGTCATAAAGAAGCAAACCCTTCTGTGACTAGCCACAGGAAATAATCATATTCACATGGGAGTTATCATTGCTTGGCTTTGTGAACTATTGCCCTTAGGCCTACGACTTTGAAAGCAGAGGCTGCTGCTCTTCTTTATATGCTGTTAGATGTGATGGTAGACGCATGAAAGGACACAGTTTGGCATCTTCCATGTCACATCTAATATTACAATTCTTAATACCCTATTTAAAACAAACAAACAAACATGAAGCCACCGTGCACAACTGTTGGAGATGGATGAGAGAAAGGAAGCAGCAGTTGCTTTGTGAATCTTAAGGGGAAGAAAGTAACTCTTCAGAAATAACAGGTGTGTGGAACAAGATCTTGGAGCCTTCTAGGTTGCTTATATATTTGATAAGTGAACTTACCACATCAGACAGTTGACTCCTTGCATCTGTATTCTAGAAAATGTTTTTATTAAACAAGAAGAACAGTTGATCCAGACAAAGAATGATCTTTGTTGTGCATCGAACCTGATGGAATGCTGGGCAGTCTGCTGAGCAAATTTTATTTTACTTGCATTAACTAGACATCCTTACAAACCAGTTTTTGCTTGGAGACTGAGAAGTGTGTACAAAGCAGTTAAATGAAGTACTTGTTCCAGGTGGCATTATTCTTCTTTCTTATTCCATGAGGCCAAATACCAAGGCCCAAGAGACTTAGCTGCAAACCAGGGATCCCATGGTTCTGTCCCTGCCATAAAGAGCCATCGTTGAATTACCACATAGCTAGTTGGAGATGCACTCCTTGGCATGTTCATGTAAGAGGAAAGTCTACTCTTCTAAAACCCTAGAGACCAGGTGATGCTCATTGTAGTCAATATAAAACTCAGTGGACTGGTAATTTTATAGATCAAGATAGTCACACTAATACAACTTGTGTTGCTAAGTCATGAGATAATCCTTAGTTCTGTGGTGGGCAGCTGTGACTGTACTGCAACTCCCATTAGCCCTAATCAATGGTCTAAAAATCCCCAAACCCTATCGTTGTCTGCCTGCCTGCCTGTCCATCTGTCTCACTCTCTCCATTTTCATGTGCTTGCCTTAGTCAAACTGCCCATTCAGATCCTCAGTTTCTTCCTCCTCAATGTGGGAGATAATGTTGGTACTGCTGCCTCTGCTGTGCTGCTGTTAGGACTGCAACTAGACAAGACACATGAAGTCATTTGAATACTTGAAAGTGACATAAAACACCACTGATGCATGCTGGTTTTATAGTTATACAATTTATGAAGGAAGCCCTAGCAACAGTACTAGGGATTTTTAGCAGAAGGATCATTGTATTCTCCCCAAACTATAAATCCCAGCTGCTGTGATTAAAATCTCAACAGTTAAATTAGTATAGCTTGTAGTGTCGTTCTTCCTTAAAAAATACCCTAACGTGTATTAGAAATATACGTCAAATGTCAAATGTCTATGTGATATACAGGGATCCTAAAACAGGCTTTCAAACAATAGTCCAGCCTGTGTTTATAAAAGGACGTGTCTGTGGAAGGGATAAAAGCCTAAGCTTACTCATGCCATCACTGTGATTTCACAATTTCCTGTTGGCTGCAGTATTCACATTTTGGTCTTTGGCTTTTGGCTTATTTTCTGTTACCTCTTGCATTGTTTTAGTTGCCAAAAACTCAAACAAAACCCTCAGTTTCTGGTGATCTTGCTTTCAATATCCCCACCGCTTGGTTGATTTGCTTATTACCTATGTCAGTGGTCCCCAAACGGTGCCCTTTAAGAGATGTTGGACTTCAGTTCCCAGAAGCCTCAGTACTGTTGGCTAATAATTTGGGATACAGGGGTACAGGGGACCTGGTCAGCAGCCAAAGAAGCCAGTAAGGAGACTGGGCTAGGGATTTTGGGACCAGGAGAGGCCAGAGATGGGATGGGTCATCAAGCTGCCCCCCTCCCCGCAACTGAACCAAATCCTGAAACCAGCGCAAACATAATGAGAACTATGTTTTTTTAGAACCAGTTTCAAGAATCGGTTCAGGAAATTGATTTTCCAGTAAGTGGTAATGGGGCCACTGAAAACAATTATGTGATTTAGGTTTTCTCGGGCCTAAATCAGTGATGGCGAACCTTTTAGAGGCCGAGTACCCAAACCCAGTGGCGTTCCCACACTGGGAAGGCAGGACTTCCACCTTCTGGGGCAGGGACCTCTGGGGAAACATAAGGCACACTCAGCCTCAGGCTAGCAATAACTAACCCCCTCTCTGATGAAACCTGCAAAGAAAGTTCCAGGATAGTTTCACTGTAGGGTTGTCCTAAGTTGGAAATGACTTGAAGGTACCACACACACACAAAACAAGTCATGCTCTCTCAACCTCAGAGGATGGCAGTGGAAATCCTCCTCCGACAAAGCTTGCCCCATGATAGTTTCACCTTAGGGTCAACAGCAGCGATTTGAAGGTGTACGCGTACACACACACACACACACACACTACACTCTCTCAGTCTCAAGCTAGCAATAGCAAACCCTTCCCCCCGACAAAACTTGCCAAGAAAACTCCATGATAGTTTCACCTTAGGTTTGCCATAAGTTGGACTTTTTCTCCATACGCCACCCTGATAGGCTCTTCTCCGTCAGCGCCGCCCTGATAGAAATGGAGGCAAAGTATAACAGCCAAAAGGGCATGCCCCTCACTGCTGCACACCATTTTACTCATGAGTAAAACAGTGCTTGGGAAGGAGGGAGAGAGGGTGCTCTGGTTGAGTGGATTGGGTTGTGACATGTGGAAAGTTGTGAACACAGTTTATAGCTTGTGTGGTCCCAAAGTAAGTAGGACTCTTCTTCTTTTTTGAACGGAGGAGTGTTTGCACACACAGTCACTCATATTTAACTAGCAGTGAAAGCAGGCCACAGAAAACCTTGTCTCTTGGTTCTGAAATTTAAGCTCATTATGCTAGAGAATATGTCTAATATTTCTGATTTTAACCCACTGTATCACAGTGGCAGTGTACAATCAAAAGGGTCAGATGGCTTCTCGGGAGATAGATAGATGCTGATTTCAAGCATGCCTCTTATGCTGTTTTCAGTCAGACCACACCACTGATAAATTGAATCTTGTGATATTGCAGTGGCATTATTAGCCTTTTACCAGTTGCTCCGATTACCTATTTTGAGAAGATAGCCAGGAAAAGAACTGTGCCTACCATAAGCCACATAACTATTTTGCAATGCAGGACTTTTTGCAAACAATACCCCCTTTTGTCTCCCAGAGGGCTATGTGTTGCTTGAATGGGAGATTAGAATGACTGACTGGTATTGCTAATAGGGAGAAACACAATTGCAGATACTGAAGCAATCAGAAAACAAGACAGAAAACAACACAATTTTGCAAAATCTGTTTGTTTTTCTATGTGGACATAGTTTTCATATTTCAACTAAAAAGCTATCAATCTCATTTTTGATTTCAAAATAGAGTAAATATTTACATGTAAGGACAATTATGAAGAAGAGAAGAGATCCAGAAGGAAAATATAAATGTCAAGGGCTTTTTCACATGGCACAGTTATAGCACTGTGAACTGCTATGGCTTCATCCTGCGCAATCGCAGAGTCTGTAGTTTGAGGCACTGGAACTCTTTGGCAGAGCAGTTAAAGTGGAATCAAACTACTATAACTGGGTAGTGTAAAATGGGCCATGAATTCAATTCATTTGACTGTTTTTGTCAACATAAGATCATTTGTACAGCAACGTTAATTCTCATTAATTTGGCACAGTGGGAACCTAGAACACAACCTGCAGGACAACTCTCTCACCCTCTCTGTTCCTCTGATGCATGAAGTGGACTCCTCCATCACTGGGTAAGGCATTTTTCATCGAATGAGTATGTGTGCTTGCATATAAAATTCCGATGGCTATTTTAAGCATCCCTTCTAAGTTAGCCACAAAGAAAACACATGTTTCCCTTGTTTATAAGGAGAAATGGGGGTGAAGTGTTTCTTTTTTCTCAGTTTATTTCCCAGACTTTCAGTTTAGGACATGATAAAAAGTTTATCTTTTTTAATCACTCTTTCCAAGCACAGAAACATTAGGCATTAATTATAGCATCATGATCTCACTTTTTAAGGGAACATAAAAATGAGGTCAAGTCAAATGTTTTGGTTCAGATTTGCTAGACCAAAGGTTGTGGTCAAATGTTCTGGGATAGAAGAGGTCACATGGAGGTCTAGCTGTGCGCCCTTCTGCTTAATTTCACAGCCAGAGCTCTGTTTATGTTTTCCTCTGTTTTGCAGGATAAAAATATTTGAGAAGAAATAGATCATTTACAAAGGGTATCAAAAGTGGAGGCAATGTATCCAAAAGAATGTTTTTGGGATTTTTTGTGTGTGTGTGTCAGTCTGATGATACCTTCTTTTTCTCTCATTCAGTGTGGTGTCCCCCAGTTCTTTTATTTATGGCGAGTCTGTGGCAGCCTCTCAGTTTATTCAACTAGAAGATTTTGAATGTCATTTTCAGGACCTCAACTTTACTCTTCAGGTAAAAATGATGTGTAACAGTCTTTCATGCTAAATGTGCTTTAATTTTTATTGGGATTTTTTTGGCTTTAAGCAACACAGCAGTATGTCTGCATTTACATGTTCTTTTCTTTTGTACAGCATATTATGCCTCAAATATGAGTGTTGGATTACAACCCTGGAGAACAGGGTTCGATTTCTCTTCCCCCCCCCCCCCAGCCATGAAACCCACTGGGTGACCTTGGGCGAGTCACAGACTCTCAGCCCCAGAAAACTGCAAAATAGGTTCACCTTAGGGTCACCAAAAGTCAGAAATAATTTTTAGGCACACAACAACCATAAAGATGCTAAATTCTAAAGCTGCATTCCTTTCTACATTTACCTAGAGGCTGTGGGACTTAATTTGGAATAAACATGTATGGGATTGTTTCATAAAAATTATATGGCTAAGAAAGTAATTTCTTCTCGCTGGTCTTTTTGTAAAAAATATGTATTTATGGTGCTGTAACAGTTTGAGCATTGGACTATGGCTCTGGAGACCAGCGTTTGAATCCCTGCTCAGCCATGGAAACCCACTGGGTGACCTTAGGAAGGTAACACTTTCTCAACCTCAGAGGATGGCAAAGGCAAACCCCCTTTGAACTAAGCCTGCCAAGAAGACCCTGTGATAGAGTTGCCTTAAAGTTGCCATAAGTCAGAAATTACCTGAAGGCACACAACAATAGCTACACTCTGTTACTGCTGTTGTACCTCTATAATCTATAGTGTTATATGGTGCAAAAATTATATCTCTTAGTTTCAAAATTGGCTTGCCATACAGAGTGAGGAGAAGGTAATAAACCCTCCCCTCCACACACCCCTGTAAAATGCACAATCTTCTTTGGGATGTCAAAGAAGATCCTGGCCACATGATTTTTTTTCTCTAGTGACAAGTCTTCCTCAACTGTGGTTACCCTGTTGCCACTTTTACCACAGGCTGACTGGTCCATCTTTCAGTCTCCATTAATTCTCCGGACAAAGTGTGTGTTAGCAGGAATAACAAAATAAAAATAAAATCATCAGCCCACTATACTTTGAATCATGCAACAATTTATGTCTTCAGTATGGCAATACAATATATTTATTCACTGCCTGTCATAACAAAGTATATGGCCAATGTAGAGTTATGGTTAGAGTATTGTTCTAGGAGTACTACTTTCAGGTCTCCAGTCTGGTTGAGGATCACTGGATGGCCTTAGGTCACTCACTCTCTTGCAATGCAACCTACTTCAGAGATATGTTTGCTTGTACAGAGAGAGAGAGAGAGAGAGAGAGAGAGAGAGAGAGAGAGAGAGATCTTCTAGCTCATTAGAAGAAAGGCACTATATTAATTTATATTAATTAATTTATTAATATATTAATCCCATTTTGGGATATGTATCTAACAAGATATATATATATATATATATATATATATATACTTGTTAGATATATATATATATATATATATATATTACTTGTTAGATATATCTATATCTATATCTATCTCCATCCATTCTTACTACTAATAGGTAATTAAATAAATGTCATCTCTTCAAGAACTGAGAATATCTGGAATGTATAGGTTAAATATAAGGCAAAGTCATGTAGTGATTAAACTCTTTCTCCTATAAATGATACATACCTTGTCCATGTCTTCATGGAAGCATCCAGATATAAAGTCTAATTCATATGCACGAACTTACACAGTGAGTTGCTACTTTCTTTGCTCAGCTGTTCCAGGGAGGATGGCAGTCATTATAACATGCTGGCAACACAATATATTTGCCAGTTTATTTCGCTGTCTGCAGCATTGTGGTGATGCCACTGCCCCGGTCTTCAATGCCTGCAGGATGGCAGCTCATTTAGCTGTTTGCCAAGGACCACAAAAGCAGGGGGAGTTGTTCATTCAAATATAAAATTAGCAAGGATGTGTCTGATTTGGGTGTGTTTCCAAATTACGTTCTTCTGTTCTAGTTCCAAACTGCAAAGAACATTATAATTTAGCACTTGACTACAGAAACTGAGTTTATTTTACAGATTTGTGACCAAATGCCTACATGATATCCTGAGTAGACTAACATAAAAAGTAGTGACCCTACCAGACGTAAAAAAATATGCATTAGAGTCAATTCCTGCATTATGCAGCAGTCTAGGCCCATTTATACTTAGAGCGGATACCTAGAAATCAATAATGAAGGCTGGATTCAGTCCTATGGACTAAATCCAACATTAATCCCAGCAGTTGAGTCTCAACTGTTAACATTAATTGAACATTTGCCATCCAAACATTTGCTGTTTAGACTGTAATCCTGTTTGTGCAAACCTGAAAGTAACCTCATTGAACTCAGTGTGGTTTGCACCGTTTATAACTTACCTCTGGAGAGGCCACAATTCAGCTAAAGGTGAGTGTACTTTAAATTCATCGATTTCAGAGGGAGAAACCTGAACGTGTATATAGGTATAGCAGTAGAATTTCTAAAGGACATAACTTTGGCTGGATTTTATCATAGTGATTGAGAAGCAAATCTATCAAATATTGAACACCAGCTGAGCATATCCTTGCTATTAATTTCTCATCCAAACTATTCCTGGGTCCATACATTGTGAAAGTCTTTCCAGCCACTAGGTGGAACTACAGAATGACAGATTGCTCAGCAAAAGGGGTTTGTAACACTTCAATTCTATCAGTTTTTTACATTTCCCCCAAACATTAAGAGTTTTTTTTGTTTTGTTTTGTTTTGTTTTGGCTAATGAATAGCAGACAATAGTTCACAGAAATTAATTGAAGAGTAGAAGTGTGGTCAGGACTGGATATAGCAATATCATTAGCTTGGATGCTGATTTTTTTTTTAAAAAAATGACATTATAAGGCACCAAAATTTTCTTCCATAATGTGATCAAACCATAAAAGTTAAGTAAATCAGCATTTTATCATAGACATGCTCAAATGTTTTGGATAAGTTCTATATGGAGAAAATAATGCAGATTTACTTTGTACAAAAGAAAATAGGTTGGTTCCTTTTATTGAACAGAAAGAAGGCACTTAGAGGTTGTCTATACTGATGATAAAGATTCAGTTTCACCTCACATTTTAATAGTGTGCAGGTACCACATTAGTGCTACTCAAAATAAACCAGGCTTAACAACTACTGAATGCTTAAATTTCCTTTGCCCAAATTCAAATTGGTACAAAAGGGATGCACTTTTTAACTTCCAAGCATACCCAAACATGTCAACCAATAGTCTTATTGTTTAGTAGTCAATCTTCCAGTTTGTACTTTAATTGGTTTCCTCCCCCCTTCCTATTCCAGTGAGTGATAATGAGCAAGGGTAGAAAGTCTAAATGTCTCCTCCCAGCCCTGACAGCCCTGACTTGTTTTTTAAAAAATATGTTTTTAATGTCTCCTGATACACACACAGAGGATGGAGGCTGCCCATCTCATTCACTGTGATTGCTAGCAATGGAATGCTTCACCTCAGTTGCTGCCATGCCCTCCCCAGCAGAACCCTGCTGGCAAAGTTACACCAAGTCAAGCAACAGTGATGGAGTAGTCCAATCTATCCCCTTACTCATGGCTGGACTCAGCCAGGGGCAGGGCAGCAGCAACCAGTGTAAAGCTCTTCATCACAGGGCAATCACAGCGAAGGAGATGGGCAGTTTTATTCGGCATGGTATATATTTGCTAATGGAGCTAATGGTAAGTGGGATGCCACTCCCTCTTCCTTTGCTTGAGTGACCAAACAAGTGAAGAGCGACATGTGATCAGGTGATCCAACCCCTGCAAATATGGAGGGATGGTTACATGTAACATTTTTAAAATAAAATACTAAATATGCCTCCATTTCAGTAGCCCTGCTAGCCTTCAATTACTGGGCCCTGCAGAAAAAGGGAAACATACACCAAGATTGCCTGACTAGTCCCACCCTCCAATTAACCCACCCACCCTGTGTAAATTTCTCCCCCAAAACTGCAAAAAGTGAATTTTTGAAACTTATATTAATGCCTAAAAGAAGTGGTTTCACAATATGTCCCTACAGAACTGAAAAGGAAGTTAGAACACTTCTTTTCACCTGTGTAAACAACTGCTTAATTTTAAAAAATAAATAAAAGTTTTTTTAAAAAAAATATACCGAAGCAAACCATAGGTTGAGAGATTTTGTGGGGTTTTTTTTTTTTAAAAGTCCTTTCATCTCCTTTATAGAGGAGATCCAAATCCCCATCCAAATCATTAGCTCTCATTTTTCTTCACAATAGATCATTTGTTTTCTAGTTTGTTTTATGGTTGCATTTTATGAAGCAGTTAGAGCTTATTTTAGTTGTAGCTGGATTCTTTCCCCTTTTAAGTGCCTCAGAGATTTTGTAAGGTTTTGGCATTGTGCACCATGACTCTTTATCATTCATACATTCTTCAAAACATGACCAATGTTTGGAGAATGAAATCTAGATGTTTGGATATTTTTAGTCAGTTGGATTCTGAATAGCGCCATGTATAGACCACTGCATATTCAGAGACTAAATTCTAAACATTGATAGCCATGTCTAATTGAGGCTGTTTATTTTTCAGTATGTAAATATTTAGGCAAATGCATCTATGTATAGATATGCAGGGCTGGAGTAACCATAAGGTTACGTGTTCTATGGAGAGAGACCCTCAATCAGATTAAACGTTTCTGAAATGAAAAGTTTGCTGCATAGGTCCACAGTGAAGCAATGGCACAGTTAGAGGAAGACTTCAAAGCAGACCTCCAGGAAGTAGAATAAGTCTATGAAAGCTAGTGCTACAACTTTTTTCACTTATTTCAAAAGATGCTACAAGATCTCTTTACATGGTAAGTCCATTAAGTGCATAGTCCAAATCACACCACTGGACTGAAATCTTTCCATCTAGTCTCAGTAGCTGAGTTGATGCTAGTGAGGTAAAGGAAGCCTCCTAAATTCAAGTATAAATGTCTGCATTTCACTTCTGTACATGTAGTTTCAGATCTGAGCTGTAGCTCATATTAAAAGCATCTTCAGGTGTATCATATTATTGCAATATGCTCCTCTCAAGATAGTGAAATTATCTCTGCTCTTTTATCTTTGGGCATGGTCAGGAACATGGCAACTTTAATTAAAGTATGAACTCATGAATTTGTCTTGTGAAGCCCTTCATTGATGATACATGTCCTTTTTATTTTTCACCTGGCGTTGCCAGTGGACATTGCCATAAGGGTGTTGAGTCTACTTTTGCTTTTACAGCCATTCAGCCCACAGTTGTTTCAAGTTGCACAGGAGTTCTGTTAGTGCTAGACTCTATGCTGGTTCAGCCCTGGGAGAGGTCCCATGCAGCTCAGAACTGTTGTGTGTGGGAGAAGCAGCAAAACAAGGGTATGTCTGCAATCGCTACATCAACAGATCCAGTGACTCCCCTTCTTTTCCAGATATTTTTGGTTTGTTGGCAAAGCTCATGCCATTGTTCGAAGTGATTATGAGGAAGCATACCGTAGTTTTCGGTGAAGTTTTGTGCCATTTAAAACAAATGAAAACTATATGGAGCCTGTTGGGTAACACATTTTCTGAAGTGTGCATGTGCCCATTCATTTTTACTTCTTTTCTTTCTCAAGGTGTACAATGCTGGCCCAAGCACACTCCCTGGATCTTTTGTTAACATTTTATTTCCAAACCATCTCTCAGCTACTGGAGCAGAAATGTTCTATATTCGTCAGATAATGGTGAGTTGCTATACAATATATTTTCTATGTATATGTTCAAGGGCTTCTCGTAAAAAAAACAAAATGTGCAGTAAAATGAGAGTTTAATCAACAGACATGCCATTCAAGGGATGAAGCTATGAATTGCTGCACAGGTAACTTCAGAGTGCAAAATTTGGCCCTGATATCATTTATAGGTGGGAATCTTGCCTGGGTTCTGCCTAATAAGTGCCCAAAACAGATGGGTCAAATAAAGTGGCTTCCAGACACTTCAGGAGTGTGGTGGTTACATGATGCACATCCCCAAAGCATCCCGAAGTCACACGAAGATCACACCGAGGCAGTAAGAGACAGCCCAAAAAGGAGCTCCTGCTGGCGGCTCTTTTAGGACTGTGTTGGTCACCTATTTGGGATTATGCTGGCAGCCCGCTTCAGTAGCAGGCTGTGCAGTTGCCACAGTCCTGGTGACATCACTGCCAGAGCAGCCAGAGGCCACTCCTGGGCCCGTACCTATTCAGTTATGAATCTGTTACTTTCTTACATTTTCCTTTCCTGGTTGTCTGAAACATATTGGTCCTGCTTCTCTCCTACAGTATGCCAACTGTCTTAAAAACAAACAAACACACCCTTTAACCCTAGCCATCATCTGTCATGATTTTTCTATGCTATAATGCAGTCTTATTCCCCCCCTCCCCCCACTGACATTAAAATTTTATAAATTTAATAAATTCTATAAAATGTACAAAATAACGATGTATAATAAAAAGTTTTAAAATAAAATAGACAATACTGTTAAAATTAATTTAAACATTAATGTGAAAGCACTTAAAAACATGTTTAAAACATAAAGATCAAAGACCAGCACATTAAAAATTAAAAAAACACACACCCTGCACAATCAATTAAAAGTCAAAGACTTGTGTATCTCAGGTATAGTGATCACATCACCTTCATGTTGTTTAAGTCAGTGCTATGCTACCCTTTTCTGCAGCCTTGAAGTTGGGAAAGCTACAGTAAAGTAGAATTCCCCAGCTCACATGCCACTACTGGAGATTCTTGAGTTTACTTACTTTTCCATGCCCTGGTTTTAGGACTCACTCATGCTCCTCTTGATCCCTCAAATATTTTCAAGCTCTAGTGTTTCTTCTGAAATATTTGATGGAAAAGAGAAAGAAATATCTCTATTTAAGATGCAAGTAGGGCCAAGGAGGAACTTTGTGGTAATCAAAAGGGTCAAGGGGTCAAAGGGCACTTCTTTTAAATTTGTTTTTTCTAGAACTATACAGTACTTTCCACTTCCTAAAAAAACTAATGTTTTAAGAATTTTCGAAAGAGGAGGTGGATTATGTCTGAGTCATTGGCTGGGAGCTGAAAGGATTCCCATCAGTAAAGATGCAAGGCAGATTTTGTTTCTCTGAAATGTCTTGACCCTTTGCTATATAACAGCTGGAAATCTTTGTGCTTGGCAAGCATTTATTAGTGGCTATCAAAGATATCTGTAAACAAGCTAATCTTTTATTGAGAATTGATGGTATAGCAGAGGGTATTTTGAATAGTGATCACATCATATTCAGGACCTTTCCAGATTATTTTCCCCCTATGCATCACTTCTGCACTTACTCTTAGTTCCCCAGCTTTAGATGAGACAGTAGAGCATCCTTTACAGGGATGTATCATTTCCCCACGGTTTGATTTCATTTCCTACTGTTGGCAAAATGACATTCCTCTTATTTCCATCAATTGTGATTGTTAGAGTGAGATACAGTGCAGTTGTTCGTGTGTCATATCTCTTGCCATATGCATGAAGCCATGTGGGAGTCCCACTGTGCTGCCTTATACAACTGTGATGTCAATGTCAGGCCAGTCTGTAATAAAATAACTATAATCCATGATTACGCTGTGGGTGAATGGGCTGACTTTGTATGCATTACAGAGACATGGGTGGATGAGCTCGGTGGGGTGGACTTGTCCCATCTTTGTCCACAGCATCAACCTAAACTGGGGGCCAGAAGGGGGGAGTTGTTCATATTCACATACATTCTAGCAGTATTTGAGGGTTTGTACCTTGTGTTGTGCCAAAGAGAGACAACAGAGATTATGCTGGTGCACTGCCCACCCTGCTGCCCAGCAGCCTCCCTCCCTGAATTGGCCAAGGTGCTTTCAGAAATGGTGCTAGTAAACCTTGAAACTGTGGTTCAGGGGGATTTCAATATCTGTCCAGAGGCTGTCCTGACAGGGCCTGCTCAAGACTCCATGGCTACCATGACAATCATGGGGCTGTCTCAGCATATCACCACTCCAACATATGTGGCAGGTCATACCTTAGGCTTGGTTTTGGCTGTTCAATGGTTGGAGAATGCTCTCAAGCCTGCAGTCATGGTTAGATCACTTTCCTGTGAAGTTTGGTTTGTCAGTAGTAGATCCTTCCTGCAAGGATGTGGAACTAATTAAGATGGTCCACCCTAGAAACTGAAGGATTGCTGAATGCTGTAAGGGATTTTCTGGTTGCTAGCGCTGGCAATTCTGTTGAGGCCTTGGTCTCACTATAATGAGATGGAAAGGGCCATTGATGCAGTTGCTCCTAAGTACCCAGTCCAGTGCTGTGGAGCCTGTAATTAATGTTGGAGTACAGAAGATGGCAATGAAGCAGGCTGGACAAAGACTAGAGTGCAGGTGGAACACATATGACTGCTAATGGAACAGATATGACTGATAATTTGCAAAGCCCCTTCATTGTGCCTACTATGCGTCAGTGAAGGAGGCATGAAGAACTTATTATGCCTCCTCTAGTTTAACTTATTATGCCTCCTCTAGTTTATCTTCAACACACCTTCCAGTAGAGCTTTTCTTAGTGGTGAAGAGTCTATTAGAGTCATGTTCAGAGGGGCCAGGATTAGAACCCTTAGTTGCCTGCTTTGATAAATTTGCCAAGCACTTTGAGCAGAAACTCACTCACATGTATTCAGAACTTGATGCCAGAGTTGCTGCAGTGTCTAGGGATGTGTCCAGTGAACCATCTGGTCCATTTTCTTGGGGTCAGTTTCTTTTGTTGCAGCCTGATTATGGGGACAGCAAGACACTTGAATCGGTGCATCTCATCACTTGTGGTCTTGGTCCTTGTCCATCTTGGCAATTGTTTGAAAACTGTTTTAAATTGATTTTATTGTAAATCACCCTGAGTGTGCAATAAAGTTATTTAAATAAATAAATAAATAAAATGTCAGAATGTAATAACTGCTTAGTCAGGAATGATCAAGTGGATTTTTCTACTTTCTGCATGAAGAAAGTCACATGGGGTAATACATTAGTTAATGCATTGGTGAAGTGGCCTCTGGTCAGTTCAGGGTGTAACAGGGACGCATCATCACATCAAGCTGTGTCTGTCACTGCCAGTGAAGAATGTCCACAAACCCCATCTCTGCCACGTCTGTGTCATTATGTGAATTTTATTACAGCATTCATACATTTCAGGAGACTTAGGTCAAAATAAAGCTGCTTTGGGTGGTCTGCTGTTTAAATGACACACACATCTTAAGAGGCCAGAAGCTGTGCCAAAGCTGCGCTCCAGTCCTTAGGACTGGAGTTAGGCTTTGTCTCATTTCTGGCCTCTTAGGATACATGCATAATTTAAACAGCATACCTCCAAAGTGACCCAAAGCAGCTTTATTTTGGCCTGTCTGTTCAGGCCCTTTGTAACCTTTTACTTTCTAAATCAGAGAATTATCATGCATGCCTTTTGATATCTGTCCCTTCTTAAAATTTTGTGTTTCATGTCTCCAGCTTGGAGGTACATATCATTCTGACTTGTTAAAAAGAAGAAAAACAAAAATTAGGATTATGTGTAGGAAGATCTATAGTACAGCCATTGTAAAATATCTTCTCACTCGAGTCCCACTGGGAACAGAGGAAGAGGAGCAATTAACAGACAGTGTTGGGAAAACTTCAGAAGAGAAATTTAATTCTCTTCTTTAAGACCTCACACCACTGTTGCTGGAACAGGAGTATTGCAGAAGACTCCCCAATTCATTTTATCAGAACAGCCAAGAAATGTGTGTGTATGAAGGATTCTCTACTGTACTTAGAGA
Organism: Urosaurus nigricauda; assembly: GCA_034509955.1. Lineage (NCBI taxonomy): Eukaryota > Metazoa > Chordata > Lepidosauria > Squamata > Phrynosomatidae > Urosaurus > Urosaurus nigricauda. The sequence continues at coordinate 67,389,142 of JAOEGL010000006.1, read as the reverse complement.
AGATGACTGAGTTTGAAGATAACCTGGCCAAGGGCCCTTCATGTCTGCCCATGCCACCCTTGTGGGACTTCCCAGTCAGCTAGCCAGACAGTAGGTCAGCATCACCCTTTTGTTAATTTAATTTGTTAATTTAATTAATTTTTACTAGGGCAGCAGCTTCTCTAGTTAAATGCTGACCAAAAATGCACATGATTGTATTATTAATTCTGCAACTTTGAGGTGAAGGTTTTGTGGCATCTGGAGAAACTGTAATAATTCTCTTTGTAGTGTGTTGCACTTTTGAAGTGAAAAATTGATTTTTTAAAAATTTAATCAAGGTCTCATAACCTTAACATATATTTATGTTTTAAAAGACAGAAAATTATTACTAAACTCATTATTAACTAAAGGAGAATACCCAGCCAGCGCTGGGCTAGAAACTGTGTGTTCTATTCTTTGTTATCTTTTACAGAAATACCTTTTGTTATCTTCTGGATAAAGTTCTTGATTTCATTTGATGTAGAGTCTGTGCATGGATGTGCACATGTGTTTGGCAGCTTGTTCTTGCTGCTTAATTTTGTTCCTTTGAAACTTGGGGACTTGGCTCTGACCAAAGCTGCACAGCAAGAGCTTGGAACTACATGTAAATACTCAGTGGTGACACTTTTTGAAACTCATCTTCATTGTAACAGCTGGTTAAACACCTAGCCCTTGCTGTCATTGATCTTATCTCTGCATGTGATAGAATCATAGAATCATAGAGTTGGAGGAGACCACAAAGGCCATCCAGTCCAACCCCCTGCCATGCAGGAACTCCCAATCAAAGCATTCCCAACAGATGGCCATCCAGCCTCTGTTTAGAGACCTCCAAGGAAGGAGACTCCACCACACTTCGAGGGAGTGTGTTCCACTGTCAAACAGCCCTTACTGTCAGGAAGTTCCTCCTAATGTTGAAGTGGAATCTCTTTTCCTGCAGTTTGCATCTATTGTTCTGCGTTCTAGCCTCTTCAATAAGACATCCCTTCAAATATTTAAACAGGGCTATCACCTCTTAACCTTCTCTTCTCCAGGCTAAACATACCCAGTTCCCTAAGGCATAGGGCACGGTTTCCAGACCCTTCACCATCTTAGTTGCCCTCCTTTGGACACACTCCAGTTTCTCCACATCCTTTTTGAATTGTGGTGCCCAGAACTGGACACTCCAGGTGGGGCCTGACCAAAGCAGAATAGAGTGGCACTATTACTTCCCTTGATCTAGACACTATACTTCTATTGATGCAGCCTAAAATTGCATTGGTCTTTTTAGCTACCGCATCACACTGTTGGCTCATGTTCAATTTGTGGTCTACTAGGACTCCTAGATTCCTTTCACATATAGTCTCATTCAGCCAGGTGTCCCCCATCCTATATCTATGCATTTCATTTTTCCTAAATGCAGTACCTTACATTTCTCCATACTGAATTTCATTTTGTTAGCTTTGGCCCAGCTTTCTTGTCTACTCAGGTCATTTTGAATTTTGATCCTGTCATTTCATAAACATGCTTTGTCCAGTTTGGGTCTGAATTTATTCTGCATTTTGTTTTGGAGAGTGCATGTTTTTCAGGTGCTAGATCTACAGAGCATATAGGCTTAGCAAGGATGCAAGGTGTGATGAAAGCCTGTGTGGCTTCTACAGTGGAAAGAATGGAAGAGGAAGATGTATAGGTTGTGGAGACAGAAGGAAAAACACAGAGTTCAGATGGTAAAGAGAAGCACACATGCAAAAGTTGGCTTAGAGGCCCAGTCTAAGACATAAAGCCATCCCAGTGCAACCCAGGGCTGTACCAAGATGTTCTGAAATTGTAGGAAATAGACACAATGCCCCACTCCTGTTCCATATATAAAGGCCAACTGGACTGAGAGTTGATTCTTTTTCCAGTACTAGTTCAGGGATGTTTACTACATGCTAGAGACTAGTGGGCTAGTTTAGCGAATAGGGCAGCCTGTGCATGCGGCATAGACATAGCTGTACCTTGCAACACTTGCTCTCACATTATATTCTCTAGCATCTGCTGCTAGAGGCAGCTTCTTTACTATGATTAATGATAGGACCAACTCAATGTGTAACTATGACATTTAAGAACAAATTTGCATAACAAGAAGTTTAGATAAAAGTAGGTTAGTGGGACAATTGCATTTTTCAGTTATTATTTAGGAACATTTATTGAGCAAGCTAAATGTATGGCTACGTTTTATCGGGTGCAGCAAGGAAACTAAAGGCTTGACAGGATATAATGACTGCTGGAACAACTACAAATGTCTAGGGAAGAGGGTTTTTTTTTTTTTTAAACTTTCCTGACTAGATTCTGAATCTGAGAAAGAGAAGAACAGCATAATTTTCCAAAGGGACACTGCAAAGTGAGACAATTCCCTTGTTCTGTCATTGATGTAACTGTAGATCTGTCAGGAATAGTGAGAAGAAAATTGAGAATGATCGATTTCTACTTTTTAAAATAAATATATTTTGTAGTAAGTTATTATTCATTAGTCAGCCTTTCCATTGGTTCAAATGAGTTTTAAAAAAAGGAATACCCATTGGAATTTTACCAGTTAAGGTCAGAGAGATATATCAAAAATAGACACCGTTTCAAGAAACTAATCCATAAAGGAGAGTTTTGAATAGCTATATAAAGTTCATTTTGAATTTGGAAAGATTCCAACCAAAGGGGTTTACAAAAGCAGCAATGGTTGATTTGCATATTGTACTTGTTTCTCATTCACTAAAGTACCACAATTAATGAAACCTATAAAAATAAGTCTAGATGATGCAGCGCCAAAAGGACTGTTAGAAAGTGCCGCTGCAGCAGCAAAGGCACTTTTTCCCCAGCACGAAAAGGAGCAGCATTTTGCCATTCTTTTTAGCATTGGGGAAAGGCCAGATTGCGGCCACAGCATATAGTTGCCATGGCCCCAATCCAGAGCTGAAAGGGGCAGCAGCAGGCTGCTCCAAAGGGGCAGTCTGTTTAGCCCCTCAGTCACAATCCTGCTTTATTTCTTGTCTTTGGCCAAACTAGTTTAGCGAATTCACGTGAATTCCTATTGCATTTGGAATGTGTTCAGAATGACTTCCCATTACCCGAAAATAACCCCCCATTGCCTGAAATTGTGTGAGATGCTTTAATTCGCAGTAATGTAAAACCTATGATTGCATTTGGAATGACTTCCCTTTTGTCCGAAATTGCGTGAGATACTTTAATTCGCAATAATGTGAAACCCCATGATTACGTTTGGATTGCCATTAGATTATACTTCCAATTTCCGACGTCTGATAAGGTCCCTACAGTCTTTGATTCTCCTCTGTTTCCTACATTTTTTGTTTCTCTTTCCTATGATTAAGAATAAGTACAGCTTTAGTGTGTGGTCAATTTCCTCCTGGATTCCACCATAGAATCTTTCAATTTTTCTCTTTTCTGCCTCTACAATTGGAGCATAAACTTCAACTATTGTTGTACTGATAGCTTTCCCCTAGGTCTTATTGATATTATTCACTTAGGCTTTGCATTATATCCTTTGACTGCTTTTGCTCATTTCTGCTCACTATAAATGCTACCCCATTTCCCCCCTAGATTTTCATTTCCAGAGTAAATCACTGTAATTATCTGACTCAAAATTTCTCATTCCTGTCCACTTTTGCTTGCTCACCCCAAGTATTGCAGTGTTTATATGTTTCATTTCTTGTTTTAGTATGTGTAGCTTATCCTGATTTACACTTTTCACAGTTCATCTTCCTATAGTTTGTGTGCACAGCTTTGGATTTCCTTTTCACCCCTGAGTACATCAACAGCTGAACATCCTTTCAGCTTGAGTTCAGTTGTGTTACTAGCCACAGTGCTACTCTTAGTTGTCTTCTGATATACCCTAGTAAATAACTAAGAGCCATCCTACCTGAGAGTTTCATCTTCCAGCACTATCTCTTGTTTCATTTTTGGATTGTCTTAACATTGGGTTTGCATAGTAAAAGATATTCAAAAGGGTTTTTTCCATCCCTCTTTCTGTTCACTACTACCTGGTGTTAGCTATGGTGCCACTGCTGTTGTCTCAGAGATCCTCCACCAGAGTCATCCCCCACTACAACTGTTGCCCAATAGCTGTTTGGCATATTTAGTTGACTCCTCAACAAAACCCTGTCTGACAGGGGAAACGTTATTGTTACTATCAGCCTAACTTTTTGCTTCACAGGAGTGCACAACCTCACCACCACAGAGAGGTAGTGTCATTGATGGGACCTTTACTCATATTCAACAATACCTTGAAGCAGTGTACAAGAGCAAATAAAGATAAACACCAAAATTCTCAGTGACACATTCCCATTCGGTTCTGAATTTGTGCAATTATATTGTTAATGCTTCTGTTCTCCTTTAATTTACCTTCAAACTCCTGATACTTTATTCATACTTAGCATGAACTGCATGTGAAATTGAATGAAACAACAGCAACAACAAAATAAAAACAAATATCTTAAAGCAGGAGCAGTGGTGAAATAATAACCAAGTTGGGACCATGAAATGACCTGGTGAATTTGTTCTTGAACTATCATTTTATGAAGGAACGGACATTATACGAAGTTACGTTCTTATATAATGAGGTACTAACTTCCATTCATTGGAACTCAAAGTTTGAGCCGAGCAGTAAAATGTATTGCTTTCTAATAAAAACTGAACATTGTTAAATTCAGTACATAATGAGCATATTCATCTCTAGGAGGACTGGACTCTCAATGAGATGTGTACTATTCAGGTTGTCACAGAGCTTGGATAAGTTCCCAGCATAGTCAAAGATCACACAGATGGGTGGATTTGGGGAACTGTAGTGCAAAAATGTAATTATTTAAAGCTCTGTTTGTTCATAACACTGCCAGAGAAATGTTTTGGTGTGGGAGGGAAGGGGACTGACAGATACGCATATACCCTGGGATTTTAAAATAAAAATCAAAGGGATATGAAGGATCAAACCCTATACCAAGCCTTGAACTATTTCTAACTCACAGAGTTGTTTATAAATATATTGCAGCCTTGAAAAGAGCTTGAGTACCACTCACTCATCAACAAAGTCTTGGTTGTTCTAGTCAGGCAGCAAAAGCAGGAGAGGTATTCAGCCCCTCATGTTCCTTTAAGCCATGGTGGATGGGTTGCATCCACCTTTCTGTCAACCATCTTGCCTGGTATCTTGTAACAGCTGTTTGTAGCAGTTCTACGTGAGACTTTGCCCATATCAAGTCACAGCTGGCATCCTTATAATGCATAAATTACCCTGCTTTACCACTAGAGAATGGCAGAATGTAAGCACTGTCTTAGATTTCAGCTGTTGAGCACTTGAGCATGGGAATGTTACATGTAAACGTTCCTTTTGGATGCCATGTATGGTGGTGTTAAGCTGTAGGCTTAGACCGTTTGTGAGCTAAAATTAAATAAAACAAATGTTTCTTCTCCCAGTTGATATATTGGATGCTGCCTGTCCTTCCTGTTCACAAAGACTTAAATGTCTTTGTTGTACATGCCAACAAGCTAATGGTGCCTATTCTTGGTTGTTGTGCCAGTTTGTATAAACCATCCTTTGCTATTGACCTAATGTAAGTATAAACTATCCTTTGCTATTGACCTATTACACTGAATTTTCATCATATGGTAGGACTTTAAAAGTTTCCATCATTTTTCATAGAGTGCTTTCTATGCTATACATATCACACACCTTATCTGTTTCATGAACCCACTTAGGATAGGTGTGTCAAAACGGCATCCATTTTGAATCTTTCTAGAAATAAGGATATAGGTTCAGGAATAGAGAGGAATTAAATACTGGCTTTGGGATCTCTTTTCAACTGGGAAATGAAGGCAGAGACAGGACTATCTGCAGGAGAAGCAATGAATAACAGGACAAATGTATGCTTGTGATGGTACTACATCATTTTTATTGATATATACGAACATTGGTGGAATGATAAATTTTGACAACCTCCATAACCACACTGTGATAATTTCCATACCCACATCCCTTAATAAAGGCTGGAAATGCAAGCAGCTACTTTGTTGTTGTGTTGTTGTTGTGTGTCATCAAGTCATTTCCATCTCAATGGTGATTAGCTACTAATTTATCTCAAATCTAGCCAGTTTTTATCGCTACCAAGAACAGGCTTTTTGTAATGTCAATTGGCCCTAACTCTTTTCAAAAGCCAAGACATCCCAAATGTACATTTCAATCAGCTCAGAGGGAATTGCAAAGCTTGCCAGGATTCAGATAATATCATTCCTGATAAGCAAAAAGTCTTGATGCTTTGACTTTGGGCCTACAAGCTCTGGCCTCAATAACCTGGTGGATTGAAAAAAAGAACTTGAATACGACCCTTTCCCATGTTTCTCAGGATTATATGCTGCCCAGGGTTTTAGGCAATATATGGATATACTGGTGGTTGAAGCTAGGATGTTCTGCAAATAACATGTGCAATATATCCTAGGCCGGTGACTCTAACTCACAAGAGTGCTCTTTGCATTTGACAGGAAACAATGGAAGGCAAATGTGTAAAATCACTTGACACATCTGTTCTTTTGCACCTTCAAGCATTTCTCATTTGCTTGTTTTAAGTTGTTCATCTTTCCAGGAGAACAAACAGACTCTCCCACTTTGAAAAGCTTGTGATGATGATTTTGAACAAATTTGGAACTGCTCCAGAAAAAAGGACAGGTGTTAGAAGTTACCCAGGTTGTGGATATTTACTTTGAGTACATCAGTAGATAATTTTTAAAAAGATATTATCCCACTTGGGAGGGGGGGGGGGAGGAGGCACTCTGACAACAGTTGTAAAATGAAACATTTGACAAGTCATTGAGGTCAGCATACCCTGGAGCTTTATGAATTTGGCTTTGAAACAGAGTCAGCTGATTCATATTCATCCTAGAAGGGTTTCTCTCCAGTAATGATCATTTGCCATTCAGGAGTTCTGAAATATATGGATTTCTCAGCAGCACTGGCAACTGAAACAGACTTGTAAAATTGTGTAACACTGTGTAGTATGTGTGATTGTACATATGAATGAGAAAATTCAATATGCAAAAAATAAGAGGTCTTGGAATGGTCATGGAAGAGTAATAGCAGATGAGGCACTGTTTAGAAACATAGGAATCTCAAATCAAAGGAATCTGGGTTTCCAGATCATCTGGTTTTGTTTCTGTAATGGGTCTGTTGCATTAGGAACCATCTATTTATCTATTTTTAACTTATGAACTTTGTACTGAGTGCTATGCAAGTAAAGGTTGGAGTAGTTTTACATCCTTTACATTCATTGGAGTGTTGCCATCCTCTTTACACTATGGGTAGCATATTCAAAACAGGTAAAGCCTTGAAAAACAGTTTGGGAGTATTGGGGAGGGGCTGCCAGGCTGGGCTAGCCCCTTATTGAAAGGAAGAGAGGACTTCAGGCATGAAATAAAGTGGGAGTGGGGACCTATAGAGGATAGTAGAGCTTGCAGAAAGAGGGGAGTAATCTGCAGTTGGGACAGATATAGGACACCCCTCTATATGCCCAGTCGGGCTAAATAACACTGATTGGATGGGGTACAATCCTATTCAGGGATTTAACAGACAGGAGCAGAAGGAAACTCCACTCAGCAATTGCTAAGTATAGAACTTGCCTTGTGTCTCTTCAACTGAATATACATGCAACTTGTTGTAACTGATTATTTATCTTTGACCTATGATGGATTAAATTATAAAATTACAGATAATAAAACCACAATAAAACCAGAATACTCACCCCATTTAACAAAAACCTCATATAAAACCCACCCTATTAGGACACATTGAAAGCCTGCTTGAATAAAACCATTTTTGCTTGCTGACAAAAGACAAGCAGGGAGGGGGCCAGCCTTGCTTATCACGGAAGGGGATTCCAGAGGTTGGGAGCAGCCACCTTCATAGGCTTTGTCTCTGACCTCACCAGGTGAGCCTGTGATGGTGGCGGGATCCTGAATATCTTAGGGTTCTAGCAGGTTCATATGGGGTGATACAGGGGATCTACAGACTACCCCTAAGGGGCGGCAGGAGGCCGCCCCTTTTGTGGCTGAATCAAGGCTACAGCAACCTCACACCGCAGCTGGCCTTTGAAGGGTGCAAAAAGAGGCTGCAAAGTTCGCCATAGCCACGGTGGTGCAGCTGTATGGCCCCCCTTCAGCACTGCGTCATCTAGACATAGCACCAGAGGTGCGCCATGATCCCACATGCCACCTGTAGTGGTGTGTGGCATCATGGAGCCCTGGGGCAGAATCAGGGTGTGCGCCATCAGGACGCTGCACCCTGATTCCACCCACAGGCCGGCCTTTTGGGGCGGTCTGTATAAGGCCACAGTCTCTCAAATAATCTGGACCTAAGATTTATGATGACATTATGATTGACTTACAATAGCATTGTGATGATTGATTTACAACTGAATTGTGATGGATTTATGACTGAATCATGATTGATTTACAGTGGTCCCCCAGTTTACGAATCCCCCGGGGAACGAAATCCCCGGGACCCGAAACTTCCGGGACCAAAAAACACCCCCCAGGATCCGAAGGATCCCCCGGGATGCGAAGGAGAAAAACCGTGCGGCCCCTTTAAATCAGCCGCGCGGTCCGTTTCCTAAAGCGGTCCCCCGGGAAACAAATATTTCCGGGTTACGAAAGGTAATCCAGAATGGATTACCTTCGTAACCCGGGGGACCACTGTATTACATATGTGTTATGGAATAAAGTTGTGGCCATCTTCGTAATGGTAATGGTATCCAGCCCCCATTGTTCCAGCACAAAACACCACACAAAAAGGATGCTGTTGTATGTACAATCACATGAAGATTTTTGCAGTATTTTCAGAATGTGTGCGTGTCCATTGATAACATACAGTGGTCCCCCGCGTTACGAAGGTAATCCGTTCCGGGATTACCTTCGTATCCCGGAAGTCATTCGTAACCCGGGGGACTGCTTTCGTCAATGCACAGCGCGCCGGAAGCGCGCTGTTTTAAAGCTTCCGGGTTGCGAATTTTTTTCGCAACCCGGGGTTTTTTTTCGTTGGCCAGGGCCGTTTTTCTGGCCCCGACGGTTTCGGGTCCCGGGGATTTCGGATCCCGAGGGATTCGTATCCTGGGGGACCACTGTATAGCAGAAAGGTGCAAATGGATTTAACTGAAATGTGCAAACTGTATGCTCTGATTATAGAATACTTTTTTCTACAAATGATACTTTTGATTTCAGAATCAAAGTATGCAGCTTCTCACAATTCTTTTATTTAAATCACCAGTTCAGAAGGAATATGCAGACACAGTCAACCCATGATAGAGAAAAAGAACAGGGAAATACTGTGATCGCTAAATGAATTGGAGGCAATATTTTAAATTTTCCTGATTTAGTTTTGTCAAATGAATTAATCTAAATAAAATTAGTTTTCAAAGTATCTTTGTGCTATTTTACATCTTTTTTAAAATTTAGAGCCATTGGTATTGTATAGATTATATTTCTGAATTGGTGTCCATTCTTTTTGATGAAAAATGGGCAGTTAATTATTTAAAAGTATAAGACGAATATTCTATCATGTTATCCACAGGGGTCTAGTGTCTTGAATTAAATAATACGTTTTAAAATAAAAAGGTAAAGGTTTCCCCTTTGACAATACTGTGCCCAAATGTAGAGGGCAGTGCTCCTTTTACTAAGTTGAGAGAGTCAGTGTTGTCAAAGACAACTTTATGATCATGTGGCCAGCTTGACTGGACAGAATACTATTACCTTCCCACCGAAGTGGTACCTTTTTTCTACTTGCACTTTTACATGCTTTCAAACTGCTAGGCTGGCAGAAGCTGGGACTAGTGATGAGAGCTCACTCCATCACGTGAGGCTTGAATCTTGACTTGACTCACCTTGTGATCATCAGAGTCAACGGCTTAACCACTGTGCCACCACATCCCCACATTATAAATACATGCATTTGTTCAAACATTCAGTAACCAAGAATAGCTTATGTTCCCACCTTGCCCTTTGGTTTTATCCATCCGAGCAGGCTCTCAGTTAATTTTAATTAATATTTAGTGGCATGGTGTGTCACAAGCCTTTGCAAAGCACAATTATAATTTTAAATAGGAATGGTAGAGTCTGCAGACAGTCATTCCTCCTAGAAAAATAAATCTACTGACTTGGGATATTGTTTTTGGATTCAGTATCTGTATTATCCTGATTTATGTTTACTGAAAATCTCTCTTGTTTAAATTTTCAAGCATTTAATCTCTTAAAATATGCACGCTTCCATTGCCTGCCATTAGGGAAGATGAAGATCTGCCTGGCTAAAATTCACTGCCATTTCTTTTTCTGTTCTTCCTGCTCCACAAGGTTACTGAAGTAAACATCTGCTGTAAAAAGAATCCTAGGTGAACTTACTTTGCATGTTGCATACATCACATTCTTTGTGAATGAGGTCATGCATATATTTTTTTTACATCAGTAGTTATACCCTATTTCTGAGAAGCAGTGTATTCCATGCTGTCAAAAACACTATCAGAATAACCACAGTGTCCTTGTATTAGTTTCATTAAAAGTCTGTACAAGCACATACAGCTCTGAGTCCAGTTTTGACACATCAAGATTCTAGTATGAGGTTGTGATTCCCATTTCCAAGGTGCCTTATACAGTTTCTTCACCATTTGTCTCTCTTGGGGGTTCCCCCCACCCCCCAAAAAGCATGTTATATTTCCAGTGCATGTAAAAATTTTCATTTGTATTTTGTAATTGGGGATGAGAGTCTGAGTGTATTGTCAGTTCTGTATTATTTGTTCAAATCTCATGTTCAGTTCACATGGTTATTACTGATGTTTTTAAAGCCAGCACGTTTATCCATTAACATTTTAGTTTATCCTGTAAACTGTTCAACCTAGACCTATGTTGTGGCTTACTATGTGTTCATTTATATCAGTTTCCAGGTGTATTTTAAAGCATGGTGACTTCCAGTCGCAAATTTATTGAAAGAAATCTAATTCAGTTTGTGCAGTATAGATGGCCTTGCCTCCCATCTCAGTCAGTATCACCTGCACATCAGAACCAGCAACTCAATCAAAAATACAAAACCAAGAGCTAATTAGTTAAAGTATACAGAAGAATGTAAACAGCAGTGAAAAGTTATGGGTACCCTGTGGATGAATACCAAAACTTTTAAATTACTAGAAAGATGAGACCAAGGAAGTAAATTTATGTCCAAAATTAAGTTTATCGAGTAACATAATAAGGTATGGCCATTTGATTCTGTCAGTTGTCTTTAAAGGATACTCATACTGCTCTAGTACTGTCAGAATGCTGATATTACCAGTGGTGGAAGTGTGGGAGAATGGTAACCATACTTCTCCCATTACCTAACAACAAGTCCTTCGTCAAATGAAGGTTAAATACTGCACAATTGCAAATAAAATGGTAGGATTTCTCCCTCTTTTTCAGTTCAGCACCAATAGTAAATAACAGATTTTCCCTACCTGTTTCTTGGAATCAAATTATGTAGGTAGATAAGCAGATATTTTAAAAAATGGCAACCCTTGCAAGGGTGCTTCTTTGTTTCCCTGTAATTTCTTTCTTGTTATATGGGACAGATTTGTCATATAGGATTAAACCTGTCCCTCAACATGCCATATTAATCTAATGAAAGAGTTAATGTGTAATACAGTTATGCTAAGTGAGGTATCTGTGTTTTCTTTTTTCTTCCTTTAGGTTGCGCAGGACAAAGGGAACTGCTCTTTTCAGAGAAACCCAACTCCATGTGTCATTCCTCAAGAAAAGGAGAATATTTTTCACACAATATTTGCCTTTTTCACCAAGTCTGGCAGAAGAGTCCTGGTAAGAGTCCCAATTTTTTTTTTTTTTTTTTTTAAAATAGTGCTGCCTTATGCAAGATCCCAGTATGTGTAAACATTCCTCATTGCTACTACAACCAGTATTGATCAATTACTATGTGTGTGGCACTTTCCATCCACATTTGGCAACAAGAAAATTTTTTCCTGTCCCTGTTGATCCTATTTTCTGCATCATGGCCCACATCCTGAAAGTATTTCATTGCAAAATGATGTCTTTGCCAAGACTGTTATCTCTTGAGTAGAAAAGTATAAAAATAAAGAAATTTATCCATTGCTCATAAATTCCCATTTCAAATTTAGATTCTTTTTCAATGCAGAATTATATACCAGATTTTGGGAAGGGGGGGGGGGTAAAATGGATCGAGATTTAGAAAAGTGAGAGACATTGTGGAGCTCTAAAAATATTGTTAATTTTACTTAGAGCAGATCCATCAAAATTAATGGAAGTTGTTAGTTGTGATTAACTTACAGTAAGTACGAGGGGTATCCAAAAGTTTTAATGCTCACCTTTACAAAAATTTGACAGAAAGTTTGTTTTTCTTTGTAGTTGTTAACTTATCTATATGTAGTCACTATCTAGATTTATACATTTTTCCCAGCGTATCTTGACCCTCCAAAAACCTGATATTGTAGAAGAAGTTTGCTGATTGCACCTTACGGGGGAGTATCATAAAGTAATAATTATCACCCAGAAGTTGTTATGGCATATTGATGAAATTTTCTCAGTGTCATCATTGATCCCTAAGTGCACGTTGCTGAGAAAATCAACTCATTGAGTCTTTTATTTTTGTGACTGGCTATGCCAGAAGTGACTAAAGTGTAAAATCTTTGTCAGGCGCAATCTGCAGACTTCTACAATATCAGGTATTTGGAGGATCAAGAAACGCTGGGGAAAATGTGTAAATCTGGATGGTGACTACATAGAGATAAGTTAACAACTACAAATCAAAACAAACTTTCTATCAATTTTTTAAAAGGTGATCATTAAAACTTTTGGATACCCCCTTGTACTCTAGGTAGACTAATGTTTGATGCAGTGCAGCAGATGATAAATTCCAGGATTTCCTTTGGGTTCGGAAGCAGATGCCTCTTACTAACAGTTGCTCAAGAACATCAGCTGGGAGAGTGTTCATATTATATGTACAGGCTTTCCATTTGATTGGTGGTTGAGAGACTTGAATGCTGGACTAAATAAGCCTTCAAACTCAAAGTTGCATCCTATGTTCTTGTGCTGTATAGGTATAGGTGATTGGATTTCCTTATGTCAGTTTCTTTTTCTTAAATAAAATTAGGACTATGTTGCAAAGGGGCAGGGGAATTACTCTTCTCCTTATGGAGATTCCTTGATGTCATGATAGAAAAAAAAAGAGATCAGGAGATCTAATCATAGGTTTTCCACACTGCATGTAATTTCACTGTCAACCACTCTAACAGCTCAGTTCATGTTTACTCAAAATCAAGTCCCACTGTGTTTAGGCTAACATGTTGTTGTTGTTGTTGTTGTTGTTGTTGTTGCATGTCTCCAAGTCATTTTTTACTTATGGTGACCCTAAGGCAAACCTATCACAGCAAGTTTCTTTAGAGGAGGTTTGCCATTTCCATCCTCTGAGGCTGAGAGAGTGTGACTTGCCCAAAGTCACCCAGTGGGTTTTTATGCTCAACCAGAGATTTGAACCCTGATCTCAAGAGCCATCATCCAGTGCTCAAACTACTACACTACGATAGCTCTATTATGTGCCTTCAAGTTGACTGTCAATGTATGGCATCCTAATGTGTTTTCTTAGGCAAGAAATACTCAGAGGTTGTTTTGCCAGTTCCCTCCTCTGAAATACAGCCTACAGCACCAGGTACTTTTCCATTTTAGGATTATCTGTGTTGGCAGGCAGCAGCTTTGCAAGGGTTGAAGCTCAGGGTTTGTTTTTTTCAGTTATCTCAAAGTCACTGATCTATGATCTTTCTTTTTGTCCTCTGTAAAATGCTGTTGCACTGGATAAAATTTCATTATCCAGAACCTGAGACTTTGCATATAGGAAGCTGTGATATATTCCCACTTCCCTAGTTAGGGTGAGGTGGAGCAGAACAACATAAAAGAGTGGAACCAGGTTTCTCCTTTAAGTTTCTCCAAAATCATATGCTTGCCTTGGTTGCCTTAGACAGATCTTTTCATATTCTTCTTACTGTCTCTGGAACATTGGACCTTAAAGTAAAAGGAGCTTATAGCCAAGATCCACTAAGACTCTTGGCAAAGAATAAAGCCCCATCAGTAGTGCTTGCTGGAGCAAAGGCAGTTTCTTTCTCTCCATATATAAAAGAGCAGCCAGTGGCTCCTGGGTTCTGCTCTGCTTCTCCTTCCAGTCACTGATGAGCCATGGGCCTGTGCCCAGCTACAATACAACTGCTCTTAGGCATACTGGAAGGAAGAGGTGGTCTTCATTTCTCAAATAAGGTCAAAAGTGGCTCCCCTCCCCTTGGGTGCACAAGCTTGGATGGTATACCCCATGGCCAATCAGAGGTCAGGAGAGTAGACAAAGCTGTACCCAGGATCCTCTGGCTGCCCTGACATGCCTATGACAATGGCATTGGACAAGGAAGTATTGGATGACTCCTTGTGCAACATGCTTAAAATCACTTTGCTATATATACCTTGGATGGGGGGTATGCCAGACCAAAGTTGGATTAAGTATAAATTAGAAAGCAAAATTTTTCAAATTAATAAATCCTCTCTGAACAGTCATCTAATTGCCTTCCTCAGCATTCATTTTATGTATTAAGGAATAACTGATGGCAGTCTACATAAAGGAATCCTATATATATTTACTCAGGCGTAGAGTTACTTGGATTTCAAGGGGGTGTCTTCATTGGAGTAAGTTGGTAAAATTGCAGCCTAGGGTGTGAGTGTAGCAGGTTACTCCATTTTATACTGCTACATAGAGTCACTGTAAATGTCTGAAGTGTGTGTTATCCTGTTTATATGGATGAAGTGATTCCACAGCTATATGGAATTTTGTTGTCATTCTGAAAATTGTAAAACTTAATATCACCGTGAGGAACTTGTGGCACTGCAAATGTTGTTGAACCAGACTCCCATCATGCCTTCCTGTTGGCCAGTCTGTCTGAGACAAATGAGAAGTGGGAAACAGGAGCTGCTTTATCAAAGCATAAAAAGGAGATATTTTTCATGAAGTTGAACAAGAATTAACATAAGCATATAGCTAATGTTATCCTAAACACAACAGCTGAACAGTGGCTACTTTTTATTCCCTTTCCCTTTATTTGCTTGACAGCTTTCTGCTTGTCTCCCTTAGGATTGTGAAAGACCAGGCAGGCCTTGCTTAATTATACATTGCAATTTAAGCTCACTAGCAAAAGCAGAATCTCGCAGCATAGATGTCCAGATGCTATTGAATACTGAAATACTAAAAAAGGTGAGTGACATTGTCTGAATTATGATTTTAAGTTTTCTTCATAATCTAGCACATGGTGAGAATTAAACTGGAATTATTTACACGCTTCTGTTTGAGCAGAACTTAAGACACAGAAAATTTAAACAGAACTGTTATGTCTTTATATACCTCTGGTATTTCACACCCCTAAAGACCTTGGCTGTGAATTTTTTTTACACTATAAAAATCAAACAACATATAAACTTATGGTTTAAATTAGCAGAGGTGCCCAGCTTTGTAAATAAAACATCCCTTAGCCTTCAAACAAAGTTATGTAGCTGTCACAGTTGGATACTCTGTGCCCAACTGTCTGAGTAAAGACATATGCATTGGGACTTCTACACATGCCTTCTGCCATGATCCTTTCTTAAAGCCACTTGAGTGAGGATTATCCATATTGGAGGATGACCGGGAAAAGGGGTGGGAGGGTAGGTCTACATTTCATTATACTTCTCTCTCATCCACCCATCCCGCCTTCAAACTTCATCAGCTGCAACCCTACACTTTAATTTGGGAATTCTGTCACCTAGTGCTGAAGGTGGCACAGCAGTCTTAAAAATACTTACTGTTAAATTGAATGACACATTTAAATTAATAGAAAATAATTGATGCATTCAAAAGCCGAACAGCTCATTAAAACCAATTCCTAGTGTCTCTTTATTCTTTGTACACCAAGAATCACATGTCTAGATTTCATAGTCTTGGAGTTATAATTTGCAATAGACAGCCATGCATCCTCATCCATTTTTATAGACAGTATCAGCATAATCATCATTGTTATCATCATCATCCTGCCTTCCACCACCACCACCCCCCCCCCACACACAATAGAACTAACAAATAGAATGTAGGTCAAACATACAAATGGTTAAGATTAATGTTCTATCAATGATTGCAATAGGTATTATTCCATGACCTAAAAAAATAATAAAGTGCTTATTTTAGCATGCTGCAGCTGAATGTTTTCCTTGTCTTTCTGTTGCCATGTTGAATGTGATTCAGAATACCACAGTGATTGGTTCATGGGGGGGCATGATTGGGGTGAGCAAGGCCTTAATTTTGCCCCCAATAGCTATATCCCTGGCCAGCAAGTGTGTTCTGGCTTTTCCTCCTGAGCCTTTCTGCCACTCCTCTCCCTTAAAGGGCAGAACTGTGTATACCACACAGACTGTCATCTCCCTCTAAACTGGCTTTCTCCAGTGTGGTAGCGAATGTTATCCCATAACCAGAAAAGATTCAACTGGCAATCAGGTCAGCCTTTGTGTATGGTATGGGGAAGCTTTGCATCTTTCCTTTACATCAAACAGCAAAATCTCTTTGGGTGGCCCTGTAACATATTCTGTCACTAACACTGCTATTTATACTGCTATTTGTGTTGTAAATCAGTGCTACTCAAAAGTGGTGATCCATGAATCAGTGTCAGTCAGTGAACTATTGGCTGCCAGTCTGTAATAAATTTCCAGAAGAGAAAGAAAAAGTTGTAGTCAGCGGGCACAAATGTTGCCATTCCATGGCAGACTGAGTGGGGAAAAACCCTTGCTGGTCCTTCACATTAAATAGCTTTACTACTATATACAGTAAATTGTTTTGGAAGATACTGAAATGCTGATTTAAAACCAGCAGAGGGCATGTGATTCAACAATGTCTTAAAAGATTAACCAGCTGGATCATTTATGTTTAAAATCTGTGTAGGAAATATGAGAGGGATTCACTCTTTAAGAAAAAAAAACCACTGTATATATATTTAGATTTTTTACAATGTGTCACACCAGGATTTATTTTAATAATAAAAATATTTTATCTGATACTGTATGCAAGTACATTTTAGTAATTGCATCTCAATATCTGTTCCTAATTACCATATGTGGGAATCATTTGGGTTAAGATGTTCTTTGCTGGTGGTGTTTGGCATCATGGACCATTCCTTTAATTGGGCAATGTATCTGTATGGGAACATTTTTCATCCAGATCAGATCCAACTTTGAAAATGAAGATAACAGTACTTCAGCATATCAAATTTAATGGCATGAGTTGGATTTAAGTCTGCAATAGTGCTTTGTAGACTTTGACTCTGTTTTAAGGCCATAAAAGAGCTAGCAGTTAAAAGTTTTTCAAGGCTGTGTGTTTGACAGTGCTCTTTAACTGACTGTTCTTCAATCCTTAGGACAGTTCATCTGTCATTCAGTTCATAACAAGAGCAAAGGTGAGGGTGGACACAACCATCCGGGCAGTAGAAGTACCCAACGGGAATTCAGAAGATGCAACGGTGAGTGAATGAATTTGGAAGGTAGCTTGTTGCACATATGGAATGCATTAGATTAGCCTACCCTGAGTGAGGAATTTGTGGCCAGACCTAAGCTTAGCCTACAAAAATGAATGAACGTGCCTTTCTTTGAATTTACCAGCAGTACTGCTGCCTTACAATCCTCTTGTGGTTTTGCTTGCTGTGATAAGCCAGGTCCCTTTTGCAAATAATGCCATTCAGAATACATTAATGCATGTTGTGCTGTTGGTACCCCCAGTTGTAAAGGCTTGAAATGTACCTTAAGCAATAAGTTCAGTTTCCTATGGTGAGCGTAAAGCCCACTTTAATCTAACACAGGTTTTTGGAAATTCAAGAAAGATATCCACTTCTGAAAGATCAGTTCATATTAGAAAATAGTTGCAGTGCAATCCTAAACATGTTCCTTAGAATTCCTTAGAATTATCCCACAGACTTGCTTCTAAGTAAGTGTGTTTCAGATTACATTATTGATGTATTAACTATTGAGGCTCAAAAAGAATAGGCAAGTGAATTGAACCATTTGGAATTAAAGCCATCTCTCCTTTTGGCTTTAAATGTTGCTGCATGTCCAACCCCCATTACTTGATTAATTAATCAGTGCATCTCCTAGCTACCTTTCAGGGTTTCATTCTTCCCAAAGCAATTTATAAAGTAAAATATTTAATATTAATATAAAAAAGGTTATAAAACCATGAATAAGTCTTAAAGGACTTTAGGAGCAGACAGATAAGACTGTTGGTTCTTTTCCACCACTTAATTTAAGTACATATATAGCATGGTTAATGAAGTAGACATCTTTCTGGACATTATTTCTTTAGTTTGGTAAAAGAGGCAGAATAAACATGCGGGGAAATGTAATAGGTTCCTACACCACAAATAAGAAGAGCACTTCAGCAGGTTTCATCAAACTGTTCATTCAGAACTAATGATGTACATATGTGAAATGAAACAACCAGATCAGGTAAACCTTGCCTACGTAAAGAAAACATTTTCAACTGTCTAGAATTCACTTGTAAGCTTCTTCTAAAATGCATCCAGGGATTATTTATTTCATCCCAACTTCTGCTTTTCTTATGGTTTCCATTTCTGTGGCTGAATATAGTAGATCTGTGTTGTTTTTTAACATGCTGGGCATAGCTGGTGAGGCTTTCTCTTTCTTTTCTGTTTGTGCATTTTTAGCAAGGGCTTCTGGTGGCATCTGCTGTTTGCCTTGCATGTTTTAGGCAGGCACACACAGCTACACTAATATCAGCTAGAGCAGAATCCCATTCTTTCCCAGCTCAACCCCCCACCCCCATTTTTTCTGCGCTTTTTACTGCAGATGCACTGCTTCAGCAAACCCTGAAAGCCCGTGTTTCTCCAACCATCCTCCTAGTACTGCTGCTGTTAAATAGTTTCCACATAGATAGAAGATGAGAAGAAAAAGGGGGACTGGGAGCAAAAAAAACCCCCAAAGCAAAATCTTAGTAAAAATACAGTCATCCCTCCCAATTTGCGGACTTGGATTCCATAGTCTCAATTACTCAAGGACAGCAAGTGGGGAGGGACAAAATGGCACACATGCTTGTGTGCCGCCATTCAAACCAATGGGGCTTGGACATGTGTAATTTTCTGGATTTGCAGAGGGTGGGTGGAACGGATCCCCTGCAAATTGGGAGGGATGACTATAGTTTATTTGTCAGAAGCTTTCTTAGCTGAGGTATTCCTGTACATTTCTGTAAGGTCTCCTTTTGTATTTAGTTATGAAAGTCTGTGGCCCTATCTAAGGAGAAGCCACATTTGTCAAAAATAAGTAAGATTTTATTTAGAAATAAACCCTAAGCACTCTAGATCTCCCCCTATGTCTCTTTTACTGTCTTTAGAGTAGACTCTTTTTAGTGGTAATACCTGCTCTCTCTTGCAAAAACCTGCTTAATCTAGATATTTACATATTTTAAAGTTTTTTTTTCTGTTTCAGAAGGATTTGAGAGAAAGCATTATCTGATTTTTTTTAAATTGCTGCTTGTTTATGATACAGCTTTAAAAACATGATAAGAGCTATAATAAAGTGTGAAAAAGAAAAATAAGAAAATAAGTGATGTTTATTTGTATACTTGGACACTGAAATAACAATAACAATTTCTTACCTGTCTCTCCCCATGGATTGAGGCCTGGAACAACAACAAATAAACAATGCACAACATCAATTAAAACTCATTAATAAAAATGCAAAAGTTTTTTTAAAAAAACAAATCAGACATACACATTCTAAAACAATCAGGTCATTCCACAGTCTAGCGATAGCTGAAGAAAAAGTCCTCTGGCTGATAGTTGCCTGGCTGATTGGAATAAATGTCCACCACAGGACCTGAATGTATGAGGCAGATTATAAAGGAATATAAAGATTATAAAGATTATAAAGGAAGAGGCGAACCCATAGGTAAACTAGGCCCAAAGCATGTAGGGCTTTAAAGGTAGTAACCAGCATTTTGTACCTTGCTTGGAAACTAATTGGCAGCCAGTAGAGTGATTTTAATATTGGTATAATATGATCATTCCTGGATGTCCCAGTAATCAATCTGGCTGCTGTGTTTTGAACTAACTGAAGTTTCTAAATTTGGTACAGAGGTAGTCCAGTGTACAGCTATGCACAACTAAGAGCAACTATGTACAACTAAACATTCCAAGCAAACATATAGTATGCCCCAGGTAGGCTTGAAGTTGAGGGGGGAGGAGGAGGCATTGCTGCTGTAGAAAGGGCAAGTTAGAGCAGATAAATAAGAAACAGTAAAAAGAGGTGCTCAAATTTTCTTTGCCTGCTCCAGATTGGCCCCTACCCATTTTCCCTTGCAAGATTTCAAATATGTGTTTATTTGGGGGGGGGGGGGGGGGGGGAGAGAGATGATGGCCAGATTTCTCCCTATGGAGGAAATCTCCACAGGGAAATCTGCAATTGTAATCATCATCATCATCATCATCATCATCAATCATCATCATCTATTTCTAGCCCACTCCTCTGTGAGTACAATCGGAGCGGGGTACAACAAGATTAAAACATACAAATTAAAACACTTCATTGACCCATTTCCAGCCACCCTCCCCTTAAAAATAAATTAAATTAACAATAATTTAAAACCAACAACATTAAAAACATAATTCATGTACCCTTCAACTATTCTGGTTTGGCAAGAACAGGCCTTTTGTCATCCCAGTTTTTCTGCTACTTAAAATATAAAATATTTCTGTCTCTTCCTCACACTTTGTCTTGTCGCCCTCACCTTACTTCAGTTGCTGCAAAATTTCAGAGTGCAAAGTAGTTCATACTCAATAAACCTAGCAGGGAAGAGAGGACAGGTGGAGAATTTGGCCCTTCCCAGTAAACTCAGGCATCTCCTAGCATATCTTGTCTTCCTGATTAAAAATCTTTGCCATCTTGACCTCACTTTGGTGTTTCTTGGCCACATCAGTGAAATGTTGGAGGGTGTATACATCGAAGTGGTTTGTGAAATACAGGGACAGTCACACATATCAACAGCCAGTATTAGAAAACGTGTGAACTACTTTAAACAACATCTAGCAAAAGTTTTTACTAGTTAAACCAGGGCAATCAGGGAAGTACATAGAGTGGGATTTTTCGCAAGCCTCCCAAACCAATAACTGTTGCTCAAAATTATCCCTTCCCAAAAGCAATTTTTGAAAGATGCTGCTATTTTCAATGCGCACATTTATGTATAATGTCTAAGCCTTGCATGTGCCTCTCCACCCCACGGCCTCCCTTTTAGTATTATTGTTCGTCTAAAAAGCATGAGCACAATCCAATTAATCCCTTTTAAAAGCTGTGGAGTATTAAAAAATCAGCCTCCTTCCTGTGTGTGTCATGGGTGCGGTGATTGTGTGGAAAATCCTGCTCTGTGTGCTTATCAGACTTTATTGGATTAGGTATCAAGCCATCTTTGGTAGATTTGGTAGTTTAAAATAATTTCCAAGTTTCCTAATAGCGGCTGGCACACCAGTCCTAAATACAGTACTTGGAAGTGTTTTCCATGGAACATGCTTCCAAGCAAATGTGGTTGGGATCACAGCCTAAAACAATTTGGCTGCCATTTTGAATGCATCCTGGGGGCTTAGAGCCACAATTCCAATTACACTAGATGAAACTAGGAATTAGAAGTATTCCCAAAGACTTAACTACCTCAAATGTCATTAGGGATATTTAGATTTAAGGTGGGCCAGAATTTACTGCACTGTGAATGAACAAGGCTAGCCCAACTAAACAAGGAAGGCATACAGTTGTTTGCACAGCAGTGATCTTAGGATATCAACCCATGTCTCCCAAAAGGTATCAAAAACTGACACACATTACTGTTATAAGATAAACATTGCTGGTAAATGATGCAGAGTGTGATTTATAGCAGAGAAACATTCCAGTCCTTTAGCTTATGGAATCCAGTAGCTCTTTACAGCAAGTGATAGAGGTGGGCCCCTAAGCAACTATCTCTAACCAGATTATCCTTTGGTCGACAGTCTGTAGTTTCCCATGGCTCTCTAAATGGAGTCCCTGAAACAGGGTGCACCCCTTGGACTCCCAAGGAGTATATAGACCAGGAAACAGAAGTGTGCAAGTGTCCTAATAGTTATGAGAACTGTACAGCAAGCTTCTTGAAGAAATGCTTAGTCCCCCTGCTTGATTTCCAGAACTTCTACCTTTTCTCAGACTCAGACCACCAAGCTAAAGCAAAACTATCTAGCAATGTTGCTAATTACAAATTAACCCTATCTATGCCACTAGATACCAGTCAGCAGTAAAAGCATAAGAGAGTGCATCAAAGATTTGCAAGGGATACCTCAAGGCAGCCCTCAAACTACATGAAACTATGTGTGATTTGAGAGCCACCTCAATGTGCTTTATGATGGTAACATAATCTCTGTGTGTATGTGTGTGAGCGTGTGTCTCTGTAGAGCTCCCAGATCATGTTATTACAACATTTCCATCAGTACAGCAACACCCATCCATCCATCAGTATCACAGAGATGACTTTCAGGTAAATGTCTTAATTTTAGTCTTAATTTCCTTGGTTAAGAGAAATGCGAGCAGGGCCATGCCTAATAAACTGTCTAGGTGATGAAATGTTTCTCATACAGGGACTGGGGCCCTCTGAATAACCAAATCCCAAGTTTATATACTGCAGAAGTCTAGATCTCTCTGGATAGTCACAGGGCATGCAATACTTTTAGAGCATGATCTTCCAGACACAGGTCATTACAATGATAAATTTACTGTCTATTATATTATAATAAAAGGACTGACAAAGAATGATACATACAGTGTAAGTATAAATGGAATGGAATATTTTTGTTTGTTTAATGGTTTTAAAATAACTTATTCTTGCTGCCAGAGTGGATTTCTTAAAACAGTTCTGAGTCATAACCATTAAAGTTAATTTTGCATTGTAGAAAAGAAATACAGTCTTTAGTCAGAAGACGACTGTGGCTTCTGGGAAGCTTAAGCTGAAAAGGAGCATGTTGGACATGATGTAGTTTTGAAACCTCAGTATATAATCTCATTCTTTTCTAATATGAATGTTAGTTTTTAATATTTCAACCATGCAATTTCCATAAGTCTCTTGGCTTCCCTTGGATTAATATTCTTTATGTTGGGCCATACTCAGCAAAGCACAAATTAAGACATGTGGCTTGGCTCCAGGTAGCCATAATCCCCACCCCCATGGAATGCAGAAGGAAAACATTCAGATTATGCAACAGTTACTCAAATATAACAAAAATGTTGGTCCACTGTCCTGTTCCCTTTCCTTTTGAGATTTTCTCCATTTGAAAGATTTTTCCCCTTTGCTTTTTGGTTATTTTACGATATCAATTTATCTTCCATCCACCCCAGAACCTGAAAGTACAATAACGAGTTAGTTGTAACTAATCTGTTTTTCCATCAAGGAAGGTATAAATAAAGCTGCATCCACATTGCAAAAATAGTCTGGTTTGACACCACTAAATGAGAAGTAATTTCACTCCGTTTGTGGTGTAATGGTAATTTTTAAGTTACCTTTATAGCTACAGTAGTTTCCTCTCTAAAAGAAAATGAGGAATATCATGCAGTTTACATGGTAGCTTGTGGTTTGCCTTGTGCTTATGTACCCCAGTTTTTAAAGTGCCTGAAAATATTTAGTTTCACACCGGTTGAATATCCCTTATCCAGAATTCCAAAATCTGAAAAAAACCCAAAATCCAAAACTTTTTGAGCTACAACATAAATAGCATAGTATCTATCTGTACTGTATTTGAGAGGATGGAAAGGGATGCAACTGGAGAGAAACATGAGGACCTGTGAATTGGTTCGAACCCATTCCTTCTGCCATGTCACAGCTCCTGTATATTGCCAGCCTCATTATATCTCATGATGCCTATTTAAATACATTTGAAATACATTTGAAATACAGAGCACTTCTGGTCCCAAGCATTTCAGATAAGGGATACTCAACTTGTACTTTCAAGAAAGAAGAAAGTGATAAATTATTAAAAATTGTAGCTACAATGATAGCTAATTGCTGTGGAATTGTGGTGGCAGCTTTGAACCATAACACTGACTGATTACTTTAAAAAGCAATTTTCCAAATCCCCCCCCCCCACCATCTCTCTTTAGCCTCTTCTTTCATGGACATGAGATTTAACTGATGAGATTTGATACTGAAATGTGGATGGGATACACCATTGGAATCAATTGAACTTAGTCTCATCATGACTGACTAATCATCATGACATAGGCAATGAACACCTCTTTCCAGTTCCTTTACATGAAACATTGAAGCCAAGGTGGACTTTCCCTTTTTATGAGGCTTCTTTTGGCCATTTTTAAAAAAATATATAGGTTCCTGAGCAAGACAGGCTTACAACAATCATTGACTTCTCCCCATCACTGTCAACTGCCAAACCTCATTGTAAATTTATTTCTAAATAAATTCTACTTGAGGTTAAAAATGCTTACTTAACTCAGTCCTGTAAGTTCTCTTGAAAGGGCTGTTTAGTGTAGCATGAGATACAAAAACTAAATAAATCTGCTATAAGAACTCTTCAGTGTGGTGAGAAACATAAAAGCTAAATAATGCTGGAATTCAAGCTTCACTATAAGATGGCGTTTTCTTTCCTTGGCATTCTAGAATGAATCCCGTTTTGCAGTCAAATTCTTGGGCATTGATTCAAAGCATGAATACAAGTCTCTAATTCACTCCACATTTTTATAGCCATTTAATTTTATTTAGGCCTATAGTTTCTTTCAACCCATTCCTCCCTTCTCCTGTATCAGCCATAATATATGTCAGATCTAAGACAGCATTAAGTGCATTTTGTATTAATGTCCTAGAGGAGATGTTACTGTTGGGGAGGCCAAGAAAGAAGAGACCAAGTTTTGCTTTTTAACAGATTGTTCGATTGCAACTCCAAACCTCGCTCCAGTCCGTGGACAATGCACTCTCTCCCAGGAGCCTCATGATCCCTGGAACTACGGAACTACCCACTTGTTCTGCCTAAGTTCTAGACAGATCAAAGGAGTACTAGGCTTCAAGGTGAAGGTCCATACCTTTAAGGTTTCCCACTTTTTGGAAAGGGATCATGCCTTGGAGACAGTAACATCTGGTGGCTATCAGATCAGTGGAGCAGTAAATCCCCTCCCATAGCCCTCACACATTGCCCAAATATAGTGCCATGATTCCATCATAAATGGTATGGTCCTGTCCTGTGGAATCCTGGGATTTGCAGTTTAAGGAGGAGGTATTTAGAATCCCCAACCAAGGAGGTTTAATGACTCACCAAACTACCAACACCAGAATTCCACAAGATGCAGCCATGGCAGTGAAAATGGAATCATATTGTTGTATTTGTGTAGTGTGAGAGAGTGCCATGTTTTAAACAAGCTCTTCTAGTGTTGAACCCTATTCCTAAAGAGGTAGAACACCTTGAAGAGGGACTGGGATGGATTTACATTAGCCCCCATTACTTGGAGCAGTAGGTCAGAAACTATAGAAACTCTCCTTTGAGCTTAGTGGGAGCAAGGTGCTGATCTAAAACTCTTTCCAGTGAGCCTCCCACTCTGGCCAAACAGAATAAGAAAGATGAATCATGTCCATTAGTGGGACTGAGGGAAGGCTCCCAGCACAGCCCAGATTGATATTTGCATGTGTTCTTCTATGTGTAGGTGAATATGTGTTTAAGAGGAGAGCAGGGGAAGGGATATTCATTTGCTTATGTATGTGTATACATATGTATATGCATGTGCTGCCCCCAGTCCACTGACCCACATAATATGCTGTTGTTGGGCAAAATTGTGGTCTTTCCCTGTGGTAGATCACTCATACTAAAATGAACCAAATATTTATTTAAAAAATTATTTTAAAAAACTATTGCCTTTTAGGACCAGCTGTGCTGGGACAGAACCACCCCAACTAGTCCAATATTTCATTTATAGTAGCAGACAGACAGATTATTTTGGTTCTTCAGAAGCAGAAACAAAAGTGAAGTGGTTTGGTTATTGGTTTCCAGGATCTGCTATCCTGCCTCTGTACATAGAGGCTTTATTTACTGGCTAATAAATTCCCACTGACAGCTTACATGAATTTCCTTATTTTTTAAAAAAATATTCATTCTGAAATGTTAAGTTTTATTTGATTTAGCAGAAATGGGGAGTGAAGTGACAAAAGTTGTTATAAAAAGCATAAAAATGCTGAAAATAAACAAACAAAATGAGCCAACTTTTAATGGCAGACTAGTATCAGTCTTTTAATATCCATCTTTCAATGGTTTAAAATTGATTGGGAGCATCTAAAAATATTAAGCAAACAAACAAACTGCCCCTTCTTACTTCATTAATTTCCCTTCAACTAATGGTCACCCTGTGGATGAGACATCTCCAAGACCATGTATCCTCTGCCTCTCTGCTCAGGTCCTCTGAGCTCAGGCCTGTGGGATCCCTTATTGAGTCTAGCCATCTGGCTTGCAGTCTTCCTCTCTTTCTGTTGCCTTCCACTTTTCCTAGCATCATTTTCGTTTCTAATGAGTTCTTATGGTGTGGCTAAAGTACAACAACCTCAAATTAGTGTTCCTGGCTTCCAGGGAGAGTTTGAGCTTTATTTGTGCTACGATCCATTTGTTTGTCTTTTTGGCCATCCATGGTATCCTTAGCACTCTTCTCCAGTACCACATCTGAAATAAGCTGATTTTCTTTGCATTTGCTTTTTTTACTGTCCAGCTCTCACATCCTTACATAGTGATGGGGAGTACAATGGCTGGAATGATCCTAACTTTAATACTCAGTGGCCTGATCTAGATTGGCAAAAAGAAGTGTGTTCATGGCTGCATGAAACTCTAGCCTTTAGATGAGAAAAAGGGAAAGTGTGCCATGAAAATGCTTTTTTTTTTTCATTTTAGGGGAAAAGAAGCACCTTTAAAAAGGTGCTGGTTTTCCCAGCTTCTTTTTTAAAAACTGCGGAACAGCGCAGCTCCATCTAAAGGCTGTGGTGCAGCTGCTAAGCATTAAGGAAAAGGCAACTTCATGTCACACTTTCCTGCCAATCTAGAAAGCCCCAGAGTAGTCTTTGCACTTTAAGATCTTGTCTAGTTCTTTCATAGCTCCCCTTCCCATTTCTAGTCTTCTGATTTCTTGACTGTCATATCCACTCTGATCAATGTTTGATCCAAGGTATGGGAATTCTTTGACTATTTCTACTTTGTCATTGCCTAGGATGAATTCATGTAGTTTTTCTCTGATCATTATTTTTGTTTTCTTAATATTCAGCATTAAGCCTACCTTAGCACTTTCTTCTTTAATTTTCTTTAGTAATTGTTCCAGATCTTTGTTGTTTTCTGCTAGTAGTATAGTGTTATCTGCATATCTTAAGGTTGTTAATGTTGCTTCCTCAGATCTTCACTCCTCCTGCCTTGGAGTGTAAGCCTACTCTGTATGTTATTTTCTGCATACGTGTTGAACTGATACAGTGATAAGGTGCATCCTTACCTGACTCCTTTATCAACTGGGCACCATTCTGTTTCTCCATATTCAGCCTCTTGTTCTGAGTACAGGCTATGCATCAAGACAATCAGGTGAAGTGGCACACCCATTCCTCTAAGAACAAGCCACAGTTTTTCATGATCTATGCAGTCAAATGCATTGCTGTAGTTGATAAAGCACTTGCTGATTTTCTTTCGAAATTCCCTTGAGTAGTAAAAAGTTCTCATCTCACTACACTACTAAAAATATCCACCTCATGTATCAAGTCTGTTTACACTGTGTTTTTGTCTGATTCCTGGCGCTGTACACTCTGCTCAAGATCAGCACCTCATAATAATTATCTAATTTCACTATGAATTTGAGAAGAGCCTATATCTTGGTCGTAGTTAAATTCATGTTTCTTCCTATGAAGAATATAGCTATAATAAGACCCTGGTATGATAGGTCAGCTGGGTTTGAGCAGATTGATAGAAGATATACTGGTAAATCAGATATAATGCTAGCCCTTCCTCAAAAGTCAACTAGTACCACATGTTTTAAAGTGGGAGCAGTAACAAAAGCAACATCAAAATTGCCTTTTATTTTTAAATGTTTTTAGAAAAATAATGCTGTTCAAGCAATGCCAGCTTACTGTTGGCAGTGCAGTACTATACATAGTTACACAAATAAGGTAAACAGGACTTACTCTCAGGATAGTATGCATTGGATGGTGGCCAACACATAATTTATTACAAATGCTGTGAAATTCCATTGAATTTCATTGCACAATTATAGTTCAGAACATGCTGGTCCATATTGGTGGCATCCCCACCCCCTGGGTCTCTATCCCAGAAAAAATGTATTTAGCTTGTATTTTTTAAAATGGGTTTTAATTATCTGGTTCTTTCCATCTTCTTCTACCTGATAATCTGATGTTGACCTGTCAAACTATTTTGAACATTTAAAAATGCTCTTTATATTACTTTTACTATTGTTTTAAGATGATATAAATTGTTGATAGTAACTCATTTTTGGTAAGTTTTATTATGATCTGGTTAGCATCATAAACTGCCCTGAGAAAGTGTATAACCCTTAAAGGCATTATATAAATTCTTTAAATAAATAAAATAAACATGCTTTATATTGGCACAGTATAAATTGTAGGGAAAATTGCCAGCTACAGGTTGGCTTCAAGTATGATTTCCTTCTTGGCACTCCTTTAAATGGAAATATTGGTGATAGGGCTGATCTTCAGATTTTTAAAAGTTCAATAAATGGATATGATACATCCCTTCTGGTACTGTAGTTCTTCAAAATACAGCCATTGAGATGACTGATTGTCCTCCTACAGCTTGAAAGTGTATAGTCAATGCTTGGTGACATTGCTGACACAAGTAAGGATGGACGAAGTCGCTTGATTTCAACATAGGTCTTCATTTGCTTGGCTTATACAGCTTAAAAATGTGGTTTCTCTTGATGCAGAAAGTGGATAATTTTATTCATCAAGCTTTTTAGCTAGCAGTAATAGAACATGGAATAGCTTGCATGGGAGACAAGAAATCTTATAACCAAGAAGTGTATTTAAATGTGCAGGCATCTGTGTGGGCTTTCATTGTACTACATGCATTATTACCTCAGAAATGGTGTGTGAACAACTTATGTGAATGTGATTCCACCTTCAAAACCCTCCTTTGTATAGGGAAATATTTATCTCGAGATGGATCGTGTTCAGATCATAATGAACAACATGGTTGAATCTATGATTAGAGATGACACAACTCATTGAAATCAGTGGACTTGGTCATGACTTAGCTAGGTCCTGTTAATTTCAGTGGATCTACTCTAAGTATGTGCAAGAGTGAATTCAGCTTTTAATCTATTTTGCACTGTTCAGGTCACACCTGGTATAATACTGAGCCTTGCATTTCAAATAGATGCCAACAAACTTCAGTGTGATCAGGATGGTGGGTCATCTGGAAACCAAGGCTTCATAAGAATGTTTAAAGAGCTGGGTGTGCTTACCCTGCAAAAAAGAGTATTAAGAGAAGTCATGGTAGCAATCTACAAATTGCTGGCCATGCTGGCTGGTGGGTTTGAGGAGTTATAATCCAAAAATGTAACTGCCCCAAACTCTGGAAGAGACCTTTATTTTCTTATGGAAAGGTAACCTTTCCCTAGAACAAATGTAACATATAAAGCAGCCCTTTGTCAGCTAGATGACCTAGTTCAGTAAAACTTGTTCCTCTTTCATGGTGGATTATGTTCTTTTTGAGCAAGCTTCTAAAAGATTTCATGGAAATCAGAGACAGTTGGCATTGCCACACCAGCAGCTGCACCCTCCCAACGGCTGGCCCAAAACAGAGCGTTATATATCTTGGGGGGAAAATAGTAATAGGATGGAATTTCCAAGAATGAGACATGTCTTAGTATCTGCACTTATAGCTGATGATTTTTAAGGTTTTTGAAACCCTTGAGAAAAACAGTCTTGACAGATCAACTGTCCAAATGTGGTTGACAGTCTCACTCTGCAGTGCTTTAAAAAAGATAAAGAGAAAACACAACACATTGTATCATCCTATGAAATAATGAAACCTAGTTGTATAAAAGGTTTTCATTTATCCTAATTACTTTGTAGGTGGTCTTTGAGGCCTTGCATAATCTGGAGCCTCGTGGTTATGTGGTCGGATGGATCATTGCTATCAGTTTATTTGTGGGAATTCTCATCTTCCTGCTGCTGGCAGTGCTGCTATGGAAGGTAAGTGCTCTGTCAGAAACAGTATAGACACAAGGATTAGCCACAGCCTTGGCTGAATGCAGCCCACTTTTTCTCTCTGTCTCACATTCAGTCTGTTCAGTCTCTGGTAAGTATTTAGCATCCATTAACTTTAATGAGTAAATCATCTTCTATTTTGAGACCATTAAATGTCAGGGGGGGAAATGTGTACATTTTCCTTATGGGGAACATGGAAGGTTCTTTAAGAGAAGCTGATACTGGATGCTTGAAGTGAAGGACACAGCAGCTGCTTCCACACAAGTGCATTTGTCATGTGATATATTCCTGTAAGTATTGCAATACATTGTTTAGTCAGCGTTTAATCCTACCTCATAGAAGATATTTACAGAATTTGGAGCATTATTTTAAAAGTTGCTAATGTGTTACATTTAAATTACTTTTCTAAAATTTAAATGTACTTAGAAAAAAAAGGAAAGAACAGGAAAATGACCCCATTTGAAATCCCATGTTTTTGAAGCAAAGTAGGGGTGGGCAAAAGTGCAGTTTGAGGGCTACATTCAGCTTTCCCCACAAAGATGCTTCTATGGCCCTTAACGCCTGCAGAAACCTCATACCAACCTTTTTACTTCTACTTTTTAATCATAAAACAAAGAGAATGGCCCATATTTTACATTGCTAATGTTTGCTGGCCTGATCTGTCCAACCTTTTGGGGTGATGGATCATTTGGAGTGATGGATCCAGGAGCACTTCCAAGTTGTGAACAGTGTTTTGGGGGAGTGTAACCATGACACACATCCAAACCCATATTAAGACCCTTAACAATAAGCACCTCCATCTTATCTAGATTCATTTTCAGTTTATTCAGTTTATTTTTCCTCATCCAACCCATCATCTCCTCCAGGCATTCATTCAAGTGAGACACACTACCCTTAGCTGATATTATCATTGAAGGCATAGTGAAACTATTGGTGTTTCAGTATGACACCCATTGTTCACAGGATTGAACATAACACCATAAGCTGTTCACACACTTATCTACATATAGCCAGAAGGAAGAATGTGACAGAGGATGTGACAACAACAGTGTAACCCTTGTATCTACAGAGGTTACACTGTTGTTGTCACATCCTCTGTTTTTATTATCTTTTGACACAGTCACATAAGCTCACAAGCTCACAAGGAGACATAGTTATCAAGTAGTGAGACATCCTGGGTAGTGACACCTTTGACTTGAAATAGAGATTATTGGAGACTTGTGATGTTATTTCAAAATTTAGTTGATTTACCCACATGCAAGTATTGGGTAGAAGGAGACTCTTATAGGCTGCAATTCCATTAACTTACCGATCCTCAGAGAGGCATCCTAAGAACTCAGACTAGCGCTCTCTCTCTCTCTCATTTTCTGCTTCATTCCTTCTTCATTCCCTTGCCTATGACTATGTTGTTCCCTTTACACAAAGACCTCAGATCACCCTCCACCTCTAATGCTGTGTAAAAATGAAAAGAATGAACTCCACATGGCTTCAACTTATTTTCTAGGAGAATCTCCAACTGTTTCCTAGTCATTCTGGGCCATCCCTCTGTAATTTTGATAACAAAAGAAGCTAGGCTTGTGCTGCTTGTCTGCTGACCATTAAAACATGTGCTCACCATTCAACGTGTTGGTGGTCTGTTAAATGGCACTAGTCAACATGTTATCAGGTGTCTATGGTGAGTTTCCAGGAAGGGAAGAAATAGTGGCAAAAATATGGTACCAGTCCAGTCTATTCTACCGGATCACATAGCTTGAGAAACACTGTTAGGGACTGTTAAATATAATTTTGGCCTTTTCTCTTTCTTTCTTCTCTGCTTATATCAGATTTCTTCAGAGCAAGCTGGACTGATAGGAAATTTTATTCCTTTTAGATAGATCCTCCTGCAGTTCTCCTTTTGGGCAGGTGGGTGGGTTGGCTTTAAGACAGCTGCTCATGCCTTGTTTACACTAGCAGCTAATAGGGTTAAAGTACACACTACTAAAATAAGTAGTGCTACTTTTAAAAAAAGAAAGCAGTGTTGTTGAGGGCAAAACTGAGCTGTCAATATGCAAATCTTAGAATCCCCTAGCCCACATGACTCTTTGGCTAAGATGGCTGAGGACTACAGTAATTCCTACATATTCACAGAGGTTGGGAGAATGAGACCCCTGTGAATATGGAAAAATCACAAATAACTCTGCCCCCCATCCAAAACCAGTTAAAAGGAGGGGTGGTTGGGGGAGAGGAGCAGTGACTTGCACTCCTTTTTCCCACCTTGAAGCAGGACTGTTTGGTCCCTTTAACTGCTTGTCTGCCCCTTTCCTAGCCCAGTTGCTTCCTTCCCCAGGGGGCGATTGGTCAGGGAAAGGGAACAGGAGCCTCCATCGCCCCAATTCCCTTTCCTAGCCAGATCACCGCCTGGGCTGCTCAGGCAGTGATCTGGCTGGGAAGGAGTCCGGGGTGGTGGTGGAGGCTCCTCTTCCATTTGCCAGCCCCATCACCCCCTGGACTGCCTAGGGAGCAATGGGGCAGGCATAGGATCCTGGAGGGAAGGAGGCTCCCCCTCCTTTTACAAGTCCCATGCAGGGACAGCCCAGGGAGCGATGGGGCAAGCAAAGGGACTTGGGGAGATGGAGGCTCCTCCTCCCTTTTCTGGCCGGATCACTGCCTGGCCAGCTGGGAAAAATTGGCTCCTGGGCTTTTTCTCCTGAGGAGAAAAGCCCAGGAGGGAAGGGTAGGAGGAACGCCTGGGCTAGAGGCCTTGACCTTATGAATAATCAAAACCGTGAGTGTCAAGGCCGTGAATATGGAGGGCTGACTGTATAGTGAAAAAATGACTTTTCCAGGCTCCCTTAATATGTTACAAGCACTTGTGTCTCCTAATACTTTCTTCTGTCAGGTAGCATGGAGAAAGCTAACCCCTGTAAGAGTCTTCTATTTTCCACTTTATTTCATACACGCTGCTTATTTTGTAGAAGAGAGTTCAGAAGCACATGCTTCTTCATCAGAGGTTGGCATATGAACCACTCTTAAGTGACTTCTTAAGTTGGGCCAGTATTCTGCCCAGAACCTACCATGAGCTATCCTCACAATGCTGCCAAAATTTGGCACCAAATTTCATTAGCAAAAACGCTTGAGAGAATACAGAAATGCTTCTGTTAAAGCTCTTTCTGTGGCTTGTGGTGCCTTTTGGGAACAGGCAAGGTGCACAAAAACAGCCTTAGGGCTTAATGAAGCCCATGGGCCATGTGTTTCCCACCCTGATGTTAGCTAATAATCAAGAAGGACCTTTCCGGAGGTTTGTCAGCTTACAGTACTGCCACTTAGATTGCCAGGTCTCAGGGTATGGCCCTGAGTGTCAGGACCTGAAACCAAGCCTCAGGGCCTGGTCTAGGGTTTCCAGATCTCAAGACTTTGCCTCCGAGGGGGAAGGGGAAGAATCTCAAAGTGAGAGCACCACCTTGAAAATTACACATCTATTTAACTACAGCTCTGAGCTGTGGGTCCTCTGTGGTTACAAGTTGCTTTGGAGCAGCTACTGCAGATTAGGGTTGTGTGATCTCAAGACCCTGACCCTGAGTCTCCAGTCCTCAGGGTGCAGGGGAGAAGAATTTCAGAGTGAGAACACTGTCTTGAAAGATGTGCGTGTTTCAGACGCCAAATATATTGTAAGTTCTGAACCATAACAGTGAATGGCAGTCTCATCCCGGTCAAGTTATTTTTTTGAGAAAAAAAATTCTACAAACACCTCTTTCTATGAGTAATACTGTAAAATAACTACGTAAATAATAATTAGATGTGCTTTCATGACTTAACAAAGCAGCTGCTTGAGATAGCTATCTCATTCTGACTAAAGAACCAGCTTTGCCACTTTAGAAGACTGCAATATTTCCCCCCTCATCCCATTTTAGAGACATGCCTTGAAGTATAATATCCTAAGGATAAAATCACGGCTGTCATGGAGGGATCTAATTGAACTGTCATATGCTTTTGATTACTGCAGCATTTTAGTGCCCTTCTTAATAATGCAACTTGAATACCTAAAATTCCCTTTCACAAAATTAAATAAACAGTACATTTTAACAATGTTTGTCATAGAGTTGGCCACCAATATACACACACTGGTTAGGAAAATGTTCCAAAGCACTCCTATAAACACCCTTTGTCTTATTTGTACAGTTGAAAAACACTTTAAATGTTGGGAAACATCAGCCAACTTCAAATTGAAATTAGAACAGGGCAGAGATTTGTTACAATATTGTCTGTCCACTTTTCCCTCTTTGTGGCCTCACACTGTGTTACTTGTCTTTGTACCACTAAGTAAAACCCACATCCAACGCTATCTAACAGGAAAGGATGGGTATTTAATTCTTTGCCACTGATTTTCTGCGTAGCCTGCCATTTTAGTCAGAAAATTGCTCATCTTTAGTGAGCTTGAAGGACTCAAAGCAAGACGAAAGAAAATGTTCTCTTCTATGCAATTAGTATGGCCCACCATCTCCTTTTATAAAGGTCCACTTTGCATCTATATCAGCTCCTTTGCAAAGACAGAACCCTAAGCTGGCCCTGCAGTTCCAACCCTTGTGCTCCGGTCATTCACCTTGCCCTTTTACCCACAGGCTCCCTCCCTGGATTTGACAGTCAGGCCTCAAGGTGACCTCTATACTGAACATGTGGCTGTGTGGATCAGTGGGTTCAGTATGGTAAAGTGCAACCACCTCCCATTTCAATTCTTAAATATAAACAGTTATACGCAGTTGTAGAATGCAATTTGAGTAAAGATTTGTTAATAATAATAATAATAATAATAATAATATGTTTTATTTCTAGCCGCCCCTCTGAACAAGCAATCGGAGTGGGGTACAAAAGAGTTTTAAAACAACAGCAGTTTAAAATATCCGATCCCATCCTCGCCTCCTCCCCCCCCCAAAGGATTAAATCAAACAACAAGTTAAAACGTAGCATAAAATCAACAGTATAAACTGTGTCAAACTAAAAGTCCTTGAGCTGTGTGGGTGGGCAAAGGCTGGATCACTCTACGACCAGAGTTTGGAGCTGAGAAGTATCAGGGATTTTCCGGGAAGGCCTGCTGGAAGAGATGCGTCTTTAGGGCTTTATTGATGCCATCAATGGATGAAATAAGACGCATCTCATCTGGCAGGTCATTCCATAGCTTAGGGGCGACCGCTGAAAAGGCCCTCTGGGAGGTCTGCACCAACCTGGTTTTAATAGATTGTAGCAGGTTCCTCCCGGAGAAACGCAGTGTGCGGGGGGGGGGGTCATACGGGAAGAGGCGGTCCCTAAGATATTGTTAGATATTAAACACAAACGTGAACTCTTTCTTCATTCCTAGTTCCAAAAACCCTATTCAAATCTTACAAAATCCTCACTGTCTAACTGATCTTCACTCTGTGCCTCACTGCCCTAACCCCATTTCCTCTTGTTCCTGTCTCTCTCTTTAGCAGAGCAGAATCTTGCATAGGCTCTCCTTCATAACATTCTGAAGTCTAGGATTTAGTGGTTCTAAGCAGGCTTGCTTATCTTTACAACTTCTTTTTCATATAGATGAAAAGTATTCATACTCATAAGTAAGCCAAATAAGATCAATAGAACTTACTCTTTGTTATGAGAGGGTAGGGCTGCAGTCTTAAAGACCCAAGTACAGTATGGGCTGTGTAACCCAAAGAAGTGATAGTTCAGAAAATAGGCTCCAGTCCTGTGTAAGCTTATCTGAGGAAGTGTTCTATAGAACAAAATGTCTTTTTCATCCAAGCAAGCATGGATAAGCTCATAGTGATCTTTTAAATACACAATTGTTTTTATATTTTGCCAGCATTGCTTTTCAGCACATGGGGAGAAAAAAAGAGAGGCATATTTAACTTCTTAGAAAACAGTTATTTTACGTGCAGATTTCAGTACGTCTGATATAATGCATGAAATTTAACACTATCTCATAACAATAAGAATACTTCTAGATGAAGATGTTATTGTGAAATGACCCAGTGCCATAATTTTACAGGGGTCTTGTCTTATCCTTTTTAACTTTACAGAAGATTTTACAAATCTTCCATTTGGAATGTTCTTGTGTTTTCTGATAACTTGATTCTTTTTCTCTCCTGATTTTCATTCACACAATCATAAAACCTATTAAAAAGAATAAATGGAATGGCTGCATAATGTTTTTTAAACTGATATTAGGGGCTTTTTAGATTGCCTGAAAGGGGCGGTCCAAACTCGCCCCTTTCGGCGGCGGGATGACGCCGAGGCTGCCACACGGGCAGCCTCTAGGCCTCCTCCCGCCGCTTTTGGAGGCCGTGGGGAACCGGCAAACTGCCGGTTCCCCGCGGCCTCCAAGCGGGGTGCAGTGGGTGCTCTGGGCACCCGCTGCACCCCGCTTCCCTTGGCGGGGCTCAAGGGAGGAAGGGGCCGCCGCCGTGGCCCCTTTCTCCCTGGGTCTTTGCCGCGGCCATCTAAAGGCCGCGGCAAAGACCCGCCGCAAGAAAAGAGCTCCGAGAAGGAGCTCTTTTTTTGCCCCGCGGGAAGGGCGCGATTGGCGCCCTCCCGCGGCACAAAAGCGTCATAACGTGCGCAGCGCGTCAAAACGCTGCGCACGTGATGACGCTTGTACGGCGCCACCGTGTAGAAGCCGCCATCTTTAAATGGCGGCTTCCACGCGGTTTAGGCTTAGGGAGGGTGTAAAAGCTACGCCCTCCCTAACCCTAAAAGCGGGCTTTTTAGCCCTAAACGCACCTTATTTTGCCCGTCTAAAACGGGCCATTATTTGCTTAAATGCTTTTTCTGAAGGAGCAAGGCATCAGTCAATCAGAAAGTATGTAAATGCAGTGGGGCCATGACTCAGAAAGTCCTACCTTGTGCTTATCAACTTAATTGATCTTACCCACAGACACAAGACAGAAACTCTGAACTTGATCTTAAGGTGCAGCCAAGGTTTTTGCTAGTGGAGATGGCCCTTTGACTCACTGCTTCTCCACCCTTGTGTCTCCAGATGTTTTAGACTTGTGGAATACCTGACCATTGGCCACACTTGGCTAAGGCTTTTGAGAGTTAGAATCATAGAATCATAGAGTTGAAAGAGACCACAAGGTCCATCCAGTCAAACCCCCTGCCATGCAGGAACTCCCAATCCAAGCATCCCTGACAGATGGCCATCCAGCCTCTGCTTAAAGACCTCTAAGGAAGGAGACTCAGAGGGAGTATGTTCCACTGTCGAACAGCCCTTACTGTTAGGAACAATCAAAAACATCTAATTGAGAACCATTGCTCTAGACTACAAGGTCCTATCCTCTTCTGGTCTTTTATAGGTTAACATCATATTCCCAAGTGAAGCAAAGACTCCAAGTCAGGTCTTGACCCATAGAGTATATATATGTTTTAAAAGCAGTTGGTACCTTATAGCTTTATGATTAATTTTTATAAGTTTGTGTGGAGCTGTACAGACTGCCCAAAAGGTCTGTAATCACCCAGGGAAGCACCGGGATGGGGCCAGGGCTGCCTCACGGGCAGCCCCAGAGGCCCCATTCCACCGCTGCTCCAGACCACGGAGAAGTGTCGAACTGCCGCTTCTCCGTGGCTTGAAAGCGGGGTGCAGCAGGCGCCCTGGGCTCCTGCTGCGCTCTGCCATCCCCGGCTGTCCCGAGGGGAGAAAGGGGCCACCGCTCTGGCCCCTTTCCCCTCAGGATCCTTGGCGCGGCTGTGTAAAGGCTGCGCCAAGGACTAGCAGCAAAAAGGATCTCCATTTTGGAGCTCCTTTTGGTGCTGCTGAAAGAGTGCCCTAGGCGCCCTCCAGCGGCGCCATGACGTCAGGCGTGTGCCGCGTTGTCTAAACACTGTGCACGCCATGATGTCATCATGGCACACGTGTATGGACGGTGCGCAAAAAAAATGATGCCGTCCATACGTGGTAGGATTAGGGAGGGTGTAAATGCTACTCACACCCCACAGACTGCCTTTTTGGGCCATCTGTATCGGGCCTGTGTGTCCTATTTGATAAGGCCTAAAATCAGCATGTCGGGATCACCTATGCCTTCCTAATCCCAGCTGTGTTTTTAGCATCACAATAGTAGCACATTTCAAAAGTACCAAATTTTCTTTGCTAATTTGGAGGGTGACAGTGATATTTTTTCTAAAACAGATGTGTGATCTAGTTTTTGTTGTGTGCCTTCAAGTTGTTTCTGAGTTATGGCAATCCTAAAGTGAGCTATCACGGGGGGTTTTTGGTAAGATTTGTTCAGAAGGTCTTTTTTGGCCCCCTTATGAGGTTGACTTTCCCAAGATGTGTCACTTGCTTCTTGAAAGAAAGGGTGGGGTATGATGGAATGATTTCATAAATATGGAGCCCCTATGTAAATAGGCTCCAAAGAGTCAGTTTTCCAATCCAACTATGTCACCTGATAGCTTAGCTTTGGAGAACCCATGCTGAATGTGACTTCATTGAAAAACATGATCTACATGGCCAAGGGAAAATGCCATCTTCTCTGTGATGGCTCATTCACACATGCAGCTCATTCCACATGTTACAGTCACAAAGCAGCGCAAAGAGAATGAAATCAGAGCTGTTTTCGTGTTCCAGGCACCCAGACATTTGACAGTAACAGAAAGGAGAGGCCACTCAACCCAAAACCACAGCTGCTGCAAACAAATCCTTTTATTACAATGGGAAATGCCTGATGAGTTTTTTGGGGGTATGTGTTTGATATACAGAACTACCCACATCTGAGCTAATAATGAGCACTAGAAGTGTTACTATATGTATAGTGCTATGGCAGATACTTTAGAGAAACGAGATGGATTATGCACAATTACCACTTCATATAAATAGAAGCTTGGTCAAACTTTGTTCACTCTTCACAGTATTTCAGTTTGTTCTCCACATATAATTTGGGCTTTGTTGGTGGGCTTGTAAAGGCAATACATCCTCTGTCATCATGCGGGTAAACAGTCTATCTGAGTTTACAGTCTACCAATGGGGACAATGTGTACATCAGAAACAGTTAGACATTCTAGCTTTTTATCTTGGCACCATATAAACATATTTAATCCACTGGAAGGCAAGAAGCCTTTTTTGTCAGTGAACCTTTCTGCATAACTTTCTGAATTTCTTAAGAACCCAAGCCAAGATACACTATATATGTCAACTTTAACATTGCAAATAAGTACATACAGTTGCAAAATTCTCAGACATGAAATAAAACAGCAGTTTTGTTTAAAAATAAATCCTTCATAGCTCTGTAGTTCTGAGAATTGAAGTATTAATTCCTTGATCTGCATTACCACTGGCTGAACCAAAGGCATAATGGTTGTTTATAGGAATAATTATGGGAAAGATACAATTTTTCTGTCAAATAGCCTGTAGTTTTGGCAGGCCAAATAGACCATAATTTAGTTACATTACTCTTTTATTGACCTCAGAAGTAGTGTTTCAAGTTTTGCCTAAATGTAAACTTTTAAAAGTGATGCCAGAGGTATTTGAATATTTTTTGTATCCCCCCCCCTTTTAAAAAGGAGCAGCATATTGAAAAAAAAATAGTAATTTCCCTGACAATGATATGACATAGAACTAGTACTGTGTTTCAGCTGGGATTTGTGAAACATGAATTTACTTGTATCCTTTTAAAAAGATTTTTGGAATAAAAATTCTTCTGTCTTTGCTTCTGAAGAGTTAAATAAGTTGGTAGAACATCTGATATTGTTTACTATCTTCACTGCAATGCAGGATTTTATAGACAAATTTTCCATAACTATGTTCTGTAAAATGGAGATGATCCATTCAAAATTAAAAGTATTTACATTGCATTGGTTTCAGTGAAGGTGGGATTAAGGACAGTATCTCTTAAATTTCTCCCACTGGTCTCCAAGCTTTTTTAAAGAGTGGAAGTTTGGATGAGTCATTCCCATGTTTCAGGGGGAAAATATTTAAAACATTTAGTGTTACCACTGTCCTAAAATAATTTATTTTATATTGGGATTGCTGTAGAAAGTAAATGATTTGTAAGCTTGCAGGATTGATCATACAGCTAAAAAATAACTTTATTTGGAAAGTGATCAGTTTCATAAACTAGACAAGGGGTGGCCATGCAACCCCTCCATTGTTCTTTTCTTTTCTCCTCAGACACACAATAATATCCTGTCTTATTATCCTATCTTATGAATCAACATTAAACCATAGTTCCCTGTTCAGATATAATTATGGCATAATGCAAGCTAATATCTCCATGTCACAGTCAGCATACTGTGAAGGGAGGGTAGAGGGCCATGTGGACAAACTGTTATTCAGTTCTGTCTCATAAATAAAAGTGAGTTGGGTATGTTTAGCCAGGAGGACAAAAGACTGAGGGAATGTCTACATGGGCAAATTTAACTGACTCCTTCCAACCACTCTCACTTCAACCTTTATTTTTGTGACACAGGGCCAAATCCCTGATTCAAGTGGTGACTGTCTTCACAACATGAAGACAGTTCCACATAAAATCCTCCCTATCCATCCCTTAAAATCTAGATCTTTTTGTCAAAAAACCTGACCACAGTTGTGCACAGGAAGACCACCAAAAACCTGGGTCAACTTAGCCTCACCTGTCACGCCCCTTTCAACATCTCACAGTCACCATTTTCCATAGTTCCCCCCTCATCTGTCTATTTTATTTATTTAGTATTTATACCCTGCTCTTCAGTCTTAATGGCTATCAGAGCGGCTTACAATTATTAATTTTCATTAGACGGTTCCCTGCCCACAGGCTTACTTTCTAAAAAGACATGACACAAAAGGAGAAGGGGATGGTGGTGGGGAAGGGGATCAGGTCCAGTGGTTCCTCTCTCCCTCTGAGGCCTGGACCAAGGCAGATGGCATGGAGGGAGGGCTCTCTTTCTTCAGGCAAGCCCTGATGGAGCTGGGCCTGCCTCTTCTCTCCCTCCCAAGCCAGAGGATGGCAGTTGGTATGGAGGGAGGGCTCTCTTTCTTCAGGCCTTAGGGTGAGGTCTAGCCCTTAGGGTGAGCACAAATGGTTATGTCTGTAGGAATTTTGTAAGTTCTTTGGCATCATTTTCCTTTGCTTCCTCTTTTAGCATCCTTTGTTACATGCTCCTAAGCTTTACCCTTGACTTATCCACAGATCATATAAAAATCTTTGATTTTGGCCCCAAAACCTGCCCTTGACTTATACATGAGGTTGAATTATACATGAGTATATATGGTTTTTAAAAAATCCCTTTTTGTTTTGGATTTTGCAGGAATATCCAGAGCACTCAGGAGCTATGCCAGGCAGTGTTTATACATGAATCCTCCTGTGCCACCCAGCATTGCTACTGCTGGCATGAGTCACTCCCTTCAAAGGCACCTGGTCATGTGATCAATGCTGGGCACCTTGCTTTTGACCTCAGCTGGATCAACTTGTGCCAGCCGTGGCAGTGCTGGTTGGCACATTGGGATGTGTGCTTAGACAGCCACCTGACACCACTAGGGAATGTGGAGCTAGTAGGGGGAATCCGGGGTAGCTCTGTGGCCAGAATACTGTATGAGAAGCCTGGACTATTCTGGTCAGTATAGACGAGTCTTGAGAGGTGAT
Source organism: Urosaurus nigricauda (assembly GCA_034509955.1). Lineage (NCBI taxonomy): Eukaryota > Metazoa > Chordata > Lepidosauria > Squamata > Phrynosomatidae > Urosaurus > Urosaurus nigricauda. Next base: position 67,347,247 of record JAOEGL010000006.1, on the reverse strand, counting down.
ATGATTGCCATCTTCAACTACTGATATTTGAAGGACTGTCATGTAGAAAAGGGAGTAGGCTTGTTTTTCTAGCGTGGAGGGTAGGATGCAAACCAATGGATTCAAATTACAAGAAAGGAGGCTATGCTCCAAAACACACTGCAGAAATAATCCAGTTTGTGACTGCTTTAACTGCCCAGGCTCTTTGCTAGGAAATTCTGGGAAATGTAGTTTTGTAACACATTTAGCCTTCTCTGTCAGACAATAAATTACAATTCTCAAGCTTTCCTAGCACTGAGCCAGAACAGTTAAAGCAGTCTCAAACTGGATTATTCCTGCAGTGTGTTTTGGACCTATGACTAAACATTAGAAAGAACTGTAAGAATCACCCAACAGTAAAATGGGTTGCTTCAGAGAGTGGTGTACTCTCTTTCATTGGAGCTTTTTAAAAATGTAATTAGGTGGCCATATGCCAGGAATGCTTCAGCTGTCAGGCTCCTTTATTGACAGGGAAGTGGATTAGGTGATGCTTGGGGTCCCTTCCAACTCAATTGCTCTCTCATTCTATGACTGGGAGCAGGAAGCCCATTCTCTGTTAATAGGAGAGAAGGCAGATGCCAAACATACCCTTTGTGCATATGTTGTCACTCTATATATGTTATCTGGTCATTGAGTTGAACACATTCTCTATGTCTTCCTGTGCACAGTTGTTGGTGTTTTGCACACCCACTAGGAACTCACATTCATTCATGAGCAACTCACGCTGACCCCAGCATGGAAAGCTTATATGCAGGCCCAGCCTGGCTGTCTGAGGCAAAGCAGCAATTGGTGGCACACCCACCCAATATCAAGATTCTTAGTACCATAGATCAATCAATTTTGACAAGTGAAGCAGTAACCCAGATACCTCTCTCCCTTCCTGGCAGTAAAACAATACCATGCTAATTAAATCAAAAATTTACCATGTACTGGCTTTCTATAATACTTCAGACCTGTAGCCTGAAGCCTCCACTAATGGTAAGTCTAGTTGTGGTTGCATATGAAGGGGCCATGTCTCCAGAAGATCTGTTATCTGTCATGACTAAAATTTCTGTAAATAAATATGCAGAAGCCTCACATACTTGGTTGGTAATCATTTCACCAGAGGTCTCTTTTCCTGTGTCCTTCATTGATCTCAACCCGTCAAGACACCTCATTGAAAAAAATGATCAATTGCTGTGAGCAGTTTTGCATTTTGGCAAAAATCAGTTATGCAAAAAACTTGTACAAAACTCAAACTCAGTGCCTTGAATACTGCAGATTTTTGCACAAAATACTGTACAAAAATCTGCTGTTTTCTGTGTATTCTGTACAAAGACATGATTTTTCATTTTTTCCTCCACAAAAGGTTCCAAAATGCAAATAATAATAATAATAATAAATAATAATAATAAAAATAAATAAAAATAAAAAATGTGCAAAAGTTTGTAGAGTTGTATCTGAGAAGTGGAGCCTTTGGAACTCTTACCTCTCATGTTCAAGAATGAAATAAGTAAAAATTTGCATCTCTAGTATTAATGTGAGACTTCTGTATACCTCAACATTGGAACCTGGAAAGTTAAATTTGCTTAGGACTCTTGCTCAATGTGCCTCAGGACTGGCAGTTCTCATCCAGCTGTAACCTTTCCATTGCATTGCTTGTCACAGCACTGCAATGGAAATAACTTTCCCCTTCTACTCATGCCTTCTATCTAACCTTTTCTGAGTTGTTTCTGTTGGCAGTTCGCTAGACATCCGAGCCTTTGGTTGTCTCTTCTTGTTGTGGTGATTAATTATTGTTTCATTCCAGCTGTCTATTTTTGTTTTCAGCAGCCTATTTTTGTAATGGGGCAGAAAAGATTTTTTTTAAAGTTGCATTTTAGATATTAGAGTACTTTTGCTTTTGACATTCTCTTGGATTAATCCCCATGTTCTCCTTTGTTGTTCTCCAAATAGAAATAAAATTCCCACTCTAAAAATTCTCTCCCAAAAATGCAGCAGATGGCAGTGTAGTTATATGGCATCTTTTATGTTGCAGCTGATGACAGTGAGTTTGCTTAGTTAGCTAAAGGATGGAGAAACTGGTATTTGCATTCAAGCTTCACGTTCATGCCCATTCACATTCATGCCTGCTCTACTGGGACTCAGTTGTGTTGCTATTACTAATAAGATAATGCAATCCTAGGGAAACAGATTGCCACATCAGGAGGGGAACAGCTCTCTATACAGGCTGGGGGCAGAGGTATTACTGACTTGTTCAGTTCAGCTACTGTAATTCATGGAATGAAGGAGTTTTATATACTACACCCAGAATCTTGTGAGTGCACTACACTGGTGTAGACAGTGGTAATAGAAGGAAAACAGCTGTGGACACAGTAGCCATGAAAGTAGGTATGCATTCGCATAATAGGCTGCTCAGAGCCAGAAGATTTTGTTTGCCTTTTCTTTCCACCTTGGTACAACCCTGGAAAAAACTGCAGTCAACAGTCACTAATGTAGTGTGCCACAGGATTCTAGTCTTTGTGCCATTTGTGCCATCAGTGAACTCCACCTCCTCCGTACTAAATTTTCACAACAATCCTGTGATATAGGTCAGAGAGAGAGACTGGCAAAAGGTCTATTGAATGTCATGACTGGTTGGAGCTTTGAAGCTGGATCTCTCAAGTCCCAGTTCCTCACTATGACTACACTGCCATGGAAATATAAGTAGAAATAACAGCAGTGGATCTGTATATAGATTCATAGAGTTGGAAGAGGCCACAATGGTCACTCAGTCCAACCCCTTGCCATGCATGTTTATAAATAAATTATTATTATTATTATTATTATTATTAATATTTTGGTAGTGGATTTTTGTTTAAATTCAGCTCCGTTTGCCTTCACTGCTCCTCCATCTTTCACCATATGCCTTTTCTCTCTAATAATTCTTTCTCTTGAATCTTGTCCCTTCTGAATTTTCCTTATATCTGTTCCCTCCATATTGATCTCTTTGTTATGCCTTTATGGTAAAATCACCAAAAATACCATAACCAGAATAAATGAACTGCTGATAAGTTGCATGAAAAGCATCCAACCCAAACCCTACTATCTGTTGCACTACCAGTTGTAGGCATAAACAAGAACAACGGCTGGGGCATGGGGGGGGGCATGTTGGTCAGAGCTGTATCCCAGCATTTCTCCAAGAAGTTCAGGGTTCATTATCATTATCCACATTTTTTATCCTCAGAATAATAGATAGGTGTGAGATAGGTAAGACTTAGGAAACAGTGACGAGTAACTCTCTGTGCCATGTATAGAAGCTGTATGGACTGCCAGCTCAGTCTTACTTCATCACTGGTGATAAGCAAGTCTCCTTCAACACACATGAAGCATCAGGGTAATGTAGGGAACCCAGAACAAATTGTGTTACTGAAGAAAACATGTGGAGTCTAGGAGTAATAGCCAAGAGGGTGCCCCCCCCCCCCGCTTCTGCTGCCTGAGTCAATAATACCATTCAGTCAAATGGGAGGGCTGGCTGTGATGGTATGTGTGTTGCCATATTCCTGTTGTGTTCTTACTGTTCTGGCTCGATTTCAGAGCACTTCATTCAGATTTCAGCAAATTCCATCTCTGTTTTCCTAGTAGGATCACCTGTAGGTTCTGGGATTCATGCCTCATTAATATTTATTAACTTTTCCAAGTCTTTTATTGCTTGCGAGAGGCCCTGTGAACATATTCTTTATCCAGTTGTGAAATACTACAAATGCCTGAAATGCTTAGAACAAACTTTTAGAGATAATTCCTGAAGCAGATGTTTTGCAAGCACACATTTTTTTATTAAAAGAACAGTAGGAAATAGTTTGCTCTTGCTTGTTTGGCCCTGGAGGAAATTAAAAAGCATTTCTGTAATTTTGATCATAACTTCAAGTGTAGATTTTAATGTTCAAAGGATGTGGTTTGTGTGAAAAACAGGCACCTTTAGGGCTCAGCAAGCCATTTTAAAGGGATATCAATCAAAGATCTGTGCATATTTTTAAGAATGTAAGTCATGTGGCAGTTGTGTTCTTCACTTGTTGAATTACTTTGTAAAGTGGCTGTGCAACAAAGATCTTTATACTCCACTGAAACATGCGGGCATAGACTTTGGAAACTCTCCAGGGGAAGAGTATGCTAAAGCAGAGGTGCACCCACCAAAAATGCCTCTGCCTGTACCCTTTTGATCTGATTTGGGCCATGGGCAACATTCTTAATAGAATATTAAAAACTACAGTGGAACAGAAGGGTGGAGATGGTATGTTAGGTGTCTTGGGGCAGGCTGTTTAGGCTCTTGTATGTCATAATTAATGCCTTGAACTATTATTTCATTTCATTTCTAGTCTGTCTTTCTCCCAATGTGGGACCCAACAGGTCTCACAAAAAGAATCAATTGAAAATTAATAACGAAAATATAAAAACAATTTAAAATAATCACTGTAAAAGAATGTACAATAATTTAAAAGGCACACAAAAGGTAAAAAAAAAAAGCACTCCCCAATGAAAAACCTCCCTATGGGCAATTAATACATTAAAAGGCTACTTAAACAGAAAGGTCCAATAACATCCAAACAGTGATACCTTTATTGGACCAACCAAAGTACACAATTACATGTTGCAAGCTTTCGAGGTCACACTGGCTTCTTCATCAGGCAAACAGGAGAAAGAAATTGAAGATGTTAACCATAGGTCTGCATTTTCTGTTTCTTGTCTTAGTTCAGATGGTAGGGAGGGCTGCAGGTTGGCATCTTCCCCTTTGGCCATGTGCTCACTGGTAGATTTTCAAATTCAAAGAAATTTAATGTCCATTTGCAATTCAAAGATGTTTCCTTGGAATCCAGCATGTCTCCTTTCTTTGTGAAAGGAAGAACCAGCTTGGCCTCCTATGGAAGGGAATTATAGAAATTGGGAGCAGCCACTGAGAAGGCTTTCTCTTGTGTCCTCACCAAGGACCTTATCAGACGGGAGGAATTTCTCTTTATTGCAAATGGAACCAATTCGAATTCACGTGAATTAGCTAGTTTAGCGAATTCACGTGAATTAGCTAGTTTAGCGAATTCACGTGATTCCTCATTGTGTTCAGAATGTGTTCAGAATGACTTCCCATTACTCAAAAATGACTGCCCATTGCCCGAAATTGCATGAGATGCTTTAATTCGCAATAATGTAAAACCCACCACACATTCTAGGATCTTGCTCATGAAAGGAATTAAATCTGGAAGGCATTAGTGAGTCAACATAGAAGCTAGAATGCTGGTTTAATGTGTTTCCAATAAAATTGCCCTCCCAGAAGACTCAGTTCAATAACAACAACAAAAATGCCACCTGAAATCTCCCCAACAATGATTAAGGGCAACCATATACAAAGTACATCACAGGTCTTTGGCCTTGGAAGTTACACTTCATGTATAAGAACTATGGGATTTGCTGTTGAGCTGATATGGTTTGAGTTGAAGTCCCTTTATTTGACAACCAAAATGGATATTTATTGTATGCACTGGTAGCACAGAAGAGAGATATACAAATATCCTTCAGATCAAGGAATAAGGCCTGATATAACCATGATGCTGGGTGCACATTCCTGGTGGGTTAATGCATCATGCAAGTGTGTAACCACTTCTTTAAATGATATGCTTAGGCTTGAAACCCTTGTGGATAATAACTTTTTTGTGTATGGCCAACATGTTTGAATAGAGCCTAAATAGGCCCCAAAGTTCTAGAGTTTTTGTAGGACATTTAATTAGATAAAAGATTTTCAATTAAAAAGTCATGTTTAAGAGAAGCATAGCAGGATCAAAGCTAATGTACAAAGCCATTTTCAATAAGCTCCCGTGTTGGGAAAGAGGGTAATAACATCTGACTGATGGAGGTAGACTAAAACATCACACCCTGCAGGAGGGTGGAAACAGGTTTAAAACAGTAGGAGTTACATAAATGTTTAATTACAATGAACAAAATATTGACTTAATGATCTCAATGGCATGCTGCTACATTTAAGCAATTACTCTTGAACAGTTACCCAAACCACTTTATTACAATCATTTTTGTTTATGGAAAGGGCATAAAAATCCCAGTAAGGAACAGGAGACCCAAATGTTTACACAACCAAATTGTTTTAGTCAAGATTGGGGACTTGTAAAACCATTGATTAATATTAAATGTCCAGCAACAAAATGGCAACTCTACACTTCTGAACTGAACAGAAGGGTTGAAAAATGTCTAAGAGGCAATAAATACGCTCTCCCATCGGAAACAAGCACAGTCTGTCCAGAAGGATTGTATTCTTGTTCGCTTATAATGGGACATGGAGGAGAAATTCCCAATGTTGATTTGCCAAGACTGTGATTATACAATTGGGTTCTCCTCCTGGGCAATACATCCCAAATTTGCTAATGCAAAAAAGTGGAGAAAATGCATTTTTCCAAAAAGTAATTCCAGTATAACCTTTCCAAATAAATGTTGTCCTTGATTTCCCCCCCCCCCCCCCCGAGATCATTTGAGAAGGATTTACCTGTTCAGGAAAAAAAACAGTAATAATATTTGAGGGAGTAGCAAAATCTCTTAGCTTTTTCCATACGTTTTGAAGAAGAGCCACCTACTTTTTAATGTTGTTAGCCACCCGGATTGATCTCAAAGGGGTGGGGTATAAATAATAATAATAATAATAATTATTATTATTATTATTTATTAGTTTAGCCTGAAATGGAATTTCTCATCTCTGCTGTCATCCAGTTTATAGGGAGCCCTCCCTGTTCACAGTTGCATTTTCCTACTCCTGCTCTAATGAATTCCAGTTACATTACTGAGATTTTAGTACAAGGAATCTAGTTTAACAATATGTTGACTTGAGATGAGTATGCATACAAAATGTAACACATGTGGTCCAGTTGCTGTTGTTCATAGACCATCTTATTTCTATTTTCAGATGGGCTTCTTTCGTAGAAAATATAAAGAAATCATTGAGGCTGAGAAGAATAGGCAAGAGAATGAAGATAGCTGGGACTGGGTCCAGAAAAGCCAGTGAACTGTTGCAGGCGGAGAAACACTGAAAGCCCAGATTCAACATTTCTCCCCTATTGGTCCTGCTCTTGTATCTTCCATATGTGGAAGAAGGAATCTTCTCCAGATTTTTCGGAGGCCCCGTTGATGCTGTTGTTCTTCATCATCTTAAGCTAGGGAACATATCCTGAGGCAACCACTGCAGGCATGTCAAGTGACTGGAGCAATATACACTTCCTGGAAGAGATGAACTTTGAGCTGCAGCGCAGAGCAATATTTATAAATCCAGCATATGTGGTATACCCTCAGGGGAAGACTGATGCCTAAAACAAAGTATTTTTTATAAATATAAGCTTTTTATACTGATTATGTCCTTTTATATATTTGTATCAATGTTTCATGTTTTCTATTGAATAGCGCTATATATATATATATATATATATGGTTCACCAAGGCTGCAATCCTGTGCATACTTATATTGGAATAAGTCCCACTGGATACAGTGGGACTTACTTCTGAATAAAAATTCATAGGGTTATGCTGTAAAGCACTGATATCCCGCTGAAATCTTGGACATGCATATGTGTATATATCAAATATACTGTACTTTTGAATTCCAGCGAAGAAGAAAAACTGATGAAACTAAACAAAAAATCATATTGTAGTAAATTCACAAATCTTAGAGATGATGTATTAATATCCTCTGGTGGCACTGAGCCATAATCCTTTCAATATATACATATATATATGTATATGTATATATTTAAACAATCTATGAGCTACAGAACTAAGTGCTGCTTGCATTGAACTTGGAAAAGAAAACATAATGATTCAGCTGTTCAGGGACTATCTATAAAGCAGCCATCACAACTTGTGGCCTTCTAGATGTTGCTGGGCAACAACTCTTCGTTGTTTGTGTTAGCTAGGACTGATGGGACTTGCAATCCAGCAGCACCCAAAGGGCCACAAGGGTATCCATGCCTGCTATAAAGTATGTCACACTCTTAAAAGACACTCCTGTTTTGAATCTCTCTTGCCTTTTTTTTTCATAACTTGACAGTAATGACTAAAAATACATCACACATATCATCATAGCTTTTTTTAAAAAAAAAAAGTAGTAAGAAGGATACCACTCTATTCTGCTGTGGTCAGATCTCGCTTGGAATAGTGTGACCCTTTTTGGGAACCATGATTCAAGGAAGATATTAAGAAGCTGAAGCATGTGTAGAGGAGGGCGACAATAATGGCGAAAAGGTTTGAAAGCCATATCCTATGAGGAGAGGCTTAGGGAACTGTGAATATTTAGCTTAGGGAAGAGAAGGTGAAGAGGTGACATAATAGCCATGTTTAAATATTTGAAAGGATGTCATATTGAGGGCGGAGCATGAAGGTCTTCCTGGTGGTAAGAGCTGGTAGACAGTAAAATACGCTGCGTCAGAGTGTGGGAGAGTTTCCTTTGGAGGTTTTTGAACAGAGGCTGGATGGCCATCTGTCAGGAGTGCGTTGTTTGTGTATTCCTATATGTTAGGGGGTTGGACTGGATGGCCCTTGTGGTCTCTTCCAACTCTGTGATTCTATTATTCTAAGGGCTTTTACAAATAACATTTTAGAACTGTCCCTTAGACATTTGTAATGTACAGTATATTCTTGTTATTTAACTTACAGAATCTGACATGCAGCAGGCCTATCACACTGCAGCCTACTAGTCACACCCAGTTTGGCTTACTGAGAGCTTGACAAGCCCTCCTGGTTTTGTAGTCTCAGGGAGGCAGCAAAATCAGAAGGTTTATTGAGGCTCTAATGACTGAGGAACTGACCTATAAGAGATGGTTTCATACTGTCAAATATAAATAACACATTGAGGGGAAAACATTTTTTAACCATTTCCATAGCTATCCACACACAATGTCTCTCTTTCTTACCGTTTTATTCTCGCCCAAGAACAAAAAATAATGGAATTGGAGACCAGGGGGAAAAAAGGAAAGGAGCCAAGAACATGTACTTACCCATCTCAGCATTTATTTTCTTGTCAAAACTGTTCCTCTTCCCATGTGTGACATACTTTATGAAAGACAAACCATTCTTTGGAATCAGTAGCAGGATCTATAGCTCACTTTGGCTTTTATGTACCCTTTTCCAAAGGGCATATTGCACTGAAGAAAGCAGCAATGAATGTTTTCCTTTGGCCAACCCTGACTTCACTGATATGTAGTCCTTTGGCAATGCCAAGGAACTGGGGAGTCAAGATATCACAAATATAAACAGAGGAAACTCCCATTATTCTAATGTGTGATTATTTTATGGTGTGTGTGGGTTTTTTTATCTGTCAGTTTCCTTACTATTATTTTACTATTGATTTGCTGTTGACCACCAAGGTAGGACAGTCTGGCAGACTGGAAACCTGTACTTAAAGATACTGATATTCATGGTTATAACCAGTAAATCCATTGACATAGCCATATTAGTCTGGAATACCAGTATGCAAAGGGATCTTCTAGCACCTTTGAGACTAACTGTGCGAATGAAGTTTTAGCATGAGCTTTCATAGACTAAGGAAATAGACCTAGTGAATGAAAGCTTATGCTGCAACTTCTTTCTCACAATAATTAGTTTCAAAGGTGCTACAAGATTCTTCTACATGCAGTCTATGTTTCAGTTGAGATTTATATCAAAATTCAGCAGTTTATGTTTTAGGCTTCTGTAATTACTAGCAAGATTTTGTTAACCAATTCATCGCATGCCTGTTTTGTGCAAATATTGGTTTATTACAACGTGCATATACTAGCAGCAGAGAATTATGCAGGATTTGTTCACAGATCATGGTAATAGACATCAGTGTTTAGAGCAAGAAAACATTTTGAATGTGGGAATATTTCAATATTATGGGTTCAGTTATGAAATTCATCTATCTAAATCTTTCCAACCACACATTACATTACTGTGGTATATGCACTAATGTCACAGAGCTGTCTTGCTGTAAAACACAAACCTTTCACAATAGTTCCTTGAACAGTTTCTTCATACTGGTTTCTAGCATGTTCACTTTTTATGTGACTATTCGGGATGATATTGTAGAGTTCACAAGAGTGGTACAACCAGACTTTATAACCTCTTAACAACAAAAGTATCAGAATCTTACAGAACCACATCAAAGAACAGGCCAGCTTTTCAGGGAGCTTCATAACTTTCTATAGCAGTAGTTTCTGACAAATCCTATTGCCATGTGAAGTCAAACACATGAAGCTGTCATCAGGCTTCAGACCACTGGACTATCTATTCCAGTATGTATCCCCTTTAAAACTTTTTACGTGAGGCACTTTGGGCTAGAGATCCTAGCTGGGATCTTTGGAACCAGAGACCAATTTCATATACACTCCTGACCTATGATCCCCTTCCAAACCCATCATGGGGACTGTACCGCTTCACAAATCTACTTATAAATTGAGATAATTATCTGGTGCTGCAAATCAACCATGTACACACGTGGTGCTTTTTCATAATGTCAAGAGGAAAGCTTGTGCAGGCTATGTAGGTGTGCATATGCATGCTATATATACTACAGCTTGACCATGGTTTACTGACTCCACTTGATGTTACAAGAATCTACAGTTGGCTGCATGCTCAGCCATAATGTTTTATATAAGGTCAATTTTGGGAAGCTCTGAGGACTTCTTCATGATTCATAAATGATTGAAAAGGCATTTTTGATGCCATGCTAAGTCAAGGTTCCATAAGAACCTTGGCTTATTGTTGGGAAGTCCCAGTCACTTCAGTTCATTGACTGGACCTTTGGTGTGTGTTTGCTGATAATGACATTCAAATTTGAGAAATGCTCTACTTCTTTCTTACCCACAACCTGTGGGGTGGAAAAGAATCATATATTTGTTTTATCGTTCTGGCTCTTCCTTTTGAAGGACAAATAAGCTAGGATACTAGCTCCTATCATGTTTTCATGTTATGCTAAACAAACAATAGAACAAAGGCCCATGGTTTGTGGGAGTGATCTGGCATCAAGTGCTGGCATACTATTTGGTCTCCAGCAAGCCAGAATCTGGTTAAAATTTGGCAAGTGACATATAAATGTGGCCTATGAGTGGCAGGTTTGTCATTCAGTCTTAGTTTAACTGTAGATCCAACTTCTCAGGGTTAATTTAAACATAAGCCATAGCTTTCAGGCATGAAAAACTGTATTCCAGCAAGACTTCCTGGCCTTATTGGCCAATATGAATGAGTTCTTCATCGGTCAGCAGAAGTCATGCCTTTCTGTCCCGTTATAGGAAGTAGGTGGAATCCTTCTGACTATTATTACTGATTTTCCAGAAACCCAGTATTTTACTTTCTGACTGGACCTGAGCCTTCACTTCAAGAAGTGGTTCTTGCTGTGTGCCTTCAAGTCATTTCCAACTTATGGTGACCCTATTTGGGGTTTTATTTGCAAGCTTTGTTCAGAGCTGGTTTGCTTTTGCATTCCTCTGAGGCTCGGAGAGGTTGACTCGCCAAAGTTATCCAGTGAGTTTCCTTGGCTATGCAGAGATTTCAGCCCTGGTCTCCACAGTTGTAGTTCAATCCTCAAACCATGCTGACTCATTAAGAAGCCAACGAAAGCAATAAACAGACCAGCAGAAAGAGAGAAAGATGGCTTGTCTCAATCAGAGTGGACATGGGCATGAGTCTGCAGGACTAGAGCAGAACAGTGGGGAATAAGGAGTCTTGGAGATGCCTCATCCACAGGGTTGCCATGATACAAGATCAACTCCAGGACAATTAAAAACAACAACAGAACCATAAGTTTCCCACTAAAGCAATATCATTTATGAACACAAATGTACACAAAAGTTTATAACAACAATTTATTCCCATGATGCTTCAGAGACCAACAAGTGCAAGGAAGTAGCTTTGTGGATTATCAGATGCACAGAAGACAATATTTGCTGCTGCTGTGGTGGTGGTGGTGGTGGTGGTGGTGGTGGTGGTGGTGATTTTATTTTAATACAATCTGAAAGTTTAACCTACAATTATACTCTGACTGTCTAAGTTACCAATGTAGTTTTTAATATAGAATAAACTACTGATTCAGTCTCTGCCAGATCTGGCAAGGACAGAAACTGCCTCTAAGTGATCCATAAAATAAAATAAGGCAGTTTCACTGCTGACAAAGTGACAACTCAGCACAATTTTGAAAAAGCACCCATACTATGCAATAGCAGACAGTTACTCACCAGTATTTTTAATGAGTACAAAATTCAGTGGCTAAATTATAGAATAGATTTTTAGTTGTACTGTTGAATGTAAGAATATAAAGTTGTGTCAAATTTTACCTTGGTGTGATCCTACTCATTGTCTTGCTGATGTGTTTTTAAATTATTTGCGTCTATGTATCTATTTATTCTGACAAAGCAAGAGGCTGGGAGACTTACTAAAATATTTTTCAGATTTTTAGCCAATGTACCATAAATAATAACTGAAATGATGTCATTCTGTTATCTGTACCCTGTCCCTCAGAGTTTAGAATTACCTCCAAAATCTCCCAAATAGGTCTTTCCTGATACAGTACAGCAGCAAATAAACAAAACAACACAAAGCAACAAAAAAACACTTTCCAGGTTTACAAACCCTACTGTTCAACTTCTTTTAAGGCCTGCTGTATAGCCAATATTCCAACTTCATGTATGTAGTCAGGACAGTGGCTTAGCTTGGGAGAGTGTGATGGTACTTGCTCTCTGAAGTGATCATATGCCATCTGATTTGCAAACATTTGGTGTAGCTTAGCTTTGTGACATTTGTTTATGAGAAGATTTTATTTTAGTTGCATGGTATGCATCCTCACAAGAACCCAGGGCAGTGACCTCAATGAACAAACATGTAAGGTTGCATTGGATATTCTGCAGTCCAGATGGAAGAAAATATTAGCTAGAAATGACATCTAAGTAGCATTTACATCCTTGTACTGAGCTTTCACCCTCATGGAATAAAACCATTTGGAATAATAACATGTGTTCTTCTAGTGAGCAGCCTGTCTTAGAAGTGCTCTTTAAAAAAAGCCACTAGAAACCATAGAAAACCACCAGATCTGTCAATACAGTAAGTGTAGTCTGTTTTTACTGTTCTTGAACAATTATGCAATGCATATAATCTTAAGCTCTCAAAGCAGAATAGTCTTTGAAGTGTGCCACCACTTTGTAAATTCCATTTTGATATCATGGATTAATGATATCAATAATATTTTTGTGTGTACTTTACAACTAATTCTGAAGGTCAGGGATGACATGCCTGAAAAGTAGCATTTCAGCCTATACGTGGTGGACCGTATATCTAAATTCTCTGTTCCATGCTAACCAGCATTGAACTGGGACCAGCATTTGAACACAGGAGATTTTAATGAGTGAGCAGTCGATCCTGAATTCCCATATAGGGTTAGAACTGAATAGGTACAGTCTGGCAAGGACTATACCATGTTCTGTTTTGGTAGTAATTGGATTTTACTGAATGTCAAATGCATACCCGCCCGTATACCATCAATGAAAAGTCCATTTGCAGCAAATGAAGTAAGCCAAGGACAAAGGAGAAAACTGGGAGATAAGAGAAACAGAGACATTTTAAAAGCAGTTGAAAAAAGTGACATGGCAGAGGATTAATTGGTACTGTCCCTGCAAAACTGAGGCACTTGGAGGGTATATAAATGTGAACAGTCAGTATGACATGGGAAGATACTCCTAGAGAATGAAATTTGGAGTGCTCATTTAAGCAGTAATTATTGGAAAACACAGGGCCGCTTTCTAATAAGCTGCTAAAGAATGTGAAGGGATCACATATTCAAAAGAAATCAAAGATGTTACACATAGTGGGGAGGACTGCAGATGTATTTTTCCTGAAAATGACATAGGATGTGCCAATGCCTTGAGGTAGATGCCTAAATATAAAATAAGACATCTGCACTGTTTTCACTCATTCACTTAAACATTTCACTCCAGTAGTAAAATTGTTCCTTTTTGTGCATGAATTTACTTGGACAGAAGGAAATCTTGTCTGTTGTTATTACTGACACTTATATTTACTGACGGGTTGTTCACCTGTATTCTAATATACTTGCCCTGTTTGGGCAATTTTGGGGTATTTTTTAAAAGAGAGAGTAACTTTGGTGAATTAAAAAAATGCCTCCACAATTTCAACTGCTCTGTTGAATGCTGTTTAATATTTTTTGTGGAGCTTTCGGGCTATGTGGCCATGTTCCAGAAAAGTTCCTTTCTGATGTTTCACCAGCATCTGTGGCTGGCATCTTCAGAGAATGATAGCCTGGAAAAGGATGGAGATATATATCCTGTGTGACCCTGGGAAGGAAGGAGTAATTTGCAAATGTATTGTTCTGTTGCTAATGGCAGTCCTCAGGGTGGGAGGATATGTAAACAAGGATTAATGTCTGATAACTGGTGCTCATTGTCTGCGATTCCCAGGTTTTTGGTTTTTTTTTTAATTCAACATATTTTACACACAGTATTACATTTAAAAAGTTAGCTATTTTGCATATGGGATATGTTTTATTATTCAAATGAGGATTTGTAGGGTGTCCTGGATGTCATGCTGTTTCAATTAGAATTTAGGGGTTAATGAATCTATCGCTTTCAGTTTGGCTCAGTTTTTATTTGTTCAGCGTTTACTGTGTCCCATTTCTCTATCAGACTGTGGACCTTTTGGAAGGAGTCAGCATGAATATGTCTAAGCATTCACCTGTGCATTTCTTCTCATATCTACATTTTTGTTCACATTTCCCCCCTAAGATTTGTATTTTGGTAAGCCGTTTTCTTAAATGATCAGAATCCCATTAGTGACATATGCAGGCATACTATCATGTTACACCTGCATAAGTCTGCATCCAGCACCTCCGTCTGAAATAACACCTGCCAGCCCAAGCTACCTCTCAGCTGCCAGGGCATCCCACCCCCACCCTAGCCATTTACTTATTTATCTTTATTTATTAAAATATTTATATCCCACCATCTGTTCAGATTTCTCAGGGTGGCATACAATAAAATGAAATTAACAGATTTAAAACAGTGTGACTAATTAAAATGATTTTAATTAATATTGAATGATTTAGTGGTCAAGGAGGGGGGCAGGAAGCATCCAGCTGTGTTTGGGCTGCTGGATGCATGAAGAAAATGGCATCTTTCTGGATGCCCTCAGAGTCCTGCTGAACAATGGTGTCATCTTGGTGTGTCCAGTTTCAGAAACGTAGTAGATTGTATCTGGCCACCTTCCTCCTGCCACTAAATGGAAATAGACAGCATATGGGAAGATAAGGAAGGAGTTGCCTGCCAGTGTTGTGCTGCACCAGTTCGATGCATCTTTTGTGCATTGTTTTAAGGTTATATCTTATGCTGATAACATGAATACTTGTGCATATGTTTTGACTGAAGAACCATATTGCAAAACTCAGAAAGGTGCACATGTCAAAACATAGCCCTTATTTTGATTTGTATATTGTATATGTGTCAATGTCCTTCCCTATGTGCCACACCACCCTTTCCTGCAGCAGGTTTTTTTCATATATATATATATATATATATATATCCCCATCCACACTAACATGCATTAAGTCTATCCTAAAATCCAGGCCTAAGTAAATATATGTGAAGCAATTAAACACTCAGTGAATTATACTCTCCCACACTTCGTAGACAAAAACAGGGACACACATGGCAGAGTTGCAGAGTGTGACCAAAAAGTGTATGGCCAGGCAACAAGAGGCAAAAAAAAAATGTTACTGAAAAAACAAACTAAGCAGAAAAATGCTGGATTTTATGTACTGAATTTAGGAAGGGCAAGACTTAGCCGCCTCCTCCTCTGCTCACCCTCCTGCTGAATTGGAACTCAGAGGACTCTTTCACACTGGAGGAATTTCTCCCAACTTCGAATGCAGCCAATGCGAATTCACGTGAATTTGCTTGTTTAGCGAATTTACATGAATCCCCATTGCATTTGGAAAGCATTTGGAATGACTTCCCATTACCCAAAAATGACCCCTCCTTGCCCGAAATTGCGTGAGAAGCTTTAATTCGCAATAACGTGAAACCTATGATTGCATTCGGAGTGACTTCCCTTTTGTCCGAAATTGCGTGAGAAGTTCTAATTCGCAATAACGTGAAACCCCATGATTGCGTTTGGATTGCCCTTGGATTATACTTCCAATTTCCCACGTCTGAAAGAGTCCAGAGTCAGTTTGCAGTAACTGCAGTAAGCTGAGGGCATAGGGGGAAAGTTGGAAGTGGAGAAAAAAACTAGGACATTTTGAAAGGAGCTGAAAAGTCGGATGACAAAAGACTAAGCAGGGCTGTCCATGCCAAACTGAGATAGCTGAAGAGCATGCTATATACATCAGAGGTGGGGAATGTGCACCCTATGCGTCACATTCTTTGGCTTTGCGTACAATGACAAACTTTATTTATGGTCAATAGACCCATCGAAGCATACAATAACTTAAAACATAAATGGATAGATTACATATACCATAAAACCAATATGAAATAAAAAGTTTCATTGAAATGCAGAAAGTTAAAAGTAAAATTAAGTTTTCGAGATTGGATTGCAACATTGGGGATTATCTTGATTATAAAAATTATACCATTGGGATATGGATCCATTAGTCAGACTCCTTTCTAGTAGCGCACGCTCTCTCTCTCTCTCTCTCTCTCTCATTTTAACTGCCAGTGACAAAAATTTTGCAACCAACAGGGTGATGCTTGTGCATTTGTCTTGCAACAACAATTTTGGTGTAAAATTATTATTATTATTATTATTATTATTATTATTATTATGACCTTTATTTATATAGTGCTGTAAATTTACACAGTGCTGTACATACAATCTTATAAATTAGATGGTTCCCTGCCCTCAGGCTTACAATCTAAGAGAGACAACAAAAAAGAAAAGGGAAAGGTGGTGGGAAAGGGGATGAGGTCCAGTGGTTCTTCTCTCTCCCTCTGGGGCCAGGACCAAGGCAGATGACTGCAGGGAGGGCTAGGGTTCTTAATACATAGTTAGAAGGAGGCATCCTGGGGCAGATGGCACAATTCTGGGAACGCTTCCCTAAACAATATAATCTTTAACTCAGTTTTGAAACTGGTTAGAGAAGTGATGAGGTGTGCGTGTGGGGGAAGAAGGTTCCAGGAATGCTGGGCACCAAGTGAGAAGGGACAAATCTGGGACAGTGCATTGGAAATCCTCGGCTGGAACAGGAGACCTTGACTACCAGAACGGAGGATACAAGAAGGAGTGTGAGGAAAAAGAAGTTCAGATAAGTAAGGAGGGGCCAGTCCGTGGAGGGCTTTGAAAGTCAACAAGAAAAGCTTGTACTGGATGCGGAAGAGGAAGGGGAGCCAGTGAAGGGAGGATAAGAGAGGAGAAACATGGTCAAAGTGGCGAGCAAATGTGATAATACATGCAGCTGAGTTCTGGACAGAGATTATAGGATGGAGGTGAGAGAGAGGAAGCCCTGTCAGAAGAAGGTTACAATACGATGCCACCACGGCATGGACCAGAATCTTGGCAGTGGAGGCTAAGAGGAAAGGATGGATTTTAGCAATGTTGTAAAGAGAGAATCTACAGGCCTTGGCGGTGGCCTGAATCTGGGGAGTAAATGACAGAGAGAATCAAAAATGAAACCAAGACTGCAGGCTTGCTGAACCGGTTGAATAGAAGTGCCGTCAACAGAAATAGAAAAGGAGTATTGAAGGGTGGGCTTAGGTGGAAAGACAAGAAGCTCTGTCTTAGACATGTTGAGCTTCAAGCGCCAATGCCGCATCCACTGAGAAATGGCAGCCAGACAAGATGAAACTTGCTGTTCAAGCCCCGGCGAAAGGCCAGGGGTGGAAAGATACAGCTGGGTGTCATCGGCATACGGATGATAGGAGAAACAAACAAACAAACAAACAAAAAACTGATGAGTTTTCCAAGGGACAGTGTGTATAGAGAGAACAGAAGGGGACCCAGGACAGAGCACTGAGGAACTCCTACAGATAAGGGAAGAGAGGAGGAAGTCTGACCACCTGTGACCACGGCAAAAGATCGGTCTGACAAGTAAGATTTAAACCAGTTGAGAACAGAGTCGGAGAACCCAAGGTCAGAAAGTAAGTCAAGCAAGAGACAGTGTCAAAGGCCGCAGACAAATCTAGAAGAATGAGAATAGAGTAGAGGCCATTCGCCTTGGCCTGCAAGAAATCATTTGAGATTTTGGAGAGGGCTATCTGACTGAAACGGGTCCAGGATGGAATTGGCTTCGAGAAACTCAAGACAGTGAGAATAAACTACCCATTCCAGAACCTTAGAGAGAAAAGGAAGAAGAGAGATCGGACGGTAGCTAGACAAAGAAGAGGGGTTGAGAGAGGGTTTCTTCAGAATTGGGGAAACGAGAGCATGTTTGAAATCCGAAGGGATGGAGCCTGAAGAGAGAGAGAGTGATTAAAGATATAAAGGAGCAAAGGCAGAAAAGAATTCAGAACAGCCCAGCTTGCATCTCAGCTAGTTATGGCACTGGTTATAAAACACACATGAGAACAAAATGTGTGACACTGGTAGTGTTTCAACTACTTCCTGACTACAAGGGCATAATTGAGCAGAGGTGGGTAGTAGTCCAGCAAACTTTTGAAAAAGAAGGTTTGAGGGAACCACATTGCATCTTGCCTTAGAGAACAAGATACGATACTTTGGGACAGTCAATTTTTTTACATAAGAAGGCTGACAAAAAGACCTTACATAATGAACGTGTAGGGCACCAGGAGAGCAACGTGAAATAGATTTGTTCCTAAGACTGCAGAAAGCAATGTCCCAATGTCTTATCAATTTTAGTGCCATCTCATGGCCTAAGTTTAATAGCAGAGGTTCTGAACGACCAGTAGAAGCAGCTTTATGAACAACATGTTTAGTCCACCTTCTGATGTCCAATGGAGATATTGGGGGCAATTCTACCATATTTTTCTTCTCCCTGAGATATCTTAAGCCTAGAGGAAGCCTTTTTCCAAGTCACTTCACTTGAAAAAATGCCCTCTCCTTGTCCACAAACAGTGCCGACAGAGCCAAAACCATGACAAAATTTCCCCAACCCCCCTTGAAACATCATTTTTCATTTCTTGTAGAGTGTAAGGTCCCGAAACAGAAAAATGGAGGCAGCTCCTGCACCATCACCCTGGCCTTAGAGGGAGAGAAGAGGTAGGCACATTTCCACCATGCCTGGGTCCAGAGGCAGAGGAAAGGCCCTCCCTCTATTCTTCCTAACAGTTACTGACCTGACCTCTGATATATGAGTATTAATGGCTGTATTGCATTCAAAGGGACTGATTGACTTCATCACAGCTGTTCTCTGTATGGAAGGTGATTGCTTTTCCTGCTGCTGTGGCAAAGAAGAAACAAATATACCAAATGGACCATGACACTTCAATTGTCTCCTTTTGGAATAAAAACACATCTTCTCAGTCAGGTAGGCCTTTTTTCTGGGGATAGGGAAGAAGAACATCTGTAAAGACAGTGGAGATCTCCAAAGCCCCCACGAAAGCATAATATTTTTGCCTCCCTGTAGAGTAAAGCATGTGAAAAGAGGTGTCAGCTAAAATAACAAACAGCAACATCCAGCTTACTGAGAAAAGGATGTTATTGATTATTCTCAATGAGGTATTTGCCTTTTTGAAGCATGAGGCCGGATAAAACCATGCTGTTTTCCAGGGGCTCTTTGTTATTATTCCCAGATGCATTATCCTTGCATAAAGGATGGCATGCAAATGGATTATGGATCACAGAAAAAGCTGAAAAAAGAAAGCAATTTCATTGTTCAGAAACGGTTTCTACAAAACATGCTGCTTAGTATCTCCCCCCCCCCCCCTCCGGTTGTATTTCTGTTGTATTTCTTGCCTTCTAACTCCAGGCCTGTTCACTAGAAATTTCCACCTCTTTCATGTGAGGATTTCTGGATGTAGTGGTTGTTTTGACTGCTCCCTGAGCCATTCTGATATAAGAGGTTGTGTGCTGTCTGCTCTTTTGAAATCATATTCTGAAAGAGCTGCCCAATCAAGAAATAAACAATTGATCGCAATGGAATCACTAATCACAATGTTGATTATTGTCGTATTTCGAACTTTTGAACTCCTCGGTATATACCTCACTCATATGCTTTCTGCCCTGCAGGCTTGTAACCCTCTCTAGACTCTATGATACCGTACTTGTTATTCAAAAGCTGTGCCTTGTTCTGAGACACACAAGATAACTTAAAAGCTCACATCTGTTCCCAGTTTTGCCTTCAGTTCTTTAACTATTGAAATTCTGGTATAAATTGAAGGCCCCATTCCACACACACACACAGACACACACACACACTAATAGAACTCATTTGGCAAGTCTTCATTTCAGCTGGAACTGTGTATAGCATTGTAATGCACGAAAATTGTATGAAGTCCTGTATTCAGCTTGCCTGCATTATTAGAGTAACTTTCTCACCTAGCGACATACAGGATTGATCGAAAGAGGAAAGAGATCCCTAGAAAGAGCTGAGAAATTTCTTCTGAATAGCTGAGGGGAAAAAGAAGGCTGGATAAGAAACAGCTGTTGAACAGGTTATGGTTACTCCATACATGTAACCATCAGATCAAGCTGAAATCCAATCTATGGAACTTTCTTTAGTCCAGGAGCTTCAAAGGTTGGGTAGCCAATGGAAGACTCGATCCTCTAGTACCACCAAATTTGCACTGCGATCCAGATAAAACTTGGAGAAGATGTTCTCCTGTATTCTCATTTTGGGACAAAGGTGGGTTGTAAATCCCAGAAAGAAAGAAAGAAAGAAAGATCTATTCATTTTACATCCCGTCTTTCAACCAACAAGGGAGAAAGTGTGTTTACAATAGATGTGACAATATGCATTTCAACAAAATATAGCTAAAACTATAGTACACATTCTAAAGAGAATAAGCAATCCAATCAAATTAAAAATGAAATAATAAAAATACAACACACCTCATTTAATTTTGTGTGTGTGTTTCAACCAGTTAAAAGCTGAAAATCTGATTATATAACAAAAAGTATTTGCGTGCTAGCACGAAGGTGGGGGGTGGGGGTCAAGCAAAGCTCCCCCAAGAGGGATATCTATAGCTTAGGGAGTAGCCACTGAAAAGACTCTCTTCCATATCCCCAACAGACAACTCTATGCAACAGAGATAAACCCTTCCTCTGAATATAATATGATTCAGGCATCCTCACATGGGGAGACACAGGAGTTTATCACATGGGAGGATTTTCTCTCAATTGCGAATTGAGCCAATTCGCAATTACATGAATTCGCTAGTTTAGCGAATTTACGTGAAATCTGATTACATTCGGAATGCATTCAGAATGACTTCCCATTTCCAGAAAATGACTCCCCATTGCCTGAAATTGCGTGAGATACTCTAATAAGCAATAACGTGAAACCCCATGATTGCGTTCGGATTGCCATTGCATTATATACCCCCAAATTCCGTCGTATGATAAACTCCACAGTCTTTCCAGGTGAGTGACATTCAGCTGTGTTGAATGTTGTGTTCCTTACCCATGCACCAAGATGTATTACAATGCTTCACAACTGGTGTGCAACCATATGAGTGTTGCAGAAAAGGCCAGCGATAGCGTTGACTTTCAGTCAATTTGAGGACCAGCACTCCATTCCTGGTTTATTCGCTCATGCCACATAAAATGACTTCCAACACCTACTAGAGCTCATGGATACCAAGACAGCAATGACGTTGCTGTAAATAACACACACACACACACACACACACACACACCCGCCCAGGCTTTCCCTTGTTTCTTGTCCATTCTACTGCTGTTGTTGTTTAAAATCCTTGCAAATATTAACCAAAGAATGGTCGCTCCAGCCTGCCTTTTCCCAGCAGTGCCTAAGAAAAACGACACAGGCCTATGAGTGAAAGATGTCAGGATAAGTTGTGAAAAGAATCTAAAAGCACTACCAAGGCCTATTAAGTAGGCAAACAGTACAAGCTGAAGGTTCCTATTTGGAGAAGAGGACGTTGCCCTCCTCAATGAATATGTGGACTTGTGATGGTGCTTCAAGTTGCTGTTGGAGCAAACTGTAATGAGGTGCTTTCTCTATGTAGTTTTACATCTAGAAGACACGTCTCCCATACCAAAAGCAGTTGCATCTCATTTGAGTGGAAAACCCGGAACATGAAGAAGGCTATCTGGTGGAGACAAAAAATTTCTAGACCCCAGAGCCTAGAACAAGATCTTCTAATATTCACCGAGGATTCTTCTAATATTCACTTACAATTAATACCACAGCTATTTTAGAATAGAATAGGGCTCTTTTAACACTCGCTCACCCACCAGCACAAGTCAGAAGACCTCCAACGTAATAGGCCTGTCATGTTTTGTAATGATGAAACGACGGACATTGCAGGGCCAGTCCAATCATTAGACAGAGTGAGGTGAGGTGTCGTAAAAGAACAAATAAATAAATACTGATTTTATTATGATTTTTAAAAAACTGTCAGCAAGTTGCTAGTAGTGTGGGGACAGTTGCTTTTGAGCTAAATAATGGTTGACTTTGAGTACCATGTTGAGCTGTGTGTGTGAGGAGCTGCAATTGCTGCACACACAGAGTCCACAGAGACTTTGGGCAAGTCACACACTCTCAGCCTCAGAGGATGGCAATGGCAAACCCACTCTGAAGAATCTTGTTAAAAAAAACCCATGATAGGTTCACCTTACGGTTGCCATAATTTGTAAAGGACTTGTGGGTACAAAACAACAACAACAACAAACAACAACAACAACTGAGCAATGTAGTTCCTTGATCTGTTATATCTATCCGCAATGAAAGATAATTACAGAGTAGAGATAATCTATATCTATAAGCAGGCAGCACTTGTAACATAATATAATAATTAAGGAATACAGGATTTCCTCTCCTTAAGGAAAATAATTAGAGTGTGACCTGGATTTCACATTGACTTTTAGTGGTCATGGCATTTCTTTCTATGTGTGTACAGACTGTCTGTTTAATTATCTGTCATGGTGATTTGATTGTGAGTTCCTGCATGGCAGGGGGTAGACTGAATGGCCCTTGTTGTCACTTCCAACTCTATGATTCTATGATTCTAAGTCTTACAGAAATAAATGGACTCACTCTCAGCTAAGCAGATACAGGGACCCTGGTACCTTACCAGGCCTGCCATTTTAATTGTTCAGCCCGGGCCTTGATGCCTGGTAAACTGGCCTTGTTTGCTAACATGCAAACCCAGCTCCCAGGAAAAAAATGCACTTAAAGAGCCATTAATTATTACCTAATTACATCTACCAGTGCGGTATGGACAGAATAGTGCTCTGAGATGATGAAGTTGTCAATTACAGTTGATAATTAAGAGGCCAGGTGCATGTTTAATTTAACAAGATAAATATCTGCCCAGATGTTGTGTGTCTGGTGATTCGTAATCACGTAGGTTAGAAGGTTTTCAGGCACTGCACTAACCTGTTAATGATACAACCCTGTTGCACAAAAAAGTCGTCTATGCCATTATAGTCATTGAAGATACTCTTTTGTGGGATGGCTGAACCCAAATTACTTTCCATTTCCATTCTTTCCCCAACAAAATATTCCTGTGAAGTTTGGTAGTAGATACTTGCACAGTGTTCACAAAACATTAGACTTTGATAGTGATATGATACTACTCTATGTTCCTCTTGCGATCTGATGGCACAAATTTATTGGACAAAATGTATATCTTGGCTTAACTTTTTTTTTTAAAAAAAGTATCCCTCTTAAGATCTGACTTCACATATTTAATGGAAAATATATATCTTGGTTTATCTTCAAACATGAAAACATAAAAAATGCAATAAAACATATTTTAAAATTACTAAACAAACAGTAAAAACAACAGCCATAAGGAAAATATAGCAAATTGTATATTAGTATAGGAAAACGATCAACTGAGTAGATCAAATTGTATAAGAAAAGACAATTATATGCAGATGAAAGCAAATCCACAGGTCTTTCTTTAGGCAAGGAGTTTCAAAGCTTAGGTAGCCCCAGAAGACTCTGTTTTATAATACCACCATATTTGCCATGCAATCCAGGTAAAATGTGGAGGAAAGGGTCTCCTATATTTCTTATTATAGCTACTGCCAGGTTCATGCTGGAGAGTAGTTCCTGTCCCATAAACTAATCTTTAGTCATTTAAAGGACCTAACCAACATTTTAAATTGAGTTCAGGAACTGATGAAGCATCTTGTATGAGAATACATTTTATATTTTTGTTCAATAAAATAAATTTAGGATTATCCAAGGAAAAAATATATTTTCATTTTCCAACTTCCATCTGGGTTACTGTACTATTCTAATGTGCTCCCTGTATGCCCTTGAAGTTTATTTAAGAGATGTTTTGATTTAGCAAGTATGAGAACTTCCTGGGTGTGCTATTTGGAAATTTTCCTCACCGCTGCTCTTGAATACCACAAGATTTCACAATGATCAGATTGCTCAGCTTTACCTGTAAGGAAACAAAGAAACATTGCAGCAATCCAACAGATCACAGCAAGTAAAGCATTCCAATGATTTTAGACGAATACGGGGGATTCAACTGTCTAGCCTCATAGCTGGAGCATTCTCCTTCATCACAGTTCCGGTGAGATAGGTGAGAAAGAGAGCTTGGTTAGTGGATGATCATTCATATTTAGTCTCAAACCAAGCAAGATTTTACCAGTGTACATGTGGTGGGCAGATTTTTGGGAGGTGCCAGAGTATTGGGGGGGGGGGGGAATGATAGTCATTCCCTTTTACAAAATACTCTTTTCCACCATTCCCCTTTTTTGTCCCCTCCCCAACTCCCAACTAGGGTTGCCAGGTGGAATGGGGGACAAGGGAAGTGTCCCTTTAATGGTTCTGTAGAATGAATTTCAGCAAACGTTGCTTCTTCTATGAAACCATTATAGGTACAGGAGCCCTGTCTCTTATTTCACCTGGCAACCCTACTCCTGAACATATAAGAGGAATGATTCTGTAGAACTAGTTTGTATAAAAACAAAATTATTATTCAGGTAAGGGGGAAAATCATCAGGTAGGAATCCTTTTAAAAAGCCCAGTGTGAATTGATTATGTTCAGTGGGTGTAAGAATCAAATTATTATCTTGGAAAAGGGCAGGATCAGCAACATCTCTGAACAAAAGCAGTATGCACTACAACATTTTGTTGTAGATCCCATATATAAAGAGCCAGTGATGCTTTGTATCCCTTTAAAATTACTTCTTAACATTCTCCTTGTGATTTTCTGTTTTCCTCCAGGTATTCCCTAGCATTTGATACTTGAATGTTTGTTTTCATTATTTCCCCTTCCTTCTGGCATAACTCATAGTTCTTTGTTTTACTGTCAACTATTCTCCCATCTTGTAACACATAACACATTTTTGCTCCTCGCCGAACATATGTTATTGTGGCAAAGCCTCTCAAGCACCCCTTGAGGATACCTGTCCTCCGGTTGACAACCAACAATAACAACAGTGACAAACAGAGAGGGAAGGAGGGAGGAAGAGAGATGGATAGTTGCTTCACTTCATCCGTCTTAAAAACAGGACTGAAATAAATAGCATTTTGGGAGGAAATTGGAACATACTTTGCAATATGGCTGATTGACTACAATTCAGAGATGTGCTTCTAGAGATCGGGATTTTAGAGCTGAGTCTTCAGTCCTATGCATATTTATCTATCCACATTTATCTGGGAGTAAATTTCATTGAACTTAGTGAGGCCTTACTTCTGAGTAACACATTTCACTCCAAAGACCCAGAGCAGAGCTTAAAAGTAGTGTTCCTCCTAATGCACTACAGGACATTGGTAAGAAGAGGAAAACAGTGTCCCCCTTCCAAAGGAAAAACAGGTTGTTATTTTATGTATGTAATGAATAAAGTTATTTGCTAATTTTTCACTATTTCTTAGAAGCTAAAAATGCTTTGCGGAGGAAGTTTTTAATTTTCTTATTTTCTTATTTTTAGTTTTTCTTATTTTTATTTTTATTTTTTAAAAAAAAGAACTAAAAACTAAAAAGGTTACAAGCAAAGGAATGAATTATTAAATGTTAATCTTTAACAGTAATGAATTACCATTTGGATTTTTGCATCAAGGTGGTAACAAATTACTCTTTAAAAAGCAACAGTCTGACCTCTGGCTTGAAAAAAACAAGCTCATCTAGTGTTTTAAAAGTTTTTCCTTCTCATGAAAAGTTGCTGAAGTGACAGAAATGAAAATACACATATTGTCCATCCAGATTTAATAATAGATTTCTCCTTTTTTGATGTCTCCTGTTTAAATTGTTATTTCATCCATGGATTTACCCATATACTGTAATAGAGTGACTGTCCCACACTTGATAAATATTGATATTCTTCTGAGAGCAGAATTTGGAAGATAGTTTTTTGATGTCCCCTTTTTTGATGTCCCCTGTTAAAATTGTTATTTCGTCCATGGATTTACCCATATACTGTAAATAGAGTGACTGTCCCACACTTGATAAACATCGATATTCTTCTGAGAGCAGAATTTGGAAGATAGTTTTAAAAAATTCATTAATGTGGCTAGAAATGAAGAAATTAATTTGTGGTCATTAATACTGGGAGGGATGGAATTTAATTTGTTGTGTTTTCTTTATTTAATTTCTTAGTTAATTTGTTAAAGAAACCATACAGCATAAAAAAAGCAACAACAACCCATAGTGACTCATTTAACTATTGGTTGCTTCAAAAGGGCTCTTTATGGTGTTTGCCTTCACCTGCCTGGCACTTTCCATGGAAGTACAAATCTTACAAGTCTACATTGTGCTGGAGCACAAATTCTACAATCTAATTGATGGTTGGGATGGCACGATTTATCATGTCTTGCATCTGGAGAGTAGGGAAGGTGGTTCTAAAGCACAAGATCTAACAACCTGTTAAATTAAATGGTATCACTGGTCTATATCTTTATTCTTGCCACCCATCCCCAACCTGTCTGGATTGGAAAAGATGAATAAAGAAGGGGCTGCATTCAAGTTGAAGAGCACGGATCCACCACAGTAGTGATCCTCAGCAATAAGCAGCTACATAGAACAACGTTGAAGAAAAGTTGATCAGAGTGATCAGCAGAAGATGTTGGGTGGAATCCTGTTGGTGCAGTATGCTGGCGTAACTACTCCAGAGTAGATGGGCATGGCAGGATGAAAATGGCTAGGAGTACATTACAACCACCACGAAGAATATAAACCATTGGAGAAACAAGTTTGGCTCAGAGCCTACTCATATGAGATTGTTTTTACTCACTGAGATGGCTTAATTTACAGAGGCTAAAGAGACCCTGGCAACATTTGTCTATGGATTATATTTGGATTTTTTTTAGTTATTTATATTTATTAGTTATTAGTTATGTTTTATCCCAGTTTTCTTCCAAGGAGCTCACTAACTTTATTTGAAAATGCAAATTAAAGGGACTGAGGGGACAATATAAATTTGAATGATGCTTGGAATAGAGAAGAATAAGCATTGCTTATTTGCTTGCTTCTGAGATTCCTTTCCATGTTTTTCACAGGAGTCAGCCCTGGAATCTCCGAGTGAACATTTTCTTCCCACAAAACTTTATTTGTCTACCTTACAATCCAGGGCTAGTGCTGTCAAGTGTTTCATGCCAAATGAAACACTGGAAGCACAAGCAAAACCATATAAACATTGAAAAGCCAATATTTTTATGTATATAAAACAACATTCAGTGAATGAACAGATTTTAAGGCCTAGATGAGAGTGAGAATGCTGCAATTCGGTTTCTGTGTCATGTTTCGTTGCCAGCATATCTTTGAAAGCCAAAGTGCCCCCTTAGCAGGATATACAAATAATGTTCATTATCTTTGTTTAAAAATGAGTGGAAATACTTCTTTTGGGTGTTGTTACAGTTGATTTACAGTTTATTTTCAAGATATAATTTATTGAACTACACTTCATTAATTCAGAGTTTCTAGACAGAAAACAGCTGAAAAATTAATGTTCACCGTCATTTGATGATTGTAGAACATTGGCCATGCAGGCTGAGCTAGATGGGAGTTGTAGTGCATTTGGATAGCAGCAGGCTTGGAGAAGTCTGTTTCAGGCTGAATCCCCAATGGATGTTTTATAATACTTTACACGGATAGATTTTTAATGTTATGTATTCATCTGTGATTCATTACCTATTGATTAATCAAGTAGTGAGAAGCCCAGCAACAGACAGAAATCTAAATGAATTTGTCATTTATATTGTATATATATTTGACATCCAGTGAATCTTGTCTCATCTATCTTTTTGTTATCTAAACCGTTTGATATTCCAAGCTCATACTGTCTTTTAGCTTTGTGCTAATGCAAACAATATTCATATTTATCCAAACGTCTGAGTTATTGTGACATTTTAGGGGCCACCTACTGAACTGAGGTGTCTTTCACAACTTGAATGTGTATAGAGGAGAGATATGCTTTGATATATATTGATACGAAAGTCAAGATCTTAGCGAGCTTTGAGAGGTATGTATGGCAAATTATAATTGAAAGCTTGATTTACGCTGTGGACCTGTTTTTCTGTTCTGCTTAATATCTGTTTTCCATTTGTCCACCATATGTATTTTTGGGAAGCAGGGCATTTGGGTATCATAGAATTAGGTAAAATGTTTAAAATGTAGGTATGCTCGGCTCCAAAAAGAGAATTTTACTCATTAGCTGGCCACCTGAACTGAGTTGAGATTCAGCAATTTGCATTCTCACCCTAACATCCAGTATATGTGGGCAAAAAGGCCATTATCCCACCTTTCTCTTTTTAAGGAAGTAAGACTAGCCATTTGTTTGGAAACGATTCTGTCTATTATCCCAGGCTGTTTAAAGCTTTTACATGCCCTTTGAAACTTTTAAACAAACAAACAAAACAAACAGCTTCATTTATATACCGTTTCATACCGCCTAAGGAGTGTCTAAGCGGTTTACAACTGTAAGCTACTTGCCCCCAACAATCTGGGTACTCACTTTAGCGACCTCAGAAGGATGCAAGCCTGAGTCGAGCTTGAGCCCTTTTGCTGGTCTTGAACTCACAACCTTATGGTTCTGAGTGAGCGGCTGCAGTACAGGCATTTAACCACTGCGCCACCAGGGCTCCTTTTACAATTCTTTGGCCTAGGTCTTCCACTGTGTTTAATTCTATTACCGTATATACTCCACTATAAATTGACGTCAGGGGAGTTTATCATACAGGAGGAATTTCTCTCAATTTCAAAAGAAATGGAAGTGAGGCCAGTTCGGAATTGAGTAAATTCGCTAGTTCAGCGAATTTACATGAGTGCGTATTGACACTGCATTGCATTCAGAACTGCCCGAAATTACCTCCCAGTGCCCGAAATTGCATGTGATAGTTTCTCACGCAATCACGCGGAACCCCATGACTGCGTTCGGAAGGACTTCCCTTTGCCCAAAAATGTGTGTGATCAGCTTTCATGCAATCACACAAAACCCCATGATTGCATTCAGATTGCCATTGGATGATACTTCCAATTCCCTTCGTGGGATAAACTCCATATATAAGTTGAGGGCAAGTTTTGGGGCCAAAATTATGGATTTTGATATGACCCATGGATAAGTCGAGGGTAAAACTTAGGCACATATAATGAAGGTTGTAAAGGAGGAAGAAAAGGATGAAATAAATCCTAATCTGTCACAGAATTTTCTTGGGAAGATTTGTTCAGAGAATGGTTTGCCTTTGCCTCCATCTGAAACTGAGAGAGTGTACCCCCAAAGACCTCTATTGTCCTCTGCAGTGCCTTTCAAAATTGTAGCGGGTAGTTACATGATGTGACCACGAGGGACTTCAGAGGAAAACAGAGGTATTTGGCCTTGATAGAGTATACAGTCCATGGAGGTTGCAGTTGCCCACTCCGACCGAGACATTTATTTTCTTCTGAACATGAATTAATTTTCATAGGAATTTCACACAAAAGAAATTCTTACTGGATTGTATCCACTCAAAATTCTGGACCTGTTTGTGTTAGTTTATCCTGCTGGCGTTCTGATCTCAAATAATCTTAATGGAATTTTTCCAGGTTAACTTTTGGTAATCTTTACTCAATGTATTGTTTTGCATTAACACTTGAAACCAGAAGCAGAAGGATTGGAAGTATTCAGCTGGCAGCAAGAAGACTCCTGGCCTAAAGGAATATTTCATGGATTGATTCTGCAGGCTTTAAAAACCTCATGAGAAAGATCTAGCTCAGCTGAAGTTCTCTGCTTTCTTTTTCCGATGCTTATCAAGAATCTTCCACAGGAAATTGTATTCCCTAAATGTCTGATGTTTTCATGAACTACTAAGAAATACATCTTGACTGCAGTCCAGTTTCCTGTCAATGTATCCATGAAGGTATGCACAGTTTACAGAAACATTTTTTCAAAGTTTACTTCAGGATACTTTTCATAAATGTAGATTATTGTTATTGCGGGGCTAAAGAGTGGTTTTAACCTTTGTCTCCCACACACTTTACTTGGAACAAAGTCCAACTGAAACAAAGAGTTGGTTAACTTGGATGGCTTTAAAAAGGAGCAGCATTAAAAAGGGAGAAAAGATTCATGAAGGATGGGATATTGGTGGCTCCAAGTCATTAGAGACTGCAGCCACAGTAGGAGCTGGGAAGCATGAGCTTGAGGATGAGGTTGCACTCACATCCTTCTTGTGCAACTATGGCCCAAGACAGACCAACCAAAAATGCTGGGCTGGAGACGCCTGTTTTAATTTCAGAGGCAGTGGCATGCTGCTTTTGGCCCATTTGTCCCGGGCCTATGAGACTTGAGTCTCATAAGCAACTGACTGGCTGTTGTGTGAATAGAATGCTTGACTAGATAGTCCTTTGATCTTGACAACAAGAATCAAGTTTAGATCAAGGATAGGCAAGAGGTAGATCTGGATAGCCTAATAGATTTCTGAGCAACTTGCAACTTATGCAGTGAGTATTTCTGACTTTCAGTTGTTTTGCAATAGCAATACAAATGCAGAAAGCTTCAAGTAGTAACCAGGTCTGTTAAAATATCCAGTGCTAAACCTCATGGGAACAACAGTGCTGCCTTGGAAGAAAGTTTCAAGCAATACAGGGAAAAGCAAGAAGGAATGCGACTCTGTAGAGCAGGGAGGAGGGGGAGAGAAATAACTACAGAGATGGATGCATAGCGAGAGGCAAGGAATGCTTCTGCCACAAAAAGGTGGCACAATGCAAAGAGCCAGCTACCCTGAAACTGCTGAAAAAAGTCTTGTAAGCACATGCCATGGCTGATGTCAGAAGGCAGCAACACAGTGTGGCAGTGGCACTCAGTAGAGGTGGCAGCCTCAGACTGGTGGCAGAGGTGGCAGTGGCAGAGGAGGAGGAGGAGGCAGCGGCAGCGGTGGCAGCAGCAAGAGCAGCCTTGGCCTGGGCCCCACTTTCACAACTATCTCCACCAGTATGATCCTGGGCACCACTGTGGCAATTGTGGTCATAGGGGAGCACAGTTCCTTGTCTAGCCCAGAGGTGATGCTGGGTCAATGCTGCTAAACCTCACAGGAATGCCCGAGTTGCCTTGGATGCAAGTTTCAAGGAATACAGGAAAAATCAAGAAGCAAGGCAAATCTGTAAAGAATAGGGGAAGTGGAAAGAAATAGCCTCAGAGATAGAGACAGAAGGAAGCATAGTTGTCTGCTGTAATGTATGTACAATGTTTGTTTCTTTGTTAGAAAACCTCATCAACTACACCTGCAGTAAGTGCAAATTGGTAGCTCTCTTGGAAGAGAAGGTCCGTGCACTACAGTTTTGTGCTGAATGCCTTCAGAGTATCACAGAACAGGAGGACCTTCTAGATAGAGCACAGGGAAAATTGATCTTACAGAACCAACAGGAAGAAACTGCCAATGAAAATGAGAGGCCTATAACTGTGAGGAAACGCTCTGGAGAAAAGACACTGTCAGGAGCAGACCATACAGAAGGGATTTGGGATATAGGACGCTTCCTACATTTTCATGAGGATAGCAGCAGTGACGATGCTCAAACGGGAGCCCAGCAACAAGGAATAACACATGCTAAGGAAGGAGTCATGGTAAACACCAACCACAACAAGAAGAAAAGAAAGGTGCTGGTGGTTGGCAACAGGACACCTATGTGCCAGCCTGACAAGAGGGATTCAGAAGTATGCTGTCTTCTTGACACACATATCTGGGGTGTCGTTGACAACTTGCCCAAACTCCCCAAGAACACAGATCAGCATCCCTTTCTCTTTAGTCATGTGGGTACCAATGACACAGCTAAGAACACTTTTGAGCAGATCACCTCCAACTATGAAACCAGATCCAGGAATCTGAAGGAGATTGAAGTACAGGTGGTATTGTCAACAATTCTGCCAGTGAAAGACAGAGGACTATATGGGAACAGGAAGATACAGAAAGGGAAAGACTGGCTATGAAGATGGTATAGATGGGAGAGGTTTGGCTTCTAGGACCACAATCATCTCTTCTTAAACAGCAGACTATAACTAAATCCTTGGCGTAGGGGTTGGAGATGATAATTCAAACATCTGTCCAAAGGCAAATTGTAATCCCAAGGTTGTGGACTCAAGAAGAGATGCTGAGGGAGAAAATGGGATCCACAGGAAAAAACTGACAGTAAATTAATAGGTGAGAACAAACAACGCTTCAAATATCTACACATCCACACACAGTTTGAAGTCCTAGCTTGAAGTCCTAGTGCAGGAAGGTAAATATGACATTATTGGGGTAATGGGGACCTGATGGGATGAATCTCGTGATTGGAACATTACAATTGAATTGCATAACCTATTCAGTTGTTGCAGAAAAGGAAGAGGAAGTAATTATATTTAAAACACAAATTCACTTCCACAGAAATCCATGAGAGTGATCAGAGTGGATCAATTGAGGGCATTAAGGCAAAAGTAAATAGAGAAATAAATAAAAGCAACATTGTGATAGGCTTTTACTATAGGCCATCAAACAAAGAAGAGATCATGGACGATGCTTTTCAGAAATCTCTGAGATGCAAGAATAAGTTATTATGGGAGAGTTTATTTACTCTGTTAACCTCTAGGAGACTAACTCTGACTCTCCAACAAATTTCTGATGTCCCTTGTGATAATTTACTCTTTTAAAAGGCAGAAGAAGGAAAAAAGAGATCAGCAATCTTGAATTGAGTCTAACCAATAGAGATGAATTGCTCACTGGAATCAATGTAGTTGGAACTTTAGAGGGAAGTGACCATGTAATGTTAAAATTCATAATAGCGAGAAAGAACAAAGAAGCATATAGTGCATAGTCAAACGTGGACCTTGCTGTTTCAGGAAAGCTGATTTTAACAGGGAATTACTTGGTGGAATCCAATGGCTAGACATGCTAAAAGGTGTCAGTTCTTGAAGAAAGAGCTGCAAAAAGCACAATCACAAACAATCCCATAGAAGGAAAAGAAAATGGGCAACATCTTAAAAAAGCCAATGTGGCTGCACAACTAACTCAAGGAGGGAGTGAAAAAAAAAGAGTATGTGGTGTCCCTATGTTGGTGTCACCTGGTGTTGATGTCTGGTGGTGCTGGGGGAGGGAGTGCCACCCCCTCAACTGCCCACCCAGGGCTGCAGGCACCGGGGGATGCATTAGGATGCTTGCATGCTTGCTCCTCATTCCCCGGTGCCTTGGTCAGCTCAGGCAAGCCAGCCAAAGCACCAGGGAAGGTGGGAAGTGTCTATGTGTGTGTGTGTGCTTGCATGCTCGCTTCTCCTTCCCCATGGCTTTGGTTTGCTAGGCCCAGAGTGCTTAGGGTAGCAGGGAAGGAGGAAGGAGTGTGCACTTGTCCCTCTTCCTCTGCTGCCATGGCTCCCTGAAGTGCCATGACAGCAGAGAAGTAGTGGGGCCTGCAACCCCCTCTGAGGTGTCACTGGGTGCTGTCCATACCCACCCCACCCCACAGGTATATAGAATGAAAGGAAGAAGAAATCATTAAAGGTTGCAGAGATGGTATAAGGAAAGTTACAAAGAGCAACAAAAAGGGTTTTTTTTTCTTCAGATCCATTCAGATCATTTGAGGGAACAGAATGACCAAGAAGACAGTAGGGCCACTGATCAACAAGGAAGGTAAAATGCTACCAGATCTACTGAATACCTATTTTGCTTCAGTTTCCTCCCAAAAAGAGAACTATGGCCTCAAACAGAAGGGTTGCCATCGGGCCATGGCATTCAGATGACGCATGCCCCAAACATGGCTGGAAGTTGTCCTGGGTGCCCCTCATCTGAGAAGAACTGGCCCAAAAAGGAGCAGTAAAATACTGCTCTTTTTTGGTCCCCAGTTCAGAACCATGTCGGTGGCCTAGATTGGGGCCAGACGCATGTGGCTGCCATGGACCTGGGGTGAACGGCAATGGTGCAGTCCCAACATTGACCCTTTTCACTGTCTGCTTTGCCCCTATGTGCTTCTATGAAGCAGCAAGGCAAGGGATCTGGATTGCAAAACCAAATTGATAGGGAATTAGGATGTGAAATTACAGTGGAGTCTTTCCTTATGCGGGAGATCCGTTCTGGACCACCACCACCCCGTGTAAGGCAAATACTGCGTAAGCTGGAGCCCTATTCAATAGAATGAGGCTCGTGCTTGTGGAGGTGTGGTGTGCGTGCGGCACAGGCGCATGCACCACTCATTCAAATGCAGTGTGGCTTCCGCATAAACCAGAAACCTTGTATGGTGCATCCACGTATGGAGTGGGTGCACTGTACAGGGAGTGACTATAGGGGAAGGGGGGAAAATGAGAAACATTGCCCCCAACAATAGAATTCTTCCTCTCAAATGAAATTTTCCTTCAATTCTCAAATTTCTAGCACTGAAATAACTTAAAACTTCATTTGAACAGTAAGAAATACAGTTTAGTCAGCCAAAGAAAAGAGAGAGACAAAGACACTGGGGCAGTGTGAACACAGCAATTACAAGCGTTCCAGGCTCACTCTGCAGTACTAGCAAAATACTAAAACCCTAGTAGTTTCACATAAGAATACATCCAATACAGGTTCACATCCTGATATAAAATGAAGCTAACTTGGTTCTTCAGTTTGAAAGAATATTTAATGTTGCCAATACTGTTCTAAAGCGACCTCTAGTGTTTCCACTAAAAATTACTACTTGTATTTCTTTACAGAGCTGGCAGTGGGATTTTGAATTACCATTATAAATGACTTTAAGGACATGACCATGGCTTTCAGAGATTTATGGTGCTCAGGTGGATCATCCAGATTAAAGATTAACACATGGGTCCTTAAAGTAAGGCCTGTCAATTTCCTTCATGAAAACCATGAACGGAAGAGGTGCTTATCCTCACTAGTAAGATTATTCTATCATTGAAATTCTTTTAAGAGTTAGGATTCATGTAAACCCATTGGCTGACCTTGGGCATGTCACACTTTCTCAGCCTCAGAGGATGGCAATGGAAAAAACCTTCTGAAGAAACTTGCCAAGAAAACCTCATGATATGCTCTTATACTTCACATATGTTGGAAACGACTTGAAGGCACACATCAACAAGAACAATAGTTCCCATCTAGCATGTCATCTACCCTGTAGACAGACCAGGGTGAAAGTTTCTGAAACTGTGAAATATTGGAAAAATGCACACAAAATCACAGTCTCCCGGTAGGGAGAAAACATTTGAAAGTCTCCATTCTTGCTTGTAAGAACATAATCAGTGAAGATTTATATTCCTAGTTCTTGCTCATCATTTGTTCCTTCCCCTTTTTCAATAATCACTCAATGGACGTTATCAGACGACGGAAATTGGACGTATAATCCAACAGCAATCTGAATGCAATCATGGGGTTTCACGTTATTGCATATGAGTGTATCTCACGCAATTTCAGGCAAAAGGGAAGTCATTCTGAATGCAATCATGGCTTTTACGTTATTGTGTATTAGAGTATTTCACGCAATTCCGGGCAATGGGAAGTCATTTTCGGGCAATGGGAAGTCATTATGAACACACTCCGAATGCAATTAGAATTCAAGTAAATTCGCTAAACTAGCAAATTTATGTGAATTTGAATTGGCTCCATTTGAAATAGAGAGAAATTCCTCCCATCTGATAAACTCCAATGTGATCAGTGGCCCCATGCCTAACAGCTGAATGAAAGAGCAGAACATACAACCCAGGGAAGAAGGGAAGAGCATTCTAAACTCAGTCTTCTTACAGCAACACTGCTACCATTCCCCAAGCCTTGAAATCCTTGATTGGGTCCAGCCTTTCTTATACAGTACTAAGAGCAGATTTGTTGAAATCGGTGGGATTTAAGGTATTTAAATGGGACATAAGATATTTAAGGCTGCATCTACATTGCAGAATTAATGCACTGCTTTAGGTGCCATGGGTCACTGCTATGGAATTTGGGGATTTGTATTTTTGTGATATATTTAACCTTCTCTGTCAGAGAGCTCTGGTGCCACAATAAAACTCCAGGATTCCATTTGCATTGAGCCATGACAGTTAAAGCAGTGCCAAACTGCATTAATTCTGCAGTGTGGGAGCAGTTTAAGTCTACTCTAAGTATAATCCTAATACTCAGGATTCATCCATATGTACTACATTTCCTTCCCCTTTTCAATATAGATATTAATCTATGTGTCCTGGGTTTTAGTTAATTTTTTTTTTCAAACTAACCCACTAACAACACTAGCAGGATGACTATTGCCCTTGCAAATTAATTTCAATGCACATTCATTTGTGCTTTTGAGCAGAATAGTGACCAGATGTTTCAGAATGCCCAGAGCAATTGGGTGCTGCTTCTCTGACCCAGAATAATCCCAGGCCCAAGTTTCTAATATGTTCTGGTTTGCGATGGGTGGCTGATTTGCAAAGCTGTTCAACTCTATTTCTCTGCTGCTTCAATAAACAAGTGATTTTTTTCTCTCACTCTGGTGACCAGAAATACAAGGTCATATTATATTTAACTACAGTCAGTTAATGCTTCTAGAGATAACTTAGTGTTATACAATGAATAAACAGCACTTTCAGCTTTTTTGGCTTGGAATCTATAAAATGATTGAAAAAATGGAGTGCTTCTCTTAAGCATGAACATCTCAAATAGATTACCAAACTTTGGTGGTATCAAAGGAGTTTATCACACGAAGGGAATTGGAAGTACAATCCAATGGCAAACTGAATGCAGTCATGGGGTTTCACATGATTGCATGAAAGCTGATCACACACATTTTTGGGCAAAGGGAAGTCCTTCTGAACGCAATCGTGGGGTTTTGCGTGATTGCGTGAGAAACTATCACACACAATTTTGGGCACTGGGAGGCAATTTCGGGCAGTTCTGAATGCAATGCAGTGTCAATACGCAATCAATTCAATACTCAATTCTCAACTGGCCTCACTTCCATTTCTTTCGAAATTGAGAGAAATTCCTCCCATGTGATAAACTCCAAAGTTTCCATTGCTGTGTCAATACATCAAGGGGAAGGATTGACAAATAGTAAAGAAATTTTCTACCCTAATGACTTGCTTTCCTTTCTCTTTTCCTCTTGTCCCCTGAATATATTTATCTTGAAATAAACTTCTGGGTTTGACTAGTATTCCTTCCTCAAATGTTTACTTAGGGACATGACCCGAGTGTAGCAAGAGGATACTGTTTTCTAAATATCTGGGGGGGGGGGGGTACAGAGGAGATAAGGAAAGTATAAGACAGTGATTCATCGATTTATAAAATGGATTTTAAAGAAATTTAAGGGGTTTCTTTCTTCTCCCCCCCCCCTTTTCTTTCTTTTTTTCTTTTTTCTCTGAGGAGACTTAGTGTTTTGTACTCTATAGCTTTCAGAGCCATCGATCTCTTGTACTAGGCCTCTCATATCTACCTGATTGTAACTTTACAACAATTTATAGAGCCTTCTAGCTATTCGGTCCACAACTTGTCTCTATAAAACCTGATGTTATTAAATAAACTTGAATATTAGAAAATTTATCTCTCTTTTTTTTCTGAAAGATATCATGAGAATCATATCTTGGAATGTGAAAGGGATGAATTCCCCCCAGAAAAGAAAAAAAATCTTTCTTTTTCTGGAAAGAAATAAGGCTGATATAATTTGTTTACAAGAATCACATGTGAAATCCAAAGATAGTAGATTCATCAAAAACTCTAAGATGGGAAGAGAGTACTTTTCTTCTATAGATAAGAGTAAAAGAGGGGTAATACTGTATGTAAAAGACCATATGGAATCTAAGCAACTATTTTCAGATATAAAAGGATATTACGTAGGGGTAGAAATTGTCAAAAACGGGAAAAAGATATTGGTAATAGGGATTTACAGCCCATTAGAAAATAAGGGATCCTTCTACATGAAATTACAAGAAAAAATATTAGAGTATGATTATGAAAATATCATCATGATTGGAGATTTCAATGGGGTCATAGACCCCAAACTGGACAGGAAATCAGAAAAAAAAAACCAATAAAAGACAAACAAGGTAAACTTCCTCAAAAATTTTTTGTACTAAAGGATAATCTTTCACTGGTGAAGATATGGCGTCATCTATATGATGAAGAAAAGTCCTTTACTTACTACTCTAATAGTCATGAATCTTTGGCTAGAATTGATATGTGTTTGGTATTTAGTCCAATGGTTAAAGAGGTTGTAGATATGGAAGTATTAAATAGGGACATATCGGATCATAATCCAATTAAAGTGACTTTTAAACAGTTAAGAAGTAGCAAGAATTGGTTTCTCAATGAAGAGCTACTTAAAGATAAAGAGGTCATCAAGAAAGGGAAAGATTGGTTGAAATTCTTCTTTGAAGAAAATCTGAAAGGAGATGTGAGCACAGCCATGGTTTGGGATGCGGGGAAGGCCTCAATTAGAGGGTTCTTTACGCAACAAAATATTATATGGCAGAGGCAGAAAAACAATATAAGGAAAACCCTGCAAGACTCACTGAAAAGCAAAGAGGAAATTTTAAAGAGATTCCCCTCAAACAAACAGATAAAAAATGAGATTAAAATACTCCAAAAGCAGATAGATTTAGAAATGGTCTCTGAATTGGAAAAAAAAACTGAAAAGAGCAAATCAAAACTATTTTGAACACTCTAATAAACCTGGGAAATGGCTATCATTTAAGTTAAGGAAAATTAAAGAGAAAAAAACTATTACGAAAATAAAAAAGGTGATAAATTACTTACCCAACAAGCTGACATCCTGAAAGAATTCTCTTCTTTCTTTAAAAATCTGTATAGGGAGAAGAAAATAGAAGGGGAAAAGATTAGAACTTATTTAGATTCACTAAAGATAAAATCAATTCCCGAAGATTTAAGATCACAGTTAAATCAACCTATAACAAGTTTGGAGATTCGGGAAGCAATTGGTCAAGCCAAACTTGGTAAGGCTCCAGGGAATGATGGCCTCCCGGCATCAATATATAAATTGTTTATAGAAGAACTGGTACCACCATTACAGTTAGTCATGAATGAGGCTTTGAAATCAGATATACCTGAGTCCTGGAGGCAAGCCGAGATAGTGGTAATCCCCAAGGAAGGTAAAAATACTGAAGATCTTAACAATTATAGACCTATCTCTTTGATTACAAACTTTTTGCAAACATCTTGTCAAAAAGATTAAAGAAATGTCTGTTGGAATTGATTGGAGAAGATCAAAGAGGTTTTTTACCGGGTAGATACACCAGGGACAACATTAGGACGATAGTGGACACCTTGGAATACTATGAGAAACATAATGAAAAAGAACTAAGTCTACTTTTTATGGACTTTGAAAAAGCATTCAATTCGGTCAATTGGGAGACGCTATTTGAAATTTTACAAAAAATCGAGGTGGGACCAAATTTTCTTAATTGGATGTCAAAAATATACAAAAACCAAAAAGCCCAAGTTAGAATAAATGGGGGAAAATCAGATCTTGTTCAAATGCAAAGAGGAACACACCAAGGTTGTCCACTGTCTCCGCTACTGTTCTTCTTAGTCATCGAACTTTTGATAATAAATATTAATATGGAGCCATCAATCCGAGGACTGAGGACTAAAAGTTCCAACAATAAAATAAGAGCATATGCAGACGATGTTGTCATTATTGTCGAGAACCCAATGGCAAGTGCAGCAAAAATTTCGAAAATATTGGAGAAATTTAGCGAAATATCAGGCTGCTCCATTAATAAAAAGAAATCTAATATAATGACAAAGAATTTGGAAAAAAAGAAAGAATTGGACTTAAGTAAATTATTAGGAATGAATATAACAAGTAAAATAAAATACTTTGGCATTATTATTACCAAAAAATCTACAGAGCTATTTGAGAATAATTATAAAAAAGTTTGGAAAGAAATAAAAAAAGATCTAATATGTTGGAATAAATTGAACATCTCACTGCTAGGAAGAATTTCGACTATTAAAATGACTGTCTTACCTAAATTACTCTTTCTTTTTCAATCAATTCCAATTTTACGTACAGAGAAGATCTTCATGGAGTGGAACAAAGACATTACAAATTTCATCTGGAGGGGAAGGAAACCGAGAATTAAGTTCAAATATCTCCAAGACTCAAGTGATAGAGGAGGGTTAGGTCTACCAAATTTGAAACTCTATTATGAAGCCTGTGGATTATTATGGATAAAAGAATGGGTGGACCTATCTAATAAAACTCTGTTGGAAATTGAGGGTGAGGATTTAAATATGGGATGGCATGCGTATTTAATTTATGGTAATCCCAACTACAATAAATCTTTTAGAAATCATTGTCTTAGATACTCCCTGTTTAGAGTTTGGAACAAATACAGGAATATCATACTCCCTAAGATTTACGGCTGGGTATCTCCCCATGAGGCATTTCATAAGAAGGAAATACATGATGGAAAGGGCTGGATTAGATACAACGACTTATGGGAAATTAATAATGGGACAATATGTATAAAATCTAGAGAAAGGATGAAGAATGAAGGGTGGAATTTGAATTGGTTCGCATATAGACAACTTACTGAAAGATTTAAAATAGACAAAAAATTATTTGACTTTGACTTGGATATAAAGAATTCTATGTTAGGGAAAATCATGACAACGGAGAAAGAGAAATTGATAGGGAAGCTCTATGGAGCACTCCTAGAGCTGGAAATGGAATCTGAAATTGTCAAAGAACAAATGATCAAATGGGCAAGATGCTTTGGACACCCAATTGAACTCTCACAGTGGGAAAAAATATGGACAAATGTTAGAAAGTGGACAGTCTCCCAAAATATTAGGGAAAACTTTTACAAAATGTTTTATTTTTGGCATCTCTCCCAGTATAAGCTGGCGAAGATTTACAAAACAAAGAAAGAATTTTGTTGGAAATGTAATAAGGTCAAAGGTACCTTTTACCATTGTTGGTGGAAGTGTAAAAAGGCAAAAATCTACTGGAAGATGGTATGTGACTTAATTAATAGGATTATGG
Source organism: Urosaurus nigricauda (assembly GCA_034509955.1). NCBI lineage: Eukaryota > Metazoa > Chordata > Lepidosauria > Squamata > Phrynosomatidae > Urosaurus > Urosaurus nigricauda. Next base: position 67,305,755 of record JAOEGL010000006.1, on the reverse strand, counting down.
GCATGAATTTAACTATGAGACCGGAGCTGTTTCTATTGGGACTAATGGACAATGAGGTAAAAAAGAATGAAGAGAGAATCATTTTTTATATGATCTCATTGGCCAGAATATGCTATGTGCAGAATTGGAAAAAAGAGCACCCACCGTCAAAAGAAGATTGGCTATTGAAATTATATGATGGTATGAGCATGGACATTCTGACATATGGTTTAAGGAACGAGACAGATACGAGAATGTTAGAACAGTGGACTAAAGTAATAAATTTTTTTGAGACAGAATGGGGTAAAAATGTAGTGATGAACTTAAATCTAGGATAATCCTTATTCTCCTTCTACAGGGGAGGTTTCGAGAAAATAGATTCAATGGTTAGTAGAATTCAAAGAAATGAAGAGCTTGTTAATGATTATTTCTGTTTATTTGTTTTAGTGGATGTTTTTAAATTAACGCTCAAATAGACTGGGACTGAAATATGAATTTAGAGAAAATCACATAGCCATTTTTCAACCAATATGCTACTTAGTTGGTAGGGAGGAAGTCAGGGTGTTTGATGGTATGAAAGACGGGAGAATGGGTAAATAGTTAGATAGGTAAAGTGAGATGCAGTGGTAGGTGTTAGAGGTATATCGAATGAGGAATGTTGGTAGAATGAATATGTACAGACGGAGATACTAATATAAAGTGCTTTTTGTGTTGGTTTGTTTGTTTTTATTTGTTCGGATGTTTTTGCTTTTATGTTGTATTGTTTGTGTTTAAAAAATAAAATAAAACTTAAAAAAACAAAAAACTAAATATCTATATAAATTTAGGTCTGTCTCTTTCCTTTTCCCCTAACAAAATTGGAATGGAGATTGCTTACTTCCCCTTAGGGGCCATTCACACTACGTTATACATTGGTTTGCAAACTGGTTTTAAAGTAAGTAATCCACACTGGTACCGATTTTTGCACACCTGAATCAGGGTGTACCTGTGGCAAATCCCCCTTTGTGCGTGTTTTCTGGAAATGGCTTCCCCCCCATTTCTTTTGCAAGAAAAAAAGGGGGGTTTCTCTGGGGACTGCCAGTGTGAACTTGGGGCAATCTCAGGGTCAGAGTGCGTGGTCAGTGCCATTTTTGTGTTCTCTGCCAAAGGGTGTTTTGTTTTTTAAAATTTCTTTTGACAGAATTTGTGAAAATTTGTGTTTCCCCGAATTCAACACAGGGGTTTCTCGGGCATCTTGTTGTGGGAGGGATCTTTCATTACGGTGAGAAGGTGGGCAGAGGGCTGCTAAATGGGTATAACCCCTCTCACAGTACTAAGCATGTGGCCAGCTCCATTTCTGCACTAGCACAAACTTCTGATAAAGATGAGTTCAAAATTCTTGCTGCCAAGCCCTTCAAAATGCCGTTTGCCCTCCCTGTCCTCTGAAGCTGGTGGGGGGAATTCTCCCAAAGATAAGCTCTCATGGGGATTTCCTGGCAAGGGTTCCTCCGAGAGGTTTGTCCTTCCCTTCTTCCAAGGCTGCCCAGTGGGGATCTACCACAGGGAGAAGCTCTCAAGGGGGGGGTGTTTAAATACCTCCCCCCTTTCCTTTGATAGAATATGCAAACGTTTGTTAAGTGGCGACCCCCCCCACACACACTTTCAATGCATATTACTAGTGCTTGATCCCAGTGCTTATGACTGCGCATGTCCCAATTCTGAAATCTTTACATTACCCCTCAACTGTGTTCCGGGATTTAACTCTTTTTTTATTGACAGAATATGTGAATGTTTGCGCTGCCGTCGTTGTTGTCATTTTTCTGTGCTGTTTCCTTTCTGTTTCTTGAGATGCTCCACATTGCCATATGTGCAGGCAGGACCACACCCTCTTGGGGACTGGGTTGTCCTTTACATTTCATTATACCTTCCCTACAGATAGATAAAGCCATGTCTTGGATTTGCATGCCCTTTGAGTGTTTCATATTCCTAAAATGATTTTTTCCCTCTAATAACACTCAATGGTAGCCAACAAAGCCACCACAATCCCGAGGAAGCCTTGAAATTGACTCAAGATGGCATGGAATGTAATGGTAAACAAAGGATCCATGCATATTCTTTGAGCCCATGTGGAATTGGCAACAATAATGACAACAGTGGATGCAGGGACCTGTCACTGTTGTAGACAACGGATGTGAAGTGACGTATATGCATATCATTTGATTGACACACCCACACACAAAACACCCTGAAAATGATTGAATGTGATTTACAAGAAAGCTCCACTTTAAATCGGTACTTTAGGCAGTGTGAACATTATCAGGTTAAATTGCACTGGAGAGACTTGATCAGAGTAAACGTAGTGTGAACTTCTGTTCAGGGCAGATTTGATATTGGCTTGACAAATCTGCCTGGATCTACCCAGCACAAAAGCGTTAAGTGTGAAAGGGCTTTAAGGAAATTGCAAGTGTTTCCAAATAGAGAGTGTTTCACATGTGAGGTGTGCTGATTCAGCATTTAAGGCATCCACTAACATATGAGGATTGTTTGTTGTGGCACCAGAGCTCTCTGGCAGAGAAGGCTAAATATCTCATAAAATTACAGATCCCAAAATTCCATAACATTTGAGCCATGTCAGTTAAGACAATGTCAAACTGCATTATTTCTGTAGTGGAAATGCAGCCCTGGTCAATATCCGATCAACTTCCTTATACTGCCTAGCAAAATAGATGGTGTTGAGAGGAAAGAAGGTTGGACAGGAGGAGAGTGTGCATTGTAGTATAGACATATTTTTTAAAACTAACTAACAATTTTAGTTATTTTTGAGAGCTAGGAAAGGAAAGAAATGTTTTTTAAATGTAATTATAACAGCATATAAAGACAGGAACCTTGGACCTGTAACTAATTGCATGTTAAATAACTTTTCATACTGTGTGAGAGAACTGAATTAGGGTGACCACTCAACCAGCAAACGGGAGAAACTTCATTACGAAAAAAATATACTAGTTTTCATAAAATGTGATATTTTATATCTACAGATTCAAACTTAGAAATAATACTATAACTTTATTAGAAATGCAAAACATTTCCCCAGAGATGGGAAGAATATGACTAGCTGATCTGTGTACCTGCTTTTTCTGAAAGTGGGCAACTATGAACTGTGGAAAGCTAACCTCGAGGCCACTGCTTCCTTTTAAAACTCTTTATTTTGGATTGGAGAGTTCTTCAAACCCAGGAATGGCCTTTGACATGCCTTTCAATGCAGGTCTCTGTTCTATGTAAAGTAGATCATGGCCACCTAAGCTGAATCATGAAGAATGAATTTGAACAATGTAATAATAATAATAATAATAATAATAATAATAATAATATTTATTTCTATTCCGCCCCTCTGAGCAAGCAATCGGGGCGGAGTACAGCAGAGGTTAAAACAATATCAAGTTAAAATACCCCTTCCTTACCCTTACCACCCTCCCTTAAAAAAGAATTAAATCACAATGGAGTTTAAAAACATAATAGATTAAAACAGCAATACACAATAGTAGGGAGTGGACCCAGCTTAAGTTGTATGGAGAAAAATGCAGGAAAAGATTTAAAAAGCCCTTAAAACCTAGGTATGGAGCTGGGGATATTCACATTCTCTGGAAAGGCTTGCCGGAAGAGATGCGTCTTTAGGGCTCTTTTAAAGCCTTCTAAAGATGTAATGAGACGCATCTCGTCCAGCAGGTCATTCCACAACTTGGGGGCGACAGCCGAAAAAGCCCTCTGGGAGGTCTGTACCAGCTTGGTCTTCATGGGTTGAAGCAGGTTCCTCCCAGAGGACCGGAGTGTGCGGGGGGGTTCATATGGGAGGAGGCGGTCCCTTAGATAAGATGGGCCCAAGCCATGACGGGCTTTAAAGGTTAAAACCAACACCTTGTACTGTGCCCGGAAACTGATCGGCAGCCAGTGGAGGGCTTTTAGCACAGGAGTGATATGCTCTCTCCTGGATGTTCCAGCCAGAAGTCTGGCTGCCATATTTTGGACCATTTGTAGTTTCCGGGTTAGGCACAAGGGTAGCCCCATGTAGAGTGCATTGCAGTAGTCCAAACGTGAGGTTACCAGTGCGTGTATCACAGTTTCCAGATCCCTCCTCTCCAGGAAAGGGCGCAGCTGGCGTATCAGCCGAAGCTGGTAACAAGCGCTCCTGACCGTCGCATTCACCTGACTTGTCATGTGAAGCGACGGATCAAGAAGTACCCCCAGACTGCGAACAGAGTCCTTCGAGGAGAGTGTGACTCCATCGAGGACTGGAAGTTGTATTCCCAAACCTGGTTTCGGGCCTGTGACTGTGAGCACCTCCGTTTTGTCTGGATTAAGCTTCAATCGGTTTTTCCTCATCCAATCCATTACCGCCGCAAGGCAGTCATTGAGAGGGGAGACGCCATCTGAGGTCTGAGCAGACGATCTGGTCACGGAGAAATAGATCTGAGTGTCATCAGCGTACTGATGACACTGAGCTCCGTGCCTCCGAATGATCTCACCCAACGGCTTCATATAAATATTGAATAACATCGGGGACAGAATAGCGCCCTGTGGAACTCCACAGCTAAGCTCGATTTTAGAAGAGCAGCTGTCCCCGAGTCTCACCCTTTGAGATCTGCCGGAGAGGAAGGAACGGAACCACCGGAGCGCGGTGCCGCCGATCCCCAACTCTCTCAGCCGATCTAAAAGGATGGAATGATCGATTGTATCAAAAGCCGCGGAGTGATCCAAGAGCACTAACAGGGTCACACTACCCCTGTCGATGCTCAGGCGGAGGTCGTCAGTCAGAGCAACCATGGCTGTCTCCACTCCATAACCTGCCCTGAAGCCGGTTTGAAATGGATCGAGATAATCGGTTTCATCCAAGACAGCTTGGAGTTGGGAGGCTACCGCTTTCTCGACCACCTTGCTTAAGAAAGGCAGCAAGGAAACTGGTCTGTAGTTGTTCCTGTCCAGGGGATCAAGGGAAGGCTTCTTCAGGAGGGGCTTAACAGCCGCCTCCTTCAGACTAGATGGAACATTGCCTTCCCTGAGAGACGCATTGATCACATCCCGAAGGAATGTTCTCAATGCATCCCCTCCCTGGACGACCAGCCAGGATGGACCTGGGTCGAGAGAGCAGGTTGTCTTCCTCACGCTTCCAAGGAGCTTGTCCACGTCATCGGTACTCACCGATTGGAACTCATCCAGTAAACTGACAGCAATGGAGTTGCTGGATACCTCACTCATGGACTCTGAACGAAGGTTGGCGTCCAAGTCGGCTCTTATCCGAGAGATTTTATCTGCAAAGTGGATATTAAATGCCTCACAGCAGGCTGTTGTAGGATCTAGCAAGGGGTTTGGCACAGGGGGGACCTGCGTCAATTCCCTCACCACCTTAAACAGCTCTGCCGGGCGGGACTCTGCAGACGCAATGCGTGCAGAGCAGCGAGATCTCCGCGCTGCATGCAAAGCCTCTCCATAGATGCGAAGATGCAATCTATAGAGAGTTCTGTCGGATGAGAGCCGAGTCCTTCGCCATTCACACTCTAGTCGTTGTCCAGCCCGCTTCATTTCCCTGAGCTCTTTCGTATACCAGGGCTTCCTGTTGGGAGCAGGCTGGAAAGGACGCTCGGGAGCGATTGTGTTGATGGCCCTGGCGACGTCGGTATTCCAAGTGTCTACCAGGGTCTCAACAGAATCGCCGGCATTCCCAACCAATAAACCCTCTAGGGCTTTCTGGAAACCAATTGGTTCCATGAGCCTTCGAGGGCGGACCATTTGAATGGGTCCGCCACCCCCGGGGGGACGGAACGTGGTCTTTAGTTCCAGCTTGATCAGGAAGTGGTCCGTCCATGACAGTGCGGAGGTCTTGGTTACCTCCGCCCACGGATACTCCTGTTCCGTACTGAAAACCCCATCGAGTGTATGGCCCGCACAATGAGTGGCCCGTTGACCAATTGAGATAGGTTCATGCCTGTCATGGATTCCATGAACTCCCGAGCTGCTCCAGGTAAATCCGAAAAGCTGGCCTCAAGAGGGATGTAGAAGTCACCTAAGACAAGAAGTCTAGGGGACTCCAACAATAGCTCAGAGACCAGCTGGGTCACCTCGGCTAGGGAGTCTGTTAGACAACGGGGTGGCCTGTATACTAACAGAATCCCCAGACTATCCCTGGTTTTCAGGGTGAGATACATACACTCGATGTGGGCTGTTTTCCGGACAGGTCTCCTGATCAAGGTCAGGTTGGTTCTATGAACTATAGCGACGACGCCCCCCCCCCCCGTCCACTCTCCCTTATCTGCTCACTGACCGTGTACCCAGCTGGAAGAGTCTGCGCCCAAGTAGTAGAGCTGGTATCTCCCAGCCAGGTCTCGGTGAAGCAAGCCAGGTCGGCTCGTTCATCCACGAGGAGATCGTGGATGATGTGAGTCTTACCCTTGGCTGACCTGACATTGCAAAGGAGCAGATTAAGGGATTGTGGAGTGGTTGGTATGATCTCCAAATTATCCTGGGCAACAGATAATGTACACTAATAAACATTTAATGAGATATCTTTATAAACAGATGACAAAAACAAAAGTCTCAGACACAAAACAGGGATAGAAAAGAATACAGATATACAGTATTTTTGGTTTAGTCACTTTTTATGGAAAGATATATCAACCCATCACATAACCCTCCAGTGCAGTTTACAATAACAAAATCAAAGGTATAATAAAAATACAACATATTAAAAGCAGCAGTATCCAGTATGGAAAAAGACCATTTAAGAGCCTTCTGGAGAATAATAATAATAAAAAACTTTAATAAAAATGTTAGGAAAATAAAAATAGTGCAGCCTGCACCAAAATGCCATTAACATATATGCCAGGTGGGAACATTTTAAAATCAGGGTGCTACCATTGTGAAGGCTTTGCAAAAGGTAAAATAAAACTGTGGTAACCATACGATGGTAGAAAAATAACCAAGCAAAAGCTCAGTTCTTAAAATGTAGATATTTAACAGTTGTATATGTAGACAAGCTATTCTTTGGGTACCCTGGTTAAGAGCCATAAAAGGTTTTAAAAGTAAAACAAAACAAAATAAGGAGATTATTGCATTTATGTTTTTGCCTGATTTGAGCATGGGACGGGATGGGGGCAGAATGGGGGAAAACACGAGTTATCACACACAAAATTGCTGCCGCATTGCTGGCCAACCACCATCCATCTCCAAGCTGGCTGATTTTTAAGATCAGAAAGCTTTAGTACTACCAAAATAGGTGGGTTAAGTGCGGCTCCGTGACTTGTGGTGGTCGGCTGACAGCACATCAGCAATTTTGTGTGATAACATCCCCCCATTGCAGTCTGATCCTGTACCATGTCTGGATTGAGCAAAAATGTGCATGCAATAATCCCCTATAAAAGTTAACAGGGGCTGTTACCAAGAAATAGGTACAATTCCTAGTAAATACTTTGATAGCCTGTCTTTACTTTATTCTCTCTCAGACATACTTTCTCATCTGTCAAAACGTGGATAATAGCAACTTCCTTCACACTTATTACAAGTGGGCTCTGTGACAAATTGGAGCCTTCATGTTTGGTTGTACTCTTTGGGTTCCAGCCAGTCTGCCTGCCATTTTCAAAGATACTCAGTCTCACTGCCAACTCTACCTTCAGCGTTCTGATTTATGCCTCTTGATCACTGACCATTCTGTGGCCATTCAGTATCCCCCTTCCTCCTTACATCACTGCTGTTTTAATTCTTTCCCTTCTTATTTTTTTTCACTTCCACAAACCTTAGAGTCCCCCAAATCTTGTTCTGTATTGCGTGAGGCTGGCACCATTTAGATTGCATACAAATTGCAATTCAGAGACCTACAGTTGTAAATTAGGTGCCCGAGTGTGCCACTGTATGCCACATATGAGGGCCTGAACTCCTGCTAGGTTGAGTGAAGTGGCCTCAGGCAGGAGGTGATGGGTGGATGGAAAAGTAGTGGCAATTTACTGGTTGTTGCTCTTTATCAGCAGAAAGAGTGGTATGTTAAACACAATCTGCCTTGCACCCTTTAGTTTAAGCTAACCTTCAGCCTGCACAAGAAACGGGCAATATTGTTCCATCATGAAGACTGAATAAGTTTCAGCTGCTAGTCCAGTCATCTTATGTAAGTGGAATGGATGGGTAAGGACTTTCCAAACCATGCAGCAAAATGTCTTAGGCCAGTCTTGCCACAAACCGCTTGTTTTCCTTTGTGTGGTAACTTTTGCTGTCCCCATGCCAGCTTTCTACAACATGTTGCCCACCAGATGTGTTGGACTACCACTTTCCTTCTTCCTAGTCATCAGTGATCTTGCTGACAAAAGACAACAGAAGTTGTAATCAAGCATTTCTGGATGCCAGTCACTTAGGGAAGGCCACACACTAGAAATCAAAATAGTTTGTTGCTCATAAACATTTCAATGTGATGTCCACATCCATCCTGTTTCCTGTTAAGCCCAGCTCCCAGGAAAAGGTCTGTGCATTGGATATGACAACCCTTCTGGAAATGAGCTGCAAACGCCTTGCCAGCTATGTGACATTTCAGCAATGTCATTACAGAGAGAGCTTTATATAGTCTTATCCAGCATACCCTTGGGAGTCTTTGTAATAGGTAGCTGCTCATTTTCTTTAGGAAACTGCAAATGTTGAAGCTACCCCTAGAGGTCACTATGATTCAGTTTGTTTAATTTAAATAAATCCTTCCTGGAACAGGACCAATGGATAAAGGAATATTTCTCAGAATACCATAACTTCCTGCAGACTCTGTCTGGATGTAAAATCGGCAGGCATTTTATAACTCGGCACAAATTCCTTGCTCTGCTTCCCTGACTGCTGAAGCTTGCAATTAAGTCCCCAGCAGGCACCCTGATCTTGTGTCCTGAAGCGATATGGAGAATGCTGGAAGTGAAGGTTTTTTGAATGGTTGGTAGAATTCTTTCACTCTAGGCCAAATGGTATTTTCATAGTGTTTTATTAATAGTAAATTATTTGACTGTTAAAGCATGTATGTTAAACACTAGCACAAGTAAACTGGCCATTTATACCTTGCCCCCCAAAATGGAAATCTGTTTCCAGAAAAGAGAGCAGTAGTGAAGCACATGCTAATGTATGCATTTAGATGCAAAAATTGAATTAACTACTAAAAACTAAAATAGAAATGCAAGACATATCATTTCTGATAAATAAGATATAATTTATACTTATATAAATATATATATATATATATATATATATATATATTAATTTTGCTGCTATCCGGGTTGTAACTGTGGATTGGCAACTGCAAATTCTATATTTTTGTGAAGGTTCTTTATCTTTTAAAACAAATATTGGGCATCCTTTGACATATGTTAGGACATAAGGCTACCCTACGTAAGACATGCCTTGCACTATCTTCAAACTTCTTTTTTGAAACTGTGTGTGCATGTGCCTTCAAGTCGCCTGTTAACTTATGGTGATCTCTTGAATTTCATAGGGTTTTCTTACGCAAGGAATACTCAGAGGTAGTTTTGCCAGTTCCTTCCTCTGAAATATAGCCTGCACTAATAGGGTTTAAATGTATAATGATTTAATTGTTTTCAAGGACACTGATTTGGATTCCTTTTAGGCCAATAGACTGTTATTTGCATTTTAACTTCCAGGTGTATGGTTCTCCTTACTTTTCTTCAGTGAAGAGGACTTGGAGACCCTAATTCACTCCTCTGCCATAACTTTTTTTCCTGTGGTTGGACAGAGTGTTGGCTATGTGAATACCTGTGCTTTCTATTTTATTTGTTTCTGGATCCTGAATTTTGCTTACAAGATCTGTGATTTCCTGGGAGAAGTCACATGTGGAACATATTATGTGCTGGTAACCTCATGACTTGGCTTCTGTAATGCGCTTCACATGGGGCTACCCTTGTGTCTAGTTTGGAAACTTCAATTAGTTCAAAATATGGCAGCCAGATTAGTTGCTAGAAAATCTAGAGGTGATGATATCTCACCAATTTTAAAATCTCTTCATTGGTTGCCTGTTATTTTCTGGGCACAGTACAAGGTGTTGGTAATAACCTTTAAAGCCCTTCAAGGCTTGGGTCCAGCATACTTGCGGGAATGCCTTCTCCATATACCACCCCACACACTTAGGTCCTCCGCAAAAAATGTACTGCAGCCAATAAAGACCAGACTGGCTGCAGTTATCCACAGGGCCTTTTCATCTGCTGCTCCTAAATTATGGAATGGCCTGCCAGAAGAGATCTGACGCATCACCAATCTTGATGGCTTTAAAAAGACCGTAAAGATGGATCTCTTCTGACAGGCCTTCCCTGATTGATCACCAGCTGCACTGATATTGACTGCCCCAATGACTGCACCAAGAGGTGTTGCATTGCTTCAGTTATGATTATTTTAAATGATTTTAACTGTGTTTTTAAAATGTTGTGTACAGTGGGCCCTTGTTATCCACTGGGGTTTGGTTCCAGGACCCTCCATGGATAACAAAATCCATGTATGCTCAAGTCTCATTAAATATAATGGCACAAAAATGGTGTCCCATATATAAAATGGAAAAATCAAGGTTTGCTATTTGGAATTTATACTTTTGGAGAATATTTTCAAGCCGTGTATGGTCATATTCATGGATAAAAAAATCCATGGATAAGGAGGGCCAAGTGTATTTTTCAAATGTTTGATTGTATTGTAATTATGTGGATTTGTTTTATGGAAGGGGGATAATGGAATTTATTTTATTGTGTTATATGTTTTTATGATGTAAGCTGCCTCTATCTTATTGGAAATGTGGGATAGAAATTGATGATGATGATGATGATGATGATGATGATTTCTTGATGAAAGGAGCATGGCTTCTTCTTTACTGGAGATGACATGATCAACTTATAATACCCTGCTGAAGGTCATGGTTTCTACTTCAGTTCCATCATCCTTCAATATATGTAAAGCCAGCCCTATCATGAGGCAGAGTGTAGCATCTACCTCAGGCAGCACATGCTGAGCAACAGTGAATTATATATTGACTGAGTGACCTGCTCTGTACTTCTACTCTGCATGTTACCTTCCTGCCCAGTGGTTTAGCAGAAGATGCTTTCTTGTCAACAGGGTTGAAGTAAGATTCACTAACTCATATGGTCAGCTTTGGTGAATGGAAATAGGCAGACACCATCTTGTCCTTTGCTGCACACAATAAAATGTTCCTGAGCAAATGACGACCTGAGCATGCCATTTACCACAAAAGAGATGGACTGCAAAATGCCTCCTGCCCCATTCAATGTGTTTCCCAGAGCCATTTCTCAAGGATTTTATACCTTTCTAAAAAGAGTTGGAAGTAAGGATGGAGGAGTGGGATTGCCTAAACTGTTCAAAACATTCCAAAATCTTTCAAATTTTTTTCAGCATTCTGTATGAATGCCCAAGCAGACCTAATAATTTTTGTCTCTGATATATTATGAAGTTGTGCAATGTTTGAATCAGTTGTCCAATCCATTCACGGGGCAGCTGACATCTCTGAGAGAGATAGGAATTGCAAACTAGTCTCTCCAACAGTTCATAACATTAAGCATCTCTTCTACATTTCCCATAGTGGTCATTTTGTTTTTTTAATTAAACATGCTCCAAACTTCAAAGTCTTTTCTAAGTTGGCCCCAACAGTTCATATTTTCAGCTGACTTCTTGAGTATGGACATCAGTTGTTCTTTCTTTTCACTTGAATGCCCTCACACAACTCTAGACTTTTTTCTCCAGGGTCAAAATTCTTTGTGTCTTTTCTTGAACTACCATGCTGCCGGATTTACCTGATTTAGAGATCTGTTTTACCTTATATACATTGGGGTTTGGTGGGGGGGGGGGGGCTGGGATGCTTTGTCCCTGCTTTGTCAGCCTCCAGAATACTCGTATATTAATTCCTGTGGAAATCAATTACTTAAGGATTGCCTAAGTGAACTATACTATTTGATGGGGAGGGAACTTGAGGATCATTTTCTTTATTGGAATGAAAAGCCAAAGTGGGAAACTTATTTAAACTTTAAACTTTAAACTTTACAGATAGCATAGCTGTGAAAGCTGGACAGTGAAAAAAGTTGATAGGAAGAAAATGAACTAATTTGAGATGTGGTGCTGGAGAAGACTTCTGCATATATTGTGGACTGCTAAAATGACAAATGTATGGGTCCTAGAGCAAATCAGACCTGAACTTTCCCTAAAAGGAAGGATATCTAAACTGACATTGTTGTATTTTGGCCATGTTGTGAGGAGCAAGGTCTCACTAGAAAAGATGATAATGCTTGGTAAAGTGGAGGGCAATAAGAAACGAGAAAGATCACACATCAGGGCAGCCATGGTCCTGAATCTGCAACACCTGAGTAAGACAATTGATGATAGTGCCACTTGGAGGTCTTGGAGGTCTCTTATTCATAGGGTCACCACAGGTCACAGTCAAAGGGCAGTTTAATAATAATAATAATAATAATAGTATTTCTACTTCTGTTAAATGCACTTCTGTAATGATTTATTGAGACTTTGCATTTTGAAAGTTTAGTCAGATATTATGCCCCTCTAACCAATTAATGAAAGCCTACCTGGACTGTGAACTAAGACAGGCTTTGACCAAGGGAATGGTATCGCTTCTAAACTTAAGCAGAAGGATCAATGGGAAAAACGCAAATAAATAACACAAGCTCTCAAAACACCAGACAGCTATACCAATTAACTCTGCACTTGTTAACACTTGCACTCCTAATTAACCTTATATACATCTGATTTCCAAATAACACAGTCACAGATGATTATATTGTGCATTCAGCACAGAGTGAGAAAAGCAGTTCTACAGTTAGAGATGTCATCGTGTGACCGGAAGGGGGCTTCAGCCTCTGTTAAGAACTCCATAATAGTGAGCTGATGCATAGCAGTGAGACAATGCAGTACAGCCAGGAGAATCCCAAGATACTGGACTACCTAAGGTGAAAGGCAAAATTGTGCCTGCCCCTGCACCAGTTTTACTTACAGAATCTGAGAAAACTAGCTATTGAATGTTATTCAACAATATTATTCAACACTAGTGATGGGACAGCCCTATTCACTCACATGAGGGCTGCAGCTAAATTAGAGGGCATATGTAACATATAGCTCTGTTCTTTGATAAAGGAAACAGCTAATGGGCAGACACTTCCATCCGCTCCTTGCCATCCATCAATTGCCACTTGCAGTGACCACTTGGCTTTACATAATGGTAGGACTGTCCCTGAAAAGATTATATGATTTTGCCATTTTGGTCTTGAGGATTCCACCTTCTTACTATAACAAGCTGGACTTCTTAGACCTCCCATTCTTTATTTTCACATTGCTCTGAAGAACAGTTTTGTATCATCATATCTTTAGTACGTACTGTCAGATTTGCCAGGGTATACTGGCTACAGCAGTGGCTAAGAAATGCAAAGCAGCTGATCCTTGTTGATCCATGAAGCACCTACCATGCATTGCTAGCAGCCAACTGTGTATTCTCAGCCTAATGTATGCCACAGAAGTGTCATAAGAATATATGAGTTCTAGGGACAGGATTCTGTACTAATGAGGCCTAGGGGTTGTTCCCACTATGGTTTAAACTGGATCGTGATTTGAGATGATCTGGTTTAAACCACCATGGTTCCCACTTAATTCGAATCGCAGAAGCAATTTGGAAAATGGGGCCTGGTTTTGACCCATTTAACCCACATTAAAAAAATGCTGGGTTTTTTGGATTATTTTTTGGGGGGGGACGAATCGATTTATTCTCAAAGTGGGAACTAGACGGGGCGGATTTGATTCCACCACCAGTGACGGAGGCAGCAACCTTCCTGTGACCTCCTTCCGGCCTTCCCTGGGCGGGGGGAACAGGGGAAGCTGGGAAGGAGGTCTCAGAGAAGCCAGGGGGCCTCCCCTGTCGAGGGGAAGGAGGCCAGAAGAATCCGGTAAGGAAGCTGGGCCTGGGACAGGCAGGGCTAGGAGAGGTAAGGTGCCTGATCTGAATTAGTAGAATCAGCGCGAAAATAATGGGAACCAGGAACTATTTTTGTGCTGATTCATCAATTTAGATCAGGCACAGAATTCTCGATTGAAATGAATGTTCAATTTGAATGGTTTTTCTTCTTTTTTTCTTTTTTTTCTTTTTCTTTTTCTTTTTTCTTTCTGTTGTCTTGATTTATTCATATATGTGGGCGAACACATGTGTGCTCCTTTCCAGCCAACACCTTTTTTGAACTGTCTCTGTCGGCTTTCTCCAAACACCTATATCTGTTCCCACTCCTCCAGCATGTCACATTCTGAGGACTATACCCCACTAAGTCTTCTCACAGTGGCATACCATGGAGGGTATGTGATCAGTGGTGGCATACCAAAGAGGGTCTGGAAGCCTCAGCATTATCTCTGAGGCAGTAGTTCTCACTCATCCTGGCTCATTCCTGGATCAGTGTTTCTTGCTCCACTCTCTCTGACCTTGCCTCTTCTTTCTTGGTACTTGGGTTCCACTTGTCAGCCTGTTCTCCCTTCCTCCTGTACTGCTACCTTGCTCCAAGCTGCTCCAAGTGTCTCCTTGCTCCTTTTCCCCTTGGCCAGATGTTCACACTCTCCTTCTAACTTCCTTCCAGCTGTCAGGTCTGGCTTCATTCACCTCATCTGACTTTCCCTCTCCAGGATCCTTTTCTTTTGTTTTTGCCTCCCACTTTGGTCAGCATTTTGCATCTTCCCCTGGTTCTGGTTCCACCACCCCCTCTGCAATCTAGCCTCCCTTTTTAAACTTCCCTCCTCCGCATTTGCTCCACCTGCTCCTTTTGCTGGCATTCTCCCTCCAGGTCTCAGCTCCCGGGTGGCTAGCTCTTCCTGGTAATCCATGTCCTGGGTGAAGGAGAAAGGGAACAGGTACCCCAATGTTTCCTGCCCCACCCATCACAGCATGTTTATGGGGGTATCAACTGCTTACCCCTATTGTTTCTCTTACAGCAATAGCAAGTACATTTCTATACCACTTACCAATGTACTAAGCAGTTTACAAGGTGTAAGCTAATTGCCGCCAACCAGCTGTTACTCATTTAGTGACCTATGAAAGGATGCCAGGCTGAGTTGACCCAGAGCCCCTGGCTAGTATTGAACTCACAACCTTGTGGTTTGTGAGTGACTGGCTGCAGTACAAGGCATTTAACCACTGCGCCACCAAGCCCCTTAACCCCTTAACCCCTTTTGTTGTTATAGGACAGAACTGTATGTACATGTCACAGAGCCTGTGTCAGCATCCCTTAAACCAGGTTGCTGATGAGGAAGCAAGATTAAACAACCAAAAGCAGCTTCTGTACCTGGAACAGGTATACCTCACCACCATGTTCTTTGCCTTAGACATCAAAATGGCCTGGGACATTTCTGCTTCAAAGAAAAACTGCAGCCTATGACATAGGAGATTATCACACCCAAGGCTTAGCATGCTTAAATTGCTAGTAAAACACTCCAGGAGCAAAGAGGTGTGATAGCCAGTTGTGCCTTTGAAGCAATGGATTTTCAAAAATTAGAGTAAAAAGGTTGGCACCAGTCATGGCTCTACACTAGTCCTTCCATCAAGTTGGTTGTTGGCATGGCTGTTTTGAAAGCTACACTGGGGAAGATTTTTTCACCATATTTTTCAGCATTTCCTTTTTCTTTGAGAGAGACCTCACAATCTAGATGAAGATATTCCACCATAATAGGAAAAAATGTCTGAAAGTCAGGTCAACAGTCCCCTGGTATTTGTCCCTTTCCAGGGGTAGAATGCTATTGATTGACCTAAGAGTACATCTTTCCACATGAATCATAGCTGCAACTGCCTCCTCTTCTCTATGATGCAGAAGAAGAAGGGAGAGCAGATGCAAAGACTTAATCAAAATTCATGTGTCCATGAAATCAATATATTTTAATGGAGTTATTCCTTGTAAACACATAGTTTGAGATCAGTAATAGAGGGCCTCATTTGTGTGCCTATAAACAATTCATCTAACGGTCATAAAGGACAAGGCCTTTTTGTTAATGGCTCCCCAGCTTTGAAAACTGCACCCATTGATATCAGCCAGACTCTTTCATTACAGACCTTTAAACAGGTCTGAAAGACTTGAATTCACTTATCCACCTAGGTCTATAATTGAGTTGGGAATCTCTGCAACCAAATTTTATTACTGTAATTCTGTTACTCTGTTACTGTTATTGTTATTTTTTGTATTGTTATATATATGGAGGGTTTTTTTAAAAAAATTCTCTTCCTCCTTGGGAAGGTTAATCTAATAAGCATCTTATAAAACTGTTGAAAATAAATAAATAAAAAATGCAGGAAATACTGAAAGAAATATCTTAACATTATCCCAGCCCTGAAGAACTTCCACATGAGTAAGTAATGTGATGCTGATTCAATGCGGGAAGCATAGACAGTTCATCCCTGAGCCAATGGTAAAATAAGGACATTTAAATATTTAAAAATTGCACCAGAGCTTATTGCAGATAAGTGACACCCACACACCTGGGAGAAGATCTAAAAATGCCAGAATAGCAGACTGTGTAAAGGTTAGCTTAGACTGGATTCTTAGGGAAAGATAGGAGAGAATGGGAAGTGCCATGCCCACAGCATTGTATGAGCTCCGGAAAAGAAAAACAGTTTGGAAATATTTATTTTAGAGGATGTCTGTGCACTTTAACTAACATTTTTGGTTATTATAAAGCTTATCTACAGTTTCCTTTCCTTCTAAGATAAAAATGAAGGCTTCCATTTTGATCAATAACAGATGTCCGATCGTCTGTAGCTATCCTTGATTGAGATAGGTTCTGACAACCAACAATAGGCAGACCATTCTTGAACATATTAACCCATGTGACCTAATTAACCATCCAAAGAATGCAAATTAGGTCCCGGGCAGCCTGATGTTTGTTTTTTTATTCGCAATGGTAAACAGTTTGTATTAAAAGAAATATTTAAATATTAAATATTTAACTGGATGTACTTCCAGAAGCATGTTTCCAGTTTATTATGATTGTTTGTCACTTCTCACAGTAATAAAATAAAGATCCTGGTTAAGTACACAGACCACCTGGGACTGATTCATATCTAGTAGGCCCAGACAATAAACACAAGGTAAAATGGTTTCTTCACTGTACATCAGATTGTAATAAGGAACTACATGACTGAATAATTCTTCATTTTTAAAGTTAAACAAACAAATGTCCAATAGAGAAGAAGATGTCAAAAAGGAGGCAGTAGCAGGTGGTGGCTTAAGTGTCAGGGGTTGTGCATCTTCTCTGGGTTTTAGTCCAAACTTTAAAGCAGATATCCAAAATGCTGAGCTCTGTCTCCAAATAGTTTCAGATCATTGGAGAGCTCCTTTAATAATCCCTGTTTGATGATTTGCCACTCCACTGACATGGAAATCACCACCTCCAGTTGGTTCTGTCTTTGTATTTTGTTTGGAACAGTCATCTCTGGCCAATGATTCTTATCTTTTCTCCATGGGGGAATATTCAAGGCTGCAGTTCTCTAACTGCTCTCTTATTGCAGTTGAGGAGCAAATCAGATTAAGCAATAGTGAGATAGATGGAGTAATCTTGAATAAGGCTGCTTGCTATGGTACTTGGGCCCAGATTTAAAACTACGTCCCATGAACACAGATTTCACTCCATTTCAAGGTTCAAGTGAATCAGATTGAGGTATCTGCTTCTTTCAGGGAAACAGGATACAGAACCAAAATGGTGATGGGTCTGGAAACCATGTCCTATGAGGAAGGACTTAGGGAGCTGGGTATGTTTAGCCTGGAGAAGAGGCAGTTAAGAGGTTATATGATAGCCCTGTTTAAGTATTTGGAAGGGTGTCATACTGAGGATGGAGCAAGCTTGTTTTGTGCTGCTCCAGAGAATAGGACCTGGAACAATAGATGGAAGCTACAAGAAATGAGATTCCACCTAAACATTAGGAGGAACTTCTTGACAGTAGGAGCTCTTCAACAGTGGAACACACTCTCTTGGAGTGTGGTGGAGTCTCCTTCTTTGGAGGTCATTAAACAGAGGCTGGATGGCCATCTATCGAGGATGCTGTGATTGTGAGTTCCTGCATGTCAAGGGGTTGGGCTGGATGACACTTGTGGTCTCTTCCAGCTCTATGATTCTGTGATTACTCACAGTAAGATTTAGAATATCTATACTATAAAATGCAATATACTTTAATCTAACACATCAGTTGATTCAAACTTTCTCTTTCTATGGTAGCGGTTAAAGCAAGCTTATAATACAAATTGACAGCACAGCAAGCTAGGCTTCTTCTCTCCTTATGTTATGTTCTACAGGGGCATTAATAGGGGTGTGGGGGTGCAAGCATCATCAGGGGACTCCTTAAGGGGGAATGACACTACTGCTTCCCAAACGTCTGCCTTTTGGCAGGAACAGGCTGTAGTGTGTATTGGCATCCCTTTAAAATGCCGAAGAGATAGTTGAGTTGGGCAAGATTCACTGGGAGAGAAAAGAGAAGCCCCAGTCTGTTAAAAAACAACAACACTCCTTAATTTTATAAACTTTAAAAAAATTCTATTCTTTTAAAATTTTCTTTTAAAAACATCGTATCTTACCAAAATTTCACTTTAACCCGTTGAAAGAATGTACATGTATTTAGGCTGTGCATATGCTATTTTAATTTAAAGTTATAATTTTAATTTTGCTACTTGTTTCTGTCATAAGTATTGCCATTACACTCAGTGATATATGGGAATTAGGATTTACAAGTAACATTAGTACAAAAAAAACGTTACTAAGGATTCTGTATGGTGTGGTACTAAAGAAGGTCAATTGGGGAATGACACCATGAGCTACCACAGTGGATGATGCCAACCCTAGTGACACCACTGATGTCCAAAACTCCTTTCAACAAATTGTTATTTTTAATTGGCATTATATTGCCAGGGCATGTCCAATGTAATACATTCCCCAATGCCTCCCTCTGAAAGTGAAGCCATGAAATCTACCATAATGTTTCCCGTGTTTACTAGTCAAGGTGATTTAAGATTAACAGCGGCTGCTAAATGTCTGGAATCAGTTTAGAGAAATCCCAACATGGCTCCATTGCATTTTGGCCATTGTATTTCTTTGCTAAGCATTGCCTTCCAAGGCCTTGTGCTTATGTATGTGGTTTCCTTACTGTTTATCTTGAGAGCCTGACCTCTCTTTGACCGTCTCGCATGCTTCCTTCTCCATCCCTTAGGGTACAGGTGGATTTTCCCCCCAGGGCAACCATGAGCTAGGCATTGTGTTTTCTCCAGAGAGTTTACACCTCAATAAGCCTGCATGTGCAAGTTATTGAAGGCTGAATTTTCTGCATGTGTCTTCCTTAGGTCACATCAGCTCATGGAAAGGATGCAGAAACAAGGCATGATACAAATGCTGCCTTATGCTGTGCCTCATGCTGTTGTCTTGGGCTCTATTCTGGGTGTTGAGGGGACAGTGAAGTGGATGAGAGGAGAATGCTTTATGCAGTAACTCAGTGATTTGTAGAATTTTTAAAAAAGTAACAATTTTTAATATTTTTAAGAAACAGTGAATTGAAAAGTATTTTTTTTAAAAAAAATACTCATAAAGAAAGCTAACCACATTTGAGGCCTTGAAACTCTGACTACAATTATATACTTTTGAACTTTGGGGTGAGCCAATGCTTCAACTCGCACCTTCTACAATGATCTGCCAACAATTTCTGTTAGTGATGGTACATATAAGAGAGAAGCATTTTTGTACACACCAACTGTCCTGATATGGAAAAGTAGAATCATATCATAGAGTTGGAAGAGATGACAAGGGCCATCCAGCCCAACCCCCTGCCATGCAGGAAATCTCAATCAAAGCATCCTCAACAGATGAATATCCAGCCTCTGTTTAAAGACCTCCAAGGAAGGAGACTTCGCCACACTCTGAGGGAGTGTGTTCCACTGTCGAACAGCTCTTACTGTCAAGAATTCCTCCTAATGTTGAGGTGGAATCTCTTCTCCTGTAGCTTGCACCCATTTTTCCGTCTTCTAGTAATCTGAGCAGAGTGGAAAAAAGAGGAGAAGAGTGAATGGAAGTTTGCCCTTCCCAGTAGGTTCAGTCAAAAGCAAGATGCTGCAACCTCTCCTAGCTTGTGTGTTCTTTCTCATTAAGAACATTTGTCATCCTGATCACACTTGGATGTTGCAGGGCCACACATGTTCCACTTTTCATCTGGGAAATATTGCACAGTATACATTTCTGGAGTCTTCCCAGGGAGGCCCACTGTTTTCATGGAGCTCTGGACCAACTTCATAAATGAAGGGAGGCTTTCAGGTTAAGGATCGAGAAAATTTCTCTCTCTTTCTCCCCCGTGCCACCCAGAAATCTTGGTGCTAGGGATTAGCATGGCCACCTGTCTGGAACAGAATGAAGTAAATTTTAATTGTCTGCCAAAAATCAACAAATTGAATATTAGAAATAGGAATACCCAAGTACCAATTGCAGAACACTTCAACCTTCCTTGACCTTCTCTCTAAGACCTCCAAGCAACAGCCCTTGAACAAGAACAAAAACAAACCAAAGGGTATTGGGAAGAGAAATAGCTGAATTAGGATATATTCACAAACTCCACTCAATTGGCAGTTGTTTCTTTGCACACTACCCATACTAAAAAAACCTAGTTGACATCCCAGAACTAAGTAGGAGTCTTATGGCTGCTTTACTGCATGTCTCTACTGGTTCTGGACCCATATTGATTCACTAGACATAGAACTTCCACCACTATTGATGTGTTTCACTGCTCATCTTACCTTGTATATAAAATCTCCCTCCCCGCCATCTTTGCTGCTTTTATTACTTTTTATAATCATAGTTGAAAATGAAATTGGCACCCCATCGATTGATATTCCGCATTTCTGTTGAAATTCACACTGTCCTTCCCACAATGGTATATATGCTTGTCCACAAAAGCTTCACTCTGTTCATTTAATGATGTGGAGTGAAGCTCACGAAAGCTTACGTTACAAATTTCTTTTTCTCAGTTGTTTTTAAATGTCCTTTTTAAAACCCAGCAGAGTTTAACCAGATAGTTTTACGCAAGTTTAGCCAAAAATATTTGTTTGTACACACTTCTAGAATTAATTAATAAATTAATAAGTTAATTAACTCCTTGAAAAGAGCCGTCTCAATAAGAAAGTTTTTTTGTTTTTGTTTTTGTTTTACAAATAGGACGTACTTCTCTGATGATATACAGTACTTTAAAACAAATCCTGTCACTAGGACTTAGCATTTTACAAGCTCAATCCATTTTCATTAAACCAACGGGGGCTATTTTTGAGAATTTGAAAAGCATTTGTTCTACATTACTCCACTACCTGCCAAAACGCTATCCAGAGAATGGATGCTGCACTGAGTACCCAAATGGGAAGTAAATGTCTGTTCTTTACTAGTAATTCATGACAAGAATATTAAAGAGAAGAGGATGCTCAGAAATGATGACTTGATACATTCAAGCAGCTTGTTTTTTTAAATGCCATTGTAATCCTTTTCACTTATTTTTCTTGCTTTGTCTGTACATATGTGTATGTACATTCTGAGTATATACTTATATAATTCCATGCCTCTACACAAATTTGTGTATGCATGTGTAGAGGGCATATTTCTTTGAGATATTTTTGTCTACTTGACATTCCACCCTCACTATCCCTCATGTTAGTGCAATTTCTCTTCCAACAGCAGGGAATAGAATGAATTAATAACTAATTACTTTAACTTTGTTCTTTTTTAACTAAGAAGACAAGTGTTTTGACAATAAGGTACCTTCTTATATTTCATCGCGCAGAAAAGGGACAGAACAAGATTCTGGTTGTGTTCCAATAATAATGTGGGAAGTGTTATAATGAGAAAGAACTTCATGCATCATATTGTCAGTTGATTGCTATCAGCCATTGCTAAACGATGTATCCAAGTCCCATAATAACACACATCTGCTAGGCAGAGGAAATAATACCAGAATGAAATGAACATACACAGTCCTGATAGGTCAATTTGTTTTGAACATCTTGAAAATCAGAGGATGATTTCCTAAGAAAATGAGTCTGCACATCATTATGGTCACTTAATGACTCATTTGAGTGACCTTATAGTGTAGTAGTTAGAGTAGTGGTTAGAGCGTCATGCTAAGCCTGCAGAGAACTGGGTTCAAATTCTCACTTGGCTCTAAAACTTATGCTCTGCACTGCTCTGAGTTCTTTGGAGAGAAGGCAGGATAACATTATAATGTAACCATGGTGTCATTATTGATTTTGGATGTGGGAGTCATTATTTAAATTTTTATGTAATTGTGAAGCTCATGGGTGGGGTTTGCCAGATCTCCTTTTTTCCTAACTTACCTTGCAAGGTTGCCATCAGAATAGAAGATCATAATTGCAAATCTCTGTGTATGTTAAAACCTCTGTTCAAAGTACCAGTAGTAAACAATGGGGTCATTCCCACTACAATTTGTAGCGAATCGTGATTCGGGGTATATGACCCTTGTTCCCACTGGAAACTGAATCTGATCCTCATTCCAGTTGGGATAAAGCGGGGCAAATTCAAAAATGCAAAGTCAGGTTTTCTTGAGAGTAGTTTTTTTTGCTGTTCTTTTCAGAAGAATAAATTCTGACTATTATAGGCTACTACTCTATTGCTATTGATAAGCCTTTTTCATACCTATTCTATGCATAGGAAAACATGTAAAGGACAGAAATAGACCTTGTGTCTGCATGCACACTGAATAGAGATATCTGAAAAGAAGTGCAAAGGCATAAGTACCTTATCACATGTACATATCTGCACAATCAGATGTCCATGTTCAATGTACACATATTGGGACAGGGCCAACACAGTACTTTATTGGGAGGGTGGGGGCCCATTGTGTTTTCCAGATCTGAGCAGCCCTGAAAAGAGTTTCCTTCTACATCTAGCTATGTCTTTGTATACAACTTACATTCTCATGTAAGCCCATTGCAACTGGGCAGGGGAAAGAAAGAAACATATGCTTCTTTAAATTGCAGGTATCAGTTTGGCTGTGGTTTTATTGCCTGTAGTTAATGTTTGCCTTGCATGTGCATATATCATACACAAATGCATCCTGAGCTGGACCAGACTTTGTTATCACCTAAGATTTAAAAAGAAAAAAGTACTAAGAACTAGGGAATCACAATGCTCGAAGCTATTGTTATCTAGTAGCTTTTAGAGTGCTTAAATATTATTCTGTTTGCAGGGACAAGAAGAACACCAATCCCATTTTTGTTTCATCCTTATGTAATAACACGTACACCATAACATTTTTTTCTTGTCTTTGGGCTTACTTGCAAAATATTCAGATATACTGAGTTTTGATACTCTCCCTAATTAAACTATCCAAACAGATGGAATTACAGGAATTATAGTGTTTAAAATATCATCCTAATTGGTTTTTGATATCTGTGACACTACAGTGCTATTCAGACTGTGTAATGTATCAGGACAATACAAAAGAGAGATCTTCAGCAATCAATTACGCCTAGTTTTCTTACTTTTCAGAATCTTCATTCCATCACTGTGGCATGGCTCATGTCTTTCAAAACAAACCAAAACGTTCCCCCTTGTAATATTTTCATTAATGGGGGAATAATTGTTGTAGCACCCATCTACACATATGTACTTTCAGCTACAGGTTGAGTCTCTATTATCCGAAATCCCAAAATCTAAAATATTCCAAAAGCCAAATCTTATTTCATGGGTTGCTGAGACTGTAGTAACTTTGCTTTCTGATGGTTCAATGTACACTAACTTCGTTTCATGCATAAAATTATTAAAAACACTGTATTAAATTACCTCCAGGACATGTGTATATGGTTTATCTGAAACATAAATAAATTTTGTGTTTAGATTTGGGTCCCATCTGTAAGATATCTCATTGTGTACATATATACAAATACAGGTATTACAAATTATAAAAAACATAAAAATGTAAAATCTGAAACACCCCTGGACCTAAGCTTCCCCAGATAAGTGAGACCCAACCTGAGTATACCATGCAGTTTAGGGAACAACCCCGTACTGGTTTCCTTGTACTGGTGTAGTTAGGGTCCAGTTAAGAGGCAGAGATCAGTGGGCCTTCAGTTGCAAACAGCAGTAGATCTTTGAATAGTGCTTCGAATAGGTTGGGCAACTAGGTTCGACTCCCATTTTAATTTTCTACAATGTTCCAGTGATATTATGGAAGGGCATTATGGAGAATTAAAATGGCAACTGGACCCAGCCACCTGATGTGTCTCAGAGCTCTAGGAAATATTCTTTATAAGAGATCCCAGTGGTGGGTTCTGCTAGGGGGGCTGGGGTCTTGGCATCTACCCAAAGATGCCAGGTGCTGACGACAGCCCTGCACATAACATATTTTTGACATGTTTTAGAGCAATTGAAGGATGAAAATGAAAAGAAAAAAGAAAAAAAGATTGCTTTCCTGAGTTTTTAAAATTGAGAGAAGTAACATGATGGTAGCGATCTTCCTTGAGTTATTTTTTTTTTTAAAAAACACAACCCTTCTGTTTCTTTAAAGTATGTCATTTTGTCATTTAGATATGAATTTAAACTCTCTGTTCCCTTTAGTTGCCATGGTGACTGGTTTTGGGCCTCATGGTGACAGAAAAGTCTCACAGACCTTGTTCCTGTTTGAGCGAGCGTCTTGAATCGACACGAATATGCTCATAGGAGGGAAAAATCTAGTGAAAGATCACCATACTTTCTGGAGTGTGGTTGGGTAACGGTAGGTGTTAAATAAATGTACAGCTGGAGGAATACCTAATAGCGGGGACCAATTTACCTCTTGGCGCTTCCCTGTATGGCATAGCTCACATGGTACTGCTGGGTTCCTTTTTATTCTCCTAGGTGACATTTTCTATGTCAAAGAAATATTTAAATGAAATGTGTCGTAAGTGATTCCTACAGAGCCAGTTGTACATCTCTTTCCAGCATCGCAGGGGTCAACTGAGAGAGCCAATCGTCTGGTTTTAAAACTTAAAAAAAAAAAAAATGAAGGGAAGGGGGGAAAAAGTGGACAAAAAGTAATGTTAAATAGCATGGAGCATGACTAATGGCACAAGCATGTTAAAATCATTGGGAAAATGTCCTTGGAAGACAAATGAATTTTCAGCAGAATAATTAACTTAATTAACAAATTTGCATGCATATTC
Source organism: Urosaurus nigricauda (assembly GCA_034509955.1). Classification (NCBI taxonomy): domain Eukaryota; kingdom Metazoa; phylum Chordata; class Lepidosauria; order Squamata; family Phrynosomatidae; genus Urosaurus; species Urosaurus nigricauda. The sequence continues at coordinate 67,280,586 of JAOEGL010000006.1, read as the reverse complement.
ATCAGGCTATTGAAGTCTTTCCAGCACAGCTTGATGAGCATTGGTGTAATAATTGTCTCATTTACATTCTGCAATCTACTACAATTTGGGGCATGCAAAAAAAAGAAAACATTAAAAAAAAAAAGACAACCCCTTCCCTTTGACATTCTTTAGGACCCTAGCCCCTTAGTGAACAGACACAGACACAATGCATGTGTCCATTCGGTAGCATTTCCTTCAGTACTTTGAGCCTAGCTCTGATGCTTCCCTCTTTTTCTCCCCCACCCGTCATCCCCACCCCTTCCTTTCTCTCTTTTGGCCCAGGTTCTCTGTTTTGCCTCTGCTTGCTCTCCTGGGTAAATCTTGGCACCAGTTCTGACTTCAAATCTCCTGGGCCGCCAGACTGCATCATGTAAAAATTGCCATTTCCCTCTATCTCTGCAGGGCAATCTTTAAAGGCAGTAAGGTGTGACGCTCCAGACTGGCAGCTTGGCAAGAAAGAGCTTATGGATACCAGCACACAGGAATCTGGAGGGCTCAATCTGACAACCAGTCTGTACGAGGAACAAAAGGATTTAAAAACAGAGAGAAGTGGGGCGGGGGGGGGGGAGGAGGGAGAGAACAAAATGTATTTTTACATATTGCAGACATATGGCCACAAGACCAGCAGAAATAGATTTAATTACCAAACCCATGCGTTAAGGAAAAGTACACGATAACAGCACTATAAACAGTGATATTCTCATTTAATTTCCCCCATTAGATAAATCCATTAGTGAATTTCTAGGATATATCAGCCATAATAAAAAGAACAAAACTGGAAGGTGCAACCAAGGCTGTCTGGTCCAGTCTCCTGCTTGGGACCCATCCCAAAGGACAACCAAGTGATGGGGACAGATTCTCCCAAAAAGGAAACTGGCTGAACATAATGCTTGGGGTGGGCTCCTGTCACTACTCCTAAGAGGCCCCGTTCCCATATTTTGTTTCAATGGGGCATCTACCTTTGTAGCTTCTAGCAAATGTAACATGTCATTCAGCTATCTAATGTGGGGAGTAGGGGCGGAAGGAATATTTTAGTACTGGGGGAAGATGAGAAAAAGATTTTTTTAAAGTTTCTGAAACCCCAACAAAGAGAATCAGCCTCAAAACCCCCTTTTTTGCTGTTTTCTTCCCAGTCCTCAAATAGATTCCAGGGCTATTTCCACTCCTCACCTATTTCCTATGGGAGGGTAAGGAATGGAGGGCAGTCCTGAAAAGTAGATTGTCACCCCAGATTGTGATAGCTGGTGCACAACAACAAAATCTGCATCATCATGAATTACTGATCAGATAACCAATGGCGAGGCCACATCCTCCATGACAGGTGGGAACCAGGAAAGGATTCTCCTAGTCTCTCCGTCCCTCACATGGCTTCCTTCCTACTGCTGTCATGTGGTGAGTGGGAGCCAGAAGAGATCCTGGAAAACTGTTGTCTACCAAAGTTCATGGAGATCCCCTCCCCGCAACATCATCTTGATATCTTGTGGCAGCTGCCACCCAAGGGTTGCCACAACTTGACACAACTTGACACACACATACACATGTATGTACATTCTTAACATACCTGGGTTTTGAACTTTTAAAGTTACTTAAGGGCTAAAAGTCAAAACCAGCACCTTGAATTTCTTAACTTTGTCTGAAGTTGGAAGCTTGATCCAGAACCCAAGGTCAATGTAGATGAAGAGAGTTGAAGGAAACTACATGTGCGATAACAGAATGTGGGGGATGGAAGGACTAAGACAAAAAACAGTACAGGAAAAGGAGGCATGAGAGAAATCACAGAACCGAGAATATCAGTCTGTAGACTGAACAAAAAGGGAACACTCCATAAACCCTAACTAGCTTTCTGTATCTCTGCTGCCTCACATAGAAAAAACTATTGATCTGAATAACAACATTTAAATTACTTGGAACCTTGATATCTGAGGGAGTTCCTTTCCCTATATGTGCCAATCTGAGGATTGAATTGTGGGGGGCTTTCTTTGTGCCCCACCAGTGGGTCAATACACTGTGTGGAGATGTGGAAGAGAGCATTCCCAGTTGTGGGACCCCAACTGTGGAGTATCCTCCCCTTGAAGGCCCAATTGGCACCAACACTGATTTCATTTAGGCCTCTAGTAAAAATGTGGCTGTTCATCAAAGCCTTTGGGCTTCATTGGTTTCTCTGAAATACAGAGTTTTAAACTGTTTGAATTAACTCTTATGTATAATATGTTTGTAGGTTCTTTAAATGATTTTTATTCTTTTAAATTTTTTATTTTAATTTTACTTGTAAGCTACCTTGAGATCTTGATATAGAGTATATAGTTTTTTTAAAAAATAAATAAATATTGCTTAAGCAAGTGAAGCAGTAGTTCTCTGTTTCCAACAGAATTTAACTGCTCTATGATCACATCCTATAAAGTATCATAGTAAAGCCTACAACCATTTCACCACATTGTTTTCCTTTCACAATGCCAAGGAAAAGGAAAAGTGCAAAGGACAAGGTTGCTACTTTTCCTTTCTCTTGCATTTTGAATTTTAAAATCTCAAACTTTTAAAATCAAATATAATAAAGAATTCTGAATCTATAAAAGAAGGTTATATAAAAAATGAAATGAAACAAAATTGTTCTGGATGAATCCAAAGGGTACAGCTACTGCCAGTATGGACAATATCAGGGTTTGTTTTTGTTTTTTTGTCAACTACAAAAGTGTGAGGAAAAATAGGTAGCAATCCTAATTCCATATTGCTACCATGATTTATGACATGTATGCTTAAAGCCCAACTGTTAAATGGTTAAGCACATAGAAACTCTCTCTCTTAAAAATTTCAAGTTCCTCAACTGAATTTATGAAGAGATTTATGAAGTTTGGAAAGTTGCTTTCAAACAAGACCAGGTCAAGGCAATCTCACCCTCATCTAGTCATGAATAGCTATTCCAGACTGAAGAACTGCTGTTCTAAATTTGCACAAACAATCAGTGTATCTGACTGTTGTTCTGATTCATGGCAGCATGGTGTAAATGGGTAATATTTGCATTTACATCTGATCAGCGATACCGGTCATCTGAGTTGTGCTACTCCCAATGTAATAGATTTGTACCTCCATTTTGAGATGCCCCAACCCCCTAGAGTTTTGAGACTGTGATCCCATAAGAATAAGCTTGACTGAGGGCCTCAAACCCCTTCAATTTATGCATTCCCTGAAAGTTCCTGCATGGCAGGGTGTTGGACTGGATGGCCCTTGTGGTCTCTTCCAACTCTACGATTCTATGATTCTATGAATTTCAGTGTGCCTCCATAGGCACATTCTTTTTCAGATAATCATGCATAGCTCTGCATTGGTACAGCTGAATCAAAGGTGAGAAACTTTACTTTTTGGGCTATAACACCCACAGGGCTCTTTCACACAGAGAAGGCACGCATCATTAAATCGTGATTAAATCATGCTAATAGCACAATCGGGGGAAAGATTATCACACCCTGTTCATGTCCCATGTGTAAACAGCAATGGACCAGTGACGCATCCATTACTGTTTATACATGGGACATGAATGAGATAAGTGTGCAGGGATGTGATAATCTCCCCCCCCCCCCGATCATGCTATTATCTTGATTTAATCACGATTTAATGACACTTGCCTCACGTGTGAAAAAGTCCACAGCCATCAGGACTGCTGAGATTGCTATCTGTAGCTGGGATGATCACTTCCATATTATGCAGTCAAGAAGCCCTTTTAAAAAGGGTCTAAGTATGGAAATAGCCAAAATAATGGTATTGCCCCCCAAATAAGAATTTCACCCCACTATTATTTTTTTCTAGCATTGCAGCAATTTAAAACATCAGTTGAGTATTTAGAAACACAGTTTAGGCATCCAAAGAAGAGGAACAGGCAAAGTTACTAAACACAGTGAATCTAAAAGTCCTAGATGTGAACTATTTTCAATATAAGTTGTTATTTTCTGTTGTTTTCTGTGGAGAAAAACAATGTTTTCTGTGTAAAACAAATAAGTGTAACTTTTTCACAGAATAAGTATCACACTGTGAAGATTTTGAAGATTTTGGGCCTGAACAGACAGGCCAAAATAAAGCTGCTTCGGGTCACTTTGGAGGTATGCCGTTTAAATGACACACGCATCTTAAGACGGCAGAAGCTGCACCAGAGCTGTGCTCCAGTTCATAGGACTGGAGTGTGGCTTTAGGGTGGCTTCTGGCCTCTTAGGACGCATGTATCATTTAAACATACCTCCAACGTGACCCAAAGCAGCTTTATTTTGGTCTGTCTGTTTGGGTCCCATATTGCAGAAAAGCCAGAGCCCTAACATCCTCAGGAGAAGGCTTTCTCTTGGTCCCACCACCATCAGAGGCTTGCTTGGTGAGAAAGAGCCTTCTCGGTGGCTGCTCCCACCCGCTGGAACTTCCTTCCATAGGAGGCTAGGCTAGCCCCCTCCCTGCTGGCCTTTCTCTGGCAGGTAAAACATTTTTATGCAGGCAGGCAGGCTTTATAAAATCATGTAAGACTGGCTTTATTTGGGGTCGGGGTCGCTTTAGTTTTAAGTTTTTAAACTTTTGAATGTTTTAAATTTTAACGGTGGTGTTTTAATTAGGTTAATTTAATTGTCCTTTAAATTTTGTTTTAATGCGTTTTTACATTGTGAGCTTCCTTGGGTCACCTTTTGGGAGAAAGAGGGCATAGAAATAAATAAACAAACAAATAGATAAAGATAAAAGTACTGTTTTCATTTGAGAAGAAAATTTGTGCTGAATTATGGCAAATTAGCAAAAAAATAAAAATGACAGTTTGAATCTTGCATCGTGCAGAAAATCATTTTGACTCTGATCATCCTCTGCCTTTTGAAGAAGCAAATTATCTGAAAGCCACATCAGGAATTTGCCTGTGTTTAGCATTGTTAGTTTCCCAGCAGCTATCAGGATAACTGAAATCCTCCATAGCCTTGCATCTTGACAATTTCTGAGGTTTGTTTCAGAAAAGCATTATTCACCACCTCGTCTTGCTTTGATGGTCTATAGTAAACTCTACCACAGTGTTGCTTTTACTTCTTTCTCCATTCATTTCTACCCATTCATTTCTACTCTTAACTAGTCCACCCTGATTACTGTCATGGATTTCTGCACAAGAAAATTTGTCTTTGACATATAGGCTGCTTCCCTTCTATTTCTGCACTCTCTTTTCTTTCTGAACAGGTTATATCTTTCAATTGGTATATTCCGATTGTGAGAGTCATCCTACCAAGACTCTATTATACTTCTAAAGACATATTTGCCTTCCTGCCCTAGGATTTCATGATTATTTAGTTTGTTTCCCAAACTCTGTACACTGGAGCCTTGTTCTGAAGCCTTGCTTGTTCTCATCTTCTACATTACTATGAGTTTTACTGTGGCCCCCAAACTCTCTCTCAGCTTCTCCCCTAGAATTCACATTTTTGTGTTTAGCGCTTGCCTTTGGACGTATGCTTGAGGATCTCCAATCTCCCAAAGATTCAGTTTAAATCCCTCTTGATTAGGCTTGTCATGCTTTTGACAAAGACATTCTTCTCAACATTTAGGAAGTACAGCCCATTTGTAGCCAGGAGTACTCTGTCTAAGAAGCAAAGACCATGGTTCTGGAAGCCAGACCTTTTCTTGTTGGCACCATCTCTGTAGACAGTCATTCACTTCTGGTATCTTCCTATCAATGTGTGGTTTTCTGTCTTGAATTGGTAGAATTAGTAGAAAATATCACCTGCATGTCTAAATCCTACACCTTTTAGCCCAAAGTGTCATAGTCTAAGATGATCTGCTCAAGGGTGTTCTTGGCAGTGTTGTCAGTGCCCACATGAGTGAGGAGAAAGGAGGTACTGATCAGTGTTCTTCATGAGTTTCTGCAAGTTGTCAGTGACTTCCCTGGATGCATGCTCTAAGGAGACAGTACACGTCCTGATTCATCTTGTCACTCTTGCATACAGATCCCTCTAAACTCCTGAGTAATGTCCAGACAAGCCAATTTTTTTCTTCTCTCCCATTGAGAACTAGATGTGATTTTTTTTTAAAAAAAATATTCTTTTCAAAAGACCCACTTTCAAAAGGTTATTTTTCTCTCTCCCTGTCGAGAATTATTTTTCATAGATTTCTCGAATGAAAATAAAAGACGAGGGAGGCGAACATTTACACTAATTTCCTGGCATTTCAAACTCAGCGTGTCAAAAGGAAGTTTGGCAGAGGTTTAAAGAACATTCCTCTGCTAGAAGAACCCAATATGAATGGTAGCTTTGCTTATGCAAAATACTCAAATCCTGGCCATCGGATTAAAAACCAAAATTCTTACTCATTGATCGAGAAGCTCTCATAATTTCTTCTCTTTAAAAAAGCTTCCAAATCTTCGAATAACAGACATTTCTTCTGTTTATCGAATTCTGACAAATATTCTTTACATCACTTTTTCTGAGCAATAAGTCTTTTCTTCTTGCTGCAGTGGTGGTTACATTCAATCCCTCTTTGACATGCAGTCTCTTGTTGCCGATCTCCTCTTTGCAGATCTTCAATATCAGTATCCAAAGGAAGATATAGGAGATGATTGCTTGGTTGGAACAGTTGTCAATCCCTTGTGTATGATCTGCTCCTGGTGATGGCTGTCCTCCAGGCTCCTTCCTCACTCTTACAATACCATTCTTTTTTTCTTTTTTCTTTTTTCTTTTTTTGGCAGTTTCTACTTGTTGATTCTGTGGATCAATTCTCCCTGTGTTCTGTCCAGGAAGCATTTGTACTCAGATGCACTGAAGAGTCTCAACATGTAGGTGTAGTGACCTCAGCTTTTCTTCCAAGAAACATTTGCACTTGCAGCAAGTGTAGTTAGTGAGGTTTTCCAGTAAGAAGATGAATGTCGCGCACACATTGCAGTGATGACAACAGATCCTTTTGCCTCCATTCTATCAGTTATTTCCCCCCTTTTTGGACTTTAATAATTCTTTGTGATATAAGCATTTGCACAAGGCATGCAAAGCTTGGTCAAAAGTTTGTTGTCTGTGAAATCTGGCAACCTTTTCATTCATGTTGCTTTCTGCGAAGACTGCTGGGAAAGATATGCAGATGAGTTGTTATTCTTCCCCAAAATCCACCTAAAAATTTATTTTCCTGCAATTAGAGAGAGGGAGAGGTAACATCAGGGTCAACTAGCCACAAGCAAAGGATTACAATATCAGATATCTACAATTTAAAATTCAATTGTGTTACAATGGAGTTTATCACATGGGAGGAATTTCTCCCAATTTCGAATGGAGCCAATTTGAATTCATGTAAATTAGCGAGATTAGCGAATTTACGTGACATCTGATTGCATTTGGAATGCGTTCAGAATGACTTCCCATTTCCTGAAAATGACCCCCCATTGCCCAAAATTGTGTGAGATACTCTTATATGCAATTACGTGAAACCCCATGATTGCATTTGGAATGACTTCCCATTTCCCGAAATTGCATGAGATACACTCATTCGCAATAATGTGAAACCCCATGATTCCATTCGGATTGCTATTTGAGTATACCCCCAAATTCCGTCGTATGATAAACTCCAATGCTTCTGTCTGCTTTTTTCCACATGCCTATTATACAACAGGTAGTAAAGCAGTATTAGGATATGGCTTTTAAAGATAGAATATAAATGTGTCTGTAGATTGTTAACACACTAATGCTCAACATGCTGTATAGTCCTAGTATCATTTAGATCTTCTCCGACTGTATTAATAGGTTATAATTGAGGCCCTAAAAACACAGTTTTCAATCACTGCTGACTATTCCAGAGTTAATGGCTTGAAGATCTCAGACTAAACTATAAATATAAGTTCCATAAAAGAGAATCTATCAAATGAAAATCAAAGTAAGAAATAGACATAATTTCTGAGTCATTGAAATACTGTATTCCATCCTTTCTCACATCCTGACTTATAACCCTCTCCTATTTCAAATATATGTAGAAATATAAACAGCAAGGTTCAGCTATAAAGGTTTGGAAAAAGGCTGTAAATCAAAACTGCAATTTAATTTTGCCTTCCGTTCCCAACTTGGCACAGAACACCTTGAATCCACTCCTACCATAGCCAGAGCTTCTGTTGCTTCTATCTACCGAAGCTTCTGAGAAGAGTTCAGCCTTGATCTATCTATAGTTCAGAACATTTTGCACAATCTGCAAATTGCCCCCCCCCGACCAGTTGCTTTGTTAAAAGCATTTTTTTAAAAAAGAATAACATGCCCCTCTGTAGACAAAGATGATAACAATAGAAAAATTAGCACTTTCAGGGGAGGGAGAGAATTATTTTCAGTAGACACACACAACCAGAAAGAACAGACATCACCAACTGTCACAGCTTGTTAAGGAAGTTAATGATACAGAAAATAAAGTTCTTTTTCGTATAAAAAAATCCTCACATATCTTACAAAAGGATATTCACTAGATTCTGTGAATCTTCATGTGTAGTATTGTGCACATGGAAGAAAAATACTTGGTGATTTGCTGCCTTTTGGAGATATAAGACCAGATTTACCATTCAACAGAGTGACCCAGCTGCCTCAGGCAGCAGATTTTGGGTATCACCAAAGAGGAGCAAATTTTAGTTAGATTGCTGTTACTGTATGTTTACTACCAAGGATGGAGAGAAGTGTTGGTGGGATTACCGTTTGATGCTCAGTCATAAGCATTCCAGTCCTGTGAAAAGCAATCAGGCCATTACTAGTTTCAAGTTTCAAAAGGAGCAAAATTATTGTAGCTTCTTTATTCTTTTTCAATAAATTTTATATCAATGTCTTATGAAACGCTGGGGCTTTCTAGATTGGCAAAAAGAAGTGTGTTCGTGGCTGCATGAAACTCTAGCCTTTAGAGGAGAAAAAGGGAAAGTGTGCCATGAAAACGCTTTTTTTGCATTTTGGGGAGAAGAACTGCCTTTAAAAAGGTGCTGGTTTTCCCAGCTTCTTTTTTAAAAACTGCAGAACAGCGCAGCTCCATCTAAAGGCTGTGGTGCAACTGCTAAGCATTAAGGAAAAGGCAACTTCATGTCACACTTTCCTGCCAATCTAGAAAGCCCCACTGATGAAGAGTACCACACCTCACCCATGAACCTGAAGGTGGGCATATATAACCATTATCATAATTATAGCTAGAAGGGCACATATGTTATATACTTAAATATTTCCTTTTTCAGGCATTTAAATATCCCCCCAACCTGATGTCCTCCAAATGCTGTTGGAATGCAACCTTAATAACACCTATTTGTGTATTTATTTGATTTATATCCCAACTTTTTTTGAAGTTGAGATTCTGGCTCTGCTGGCTAGAGTTTTGGACACTGAAATCCAACAATGAAAAGCCTGCCATAGAATGCTCAGGGCAGCATCTAGTTTCCTTTGGAGGAGATAGCAGGTGTACTGTCTTTGAAATTGTTGCATTTTCATAGAGTGTATTGTAAGAAGGCAGCAGTGCTAGACTGACAGCAGCACCACAGCATCTGTTCAGTTTTCAGTCCAGTACTTCTGCTATCTAGTTCTTCTGGTTCCTACTTGTCTAGGCAAGCCAGTTTCAACCATCTGTGGTGATGAGTATAACGGATGAAATATTTCTAAGAGCAATCATATTTTTTAAGTGTACTGTCCCACAAAGGCATCAGTTCCCCCTTATTCAGAATAATTCTGAATTTAACCTAGGAAGATAAATGCCATGTAATTATAATGTTGCTTAAGAGTCTGGCATGACTTTCATCCCCCACCAAGTTCAATTGCTGATCCAAGTAAGTATCTTCTTCTGCTCAAAAGAGTAATGTACACTAGTAAACAAAGTTCTGATACTTGTTTCATGATGTCAAAGCCGCATCAAATGATCTCAAAGGGGCGGGGTATAAATAAATATTATTATTATCAATTAAATAAGGTTAAAAAGAATTCCTGAATGACAATGTTTCAATGATTACATTGAAGAAAAAGGAATAGGTCTGAATCCTGTTGCTTAGGCCCAATGAGAGATGTTAAGTCCTGGGAAAGAAACAGAAAAATCCAGGGAAAATGTCTGTATTTTCCTAAGGTCTTTCTCCCTCATAAGAACTGAAAAATAAGCTATAGAATATTATCTTTTAGAACAAAGAATAATATATTTAACGCAAGGTGTTCATATATTTACTCCTTCTGCATATTTCTATATGTACCAAGTAACCATTTAGGCAAGACTATGTACAGTATCTCACATCAATGCAATTTCCCCCCCTGTGTCAGAATTCATATGTATGGTTTTGTCATGTTGGCATGATGTTATCATATTAGGTAATGGAGATATGAAGGCATGGTGATAAGGTGATTTAACGCTGTATAGTATGTTGGCTATTTAGAAGAAGATATCAGTTATGTTAAATCTGAGCCTGAGAAACAAATGAGAGGGGCAGATGGCCAGCAGTGGAAAGGAGTTGTAGTTTTATGACCCCAATCATCCTGCCATGGGTCTGAGCTGTTAAACAAGGATGATCTTCCTTAAAGGAGATAAAATGATAACAGGGGAGGAGAAGGATGGAAACATGAAGGGCCCTTTGATCTGGATCAAAGAGGAGCAATTGGTGTTAGAAAGGGGGCCTGGAGGGTGGGAATGTATTTGTGATGATCCGAGAGGGAATTTTTTCAGTTGTGACATTGAACCCAGGATGGGGAACTTTCTGTCTTGATATCCAGAATAAATCTCTAGTTACTACTACACTATGATGCTGTCTTGGTTATTGAGAACTAGCTCCTCCAATCCTGACATCCAGTTCTTGTGCGTGCATGTGTGTGTATGAAGAAAAAGGAATAGGTCTGTGTGAAGGATGAACTGCTCAGGGTTTCTTCAGCAGGAAGACCTGCAACAATGCATTCAGAACAGTTTGGCTGCTAGGTTACTTTACAGCCTTATGCCCTTAACCCCAAAGACCATGACTATGATCCTATAGCATTTGGGCAGAGCATAATACTCTGCTTGCACAGTCATGTGTCCCTCCTGCCCCTTGGATACAGTTTGCAAGAGCTGGAACACAATGCCCCAAAGAGAGGACCAGACGGCATGAGACTCCAGTTTGCAGTTGGAGGAAGTGAGCTAAAATATACGTCCTGGATTTCCACAAGTCTCAACCAGGTCAACTGAACAGTGTACCAAGAAATATTTTGAGCAGGTGTACTTTCATGTTTCAGCTAATCTATAGCACCATCATAGGCACAGAAATTAAATGGAGGTTGCTTCTGTTTCCCTGATGCTAACCACATTTATTTTGGAATCAGTGTCATTTTGTTTTAAGAATGGATATTATATCTTAGAGGTAAAAACAATAAGATGAGCCTCTATTATCATATCCCTTCTTCTTTGATCACTGGCTGATGATAAAAAGGAAGTTGCTGCCAGACCTATTGGTGCTGATTCCATTAAATGGCATTTGATGGGTGGTCATTTGGATACCCGTCATTATTTCACAGGTGAAAACTGGTTGAGATAGCAGCATTATTAATGAGGAAGAACACACAAGCCAGGAGAGGCTAAAGGAGTTTGCTTTTGCCTGAGCCTACTAGGAAAGGCAAGATTCCACCTTTCCTACCCATCCAGATGAATTAATTAGGCAGAAATTACTTTTGCACTATAAACTCAGTTTGCAGCAAATGACGTTACCTGAAAACAAAATGAGAAGGTAAGAGGAGGAAAAAAAAACTGGGACATTTTAAATGCAGCCAAAAATGTTAGTTGACAAAGGATTAACTGTGACTGTCCCTACCAAATTGGGACAGTTGGAGAGTATGCAATGGACGTAAGCAGAGGAAAAAGGGGAGAAGTGGGGGGAGGAGATAGAAACTAGGACATTTTAAAAGCATCTGAAAAAGTGAGGAAACAGAGAATTAAATGGGACTGTTCCTGCCAAATTGGAACTGGAGGATATACCTTTCCAGGTCCCCAGGCTTTGGCCCTATGGTCCAATCCTAGCTGCAACATTCCAAAAAATCACAACAGATGTTTCACTTTAGTCAGTCTTGCCCAGTATCATGTTCCCGTGGGATATCTGGGATGTGTTCTGGGCCACATTCTCAGTTCATTCATGGTATATGTGAACATTAACAGACTTACCGGCACCCCATCTGAACTGACATTCAGCCAGGACAGACTGGCAACATATACTGGCTTGGGAGCACGACGTATGCATGACACATGCTCAAGCCATCAGGACACTGCTGAGAAGCCACCTAGCCATTTATACAGCCACAACTTTTCAGCACTCTGGCAACACGGCATTTAGATACCACACACACAGGAGCGCCAAAAAGCCATGGCAGATATAAAGGACACCCCTTTTCCAGTTTTTCTGCTTCTTTTCTCACACAATAAAAAGACAGATTGGGGCTGTGGCATGCAGTTGTCACGCCAACCCTTGGGCCTGGTCTATTTCAGTCCATTGGGTCCAAGACCATTCATCTATTCCCAGAATTCTCCACATGACCAACATGAAATTTCCATGGTGGAGGTTGTAGAAAATGTTTCCTGGACCCAGGTATTTTGTTAAATGGCCATTTTATATTATTGTTATTATGCATCACAACCCATTATACTAAATTTCAAGCTTTTCCAAAAGAAATATGAGATATCATTGTAACAAATCCCTATCTCCTTCTACTATTTGCCTGCTTTTACATGTGCTTACAGACCTGGGACATTACTGCACAAGCCTCGTTCTTGTTGCAATTGTACTTGTGACAGTTTGCACGGTGGCAGCATTGGAGCCAATGAGATTAATCTGAGGTGCTATTATTACTAATTGAAAACTTTTCCCAATACCCCACCACGATGAGTTGAAATATAGTCGGCAATGGCAATTTTTGAAAAATTGAATTTCTCAAAGAAGACAGAATTATATTTCTTTGTGAGCCACCATTATTGCACATATTCTCAATCATGCAGTTGAGGCTGCTTCTGTCCAGGTGCTCTCTTCCTGACTCCCACTTAATTTCACCTCCCTACCCTATGTCCTACCTAACATGCTTTTCAGTTGTTGTTTTTTTTTAAAATATTTTTATATTCATTCCTTTCACACAATACTCAAGTTCTGCTAATGAAGCTTAAGTTTAAAAGAAAAAAAGAAAGGAAAAGAAATAGATGTTAAAAAAAGGCAATCGGCCTGCTTGGGAATAGCAAGGGGATAGGAGGAGAGGTGAGAAGAGGAAACACTGATACCATATGATTGCCAATATCACAACTGCAAAGGCGGCAATGTTCTGCACCTGAAGACCAGTGCAATTGTGAGCTCATTGACAGGTTTTCTTTGTCAATGAAAAGGGTTGCTCTAACCATACTTTGCAGAGACAGCAGCTATGGGTTGGAGGTGGAGTCATGTGATAAGTATTGACAAAGCCACTTTTTTCAGGCTCTAATTGTAGTTTAAAAGCCATGTGTGATAAATGTAGTTAAACAGTCTCACAAACAAGATTTCAGTGTTTTTAGCCCTTAGATCTCTGCTCTGTGGAGAAATCTGCAGTAAGTTCTTATGTTGTGAACTGTTCTTCTTTTTTGCAGTTTCTTAGCTTGGCAGCAGTAAGTGTGTGTGTGTGTGTGTAAAAAACTCGTAACCATCTCCTAAGCAAAGTGTGAATTTTACTTTCCAGTAATGAGGTGATGGCATATAGAATTAAGAAAAAGAATAGAGCAAGACGTGTGCTTAGTATGTTGTTTGGTGGGCTTAAAGTTTGAAATTACCATATTTTACTCCTATGGAATCAAACTCTAGACAATAAAATGCAAACAGTTATAATATCCAAAGCACTTTACAGTTGTAAAGCAAGCATCCTTATTACTTATTCAGATTTACTTTCCTGTGGAATTCAGCTTGGTTTAAGATGGAGATGTATCCCACTGCAGAGTTAGAACTGTGTCTTTTCCCTTCTATATCTCCATGTTCTTCCTTATGAATGATGCAGTTAATTATTTACTATGTTGTATGTGTTATAAAACAGCTCCAGAGGTTCGTGGCATGTTTATGTTGTCCTGTGTGAAAGGTGAGGCTTTCTTGTAACTCTTACATCACAACTGGCCAAGGGTCAAACTAGACATTAGGGGGAAGACACATTCCTTGCAAAAACCCCGGGTTTTCCTTCCACAGGGCAAATTCTTCAGAGTTGTGTGCCTTAGCAATCAGACTTAGAAATTATACCCATGTTATTGCAATGACCAGTCACAAAGAGCACCCTAACTGTAGAAAACATACATGATCAAGTTGGGTTCCTGTAAGAACAATTGCTATGGCAAATAGATATCTTTCACTATATGAAGGACATTTCTTTTAAAAGTATGATAAAAAGTATGATAAATACTCTGATTTGGGAATACTGTCTTCTTAACCTTTGAGCTCTTTTATAGTTTTATGCAGTGGCAGACCAAAAGGGGGCTGGAGTGCACTCCTTTCTGGATGCAAAACATAAGGGGGTGCAATGGCAACTTTCTGCTCCCTTCTCCCTCACTTTGTCATAAAAGGAAAGAGGGGTTCCACTGTGTGGAACTGTGAATTGAGCAGCAGACATATACAACCTGCTGCAAAACAAACTTATCTCCTCTCCCTCCTCTTCCTGGGTGCCACTTCCTTTTGAAAATGAAAACCTATGTCCTCAAAAATGTAGTTAGTCTGTGTTACAGCAGAAGTTAAAATTAAGGATAATTTTTTAAAAAATTGCATCTACCAATCCCTTCAAGACTGATTTATATGCTAGCACACACATTAGTGGATATTAATCCATCTCCTCAGATGCAATGATCATGGAAATGGAATGATACCCACAAAAACTCATGCTAGAATATAAATTAGTTCATACTGTAGATTCCTTTCCCTCTCCCCCTCCTACTGTCTTTTTATTTGTCCATGTATGTGCATGTTGGTGCACACCTTCAAGTTGCCTGTTGACCTATGGCAACCCTATCAACTACATTACTTATGCAAGGAATACTCAGATGTGGTTTTGCCAGTTCCTTCCTCTGAAATACAAATGACAGCACCTGGTATTCATCCAAATAGTACAATTCGCTAAGGCCTATACAGACCAGCACTTTGTGATGGCATGGTGTGGAGTTGGAACATAGCATTCTCACAATGCATGCCCCGACTTGCCCCCTCCCCGGGCACCATGATGCTGCACACCACTCCACATGGAATGCAGCATCATGGCACTCCTCTGGTGCTGCGTCCATATGACACAGAAAAGAAGGTGCGCCTTTTAGCTACACTGCTGTGGCTATCATGCCCTTTCCAGGGCACAAAAAGGAGCTGCTTTTTGCGGCTCCTTTTTGTGCCCTGGAAAAGCCAGATCGGGGCCATGATATGAGGTTACCATGACCCTGATCCGCTGAAGAAGGGATGGCTGGAGGCCACCTCTTCGGAGCTGTCTGAACACCCTCTCAGTTACTACATCCAGTTACTACAGGGCTAACTCTGCTTAGCTTCCAAGATCAGACAGGTTCTGGTACTTTAGGATATTAATGCCCTAAAGCTATAATTTTCCTTTGGTGTCTTTTTTTTCTTCTCTGAAGAATGGTGAGTACAGTGGAGATTTCAAGAGTTGGGGGGGGGGGAACAATCTGAACTCAGGGACATTGTAAAGGAAGAATGCAAAAAGATAGTATCAGCAGTCAAAAAGAAAGAAAAGCCTCATTGGATGACAGATGAAACTCTTCAGACAGTTAAGCATAGGCAGGAAGCAAAAATAACAGAAATAGTATCAGATTTCTCAACACAACTTTTCAGCAATTTGCACACAAGAACAAAGAGAAGAACCATGACAGTCAATGCAGAGAAACAGAAAACAACAAAAAAGTATGGGGCTTTTTAGATTGGCAGGAAAGTGTGACATGAAGTTGCACTTTCCTTAATGCTTAGCTGCTAGACTGCAAGCTCCAGGTGTGCACTTAAAAGGTACAGGGCAGCTAGACTGAGGGGTTTGGGAACGACTTATCTGAGGTCTTTTCTGTGGCTCAGCAGCTACATGGGAAGCTCTCAGAACGCTACAAACACAGGCGGAGCAGCTACATGGGCAGCAATGAACGTGGCTTTTAGTCGCGGTGAACCTTTAAAAAATTTTTTCCTTGCCGGCTGCGAACTGCACAATTCCTCAATGCCCTGCAGGTGTAAAAGCTGGGGTTTATCCGCAAAGTTTTTTAAAGCTCCCAAACCCTAGCTTCACCCCTAATCCGAACCCTAGACATGCACAGTAGGGTCTCTGGGATGCCGTTACAGTTATTCTACTGTGGATAACACGTCAATTCATTCACAAAATAAAGGGGTTCATTCATGATGCACCAGTGCAACGGCACAGTTTAAAAAGGCAGAGGAGCCGCAATGATAATTTGACGGATCCTCATAAGTATAATTTGTGCTGCGCAACTGCGCAGGTTTGCGAACTGCGCAAACGCAGTTACACCATACAGTCAAATTATCATTGCTGGCTGGGAACTGCGCAATTGCGCAGTTCGCAGCCGGCAGCCGGCAGCCGGCAGCCGGCAAACCTGCGCAGTTGCGCAAGACAAATGTATACTTATGAGGAACCGTCAAATTATCCTCCGCCTTTTTAAACTGTGCCGTTGCACTGGTGCATCATGAATAAACCCCTTTATTTTGTGAATGAATTGACATATTATCCACAGTAGAATAACAGTAACGGCATCCCAGAGTCCCTACTGCGCATGTCTAGGGTTCGGATTAGGGGTGGAGCTAGGGTTTGGGAGCTTTAAAAAACTTCGCGGATAAACCCCAGCTTTTACACCTGCAGGGCATTGAGCGTTTTAATTAGAAGTGAAGTCCACACCACGCATGCTTCCAACCGACGATCCATTATGATCCGCACCTGTATCACTGCCTTTAAATGGGCGCTTTAAAGAGACAGAGCCCCATTTAACCGTGCAACTACACCTTAGCCTTTAGATGCAATAGCAATGTTGCACCCTTTTTGAAAAAGTAGTGGGGAAATCAAACTACTTTTTAAAGGCACTTCTCCCTTAAAACTCCAAAATAGTGTTTTCATGGCACACTTTCCCTTTTTCTCATCTAAAGGCTGGGCTTTCATGTAGCCATCAACACACCTCTTTTTGCCAATGTAAAATGGGCCAGCTCCTTTTTAAAGCACTTCTTCTCCCTTAAAATGCCAAAATAGTGTTTTCATGGCACACTTTCCCTTTTTCTCATCTAAAGGCTGGGCTTTCATGCAGCTTTCAACACACCTCTTTTTGCCAATCTAAAATGGGCCTATGACAAGAAGCCTCTTCTGCAAGATCTGAGAAATCAAAGGAAAATTTAAACCAAGAATAGTGATGCTATATGATCAATCAGCAGAAGAACACACTACATGATCAAGAAATTAAAAAAAGACAATGGAAACAATACACTAAAGAACTTTATGAAAGTGATGAAAGGATTACAGATTCATTCAAGGAAGACCCATTTGAAGATGAGCCCATAATTTTAGAAAGTGAAGCAGAAGCTCCATTCAGGGCAGTTGCGATAAATAAACTATCAGGAACATATGGCATATCAATAGAGCTGCTTCAAGCTACAGAGACAGAATCTACTCTAGTTCTAACTAAAATTTGTCAACAAATATAGAAAGCACAGCAATGGCCCACAGATTGGAAATGCTCAATATACATTCCACTCCACAAGAAAGGGGATACCAAGGATTGCAATAACCACGAGGCCATTCCATTAATTTCCAATGCAAGAAAAGTGATATTCAAGAAGAGGAGGGGGGGGGGGGGGAGAAGAAGAAGAAGAAGATGATTATTTTGGCCTTATAAAGAGTGAGGAATGTCAAATGACCAACCTGGGTTCAAAAAAGGAAGAGGCCCTATGGATCATAGTGAAAACATACATTGATTAATGGAATACATCAAAGAATAACCAGAAAAATCAGCCTGTGCTGTATAGATTCTAGCAATGCCTTTGACCATGTAGCTTGTTAAAAAAAAACCCTATGTATTGCTCTTAAAGAAATGGATGTACCACAACATTTTTTTTTTATTGTCCTGATGCTTAGTTTATACTCAGGACAGAACAAATGTCATTGCCAAGGGAGTCAGGAAAGGCTGATTTATACATAACAAACCATACAGAATGCTGGATTAGACTTGGAGGAAGGAGATGTGAAAACTGAAGGAAGAAATATAAAATACGATGCTACAAGAAAAAAAAAATAGCAAAGACTTGGAATGTGCAAATTACAGGGTTACAATTTATTTATTTATACTGGCGCATTGCATACACAGAGTTTAATAAAAGAAGATTTTCACTGTCTGTGTTTCTTGTTTGGCCAGTATTGTTATTCATATCATTTCATGATTATTACTGAAAATAATTTTGTTGTAGAGAGGAGAGAGATGTTAAGAATGATCCACATTGGGTGTCATATATACTAGAGGTACACCACTGGTGCTATGATTCCACTTCAACTGTCATGGCAGCATCCCATGGAATTATGGAGTTTATAGTTTGGTGAGATCTGGCTGAGAATTCTAAATACCCTTTTCTAAATTGCAAATCATCACATTCTGTAGGATAGAATCATGGCAGTTAAAGGGAAATTATAGCACTATAACTGAATAAATTGAAAAGTGCCTTGAGTTACTGTTTTCTGAGCAGGGAAAGGAAATCTATATTACTGCTTTTAGGATGCACTTCTCAGTTTGTGCAAATCTTCTACTTTACTCCTTTGGATTACTGTACTTTAGCATTAAAAATATTAGAGCCTGTTCAGAAACGTGTATACCTTGCACAGATATTGCATGTAAAATAGGCATTCAGATTACTCTGTTAGTGATTGTTTGAGATATGCTGGCAGTAAAAGCATACCATAAGTACCCGAAAGAATTAAGGAAGATTCAACAAAAGACCCTATTTCAGAATTAGCATGCTTGGATGGATGTCACATGCCTTTAGAAAAGCACTATGAAAATGTAACTTATTTATATGCAGTCAACTACTTATTTGACAACTATTTCAGAGCCAAGGGAAAATGTTGGTCATGTCCCCTGTCAATCACAATCATTTGATGACATGTTAAAGGGAACAAGGGAAGAATGGAGAATGAAGCTGAAGAATCCTTTCTGAAGAATTAATCACACATTAGGGTTTACCATCATCCTGAGTTTTATATTGTCTCCATGAATGACACCAAATAAGCCTTTGTGCTACAAGCTTTGTACATGTTTAAGATTTCATTTTATAACATGGTTACAGTTTCATTCATCAGCCTGGCAATCTTGATATAACAGTCATTACTTAATTACTTAACTCATTACTTAATAGCCTGCCCTGAGATTGATCTTCTTCGCAAGCCTTTTTGTCACTCTCTCCTGATGGCTTGTAATCTTTGATTCATTGTGCTAAATGGATTTGGGCTCCTCCTTTTCTGTTACAGCTTCACCTCTTCTTGGCAATATTCCACAGCAAGGACATGACCTTTAAAATCATATAGTCTTCTGGGATGATTATAAGGACCATATAACTCCCTTGACAAAACAACTTCCTTAGCTACTGGTCTGTTTCCAGGCAGAAATGAAAGTGCCGATCATGACCTATAAAGCTCGACATGGTTTGGGCTATCTGAAAGACTATGATCCTACCTGGGTTTTAAGATCTTTGCAGGAAGGCTTTTTCTCTATCCCTCCCCAGGTATATTTTCCGAGGATTCAGGAGAGAGCCTCCTTGGTGGTTGCTCCCAAGTCATTGAATTGTTTGTTGGCAAAGGTCCAGTTGGCCCCTTTTCTGATCTCTTTTTTTGCAAGTAGGCAAAGGCCATCTTATTTAAATAGACCTTCAGCTTTTAATATGTTGGGGTAGTGCAATGGTTGTGCCAGTTTTTAATCTGTTGTTGTTGTTGTTGTTGTGTGCCTTTAATTTGTTCCTGATTTATTGCAACCCTATCATGTTTTGTTTTGTTTTGGGCATGTTTCTTCAGAGGCAGTTTGCCAGTGCCACCTTCTGAGGCTGAGAGAGTGTGACTTGCCTAAGGCCATCCAGTGGGTTTCATGGCCGAGCTGGGATTTGAACTTTGGTCTCCAGAGTCATAATCCAAAGCTCAAACCACTGCACCATTTTGATTGTTCAATACAAATATTGATGGAGCAACGTTATTCCTTTCAGTGTTTTAAACTGCATCTGTTTTAATGTTGTAAGCTACCTTGACTTTTAAGAAAAAAGAAGTATTTTTTAAAAAATAATTTTTATTGGTGTTTCCAAGCAAAAACATAAATTCTTATATAGTGCAGTTCAACTGATATCATCAATATACATATGTAGTAATGAAACGAGAGGAAATCTGCAAACTGGAGAGTTAATTGTAAGCTGCTTTGAATCCCTTGCTGGGAGAAAGGTAGAATATAAATTAATTCAATAAATGAACTAATTTAAACTAATACACTTTGTTCTTTAGTAGCTTTTAATGGTTGTTTTAAGTTTTTTTAAAAAAGACTTATAAAGCGATTAATGTTTAAATTTCTTTCTATGGGTCTTATTTTAGTGTTGCTGGCTTTACAAAAATTATTCAGTTTACAGTGTGTTGGTGGAGACTTTATTCCATGTTTGTTTTAGTGTTTTACTAATTTTAAAATATGTAAAGAATTGTGTAAAATATGTGACACACACACAGAGTATTTAGGTAAAAAACAAGATTAAAACCCCTTTCCTGGGTTTTAAATGTATGATTAAGAAAATGGAGAATAGATAAAACTGTCACACTCTAAACATTTCCAGCATTTAGTACAAAACAGTCAGATGTTCCCCTGAGTTTCTCTTGAGACTGAAATAGCAACCCAGCACAGTGTTATTAATTTCCCCTTTAATATTAATTCTAAGATGTGTGCCTATACACAGGGTCCCATTGCTGATAGCAAAAAATGCAAGCTTGGATACAGTATTTTGCTGCATCCACTGTCTTCTCCTTTTGGGGGAGACCGATATTAATTTTATGTTCCTCTTGCACATAAATGCCTGCATTTGCACCGTAACAAGCTCTGAAACATTGGTTACTAAACAGCCATATTACATCTTTTCCATATCCTTCCCCCAAACACTTTTGTTCACTAGCTATAAAACTGAGCAACTGGGACGCCGAGAGTTTGGCTAGGATCCAGAACAGAGCTAGATGCATCCATGCTTGGCTTGGTGCCCACAGATATAATATTCAAATATGGCTTGTCCTTAATTTTTATTTAAATCAAGTGTTCCTATTTTATTTTCTGAAGGGACAAAGGCAGTTGCTATTACTGTGGGACTCTTCAGCAATCATTGTTAAACTCTAATCAAGACATCATTTTGCTAGATTTCTTAAAGGCATTTTCATATCCTTATGTAAACCCAGCTGAAACCAATGCTTGTCTTGATGAAAAAATAGCAATAGCAAGTACATTTCTATACCACTTATCAGTGAACTAGCACTCCCTGAGCGGTTTACAATGTGTAAAGCAATTGGCCTCGACATGCTGGGTACTCATTTTACCAACCTACAAAAGGATGGAAGGCTGAATGGACTTTCTCTAGGATCAAACTTACAACATTGCAGTCGCAGTACTGGCATTTAACCACTATGCCACCAGGGCTCCCTAACAGATCTATTTATGGATCTACCATAAAACAAACAAACAGCTTCATTTATATACCGCTTCATACCATCTAAGGAGTGTCTAAGTGGTTTACAACTGTAAGCTACTTGCCCCCAACAATCTGGGTACTCATTTTAGCGACCTTGGAAGGATGCAAGCCTGAGTCAAGCTTGAGCCCATTTGCTGGTGTTGAACCTGCAACCTTATGGTTTTGAGTGAGTGGCTGCAGTACAGGCATTTAACCAGTGTGCCACCTTGTCTTTGCATTTTATTTATTTATTTTTATGATAACTTTCTCCCAGAAAGGGACCCAAGGTGGCTGACAAATAAAAACATTTAAAAAAAAAACCTTTGCAATATTTTTTTAAAAACAATTAAAAACATTGAAATAAAAACAGTATAAAATTACATATGTTAAATGACTGTGCGCTGTGTGCTGCAGTTGGGCATTGTATGTTCTGGTTGCACATTATGCATTGCAGTTGCACATTATTTATTGTACATTGTGGCTGTGCTTTGTTCTTTGGCAATCTAAGAGCCCTTTCACACTACCCAGTTATAGCACATTGAACTTTTTAACTGTCGTGGCTCTCTCATTTGGAAATCTGAAACTTGTAGTTTTGGGGGATTGTTAGAATTCTCTTCCAGAAAGCTCTAATGCCTCTCCAAACTACATATGCCAGGATTCCATAGGAAAGAACCATGATGGTTTCTGTAGTATAAAAGGGCCCGAAACCTAAGAATTTAGCAACTTTAACAATGCTTATGTCTCCTTTACAAACAAACAAACAAACAGCATCATTTATATACCTCCTCATACTGAATTAACAGTGTGTAAGCGGTTTACAAAGTGTAAGCTTTAGAGAAGCACTACAAGCCTATTCAGGCCCATGATCAGGGAGATTCACTGTCCCTCTCTAGTTGGTGCACCTGTTTCTGCCTTTTAAAAATACCTTTAACATTTTTTCAAAAACATATAATTTTGTACCTACCCACCCACTCCGTTATACAAAACAGAGACAAGCTCTAGTCATACATTTGCTATGAAATATGAACAAAGCTTTTTGAACCATGACCAATAGCAAAATTACCTGCGACAAACCTGAATAGGAGTAGTATGAGAATTCTAAGAAGAGGTACAAGCTGAGTACCCTCAAGGGGTACTCATGCAAAAATGCATCCCAGATCAAATTATTACAAGCCTAATAGATGGGACACATCCGGCTGCCAATAGGCCATGTACTGCTGAAAACTTTGGGAGATTCCTTATTGTCCTTGGGAAGCCCAGAACATCAAAAGAGTATGTGCTTATGTTGTATTCAGGTTGATTCCAAATGAGTGAGTGATTTTCCACTATTGGTGGAAATGGCTTGTTCATTAATAGTGCAACTAGTTTTCTGGATAAGTGCTATGGTGCTAATCCTAACTGAGAGGAAATGCTTCTTTTAAGAGAATGCCTATTATGACAAACAAATAAATCAAGCTATTAGTTCCAAAGCAACTGGCTTTGTCCATTTATGCAAATGTACTTGATAGATTAATTTATTCTTTGACTAAAAAATCCTATGATGAATTGACTAAGATTTCTTTAATCAAGCAACAGACCTCCATGACATCCATCAGTACAAAGAGAGACTTGCAAAACCTTCAGCTTTGAGCTGAATGGATTCTAGGTTGTAGCAGGGAACCAAGGGATGAAAATTCACCTTGTTGGTGAGGCTGAATAAAAATGTTTGCCCAAACTTCTGCAGTATAATTGATCCGGTTTGCAGTTACATTGATTATTCTACACTGCAGTGTGGGAAGTACAGAAAGATAGTAAATAAAGCCATGGAGAAAAATATCTGTCTCTACCTCTGCACCCACCATTCTCCATAGCTGCTCCCTTCTTGGGGTCAACTACAACGTGCTAGCCTGTGGTATAATCCTGATGTCTTTTTAAATGTTACCATTGCTTAATGTGTTTTTATTAATATATTTTTACATTGCTTGTAAGCCTTCTTGGAAGGCGATTTCAATCCATTAGTTTTTCTAAGTTTCTGCCCATATATATGTATGAGAGATTTGGGGACATCTGTCCATTTACCCCAGAAGAGTTTGTCTTTTGCATGTGCTTCAGGTGTAAACACAAAACACATCACTATTTCACGCATGCTCTGAGCATTTGTCTTGGATTTTGGGAGCCTGGTTCAAGATTTCAGGAAATTGGCTAGAACAACTAAAATGGAGAAACCTGATCAGTGTTGTGCTTCATATTCCATTTTTTTTTTTAAGTTAGTCTTCAGAACTTTTTTTAACACAAATTCTAGCATTCATTTATGGTGAACACATCTTTCCTGCATCAGTTTTCAATGTTTTAAAAAGTCTGTCTTAAAATTTACATGTATTTTCATGCACATAAAAATGTATATGTATTACATATGCAGTTTTGCACAATATACTTATTTTTGTAGTCATGATTCAAAAACATATGCATTTTTGTATACTACTTTCTCCAGTATAGGCATTTTTGTACAGAATGTTTCCTATTGTGTGCTTATTTTAAATATGGAACCACATCCCTAAATTTAGAGAAGTGTGCAAATAGAAAAAAAATATTTGTGTTCCTGATTATTAATTTTGGAGGTGTCCCTTTGGTCATTTGTATTCAAATATGAAACAAATAGCACCCATCCCTACTTTCACCATCAAGAGTTTTGTGGCATAGCGCTTTGACTGCATCACAAGAAATGTTTTTTTATCTCTGAGTAGATAAGTCCCAAAAAAGTCCCAAAATAATGATCATCCCCTACATATTTTACCAGGCATGCAAAGATCATCAAAGATTATCAGAAGCAAAAGATAGCAACTTCAGTCATTTTTCAAAGATTGTGGTGATAAAAACCTGTTCAGAGGAGGGACACCAAAATGGTGAAAGGACTGGAATCCATACCCTGTGATGAATGGTTTAGGGAGTTGTGCATGTTTAGCATGGACAAGAGAAGATTAAGAGATGATATGAAGGCCCTGTTTAAATATTGGAAAGGATATCATACACTTAAGATAGAGCAAGTTTGTTTTCTGCAACTCCAGAGACTAGGACCTAGAGCAATGGATTCAAGCTACAAGAAAAGGGATTCCACCTCACCATCAGGAAGAACATCTTGACAGTAACAGCTGTTTGACAGTGGAACATGGTGCCTTGGAGTGTGGTGGAGTCTCCTTCTTTGAAGGTTTTTAAACAGAAACTGGATGGCCCTTTGTTGCGGGTGCTTTGCTTGTGTGTTCCTGGATGGCAGGGGGTTTCACTGGATGGTCCTTGTGGTCTCTTCCAAGTCCAGTGATTCTATGGACTTTATCACATGAGGGTTTAAACAGTGAAAATAGTGTGAAAATCGTGCAATCATGTTTAACCTTTTCACGCAACACCTTGATTAAAGGGCCATTATCCCAGGAATAAACAGGCAATAAACAGCAACAAATCATTCATGGGGAAATCCCACAAATGATTTGTTGCTGTTTATTTCCTGTTTATTCCTGGGATAATGGCTGTTTAATCACAACGTGTGTGAAAATGTTAATTGCGATTGCGATTGAGCAATTTTCACGTGATTTTTGCCATTTAAACCCCCAGTTTTCCCTGTGTGAGAAAGTCCTGTGATTTTAAGGCTCAGAAAGCTCTGCGTGATTCCTCATGTGTCCAGTAGTGCCCTTAGAGATATCAATATGTAGCTAGTTCAAAAAGGCCACAGAGCATAATGGCATCATGATTAAGTACATTACAGTCCGCTGCAATAAGTAGTGATTGGCTATTTACTCAGAGTAAATACCTCTGAAGAAACTTGCCAAGAAAACTCCATGGTAGGTTCACGTTAGCGTCATCATAATTGGAAGGCACATCAACAAATTTACTCAGGGAAAACAAAATTATACACCTCAAACAGCAGCAGTAATGGGAAGGCATGTGTTTATCCAAGTCAGGATTTCTTGGTTATTTTGACATCATATTTTTTATTTTTAGAAATAATGAAAAGTTTCAGAATATATGTTTCAGCAGGATCATCTCTCCCTCCCGCTGCCCCTCTCTGTCACACACAAATTTTCAAAGTAGTTTCACAGATGATAAATCCATTTTGGGGATAGGGTTCACCCTCTTGGATAGCTCCTTTAAAGTTGAAACCCAGAGTGGATTTATCAGCCCACTGGCATGTGAACCATCAACAAGCATTGCACACAAAGTCAAATGAACCCTTTGCAAATGGTAAAAGTAAATACATTTCTCAAACTAGTCTTTCTTTGTACAGATTTTGTAAAAACATTTGAAAATGGATGAAAATATCTTGCATTTGAGCAGATGCACTATGCCTTACCCCTCACATAGGTGGAAAATGAAAATTTTATTTCAAAGCAGACACCAGCAGGGCTGCTGACAGCTGGCACTGATCCTGGGGCAAGATGCATGATTGGGTAAATTTTCCTCCAAACCAACTGCTACTGCTTTCTTTAAGCAAGTTTTTTCAGAGACTTTGGCTTAATTGAGCCTAAGTGAGAGAACAAAGAAAGATTGAAAGCGAATGAAATGAAAAGCAAACCATTGGCTGCTTCCAGGCTGTGGAACTCCCTTCCAAGAGATGTGAGGCTGAAGAAGACTTAGAAATTAAAAGATCAGGCATGGTGAATCAATGATCCAACTTTCTTTAGAGAAATAAATGCATTTCTGTCCTTACCCTGACAGACCAGAATCTGAAGCAAATGGGAGCCCTGAGCTTTCATGTTCTAATATTGTTTGTCAATGTTGCCAAGTCATTACTGTAAAGCGCATGTCCTGGAAAAATTTCATCAAGCTAAGACATTCAATAGAAGTCAAAACTAGATGTCCAGGCATCAGCGGGTCATGTACAACAACTTTAAGGAAAACAAAATAACCTTCGCAGTGTCAGCTTGTTCTTTTGGAGGAATTTCCCTAGCATCAGGATACACAAACAACAGAGATGCAAGCATTTTGGGCGCTAATACATGTAAAACCATTTTTGTTTTTCCCTTCAAGGCGGATGCTCCCCCTCCTCTGGTTGTCCTTTCCTTGCAGGTACGTAAAAAGGCCTTTCTGCTCATATGGGCTTTCAGCAACCATTTTTAAATTGTTTGTTTTAAACTAAGAAACTGTTTAATATATTTTTAATTCCATGTATTATGAATTATTGTCTTATAAATAATGGCACAGTGGTTAAATGCCTTTACTGCAGCCACTCACTCAAAAACCATAAGGTTGCAAGTTCAATATCAGCACAAGGGCTCAAGCTCGACTCTGGCTTGCATCCTTCCAAGGTCGCTAAAATGAATACCCAGATTGTTGCGGGCAAGTAGCTTACAGTTGTAAACCGCTTATACACTGCTTAGGTGGTATGAAGCGGTATATAAATTGAGCTGTTTGTTTTTGTTTATGTTTTATATTGACTTCATTGTAAGCCATCCTGAGATCTTCAGATTAATGGTGGGATATAAATATTTTAGTAAATAAATATAGTAAATTTAGTACATTTAGTAAAGTATAATATATATATATGGATCCAAAACAAAAAGAAACCTGAGAAATTTTGTAATGTTGCATTGGAAATAGTAGTAGTTTAGGGGCAGGGTAAAGTTAATGCTAGGCCTGTGTTGGGGGATGTTGGCATTTCTCTCTTTAGATGTTAAAAACGAAGGTTTTTCTGGAATATAGTTTTTACTGTCCACAATACAGAAGACTTCTCATTGACTTCTTTGGGAAACAGCAGTTCTTGACACATTAGAGCCTCTTGCTGGTCTGTTGAGATATCAACATTTATTTATTTATTTGCAATGAGACTTTTTCTCACCATCCAGGTTCTCAAAGGTCTTCCCTCTCTCCCAAAGTCCGGGCCCTGGAGATTTTACTCCACCTTTATTCCCTATCTTCATTCCTGGAAGACAGTCAAGTCAGATCAAATCAAATACTCGT
Organism: Urosaurus nigricauda; assembly: GCA_034509955.1. Classification (NCBI taxonomy): domain Eukaryota; kingdom Metazoa; phylum Chordata; class Lepidosauria; order Squamata; family Phrynosomatidae; genus Urosaurus; species Urosaurus nigricauda. The sequence continues at coordinate 67,253,024 of JAOEGL010000006.1, read as the reverse complement.
ATTACCGTAGGTCATAGACCAGCACAGCCAGTCAGGTCTGTATTCTTTCTCTTTGAATGAAAAGGAGGAACGTATGGCCACCAAATCCATATTGGTCCAGTATGTGGTGGCTTAAGAGGAGGGAATAAAAGAAAATATCTCTCTCATTCTAGATGTGAAGGGTTGCAGGGCGAACCCAAAATATGTTGCTCCTTGAGACTGGCACCTGAAAAAGAAAATCCCACAAGTGTCTTCCCCTGTAAGACAAAAATACAACAGATAGTCAAATAACTAGGAGAGTAATCCAAAGGGGAAGGAGTCCAAAACTTTATACTGGAAACCTTTCTGCGCTGAGTTCTGCACTATAAGTCAGCACACCAAAGGTGCTACCTATCTCCATATAATTGGCACCCATTTCTTTCTCCATTTCTTTACATACAGCTATTCCACTGAACCAATTGCAAAAATGGAGGGCTCAGTTTCACTAGAAATGGCCCACGACACCACTGAAATGGAAAAAGTAATGACACTGGGTTTTGTTTTCCTTTTTACACCATTTCATTAGACGTGAAGGCTGATGAGCATGTGAGGGAATCTGGATCTGCGATTGCGTGTGCCAGATATTAAAAGCAAGGATTAGTGAACAGTTGAATGAAATGTCCCATCTGTCCCTATTTTCGCTATAGCTCCAGCACTAGAAAATAAAAAATATTACTGAATATGGAAAATATGAATATGGAACATAAGAGCACAGTTAGAGACAACATATTTTCAGTGATATGCTCTCTGAGTTCATTTATTATAATTTAGACTAGAACCAAAATATATGAACCAGTCAAAAGTGAAATGCAGCTTGCGTGGCAGCCCTCAGACCACACATTCTCTATGGCTGATCTGTATACTCGCAATAGGTGAGCAATACAGGTGCTTTCAAGATGGATGCCTCAAGCTCTACCAGATAAAAGTAATATTTTAACTGTACCTGTTTTTAAAATGCTGTGTCCCACCCTGATTGTTCATTCAGAGGGGCGGGTTATAAATAAATATTTATTATTATTATTATTATTATTATTATTATTATAAATACACTGTTCAGTTTTTGTGCACTGTGTCCTTTTCTCCATTACGAGTGCTACGTGAAAAGAAAAGAAGAAGAAAGCAGTGGGGGAGCACACAGAAAGATTTATGTCATCCAGACCCCCTACAAATGAAGCGAGGCTATTGAATGATATAAACAACCTCGCCTGGCAGGACCCCTCAAAAAAGTTCCTGTTAATCTGTTCAGGTAATAAATCTACACAAGCTAATTCAAATAAACTTTTGAGCTACTTTGAATGTTTGTTCTTTCATAGAAGGTGAGCCATGTCTGCAGTGGAAACGTTTTTACAAAATAAATCGCCCACAATCTTTTTTGAAAATGCACTTTTCACATACTTTTCCACATGGGGTTGTTGTTAGAAGGGCACACGATGCTGCACTGTCTGGAAATCCTGTCTATGAAATGTTGCCTAATAAAGCTACTAAGATGTATTTAAATTGTATTGGGTTCACATTTCTGCCTCAATACAGACATTTCTTCTCACAATGCAACTTCTTTTTTCTGCTGTGCTGTTTAGTTTGTAACTGTAAACTCCATATGGGGGTGTGTATATATGTGCCGCTTCACAACTAACATGGTGGCTTGATCTATCAAAATAGGGAAGGTAATATTGGACCAGCTGCTTTTGTTTAGGGTGTGCATCCTTCCAGATTATGCATATCTCTTTGTCAAGAGGAATGAAAAACAGTAATAATTAACGTACATATATACAGTAAAGAGAAAATGTGTATAAGAAAGTGAGAGAAAGGAGGAAGGATTTCACACAAAATCAAGCTTTTCTAATATACGTTCACTTAATCAAAATGTGCTGCTTTACTCCTTATATTTACTTCTTTTATATCTTATATTCTCGGATCAGGGTGGCAACACAATTCCCTAATAATAACAATAGCATTGAGTGGAGTTAATTTTTAAGACGAGGCTCTGCAGGCATCCCTCAGTTAAAAGTTCTCGATGTAAAGAAAGTCACCAATTCACAGAGGAATTTGATTACCTCTATCCATTATACACACGCAGTGAGTGATCGTGCTACTAACCATCTGTCATCTATTTCATTTGCATCATCAACACCTGCCCTGTTTATCTGCTGCATTCTTCTCAGTGTCGAATTCTTACACCGCTTTAATAAAACACAGAAATGTTATTGTTAAAAACCAATTAATTTACAATTCTCCAAAGAGATGGTATTACTTATAATTCAATTTAGCTCCTAATGACCTGCTTTCACGCAAAAATGACTTAATTCTTGTGTCAAAGATTAGTTATATTAGATATTACCCTCCTGCACCTGTCATGCATAGCTGAGAGGAGCAGAGGATCTCTCTGTCCCTCTCATTAACTGGAACGTGTCGGCATTTCCCTCTTTATAACATTAAAATTTCCACATTTCTCCCACCGATTCTCTTTCCTTTTGGCTCTGAAGGATGTCCCCCTGCACTGCCAGTTTATTCATAAATAATCTTATAGTAGCTTAGAAGAAAAATAACAGCTTAAAGACTTTAATGGAACCTTAATGTGGAATTGTCACAATAGCTTATTTTGTGGGAGCAACTGTATGAACTGACTCATTCTCTAGGTAAAAACCCAGTCTTCCTTGTCATTTAATAAGATTTGAACTCCCCTTTCCTTATGTTTTTTTTAAAAAAAATCTAGAAAGGAAAACAATAAGGTTTTTTTTACAATTATAGCACTGGGTATACTTTCCCGTCTTATTACCGGAGAAAGAATTATAAACATATATCAAAGCAGACAAACCAGCACACACTTTCATAGTTTGGCAAAGCTAACTGCATTCTCCTTAGATTTAACAAAGGCTTAGCATATGGCAGAATCAGGCAACTTCTAGAAAAATCCTCCCATCCCACAGGCACTTGCAGAATGTCTTAGCATTACAAACTGAATTAGTATTCGATATGTGAAACAGATTGCATTTTCTTGCCTTTCCCCGCCCTACAATAAGAACTGAGTGTTATTTTTCCACTGCATTCTTCATACTGTGATAACCATTGGTTACAAACAACACAGTCTTACCTGGATATGATTATCGCCACACTTAAAAATGGAAATTAAGATTTGTTAGGGAGGAGCAGTGTTTTTCTACCAATACTTTGTCTTCAATATGAATTAAAAACAAGTAAGATTTGCAACAAAATATTGCCGGGTGAAATGTTTCTGTGCACTGTGCCAGCCAAATGTCACTCAGTATTATGTGCTCTCTGAGCATGTTAGGTCCACATTGTACTGCTTGGATAAAGTGAGGTTGTACCTTTCACGATCGCCCATTACTTGTTTCTGTGCAAATCTTGAAATTTTCCCTCTCGTTTTTCAATAGCTCCATTTTGGCTACACTGATACCAGAACATAATGTCAGAGCCCTCTGATAGTATATGTAATTTTGAGTACTCCTGATCAGGCTTTAGTCAGCCACCTTTTCCATAGCATTCAGTTCCATTGCTCCCTTGTTATGTCCCTGCTTTTTGGCACTTCTTCAAATATTGGAATTTCCTGAGGTCCTGGATGTGAAGACATACTGATCAAAAATGGAAAAAAAAAGTTACAGTTAATATATTGAATGCTAATGCAATTATTTTGGGAAGTGTGAACAAATCACAACTAGTTTGGTTCAGAGATGTTAAAAATACACATGTATCTAACGTTATTATCAGTGTTAAATAATATTTCCATCCTCCCCTAACAGACTACACGTATCACTACCACTATTACTATGGCTATGATGTCTGTTATTTAATGATCTCCTCTTTCCCCTAAAGCAAGACTCTGTAGTCCTGGGCTACCAAGTAGAGAAAAAGGCCATCCACAAAGTACTGTAAAGGTTTTGGATAGTCATTTATTAAATAAACCCAGATTGTAGATGAGCAAAGAATCCATAAAAATCACATATTTGAAACATAAAGGAACAGAAGGTAGAAACAGTTAAAAGATCAAGTTTTTGGAATTTTCTGTTTCTTCCTCTCTCTCTCTCTCTCTCTCTCTCTCTCTCTCTGGCCCCTTATTCACCTATTTAGGGTGAAAAGACTTGAAGGCACACATCAACAAGGTTTAAGAGACTGGCATTTGGGTGGATGTCGATGCCAGAGAAAGTGCTGCTAAATTTTCAGAAAGGTTATCACTAGAGACTGGCAGCTCTATTATCAGTAAGACAGTAAATTCACTTGGATTTTAGTGAGCTATCCAGGGTGCTGAGCCTATTTTGGGAATGTTAAGTATCTTGGACAGCTTCTTTAAAGTTTTGGTGAGGACTCAGAGTTGATTTACTGCCTCACTGACACTAGAGTCACCAGTCACAATTCCTTTGTTGTAACAGTAGTAGTGTTGCTGATAGTAATAGCAGAAATCATTGTCAATATGTGAAAGCTTCCATGCCATTGGCTTCTTATAAGTCTATTCCAAATTACTTCAAATATTATAACTCATATTTAAATAAAATGTGTGTGTGTGTGTGGTGCAATATTAGTGGGGCACTGTTGAGGGTAAAACCTTTTTCATGCTCTCAGTTAGATCCATGCACTCCAGAGTTTCTCAGAAGTGCATGGTAAATGTATTAAACAATGCAAGCAAGGTCTGCCAGTGATTCGGTCTGTATATAAAAGGAATTTACTGTTGTCTTTGCAATAGTGTTGTAAAATGAATGAAGCTACATTTAAGTGTGCATGTTCTTCCTTTAATAAAAGAAATGCTATAGTATGGTCTATTTTTTTTGACAACTATCTACGTCTTGCTGAAAGGATACTATACACTCATTATTTTTCTGAAGTACGAGAACTGGCTGTGCAGTGTGCAGCAATGAACCCGAGCAGCTGTCTTCTAAGAAGCTTCTCCCCCCTCACTCCCCAAACCCAATGCAATATCAAGGGAAATGTGAATAGTATACTAGGCTCACTCTTAAGCAACTGGCATTCATACAAATGCTCAAGCTCCATTACAGGATGCCTAAGAATAACCAGAGTAACCTCTTTTGGATTATAGGAGGCAGATGGAGGTGCTGCTCTCTCCTTGCTGCAAATATTTAAAGAAGGAGCTAAAGATTTTTCAGAGTTATGTTTTGCTATATGGTTCCCACACACATTCAGGGAATAAACTTAAATGTAGGTGGAATCTCTAAGAAATTATGAGGCTTTCAAGTACAGCTATTGTATCAGGAAATGTAAGATGAACATGTTTTTCTGGCCACCACTGGGCATTACATGCATAAACATTATTCATTGCAATTCCTTAAAATGTTTAAATAAAATAAAATCCATTGTTCACTGTCATTTAACAAGCAGCATGTTTCAAGAGCATTGTATATTACCTTTCATTTAGATAGGGTTTCTTTCTCCCTTTACAATTAATTTTTTTTAAAAAAATTCTGTCCACATTTTCTGTCTCAATCTGTATATTGGAGAGATGGAATTTAATGTGAAAAAAAATTCTATAGGGAGAAATTTCAGGCCCCTTTTCTTCTTCTCATGAAGTAGATGAAACCATGAACTGGCCCATTCTATCTAAATTTCAGCTGGCTTTTATATATTACACCACTAATTGTAGGATAGCTTTCACCCACTTCCATTAAAAAATCTGTATGGTTTTGCTCTGTTTTGCATTCAATCATGGGTCCTGTGGTTTTCCATGCAGCCAACAAAAGTTATCTTGAATCCTGGAGTTTGCTGACATTTGTAAAGCTTATTGGTATTTAAAGGGTCTAGACAGCATGAGAATAGAGAATATTTTATTCTAGCCTACACATGCTTCTTTTGATAATGGTTCAGAAAACATTAAAATAGTGTGGCATTGCATATTTTTATGCACAGAGCAAAACATTAAAGGTTTATGTCTATGTAGGAAGGAAGCTATTGGGGGCTGGGCAAATTGATGACATTGCCACCTATGACTTCTGCCACCCATGAAATTTTCCTTTAGTCCCTAAATTTCTAGCATTTCAGAGAGCGAAACATTGAAATTCTTCTACTGTGTTTGCTGTGTTCATGTTCGCTTGCTTGCCCCCGGATGTATAAACTGCATTTCGAGATGCTCAATGGAAGTTTTAAGTTACTGCAGTGTTAGAAATTTGATGGTGAAAATAACCTTTCATTGGAGGATAGAACTTTTTTTTTTGGGGGGGGGGATACTTTTGCCTTCTTCCCATAATTACACCTCTACAGTCTCTAGAAGAGCATTCCATGGCCACAGGATAGTGTAGATCTCCCTCTATCTCAATGGAGAGAGAGATCTAAAGGGGAAGGGAAGGTCTAGCAGCTAGCTTCTTAAGCCTTGTGCTTGCTGGATAGATATGTCTGTTGCTCTCACTATTCCATGTTTGTTGCCCTGACAACATTACCAGAATAATGTGAACATTTTTGGAGCAGATCCATTTAGTAGATCCATTCAATAGATCCAAAGCCCTTCCATTTCCCCAGTCATCCACCAGAATGAGGCTGGGGACAGAGTACAGCAAAGCTGCATACACCATCTCCTTCTAGCCACCCTTCTCCATTTGCCAACATTCTGCTGTAAGCTTGGGTTCTTGTGGGTCCTCTGCCATGGATTTTGTCTTCCCCATCCGCTTTGGATTGCTATGCTTAATTCCAAACCTATATTCCCTTACCGAAGAGTTTGTTACATTGTAGTCAGTGGCACTTACATCTGAGTAGATAAGTGCAAGATATCGAGCGTGGAAAAGGTGAAAGTATGTATTTGTTTTATTTATTTGTTCTTCCTCCTTTTAGTGGAAGTCTTTCATAATGCTTTTAGTGCTATACAGTGGTCCCCCGGGTTATGAAGGTAATCCGTTCCGGATTACCTTTTGTAACCTGGAAATCTTCGTTTCCCGGGGGACCGCTTTAGGAGACGGACTGCGCGGCCGATTTAAAGGGGCTGCGCGGTTTTTGTCCTTCACATCCTGGGGGATCCTTCGGATCCTGGGGGATGTTTTGCGGTCCCCGCGGTTTCAGCTCCCGGGGACTTCGTTCCCCAGGGGCTTCGTATCCGGGGGGACCACTGTATACTGCAACATAAAACAACATGGAAAAAAAATGATAAAGCTGTAAAAAAAATCCAAAATAAATGCAGAACAAATTTCCAGAAGACAGAAGCACTGGGTTGGCATAAGGTTGGAGGGCAGGGTGCCACCTACACTTCCTGTGTCTCTGACATTTCATACATAAAAACCAGGATGCACGTGGCCAAGAAATATATAGTCTAGATGGCAGAGGTTATTAATGAGGAAGAACAGACAAGTTAGAAGAGGCTACAGCAGATTGCTTTTACCTAAGTCTAGCGGGATGGGTAAACCTCCCCATAATCTCTTCCCATCCCCTGCTGAGTTAATTGACCGCAAACTAATTTCTATACTTTGAACTCAGTTTGCAGCAATTGAAGTAAGATGAGGACCACAGGGGAAAGTGGGAGGAGGAGAGAGAAATTGGGACATGTTTAAAAGCAACTGAAAAAGTGACACAACAGAGAACTACAGTAACTGGAATTGTACCTACCAAACTGGGACAGTTGAGAATATGTGGCCCTTCTTACCCTTATTATCCACCTCATCCTACTGATCTTAACAGGGGAACACAGGAATTTGTTCTCTCTCTCTCTCTCTCTCTCTCTCTCTCTCTCTCTCTCAAATATAGGGTAGCAGATACAGGGCAAAGCATACAACAAATGCCTGCCATCTACTTTTCCCCAAAATGCCTCTGGGACCCTTTTTATCATAGGCTTGGGGCATTGGGGACATGGTGGCTGGTGGCTGGCAGGCTGTAGGTTTGGCTAATAGTTCACTGTCCTTTAATAATATTTTTAAAAGGAAATGTTTTCTTCATCAGCTAGCATCTGCCCTGTAGGCCTGGCTTTTTCTAAATATGCCAAGTTTGATCCAAATTGTTATAAGTGCTTCTTCAGGGTAAGTACAACTTTATTCAGAACAACGTTAGTATCATTATCTAGACTGGCACTCATCCATACTCCAGTATCATCTGGATTACACATCTATTGGTTAATCCATGCATTCAGGCCTTGATCTCAAACTTCAACACAGCTCCAGAGCATAAGATGAGATATTTTATGCTGATTTATGGGAGGGAAAGAGCAGATTTGGTGTGGAACTGACCCTCTGTCATTTAATCAGGGATTTGGCCATGCATTGTGTGGACAGGTCACCATGAGGATGGCAGAGAGGACTGGTTTAATTGGCCTGTGTAGACATGCCCAATGTTTATTCGTGTAAGCATACCTGCATTTGTTGAAAGTTTCTGTGGATTATAAAATTCCCAAAATTTTCAGGGTTTTTTTTAACTTTCAAATAATTTTTAAAAACCACAATGTTCTTAAAAGCAAAAGGAAGTACCCACTGAATTTTCAAGTATCTTGTTATGAGCCTGTTGTCTTGGCTCCATTACGATGGGGGTTAACTTGCATCTAGTTTGATACAGAGTTAACCGCTATCAGGACTTATTTCCTAATGAGCTATGTTTATGTAATTTTATACTATTTTTAGCCAGTTAATTTCAATTGTCTTTTAAATCTGATTGAAAAGTTTTCAAATGGTTTTATTTGTGAGCCAGCTTGGGCCCCTTTCTAGGAGAAAGGTGGCATAGAAATGAAATTAGATGAAATACATACATACATACATACATAAGATGGACTTCACTTTAAGCCCATGGGTTCAGTTTCATATTTGCCATGAGTCTTTCAGCCTCAGTACTCAATCTGAAAATTGATATACAATTGGCCCTCCATTTTTGTGGGGGATTCATTCAGACCTCCCCCCCCCCGGCAAAAATGGACACTTGCCTATATTCAAGCCCCATAGGCTTGAACAGGGATCGTGACTGCCTGTCATGGGAGCACACCTCATTGAAAATAATAAAGGTTGCCCCTCCGTGAATATTCAGGACTGTGGACCTCAAGTCCATGAGAAAGGAGGGGTGACTGTAATAGTGTGTCTTACAATATTTTTGCAAGGGTCCCCTGAATATTATTCATGTAAAGGATGTTGATCACCTGAGGTATAATAAATGCTAAACCCTACATTTAATTACTAGTCCTGACTGGAGTGGATCCAACTTGACATAATAGGTCCCCTTTGATTAAATAAGTCTGGGACTAGTAATCAGACTTTGGCCTAAATATGTACAAGTTTGGCACTATTAAATTTGGGAAGAAACTGCGATGGTAGTGGGGAAAAATGAACAAATTTTTAAAAATGTATTTTAGGAGAGACTGTGAAAAGGCAAATGTAAAGTTTGGTAGTATTTCGTGAACAGGCAACGGTTTGTGAATGGACACCATAATTAGATTAACTATTTCACAGTGAGGTGAGAAGTTCTGTTCTCGTTCTCTCTCTCTCTTTCTCTCAAATATGGGGAAGTAGATACACTGCAAAGCATACAACAAATGCTTTCTTCCTGATACACTGCAAAGTATACTACAAATGCCTCTGGACTCCTTTATATCATGGCTTTAGGACACTGGGAACATGATGAAAGGAAATACTACTACAATTGTTGGGAGAGCACTTGGTGGATCTAACATTGAATTAAGGTATCTTTTGTATGTGCTATTAACAATGGAAACAAAAATTTATCTAGTCAGATGCAATTGCCCACTGCGTTTAAGGGGAATGGCTCACACATAAGTCCATTTGGACTATTGTAATGAGTTGTTGTTGTTGTTGTTATTATTATTATTATTATTATTATTATTATTTATATCCCACCTAATATGCACTCATGCAATTGGGGTGTCTTACGGCATTAGAATTATACATACCATGCCCCCCAACCCTCCCTCCCATTAAAATACAATTAAACATTTTACAATGAAAACATGTTAAAAATGACAATTTGAACAATAAAACAACAACAACGGGCAGGCAACAAATGGGATCAGTCCCTTTCTTTTTCTCTTTGGTGGCTGGGCATCTATTCAGGAAAGGCCTGCCAGAAGAGGTCTGTCTTAACAAATTTTGAAGCTATTTAAGGTGGTTATATGACGGATTTCATCTGGCAGGCCGTTCCACAATCTGGGAGCGTCAACTGAAAAGGTCCTCTGGGTAGTTGTAGATAACGTGGTTTTTATTGGTTGTAGCAGATTTCTCCCAGGGAACCTAAGTGTGTGGGGTGGATTGCATGGAAGGAGGCAGTCCCAGAGATATTTTGGAGCCAAGCCATTTAGAGCTTTAAAAGACCAAAAACTGATGGGCAGGCAGTGAAGAGATCTTAAAATTAATGTGATATGGTCTCTTTTAGATCTACCCGAGGCCAGTCTGGCTGCCATATTCTGTACCAGTTGAAGTTTCCAGACCAGGCACAAGGGTATCCCCATGTAGAGTGCAATACAGAAATCTAGATGTGAGGTTACCAGCACATGTACTACAGTTTCAAGATCCCCGACTTCCAGGAAAGGGCTCAGCTGGCATTATCAGCCGAAGCGATGGATCTAGGAGCATCCCCAAACTGCGAACACAGTCCTTAGAGGAGAGTGTGATCCCATCCAGGACTGGAGATTGTATCCCAATGTCTGGGTTCAGGGCTGCTACCGTAAGTACCTCCATTTTGTCTGGATTCAATTTTAATCTGTTTTCCCTCATCCAGTCCATTACTACTTTAAGACAGTCATTGAGAGAGGAGACGCCATCTGAAGTCAAAGCTGAAGACCGAGACATGGAGAAATATATCTGGGTGTTATCAGCTTATTGAAAATACCCTGCCCCATGTCTCCGGATGATGTCTCCCAGTGGCTTCATATATATGTTGAAAAACATTAGGGACAGGATGGCACCTTGAGAGATGCTGCACTTAAGCTCTATCCTAGTAGAGCAGCTGTACCCGATCACTACCCTCTGGAACCTACCTGAGAGGAAGGAATGGAACCACTACAATGCAGTGCCTCCAATCCCTAGCCCTCTCAGGCAATTCAAGTGGATGTCATGGTCTATTGTGTCAAAAGCCACCAAGAGGTCCAGTAACACCAACAGGGTCACACTACCCCTGTCGATGCCTAGACGAAGGTAATCAGCCAGAGCAACCATGGCAGTCTCAACTCCAAATCCTGTCCTAAGGCCAGTTTGAAATAGATCTAGATAATCAGTTTCATCCAAGACAGCTTGGAGTTGAAGGGCAACCACCCTCTTGATCACCTTGCTCAAAAATGGTAGTAAAGACAATGGCCTATAATTCTTCATATCCAGGGGGTCCAGGGAAGGTCTTTTCAGGAATGGCCTAACCACCGCTTCCTTTAAGCAGGGTGAAACATGATCTTCCCTAAGGGATGCATAGATGATGTCTCTAAGAAACATCCTCAAGGCATCACCCCCCTGGACGGCCAGCAAAGAAGGGCAAGGGTCGAGAGGGCGGGTTGTCTTCTTCACTTTACCAAGTAGCTTGTCCACGTCATCAGTACTCACCGATTCAAACTGATCCAGTACAATTACATCAGTGGAGTTGCTGGACACCTCGTCAATAGATTCTGTTCTAACACTGGCATCTAAGTCAGCTCTTATCTGAGAGATTTTATCTGCAAAGAAGTTGTTAAATGAGTCAAAGCAGGCTGTTGTCAGGTTGAATAGAGGGTTCTGCACAGGTGGAAGCTGTGTCAGTTCTCTTACCACCTTGAACAGCTCTGCTAGATAGGACTCTGGAGACGCAATACATGCAGAGGAGAAAGATCTCTGCATTGCACGTATTGCCTCTCAATAGGAGTAAAGAAACTGCCTATGATGAGTCTTGTCAGATAAGAGCCGAGTTTTCCACCAGATGCGCTCTAGTCATTGTCCAACCCGCTTCATTTTCCTCAGTTCTCCAGTAAACCAAGTTTTATGATTTGAAGCAGGTTAGAAGGACGTTTAGGAGCGAACGTGTTGATAGCCTTGGTAAGATCGGTGTTCAGAGGTATTGATCAAAGCTTTGATAGAATCACTGGCGTTATCAACCATTTGACCCTCTAGGGCTTTCTGGAATCCAAGAGTTTCCATTAGCCTTCGAGGGCGGACCATTCTAATGGGCCCTCCACCCCTGGTGGGGCAGACAGTGGCTCTTAGTTCAGCCTTGATCAGGAAATGATCCATCCATGACAATGCTGAGGTTTGAATTACCTCCGCCCACGGTATGGAGCTGCCTTCGGTGGGTCCAGAATACTGTGGCCAGAATGTTGACTGTGGCCAGTTATTGGGAGCATATAACTCCCTTGTTGAAACAGCTCCACTGGCTACAGGCTCATTTCCAGGCACAATTCAAAGTGCTGGTCATGACCTACACAACCCTACATGGCTTAGATCCAGACTATTTAAGAGACTGTATCTCCCCATACAAACCCGCCAGACCCCTAAGATCTTTGGAGGAAGGCTTTCTCTTGGTCCCACCACCATCGCAGGCTCACTTGGTGAGGGCATGAGAGAAAACCTTCTGAGTTGCTGCTCCCACCCTTTGAAACTCCCTTCCACGGGAAGCTACGCTGACCCCCTCCCTGGTTGCCTTTTGACGGCAAGCTAAGATGTTCTTCTTTAAGCAGCAATTCAACATATAATCATACCAGAGTTATTTTTATGGAGTACGAGTGTTCTAGTTATATCTTTTAACTTTGTATATTTTTATGTAATTTTATAATGGTTTAAGATTTATTTTAATGGTTTTAAAATTTTATTGTAATGCTTTTAACATGTCTTTTGTCTTGTAAGCCATCTTGGGTCCCTTCTGGGAGAAAGGCAGCATTCAAATGAAATAAGCATGTAGAGAATTCCAACCTAAGTTGCACATTAGAAAATCGTTAGTTGGGCACAATTTGGGACAAAACATGGCAGTAGGACCCAACAGTACTCAGTACTAGTGTCAAAGTACTTAATGTTTTGCACTTAGTTTTTACTTGGCTGGATGTGGATTGTTTTCTTTGGGGTTCTGAGAGTTGTAGTCCAAAACAGTAACTTTTCCAAGCAAGGTGATATATATGAGAACAAATAATCCATTTGGTGGCTTAATATTGTTCAAATGAAGCATGTTTCAGTTTCTGTTGACAAATTATGAAATAACACACAACAGTACATTCCTTTCTTGTATTGTAGCATGATAAGAAAGGCTACCTTAACAATAACATTAAGCAATAAAAAGCCTAAAGAAGGCACCTCAAAAGGTATTCCTAAAACCATTTCTTTTCATTCCAAATGGTAAAAGTTCATGGAGCTCTGACAGATCCTCATCAGCATCCAGGTTCGGATTTTTGCCAAAAACTCCTTGCAATCTAATATGGAAATGAGCTGTTGGCCTCGATATTGTGTCATTTCTTCTGAATGGGATCACCTGCACCCATCTATCCTGGGACAACATTTCAAACAGAGTTAGCTCCTTAAACCGTCTAATTAAAATGAGAAATCCCCAGGCCTCCATGACTCAGCCTCAGAAAAAAAGATTATTAGGAATTTAATAGGGAAACTATCGCATCTCAGACCATCTGTGACCCAGTGCTCCATGAGAATTTAAAGAAAAAAAGCTAGAGGAAGGCAGTGCGTTCTCCAATGCATGCCTTAGGAGTACTTTGCTGGAGATGCAATAAATCAACATAGTTAGAGTACAGCCTTTTTCAAATTTAATTACTGTTACATAATTATTAGCAAAGCAGCCTCCTCTGAAACTGTAAAACTCATTACATCAAAAATCCCTAAGCTCCAGCAGGAATTTATGAACTACTTACGTTTGTTCTGACTCTGAGTAAAGTGTAGTGAAATATACTCACAGTTTGTCTTCCATGTGGTTCCCTCCACCCTTCCTTTGTGGAGATGTGTGTGTGCATCTTCACACATGAACATACAGTATTCATATGAATTTTCTAGAACCTTACCATTATGCTAGTCTATGACGTGTCTCTGTCTGAAATAAATCTGTTGTCTATGATATGGGGATCTTCAGGTGGGAACGAATGCATTCTCTGTCTGTCTGTCTGTCTGTCTCTGTCTCTTATATGCATGCCACAGAGACAGGGGAAGAGAGCAGCCCATGCACACCTTTCACATCCAATGGAGAAACTGCACAGCAGAGAATAAATTCATCTCAAGGGAAAGTGGATTTCAGCCTTCAAAGCCAGGGGTGAGCAGCTTCAAAACCAGCTAGGAGTCTGTGCAAGCCTTGCCAAAGATAGTTATTTGGGAAGTAAGCCAAATGTGTGTGTCTCTCCCAGCTAGTACTGGTTCCTTGCCTACTTGGCAAGATTTGACAGCCAGACCTAGGTTCTCTCATGGTATGGAAGCGATGGGCAATGTGCCCTACTTAAAAAGAGGGGGGACCCACTTTTCGTGTGCCCTGCATGTTTGGCATTTATTTGAGTGACTGAGGCTGATGGATCCAGCAGAACAATGCAATGCTTAATATGTAATGCTAATTTGTGATGGAAACTCTCTGGTACTGATCAATATTTCATTGCTATGGGCTTTAAAATGGTAAATGAAAATTCAGTTAAAACAAGTGTAAAGTCATGATACTGGGGCAAAAGAATCCCAGCTTGACATATACACTGACAGAATGTGAGCTGGCAGCAACTGACCAAGGGATCTGGGGCTTATGGCTGATATCTGCATGAAAAAATGCAACCCACTGTGTAGCCATTGTAAAAGAAAACAGGTACCAAGTTTTGGCATAATTAGAAAAGGAACCAGAAATAATACTGCCAATATCATGGTACCATTATACAAATCTGCATTACTGTGCACAGTTCTGGTCACTTCATGTAAAAAGAATATTGTAGAGATGGAAAATTGCAGAAGGGGACACCTCAAATAACAAAAACAAAACAAACAAACAAACAAACAACACTGGAGCAACTGACCTATGGGGGAAGATTGCAACTTAGGAAAAAAAAATAAGGAGAAACATAATGTGCATCTTACATGACCCAAATTGTGTATCTTTCATGATCTTGTAAGCCACTAAAACTGAGATCCGAATATAGTTAACGTGCAGCATTCACGAGATATGATGGTTGCTCATACATTATGACTTTAAAGGAGGACTGGATAAATTCAAGGACAAAGGATTCATAAGTAGCTACTATTCATGATAGCTACATGTCAACCCTATTATGCTTCTTTTTGTCAACTGTTGGTGAGCAAAAGGTGGAGGGTGCAATTTCAGTCATGTCCTGCTAATGGGCCTTCCATAGGCAACTACTATGTGAAAAGAATGTAGGGCTAGTGTTATCCAAAAAGGTGGGGGGACTTGGTCCTCACCAGCAGTTTCAGCATCTCCTTTGAATATTGGGAGAATTTGTAGTTCAGAAGGAGACCTGTGAGAGGTGGGTAACTTTGGAGAACGTTTACACATGTGTATACCAGCACTTACAGCAAAGAAAGACTCTAAGGTGCTTTCAGTTAGAAATGTGAAAGGGAGCATCAAATATACAAGAACTGATTCAACTTTAAGTACCTTGTTTATCAGATAGCTGGTTACTTCACAACATATCACTGAAATGCAAAAAAAAAAAAGGTGAAAAAAGAGCAGTTTAGCCACTATTTTGAGGTATTAACTCCAGCTAGTAATGAGAATATAATGTTAATTTGTTGGAAGAACATTTTTAAGACTGTGAGGTCACAATATGTTCAGAGGTTTCTGTGAAAATGAAGAGTATATATGAACACTTTTTGTGGGTTCTTTGACATCCCTGCTTCACCATTACCTTTGATTTTCTCTACCTCTAATGATGCTTCCTTCATTAAATGACATTGGCATTATGGCAGGTCCACATCGCTTGTGCCATCAACATGAAAATCTAAGATCTTGAAATCAAGTCTTATGAGGAATGATAGTTATATATGAAGAAACAAGACTGGTTGAGATCCTATATGTTTTTATGTATGAGTAAGCACTGCAGTTAGGATGCTACATACTGAATTTTGATGTTACCCCCCTATCCTAGTTCCCACTTTCCAGTCTATGGCCACTGAAATTGATGGAGGTTTGTTCCTCTGTTAATCACACATGGGTGGGGGATAGGGAGAGAGAGTGCATAAAACACTGCAAACATTTCTCAAATCTACGCAAATCTATTTGAAGTTCTGAGTCATATTTCCATTAATATGTTGATTGATATTTGAACAATGCACAAAAATATACAGGTAAGTCTCAAAATACATTGCCCTCATTTAAACATTTCAAATTTACAAGGTTTCTTTAGAAATAAAGAAATGAAAGTTTCCCTAACAATGCACAGCTCTCCTAGGATGCATTTGCAGTTGAGCAAGGCAAGAGAGACTAGGGAAGGAAGAGATGGAAGTGAGTTGTGGTTTTGGAGTAAGCAAAACTGACTGGTCTGGATTTCTTTTACTTGCCTAGGTTGGGGGACTGGGGTGAGAAAGAAAGCAACAGGAGTTGAGGGAAAACAAATTAAAACTGAATCCAGACAAAACAGAGGTACTTACGGTAGCAGCCCTGAACCTGTGCATTGGGATGCAACCTCCAGTCCTGGATGGGGTCACACTCTCCTACAAGGACTGTGTTCACAGTCTGGGGGTGCTCCTAGATCTGTCGCTTCAGATGACAAATCAGGTGAATGCGACGGTGAGGAGTGCCTGTTATCAGCTTTGGCTGATACGCCAGCTGCACCCTTTCTTAGAAGTCAGGGACCTTGAGATCGTAGTACATGCTGGATTTCTGTAATGAACTCTACATGGGGCTACCCTTGTGATTGTTCCAGAAACGTCAGTTAGTGCAGAATATGCCAGCCAGACTGGTCTTGGGAACATCTAGAAGAGACCATATTACTCTGATCTTAAGATCTCTCCACTGGCTGTCCATTAGTTTCCAGTCCCAGTAAAAGGTGTTGGTTATTACCTTTAAAGCTCTAAATGGCTTAGGTCCAACATATCTCCGAGACCTCCTCCTTCCATATTATCCTCCCTGCACACTCAGGTCCTCTGGGAGAAATCTGTTACAACCAATAAAAACTAGGTTATTTGCAACTGCCCAGAGGACCTTCTTGGCTGTAGCTCCCAGATTGTGGAATGGCCTGCCAGATGAGATCCCTTATATAACCACCTTAAATAGCTTTAAAAGTGCTGTTTATATGGATGACTTCTGGTGGGCCTTTCCTGAATAGATGCCTGGCCACCACAGAGAAGAAGTAATATATTGATACTGTTTGCTGTTTTATTAGTTTGTTTATTGTTGTTTGTGTGTATATTTATTAACTGTTTTAAATGGTCATTTATATTAATATGTTTTAGATACAAATTGTTTAATTCTGTTTTAATGGGGGGGGGTTAGGGGATATGATATGTATACTTTTAAATGTTTTGAGCTGCTCCGCTTGCCTTTGTGCAGAGAGGTGGGATATTATTATTATTATTATTATTATTATTATTATTATTATTATTGGGAGAGGGGGAAGAAACTGAAATTGTGACATTTTGGGCTGCTGTGACACTGCAGAAATAAAGCAAATTTACACCACTTTAACTGCTGTGGCTCAATGCTATGGAATTCTGGGATCTGTAATTTCATGAGGTATTTTGTGGTTTTGTGAGATATAATGTGCCCCAGCAAACTACAGATCTCATAATTCCAGGGCATTGAGCAATGGAAGTTAAAGTGGTGTCAAACTGCTTTATTTCTGAAGGGTGGTAACAGCCCTGATGTGGCTGGAGGAAAAAGTCTCTTCTGCCAGCTTAGATGAGGAATCATGATGGGAAGAAAGCAAGTGGTAACACTAATAGTGTCAAACGGGGCCACTCTGCAAAGCATGCTGCAGTGAAAAAGATGAAAACCCTTGTGACATTTTCAACCCTGTTTATCATCAAGGACTGTGTGGGAAGAGGACTTGGGGGGAAGGCTTTTTTAGGAGATGTGCTTCTTTTCTTGTTGGTTCTTTTCACCTATCATTGAAGACATGGCAGGAGATGTGCTGCTCCATTCTTTTCTAATGTGCTTTCTCCACCTCATTGGCCTGCTGGAGAAGACATGACAAAGGAACCTAGTTCTTACCAGTTACTCTCTTTCTGTGTATTCCTGTGCAGAGGAAGTGTCATCTAAAGGCAAGCCAGCTCACCCCAGATAACCTTTGGGAGCAACAGTTGCTGCCTCTTCTAGTCTCTCTGGAGAGCATCTGTACATTCGTTAACCTGGACAATGTGAACTCTGATGTTTTATATTTTAAACCTTTTTACAATTGGTAGTAAGTTGAGTGAAAATGTTAATTTTGTGACCAATGTAATAGTTTTCTCAGGGGCATGACTGAGTCTTTGGAAGAGAGTCTTAATATGTTCATCTTTATCATAATATTAGAACATTATCACGCATAATTAAATTGACTGGTGCGTTGAACAGTTGCATTAATTTCTTTAAAAATAACTGATTGACCCATCAACAGAAAAAAGAACATTTTATCTGTTAATATGGATAATAATATGCCTTGCTAATATGGCAGGGTAGATTCCAGACCACCACCTTAAAGTGAATCACAATCTTTTCCTCCACTTGCTAGTGCATATAACACCCTAAAAACACTATCATTTATTAAGTGTGCAAAAGATGTCAAAATAAAAATGAAAAAAATGCTAGAATATGACACGAAGTGCACAAATGTAATCAGACAGTGTAGTTAACAAAATGGTACTGTGCTATATAATAAAAAATTGCAATATCAACAAAGTATTCTAAAGTGAAGCACCTTAAAGCAAGATAAGGTTTTAATTATTTATTTATTTTTAAATATGGTGGGTTTCACCACCAAGATGTGGTGAATAATACTATCTTGCCCTTGCAGGGAAGCATCACAACAAGGATCACAGACACAAAAATTTGCAGAAAAAAGGCCACAACTTTATTGATTACATCAACTAGAAAGGGTTGGTCCGAGAAGCATATGGCCTGGATCTGTCATCCATCAACCCTTGTTGGTCAATGGGCCGAAATGCCTGGCCATGGCCAAGCTTTGGGATGACAGAGGGGTAACCGACTGATCATACATTCACAAGTCAGGAAGCCAGTTGGGCGCATGTGTGCATCTCCACCCCTTCTCACCAGAGGATGTTGATATGGTGTTGCACCCACATTGGCAACACTGCTACACTCTCAGCACCCTGGTAAGTCGGGCAGCCCCCTTTACTCAGAAAGATCTAACAAATGATTAGAATAATTAATGGAGGACAAGTTCATGGAGGACAGCAATCACCAGGCATGATAAGTAAACAGAAACTCCATGTTTAGAGTCAGTATCTCTAAATCAGAGATGGGCAACCTTGTAAGTGAGAGAACTCCCCCCCCCCCCTACTCACTGCCTCTTTGCTTCTGAATTTCCTGCTACACTGCAGTGCTGCATTAAAAACCATGGAATTTCTATTTAAAACAAGTTGTAGCAGAGTCTGTGATGAGCTATTGATCCATGTTGCTTTTCCTGGAGTCTTCTGGGAGGGTAATCTGGCATGAAAACAAGGCATGTACTCCCCATACAGGGGTGTTCTCCAGGCTGCCCAAGAGATCTCGCCTGCAGCCAAACATATATTTTTTTTCATTGTGGTTTCTGCAATTTGTGCAAAATAAATTTTCGGCAAAACTCCCATCTGTGTGCAAAACTCATGTCTTTTTTTCTCTTTGTAAAGCTAATCACACACATGCAGCAAGCACAACACAACAGGCCATTTTGGCACAAGGACACAAACAATCTCTGCAGACCAACTACTTTTGCTAAAGCACATTAATGACCACATTTTCCAAGACAGCACAATTCATAGAAACACACACACAAAAAAACCACTTGCAAAAATATGCAACCAGCAACAAGCCAGCTGTCTCTTGGTGGCTCACATTAAGTTGCAAGCAATAATAATAACCAGTTTTCTTGTTTCACGTACAAGGAAGTATCAAGTAAGGATTTACATTCTTAATCCGTGGTTTTGAATCCAAGAATTAAATGGCACCAAAATGTACAGTAATGTCCTCATAAGAGTTTATAGGCAGTTATTAATCTGTGTATGCTCATTTCTCAATTAATTAAATTGAAAGCTTTCCTATGTCACAAATAGGAGCAGCACTGCATGACTCGCTGTTCACTCACCCTGCCCTAATGAGAGACAGTAAGCTGTGTCCATGTGTGTTGCTGCTTTTTGGCACATCAACACAGATGTCTTGGTCCATACATCACTGCAGAGTCATCTTATTCTCTCAGTGTAGACCTAGTCTCATGCTGAGAACAATATAGAGCAAGAAGGACTAAAGCCAAAGAGCTCAGTCTCCCCCAAAGTAGAAAGAATCTCGAATCGACTGAAAGCGTTTCAACGGAGCAAAGCAACTCCCACCAGCTCATGCTCTCGGGATGGCAGTAGCAGCTGTCTCTTACCATTATGCCCTCAGGAAGCAGTGGCATTTGCCAGCAACTCCCTCTGTGTCTCACTCATTTCCTGCATTCTCCATGTTCATTTGCATAATCAACTGGTCCTTATGCCTCAAGAAAGCCGAGGACAGCATCTGAGGAATATGTCGCTAGAAATGAAGTTTTAAAAACATCACACCAGGAGGTGCAGGCACGAAGTCTCATTATATTCCCGACAGGTCTGTGAACTCATGAGAACACTGCAGACAAAAGAGAGGCTGACAGCAACCTCTTTTCAATGGAGAAAGGCGAGCACATGTTTTTCAGTAAGTTCAACATGTCTACAGTGTCGCTTATCCCTTACACCTTCCAAAGAATGGCAGTTTAGGGGCACCTTGAGTATCAGTTTCTCATTTTATTTTAATGGCTGTTTCTCCTACCTTCTATTCTTCTTGCCTGAGTTATGGTTCTTGACAACTGTGTTCACACAATGTTCACAAAGGCAAATGGTGTTGGCGGCTCCTGTAAGAGTTAACCAGGTGCGTGTGCCTTTCTTCAGTACTGTTGTTGACAAGCGCCTTATGTTGAGGAGTATATTCTCTTTTTTTTGTTCACATGTTCAGCAATGCAGTATTACTCCAGTTCTGCTGAAAAGAGAAGGAAATAAAAACCTGGTTAGAAAAATGTAGGATTAAACTGATCACAATTTTTTTCTAAAAAAGAAAAGAAAAGAATGCAACATAAATCATCAGCTATTAATTTTTTTTTAATGAACCTGCGAGACCTGAGTTACCCCAGCTGGATCACCTCCAGCTCTTCTCCAAAGTCCACATACACCAACAGATAGTCAAAAGGGGGCAATGCACATAAATCAGGAATGAACAAAGTGTGGACCATGGGTTGTATGTGGCCCACTGTATTCCTTTATGCAATCCCTGCTAAACAAGTGGTATCCCCATAGGCCAATAGTGTTATGAGTGTACTACATGCATGACACATCCCATACAATAGGAGAAACCACTGCTTTAACTAATTTTAAAAAGAAAAAGAATAAAGAAAAGAAAAGGCAAGTTCGTGCTCACAGAGGCTTTCAGGAAAGGCACTTGAACCTTTTTTGAGGGACCAGATAAAGGCCAGTCCAGGAATCAAGGGCCACTGCAAACAGACTTGGAAGCTGCATGTGTCACCAGGACTTCACTACAACTGAGAAAGTTGTAGTCAAGAATTTAGATACATTTGGCTTTGGTACATCATTTCAGGTGTCATTAAAATGTAGTAAATTTCTTGATTAAACTTATTCTTTCTACACACCTACAGGTATGTCAAAAATATTACTGAAACTCATTTGTCACCCAGTCCTAGCTTTGATAGCTTGCATGCTGAGGAATATTGTTCTGCTTTCCTGATTTCCATGGGGCCATATTGAATTGGTTTGGCTGGGCTGTTTTTTGAAGGGTGAAATTGGACAGTAGCCTGTTCGGAGGGGAGAGAAATCAGAAGGCAGGGGAATGGTGCAAGAAAGAGAAGGTATATAAATAAATAAATAAATAAATAAATAAATCCCATTCCCTCCCAAAAACTTCCCAGTAGTTTTTCTATGCCCAATCTCTCTATTCTTCCTATTGTACAATTGTACAATCTAGTGAGGTAGGCCTGCATTTGCCATGGCAACCTGTATTTTTCCGCCGAGGGTAATCCCTTCCATGCATGTGTGCATTCAAAATTTGGCAGAAGGGCAACCCATGTGCGGACAGAATTGCCTGGGTGCCTCTGAGACCCATCTGTACATTAGAGCTGCTGAATCATAGCAAAGTGTAATTGAGATCCAGCTATATCAGGGGATAAGATGTTGTTGAATCCAGAGAGAGATGGATTAACCACAGCGTGTATGTTGCGAACCCCTTTGAGGAGTCAATAGAAATCTAGCAACTTAGATCAGTGGGTTCTCTGTTGAGTTGTAACCATGTGTACAACATCTTGATTTTCTTTTCATGGTTTATAAACATTTATTGTAGGCCATGGTTGTAATAAATGCTTGCAGACTGAACGTGCCTATGAGACCATTCTCCTGATGACTCTGTGGAGTGACCAGGATTCTAAAACTGCAGCCATATGGAACCTTACTGTGCTTATTAAATTGTGTACAGCAGTGTTAACAGCAGTTTGATTTGTGGTGGCAAGTAATAAATGAATTATATTAATTTTGTAGCTGCAAGCTAATTTCTCCAGAATTACTTTTTAATAACTGACATCATGTTCACTGCTAAGATTTAAATAGATTTAGGATCACATTTTTTGTGTATTTCCCCCCCAAAAAAGTATTATGAGATTATGATTTTGAGAGTGCCAGTCTTATTTAACATTTCCCTCATCTCTGAAAAAATATGTTTAGATAAAATGTTTTACATCCGCCAGGGGACCTAGGACTAAATTACCTGCCTGTGTTGTTAAAAGAAGAAGTAACTTTCTCTGCAGTTGGGAAAAGCTTGTGGGAGAAGAATATAATATTGTCCACATTTTGCACCACTGGCTCTTTTACAGAGCCAAAATGTGTCCAGTAGGGGGCTTTCCTTTAGTTCATTCCCTCAATGATAACATGAGGTATCTATCAGGGAGGACTGAGTGATAATGTGAGTCCTATTCATATATTCTTTTCTCATGGTGTTTCAGTTTTGTGAAGGGGAAATCAAGGCCAGAATTTTTGACATTAGCCCCTCTGTCACATCCTTACCTGTCAAACCCCTGCCATCTATGGTTCAACTGTGAACATAGGAGTTTATCACACGGGAAGAATTTCTCTCTATTTCGAAAGAAATGGAAGTGAGGCCAGATCGGAATTGAGTAAATTCTCTAGTTCAGCGAATTTACATGATTGCGTATTGACACTGCATTGCGTTCAGAACTGCCCGAAATTGCCTCCCAGTGCCCGAAATTGCTTGTGATAGTTTCTCACGCAATCATGTGAAACCCCACGATTGCGTTCGGAAGGACTTCCCTTTGCCCAAAAATGTGTGTGATCAGCTTTCACACAATCACGCGGAACCCCATGATTGCATTCAGATTGCCATTGGATTATACTTCCAATTCTCTTCGTGTGATAAACTCTATAGAGTAGAGTCTCTGCTTTGGATCACCAAGCATGACCATGTTCTTCTCCTCTTAAGTAGTAAGGGAGATGTTCAGACATAATTCCGTACATTCTTTCGCACTGAAGGTACACAGCTTCAGCTGACTGTGAGAATCTCTCTACTTCTTTTCATTTGAATTTCTGCCGAGGCATAAGAATCCATTAAAATCCACAGTACAGGACTAGAGTACCAGCTGCACCTGGACAGAATGGACATATTTATGTTTGTGTGAGCGGGCGCACTTTTTGTAAGCATAAAGTGTTGCTTCCAGAGCTTGCACGGAGCAAGATCTGTTTTGTTCCCCAGGAACTGCAATAATTCTAAGGACATTCTGTGCATATGTCTGAGGCAGTTTAGAGAGACAGTGGAATAGCTGAGAGAGGAAAGAGCCTGTGAAGAACTCAAGGAAGTGTGTGGATAAAAATATCAACCAGAGGACAGAAATGCAGCCCTCCTCCATCAACACAATGAGATTTAAGCTGTATTCTAGCCCAGGACTTTGTAGCAGTATACAAATTTGATATCTGTAATGGATATCTGATTTATTAGACCCCATTACTTTCAAGGTTTTGTTTTGTTTTGATACCAAAATTGTATAGGTATCTGTAAACCTGCTGCTTACTCCCCCCCCCCCACCGGTTTCCTCATATTAAATACATTCTTGACAGCAAATATTTTTGACTTTAATTATAACTTTTATCCCATTTCCAGAATTTCATAATGGAGTAGCAGAAGTATTTTTGTTAAAATTCAATTTTTAAACAACTCAAGGCACACAAGTCCTTAATATTTGCTTATATCACAACTTATATCCATATCAAGGAGATTTCCTCTCTCACTTATATATAAAAGGAACCATTGTTTAGTGAGCTCATAGCACCCTGAAAACCAATTCAAAAGCAATTCAAAATGACAGAATTGCTACTTCTATATTGAAATGTATTAATCTGCCATGTAACTATGCCTTTGCCCATACAAACAGGAGGTGGGAAAACTATAGCTTGCTGGGTGCATGTGACTGCCAAACTGCACTTTTCTGCTCTTGAAGCCTGTCAATCCCCAAAGCTCCCTGAACCACTTAAATGTTTTGGCATGATTTTTGGGCCAGATTTTGGGCCAGTTAATAACTGACCATAGCTGATCACAACCCCTTCAAATGTCTAATTTTTGGCATGATGTTGCCCAAAAATGATAATCAGAAGTAATTAGAGAGATTTGCTTTTGTTGTGTGAAGATGCAATCAGGGGATGTAGCCCAAGGGAGGAAATTGTCCCCTGACCCACACATATTTACTTACCCTTGCAATAAACTTCGGAAATTTTGCTTTTATGGATACAACTCCCAGAACTTTTTAGTTGTGGGATTCTAAAAGAGGTAGTCCAAAAAGTAACGTTTGTAATCCAAGTTCTGTTTCCCTTTAAACTTAATAGGAATTTTTTTGCTTAAGAAACTAGGCTCAAGGGACTTGAACGGGACCATGGCTCCCATTTGCTGGTGATGTAGACCTGAGTTGATGGACTCAGACTCAAGTCACTTCAATGACTCAACCCAGACCCGACACAACAGTAAATGATACACTGACTCAATTTAACTCATATATGTTTTAATGACCAACTTGCTGGTGTTACTCACTTTGAGCAGCAACCAAGACCTGCCCCCAGAGCACGAGGCACATTTCTCAGAGGGGAGAAGGCAAGGGCTTGAGGTGGAAAGATCATCTGGTGTCCATCAGATATGCAGTGAGGACAGACTGCCAGCAAACCTCCACCCTTGCCTCAAGCCTATTGCCTAATGCCTTACCTCCTTTTTTCCAGTTAAAGTTGGCTTAATAGAATCATAGAATCATAGAGTTGGAAGAGACCACAAGGGCCATCCAGTCCAACCCCCTGCCATGCAGGAACTCTCCATCAAAGCATCACCAACAGATGGCCATTAAGCCTCTGCTTAAAGACCTCCAAGGACGGAGACTCCACCACACTCTGAGGGAGTGTGTTCCACTGTCAAACAGCCCTTACTGCCAGGAAGTTCCTCCTAATGTTGAGGTGGAATCTCTTTTTCTGCAGTTTGCATCCATTGTTCTGCGTTCTAGTCTCTGGAGCAGCAGAAAACAAGCTTGATCCCTCCTCAATATGATAGCCCCTGGTTAAATATCTGAAGGGATATTTAATCAGGGCTATCATATCACCTCAGATATTTAATCAGGGCTATCGGCTATCATATAACCTCTTAACCTTCTCTTCTCCAGGCTAAACATACCAAGCTCTCTAAGGTGTTCCTCATAGGACATGGTTTCCAGACCCTTCACCATCTTAGTTGCTCTCCTTTAGACACGCTCCAGTTTCTCCACATCCTTTTTGAATTGTGGTGCCCAAAACTGGACACAGTATTCCAGGTGGACCAAAGCAGAATAGAGCGGCACTATTACTTCCCTTGATCTAGACACTATACTTCTATTGATACAGCCTAAAATAGCATTGGCTTTTTTATCTGCCGCATCGCACTGTTGACTCATGCTCAACTTATGGTCTACTTGGACTCCTAGATCTCTTTTGCACGTAGTTTCATTCAGCCAGATGTCCCTTATCATATATCTGTGCATTTCATTTTTCCGCCCTAAGTGCAGGCCCTTACATTTCTCCGCATTGAATTTCACTTGAGACTTGACTTGAAGGTATCTTGCAAGGACCTGAGGCTTAATGTGAGACTTGGAGTAAAAGACTTGAATATGTCACTGCTATTTGCATCATAGACAACAACTTTGCTTGTAGTATCTAAACATGCATTTGATGCATCTTACCATGATGCACAAAGATAAAATGCAGTTCTCATACTGGTATACTGGAAATGTTTGACCACTTTGTGGGGTTTTGATTGGATTTTTAGATAATGTTTCTTTAAAATTCTGCTTTGCTATTTTATGTTCTATGTGGCAGCTGCTATCTAGTATTTGTACAGTGGGCCTTTGATATCCACCGTGGTTTGTTTCCCGGACCACCAAAATCCATGGATGCTCATGTCCTAATAAATACAGTAACATAATAGAATGATGTCTCTTTAAAAAATGGCAAAATCAAGGCTTGCTTTTTGGAATCTATATATATATTCTTAATATTTTCAAACTGTGAATGGTTGAATCCATGAATAAGGAATCTGTGAACGCAGAGGGTTTGCTATATAACAAATATATGTAAGGAAGATCCATTCAGAGACTGAATGGTGGTTGTCTTTGAGGTAGAAAGGGCCATATGAAAGTTTTTTTAAAAAAATGAATAAAAAACCAGCCCTAGACTTTTCCAGAGCTTGGAAACTTTTAATTTATTCTTTTTTGCAGGAAAATGTTGGAAATGTTGGAAAACAGAGGGTTCACTATATCACATGTGGTGAACATGCACTACTGCAATCAATTTTTGGAAAGAAGTACACCAAATAATACAGCACCTTTTAAGAAACAATAGAAATGTCCCCAGAGGCTTTTCTCCTCAATATAATTGAAAAGAAAAATGAAAGAAAACTCTTAAAATTTATCTTATATGAACTAACTGCAGCAAAACTGACATACACACAAAACTGGAAAGATGAAAAAGCACCTGATATAAATAACTAGCTTGTGAAATGTTTAAATACGATGGAACTTGACAAAATGACAATGATGTTAAATGGAAAGCTAACTTTTGAATAGGATAAGGAATGGGAAAATTGCAAATATTCTGTAAAGACAAATTGGCTACTTATTAGATTCTAATTAAAATAGCATATGTTAAAAATAATGAGGTTATATCTGATGTATAATAAAAATTAATGTAGGTTTTATGAGATACAGAAAAGACCATTTGGACAATCAGAAATAACAATATGTTTATGAACAAAGTGGATCATAGATTTAAAAAATTAAGAAGAAAATTAACGTATGATGCTTCATTAGCTATCAAATTACAATGATTTTTTAGACAATAAAGAGGGAATTATTGAAAAAACTAGAAAATGAATGATAATGATAAAGGTATAATCTGTTATGGTTGTGTCAATTATGTTTAATAAAATATTTTTAAAAAAGTATTCCTTTTTGCAATAATTAAAATGTAACTAATTTAAATTATGATTGCAACTTGGGAAGAGATAACTTCATTACTTTTGCAAGGTAACCATAACTTTTCAGTTACTTGCAAAGATACAAGGGGAACATTCTTACTAAATGGTGGAGAAAGAATATCGTATTTTTCAGGGGCTATCATGTACTGCACCTTTGTCATTTGTTGTGGATGCTGTCACAATGTAGATGGGATGGAAAGAAAGTGTAGATTTTATCACAGAGCAGTGGTCTGTAGCATTCATGTATTGTTTTACAAAACCATTTAAAAGTTATTGTGTAGGCTACTTTTGAAAAAAATCATTTTTTTTAAATTAAAAAAATTAAATACTGAGTGGAAACTTTGGAACAATAACTGTAACAAATAACTTTTCAAAAGTCAGTTGAATCTTACTTTTGCGCATTTATCAAGAGTAATATTTTATGTACATTAAGCCATTATAGGTCTGCCAAATAAAATGAAAGGAAAGATAAACTTTTAATTTCCCCAAAAGATAACAAGAATGAGGTGTTGTTTTCTTACAGAGGAGTACTGTATCCTAAGCGCCTTTGTTGTGCTGAGACAGGTAATGCTACTCTTTGGCTTCCTTTTGACTGCTGGAATAGCCAGTCTTGTATGTACGAGGAGGTATCCAAAAGTTTTAATGATCACCTTTGTAAAAAAATTGACAGAAAGTTTGTTTGATTTGTAGTTGCTAACTTATCTTTGTGTAGAATCATAGAATCATAGAATCATAGAGTTGGAAGAGACCACAAGGGCCATCCAGTCCAACCCCCTGCCATGCAGGAACTCCAAGTCAAAGCATCCCTGACAGATGGCCATCCAGCCTCTGCTTAAAGACCCCTAAGGAAGGAGACTCCACCACACTCCGAGGGAGTGTGTTCCACTGTCGAACAGCCCTTACTGTCAGGAAGTTCCTCCTAATGTTGAGGTGGAATCTCTTTTCCTGCAGTTTGCATCCATTGTTCCGCGTTCTAGTCTCTGGAGCAGCAGAAAACAAGCTTGCTCCCTCCTCAATATGACATCCCTTCAAATATTTAAACAGGGCTATCATATCACCTCTTAACCTTCTCTTCTCCAGGCTAAACATCCCCAGCTCCCAAAGGCGTTCTTCATAGGGCAAGGTTTCCAGACCCTTCACCATCTTAGTTGCCCTCCTTTGGACATGCTCCAGTTTCTCCACATCTTTTTTGAATTGTGGTGCCCAGAACTGGACACAGTATTCCAGGTGGGGCCTGACCAAAGCAGAATAGAGTGGCACTATAACTTCCCTTGATCTAGAAACTATACTTCTATTGATGCAGCCTAAAATTGCATTGGCTTTTTTAGCTGCCGCATCACACTGTTGACTCATGTTCAGCTTATGGTCTACTTGGACTCCTAGATCCCTTTCACATGTGGTCTCATTCAGCCAGGTGTCCCCCATGTAGTCACTATCTAGATTTATACATTTTCCCAGTGTCTTGACCCTCCAAATACAGTACCTGATATTGTAGAAGCCTGCAGATTCAGCCTGATGAAGATTTTACACTTTAGTCACTTCTGGCAGAGCCAGTCACAAAAATAAAGGACCCAATGAACTGATTTTCTCAGCAACGTGCACTTAGGGACCAATGATGACACTGACAAAATTTCATCAATATGACATAATAACGTCCAGGTGATACTTATTACTTTCCAATACCCCCTGTTAACAGGGAACTTTATCATATTCATTTTCCCCCTGTTATGGGGATGGGAACAAGACTCTTGGGAGCGTGCCTGAACGTCCACAAAAAGGTCCCATTCCGGCACCCGTCTCCGCTCAGTGCTGGGAAGTGTCATTTTTGTCTGACGGAAGTTTTCTGTTGGACAAAAATGACGCTTCTCAGCACTGAACGGGGATGGGTGCCGGTATGGGACCTTTTTGTGGACTTTTTGGTGTGCGATAAAATGCGTTCAGGCATGCTCCCGAGACACCTGTTCCCATCCTCATAATGGAGGAAAAAATGAATGCAATAAAGTTCAGAGTCAGGTTACAAAGACCACACAACGCCCCTCTTGAAACAGCTCCACTGTCTGCCCATTTGTTTCCGGGCACAATTCAAAGTGCTGGTTACGACCTATAAATGCCTATATTGCTCAAGTCCAGGCTATTTGGCAGAACGTATCTCTGTGTATACGAACTGGCCCCGGTTCTGCGATCCTCAGGAGAGGCCCTTCTCTCCATCCCACTACCATCACAAGTACGGTTGGTGGAGATGGTGTTGTATCATTTTAAAGTATTTTTAACATTTTTATTTTTTAATTGTGTTTTATTCTTTTAATACGTAACTTGTTTTAATACGATAATAATTTAATTCTATTTTAATGTATTGTCCTTGTATGCTTTTAATTGTACTTTTTAAAATATTGTGAGCTGCCCAGGATCTCAGTTTTGGGAAAAGGGCAAAATAATAATAATAATAATAATAATAATATAATAATATAGCAATTGTCTTCATTAAAATATACAATTTTAAAAACAGTTCCCCCCCCCCAAACCATTTTCGCTCTCATGTTCTCTCCTCTTCTGGAACCCCATGGTTTCAGGGAATCCTGGTTGAGAAACCATGAATTAGAAATACAATTTAGATAGGGAAAGTTACAATTTAGACAGGCAAAGTTACTAAGGGAATGCGAATATAGTAAACGTAAGAATTTCTTTTCACTGCAAGAAAGTCTTCAAGAACTATGCTGGTTTGATGATCATCTGTAGTTCCTGTACTTTATAGTTCTTTGTACTGATTCTGGACACAATTTCCGTGTGGCTGTACAGAGAATAACATTTTGCGTGTTCAGGACATGATGTTTTCTACTTACAAAAAAATGCTGTTTTCAGTGCAACATAACTACGCACAAATTTTGCTCAGAATAAAATCTCTGCTTCATCATTTTCTGTACACGAAACAGCATTTCTTGGTGCAGAAAACAATCCCTCCACACAGAAATCTGCAGAAGATGCTGTTTGCTGGGCTGAATCACCATGTGTGAATTTTGCTTAGAATAAGTCCCAAACTGCAAAGCTTCTTGTCAGGCCAAGAGACTTCTCATCATGACTTTTCAACACTTGAGAAACATGGTTGGATTTTAAAATGACTTTCCAAATATTTTTTTTAATATTCTTTTATCCCTAGTGCTGGGATATAGACAATTTCCCTGGACAGCCTCTCCACTCTTAGGGTTCTTCAGTTCTGGAGATATATGCAGAGTTTTCACAGCTCTTCAGAGAGGTGGGAGTCTTTTCAGGATTGTAATGGAAGAAGCAGCAAATTTGTTATGCCTGGTGGTTCACTATCTCAGGTGGCTACCTCATATAGACTAATAGGAGAATTGGTGCCAGGGATGTAGCTATGGGGGAGGGGAAGGGTAGAGAAAATAGGCCGCAAAATAAGATTTCCCAAAACAGACAGGCAGGAAGAGGTGCCCTT
The DNA here is from genome assembly GCA_034509955.1 of Urosaurus nigricauda. Classification (NCBI taxonomy): domain Eukaryota; kingdom Metazoa; phylum Chordata; class Lepidosauria; order Squamata; family Phrynosomatidae; genus Urosaurus; species Urosaurus nigricauda. The sequence goes on along the minus strand of JAOEGL010000006.1, from coordinate 67,222,000 downwards.
GTTATGTGCTAGGGTTGCCTCGGTGTGGTGCATCCACACCACAAGCTAACCCTAGCACGTATGGACAGCGCCATTTTGGATGGCGCCGTCCACATGCATGGCATGCCGGGGATGTAAGGCAAGTGCCGCATCCACACGGACCAGCATGCACCTTACACCTCCATGCTGTAGGAGGGCGCCTATGGTGCCCTTTCTGCGGCGCAAGAAGGAGTTCTAAAACAGAGCTTCTTCTTAGCTTCCGCATCCTTGGTGCAGCCTTCACATAGCCGTGCCAAGGATTCTGAGGGGAAAGAGGTAGTGGTGGTGATCCCTTTCTTCCCTCGAGAGTGCCGCGGATGGCAGGGTGCAGCAGGCACTCAGGGCGCCCACTGCATCCTGCTTCAGGCCACGGAAAAGTGGCAATTTGCTGCTTCTCCATGGCCTGGGGAAGCAGCGGGTTGGGGCTGCAAGTCCAGTGCTTCCTTGGCCGCCTACGGACCATCCCCAGGATTCTCATTGTGTGTGTCTGTGTATGTCTAATGATATATGTTTTAATCTGCTTTGATTTTTTATTGCTTAATCTTGTTTTCATTTTTTTGTAATTTTAACAAAGCGTTTTTAACTTGTTGTAAGATGCTTTGAGTCCCACACTGGAAAAAAGGTTGTTGTTGTTGTTATTATTTACTGAAGCAAAATTTTCCTTCACTCCACCAATTTCTAGCCTTGCAGTAACTTAAAATGTCAGTTGAATGTTTAGAATAGGCTTTATCAAACTTTTTACCCTGGACAAACCCTAAAAATAATTTTCCAATCTCAGAGACCCCTTCCATAAAAATTATTACATTGACAGCTTTAAAAATATGGGTCTCCCCTACACTCATGATCTGTCTCAGAGCCCATCGTGACCTCTCATGGAAATCTGCTATTCCAGGGAACCCAGTGTGAATTAGAACTCAGTGTGAATTAGAAATACAGTTTTAGGCATCCAATCAAAAGGAGCAGGCAAAGTTACCAAAGAATGTTATCACAGCAAATGAGAATTCTAGGTGCGACCAATTTTTAGTTTCTCATTCTGCAATGCTAGAAATATGGAGACTAAGAATATTTCACTGTGGAGGCAAAATTCTGTTTGCAATGGGGCAGTGCCCTTATTTCTTCCTTAGCTACACACATGGCTGGTGCCTTCATAAACCTTGCTTGGCGACTCTTTCTGGGCAGGTTGTGATGCCTCACCTCCAAGTTACATCCCATGGCTTAACCTCTCATACTGGATAGTGGATATAATTCCAGGCACCTCTGGGCATAAAATGCATGTCAGGAAGCAAGATGGAGCAAAAGCATACATCCAATTCCAGTGTTTTCTTAAAACTGCCCAGCAGTGTCTGGTTGTAATTTCTGCATAAAATATGTTCTACTGCAACCTGCTTGTGCACACAGGCTTTGTTGCTTGGAATCTGATTCATGACATTTAGCTGTCTACATAAATGGCACAATTGTGGGCAGGGGAGAAATGTTATATTTGAAAAGGGATGGGGAAAAACTATTGTACAAACACAATGCAACAGCCTCAGTTCCCATGCTGCCTACTACACAGACTAGATTCTAGAGTCTAGAACAAACAGGAATTTAATTGTTAATGAAATGATTATCCTTCTATTGCTTATTCCATTCACTTTGTTGTATGCCTTCAAGTCATTTCTAACTTACAGCAACCCTACGGTAAACCCATCACAGGAATTTCTTGGCATGATTTGTTCCCTTTGCTTTCCTTTGAGGCTGAGACAATGTGACTTGCCTAAGGTCACCCAGTGCAATTCCATGGCTGAGCAGGGACTCGAACCCTGGTTTCCCAGTGTCTTAATCAAACACTCAGACCACTGCACCACACTGGCTTGTGCTTGACCAAAATGTAGTGTCCTAGAGAAATTAAAACTCTAGGTTCTGAGAAGCCCATAATAATTTTAAAAAATGTTTGGCATTCTGTTCACTGTTTTCATGACTATAAGCCAGATGCAGGATCTTATAACTTTGGGGATTCACAGTTTTGGTCGTTAGCAACCAAACATGACCTCTTAAGTAAGGCAGCACCTCAACCAAGGACCTTATCAGACGGGAGGAATTTTTCTTTATTGTGAATGGAGCAGATTCAAATTCACGTAAATTCGCTAGTTTAGAGAATTCAAGTGAATTCCCATTGCATTCGGAATGTGTTCAGAATGACTTGCCATTACCCGAAAATGTCCCCCCATTGCCCGAAATAGCGTGAGATGCTTTAATTCGCATTAAGGTAAAACCCATGATTGCGTTCGGAAAGACTTCCCTTTTGCCCCAAATTGCATGAGATACACTCATATGCAATTACGGGAAACCACATGATTGCGTTCGGATTGCCATTGCATTATACCCCCAAATTCTGTCATATGATAAACTCCCAACAGGTTTCCAAGGTGCTTAAAACTGGGGCAATGGGAAATGACTGTAATCCTGTCCCAGTCAGTGGCATCAACAGGCCTGGTGACACCCATTCTGACCTGGTGGTGGTGGGGAAAGCTATCAAGGGGGGATTGCTCTGACCTGCCATCCCCTCCCTTGTGGCAGCAGTGAAGCCGCAAGGGGTACACTTGCTCCTCTGGGTGTCACTCCTCCTCTAGGGTGTCATCTAGTGTGACAGGTGGCACCAAGCCTGTTGATGCCACCTCCCCTACTGTGGTGATGCCGCTACTCCCAGTCATAGGGCATATTGAGAGAAACAGGATCCTAGGGGTCTCTGGTTGCTTGTCTCAGTGTGCCTCACAACCAAGAGATTGCTGCGGCCATCATTTCCCAGTGCCCTGATTTGCAGCACCTCAGAAACCCTTTGGCTGGCATGTTGCCTGGCTTAAAACGTAGGTTTCTAATGGTAACATAGGCCAGAATATGTACAACAATAGGGGGTCATCATTGTAGCTATGTATGCTAATAGGGGATCTCAGCTGATAACTGTAATGATTTAAAAATATTTTAATACTTTCTCTGTCTCCTCCCACCTCTTCCTGATGGCAGAGAAGAAGTCCTTTTACAGCATCTGAAAGTTATGGAGGTACTCACTAGAAGAAGAGTGAGCAGAGTTCAAGATTGTGGAATTTCCTTTGGTGTGTTCTTAAATTTGCAAAATTCACCCATGAGAATGAAATATCTTATGGAGCCAAATAGACATTTAGAATAATGGAATGGTAAAAGGTTCATTTAAGCATGTGCTGAGCCCAGGAATTCAGTTTCACTACCAGAATGAGTTCTTTTAACATGAACATTCACTCCTTGGTTTGTCCAAAGTCTTCTTTGTTTCTAGGAAGAGGAAGAAAGCTTTACCATAGTTGCAAATGTTAAGCAGATAGAAACCAGAAACCCTTTTACTCATCTGATTTATGCCACCCAAAGACATATTAATGGACCCTAATCAATGTTTTTGGCATCTCTAGTGTAGGAGACATTGTTTCTGCAATTAGCATAATTATAGTGTTTCTTCCTCTGCTAATAAATGAATTAGTTAAATACTTGAAAGGAGTATTTCTTAGGCTATCTGATACGGGGGACTGACAATGTTTTGCAATGGTTCTGAATTCTTATCTCTTCCACTACCAGTGCCAAATCATGTTTAGTAGTGAATGCCTTACAGGATTCTTAAGAAGCTGTCACCGCTGATAGTCTTCCCCTTGTTCCATCTTGGGAGCCTTTCCCAGTATGCAAATATAGTGCTATATTACACTTTATCTGCTATGGTTCAGTCCCATGGAATACTGGGATTTGTACTTTCAGGAGGGACATCTAGAATTAACAGCCAAAGAGCTGATCTAGTGTCTTATCAAACGACAAGCCCCAGTATTTCACAGGAGGCTGCCATGGTACTTAAAGTGGAATAAAAACAGTAGTCATCCCTCCACATCTGTGGGTTAAGTATTCATGGATTTGATTATTCATGAATTACTGTATTTATTGCCTGGGTTGCTGTCCTATGCCACTTTTAACAGGAACTGCAATAATTCTGGGCCTGGCCACGTACGTGTTCTCTCATTCACTCTCATGAATAGGTGGGAGGAAAGGAAGAAATAACACAGTTTCACATTGCTTTAATTGCTATGGCTCAATGTTATGGAATCCTGGCATTTTTAGTTGTGATACCAAAGCTCTCTAACAGAGAAGGCTAAATATCTCACAAAACTACAAATCCCCAAACTCCATAGCACTGAGTCATAGCAGTTAAAGTGGTGCCAAACCTCATTATTCCTGCAGTGCAGATTAGACCCCAATTTCTCAAATTCACCTCCATTCCTACCTTTTATATTGGGGTTATTATAATCCAGAAGGATTCATGGGATTTTTGCCATTTTTTTAAAAAAAAAATCCACATGAAACTATGTCAAAGCTAAGAACAATTAACTAGGTCAACGGAAGCAAGTCATCTTCCTGTTTTTGCAAAGCCATTGCATGAACTCCTTTAAGGCCTTTAAATTATCCATAATCAGGAGAGTCAGCAGAATCATAATCCACCAGCACAAAAAATTGTACAAAAAGGGACCTCTAAGTAAGTGTGGCCTGTTTGTGCGTCTGGTGATAGATGTGGACACTTTTCAGTCAGTCATACAGAAGAAGCCCTCTAGTCATATGAAACTTGAAAATTTAGGGTACACCAAATACCACGCAGCCGCCTTAAATGGAGCTAGACCATTCATCCATCTGGATCAATACTGCCTACTCTAAGGCAGCAATCCTGCAAACAAGGGACTTTCCTAGTTCCACTGACCTGAAATCTTTTCTACTGGACATATTTCATTCCTTCCAAGGGCACTCTGCCACTGACTACTCCTTTGCGCTCCCAGCCACATTCCTTTGAAAAATAACCTCGGCTCAACAAATGTAAAGCCTTTATTATTCTTAAGATGCTATACTTTTCACAAGCAGCCTCTGTTAGCACAGGCATATGCATCTGTTGTTGACTCCAACAGGAAGAAAGTACAGTACTTGAATCTCTGAAAGAATAATTGCAAAATACTCTGTAAAACTTTTCCATTTCCTCACAAGCAGTTGCTTTAAAGGATTGGATCCAAACTTAGTCATGTTTAGAGGAAAGCATGACTAACTTTCATACCCATTGATTTCAGTGGATCTTCTGGTGTTGTAGAAATAATGCAGTCTGACACCACTTTAACTGTTGTGGCTCCATCCTAGAGCTTCCTGGGATTTTTAGCTTTGTGGGGCACCAGGATTCTGCGGCAGAGAAGGCCAATGACCTTGTAAAGCTACAAATCCTAGGATCCCATAGGATGTAGCTACAACAGTTAGAATGATATCAAACTGCATTATTTCTACAGTGTAGATGCACGATAAGTCTAGATTCAATCCAATGGAAGTGGCTCAGACATCAAGCTATAGTTAATGTTAATGAGACAAGTGATGAGGGAGCATGTATTTCAATATATGTACGAACAAGCCTGAAGAGATGCATTCATTTGAGGAAATGTAATAGGAGGTAGAACTCTCCCTCCAGGACCCTAACTAAAACTTGCATTGCCTGTGAACATACAAATGAAATTAAATATATCAGCCATGTGCGGTAGTCTACCAACTATGGGATAGGGGCAGATGAAGAATCCACTCCATCTGTTTGGCCTGTTCCAGTCTACATCACCAGACACGGACCAGGCTCTTTAATCATTTGGGAATCTATATGTTTCAGGCCTTTGAAACACAGGGACAGTAAAATCCATATATTTGTAAAGTATCCATAGAAAAATGGATGTAGAATTTAGAGACATAGCCATGTTAGTCTGGCATATCAGTATACATAGGGATCTTGTAGACCTTTGAGACTGAGTGAAAGGCATGGTAGCGATGCTGTAGGCTACAACGTCTTTTGCTCAGTTAGTCTCAAAAGCGCTACAGGATCCCTTCGCATTCCTCCATGTCACCAAAGAAATGCACAGAAAGGCTTTAATCAATTAGCTGATGCATGAAAACTAGGCATTCAGATTGAAAGGTAATAATCATATAGAGGCAGCGGGAACTATATGTAGAAGGAGGGAAAAGGGACTCTCCACAGAAATTGACTTGTCAATTTTTTTTTTCCATATCCCTAGTGCTAGATAACTTCTTTCCCTACACCCTCATTTTGCTGGGCCAAGTATGCAACAGATTAGACTTAACTGAGTTCTCTCCCAGATGTGCTACATGATGGATAAGTGTGTTCTAAAACAAAATTTAGAATATATCTGCAAAACACCAGTGACCATTATTCCCCTGAGTGGAAATGTAGCATTAGATACTCTTTCTCTGAAAATAAATGTGAAGAGCAGTAGAGGCTTTGAGCAACATAAGAAAAATAGCTAAATGTGGCAGTATGAGCTGATGTGAGACCCCTGTAGCAGAATAGTTGGGGGACCTTTGATGTGAAATATGATCCAAGTAAATAAAGCCAATGACTCTAAGCAACCTTAAAACTTTTCTGAAACCAACAGACTTTCCTCTGTATACATTTTTTTAAAAAGTGGGATCAGGATAAAATTGTTACAGAATCAGTGTTATCTCCAGTTCAAAAATATGCATTTGGATTCCCTGCAAGGATCGGGAAAACTTGTGTTTTATTCACACTCCTCAGTATCCGTTCTCTCCTCTTTTTTATCAACAACCTTTCCTTTTGTGAAATGGTGCAGGAGCAAAATCACTAAGGACCATTACTTAGCCTCTAAGAGAAATTTATGTAAGGTTTTTGCATTTCCCTCTCCCTATATTTTGTATAATCTTTGACTGTGCAATGCCCTCCCTGAGGGGGCTGACCTGGCACTGACACTGCAGGGGTCCCCCCCCCCCCCAATAAATAGATTGTAAGCCTGAGGGCAGGGAACCGTCTAATTTATAAGATTGTATGTACAGCATTGTGTAGATTTACAGCGCTATATAAATAAAGGATAATAATAATAATAATAATAATAATAATAATAATAGGGGTTTTTGCCCAAGTGTTTCATTTTGTTGTAAACTTTAGAACGGTTAAGGATTTAGGAATTTGTTTGGTCTTTCATTTGGTGTCCTTAAGGAACCTATCTACAATTTGACTGCTTTGCAATGATTGTGTAGCATTCTGAAATCCACGCAGAATGAAGATCAGTCTATAATAAACAAAATGCTAACAAAAATCTGGAGCATGGATCAAGAACACAAATGTTTCAGATTCTAAAACTGGAATCTACCATAACCTAATCTTGCACTTAAATTTCTACAGGTATAAACAATTTGCCAAACTCAGCATGAATGGAGTCTGTGCAGCACCCGTTCTTGGCAGCTTGCACCCACAGTGGGTACGAAATGAACATTTTGGCTGCCACCTTGGCAGTCCAATTCTCTCCTAGAATCCCTTTTTGAATCTGGAGTAATCCTACTCACCTGTAATATTAAACTTTGGCTCCAGTTCTACACACTTTTACTTAGGACAGATATTTTAATGGAATGAATTTGGAAGTTCACTTATGTTGTGCTGTATCAACAGCCTAAAGAAGTAAGTATATAATGATAACAATTCCACAAAAATAAGGCAGCAAACATCCATTAATATAACCATACAGGTATCGGCATGTCATAGCTGATATTATGACTGGAAACATGTATGTTTTAATTCCATTTAAAACAATTAATGAAAAACACAATTGTACATTCTAATAAACTTTACATGTGAAGGCAGAATAATACAAAAGAAGTGCAGATACCATATGAATTTTATATTAAAGTGATGGATGCAAAACATTGACCAAAAAACCAAAAACACCTTTTAGAAATTACAGGTAGTCCCTGACAGGAAATGTTTCAAATTTTAAGCTGAATAATCATCATGATTACCATTTTATTTAGATGCACTTTCTTTTGATATTTTTTTGCATAGCTTAAAATATTGCTGCACCATCTCCAATGCATCTCTTGATGCCTGTGATAGTTTTCTTCCAGAAAAAAAAATTCTAGGGAATTTTAAAAAATCACCTCTTCCCCATCACATAATATATCATTTCTAATTATTATAAATACATTGGTTTCTTTACTCATCTGATTTGAGTAGCATGCATTGATATAGTTACTGTACAATCAAAATACTGTTGTAGACTTTATACAGTGTGCGTTTTCTCAGCTTAACAATTTTATTTAGACACGCTTCTTAATAAAATCAAACAAACATGGGAAGAAGGGGGAAAAAACCCTTAAAATCCAGATAAAACTCACAGTGTTTACCAAGATCCAAATGGAATTAAATACTGATAAGTAAAATTATATTATTATTATCATCATTATTATTATTGTTATTAATGTTAATTACATAGAAATAAAAAGTCCCACAATAGTTGACACACTTTAGAGCCTAGCAAATACATTTTTTTAAATAGGCTTGCACCAATCAGATGGGGTGCAAGCATCTGCTTTATCTTAATTAGACGGAGAGGTGAATGACCACTGTTTATTTTCACTTTCCTCATTAATTATGAAAAACTGCATTTAATTCATCTTGCATGGTGAGAGACTGGCTGCGCAGATGTAGGTCGTAAGGAAAGTGGCTCTCTGTAGGCAACCTGAATACAGAACTCTGCCCAAGGGGACCCCTGGGTGGCACTGCACAATAATGCATGCCATAATTGTAGTTTTTGCCATAGTCCAAAGCCTCTTCTTGCTTGAGGGAAAATATCCCATTATAGTTAATTGGGGGAGGACTTAAGGGACCTTCAAACTGTGGGCTGGAACACTCTGGAGAAGTGCTTTCATAAAAGGACTCATAAGCGCTGCAGTAATTGTAGGGTTTCATGGATTTGGAGTTGTCAAGTGTTCCATGACCTGGGGGAGTGTTCAGCTCTGGGCTGTGATAGGGAGGGTAGAAGGAGGAGTAGGGAGATCTGGCATGGTGGGCCGTTTCCCCAGTTTGACCCATCAAGAAACTTCTGGCATTCAGCTGTAGGCATCCCGCCACCAAGTTTGTCGTTGGCTGGGAGAGACCTTTGCACAGATTTTGAACAAATGTCAGCAGATCAGGCCTCTTGCCAATTCGTAAAATCTCAGAAAGAGCCCATATATAATTTTTTGCCAGTCTCAGTGTTTCTATTTTAGACAGTTTTTGTGTTTTGGAATAACAAGGGACCACTTTCCTTAAATTGTCCAGAGCATCGTTGAGACCATGCATTCTATTTCTTTCCCTTGCGTTAGCTTCCTGTCGCCTGAATTTGACCCTGTCCATTCTCATCTTGGTCATCTTTTTTTTCCGAAGGCCTCTCCTCCTGGGTAAACCATTTTCGTCCTCTTCTTCTCGGTCATCATCCCCCTCTTCTTTCTCTGTATCTTCTGCTGTTGATCTTTTAATACTTTTGCCTTGATGTATAATCTGCTTTGCAAAGCTGTCTGGCTTCTTGATTTGCTTGGGGTCCTCACTTTCTCTGGAAAACTTTCTGCACATCTGGGACTCTGGCATTATAACAGACTCATCAAATGGTAGCGTTAACATGGTGTTATAATCTTTTGTGACCTGAAAAAGTGCCAGCACAAGGTTTTAAAAGTATCCATTTGTGAAGTGTATTTAAAAAAAAACATTTTCAACTAAAATAATTATTTACATAAAGATTAGTATTGTTAATATTGTTTTGTGTGTGTGTAACCAATATTGACATTTTTAAAGAAACAGCCAATTTGTTAAAGGAAAGATCACTTACTATATTAGTCTTAATTGGTCCAAAGCTATAGAGTGAAATTGCAATATAACTATCAAAAGAAAATGCTGACACTTAACAATTAAGACAAACTTATAAATTTAAAATTAACTCCTTTTCTCCCATTTCCTATGTTGCGAACTGAAACAAAACATTTTAAAAGATGGAATTCATTAAAAACATGTTAAAATGCATATATTTCATTTATCTACATAGTTGTGAGTACCAAAGGGAGCAAGATAACAATTTATGATTAAAATTAATCTGTTAGCTGACAGAACATAATAATAACACTACTTGAACTTTTTGTTCTAATTTGTTTGCACATATTCTTCTACAAATCATTGCAATCCAGTCCGAATTAACAATAAAGAATTAAAATGGAGAAGGAGGCAAATGAATCATTCAGTGACTTAATTAAAGTGAAGAGAGGCTTTTTCTAATGGTCGGTATAAAAATGTGTGATACACTGATTATTTCTTTCTTATTAAATGAGAATAGGGTAAATACTAAGCATGTTCACGGAAGGTGTTCCAACAATAAATCTCTTGCTCGCTTTTAATATAAAACCTGACACCAAATTTCTCGGTATTGAAATTAACCTCTCTTTTGTTTTTCTTGATTTTTTTGTTTGTTTTATTTTTCAGAATCAGAGAGAAACCTAACCCCTCTCACATGCTCTGTGTAGCATCTGTGTTCTTCAAGGAACAGACGTTTCCCTCCAGCTAATATCTGACAGGAACGGTCCGTGGATTCTGACTGCAATTGTGCACGTGCGTTCTGAATCCAGAATGAAATAAGGGGGGGGGGAGACAAACAATTTGCTTCTCATGGTATTGTTTCTGCTTGTGCAGTTACTTTTCAAGCAGCATTTTTAGGATTCTCAAACCGACAAACATGCAAATTTACAAACAGAGAGGTAAGGGATTAAAAAATTCACACCAAACAAAGTAAGCCCTGGCTAGAAAATCAATTCTCTGAGTATTATCCACAGCACTCCTGCACTATTACATAATCAATAAAAGTATACAACAACATTTAAAAAGCACTGAAACAGAAGCAGCGGCAAATACAACATTCATATAAATCAAGGCTTTTTCTCTTTTTATCTGTAAAACATTTGCATGCACACTCAGCAGTACCATTTAAAGATATAGAATTGTTTGCATTACCTTGGCCTTTACAAAATCTGATTCAATAGCCAGTTTTCATTTTTTTTTTTTTGCCTCCGAAATCTTTTCAATCTGAATGTCGCATCGTCTCCTGGAGTCTAGATCTGTGTATATCTGCACTATCTCATTGATCTCTAAAAAGTGACATTGATGCCAACTGCCAGAGCTGGTACCCATGCCATCTGCTGGTGACGTCACAGGGCAGAGCAAACCATGTGATCTTTTCTCCTGGGACCTTCATTCTGCACTGATCATCTGGCATCCCTGTAAGTGGGTACCAGCATTCATGTATCAACACAGAAGGTTAGGCTGATAGGGGAGAGAAAGAGAGGGGGGAGGATACATGCCAGCATTTCATATGCAGTGGGTTCCTTTCTGTGAGTTTTATCGAACAGGTAAAAATGTCAACATTTCACTTTTATCCCTATCCACAGGTATATCTGGTTTCCGCTTGATAATAAGATGATTTTTAATGAAGAACTGATTATTTTTTTTTTGTCATATCGACTGGAATGTTGCATGTACCCATGGATACTTTGAAGATAGCAGCGGCAGTCAATACAGAATTGAAGAAGGTGTTGCCACTCTTAACCGAAGCATGTTTGGCTCAGGTGTGAGGGAGTTTGGAAGTACTTTTGGGGTGAACACTATTGGAATCTCTCTCTCTCTCTCTGTATGTTTCAAAAATATTTCTGAATTTGAATCAGTGTGGACTTATTTCATTTTTGACTGAATGCATGAAACAATGTCATTGTCTTTCTTTCGTGACTTTCATGCATTTTTGAAGGAGAAGGGAAAAGATCAACTTACAGTTCTGGAAATCAGTGCTCCCTGCAGCACCTATTCAAGATCACCCTGTCTTTTCTCCGGTTTAGATCCCATGTGCACAAGCTGATTTCAACCAAGTCAGCATATCAAGACATATAAAGCAGGCTCTCTTTGGAGTTTTCTTAGTATTTTTTTAAACTTAAAAATTGGGCTTTGATTTTGTTTTTTGGTTGAAAAAAATTGTTTAGCTATCTCTTTTCTTAATTTTTTTTTCTTGAGTTATTTTTTACCTCTTTACTTCTCCTTTTTCATTCTACGTTTTATGTTGTTAGTAGCTGCCCATCCAACAATTTTTTTCTCTACTTTCTCTCACACACTCCTTACTCCTTTTTGCCTCATTATTAACAAGCAGGTAAGAAACAGTTAAACAGAGCGAACAGTCTTCTCCCCTCCTCTGCAGATTCTGCCAGCATTTTTCTGGCAATCCACACCGTATTTTTTTCCAAGAGTAACACGTTTCCAAGAAATCACGTATCTAATCAATAGTTAATGTCTTGCTTGACTTAGGAAGTAAATAGAAATTGGTGTTGCTTTTTCACGTGTATACAATTTTAACTCTTTTTTTTTTCTTGTCATACTCAGGCATTGTTGTTTTCCTTGTGATTTTCTCACTTAAAGTGAAAACAGAGTTAACATAATTTGTTGCCAGAATTAAAGCAATCCCTAGCAGACCTGCTATTATTATGAGTCTGTGTCAGCATTTCTAGCACAATTTTATCCTCCCTTTCTCTGCTACAAACCAAAAATGCTCTTTGCTCATCTTCTTTTAATTCATAGTGGACCCAAGTTTGACAACATGGATCCTTGAACCTGATCCTATTATTATTATTATTATTATTATTATTATTATTACTAGAGAACTCTATTTAAAACGGTTTAGATATTTTAAAAAATTCAGGAGATATCCTTAAATATCCATTTAAAACATCCTAAATGCCTCCAGCTTACGAATTCTGAATTCTCTGTTTTTATTATTATTTTTATAGCCATGAAAACATACAGGCCATTAGTTTGTAATCTAAATTAGACCTGTGTGTAAGAAGAAATATACTGGAATGGGGACATGATCTTAAAACTTATGTATTAAATGCTAGTGGGTAATATATTCCAGAAGGCCCCACATCAACCCTACCCAAAACAGATTGAATAGGTATTTCCTTCTATTGGGAAATACTTTAATCTGTGTTATGTTTCACTAGGTACTATTCAACAGAGTATCAATCCTTATATGTATCAAGAAAAGGAGGAGGGCGGAAGAAGGAAAGAACTGGAGTGATTTATTTTTGGAAAGTCCTGAGGACAGTTGTTAACTCTTTAATAGATTCTGTGTACGTTTCCAAGCCATTGAAGGGTATAAAACTGTTTTAAGTTTTATTTTTAAAAATCACAAAACTATAAAAGAGTTATACATAATCATACACCATCATACTAGGAATTATACTTCCAGTTACTGTAAAATTATTTTCCATCACCCTGTTAAGTTATGTTTTTAAAAATGCAATGAAGTTGTTGTAAAATAATATATTTGATATAGATTTCCCATTACTACCAAGAAGAATACGAACAACTCATGGAAGGCCCTATTAACATTATATTTTGTAATCTTTTAAGTCAATCATGTGGCTTTCTAGAATTTTTCAAATAGATTGCTCTGATGCAAAATAGCTGCAGTGTCAAGGTTTTAAAAACATCCACTGGTGTGTCTGATAAGTTTGCATAAGGATTTTTCATCTTGTACATGTCCTAGACTGCAGTCTCATGATATGAATCTGCATTGTTGTCAATATGCAATCACAATTTTGTAATATATCGAGGACAACATTGATGTAATTAATAAATCAAATTATTTCTTGTGACTTATATACATTACACAAAGGCTTTTGGGACACTTAGCACAAAAAGTGGACACATGCCTTTGTTGCCTTCTGAGGCTCGAGTTGAAAAGTGCTGTTTCCGATCAAGAAGCAGCAGGAAAAAGAACGATCCCCAACCACCGCTTTACCCTTTTTGCTGTCTAACATTTTTCAAGACTCATGCTTTGGGCAGAAACATGGGTACTCTGGCATTCCTTCTAGTATAAACATGGTTGGGGATGTAGGGGTAGTGAATGGATAAGAGAGGCAAAGCAGCAAAGAATGAAACACTCTCCACCTGCTACTTCTCCATGGGAAACATATTGTGAAAGATAGACGGTGGCTAGATTTTTAAGACAAGCATTGAAGAACGAATGTGTATAATAGATTCAGTGAAGTATTATTGGAACACCAAGACGGAACCCCACATTCAGCAATCTTAGAAGCATTGGTGTGGCAACCAGATACATTGCCAAATGGGAAATTCACCTCTACAAAGGAAATCCAGATTTGTAAACTCTCATATGATTATTTATACATATATATAAATAGGAAATGCTTATAAAGGCATTCTTTGAAACAGTTACTTTGATGTAAATAGAAGTGCAATCTGTCTCACCAAACTGGGGAAGGTTATGAGCAAGTCGCCATCATAGCCTGCTCAGTCTGCAGTCCACATGCTAAACCATGGCTGGCCATCTTTAAGGTTCCTGCTCTTTGTTCTTAAACAGGCTTTGGAGAGAACTGCTTCTCCAGTAAAGTGTCTCCAAACAGATTGCTGTCATCTTTAAAGTATGAAATGTGACCACCTAGTCAGTAGATTTCCCTTTTCATTCAGCCTTAGAACAAGCTACCACAAAAAATAGCTTGTGCATTTTAATCAATGTGTGTTTTTAAATGTTGTTAAGTGGGAAAGAGGAAGGATAGAAATAATAATAATAATAATAATAATAATAATAATAATACCTTCTTTATAAGTGTCAGAACAGTTCTACTGTTCTTAATTATTTTCCTGGGTGTGAAAATATGCAAAACTAATCCCAACCCACAGCCAATATTCTGTGCCTGCTCTCAACTGCTGAGAAGATCAGTTTCCTTATGCATCTTCTTTGGCTTTAGAATGACTGGTTTATGTGTTCCGATTTATACAAATTTAACCTTCAAATCAATTGACTAACCTCATATTAGTAAGCAAGTGAGATTTGACTTTTTAAAAAGTGGATGACAATGTTCTTTATTACTGCCTACAAACTGGTTATTTACCATACATTGCCCAGGCTATAAAAATAAGCATGCCTTATTTTAGTTTTCATGACAATTTTCATTCCGTAAGTATTGAGGGAACTGACTAAAAAAAGTACGATATGTAATCAGTGCATCCTGAGATGAGTCATTTTTTTCAAAGTACACAGTATGTTCTAAACTAAATGTAAGTCACAAGGATATTGAACAATTAAAATTACACAGCATTGAGAGAAGCAAAAAATTAAACCACATAGAATCAAGAAAGTGTCAAGACAGGACAGTCTTAGGCTCTGTCACCATTGAAATCAAAATCAAAATGCTCTTCTTTTTTCAATCTGCCCCCTTCACCTTTGGCGACAGGTCTTAAAACACACAGAAAGATAGAGGTTGGAGATAATCAAACAGTATCATTATTTGGTTTATGCTTCTTCATTACATGGTAGAGTATGGAAAGGAAAGTATCATTGATTATAAGTTAGTATATAAAAGATATTAGCAAAGTGCCCTTGGCAGCACTATGGTATAGTTTCAGCCCTCTGAAATACCAGCATGGTTAGTTGGCTTCCTTTCTGTACCATACATTCACCACCAAGGTCTCCTCAGTGTTGCTATAAATTGCAGTGTTTGTAGCTGTAGTTATCAGTGTGTTTTTTTTTAAATGGCAAAAGTTTTACAGGCTTTGAAAAGAAACTAGAGTATGACAACATTGTTGTTGTCTTAGACTGCTTTACTGACAATTCTCAGCACCAGCTGCAAGTTTTCACTCCTGTGCTGTAGGTGGCTTTTTAAAAAAAAATCCAAGATATTTTGTTACCAAAAAAAGTCCCAAGGCACAGGTTTATATCAATTGTGGTTCATACCGGGTTCTGTTCCCCACTCTGCATTTCCTCTGATCCTTCCCTCTTGCCAAATGAAATTGTGGTTGCAATGAGAAGGCACTTTTCCACGGATGCAATGCAAGATCCATTTTAAAAAGATACAGAGAATGAGTGGACAGAGAAGCAAAAAACGACCAGCAAAACCCATGAGTCATACTGTGAGAGCTCTTGCTTCTTTTGACCAGTCTTTATTAAGAAAAATACATTTAGACAAAATAAGAGAAAATCTAACTAAATAAGTTAGAAAGGCAGGAAGCCATATTAAGTCATCTCCATTAAAGCAAGAAGTCATCTTTAGTCCTCTATGTTAGAACAAAGCCAAGATGTGTTCTCTTTAAAACAGTGTTGCAAGAGAGGAGGAGGAGGAGGAGGAGGAGGAGGAGGAGGAGGCTCACGTTAATCTAAATAAGAGTTAAGACCAGCATAAGACAGAGCAAACAAAAGACACTCTAAGGCCATTAGGGCTCTTTAGTGCACGAATAGGGTTCGGGAGGGTGCAGCGTTCAGTCCCTCCCAAACACTAGCGTGTATGGACGCCACCATTTTTAAATGGCGGCGTCCATATGGACGCGCCATGATGGCGTCATGACGCGCACAGCATTTAGAAGCGCTGCGCGTGTCGTGACACCATTGCAACACGGGAGGGCGCCAAGCACGCCCTTTCTGCGGCACAAAAAGGAGTTCCAGAATGGAGCTCCTTTTTGCTTCTGGGTCTTTGCCACGGCCTCTAAATGGCCAAGGCAAAGACCTGGGGAGAAAGGGGCCACAGTGGTGGCCCCTTTCTCCCCTCAGCCCTGCCGAGGGAAGCGGGGTCCTGCGGGTGCCCAGGGCGTTTGCTGCACCCCTACAGAAGCGGCAGGATGGGGCCATGGAGGCTGCCGGTGCAGCAGCCTTGGCCCCATCTCGCCACTACTTGGGGCGAGTACAGACCACCCCTTTTGGGCAGTTCGGAAAGCCCCGAAGAAACCTAAGATCTCTCTAGTTACTCTCTCTCTCTCTCATGCAACACACATGAATCTTCAGTGCAGGTTTGAGCTGCATTTCTGTCACCTCCAAACCCTTTTTAGTGAATCTTTGGAATTAGCCCATAAACTTCATCTTGCCTGTGAGCTTCTGGGGCTCGGTCTTCTCTAGTGGTTTGGATCACTGCAAGTGGCTTTCATGCACTGCTGTGATACTTTTGTTCTATAAATAAGCACCAATGCTGAATGGTAAATTTCCTACAATGGGTTCCCTACCCTTGGACAGATAAGTTTGTAAAAGCGACAACAGTGGCAGAATGAAATACCTTATGGAAAACTGCACTGCGACATCAACAATGAAATATAAACCCCTAAGGGCACCTTGAGTTTCTTGTGTGAGTCCTCAGGGTCATGAGAAACCAGTTCTGCAAAATCCTAATGAGGAAGACATGTATAAGATATAGCTGCTATTATGGATGCCATTAGACTTAGGATCTCCTGTATAGTTTGAGCAGTGAGTGGCTAAAGTGTTTGAGTGCTTCTTCTTGATAATATTGATTAGCAGCAGTGCTCTGTTATAAGGAAGGTAACATAGTCTTTTTACTGTGTCCAGATATGTTCCTAGTGAGCCAGTGTGGTGTAGTGGCTTGAGCATTGGACATCTACTCTGAAGACCAGGGCTTGAATCCTTGCTCAGCCTTACCCAGTGGGTGACTTTGGGCAAGTCATACTCTCTTAGCTTCAGAGGATGACCCCCCCCCCCCGAACAAATCTTGTGAAGAAAACCATGTGACAGGTTCACTCTAGGTCTCAATAAGTTTGAAATGACTTGAAGGGAAGCAGCAACAATGACAACAACATCATACACTTCTATGAAATGGGGATCTTGGGTTGGCATCAGGTGAGTTTCTTTGTGTTTATTTTTTTAAAAAACCAAGCATAGTAAGGCAAGAGAAATTTTAGTAAAGATACATACCAACTATCTTCCAATCATATAATTACAGTCAAACTAGGAGGCCTACTCAGGCAGCCACACACTTCCTGAAGACATAGGGAGCTGTAGTGAGATGAAGCCTTGGGCCATGAATTGTAAATGTTCTGTGGCCACCATGAAGTGCAGAAATTGGTAGAGAAGAGGGATGAATGTGATAAGAAAGCAGATATCTTGAAAGTTGATGTGAACCAATCCCCATTTCAAAGTAGTGGCATTATAGTTTAAACTGTAATCATGTGATGGCCTATAAAGATTGAACAGTACCCAAGGTCAAGGCATTGCTGTAGACATAAAGGGAACATTTGAGGAAGGAAGGGTTGGAGCAGTTATAATTTAGAGCTCAGAAGTTGGAATGGTAATAGAGTTTGCCAAAACAAGGTCTGTATTGGCAGCAGCTGAAATAACTGAGTGGAAGAAAATGAGAATGGCATCATAGGACTTTATTACATAGGGAAAATCAGAGGTTTAAACAGCAAAAATCACATGAAAAAAGTGCAATCACGATTAACATTTTCACATGACGTCGGATCAAAGTGCCATTATCCTGGGAATAAACAGGCAATAAACAGCAATAAATCATTCACAGGGAAATCCTGCTCTTTAATTGCAATGTGTGTGAAAATATTAATCGTAATTGTGCAATTTTCACTGTTTAATCCCCCGATTTTCCCATTATGATAAAGTCCATAGCTTGGGAAGGCTGCACAGATGTGGTAGGTACCTGGGAAGAATAGAATTAAGCACTTTGATGTGAAGTAAAATGATTATAATATGAGGAGACCATAGCAATAGGTTTGGACACATGCCTGTCAGAGGCATACAGAATTAGCAATATTGCAATTAATGAAATCAAGGATAGTAGACCTCAAATATAATGTGGTCATGTTTTCTACTAGGGATCATTGGACACATAGAGTTGGTAGGGTTTATCTCAATGTTCTGGAGACTACGCAGACAACTTATAAGATAACTATCATTCATATTGGCTGTCATGCACTTTTCTATTGTGGAATGCTTGCATGGGGAAAAACAGGTGCTTTATCCATCTGATGAGTCCACAAGAGCAAATCCAATGGATGGATGAATATTTACTTTTTCTTGGTTCCTCTTTTTACCCCCCCCCCCAGCTTAAGTTCATATTGTCTCATTTCTGCAACAACTATTTTTTTAAAGTATGCATCAAAGTTTGCAAATGGTTATGCATGTTCCCCCAACACAAGTACATATGCATTGTTTACTAGCAATTTCCTCCAATGTAATGAGTTTGCTACAATATTGTCCATAATGTGAATTACTGAACATCCTTTGCCCTCATGCTCACAGATTTTATGGACTTTCTTGACAGAAGAACTTCATCAAAATGTCTAGCACTAGCATCCAACTGCCCACTATATGAGGCCTTGCGCTGGGGGTCAGTCTTTGGGCTTGCTGTTGTGGTTTTAATATTTGTTATCCCTGCATTACAATCAGAGCTGGGGGTGAAGTCCAAATGATAGCAACTCATGGAAGGCTACCAAAAGATTTAATAGCTGCAAATAAGATTTCAATGAAGGACTACTCGGTTCATGCTAGTCTTTTGAACATTATGTCTTGTTTACATCCTGTTTGGACTACACTCAGGCAGCCTAAAGGCAAACCTGTCATAGGGTTTTCTTAGTAAGATTTCTTCAGAGGGGAGTAGCCTTTGCCTTCTTTCCCTGTGGCATAGAGAGTGTAACTTGCCCAAGGTAACCAGTGAGCTTTCATGGATGAATGGTGATTTGAACCCTGGTCCCTAGAGTCATTGAGCCTTGACAGACCGGCCTTTTAGGCTCGCATTGGGGCGGAGTGGGGGCATGGCTTTGCACAACGCACAACCCAACACCACCCCCATGCCAGCATAACACCATACATCCCACCACATGGTGGGGGGCATCACAGTGCTCCTCTGGCACTGTGTCCAGTTGATGCTGCGCCAAAGGAGTGCCACAAAGCTGTGGCACTGGTGGCTATAGTACCCTTTCCGCAGAGAAAAAAAGGAGCTGCTTTTTGCTGCTTCTGTTTGCGCCATGAAAAGGCCAGATCGGCCCACAGCATATAGCTACTGAGGCTCTGATCCGGGCTAAAAGGGGTGGTCTGTTTAGCCCCATAGTCTAACACTCAGACCACTATAACATGCTAGCTGCCATACATGTGAGCATGATATTTGCTGCATCTCACTCATATACCTGTTATAATATATAATAAGAAAACTATGGTGTCCTGACACTTTTGAGCTAGTTTTATTGAAAGTTTTTACACAGTACAAATCAAGAGTCTTGAATAAAGCCAAAATTATGGCCTAATAACAAAGCTTTATTATCCAGTACCAGGATATTGCCACACTTACTACAACACCTTTGAGTCAAGGATATCATGGCACTGGCAAGTATTAGTCAACTGAATAAATAATAAGATTAAATAACCTATCAAATAATTAGAATAGTGTTATTGTTGTTGCTCTATTGCTTCAACTCATTTACAACAGTGTTAGTCAACATAAATTAATCATGAATTTTAACGTTTACTGCTTAATCAGATACATGAGACTGAATCAACAGCTTCATTTTTGAAAAAAGAATAGAATCTCCCTTTCTAAAAAGGAGGAAAACACTAAATTAAATTAGTGTTACATGTCCAATTAATTTTAGATGAACGGGACCTGAACTTTCAACCTAGTCAAATATTCTGGAAAACTGTAGTGCTGTTTGGCAGCTCTTTACTTTTCCTTCTCCCAGACCTAACACTACCATGCATCACTTTTACTAGCTTCCAACAGCTGCCATCTTTGTTTTTGAAGGTGCCCTAGAAGTTTAATTCTGTGCCATTGTGGGTGGGTGGGTTCAAATATGGCTTCTGACTTAAACTTGGAAGTAACTATTATCAAACAATGAGTGATTTGCTAGTTGCTTTTTCAATAACCAATTGTAAGGTAACTTTTATACTTAGCAAAGGTGTGCAACCTCAGTTTTCAGGTGCTTTCTAGTAGCTTTTTAGAACTAAATAAAACACAACATTTTAGCTACTTTCAAAAAACATGAAAGAAAATACTTACTTTAACTAGTCATAATCACAATTTTAGGTTCTTGGAACTGTAATTCCACCTCATAACTTTTCAAAAGTAACACTGTCAGCTCTTTTTCTAATACAAAAATATGTCTCCCACTTTAAAGAAATGCCTGCTGCCATTTTCTGGGGGTCATTGTTAAAAGCGGTCTGATATATTTCCCAGTTTCAGGCCTTGAGGGCTGGTTATTAATAGTATAAAACACTAAAAGTTTGAAACAAGTGTAATTTGGTTAACTGACAATGTTTTTATAGGGTGAAGAGAATTAAGTTCTATGTGGCCAAATTTTACTGTACTGATCTCTGATCATGGTGCCCATTAAACTATGAGTAGATACAAGATAACAGTAATATCAACACAAGGAAGCCCAGTGAGGCACTATACAAATGGATGGCTAAAGGCCTCCTGTCTTTGCCCTTTGACAGTGCTGCAGCAGCCACTTCCTGCAGCACCAACCCGCTTCCTAAAAAGAAGCTGTTCTAGGTAGCTTCTTTGAAGAGGCGCCATAGGCACGCTTGTGCCATGGTGATGCCCCTTCCGGCCAGAGCCATTTGGGCACTCTGATGCCCGTGCGTCATCATGGTGTTCCCCATATGGACAGGTGCATGCCAAGATGGCACACAAGTGCCAACAGTAGGGCTTGCAGCATGTAAATGCTGAGCCCTACCTAACCCTACTTTTGGGCCCAGGCCAGCACAAAGCGCCCATCTGTACCAATCCTCGGTTATAGGAAAAAGTGATAATAGTGAGGTACTGTATAACCGCTCATTATAATGAGGCTTAGTTATTCTTGGTGACCAGTAGCCAGACCAAGAATCTTGAACCTCCAGAATTGTGGATGAAGAAGGCTTGAGGTGCTATACTAACTCATCTCCTGACTGGAGGAAAATAAGAGTTATATAAAGAAATCTGGACAGTCATACAAGAGATGTTTTTTAAGTAAAATAAAAATCAGTCACAGTAACATGATTAAGATAAGACATCAATGATCATAAAAGGGGGGAAAAAGGCAGACCAGTTACCACTGTTCATGACTGGTCTGCCTAGACCAGGTCAAAGACAATAGTTTCTGGTGGACTGCCACCCCCAGAATGGGTGAGATTACAGTATGTTACAGACTATATTCTGATTAATCACTGCTAATTTCCTGATAGTGTTTCCTGATAGTGATAGTTATTAATGAGGAAGAATCCACAAACTAGAGGAGGCTGCAGCTGTTTACTTCTGCCCCAGTCTCCTGGGAAGTGCAAGATTTCGTTCTCTCCTCTTCTTTCCCTTCTGCTGAGTTAACTGAATGCAAATGGAACACAGTTTGCAGCAACTGCAGTAAGGTGAGGACAAAGAGAACATGGGAAAAGAAGAGAGAAACTGGGACATTTTAAAAATAGCTGAAAATGTGGGATGAAAGAGGAGTAGCTGGGATTGTCCCTGCCATATCAAGACAGTGGGAGGGTAAGGAGTTTTAAAACTCCGATCATAAGAGGATAGCAACTGAAAGGGGGGGGGGATAAATAAATATATAAAATGATGTGCTGTTGTTATTTGTCGTCAACTTCTGGTAACAACTTCTGGCAACCCTAAGGCAACCCTATTGTGACATTTTCTTGGCAAGAATTATTCAGAGAAAGTGTGCCATTCCTTTCCTGTAAGACCAAGAGTGTGATGTGCCCAGCGTCATACTGTGACTCCCAAGGTCTTCAAACCTTGGTTTTCCTGGAATCCTAGTCCAACACGCAAACCACTATTTGCTGGTTCCCATAAAACAGTACTGATTCTTACATAAGTTGATAAAGAAAAGTTACAGAGCAGCCTTCCCATTAAAAAATATCCTGAAATTTCAAAACATGCAGTCTTAAGTGGAGTGTTGATAGTAACCTGCCTACTAGACAACTTTACAGTGTACAAACATAGACATTCAGACAATGTCTGAGAAGTCAAATTCCAAGACATTTTGAAGAAAACATGACAGCTGCTAGGAGCTTCTACTGTGTGAGTCTTATGTTTACCACATAGACATAGGCCCCTGAGAGCATGAAATTATTGATAATAAATTATATAGCTATATAATAACAATTTAGTTCCTTTTCATTATACCAAAAATCTATTGCTTGTGGAAGGTGCTTCACTATCTGATGGGGTGGTGGTGCTGGGTGGCTGACAATATTTATTTATTTGGGTAGCTAGTTATTGTGTTTATATGCTATCTTTCTTTGGCAGTACTGAGCAAGTTGCCTCTTTCTGCAATTTTAACAAAAACATAAACAATATTCAAATGGAATTCACACTTGTGTTTTAACTTCTCCACCATATTCCATGCTGGACAAACGAGGATGGGTTCCCACTATTACAGAAATGAGAATCTGAAACCATCCAACAGTTTTTGAGAGGTTTAAAGATTTTTTCCCCCCAAGAAATGTTCTTGTTTTCTAAGAAATTTCAGCCAAGTCTATATTTTTGGGGTTTTTTTTTTAAAGAAAAGGCTAAACTCTTGAGAAGTTTCTGCTTAAGCTTAAGCACCTCCAAAATTTTAAGGCAAGCATAAATAAAATTGGATCAATATTTTAGGAGATTCATGCATCCCTTTACTATATAAATACATGAAAGGAGTAGCATAGTCAGAATTAGCCTGTATATTTGCAAGGACAATTCTAAGATATTAATCCTTCACCCCTAGAACTCAAATAATTCTCAAAACCCTTTTTTAAAAAACCCTTTCCATCTCAGTAAGAGTAAGTGAACCTTTCCATCCCTCCGCCTCCACTATGTTCCAGAGCTATTTTAACACATGCAATACAAAAGAAAAGATAGCCTTTGTTAAAAAGTTTAATGTCCTTAATTAGTAGAATTGTCGGACTAATTAGAATACCAATTAGAATTGGCAGGGCTATCGTTAATTTGGATGTGCTGTGGTCTAGTGTTAATTGCTATTCAACCTATAGCTGGTGAAAGCAAGAGTAAGTAGATAAATGTACACTCTCACACGCAAACTATTTTAAATGTTAAGGGTCCATAACCATAACAATCTTCACGGTCGATGCATACTTAGGGAGTCTTTAATTCAGGGAGATGCTGATGAAAAGTTAACAACTGCAGATGCAAAAAAAAATCACAGTAGTTACAAATGAAAATGTTTCAGACCTTGCATGTGGTGGAGGGTGAGCCTGTCTGTCCCTCCAAACATTAATATTTGCAATTGGATTTTTTAAAAATAGATTCAAATGATAAACATTGCCACAATAACATTGCCTGAAGATATTTTCACATGACCTGAAGGAAGTGAAGGTTCCAAGGTTCTTTATGGAGATACTGGAGGTTAAGAATTTCCAATTGTCCTTATTTCATCAGGACATGAAAAAAAATTCTAAATCAAGAATAATTTCTTTTTAGATAGGAGAATATACTGAATATGCAAGGTAAAAAGAGGAGTGGGGAGAAATACCCACTATAGGTTGATTAAAAAGAACAGTAGACAGCATGGAGGACCACACGACCACTGACATGGCAGAAGCTATACATTATGAGCTGTGTCTAGTATGTACCACCAATGACGGATGTGTTGGCTACGTCCCCAACTGCGTGTCAGCTGCATGAAGAGCAATTATATCTCTGCTGATTAGTATGTCCATGTGGCTCCACCAGGTGATGGGAATGCTGAGCCAAGATAGCCATGAACCTTGGTTTATGCTGCTACTGTATACATGTCAATGGCAAGGAGCAGTGTTGCTGGCACAAACTCCTCAAAGAAACAGCCTGTCAAAAGCTTGGTGTATATTCTGTGTCAATCTGACCAGATTCCAGTTACTAATGTTTTCCTTCTGGTTTATAGGAGAACCTACTACATTATGCATATGGACAAAACCTAATAATTCAGGATCAGAAATGTGGGGAAAATTATTTTGTGAGCTTCCCTCAACAGGAGTAGACTGGATACCCAGATGTTGGCTAGGAATGTAGAGTTTCAAGTCTATCGATATCATTTTCATAGTATTTTTGAGAATGCTCTAGTATTCTCACCTCATCCACATTCCATATTGGATTGAAATGCATTTTCTTTTTTTCACCCATGCAAATTTGCACATCCCCCCCAACATACACATTTGCTGTTCATATTGTTTTTAGTGTACACATTTTCCCCATTGCAGCCAAGTGAGTTTGTGCCCATTTTCCAACTATATGCATTTTTAATTGCATATGTTGTCCACATTTACACGTTTTCCAGATCTATATATGGACTGGCATTCTGTCATAAATTATGATATCATAGAGCCAATGTGTTTGGGTGCTGGACTACAGTGTGTTTGGATGATGGACTACAGCTCTGGAGAACAGGTTCAAACTACTACTAGGTCATGGAAAGCCACCGGGGAACCTTGGGCAAGTCACTGTTTCAGTGTCAGAGGAAGGCAATGACAAACCTTCTCTGAATAATCTTAAAACAAACAACCAAACAAACAGTCAGTCATAGGATTACTTTAGGATAATCCTAAATCAGAAATGACTTGAAGGAACACAACAGCAACAAAGTCTGACTCGTGCCATTGCAATTCACTTTTACAATAGTTGCACACATCAAAATTCTCTTCCAACCAAGCAATTACCAAAGGTTACACCAAAGGTTAGACCTACCTTCTAAAGAGTCTAGCCTCCATTCCTACAAAGCCATTACTATGCCACTAGAGAGCTACAGGGTGAATGGTGATACTTTCAGCTGTTTCTCAAAAGCAGCATGTCCGGCTATAGAGAAAGAACTGGAGACACCCCCAGTCATCCTCACAGTCTCCAGCAATATGTATATTGGTATGTTGGGGACAGGCTGCACTGCTTGAAATGTAGGTTTTGGAGGACAGCGTTGGGAGGTGTAGCTAAAGAAACATACTGATAAAGGATCTTGGCCTTATTATTATGTGCATTTCCCTTCTCACATCACATCAACCCTAGAAATGGACAGATTTGCAATACAATATGTGCTTCATCACACTGGCACTCTCAGGAATTAACAAATGGACCATTTTATAGAGAAAGGCAAATTGATAGGACACCTTTTCCAATCCTGGCGATAATGTATGCTTTTCCAACCATAGTGTATGCTGAAGATATTTATGAAAGTAAGTGCTATAGTTCTTTAGTGCTTAGCTTTCCCACATAAAAGGAAGTTGTACCCAGGATGCCTAGAACTAGTGTGGTGTAGTGGTTTCAGTGTTGGACTACAACACTGCAGACCAGCCTCAGGGGAAGACTCAGGATCTGTGCAGACTGGCCATTAAGGCCAGCCTAAGGGTGGAGTTGGGGCATCGCGTCCACATGACACACACCCTGTGGCCCCAGGGCACCATGATGCTGCTCAACATGGCGTGTGGCATCATGGCGCTCCTCTGGCACTGTGTCCACACGATGCAATGCAAAAGGACTGCTTTAAAGCCGTGGTGCCACAGCTATTGCACCCTTTCCAGGGCGCAAAAGGGAGCCACTTTTTGTGGCTTTTTTTTTGCGCCCTGAAAAGGCTGGATCAGGGTCATGGTGTGTGGTTGGCACGACCCTGATCTGGTGCACCTGATCTGATCTGGTGGTTGCAGGCTGCCCCTTAGGGGTGGTCTGCACCGCCCCAAAGGCAAAACCCCTCTGAACAAATCTTGCCAAGAAAATGCCTTGATAGGTTTGCCATAAGGGGCACTCTATGTCAGAAATGACACAAATGCACACAACAACAGCATCCAAAGTGCCAGTGGAATACAGCTCACTTTTATTTTATTTTGAACAACTGAAGAAAGCGGAAGCCAAAATATTTTTTCTAATACATTTGAATAGCTTTGTTTTTCATTCCTGTGCGTGGCCTCAGCCAATGGAATACAGCTCACTTTTATTTTAGTTTGACCAACTGAAGAAAGCGGAAGCCAAAATATTTTTTCTAATACATTTGAATAGCTTTGTTTTTCATTGCTATGTGTGGCCTCAGACCAATAGCATAGCATAAATATTTGCATGCAGACCTATGGTACACTGAGCCATATACCCTCCAGACTACTGTAAAGCTTGTGAAGTTGCCCATCCAGTCATTCTGTGCTTGTCCGTTAGCAGGCAATATCTCAGGGTTGATGTCATCATTTTGCATCTAACTTTGGAGATGTAGCCAGATTCTTCTCTGATCCTACCTGTGCACCACAAAGCATGGAATGCTGGGCAGGGTGGCTTGAAGGGCTTACAGTAAGTCAGCTTTTGGAGGGCAGCTTTTGGTTCTCCAGGAGAAGGAAGAGAATATCAGCCCCTGCAGCATCCACATACGTAAGGGGCACTTATACATGTGTACATCCCTGACAGAATTTGTATTCTCTGTCTCTCCTTTTCTCTCTTCCCGTGTTTGTGTGTCTATCCCTGTGCCTGGTGTATGTGTGTGTGTATGTGTGTAAGAGCTGCTATTTGTGCCTTTTGAACATTAATCTGAATGCTCAGAGGGTTCCCTTGAGACTATTCAAACATTCAACATTTATGCTTAAAGAATACCAATGTTTTTCAGTGCAAGTACAAGGCTCCTTGTCCATCTCCACCATATGGGCCAAGGAAGAACAAACGAGAAGGAAAATCAAACTGAATAAAAAGAACAGTTCCTCTAAGGAGCTGCTTAACAATTTAATATGCTGTAAGGGAACCTCATTACAATAATCCCCATTCACCATGACTGTTACTGCCCATGCCTGATTTCTGTGCCACTGTCATCTTAGAAGACTTGGACAGCAGTGGCCAGGAGATGGCAACCTAGTAGTAGCTTAATAATAATGTCTTGATTTGCTGTGCAGAAGCATACTTGCATGGATTAGATTTGTGAGGAATTGACTGTATTAAATTAATATAGAAAAGGAATACATGTATAAAGCAATCATTTGAGAAATGCACATATAAACCCATGTGAGAATACAGGGGAGGCAGGGAATGGATCACTTTCCCTGGAAAAAGATAAACTATTCAGCGGATACACAGCTTGAACTCCTCTCTCCAGAGATCTCAGTGTTTGGGTGAGAGGGAGCACCTCTCTTGGGAGATCATGAAGCCTCTGGACAGAAAAATCGTGTAGGGATAAATGAGCCCCCTCCCCAATTTTACTGCCATTTCCTCCTGACAGTTATTTTGATTTTTTGCTTAGGTAGCTTGTAGCAACCATTTCTCCTCTTGTTCTGTTGTGTGCCCTCAGGGGTTTCTTTTGCATGTGTGCTTTTCTCAGCCATTGCACATTTACCAAAATAAATAAAAAATCAAATAAAAAACAAAAAATCCAGAAACACTCCCCCCCTCTCCCGCTGCCTCCATACACACACTCTGCACTAGTGTTTTTATATGTACATTCAGACGTTTGGCAACTGACTTGCTGAGGAAGGAGTTTTTAATGGTGGGAATGAGCTGCACCTTTTTTTCCTGCTGTGCTTTTAAATTGCTTTTAATTCAGTTGTTATTCTGAAGACAATGATCTCTTTAATTGTGTTCTAATATTGTTACCTATTGTGTTTTTAAATGTATCCATTTGCCACCTTGTGTCTCAGTTTTGGGAGGAAGGCAGGAAATAGATGAAACAAACAAATGAACACAATTTTAACATATCTCCTCTTTTTCATCGTTCCATCAGACAGATATAACTTTGCAAACCCATCTGATGTATTTATTTAGAGGATTTATGCTCTGCTTTTTAGCCACAAAGGTTCTCAAAGCGGCTTACAAATTGTTAATTTGACAAGTTCCCTGTCAAATGAGTTTTTTACTTACAGTTTTATTATCACTATTATCATTTTTTATTTATTTAAAATCTTTCCATATTTACAAATTTAAATATTTAAAATTAGTTCAAGCATGTAAAATATCAGTAATATTTATTATCAAGTTTTAAACTATAATAATTAATATGGGTTGGCTGGACAATCATTTCATACCAGTGCCAATGTTGCTTTCATGTAGTGTTGAAAGTCACATTTTGTTTGTACACCAGGGTTTGTTTGTTTGTTGTGGGGGTGTTGGCTTTATTTTTGTTTGGATATATATGTAACAAAAGGCAAACCTTCCTTCCTGCCTGAAATATTCCCATTCTTTATATTTAAGGTGTGTTCCATATCTGATTGTGTTCATGTGAAAGCAAGACATCATAATACTTTTTTTAACAACTGGATTTGTAAAAATGTAAAACTGTTCTGCACATTGTGGTTAAATAGAATGTGAAGGATGGTCTCCCAGGTGGTTGTGTATTCCAGGTAGAACATAGGCCCAGTACATACAGGCGGGAAGTGGTGTGCCGGAAGTGGTGTGCAGGCGGCGATTCTAGGGTTCGGGAGCATGCAGCAATTGCATGCTTCCGAACCCTGGTCTATACAGCCGCTGCCATCATGACGGCCTCCCATCCACACAAGGGCTACCATGATGACACAAGTGTGGCGCAGCATATGCATGCTGCGGTGCCATGCTTGCATCATTGACGTGCACCGGTGCGCCAATGGTGCACTGATGGCATCCGCCATGTGCGCCAAAAAGAACCCTTTTTTTTTCTGGGTTCTTTTTGGTGTGGAGGGACACCACACAGTTTAGCTTCTGCAGCATCCCTCTGAAGGAAAAACAGGCGCCTCCAGCCTGTCCTTTTGGGGTAGTCTGTCTTGTCCCTTAGAGACAAAAACTCGTGGTTCAACTGGTTTACCATATTATAAAGTAAGTAAAGCAACTAATAGCTGGAATCCTATTGGGACTTTGTGTCAGTATATCCAGATGTTACACTAGCCACATTACATAAGGAGGATATCTGGTATCTTCTTACACAATAAATTTTCTTGGCAGCACAACAACTCTAACCTTTGTGCCTCCCCGCCGCCAGCCCTGTTTGGCTGCAGGAATTCACTGGCAAAGGTCTTTCGCTGCTGGACTGGCTGCATTTGTCCTTCCTCCATGGAAGAGCAGAATCCATATAAGTATACTATGGAGGATTTTGGCAATACTCTCACCCAATCTTGGGGATGACCCATTCTTCCCACAATCACCAATGGATGATCTGAAGGGAACCACCTCCAGTTCTAGGTCTAGACTGAAAATGACAATTTTCTATATTTGGGACATTGGGGGTAGTGAGGGACAAGAGAACTCAAACTACTGTATTTTGGTGGCAATTAGAATGTTTTTTCAGACTTCTCAAATCAACCCAAAATAACTGGAGGGGGCATCTGAAGGCTTTGCTCTTCTCCTGAGAAATTCACTCAGTATTCAGCCTTAAATCTGCTCAACCCAATCTACAACACGGTAGGAGAAGCTCTGGGAAAAAAAAGATAATACCTTTTGTCTATATTATATAGGTGACCATCCTGGCTCCAGGTAGTAGAGATATCCCATAACAGATCCTTGTCTGCTGAATGTAAAGGCCTACAGAGAAAGCATCCTCCTATATCCCCTGGTCAAGCTTCAATAGCATAATCAGGGCCTAAGGATAGCTTTTTATCTATATGCTCCTGAACCAATGAGCTATGAGAGATTGGCTGACTAAACAATCCATCATCATTCCAGTACAGTTGATAGTGGCTTAATAAATAAAATATTAAGCACTCCTGCCGCACATAAAATGATGCATTAATTAATTTATGTTCATATCTCACTTTTCCTCCAAGGAGATCAAAGCTGCATATGTGGTTGCTCCCATTTTTATCTTCCCCACAAACCTCTGAAATTGGTTTGCCTGGAAGTTATGCAGTAAACTTCAAGGCTAAACAGTAATTGGTGAAGCCGCTCTAAGTCCCACTCCTGGGGAAAGAGCGGGATACAAATAAATATAATAAATTATAAATACATAATTTGAACCCTAGTCTGCCCTTTCCCAGTCCAACAGTCTAACTACTAACTACAAGAAATCTGTTTCAGACAACCAGTTACTTCCTTCATTAACCTATTGCTTATCCATGCAAACATGTGGTCACTCCAATTCTCTTAACTTTGTCTTTTGGAAATTTAGTGGAAGAATTAATTTCCTTTTGAAATCACTTGACCTGTACTTTAGATATGCCTGAACTCAATGTCTACAATCCCATTGGTTAGTCCTAAGTAGAGTGGATTCATTGAATCAATTGATGAACCCTCTTTTAATTGAATGGTACTACTGTAGTTGAGACTCAAGTAGGATTTAAGCCTAAAAGTGACCAAAGCTGCTGTCTTGCAGAGCAATCCATGCAACTGCTAAGCAGTTAAGTTTATAATACTTTCTTCTGAAAGCTCCTGATCCAAGTTGCTGCTTCAGCCAGTGGTGCCATTGCTTTATAAACTGAGATCAAATATTGAAATAAAATGGAGTCTGCTGATTCTATTGCACAATGTATCTCTTGTGTTACTTCAGATTCAACCAATTAGGTCACTTGAATAATTTACAGGCCACTTCAAAGAGCCAGTACAAAGGCCCTTCACTACCTAATAGGAATTAATTATTGATTCAGTACCTGTGGAGAATTGTTAAAACCTCTAACATATTTGTTCTTGCAAACTTGGAGGTTTGGCTTGCTATGTTTGCTAACAGCAGTTAAGGATCATGAAGATGGAAACAGCTTAAAAGTTTAACAATCAGTGTGATTCTTGGAGTTGTGGGCCTGGAAAAGTCAATGCCACAAAACAATCTTGAATTTTAGAACATATGAATCTTCAAATTAGTCTCTCTTTCTCTGCTGCATTCAGAATAATCAAGTTCTTTAACACATATCGCTGTGGAAGACATGTAAAATCACATTTCATTAGTTGATTAATTTGAACTGGTTCACAAGGACACACAAATATTAGATGAAGTGTTCATTTACCACTTCCTTGGTTCTTTTCTAAAATGTGAGAGAAAAAAAAAGCATTTAATCAGCCTTCATTGTTTTGCATTTACCAAACAAAGTGAATGAAATCCACACTCTGGTCAAATTCAGGTGACAACTTCTACCCATACGAAGGAAGCTTCCTCAGGGGCATTGAAAGCATGTGAAGGCCCCGTAGAATCTTTAGCATTGTGCAATACAAAATTGTATATAACATTATTGTCTAGATCATTATTATTTTCATTGAAATTCAATGGTTTTACAATGGATACCAAAGACAATAAATAAATAATAAAATAATGATACTAATAATGAAACACAAAAACATATACAACATAGTTGGTGCTTGGATCCCTTTCTCGATTGCTGGGTCCCTAGTTTGAATTCTTTAGGAACTGTCAAAGATGCTAAATCCTATCTTACGTAGTTTCAGCATCCTTTAAAGTTTGGATTCACCACTCCAACTTTTACATGGAAGCCATGGAGGTGACTCTCTCAGATACTTGATCTGGTTGTCCAAAGGTGGCATTAAAATGATAGTTACCAGAATTTATTATTGTTATGTTTCGACCGCCAAAGAAAGGCACTTTTACAATTTTCTTCCAAGCTGTTAAAACAGCTTGATCAATTTTGGTTACTTTACTCGGCAGGGATGGGATAAGGGTCTGCCTCAGGTGGCATGTTTTGGGGTGGTCCTATCCAAGTGAGCTGTTAATCTAGGGAGATCTAGTCTTTTGTGCGTATAGATTTTTATTTTTTATTTTTTTTATATACCAAATGTTCCTATACTGTATGTCAGGCACAGGAGCAGCTTTACCACCTTAGCAGTTCAATAATGTGCCGAATTCTGAGAAACAAAACAAAACAAAAAGATTACAGAAGTCCATGTTACTTGAATTTCAGAGAAATGTATTAATTTGAGAGAGTTGCCTTGCCATGTGCTGATTTACATATTGCCCTCTCCATGAGTAAACATGCAATCTTCTTCAGCCTGTGTAATTAATTTCATTTGCATTATTATTTATTTGCAAACATTTTACTCTGCTCTTTAAATATAAAGAAAAGCTTTCAAAGCAGATAATTATTTATAGTCAACAATTTAAACTATCATCCCATTAGATCACTAACAACAAGAGATCATTGTGAATTATTAACAATAGCTGTGATATTAAGCCAGTTAAAATGCATGCCAGTAAAAGAAAGATTCCAAAAGAAACAGATATTATTAAACAGAATGACTCTTTACATAGGCAATAAATACTAATTCAAAAGAAAGTACTTTCAGTTTCAGCTTCCCATTGCAGCAATTAATTAATTAATTTCCATGAGAAACTTACAAGAAAAAAGTGTTAAAATATAGGATGTCAGTCTCCTTGTGTGTGAGAGAGAAAATGAGAGAGAAAATGAGAGAGAGAGAGAGAGAGAGTTCAGGTGGGATATCTAACATAAACAGACCAGTTTGACAGTTTTCATGGGGTTTCTTGAGATTACAAAGCAGATTTCTTTACCCACCTCTCGATTATCAGAGACCATAAAAATAATTGTAAATCAGTTATCCTTTTGGAAGTGAGTGCATAGCATTTCATGCAACTGATCCAAATAATATCTGGGATAAAGATGATACTATAGTGGGCCCTTGGTATCTGCTGTGGTTTAGTTCCAGGACTCCCTGGTGGATACCGAAATCTGTGGCTGCTCAAGTCGCATTAAATACAATGGCACAATAAAATGGTGTTCCTTATATAAAATGGCAAAATCAAGATTTGCTTTTTGGAATATATATATATATATATGTGTGTGTGTGTGTGTGTGTGTGTGTATAATATTTTCAAGCCATGAATAGTTGAATCTGTGGATAAAGAATCTGTGGATACGGAGGGCCAACTGTAGTTACTCTAGGTCTTTGATCTTCTTTATTCACATGTGCCATAACATGGATGACTGAAACATTTGCCGCTAGCTCATGCGTAGGAATTTGCAACTTCATTGCCCTTTCTCATCATACAAGGTTTTTGTTGTGTTGGTTTACTGATGGGCTTGACAGGCCAGCGGCTCAACGCCGCCCCTTTGACCCCCAGATGGAGGCCATGGTCACGGCCTCCGGAAGGACCAAAAAGAACCGGCTTCCCAGAGGTTTCTTTTTGTGTCCTGGAAGGGACACCACAGGCGTGCCAGTGCGCCTTAATGACGTCCTTCCGTGGAGCACCGTTTGGGTGCGGTGTCACCCGTGAGTCATCATGGTACACCCCATTGAGATGGGTGCATGCCATAATGGCACATAGGCAGCAGAACAAGGGCTTGGAGCATGCGAACGCTCAGCTCTACTTCAGCCCTAGTATGCGGTCCTACCACAGCCCTAATACTGCCTCTGAGACCAAAGGGAAGACCTGCTTGGAAACATTGTAGTCATTTCAACCTGTCCCTGCTGTTTCCAGTTCTGTAGTTTTCTTCACATGGAGAGTCTGAACAGCAGATCTTCCACTATGTGTAATGGGGATCCTTAAAAAATCCAAGTTCATGAGCATATGGAAAGTTCACAGCAATGGAGAAACAGCTCCTATTCAGATACATCGGTCTCTACGTGAGGATAGTGAAAAAACTATCCTCCTTGTGTGTTGATTGAGGATGTCCCAAACAACTGAATTGGGATAGGTAGATATGTCTGTGCATGTATA
The DNA here is from genome assembly GCA_034509955.1 of Urosaurus nigricauda. Classification (NCBI taxonomy): domain Eukaryota; kingdom Metazoa; phylum Chordata; class Lepidosauria; order Squamata; family Phrynosomatidae; genus Urosaurus; species Urosaurus nigricauda. Next base: position 67,187,829 of record JAOEGL010000006.1, on the reverse strand, counting down.
TTTACACAGAGACACATAGAAGTATTCTGCATTTTCCACTTTGTTTGATTCAGTCGAACAGTTGTCATAATTTAATCAATCATACTCATAAGTTGTGAAGTTACACATATTCCAGCTATAAAGTTTTGTCCTACTTGGTAATATTTGCAACTGTAATTATTATGTAATGCTAATTTTGAACTATTATCAAATTGGGGATAAAACCAGACAAGGTTCCTATAGTCCAAGCCTTCCACCTTTGCACTCAGAGCTCTCTGTTCATTGCACGACACTGGTATTCTAAAGCAGTGGTTCTCAGAAGTTGGTCTCTGGGTGTTTTGGACTTCAGCTTCCCAGGAATCCAGTTATTTTGACCAAAGAGCAGTGACTGTGGGAGCCGAAGTCCAAACCCAAACCAATGCTCTAAAGATCATCCAGTGTAAATGACCCTGTATCACTCTTTGTCATCTTGCCCCACTTTTTTCTTTTACAAAATTCCCAAAGGTGAGAACCAGCTGTAAGCTCCCCTATCCTGAAAGGAATCACATACAAAATGATAAAGGGATGCATGCCAGGATTAATGGCCCCAAAGTCCTTTACCACTGAGCTGGATTCTTTGCTAGCCATAGCTCATGCTTACCCATCGCAGTACATATCCCACCCAGAGTTAGAGAATGCAACATTTCCTGCTGCATATTCATCTTTTGACTTTAGAAGTGTTTGCAGGAAAATGTGTGAAGCCAGTGAGCTTGAAGTCACAGCCTGCAGCACAGCAAACTGGCTTTTTTTTTTCTTCTGAAGCTCATAATGTGATAATTAAATTGCTAACAGGCACCTTAGCAATGGCATTTGCTGAAGATGTGGAAGTCTCTTCACAATGGTACCTATCGGAGACTCATCAGTAGGAGCAGGGTGATTGGAAGAGACTTTTAAAATATATATTTTCTCCAATGAGTGCATTAAATTTTTATGTGGAGTGAAATGGGACAAGACTTGTTTCCTTTCCACTGCACAATGATTTATTACCCAAAAAGACCGCAGAACTAATTAGCAGAGTAATTAATTAATATAAATTTGCATATTTGCATTTGCAATTAGTGCAGCCGACTGATTAGTCTGAAAATGGGAAGTTTGACTCATTAGATGCTAGTGTCTGCTGGACCGGAAAGCGGCTGCCAGATGAGGCGAAAAAGGGTGGAGTAAGCATGAGCATGTGCGTATGTGTGTGTGTGTTCATTGTGTCTTTTGTTAGAAAAATGGAGGATGATTAAAATATTTGTTCTTATACCTCTGAGCCTGGTATAAAATTGTTTTCTTCCACTTGTTTCCACTCCACTTTCTTTTCTCTTCTCTTGTCGTAGAACCACAGTATATGACCTCCCTTCTTCCCACCCTTCCTTCCTCCTTTCTTTCCTTTCTCTCTCTTTCACTTTGCATCCCAGCTTTCCACTCAGTGGTGCTCAAGGTAGCTAACAACAAAGAATGTTACAACACAACATAAAACAAGCCTATCAAATGCAAAGTAAAAGATAAAAATCTAGAAAGGCCTCTGAAGAAGGCAAGAGGGTAGTGGTTCAGACTGAGACTCAAAATCAGTAGGAAATGTGGATGCTCAGGAATGAAAAGGACATATTTTTATTTCTGACTCAGCAATAATAATAGTAAGCTATCAAATACAAAATAATCTGGTGGTTCGTCCAGTTTTACAATTACTGAATCAAAGGTCCACATGTTATTTTTCCCCTTCTGCTCTCCCCACCATCCTCTGAGGAAAATAGCCACAAGATTCAGTTTGCCAACAACGTCGTGATTTACCTAAAGCCCTCTATCTCCCTCTCCTAGTGCTTATACTCTAAGTTGGCATGATTTATAACATTTTAAAATCAAAGCCATCGTTATTAAAAGTCAGATGCATACGAGGAAATTCTCAGTTGAGTCAGTCTTAGACTACTTGGGAAACCACTCCTATTACCTAAATACTAAAAAACTACACCCAGTTTGGGGAAGGTCCAAAATGCATCTGTCTGCATTATAGCTGAAATATCTTAAGACCAGAAATAACAGGTAACACACTTCCAGTTCCATCCTGTTGTCATCATAGGAGAGAGAGAGAAGAGCATAATAATTTTTTCACAAACTAGGGAGCAATGCAATTGACAATACTAAAAGAGTAGGAAAACATGAAAAGTGCTAGACAGTAGTTTTCCTCTGAAACAAAAGCAAGGTTTTCTGTTTTTCATGGACAATTTCCTTCAGTTTAGTTCATTTACTTATGCTGGAGATCTTCCCAGGAGTTTAGGTTCATAGCTGAACAAGTATAGAATCTATATAAAGTAATCACTTGAAAATAAATTGTTTGCTGTTTTGTTTTTTTTTAGTTCTGGAAACCATGGGAATAATCATAAACCATATTTTATTAGAAAAATAATGTTCTTTGTTAGATTTTTGCCCCTAATATTACAATATAAGTTATATTGTATTTGTTTTAAGCCTCCTTGAGTTGCAGTTTTACTGAAAAAGCGGGGTACAAATAAGAAAACATCATCATCATCATCATCATCATCTCCCACCTTTCTCCCAATATAGGGGCTCATATATTGTAATTGCTGTAATAATACAGCAATAATAATAATAATAATAATAATAATGTTATCAAATACAAATAATTTGGGAGTTCTTTCAGATTTATGGCCTAAATACCCTAAGGATATCAGATCCTGTGTGATCTTGGAGGCTAAGCAGGGTCAGCCATGGACTGAACTTGGACAGGAGACTACTAATGAATGCCAGGTGCTGTAGGATATATTTCAGAGGAAGGAACTGGCAAACCTCTCTTAGGATTGCGTGGCTAAGAAGCCCCTATAAAATTCACGGGGTCACCATAATTCAACAAGCGACTTGATAGCATATACAAATACAAACATCTTCCACAAATATCAATTTCTGATCAATAAAAAGAACAGAACAGGTACTTTGTAAGTAATATGCAGTAAGTAAACTATCCATCCATTTATCTATGTATAGTGAAAATCAGATTAAAATATATTTCACACAATGCTTTTGTGCAAGCTGGAGTTTTGTTATGCATACAAACCAGTTCAAAATATGATTTGTTTTGAAGGTGTTGTTTGACCTGGACTTTTTTTTGATAAATGATGCCACACATTTTGAATGACTGAAATTTCATACCAAGATAAGGTACTGGTAAACAGGCAACGTAAGAAACCAACAACTGTTGAGTAATATAAATGAATAATTTCTCTGGCATGAAATCAAATCCTTTAAAAATATTTCTGGGGTGTGTGGTGGAATTGGGCTGAGATACATTTCCACTTATTAGCCTTCTAGTCTTGGGAGTTTCCTTTTTAGTAAGGTCAGCCCAAAATTAGTCACACTAAAAGCAGGCCCTTGAAAATGAATTGGATTTAAGTCACCACTAGCTTAATTTATATTGATTTCAATGTTTTTCCCCCTAAGGATGTCTAGGGGGCTGTCCATACAAGCCAAAAGACGTGTGTTCCTCTTCGTGTCGTCCTGTCCTGGGGCAAAAGGGACTTAATGAAGGTAAATATGGAGTGCATGGGGGGGGACTTTTCATTAGCCGCAATGGAGGAGTAAGGTAAGGGGTATACAATGGTAGCTGGTCTGTGACATGGGGACAGATGGGTGTATAAACACCCAGCCATCTTCATAAGGGCAACCATTGTATGCCAAATACAAGTTGAGGATGGGGTACTAATTCATAGACATGCAAGACCAGGGGTAAGTAATGAATATGGAGCACTTTTCACACTGGCCAGGTGCTGGATGGTGGTATTGTTATGGGCATGTATTTTAAGTTTTTTCAAAAGTTAGAAATACATAAAAATTAGCCTAATTTAACTAATTTAAAATTAGCTAAAATTAACTGAGGACAATTTTCCACTAAATATTATTGAATTCATTAAAATTGGTTATCAATAGATAAAATCTCCACCTATACTTGATTAATAAGTATTCAATTTACATGTATATACAAATAAACATTCAATATATTTACTCTAACTTTGATTACAATATTATTAATATTATGGTAAAGCTAAAAAGGAACTAAATAATCTACGATGCTATGATATTGACTTATCACATTGATCATAATGCATTTAGCGCCTCTTTCCATAGACTATGGTACATTTAGCACTTCACTGCTAAAAATCAGTGGCAAACTGCAATGTATATTTAAAGAACAATTATTTGGAGCATTTGGGGGATACAGAAAGGGGTCTGGAGACTTCATGCATCCCATAGACTGAGTTTTACGCATTGCTGTTCTAGACCTTCACCATGCAAACTATTCTTGAGCAAGAATTTCAGAGCTGAATTTCTGAGCAGTTTGGAAATGATTGCCTTTCACACCATTATTATCCCTCCTTGATTCACACTAATCTCCTGATAGTCCAAACTCACTATTAATATGTAATTTCATTTCAGATATGTGTAAATCGTACTCTCACCCATCTAAACATCTTATTATGAACATGTCACCTCTGAATAATGATGATGTTCATCAGCATTGCCAATTAGGAAAAAAATTACTATCTCTCCGCATTGCACATTGATGCATCATTGGAGCCACACACTCTAGCTCATAGGCTTTCACAACAGACCCTAAATGTTGGCATCTGGCAAGTCTGACAACATGAGCTTCAGATTATACCTTTCAGATTAGAGTTAATGCACTTTAGGGGTTGTTTGTTTGGCTCCCAGCTTCTCAACTGACTCCTGGATAAAAAAAAAAAAACTCATCAAAATGTCAAGCCCATAAAGATGCCAGCTGCATTCACACACTGTAGCAATCGCAAATGTCCTCCACACCCTAGGGAGAACCTTCTTCCATCAGTGGTGGGTTAGGTCACAGAAACAATAATTAAAGTGGCAAAGCAGTAGCTAGATCTTTTTGCTGCAAAATATCTCAGCACAGAACTTCATGCGGTTTCATAATGTCTATGGCATTCTAATCCTGAGAAGTTCTTACTCAAAGGTCTTTGACTCAAAAAGTCACAAATCATCAGGAAAAAACAAAACACGGTACAGTGCTTGCAATGGACATCTTTCTCTTTTGGGGTCTATCAGTGGGGCCAGTAACTAAGAGTTGCAGTCTGAAATAGGCATTTGTTCAGAGCGCTAGCCAGCCTGTTGTGCCCTTTTTCAGGACACTCCGTTCCACAACACTTTCTTCCCTTTTCTGTTTTTTCCACCTGCCAACAAGCAGGTTTCTGTGACAATCAAGCTTGATCAGTATTGACTGCCGTCAATAAAATTCTGCTAAACTTGCAGTTTTCTGTAACCTCCTGGTTTGTACCTCACCTGATGCAGGTCTTTATTGCATCGCCTCAAGTGCCTGACTTACCTCTTCCGAATTTGAGCCAAATTCGGATGTTAGGCTGATTTTATCACATGGACTTTTCTCTCAAAATGGTTTCTTGTTGCCTCCAGTGTGGAATTCGGGCCCTTTAAGTCACTTCGGTGACCATTTTTTCCAAATTGGAAGCTTCTGATTTGGAAAAAAATGACAGCCAAAGCAACTTACAGGGGACAAATTCATCACCGTAGGCAATGGGAAGCCGTTTTGAGGGAAATGTCCATGAGATAAAATCAGCCTAACTTCTATATTTGGCTCAAATTTGGAACAGGTAAGTCAGGCACTGTAAACGGTGCCAAAAATAAATAAAAATAACACTACTTTTATATAACACTACTTTAACTGCCATGGCTCCATTCAGCAGAATCCTGGGATGTATAGGTTTGTACTACACTTGATCTTAGCCAAAAGGCCAAGAAGTGATTTATAGGTTTGTGAGGCACCAGCACTCTTTGGCAGAGAAGGCTTGTAGTTTTGACCTTGTAAAACTACAATACTCAATTCCATAGGATGGTGCACTATTTCCACAGTGTAGATATACCCACAGTGACAGTTGGTAGTTTCCATGTACCTGGACTGGTAAATCCTCTCTGGATTTCAGTTCAAATATTAAAAGAGCTATACAATTCCTAAGAGGTCAGTAACTTGGATAGCTGTTTTAAAGTCAAGACTAGAAGCAAACAAACAAACAAGAGCAGATGCACTCTTCTGATGACCTGGGAGCCACCAGCCTCCAGTTCTATGTCTTACATGTAGATGGTGCTATTTTGACCATAAAAGAAATAGCAATTGGAGAATTAATATAAAGGACAGAAATCAACATGTTATGCATCAGAGGCAGTGCAACCAAAAATGTGTACTGAGGAGAAATAGGACTGGAGCTACCATACTCACTGGGGCTTCTAGGAAACGAAGTGCAAAACATGTATATGCATATGTTCTGTATATGTTCTGATGTAGTACCCTTTGGTGAAAAGGGTGTTATAAATAAACAGTATTATTATTATTATTATTATTATTATTTGCTGAATAAAAAGTTTTGCACTCCTAATTTAGAAGTACATGCCATGTTTTCTGAGAGTTCAAACACATTAGAAAGTGGAAAGGTTCCCAACCACATTTTAATTACCACTGTCTCTTGCTTCCTCTTGTCAACCTGAGTCAGATGAGCTTGAAAGAGCAACCTCTCTTTGTTTGGTGCTTGCTGATTCTTTCTAATAAAAACATCATATGCTTAAGTTGCACCATGAGGTTTTGCAGAGTTCCTGACTGAGTACTGTTTACTTCCAGGTGAACACAACCTTTTGAAACAAGTCCAGTATTTTAGGTTAATTAAAATGGTGTCTCTTGAACAGGCTGAAAAAGTTGAAAACATTCACAGGTAGACAAAAACTGAAGCCCACTGTTGTAGGAGCCAACGTTTCTGAATCAATTTCATCATTAATTGCATCATTAATCTGCATCATGCCCTGATTTTCTCTTAAAAGCAGAAGCAGGAAAGCAGTCCTGAACTCCTTCCTTGTGTAGGGATTTGGCTTATGGCCTACACCAGTGCTTCCTACACTATCTATAGGGGATCAGCAATTTCCTTATGTACAAAGGGCTGGTGCCATATTTGTACCCATTGGCTACAACTGTTTCTTTCTTTCCTGGAAATTTCCTGGAAATTTCCTGGAAGTTCTGGCTGGTGGACCAACATTGGCTCATGGGCCACCACTTTGACTAATATTATCCTATACCTCTTGCTATATTTTACAGGGAGGAAGCTGTGTCCAAAGCTTGCTAAAGTTCCAACAGAGCTGAGGCTTCTCTTGTATTTATCTTTGCCATTTTCATTTCATCTACAAATAATAATAATAATTTATTTATATCCCGCCTTTTACCAAAGGAATCAAGGCGGGTTACAAGACAAAGAAAACAAAACAAAATACAAAAGGATAAAATATACAATTAAGAATAATCCCATACCCTAACCCCCATCCCAATCATAAAAACTGTAACAGTATAAAATAGGTTATAATATACAATTAAAATTATAACAGAAAATGAGCTAAAACCAAAGGTAGAAAAATTGAGGCGAGGACCTCTGTCTTCATGGGGGAAGCAGGGACTATCCATATCAGAAAAGGGGAGGCTAATCTGGAAAGGCCTGTCTAGAGAGATCCATCTTAACAGCCTTTTAAAAGGCTTCTCAGGTAGTAATGTGATGGATCTCCTCTGGCAGGTCATTCCATAGCTTAGGAGTGGCGGATGAGAAGGCCCTCTGGGTTACTGCAGCCAATCTGGTCTTTTTAAGCTGCAGCAAATTCTTCCCAGAGGACCTTAATGTGTGGGGAGGGTTGTGTGGAAGAAGGTGCTCCCACAGGTGGTCTGAACCCAAGCTATATAGGGCTTTAAAGGTTATGACCAACACCTTGTACCGTGCCCAGAAACTAATTGGCAGCCAATGATGAGATTTCAAAACAGGTGTTATATGGCTGGATCTAGATGTACCCGTAACCAATCTGGCTGCCATATTTTGTACCAATTGAAGTTTCTAAACTTGGCACTAGGGTAGCCCCATGTAGAGCTTACCTGAGAGAACGCATCTCCCTACACAATCCGCCCCGCACACTGAGAACAACAGATAAAAAATTATTAAACCATAAATATACGAGGCTGATATCTACATCACAATCAGCATTTTCTGCTGTAGCTCCAAAGCTATGGAACAACCTGCCGGAAGAGATCCGTCTAACATCCACATTGGAGGCGTTCAAAAAAGCACTGAAGACAGATCTCTTCCGGCGGGCTTATCCACCTGACCTCATTTAAAAATCAACTCTACCCCATCTTACTGACTGCTCGCTGATAGGAAGTATTGGAACTAGTTGATAACTGATTTTAATGTTATTATATTATATTGTATTATATTGTATTGTTTTTAATATGCTGTAAGCCCGCCTCGATCCATAGGGAGAGGCGGGAGATATAAATAAAATTTTATTATTTTATTATAGAGCGCTTGGCACTTCATCTGATATAACAATAGTATCTGTTTTGTAGAAAAAATTCTAAGATGAGTTACAGGTTTTGGAGCTGCGACATCTATATTCCATTGTTGGAGTGCAGGTTTTCTTTTCTGCTGGAATAGCTGTTATGTCATTATTGGTCATGCGTCTGCATTGGAAGATGTATTGTATATGGCTACATCTGCAATAGTCTCCCATACACACCCCACCAGCTGAACACAACTTTTCTCAGCTGTAGCCCATGCAGACTTGGCTTTGTAGTGGAGACCAGGGAAAGCACCAGAGAAGCATCCAGATATTCTCTTATTACTGGATGCACAGCAAGAGACATCCACAGGGACCATCACGGTTCCTCTGGAGGTCCCACAGATGATATCATTGCTCTGCTCCTCCTGCAATCTCCTGCAAAGGAAATGGAGAGTTCAGTTGGTAAGAGGCTTGGGTGGATGTGGGTCATTGTGTGGTTAGCATTGAATTCTGACTTCGGCGATGACTATAAACATGAGTTACAATGGCATAAATCTGACATACGGCATTACAATTTACAGCAGGATGTCGTCCCATTATCTGGACACTCCAGAATGATGCCAGGTAGCTGACTATGCAGAATCCCAGTGTGCCACCTGCCCTGCCACTGAGAGTTGCTGCTTTTGAGGCCAAAAATGAGGCACCCACCTTCAGTCACATTACTGGCCTGGGTGCCTTGTTCTGACCTTAGAGAAAGCAACTAATGCCAGCAGTGGGCGAGCAGCACAGTGGGATGCAATGTAAACAGCTACCTGCCATTGCTCCAGAGGGATCCAGATTTTCTTGAAAGATATAGAGCAAAAGGTGAAGTTTAAAAACCCATGTTAAGAGTGGTATCAGGCAGATTTGCAGCTGAACTGGCCATACATTATCTGGACAGTTAGCACCGGAATCGGGGATTGGGCTCTGTGTCATCTGGACTGATCATTCAGAGGACAGGGGCAGTACATTTTATTTGGCCTGTGCAGATATGACCCTAAAGTGTATCTGCACTTCATAGATATAGCAGCATATACTACTTTGGTTCTGTCCCATGGAATCTTGTGATCTGATGACAGTACTTCGAATTCTCAGCAAGAAAGCTCTGAGGCACTTTCTGAACTCCAATTTCCAAGATACACTGAAAAGGACTTACAATTAAATTTTGTTGAATTCTGATATATAGGCAAGGAGAGGATTTATAAAAGATTTCCATAGAGTGTATTGACAAGGAGAGGAGTAGCAGATGGTAGAGTCTCTGTGGCAACAGTTTCTTAAATAAATAAATGTATACTTTTCGGTTCCATTTCCATAAACTAATTTCTAGTTCTCAATTCTCTGTTTCCTTAAACCAACAATAAACAGTGTGTAAAATCAGCCAAAGAGTGTGAAGCACTGTCATTCCTTTATAGAAACTATCTAACATATATAAATATTTGATCAAGGTGAATGACTCATTGTGTAAAGAAGGAAATATATGTGCTGGAATCCTGTTGATTAGTCTCAACTAATTTGAAAGATAAAAAGAACAGAAGCAGGGACAGGACAAAACAGAATGTATGAAAGCCATCAACCTCTGAACTTTAAGGTATAGTTGGATCTCTTGTGATCATGGTCTTTTAAATTTACTCAGTTTAGAGAGTAGAAGCAAGTATACCCAGATTGTTGGGGGCAAATAGCTTACAATTGTAAATGAAGCTGTTTGTTTAACAAATTGTAAACCGCTCTGATAGTCTTGGCTGAAGAGCGGGGTATAAATAAAAAACATTATTATTATTATTATTATTTGTAAACGTTTCACAAATCTACTCAATTTTCCCCCCCCAAAAGTTCTAGCATACAATAATTTGGAGCCATAATTTGGGTGTGCTGACCCCTGCGATTTCCCCAAATGCGGGAAACTCGACTGCATAATTTGTGGTCCATAATTTGTCCAACCCAAATTTTATTTAGGTCTCAAGTTGGTTTAGGTCTCCAGCTACAGAGGCTGCAGTGGCCTGAGGTCAATGAAAACTGAAAGATTCTTATAGGACTCTGTTTGGGATTTTGCTTGATGACTAGAGTTATTTACTTAGGCCTCAAACAGATGGGTGGCTTGGAGTGGCTTCTAGCTGCTCCATCTGCAAGTGTGCACTGAGCGGTGCAGGACTGCGGTGATCAGATGCTGCGGTCCCGAGGTCAGCCACTGCCACAGTCTTACTGCCTTATACATTACTAATTATTATTGTATTTTCCAGTGAATCATGTCTTCTCAAGACATGGCCAAAGTATCACAGTTTCAGCTTGGTCACCTTGGCTTCTAGGGAGATTTCATGCTTGATTTGGTCTAAGACCCATGTATTGGTCTTTTTATCAGTCCATGGTATCTGTAGAACTCTTCTCCAGGACCACAAATTTAAATGGGTTGATTTTCTTCCTATCAGCTTTTTTCACCGTCCAGCTTTCACAACCATACATAGAAATGGGAAATTTGATGGTATGGACATGGCAAACTTTATCATTCAGTGAATGACTTGTACTAGTCCATAAGTTTAGTGGAATCCCAAAGGCTCCTACAGTCAGCTTCCTGCACAATACAGTTGAACATATGATGAATGCAGCAATGGGAAAGTCATTTGTTGGAGTCATAATTCTATATGGAAATACACATTTCATACCTCCCGAGGCTGTGAATGGAATGCATCATGTACTGAAACTCTGTACGTTCACATTTTGAAGAAACAAGGGCACACAAAACTGTCTTATCTCTAAAGAATATGCACAGTTAAACATATTTGAAAAAAAATATATTTACAAACATGCTTTCATCAGTGTAAAAATGGATATATATATAAAATGTGTAGAAAACATTTTTACATTTTGGGAAAAGGATCATGCATTAAATTGCATGTAAGGACTCAAGTTATGATTCCAGCCTATGTTTTAACAGCAATTGCTAAAACTGTTACAGTTTTCACTGTGATCAGCCTTCCTGAGTACCTTAGGTGAGACTGCAAGAAAGTAACAATTAATTCTTCAGTTGAGTCTCTATAGAGTTGGAAGAGACCTCAAGGGCCATCAAGTCTAACCCCCTGCCATGTGGGAATACATAATCAAAGCACCTCCAATAGATGGCCACCAGTCTCTGTTTAAAGACTTCCAAAGAAGGAGAAGCCACCACACTCCAAGGGAGTGTGTTCCACTGTCAAACAGATCTTGCTTTTAAGAAGTTTTTCCTAATGCTGAGCTGGAATCTCTTTTCCTGTAATTTTCATCCATTGCTCTGTGTTCTAGTCTTTGGAGCAGCAGAAAACAAGCTTGCCCCATCCTCAATATGACATCCCTTCAAATTTTTAAACAGGGCTATCATATCACCTTGTAACCATATCTCCTCTAGGCTAAACATACCAAGCTCTACAAGTCTCTCTTCATAGGCCATGGTTTCCAGACCATTCACCATTTTGGTTACCCGCCTCTGGACATGTTCCAGTTTGTCAACATCCTTTTTGAATTGTGGTGCCCAGAACTGGACACAGTATTCCTGGTGAGGCCTGACCAAAGCAGAATAAAGTGGCATTATTTCTTACCTTGATCTAAACACTATACTTCTATTGATGCAGCCTAGAATCACTTTGGGTTTTTTAGCTGCAGCACCACACTGTTGACTCATGTTCAACTTGTGGTTTACTATGACTCCTAGATCTCCTTCACATGCACTGTTGTCAAGCCAGGTCTCCCCAATCCTGTATCTGTGCATTTCATTTTTTTTTTCTGCCTAAGGAGAAATATTTGCTAGTGTGTCACATGATTTTTGCTGATTTGGTAGGAAACTGAAAAACTCAGCAACAACAGGACTGACATTTTTGCACATGCATAGTATGTATACAGTAGTGTGTGGTATGTGCCCATAAAATTTATCATGTGTGTTTGTAGTTTCAGTTGGATTCATTGGTCTCCATCATCAGAACTTAGAATGCTTGGAATAACCCCACTGTCATATTTTGAGGTGTGTAAACATCATCTGAATTCTAAATATACTTCAATTACTGGAAGGATATTTTCAATTTCCTCAAAAGAGGAGATAACCACTGCATCATCAATTAGATTCTTTGGAGCTATCCAAACATGGACCTATCTTATAGGTATTATTATCCAAGTCATTTGTGGTTTTTTAGTTATCTTATTCAGGCAGTTATTACATTCTAAAAAACAATATATATGTGTATTCTCTCTCTCTCTCTCTCTCTCTTTCTCTCTCATACACACACACACACACACACACACACACGTAATTGAAACTTTACATCATACAAGCTTATTTTTCAATATGCCAAAAGTACACAAAACATAAAACCTCTGTAAAATCCAGACTGGAAAACCCCAGGCCAAACCATATTCCTCAAAATTGAAGCCAATTTAAATTCCAAGAATAAGTAGCTGACAAAGATAATTTTCATAGATTAACATTTTTCACCTGAGTTTTATATTTCTGGAAGAAATATACACCACATTGGTTATGCATTGATCAAACTTTTATTGTGCCAGCTGTACTTCACAGACCTGAAAAAGTGATTCAAGCAAAACAAAAGAGAACATAAAAGCACAAGTATAATGGTTTTAAATCCCAAAGAGGCAATTACAAGTTTGATTCCAGTGATGCAGCTGGACTACAATGGAAAACTAAACACTTTGCACATATTAAGTAGATATGAAGGCTAAGACTAGGATTGTAAATAATGAATCTACTCTGCAATTATATTGGCAAAGTGCAGCCCTTTTAATAAGTTGGGGGAATATGGCAGCAAAATTGGCATGAATTCACATGTAAGAGATAGTTTCAGATGTGCTCATGTAGGTAAAATAAATTTAAAAAAGCTTACCCTTGCACAATAATTAATCATTTATACAAAACAAGTGGAAGGGGAAATGACAAACCATGTAAGTATAGAAAACTATACTAGGATTTACCTTGTATAGCTGGAGTTGATTTTGATTATTTCATTTACGATTTGTATGAAAAAGAAACATGACTGGTAGCACCAACAATCTTCAAAATTTAATTCATTCAGGGTTCCACGCAATGCGGCTCCAAAAGAACGAGTTTCCCAACTGATCCTGAAATTATAGTCTTTGTGAGATAACAAACTAAGTGTAAATATTATATTTCATTAAAATTGCTTCATAGTGTCAATTTCAGAACTATATGAAGCATACAGGTACTAGAGGTAGTTGATCCAGTGTCGTGTAGTGGTCTAGGCAGTGGATTATGACTTTGGAGGTCAGGGTTCAATTCCCTATTCTGCCATGAAAACCTACTAGGGGGATGTATAGATGGGCCAAAAGCCCCATGTTCCTCTGGGCCTTGGTTCATCCTGTTTGGATGATGCAGGCCAAAACCACAGGGCCAAGATTGGGCTGGATCCTGGCAGATTGGATGTGGATTCAGTGGATCTGTTTGGATCCTGGGATAGTATGGATTTTTTTAATGTTGTGTAATGTTATGAGTTTTAGTGTTTTTATTTTAACATGTTATATTTTAATCTGTAAATGTTTTAACTCTTAAAATTGTTTAAATATTTTTAAATTTTATATTTATATATTTTAATATTCAATTATTGTTTTTAATTCTATTGTTTCATACTTGTTGTTCACAGCCTTGAGTCCCTATGTTGGGTGAAAGGCGGGATGTAAGAAAAGTAGTAGGAGGAGGGGGGGGGGTTCCAAGGAAACTCCATAGCAAACCCTGGCTTTTTAGATGCCCCCCACATACTCCCTGCCATATTGTCCTATTGTCACTACTGAAAAGACCTCTGTCACCACATCTAATGCAGAAACTAGCCACCTGGCCATATGGTTGTAGTCAGGTGTCCTATTTCCACATCAGATGTGGTGATTCCTGCTCCCCCCCCCCCCCAGTAGTGGTAAGTAGAGAGTAAGTTAAGAGTCTCATAGCAACGCCAGGTTCATCTCTGTGCCAGCCAGGGTTAGCACTTGTGTCAGGAAAGCATGTGCTAAGCCTAGTGAATTTTGTCAAGTCACACATTCTCACCCCCAGAAAACCCCATCATAGTTCACCTTAGGGCTACCACAAGCCAGAAATGACTTGAAGGCACACAACAGCAGGAGCAGGAGCAGCAGCAACAACAACAACAAGAGGTAGCTGATAGACTAGGTCCAAAATATTACTATAGTCTTTCCTTTAGTACCATTAGATAAAATCCCAAGTGTGCTATCTGTGATCAATAATGTGAAATTGTAAAATGTAGCAGATAGAGAAACTAAGGTCCGAAACACATGGGCTAAATGACGTGGATTCCGGCCACATTTGGGCTGTAGCATTGAGATGACACATGCCCTGAATGTGGCAAGAAGCCATGCCAACACCACACCATCCAGGAGGAACTGGGCCAAGAAGGAACAGACAAGACCAGATCCTTCCAGTGGCCCAGTTCAGGACTGTGGCAGCTGACCAGATCAGGGTTAGCCACATATGGTTGCCACAGCCCTGGCACAATCCTTGCTGCTGTGGCCATGCATCACTCTTTTGGACCCATCTGTTTTGGGCCTAAGAGACAAATACTTTAAATTATAGCACAATAAAGTCAAAGACAAACCTATCTTATTGCCTGGACTTCTTGATTTACAAAGAGAAACTATTTTTTTTGTTTGTTTCCAGGGACAGAACTGAGAAGAGCCCATAAAAAGCAATGGAAATATCCATGATTTGCAGGGTCTCATTTGTGATACTAAGTGAAAAGACAAATACATGGTTTTTAGACATACAAAATATGAATGCCTCTGTAGTTAGCTGTGCATATTTGCATTCATCTTCAGATTATATGAATAAAAACAAAACACTTTATTTTTCTAACTCTCAGGACATCTTAAATGCTTTGTGTGCTATCTGATAACACCCTTCTGTATGAATCAGAGATTTGAAAGGAGCTCTCTCATGGTTTCTGGCAAAACAATAGAACCAATGTGGTGGATCCTTTTTGGAATTGTTGCAATCACTCTGTGAATTTTCTGTTCACTTCTGTCCCCTGCTGCTCAAATGTTGCAAATTTTCAAGCTGGCTTAGAAAATACAATGTTGTATACTTTTTTGGCATTGGAGTCAACAGCTAATAATTTCTCCATGTACGGAGGCCGAGGCACGAGAGAGAGAAAAAGATTGGCTTTTTATGTAACAAGTCTGGTGTTAAACAGTACTCCCCCTCTCCCTCTAATGTTTCCAAAACCTATCGCCAAATACAATAGGTTTTTACATGAATCATGTGCTACAGTATTTATTGTATTCGTTCTCATAAGATGCAGAGTTTGGTCCCTGGGTCAGAGCTTAGAAAAGTTATCTTTTTGGATTGCAATTGCCAGCTGCCCTTAGGTTCAGCAATGCTCATTAGGGGATTCTAGAAGTTGCAATCTAGACCACTGAGTTGAAAGAGGAATGCAGTCCAAATAATATTGCCAACATCTCTCTGAATACATATTCATGTTACCTCTTGAAAAAAACCAGTTTGGGTTTGATCTCATGAAAAGAACACTTTGAAGCTCTCAATATCTTAATTTGAGCTCTGTGATAGGTGAAAAGTGAAGAGTAAAACTAACTTTTAAAAGCAGCAGCTCTTTATAGGTCATTCCTTATGTCCCCTTTTCCTTCTGGCTCCCTATCACTACAGTGTCCGTTCACCTGGTTCTTTCTTACTTCCCTACAAAATATTTTTAACATAGCACAGAGAATAAGTACAGTGGACCCTAGTTATATGCTGGGGTTTGGTTCCACGTGTATAACAAAATCCGTGGATGCTCAAGTCCCATTCAATGCAATGGCATATCAAAATGGTGATCTTATATGAAATGGAAAACCAAGCTTTGCTATTTGGAATTTATACCTTTTCTGAATATTTTCAAGCCATGTATGCTTGAATCTGTATATAAAAAAGTCTGTGGATAAGGAGGGCTGACTGTAATGAAAAACAAACTGGCACTTACAATTGCATATTGGGGGAGTAACTATGAAGGAAGTTTTAATCTGCAGGGGCAGAATACTTAGGGGGTGTATGTCAGGCTACACCCCACCTCCTTTGCTGTGACATACCTAAATAAGGCCTGGTGTAACCCAGCAACTAGCATGTTCCAATTTTTTTGTTTTTGTTTACATAACATTTATAACACAATAAAAATATTTCCCACCTTCTCAGTATTGAGTATCTCATGTGCATAAAATGGCAGCAATTCCAGTTAAATCTATTTCAATTATAGAATGGAACACAACAAAACAAAGTTGTGCTGAATCCTCCAGCAGAACACTGTACTTAGATCACTGTACAGCTTTCACGATGAGTACAGTACAGGTATTTGCCTTTGATATTCACTATTTGATATTCATTGTTCACCATTTGCTTTAGATATGAGCACCACTTGTTTGGTTATTGGTTGGTTCTCTCTTCATAACCATGGCCAGCAAACATTCTTTCCTCTCCTTGAACCAAACTGAGATATTAAGATATTCAAAGCTTCAAATAAATGTACTAAAATGTTTGGTAGAGGGGATAATATCTCCTCAATCCTTGTCCATAATTCTGCTTTATGAGCAGGAACCAGCGGTGGCTTGTCCTTCCCATGTCAGTGGGACAGTCAATCTGCTCTAGGCTTTATTCCCTGCTTTAAAGGAGTTGTCCAAAGTACTGAATCCAATCGACAAAATAGATTTTGATATCTTGCATAGGTCAATTAAAATTCAGATTAAACTCAGAATAGATTCCCTGCCTCTGACATGGAGGCTACCAGCCAACACTGGCTGAAACCGAAACTTCAGTGCCAGCTAGTCCAACCCTCTGCCATGCAGGAATGGATAGCAAAAGCACTCCCGAGAGATTGACATCCAGCCTCTGTTTAAAGATCTTCAGTGAAGAAGGGCCCGCCATTGTCAGAGACAGTCCATTCAACTGTAGAACAGTTTTTACACTTTGTACCACCAAAAAATTCTTTCTAATATTATCTATGAATCTACTTACTTTCCGTTTCAAACCATTGGGTCACGTCTTAGTCTCTAAAGCAGCAAACCAATTTCATCTTCTACATGACATATCTTTAGATTTTAAAAATGGCTATACTTTCTACTGGGGAAGCAATATGGCATAGTGGTTTGAGCTATGACTCTGGAGACTGAGGTCCGAATCCCTGCTCCATCATGGAAACCCACTGGATGACCTTGGGCATATTACTCTCATCATCAAGAAACCCTATGATGGTTCACTTTAGGGTTGCCATAAGTTGGAAATGACTTGAAGGCACATATAATAAGAACAATCCTTTATCTTGCTCTATTCTCTGCCCAAAGTGACAGAGGAACTTTCATGGAGGGAGAATAGGTATAACAATTACATAATGAGAGAAGAAATACAAGTGACCTTTGCACTGGTTTTGTACATCATCGGTAAACTCAGCAACCTTCTACAATATTATTTTATACACACTCCTTCTGCAGTCCTTCACTCACGCAGATAAATGTCCTGAACAGCCAGCAGATTTGCAAATATTATTACCTAATCTGTAAAACAATTGCACAAGCAGCAATTTTTCAATGCTGCATTAATTTATACTGCAGCCTGCCTTTTGAAGGGGGGGCATGTTAGCATTGTTGTTGTTAATAAGATGCACAGTACATGAATCATTTCTATTTCTTCCCTGCTTTTCAAAAATCACATACTTCTTCCTCTGGTTAAATATCCTAAATATGTGAAAAAGTGTATTAGGAAGCAAGTGGGAAGGTGGGGAGGGGGGATGAAAATAAAAGGAAAAGCCTTAATGTATCTCTAGCACCTCTGTTGTCATTAACTGCATCAAGCCAATTTCAACTTATGGTGAACCTATGAATGAGAGCCTTCCAAGTTACTCCGTCTTCAATAACCTTGCTCAGGTTTTGCAGACTTAGGTCCATGGCTTCTTTGATTGAGTTTATCAATCAATCAAATAGGGTCTTCTTTTTTTTCCTACTACCTTCTACCTTACCAAATATTATTATCTTTTCTAGGGAGTCATGTCTTCTCATGATATGACCAAAGTACAACAGTCTCAGTTTAGTCATCTTGGCTTCTAGGGAGAGTTCAGGCTTGATTTGTTTTAGGACTCATTTATTTCTCTTTTTAGTAGTCCACAATATCTGTAGAAACATCTCATTTTTGAAAAGCCGCTGGATAAGTGCAGCCAGAAGCTGGCTTGCATACGGGTTGCATTTGCCCGGCACATGCAATAATACCCGGCTTTAAAATTAAATGCACCTTTATCCTGTTGGGATAAGGCACTTTAAAGCAATGTGGTAATTTCCTAAATTGCAACAATTTTAATTGCTTTTGAAAAGCAGGAAAATAGAGGTTTTTTTGGTTTTTTTAAAAAATGCAACTAATGTGGTAGGCAATTAATTTTGATGGTCTGAGAAGAGCATCTTTAATTATCTACAATTAAAAGTAATTTTCTAAATGTGAGGAGACATTCATGATGACCAGTTGTTATATCAGACCTGGCCAATATGGCTTCATATTGGCTATAATTTGTATTCATGTTACAAGCAACTTATCTTGAAAAAAGCAGTGATAAAGCTTTTATGAAGGCCCTGTATCTTTCCCCATAACTATGGGGAGGAAGGGAGAGTGGAGAAAGAGAGTTAAGAATATATTTTGCTGATTTATATGGATTCAGATTAGAGATCTTTCTAGTCCATAATTGTCAACACTGAGCGGATCTTAGCTCTCAGGCATTTCAGACAATAGTTATTTTCCTCTGGGATGCCAGAGATACAACTCACAACCTTTTGTATGCAAAGCAAGTGCTCTGTCTATGAAGTATCACTTTTCCTGGCCCACAGCTGGACAAATGGTGGGATGGGAAAGAATCAAGCAATTCTTCCACTCATCTTCTAAACTTGAATGTTGTTTCTGGGGCTGCTTTTCCATTTTAAAGCATACAAGCTTGGCTTGGGGGGGGGGGGGTTAGGGAAATATACGGTTATGAATTTGGCCCTGAGATCATGGGTCATGGTGTGAATTCCTTAGAGAGGGATGGTCAAAGTGCAATTGTGGACCTCATGTGGCTTCCCAGGGATATTTTTTGTGATCCACAGGCATCTGCAGGGATAAACAAAAATTGTATTTTAAATATAATTTTTTTTTACCTATAACTAACCCTAAATGCTCTCTATGGAAATGGGGATGACCATTTTTTGCCATGTTTTGGAGCCACCTGGGCCATTTTAGGCCCATAATTGTCCTTTTATTTAAAACGAGGGGAAAAAACTGGCCATGACCTCTAATTTTTTCTTGTTTGGTAGGGAAAAAGTGCTTTTCTAGGCCTAAAAATCCTCTCCTGGGCCTAGAGGATGTTGGGGAGCACTTGGGGTAAAGAAAAGAGAGTTTTGTTTGTAGGGTATGTGCTTGTCCAAGTTCTCCTAGGGGGCTAATGCAGCTCCCTAGTCTCTCATAGTTGTCCACCTACCTTAGATACTGACATACACCTTTATTTTCATACATTACAGTCAATCAACACATCACATTATAATCCTTGCAAGATGAAGCTGCCTCTACCCAGATCTTTCCATATAAAACCCACAGCCATACAAAGCTTTTCATTTATATGGGAAATCATCATTTAACATTTGTTAAACCATTTGTGCTGCTGGTGTATGGGCCTGCAGTAACAAAGTAATATCATAGCAACACTGGCGTAAGCAGCATCATGGCATGTGACACTGTGTTGGCTTTCATTGTTCTGGCATGGAATGGGGTCTCATCTGTTGGTTATTTAATTAAAAAGAATCTTGTTAAAGTCACTCAATGTTATGATTAGACAAATACAGTGGTCATTGCCTGGTGATCTAGTGACTGGTTACAAGTTTTTTTATACCGGAAAATATCCTTCTTCCATTGAGATGAATGCCGTATGCCATGTGCGCAATTGCACAACTGCATCATAACACTCAGCAATCCGAATTGTGAATATATTTTTTTTCACAAAAGACATTTTGAGCTATTCTCACTAGCTAGCCTTTGGTGTTGAATAGATTCATTTACCAGTGTGGTCCTTTGAACATGGAATAGCAGAAGACATCATTTTATCCGCTGGTTCAGGTGGGAAAATCTCTTGTACAAATCCTGTCTACTAAACATAGTAGCACTGGTAGCAAGACTCCTCAGCAAATAAAGTGACACTCCTCAATCAAACTCTTCATAAAAGAGCTTAAAATGAATGAGAATAATAGTATACATTCCAACTGCATATGCTCTTCAACATATGCTCTTCAGCTTTCCATACTTTGCAAGTGGAGTTAGTAAGCAAGGTGTGTCAATAGTACTTAAGTAAAAGTGAGGCCTAAAGCAATTAAATTAAAAGCTAAAAAGATCTGGAATCGTAAAAGCCAACACATTTTAATTGAACATAATTCTATTGAAGACTATTAAATTACCTCAGTGGAATAGCAGCACAAAACACATGCTAATGAGCTACCGAGTGAAATTTTTAAATGGGTAAACTGAAAAATTACAGGTACCCCGGTGTAAGACATGCCGAGTGCTGATGATATGAAAATATGAATAATTTATATCTTCTTTAAATGTGGAATGTAAATTTGTTTGGAATTAATTTCTTTTGGGAAATCACTCACAGTAAACATGTCTCTCTCTTAGGGCAGTATTTCCCCCCTGCAAAATATTAGTATTAGTATTGTTATTATTTTATTGTAGTATTGTTTGGGGAAAGGAAGAAAATGGCCAAAAAAAAAAAAAAAAAAAAGCCTGGCAGTGGCTCATGACACAAGAGGGATGCTAAAAAGTAAAATAGATTTATTTCTTGGCTAAAAGCATCAAATTCTGGATAATATGGAGCCAGATTCTCACTGTAGTTTGGCTTGTTTAGAACATATTGAGTGCACATAAGTACCACCAAAATGCCAAGTCTCCTCAGCTGCCATAAGAGGTGGAATGGCTTGATCTTGCTATTGACTTGTAATTCCCCTAAGTAAGGCTTACCTTAATGAAAAAAGGGAACATTAAAAGATTTGTAGGTTTTTTTCAAATGCTAGTTTCCAGAGATGTCTGGCATACAGTGTAGCTATCTTTTTAAGATGTCTTTTTAATGTCAGATTATGGCTACCTGCCTGCCTACTTCCATTCTATCATAATGTAACAAAAATAAAGGGTAATCAGAGGTGGGATTTCAAATTAGAGCTGTTCCCAAAAATAACGTATACCTGAAAACCATGAGGAGTATGTGGTGAACAAGGCAGACCCCTAGCCATGTTTGGCCTACATTATGGAGCAAAAAAAATAAAATAAAATAAAAATAAAATAAAAAATAAAATCCTGGCATTAGGAGGCATCAACAGCACCCAAGATCAACTCCTCCTTGGTCTTTTGGGTTATCTAAAATGATAAGCAAGGTCAGTATCCTTCATTAGTTACTAATGTGAAAGTACAAACTGTGTTGCAAGGAAAGTTATGACTTTAGCCTTAATCCCAAATGGGTTGGAAAGAATATTAATCACTATTTATTCCCAGACAGAAGAATGGATTTCCTGATGCTCCTGAAGAATTGTGCAGTGGCATGATTATTTCCACATTTTTCTATATAGATATGTACAGTGGAGATTGTCACATGGAGGTAAGGATGGGAGCACTTATTCCATTCTTCTCCCATCCATGAAGTGTAATAGAGTTCCTGTTAATACCAAATGAGGGGTCCATTGCAATTCGCAGATGGGAGAAAAATAGGATAAGTTCATGAGTGTGACAATCACATGAATGAGATGGGATAAGGATGGGAGCAATCTGCTTTGCTCCTGTCCTTACCTCCATGTAATAATATCCATGGTTTTCCTATTTATTTGTCAAAAACCATGTTTCCTACACAAATACCATGTCTTGTCTGCAGTGTCTTTGGGCATTAGGTGTTGCAATTGCAAAATGGGTTGTCAGGCATATGCATTGACCATTGATTCACATATGTTGCAATATGGTGGTACTCAATATAGAGGTTGTATAATGAAATTCCACCAATGCATATTTAAGTTACTGTGAAGCAATGTCAGATCGTGGCTTAATAATTCATGGGAAACTGTGTAAAGTGCAAATACTTCCCAAGAAGGGCACAAATCTTTGTGTCTTTGCATGAGGGGCTGAAGAGTGTGAAGATTTACATCCTTGTCCACCACGTTATCTGAATCTTTCTAGGTCTACCCGCCCTGCCTGACACTGGTATGAATACCTTCACAGGCAGATGACAGATTAAAGACATTAGTGCCTGTGGCTTTTAAACTGTGATTTCACCGGTAAAGGAGTGGCTTTGGTGATACTGCCCTTGACACTGCCTCTGACTTAGCTCCCCTGTGCCTAATCCATCCCTTTTCATTCAAGGGGAAAATCTGTGAATGACCTGGCAATTTCGAAATGTCACTCCTGGGACAGTTACATGATCGCCAGACATGTGGTGACACTGTCCCCTACTCCCCTGACCCCCCTCCCCCTTGCTATTCCCAAGTGCCCTTGTTGCCTTTCTTTTTGTTTTTGTTTTTTTTCTGATTATTTTCTTTTAATTTTTTCAAAAATTAAATGACAGCAGCAGAGCTCTGGTGTTGCATGGGAAAGGGGGAAACAAAGAACCAGGTGCAGCAGAAAATGGGTGTCTGGAGCCTGTCCACGTTGCCATCTTATCATATTAACTGTATTTTCCAATAATAATAATAATAATAATAATAATAATAAATTATTATTATTATTATTATTATTATTATTATTTCTAAAGTTCAGACTGGATTTTGTATTCTGTGGAGAACACACATTAAGACAGCAGAGCCACAACATAAGGAAAACTTCTCTCTCACTTTTTCTCTCTTTGATGGCTTTGATGTGTAGGCAGGGAGGTAGGGTTAAGGGAGAGGACCAAAAGTGAATGTCATGGGGGCAGCAGCCCTGGTCACATGAATAAGAAGAGGTGCAGTGATGGCTGGTCTACAAATATTATATTACCATTTTATTATCAATTGTATTGACTGCTTTGACAATGGACGGTTGCACAGAAGAGACCTAAGATTCCAGGTTCAGGAGAGAGCATGCTCGGCTTTTGTGGGACTGCCCTGTCCTTCTCCTCCAGAGGAGAAGGACAAGAAGGGTGCATGCGGCCTCCATAGGGCTGCCCTGTCCTTCTCTTCCTGAGAAGGTCAGGATGGCAGGGGTGAGGGCCCGACCAGGTGTCACCTCTCTTCTGGAATGTTACTTGGTGTGAGCTGAATCCCCTGGCACCCCTCTAGTAATGCCACTTTCCTCAGGACGAAGGGAAGGAATCTCAGGTGTGGACATTACCTTGAAAATTTCTTCTTTATAGCTATGTGTTATGGGTCCCTGCAGCTGCAGGCTGCATTGGCAGAAATCCTATATATTTGGATCACCAGATCTCAGGGCCTGGCCCCTCTTTCCCAGTCCTGGCAGGGGGGGGGGAACAGTATGAGACCACTGTCTTGAAATGTGTATGTGTGTATACACACAGAGGAGATTGCCTCCTATGGCATTCAAGTTTTGCCCTTGAAATCTCAGGGCATAGGATAGTTCTGATTTAGCAAACTTAGATCAATATTTCTCCATCTCTATTGGCAGAAGGAAAACAGCAGCCTTGGAAATAGGATTGCTCAGGGTTCAGAAGGGCTTCTGTCTTTTCACTGCAAGTGATCTCCACCAATATTACTATCGTTCATGCCACTCCATGCTACTAGGAACAGGAAAACAATGATCTCCTAGGCCAGGGAACAGTATAATTCTCACTACAGCTCAGAGTATTAGCAGGACTGCCAGGGAAATGCAAGTGGGTTCCATCAGTTTCAAGGAACTCATAGGAGGTATCAAAGGCCACATGATTGTGATCCCATGTTTTAAGTTATTGATCTTTTGAAAGAAAGAGTATTATTTCTCTGTCTTACCATTCCACAATGGTAAGACACAGCTGCCTTCAGAATCCCCATCTATTCATTTACAGGCTTCTGAGAGCAAAGAGTCTTTTCTTTCCTTGTTCTTTAATATTTTGGAAGAACCATTTCCCCCTTTTCTGCTGTTTTCTTTTCATGGACCATTAGCAGCTTCCAAAGGCAATATCCTTTCACTGTCACACTATGCCATGGGGTGCTGTTTGAACAACTTCAGATGAGGGCATTAAGTACAATTCTGGAAGGGAGTCAGAGCATAACCGAATAAAAATAATAAAAAGAAAGCTTGTGTGAGCAATTTGGAATGCTGTCCCGGATTGATTTCATTTGCAGCCTAGCAGAGAGCTACCAATAACTGATGATCAGCACTATTCTCCCAACTCTGTCACACCTTACTTAATTGTAAAGCACTTCATACCCCAAGAAACCTTGCTGTTCATTTGATTTTCCTTTTTTTGGTGCTCAACTCAGCTGAAAGCTGAGCCTGCTAAACAGTAGGAGGGGAAGAAAATTCATGGTTCTAATTCAAGGCAAATAAAAATGGCCTCCTTGGCGGTCTCTTTACCCTCCTCATGATGAAGCTGGAGTAACTCTCTCCTTAGGATGGCTGCTTTGAAAGAAAGATCCAGAGGGGGGTGATTGTGGTGGTGAAAAACAACCACTATTCAAACTGGCTCAGAGGAGGGCAAAATCTTGGCCCCACTGAAGTCATTGGAAGTTTTGTCTTCAACTGAGCCAGGATTCCATCTGCTTATCTGATGAGCTCCTTCTGTTGGGGAAGAAGAAATAAGAGCTTTTATGCCCAAACCAAATGAAGTTTTAAAAGGCCTACTTTTGGATTAGAGTAAGTGGGGAAATGAAATAATGACATCCTATTGGTAACTGAAAGATTGTAACCATTAATGACTGAATTTGAGTCCCCCCTCCAAGCCCCCCCCCCCGTCTTTTTAGATTGGCAGCACCCCAGCCAAAGGGTACCAAGGCAATGCAAATTGAGGCCCTGGGAAATGATGTCTGCAGCACTCTCCTGGCCACAGGGTACATTTGGACTAGCATTTGTAGCATGACGCTGAGGCATCTCTCCAGTGGCCTATCATCATAGTTATGTCTGATAATGCAGGATCTCGGTCATATATATATGATTCAGGTTACCAATATCTAGATCCAGATGGCCAGGTATAGATTAGCTGATTTAGTATATGTTTGCCTTAGGGTTGCCATAAGTTGACAATAACTTGAAGGCACCCAAGAACAAGCAAAAGAGGCCTAACTTACAGGATATACGAATATAAAGAAGTTTCCAGAAATTAGCCTGATGAATTTCAGCCAAGATGCCTTCATTTGGCTTTTTCCACTGGGAAACTTTTTGGGAAATGACCTGAAAGGATTATACAAAGATGTCCCTTCAAATTTTCCAAGTTCCCATTTGGATGATTGGGAGACATACTTTTATAACACTCCTGAAGATCAATTTTAATTTGAGGATCAAATGTGTGGTTGCAGAAAACCAAATACATTGCCCTGAAGAGTTTGGAGGAAAAGTGGGGTTTATGGAAATCTTAAGGCAAACTTATCATGGGATTTCCTTGGCAAGACTTGTTTAGAGTGAATTTGCTTTTGCCTTCCTCTGAGCAAGAGAATGTGTGACTTGCCCAAAGTCACCCAATGGGTTTCCATGGCCAAGCAGGGATTCAAATCTGGTCTCCCAGAGTTCTAGTCTAACACCCAAACCACTACACCATGCTGGCTCTCTAAGCATGATAGACAACGTCATAATTACACTAATTGACTTTTACAGTTATTGCACCATAACAGTGATAAAAATGTCCCCCAAACTTATCTTTTAAGTCATGCAACCAGACCACCAGAGGAAATTTTGCGTCACTGAGAAATGGACAGTATCCCGCCCTGTCCCAGAAGCAGGGTGCGTAGCTGCTGCCTGTTTCAGTGTGGCCCATTAGTGGGAGAAGCTAGATGTATCATTGATCACTTCCCTGCTTTCTAGCACCTTAGCAATTTCTTTGATGATGGGGCAGTGCCTAGGAAGTTCATCTGTTGGCAGAGGTATATGGAGTTGTAGCAGCAGGAGATGAAGCTATGGATATGTACCTATGTCATAGCTGTGTCTCCCAGTTAAGGATCTTGCTTGTAATTTTCTGTACAAAAATGTTGAGTTTTGCATATCTTTGAATAAATGAATTTTTACAAAATTCTCAAATTCCAAAAAAGGAAATTTCACAGTGGCTTACTATATTCTCAGTGACATGTGTCACACCCTTATCTATTAGGGACAAGGGGAAAAATAAATCCAGGTATTCTTTATATCCCTAATCAAAACTTGACTACATGTATTGATTCTGTTTTGGTGAAAATATGATAGTTTGGACTGTCTCTTCTGGAAAGGACCTGGATGACAATGGAAAACAACTTTCCCAGTGCAGCATTTGAGTGAAGCCGGAAAACAATTGTTTCTAGACAAGCATATTTCCTGAATACTGAGTACTTTGCAGATGTCTTCAGAAACATGTATTGTGAACAAGGATGGTAACATGTCAAGGTGTCCAAGCGGTGTCCAATTTCAGATGGTGTCCAATTTCAAGGTGTCCAATTTCAGATGCCTCCAGTGACCAAAGCAAGAAAGGCAATATTTCCATCTTTCTGCCCTGGATTATTAATTCATATGACCATTCCTGGCCCTAACATGGAGTCAAAGCCAACTGCTAGGCTCAAGTAGAAAAGACTAGTTGCATCAACTGCTGAATAGCCAGTCAACACATATGTCAGTCGTAAAGATTTGATGGATCTTCCCCAGTTGAAACTAGCAACTGCGTTTTAGATTATAATGATTAATAATACCCTGATCATGGAAAAAAAAAATCCAGCAAGCTGTACTCCCAACAAATTGGCCTTCATGGCTGAAGAGAGATTTGAATTCAGTCTTTCCGGTCTGTGTACTATGCTCTGTCCAAACTGATACCTGTTGACCCAGAAAACAACCCTCTCCTTACTGCAAGAATGGGGAAGCTCTTTCCAACCAAGGGTTAGATACAGCTTTGGAGCAGTTCTCAGGAGAAACAGTGTAGTAATAAGCAGACCCAGAGACAAAAAGGTGGGAGTAAAAGTACCAACATACTGTATCCTCAAGGTCTTACTGCCTCTAAAGTGTGATATGAGAGGCATTGCAATCTTTTAGATCTTTGGAGGAGACAACTGGAATCCCAGGAATGCCACAGAGCCTGATGGTCCCATTTTGGAGGTTTTGCTGTGGGTTTTGTGTATCAAATGTTTTGGATATTTGGGGGCCACATGTGGTCTGTGAGCTTCACTTTCCCCACTCTGCTCTACAGAATCCCTATCTACTTATGGTATTCTCAGCCTAGACCAGACCTTGGATTCTCCTTGTTATGGCAGTCAGCTAAGCAATCAGAAGGGAGATAAATAATGGTGAACTGGTTCCATCGAGATGTGTCACCATGGTGTTGTATCATCACTATACACATATGCATATAAACAAGGAGCTGTCAAAACCACTGCCATGTCCTCTCTGTCTTCGTCTCTTTTAACCTTTCACTCAGTTTATGAGGTGTCATATTTTGTTGGATACCTTCAGCTGTCTTTCTCCTATGGCACATCCTTTGGGGAGGGGAAACATGCCCCCAAACCCTCCTTAAAACCGATGGACTGAAAATGAAATATGCCATTGCTTCAGGCATCATTTTCCTCCTTTGCCACGATAATTGTTTCTACAAAAAGAAACTACTACTCTGGCAAAAAACCAAAAGGGAACAAAAGAAAAAGAATGCCTACCCCAAATCTCTGTTTGCTTGAACTTGCCATATACTATTGCTAGTAATTAGAGAAACCAATTGCAGAAGAGCTTCATCTGATTTAATTGCCATTTTTGAGGAGGAAGAGGAGGTGGTGGCGGTGGCGGTGGCTGTAACATATACACACAGAAACCAGAATGATTATTTGGAGCACCATTTTGGAGGACATAATTTCTTTTTAGTAAACCAAATTTAGATCATTATACTTCACTCAAAGTGTGATATTGTAATTAATTTTGTAATATTTTTAACAGCAATACCACTTGATTAAAATTGGTTAAGAAGTAAGATACAGTCTCTCACACTCCCTAAATGCTGCATCCCACAATGAAATAGTTCATCATAAGTAACTGTTTCACGTTCACTGGATATACAACTTTCAAACCTGCTGCCAAAGGCATGTAGGCTCAGTTAAAATCAATATGTGAAAGCTAATAACTACATACAAATTACTCCCTGGCCATTTGTCTTCTTTACTTGGACAACTATCCTCATCTTTAAAACTAACTCCATTTCTACTCTGCTATATTTTTGCTTAATAGCACCAAACAGTGTCTCCTTACCCATTTGCCTGTTTTCCTCCCCTTTTCTTCAAAGTAAATTTCAACAATAAATGACACCAGTAATACAATGCTAGAATCAAACTAACTGATGTAAGAATATATGACTCTGATGCCAGTGTCAGTGAATGAATTTGACATGCCATTGCAATTCACTTTACAAATGTTGCGCAAGTTGGATGTCTCTTCCAACCATGCAATGACCAAAAGTCCCTCCAAAAGCTACCTTTCAAAAAGTGCAGCTCCCATTCCCAATATGGCAATTTCTGTGCTGTTAGAGAGCAGGGGGATAAGCAGAGATATTTTCTGCTCTCTGTGACTATGGCCCTGTTCAGACTGGCCTTTAAAGCTGGCCTGAGGGTGGATTTGGGGTGTCACATCCAGACTAGATGACACATGTCCTGACTCTGCCCCCCAAGGCACCCTGACACCAAGCACCATGCCACATGGCATATGGTATCATGGCACTCCTCCGGCACTGCGTCCATACAACACAGTACCGAAGGAGCTCCGTATAGCCGCAGCAACACAGCTATGGGGCCATTTTGAGGGTGCGAAAAGGAGCTGCTTTTTGCTGTTCCTTTTTCCTCCCTCGAAGGACCAAATCAGGGCCATAGCATGCTATGGCCCTGATCTGGCTAGGAAAGGGGCGGTGTCCCACAACCCCTTAGGGCTTGTATGTACAACCCCTAATTCACTTGAAAAAGATAAAGTTGTACAAGACTATTAAAGATGTTTCTCCTTGAGTTCTTCCCATAATATTTAGGGACTCTTACCTCTCTTCTGACATCATTACACTCTGTGTGTACCCATCTTCATTCCACATAATGAACTACTGCTTTATCTATGGGGTTTTTATCCCATTCCTCCTCTGAGGAACTCAGGTTGGTATACATGGTCCCATCACTCACTTTGTCTTCACAAGCCCCCTGCATGGTAAGTAAGGTTGAGTGATAATGGTCCAATCCTCCAGCCAACTGAGGCTCCCACTCACCCAAGTTGTTATAGCCCCCATAGACATCATAAGGGCACTGTCCCCACATCTCATACACATGAAAAACCTCCACTACAAAGGTGTGTGCATGCACACACAAAAACACACACCAGCATAGGAGAAGGCAGAAGTAGTTGTACCAGTACCACTAAACCAAGCAGTGGAAGAACTGGAGAAAACAGTAGCTGTGAAGGCACCTCTGCACTTGAAGATAGAGGAGGAGGAGGAGGAGGAGGAGGAGGAGGAGGAGGAGGAGGAGGAGGAGGAGGAGGAGAATGATAACATTGCCTGTTGCAGGAGGAGGCAATAACAGGCAGATGCCTTCTGTTTCTGGCCACACATTAACAATACACAGAGCTACTTATGTCTTGAATGTCTGGCTCAGTGCGGACATCAGAGGCAAAGCAATATGGAAGAGGTATGCTGGCACAAATGATTTTGCAGGTTGCCCCTTATAGTGTCTTGGCCCAAAGGATCAATTAAATCCAGGCCTTCAAGAATGGACTAGTGTGGTATAGTGGTTTGAGAGTTGGACTAGGACACCAATAGACTATGGTTCAAATCGCCACTTAGCTGTGGAAACCTTGTGCATGTTACACTCTCTCAGCCTTACAGGAAGGCAATGGCAAACCCCCTTTGAATGAATCATGCCAAGAAAATGCAAAAAATAGGTTTACTTTAGGGTTGCTATAAGTTGGAAATTAATTCAAGGCACAAAATAACAAACAAAAACAACAGCATTAAAAAAAAAACAGCTTTTTCTGGAGACCTGTCATGACAACAGCACTCTGGAGCAACCTGGTGCCCTTCTGGGCAGTGGTGCTCTGCCATCTGAGGGCTGAGGCAACTGTCTCATCCAGCCTCTTGGTAATGCCAAGCCTGAACCTACCATCATCCACAAGCATCCTGGAATGTGAAGACTTGATTCCAGTTCTTAGGGTAGGGTAGGCAATTTCCAGAGGTTGTAGGGCAATCCCAGCCCCTAGGGCCCCTGGAGACAACACATAATTTGTTGCTTTACATCAGCTTTTTGGCCAAGAAATTGGGCAATTGTGCTCATAGATGCCTCTAGTATATGGTCATTTGGTGCTATTAGAGGCACTGGGCTCCAATGATACCCTCAGGGCTTAAACATTCTAATGACTATGTTATATTGGCTCTCATTCACTGAGCAAATGATATAGTTAACATGCTTAATCATTACATTGAAATTTATTTTCTTTCATTATCAGTTGGTTTGTTGGTTGACTAGTTCTTATGTCTCTTATTTTGTACTTTTGCTTTTATGATGTTGTAGTTTTGTTTTTATGATATTTGCAATTTTTTGTGTTATACACACCACTTCATGATCTATGGAGGATGAAGACTAGTTTATGCATTTTATAAAAAAAGAAGAAGGGAGAGATGATCCTGAACACTGAGTTAATAATTGCTATTTTTAAAATAATTATAATAATCTTGAAAGTCACCTTGAACTGTAATAGTAGAAGAAAGGTAGAATAAAAGTAAAATTAATTCATTGAGCTAAAGACAATAGGATGGGGGAGAATATGACAATGAACTAATAACAACAAATGATGTAGCAGCAAGGAGAAATTGACACTGAACTAGCATTTTGTCTAGGCCTGTCCTCTGTTTGCTCTATATAATGAAGAAATGTTTGTGGTCATTTTCTTCAAAGTGTTCCTTTTAGTCAAAAAGAAGCTGATCAGAGTTTGCTCCAATTCATAATGATAACTCTGGCTTGCTTGGTAGATATCTAAAACAGTGTTGGCATTTGCTACATTGCAAGTCTGCAGACAAGTACTACAAGATTCAATTCTCCAAGTGAACTACAATATCAGTTTCAGAGACATGAATTATTTTGGTATGAATATGGTTCTCTTAGTACCAAGGTATTGACAGAATGCAGCTGACCCTGTCTATCCCCATCTGTTAACATCGGCTGAGCAGTATACAAAGTGAGTGCAGACAAGCATTCTTATTCCATCTGTTAATGGTGCAATTTGTGTGCAGATTTTACACGCGGAGTGGGGGGTGGGGAGGCAGAGAAGCCTAGTCTTTTGTTCATTGCTAACTTCATGATAGCAAAATGAGTACGAGTATTTCAATGTCATTTTGGTTTATGTTTCTGTAGCATTTCATTCCTAACCGTTCGTACCTTATTGAGAGGACATTTCAAAGAAGACTGGATAATGTTTGCAGTCATAATACAAGCAGAGTGGATTGAAAGGCTAGAGTTATAGTTACCCATGATAAACTTATGTTAGCTGAAGCATGTAGAAAAGGTGTCTGGTCTTAGAATACAGAGCTCACCTTCACTTATTGTGGGCACATTGTAACAGTATGTGGTGAAACCAAAATACAGTATTAATAAATAAATAAAAAATAAAATAAAACTTTTATTTATATCCTGCTTTTGGTTAAAACAATCAAAGCGGCGTACAACATTAAAATGATACATCAGTATATACAATGCCCCGCCTTAAAAAGGATTAAATAGTTTAAGATTAAAATTACAAAGCATTAAAATCAAGAAAACAATAGTACAATAACAGTGGGCAGGATCATTGCATATATGGGGCGGTGGGGGGGGGTGTCTTTACGTGGCCAGGTGCTATTCTGGGAAGGCCTGCCAGAAGAGATCGGTCTTGACAGCTTTCTTAAAGCTATCTAGGTTAGTAATTTGATAGATCTAGTCCAGAAGGCCATTCCATAAGGTGGGAGCGGTTGCAGAGAAAGTCCTTTGGGAGGTCGCAGTCAATCAAATGACTTCAATATTGGTGTGATATGGTCTCTCCTGGTTGTTCCTGTGATCAGCCTGGCTTCCATATTCTGTACCTGTTGGAGTTTCCGGACAAGGCACAAGGCGAACCCAACGAGATAACCCTCTCTTGTTCACCCACCACCTATCTCTACTGAGGCACTAATATCTTTGGTAACGTGTTTCAAAAGTTCCACAGAGGCCAAGTAGTAATTCAAAACATGAATAAAATTTATTTATAAAATAAAGAATAAAATATAATTAAAGTTTTGTTTGTCTTGTCTCTTTAGTTACAAAAGTTCCTTACAAATACTACTACAGCCACTGAGGCAACCTTTTTCCCAATAGGGGCCAGGGAAGGTATGGTGGTAACAGAGTGGAAAAATGTTGCAAAAGAAGTAGGGATCGATGGTTGACACCTATCCCCTCTTCAGTCCACTGTGTTTCCCAGGTTAAGGCGGAGAGCATACCAACCGTTCCACAATCCCTTAACCTGCTCCTCTGCAAATGTCAGGTCGGCTAAAGCTAAAACTCATATCATCTACGACCTCTTGGAGGATGAACAGGCCGACCTGGCATGCTCCTGGCTGGGAGATGCCAGTGCTGCGATATGGGCACAGTCTCTCCCAGCAAGTTACACGGTTAGTGAGCAGGTAAGGGAAAGTGGGAGGGGGAGTGGCGTTGCTATAGTTCATAAAACCAACCTGACCTTGATCAGAAAGCCTGTCCGGAAAACAACCCACATCGAGTGTGTGTACCTTACTCTGAAGACCAGGGATAGTTTGGGAATTCTGTTAGTATACCGGCCACCCCGTTGCATTATTTTATTGTTTTAAAATTTTTTAACTGATGTCAATTTTAATTAAAAAAAGAGGATCCCAGCAATTATCGTCCAGTTAGTCTGACATCAATACCAGGAAAGATTCTAGAGCAGATCATTAAGCAGAGAGTCTGTGAACATTTAGAAGCCAATGCCATAATCACAAAAAGCCAACACGGGTTTCAGAGAAAGAAGTCATGCCAAACGAACCTGATCTCTTTTTTTGATAAAATTACCAGCTTGGTAGATGAAGGGAATGCTGTGGATATAGTTTACCTCGATTTCAGTAAGGCCTTTGACAAGGTTCCCCATGACATTCTTGCAAACAAGCTTGAAAAATGTGGGATAGACAAGTTAACTGTTACATGGATTTGTAATTGGTTGAGTGGCCGAACTCAAAGGGTGCTCAACAATGGCTCCTTTTCATCCTGGAGAGAAGTGACCAGTGGGGTCCCACAGGGCTCTGTCCTGGGCCCAGTGCTGTTCAACATCTTTATTAATGATTTGGATGACAGAATTGGGGGCATACTTATCAAATTTGCAGATGACACTAAACTAGGAGGAGTAGCTAATACCCCAGAGGACAGGATCAAAATTCAAAATGACCTGAATATACTAGAAAGCTGGGCCAATGCTAACAAGATGAAATTCAACACAGAGAAATGTAAGGTTCTGCACTTAGGGAGGAAAAATGAAATGCACAGATATAAAATGGGGGACACCTGGCTGAAAGAGACCACATGTGAAAGGGATCTAGGAGTCCAAGTAGACCATAAACTGAACATGAGTCAACAGTGCGATGCAGCAGCTAAAAAGGCCAATGCAATTTTAGGCTGCATCAATAGAAGTATAGTGTCTAGGTCAAGGGATGTAATGGTGCCACTCTATTCTGCTTTGGTCAGGCCCCACCTGGAATACTGTGTCCAGTTCTGGGCACCACAATTCAAAAAGGATGTGGAGAAACTGGAGCGGGTCCAAAGGAGGGCAACTAAGATGGTGAAGGGTCTGGAAACCATGCCCTATGAAGAACGCCTTAGGGAACTGGGGATGTTTAGCCTGGAGAAGAGAAGGTTAAGAGGTGATATGATAGCCCTGTTTAAATATTTGAAGGGATGTCATATTGAGGAGGGAGCAAGCTTGTTTTCTGCTGCTGCAGAGATTAGAACGCGGAACAATGGATATAAATTGCAGGAAAAGAGATTCCACCTCAACATTAGGAGGAACTTCCTGACAGTAAGGGCTGTTCGACAGTGGAACACACTCCCTCGGAGCGTAGTGGAGTCTCCTTCCTTGGAGGTCTTTAAGCAGAGGCTGGATGGCCATCTGTCGGGGATGCTTTGATTTGGAGGTCCTGCATGGCGGGGGGTTGGACTGGATGGCCCTTGTGGTCTCTTCCAACTCAATGATTCTATGATTCTATGATTCTAGTTTTGATTTAATCTAGTCTTAAGGGGGGGAGGTTGGGAAGGGATTTGATTGCTGTTTTATCCTTGTATTTTTTAATTTCCTGTACCCCGCTCCGAGTATTCCATTAGAGGAGCAGGTTATAAATAAACTAATTATTATTATTATTATTATTATTATTTATTATTATAGTCAAAATCTTCCTTAAAACCTACAGGCTTATACTGAGCCTCTCTTTCTCAGACTCCCTCAAGCCTCTCTAGTCCCTACTGGACTTCTCAGACCCTTCCCTGGTCTATAAACTATCCTATAAATGTTCCCTCAGGAACCCTAAGAGCACACCCTCCCTCCTAGGTGTCTCTTCCCTCCAAAACACCAGCAAAATAAACCCCCTTTTGCTCCCTGTCGAGGCTCTTTTATAGCCCTGCCCAGCCAGCTTCTCATTGGCTGGACTCCTGGAGCTCTGTGATTGGCTGTTTCCATGGCCTGCTCACTACACAAGGATCCTATTATCAGAGACCTCAAGCATAAAACCTGAGACCAGGAGGGGGGGGGGTCTAGTGATATCACAAGACTAGGCCCTTCTTATTTTACAGAGGCAAAGTAAACAAGAGTAGGCAAGCTGGTCAGAAATGTTTGTGTGTTGGCCAATTGTAGAAAGGGGCACAACAGCAATCAGTGTCTGTCTGTGTGTCCAGAATTTGGATTAAAACCTAGCTATCCGGGTAACCTGACAACCTAGAAGAATAGGAAGACCCAATACACCTTGGCTAGTGACACTCCATTCACTAGTTTCAAAAATTGCCACCCCTCCTACTTCGGTTTGTGTCCTATGTGGCCTTACATACAACACACATGACATAAGAGGCCATATGATGATGCTCTTGGCATTTGTGGAGGGCTCACTGCTGCCCCAAATGCGTTTCTTAAATACTCCAGACCATTCACCATTACTAAAACCAACATATTTGCTATGAAGGAGAGATTCCATGCCACACAGTTATAGCTCTATGATACCATTTTAACTGCCATAGCTATGTGATACAGAATCCTGAGGTTTTTAGGCTGGTGGGGCACTAGAGTTCTCTGGATGAGGATTGTAAATACCCCTCCCTAAATGCCAGGGTTCCGTAGGACATAACCATGGGAATTAAAGTGGAATCATAGTGTTATAATTGTGTAGTGTGAAAGAGACCGAGAGCCAGCATAGTATAGTGCTTTGGCCACTGGACTATGACTCTGGAGACCAATTTCTGCTCGGCCGTGGAAACCTACTAGGTATCCTAAGGCACATCACACTCTTAGACTCACAGGAAGGCAAAGGCACCCACTCCTCAAATCTTGCCAAGAAAACCACATGATAAGTCCACCTTTTGATCTCCTTAAGTCAGAAACAACTTGAAGGCAAACAGCTAGTGAAAGAGGCCTATGTCACATAATATATAAGAAAGAAGTGTCCATTCTAGAAATTAGGCGGATGAATTTCAGTCGAGAAATATTCATAAGGCCTTTTCCAAGAGAATTTTTAATGACCTGAAAGGATTTTACAGACATCCCTTTAAATTTTCCAAGTTGCCATTTGGAAAACAGGAAACTGGGGGACATTTTTTGGTAAAATCCATGCAGGTCAGTTTTAATTTGAGGATCGACTGTGTGGCTGTAGAGAACCACATGCATTGCCCTGAACATTTTGAATGAAAGATGGGATTTAAAGCATTGGAAATATCCAGAATTTTTGAATAATACTAGTAGAGATCATAATCCCGCTCTGCCATTTTCTATAGCTATTTAAACAACACCCTCTAGTCTTAAAAGTACATGTTATCATGACTCAGTGCCTTTTTGGAAATCTTTTGTAAAGGCATATGGAAATGCGGTTTTTGTAATGAAGCCTTAGGTACGAGGAATAAGATTCTGTCACATTAAAGATCTGGCTGGTGAATTATTTCACTGCCTTGCAAGTTGCCATTACGCTGTAAACAAAAATAAAACTGCACTCATAGAAGCTGTCATCATCAACAAATCCAGCAACGAGGACAACAAAAACAATAGCAAAAAGATTGAATTGGGGGGAAAATACCGTGTGTTTTAGGCTAAATATAATAAGTGTTGTAACAGGATCACAATAATTTCAAAGTATGAGAAAACCAAATATTTCATAATGAATGCAGCATATAGCTTTTAAACAGGGCTAACATATGGGCCACTAATGTGAATGTGAATGCAAATGAGGTGCTTTTGATTGCCTTGAAATAAAGTCAGCAAAATCAGAGCTTCAAAAAGCAAATTGTGCAGCTTTAACCACCTGAGTGCCACAAACAGATTCATGCTCTTGCAATATTTCCCAGTGAAATGCTGGCAATAAGTGCTAAGCAAGGCCATTTGTTTCAGGAAACTGTTCTAGTTTATTGAGAGTCTAACTCTGTCCTTTCTTTGCTGATAACCTTTCAAAATATTTTTTTATAACCACCATGCTTAACATTGCTGGGTGGCAGTGAAAAGCTTTCACACAACCACCTTACACCTGCCTGTTCATTGAACTGTTGTTTTAGAGAGGCTCTGAAGGGAACCGATTGTTAGTATGTGGAGCTGAGGCTGTATAGCAGCAGCTAGCCAAACTGGTATTCTGTTTGTCTATTAACTCCTCCAACCAGAGAATAACTTGATGATTTTTCTTTTCTTTTCTTTTTGACAAGTGTAACTACAAATTGCAACTACAAAGGAAGACTGGAAAGTGAAACAGCAGAATGGGAGTATATCAACAAAGTGCCGTCCATCATCAGCGAGCTGAATAGAGACAGTGGTTTCCTAGCACATGACACACATTATAACACTAGCTAACTACCCAGCCTGATGGTGACTCTCTTGGCTAGTTCATCATGTCTTCTTTTTGGTACTCATACACCAATATTAATTCATATGGTTATCCACTCACCTTGGCTTTAAGCAACATCCTTCCTCCTGCCTTGTCCCCCAACAACCATAATTAAAAATGAACTTGTCACCCAAAACATCTTGCATTCCTATAGATATTCCTATAAACACACTGCTATGTAGGTCTGTCTCTGGATTGTCCATTTACCCCATGCATCTGAGGCTCAAGCCTACAAGAGCTCATGCTACCAATTTCTTTTTTTCAGTTCAAAGCTGCTACAATATCCATTTGCATGCATACAATATTCTGTATGAGAGCATAACATCCAATACAAAGGAAAAGTTGTTGGAGGCAGCTTCTTTGAAGAAATAAAGATGAAAAAGAGGAAAGGAAATAAGATACTGCTATCAGCATCTAATCCGAATAAAGATAAAATACTGAACTGAATTTGAGAGGCAATTTTGTTTTTCATTTGAAAGTAAATGGAATGGTTTAGCTAAAGAATGAACAATATGGCTTCTCCATCTCATGTTCCTGGACCTCAGGTGAGTGAAAAAGCATGAGGAGGAAAATCACAGAAACGTCACTCTCTAATATGATAACAAAAATAAAAAAGTTGTTGGAGTCATGGGCCTATATTCTGTCAATATGTTGTTATAATTGTTCTCAGTTAAACATGGTATGGAGGGATATCCCTGTACTCAGAGACTATTCCTCCTCTTTGACCATGCAGGCTCTGAGAGACAAAGAGTTCTAAAGTTCAGGAAATAAATTTTAAACTCCATTAGCAACACAAAAGAAACCTCCTTTGAGATCCAGGATGTCTCTATCTTGTATGAGGCTCCCCACTCGCTTCTTTTTCAGAGAACATTGCATTTCTCAAGAATTTCTCTTTGTTCTTGCAGTCACAAGAAGTCCAGCCTTTTATAAAAACCCAAAATCAGTTACCTGAGGCATCTGGCTCACTATGGAGTTTATCAGACAATAGAAATTGGAAGTATAATCCAATGGCAATCTGAACCCAATCATGGGGTTTCACGTTATTGCGTATTAAAGTATCTCATGCAATTTCGGGCAAAAGGGAAGTCATTCTGAACGCAATCATGGATTTTATGTTATTGCGTATTAAAGCATCTCACACAATTTCGGGCAATGGGAAGTCATTTTCGGGCAATGGGAAGTCATTCTGAATGCATTCCAAATTCACGTGAATTCGAATTGGCTCCAATTGGTTCCATTCGAAATAAAGAGAAATTCCTCCCGTCTGATAAACTCCTATGTCAACTAATACAACTGGCTGTATACAGTTTCCTATCATCTCTGCTTACTTGCCAGTCTGTTAGAGAGATCATGACAAGTGTTCTTGGGACTTGCTCACAGTGGCCAGCATCCTGTTAGTGACATTCAGAAGCATAAGTCTACCTTACTGCTACACATCTGGTCACTCTGGAAGTTTGTATTCTTTTTTTAACTTCTGCAATGACAAAAGCCTGGGCTGCCATCTCAGGACTAATTGTTATGCAGTGATATCCTCTCTGTGGCTGGGGCAACAGAGAATTTAGCAGATTTCAGTGGAAGAAGTATGCATCTGTCTATGGGGTATAGCCAGATGCTTTTCCAGTCCCCCAAATAATTGTGTGGCTGTTCACAGGGATGTTACAACAAAACCATGAGTCTTGGGGGTGATGGGCAGAGAGTCATGCTGGAGTTTCATCAACAGAATGAAACTTTAGACCAGGCAATGTTGTTAATGTTAAAAGAAAGAGGAAGAAAAGCATTGGTACCCTTGCGTCACAGTTTAGGTCAAGTGGTAATGCAATTGAGATAAGATTCATGATGAACCATAGTTTATTTGTGGAAAGTGAGTGGTTTATGTTCTGTTTCAACTTATTTTAGATTCACTGTGTTCTGGTTTGATTTTGTTGCTTTGTTCTGCCATGGTTTCAAGTAGCCTCCACAGAAAACAGACCTAAAAAAAGATTACTTTTTTGACTACAACTCCTATGTCTCATAGCCCGCTTGTCTATTAGCCATGAGGAATGAAGGATTCTGCAGTTAGTAATTCAGCAAAAACAACTACTCCAAGTTTGACAAAATTCACATGAGTCAGAGAAAAAGTAAAAAACTCTAATGTCACTCTATCTAAAAACACTCTGTGTGTGTGTGTGTTAGTGTGTGTGTGCACATTTTAATTTAAAAGAAAATGAGTTTGTTTTTCAAAAAAGCATGTCTTATTATATGTTAAGAAGATTTGCAAACTTGAATGAACTTTGCTTAACTGAAAACATCGAGGTAATGGTTAACAATTCTCAAATTCCCCATGGTTCCTCCCTCTCTAATTTAAATGTCACACACCATGTTGAGTATATCTGGCAGTTTTTGTTGGTGAATACATTGCAGTCTACATTGCAATTAATTTACTCCTACTCCCCCTGGTATGGTTGCTACAGTTGGAAATCTGTCCAGGTGGAGAAAATTATGCACTCATAAGGAAGACCTAACCTGCTATCCCTGGAGAAAGAGGGAGTGAAAGAGACAATTATTGACATAATATCTGGATTCTTTGTGGCAGAAAGCCATTCTTGTGTATTCCAGTTCTGTTCATTTTCTGGAATCTTACAATGAAACTGGACCAGGTCATTTTAAAAATATGTGGCACAATCCATACCATCATACACTCAACTTAAGAGGAAGGCTAT
Source organism: Urosaurus nigricauda (assembly GCA_034509955.1). Classification (NCBI taxonomy): domain Eukaryota; kingdom Metazoa; phylum Chordata; class Lepidosauria; order Squamata; family Phrynosomatidae; genus Urosaurus; species Urosaurus nigricauda. The sequence continues at coordinate 67,147,547 of JAOEGL010000006.1, read as the reverse complement.
GGCAAACTGCATGAATAAATTTTGACAAGAAAAGCCTAGACTAGGGTTGCCATAAAGTGAAGTGAACTTCAAGGCATATAACAACAATATATAATTCTCCTTTCCTTAGAGAGCAAGATTTTAGCTGAAAAGAAATGGCCAATGTATTCAAGTGAATCTGGAAGTCTTCTTGCTTCTGTTGCCAATAAATGGCACTGGGGATGAAGGACTCACCTGGATAGATTTTTGTTGTCTAAAAATTTGGATAGGCTTTAAAAACAAACAAACAAACAACAAAAAACCAGGTGCAAGTATCCTGCCCGTGACTTACACCAGCATGAATCCAAACTATGCCTGCAAATTTATGGGTATTTTGTCACTTTCATCTTTACACAACAACCAAATTTTCCCTCCAAATCTGTAGCTTCCGAAGATTCACCCCATGCCAATATACTGGCCACTGGAGAAGAGAGGAGTGGCAGAAAAGCATCCAGCTATATCCATACAGTAGGATGCACAATATTGATGCCATCCTTCAGGCCATCCAGAGGATTCCCAGAAGGTCCCAAGGAAGGCTGTCAATGCACACCCAGCTATAGGTGCTGGCATAGTTAAAAGGAAAGTGGGTTGCAGGTAAGAGGGAAAAGTTTCATGATTTCCTTTATGTGCAACTTTATGACACATATTACAATCCAGGATCTCAGCCAGAATTTTTAACTGGTGACAAGATTTATTTTGTGATAAAGCCTGCAATGCAGATTATCTTCTGTTCAGCAATTTAAGATGCACTATTTCAAATGTTTGGAAAGTAGGAAATTGGAGGTGTGATTGTTGGTCTTCATCTTTTCATTGTGGCTGTTGTCTCCCAGTCTGGAAGCCAAGGCACTAACAAAAATTAAAACACATACAGCTAAATTCAGATCAACTGAAAATTATATATAACAATAATTATAGAAAACAGATAATAAAATGCCTTATAAAAGGCCCTTTCTCCCTGGATCTTCAAAGACTGAAACAAAGAAACAAAAAGTCTTCACCTGCTTATGGAAGGATAAGTAAGGAGGGCACCAATCTAATCCATCTAGGAAAGGAACTCGTGAGACTTGGAGAAGCCACTGAGAAAGCCCTTTTCCATGTTCTCACTTGCTAAGGATGGTAGGACAGAGAGAAGGGCCCCGCTAGAATACACAGGTAGGATCATATGGATAACCAGGACCTTAACAATATATGACATAACTGGCACTTTGAATTGTGTCCAGAAACAGACTGACAGACAGTGAAGCCGTTGCCACAATGGAGTTTTGTGCTCCCCATGGCCAACCACAATTAACAATCTGTCTGGCAAAATTTGGATAATCTGAAGTTTCCAAACACTTCTCAAAAGTAGCAAAAGGAGCCAGAGGTGAGGGAGCCTGAAGAATGTGTTCCTAGCAGCCAGGACCTGCCCCCTGCCTTTGCTGCTGCCTTACATCATTTTAAATAGGGACTTGTAAATCTCATATTTATATCACCTCAAGGCTTGAAGAGAGACTGTGAATGCATGGCAAGGTTTATAAGTCCCTATTAAAAACGGTGTAGGGCAGCAGCAGAGGTGGAGGCAAGACCCACCAGCCACCCATTTCGGCTTTGCAAAGCAACTGACATTCTCTTCACTGCAGACTCAAGTGGGCCCACTGTATATTTTAAATCTTATTTATTGGTTATATTTATATTCCACTTTCCTTCAGGGAAGTCAAGGCTGTCCTCCTCTCCCTGTTTAATCCTCTCAGCATCAGGAGCTTTGCCATTTATTTCCTTACTTATTTAGGAGGGCTTTCCAACCACAGTATTGCTGCCACTGGCACTTGTGCATGGACGAGGGGGTATCCAAAAGTTTTAATGATCACCTTTAAAAAAAAATGACAGAAAGTTTGTTTTAATTTGTAGTTGTTAATTTATCTCTGTGTAGTCACTGTCTAGATTTATACATTTTTCCCACCCAATCTTGACCCTCCAAATACCTGATATTGTAGAAGTCTGCAGATTGCACCTTACGAGGGGGTATCGTAAAGTAGTAATTATCACCCAGAAGTTATTATGGCATATTGATGAAATTTTTTCAGTGACATCATCAGTATCTCTAAGTTCATGTTGCTGAGAAAATCAGCTCATTGCGTCCTTTATTTTTGTGACTGGCTGTGCCAGAAGTGACTAAAATGTAAAATTCTCATCAGGCATAATCTGCAGGCTTCTACAATATCAGGTAGAAGATATGCTGGGGAAAATGTATAAATCTAGATAGTGACTACATAGAGATAAGTGAGCAACTACAAATAAAAAACAAACTTTCTGTCATTTTTTTTAAAAAGGTGATCATTAAAACCTTTGGATCCCCCCTCGTATATAGGGATGGAAACAATGGATGCCACCATGCCCTTGGTCAACCTGCAAGTAAGAAGGCAACAGCAAAGCCCCTCTCTCTTTCCTTCGAAAATGCCAATCAAATAAATGTCTACCTACTGCTGCAAGCACCAAGGAAAAGGTTGGCTGGCTGGGCCTACATGTTGCTGTTCCACTCACTCCAGCCATAAAACAGTGGGAAGAAGAAGGAGAATAGTGTTTCCCCCTCCTCTGGCACCTCAAAGGGAAGGTTTAATGGATGGACAATTGTCAGTCATTTGATGTTCAGATATTATTATTATTATTATTATTATTATTATTAAATCTTGAGTTACATCATGAGGGTTTGCAGCAACAAAAGATAAAGTATAGAAAAGCTTAAGAACCACTGCTCTAGAGTAAAATGGAGAAAAAGACAATGTGGCTGCTGGCTGTGTTTTTAAAGTAATGTCTCTTTTGGCATACAGACTGATCTGTATGCATTGCAAGAAGACCAAATTCAGTAATTCTCTCACACACCAAGTGTAGAAGTACTTACACACTGTTTCTATATGTTGCGATTAATGGACAACACTAGAAATTCTTACTATAGTTTCGTCATGCGCCGTGGTGGCCACCAGTTTCATGTGACAAGATCACCCTGCTGAATTAATTTTTCAGCATTAGGGGAATTTGGGTAGCTTTATATAGTTGGATAATAATTTATCAGCTTGACTCCCACAGTCCTTTGCTGCCTGGCTGCTCAGAAAGCACATAGTCTACAGGAGAGCTGTGAACAGGAATATTTTCAAGAGCAGATGGGATGTACCTTCAAAACCCAGGATTGTCCCAGTGAAACTGGGACAGCTGGCAACCCTAAAAAAATTCAAACTAGATGAAATAAAAATTATGAGGTGGAGGAGCAGAAAAATATGTCTTTGCATTGATTAGCAGGCAATGTAATTAATCTTCTTCAACTCCCTTTTCAGCCCTTAATGTAAAAACGAGGAGAAATTGGGATCTTGTTACTTTGCCAAGCATTAATTTGTGAATCATAATTTCAAAGTAGTACATTTTAATGAACTTAGAAGGTGTAATTCACTATTTTTCTTCCCAAATACAATGCAAACTAAATTAACCAGACAGCCTGAGGGACATTCAGATAATCAGAAGTTTGGATATATGGGAGTGCTGTTGACACTGGGTTATCTAAGTATATGAATATATAATAACAAGAGACACAAAGAATTCAGATAAGGAGGAGCTTCTGCTCATTTTAGAGATACCAAAGAGCTTTGCAAAGTTTTGGGGCTATAACTCTCAGATCCTCGAGTTCTGGGCATTATAAAGGAATTATCCAAGGTGCTGAATCCTATTGAAAAAAAAAATGCTTTGGATCGCTCCTTAAAAGTCTGAACTGAAAATCATTGTAGATCTACTATCCCAGTGACATCCAATGCATCTGCCTCTCCTGCCTTACAGGAATGCTGTTAAATAATACTTGTGAAGAACACATGAAATTATAAAAATAATGTGTTATTTCTATTGCCATTGGTGTGAGAAGTATAAATGCTGCTGTAATCTTTCCCAACACGTGGGAAAAGGGGATGGGAAAAACCCTGTACCCCCTTAATTTCTCCATGTCAGACTGATATTTATATCACAGAAACTGAGCCAGTAAAACTAACACAGAGAAACACAAATATACAATAACAGCACAAATAGAATAAATGCATTGTTATTATAACATCAACAGGTCATTATAAAAAATTATTATATCTACAGATATCAAAAATAAATGAAACAACCAACATTTTTAGAAGTCAAGCTCTTTGTTTTCTATCTTCATCTGTCCACTGCCTTTTAAAAAAATTATAAAATTTTAAAACAATTTTATATAATTGTATGTACATAAAACAATGGCAAAACATAACACAATGGCAAGACAAATACTATCTTCCTCCCATGACATTACTGTGGATTCCTTTCACAATGTAAGAGTTATGTTCACTGTCCACTGCCCACTGCCTTAAAGAGGCATACCATGGTTGACTGTTTATATTTGACACTTCTTACAAAGCCTGAAAACCTTAATGACAAATAACAGAATCAGACATAGTAGAAGGGAATGGTAACATATATAAGTACATCGAATTGCTTCACAACATATAAATAGGCTTACAGATGTTGGTTGAATATCTACTTGTCCATGTGTCCATGCAGACACATGTAAATCCAGTTTGTGTTCCAGGTTCTTAGTAAATATTAAAGCCTAAGAGTGATGCCACTGAGGTAGAACTGAGGACAACACCAATTCTTCAAAGCTTCATAATGTGCAAAGCTTCACACATTATGTTGGTGGAGCAATTCTTGGGAAAGGGCATGGAACAGATGGCTCACTCCCCCCCCCCCCCCAGTACATTCATATTGAGATTAATACATTTTAGTGTTCCACAGACAAAGTTCAGAAAAAAGAAAACAATTCTCAGGGAAAAAATTTAATCAGATTAGATCAGTTGCTTAACAACACAACTCTGCCAGATGCACTTATAACAAAGGCTGGAATGCTATCACCAATGAAATTGTAATGCCGACTGGGCACAGCTTTTAATGTTATTTATTGTGTTTTACAGTTCATTATTTACTTGGGGTTACTATGGTCTAATCTTTAGTGTAGATTGTTTAAATTATGATGATAAAACTCTTTTCTTACAATGCTAAAATTTGGCCTCTTGCATAAAGCTGTCTACATATTAGGTGAAAATGACCCCTGGTGGTAGAAGATAATATCTCCATTCAGTTTAATTATTATCAGTGCTTCCCACTCCAGTTTTTTCAATCATATATGCCTTAAATTATCCATATTTTATACCTCTCCAGCTTTCCATACTTACCAGGGCAACCTAACTTTTCAGCTAAAGAATTTTGATGTTTGCTCTGCTGTACACCATCTGCTGCATCAATTTCCCACCAGTTAAGTTTATAGCAGAATGTGTGTCAGTTTTTGGCACCAAAGTCTTGGGGAGGCCTGAAATCGCAGCTTGTTTTAACTCAGAACTGGCAGCCCCACATAGAGTGTGATGCAGTAGTTTAATCAGAAGGTCACCAGTGCACAAACTACTGTGGCCAGTTTCATTCTGTCAAAGTTGGCCCCAAATACTCTGAAACAATGTGTCCCTTTGCCTCTGGTGACAGAGATGGACCTAGGTACCCCCACCCCCACCCCCACCTGTCCTTTCATGAGATGATGATTATTTCCATTTATATGACTAAATAAAACCAGCTTCCGGAAGAAGAACAACCTCCCCCCCTACACAAATTTAATTTTTATTTAAATTAACATAAGAAAACATTAAAACAAAACTAAAGAAAAGAAAGGTCCAGCATTATGGAGAGTATATAATTATAAAATGGGCTCAAGGAGTCTTCTTGTCTTCAGCAGATACCTTTCCAGAACAGAGAACGTGAATCTGGTGGGTCTTCAACTTAGCCATGTTCATTTATGGACTGACTGATGGGGAACCACGTGTCCCAAAAGGTGTCTTCACCTGCAGTACCCTGCAAAGCTCTGGATGTGTTAGTCAGCTTCTCCATTAAAACAGTTTTCATAATTTTGCAATCCATCCATGTATATTTTAAACAGGAGGACTAAGCTCTAATGCCCCCTGACAAGTCCCTAGAGAAGCACATGCCACAACACACCTCCAGAGATGAGACTGATATTCACAACAGAGTTATTCTAAAAAGGCTTTTGCGGTTTTGCATAGAGTTCCAGAAATAGCTCTGACGAGAACAAGTTTGCTTCAAAGAGCTAGATCCTCATCAACAATACTTTTATTTGTTTGTTTAGCTGGCATGCTAATTGGTGTACATTTTATTTATAGACCAAATTATTTGCATTTCTTGCAAAGGGCACCAGGAGGTAGTATATCTTTGGAACACTGTGACTGAATGTCTTAAATAGAGGCTGGATGGCCATCTGTCGGGAATGCTTTGATTTGATTTGAGTTCCTGCATGGTAGGGGATTGGTCTGAATGGCCCTTGTGGTCTCTTGTAACTGTGATACTAGAGCTGACCAGAAAGTGATCTGTCCATGACTATTCCGACTTATTGATCACCTCTGCCTGCAGACCCATATGTTCCAAGCTGAAAATCACATCAAGGGTATGGCCTGCTGAATGCACTGGTCCAGAAACCAATTGGGATAGGCCCATGTTTGTCATGGATACCATGAACTCCTGAGCTACACCTGACAAACTGGCCTCCAGTGGTATGTTGAAGTCACCCAGAAGCAAAAGTCTGGGTGACTTCAACAGTACCTCTGAGGCCAGTTCCGTGAGCTTGGCCAGGGAGTCTGTTAGGCAGTAGGGTGGGCAGTATGCTAACAGAATCCCCAGTTTATTCCTGGTTTTCAGCTCAGGTACACACACTCAATGGCCTCTTTCTCCACAGCAAACTCAAGAAGCCTCTCTCACACTGCAAGTTCTTCCATTTGCAGTTCCTAGGAGGCCATTTTTTGACTTTTTGTTTCTCCCTATATTATATGATTTCTACCCTTCAGCCTGATGAAAAGTTCTGAAGAACGTGAAAAGAATTATCATATTTGTGATCTTGTTGTTAACTGCTCTTGATTCAGCCCCAACTCATGGTGACACTGTGGATGAGATATTTCCAAGACTCCCTGTCCTCCACTGCTCTGCTTAGGTCCTGTAAATTTAGGCCAGTTACCTCACTGATTGTGTCTATCTATCTGACATGTTCTCTTCCTCTCTTTCCACTGCCCTCTACCTTTCCTAGCATTATTATCTTTCTAATAAGTCGTGCCTTCTCATGATGTGGCCAAAGTACAACAGGTTCAGTTTAATCATCTTTGCTTCCAGGGACAGCTCAGGCCTGATTTGTTCAAGGACACATTTATTTGTCTTTTGGGATATTCATGATATTCTCAGCATTATTCTCCAGCACCGCATCTGAAATCAGTTGGTTTTCTTTCTGCCAGCTTTCTTCACTGTCCAGCTTTCACAATCACACATGGTGTTGGGGAATAAAATGGCTTGGACAATTCTAACTGTAGTGCTCAGTTGTATATCTTTACACTTTAAGACCTTGTCTAGTTCTTTTATGGCTGCCCTTCCCATTGTCTAGTCTTATTATTTCTTGTCTGCAATCTCTGTCCTAATCAATGTTTGATCCAAGGTACAGGAAATCTTTAACTATTTTGATTTCCTTGTTATCTGGCTTTAATTTATGTAGATCCTTCATGGTCATTATTTTTCTTTGTTTTTTATGCTCAACAGTAATCCTGCCCTTGAACTTTCTTCCTTGACCATCCTTAGAAATTTTTCTAAGTCTATATAGTATGGTATCTTTCGTATATCTTAGATTGTTGATGTTTCTTCCTCCTATCTTCATTCCTTCCTTTTTGAGTCTAAACCTGGTCTTCATATAATATTTTCTGCATACAAGTTGAACAGGTAGGGTGATAGAATGTAAACTTGCAATAACCCTTTGCCAGTAGGGAACCATTCTGCACTGAAGCCAAGATATACTACCCTTAAACCAAATTTTAAAAAAAACCTCACCTTTTGCTCTGGATCTTCCCAGTAAATCCAGAACCCTCTGGAGTGATGCTGGATGGCTGTTTACAACCCCCCGCCCCAACTCCTCCAGTGCAAGTTGCTCCTATTACTGATTAGTGTTGGTTTGAAATTCAATATTATTCATTTTCTTAAAAAAATATATTAGTTTAACTGAAGAGCAATGGAGAAGAGCACTAACATTTGCATCTCAGACAGGGACCTTATGGGAAGAGGGTGCACAGCATTTGTCATTAGTAGAGGTCAGAATGAGACACCTAGTCATGTGGTCCATGCAAAGTGTCTCATTTTTGGCCTCATAGGGAGCAACTCACATCCCCATCGAAAGCAGAGGAAAGCACAGTGAGATGAACATGCAAACAGCTGCCTGGTACCACCAGACTGTGCAGGTAATGAAAGGACTTTGATGCAGCTTCAGGGCCAGAATAAGCTAGGCTAGTTCTGGAGAATTCTGGTCTGTGCAGACATGGCCCCAGTCTAGGAGTACCCAATGTGAAGGCCCTCTCCCCTGTTCCTACTAAATGAGCCTGGGAAGGTAATAGGTCAGAAAGAGGGGCAAGTGGCATCCACGCAATGGATGTCACCTGGTGCAGGGGGTAAGGCTTCCAGGGCAGAGCTTCTGGGGTGGGGCTTCTGGAGGTGATCCGTGGGGAAGGGAATGTGTGCTGTCCTTTTCCTGATGCTGAAAAGCACGCAGGGAGAAGCATTCATGCAGGGACAGCATGGGGGGAGCACATGGAGGGGAACATGGGGACACCAGGAGAGAACACACACAGGGATGGCACAGTGGGAGCACATGCAGGAGGGAGTTTGAGGAGACCGCATGGGAATGGCTTGGGGGAAGAGAGTGTGGCGATGACATGGGGGAGGGGGAGCAAGGGGATAGTGCATGGGGAAAAAGACCCAACTGGGTATCATCCCCCTTCTGAGATGTCACCTGGTGTGGGCCGCACCACGGCACTCCTTTAGTGGTGCTGTTGAGAAGGTGCTTTCCAGAAGACCTTAAAGTTCCAACAGGCTCTTGTACTGGAAAACATAGCCCTATGAATAGTCTGGACCCAAGCACTACAGAGTTATGTAGGTCATACCTGTTAAGCATGCACTTTAAATCTTTCTTCATATCATTAGAGCTTTAAATGCTTAATTTTGGCTTAGTGATGGCCTTCAACTCCCCAAAAACAGCTGTGTGTCCCCCCTGCATTTATGAAAGTTTTGAAATTGTTTCCACATGTCTGATTGCTTAGTTGTTCTTGCAACTGAGGGAGATCTCTGTTATATACCCATATATTAATTTCCTCATTGGTCTCTTGAACAATGTCCCACATTGAAACATCCCACATGAGGTTAGGAGCTAACCAAAATTTTATCTTATTTCCTGGCCACATCAGTTCAGGAACAAAATAGTGAGTAATTTATACCACCCTACTTTGAAAGGCAAACACTATCAAATTAAGGATTAAAAAAAACAACATACCACAACCTGAGTTGCCAGCTTTTCTCCTTGCAGAGTTCCTGTGCTTGAAACAAATGAAAAGAAAAATCCAGCACCTGACTGAAGATTTAATGTGAAGACATTATATATTTCTTTCTTGAATTCTTATCCATTGCTCTTCCTAAGGAAGTTGGAGAAATATATATGGAATTTATTCTGCTTCATCCTTTCATCAGTCTTGTGAAGTAAAGTGGAGTGCATCAAGACTGATTCTACAAGACTGGAAAGTACCAGATTCTGCTTCTGTTTTTCTAGTGATACAGTGGTTGGAGAGAGAATTGGGAGGTCCAGGTTCTAGTCTCCACTGAGGCATCAGGTTCACTGGTTGAACTTGGGCCACAAACTCTGAATCTGACCTACCTCACAGGATTGTGGTAATTTCATAATGTACTTCATGGTGTACTTGTTGTTTTTCTTTCTAATGGCTGTTGTTGTTGTCTGTCTCCAAGTAATTTCTGACATATGGTGACTGTAAGGTGAATCTATAATGGGTTTTCTTGGCAGAATTCATTCAGAAGGGGTTTGCCTTTGCCTTCCTCTGAGGCTGAAAGGATGTGATTTGACCAAAGTGAACCAGTGGGTTTCTATGATCTCTGGTTTTCCAGTGTCCTAGTCCAACGCTTAAAAATTTGTGCAACACTAGTTCTCAGCCATGTGTATTCTGTTTTTAATTCTATTGAAAATTCAATCATTTTTAAACACTTTTTTAACCATATGAAATTTTAGCTGTGGCTGATTTAACTTTGTAAGCTGCCTTGAGTCCTGAAGAAAACGCCTCTCCTACTATCCATACTCCTACTTCTAATATTGATCCATGAAACATAAGCCACAGTGGAACTGCAATAACCATTTGAAGATATAGCTGTGGTAGTCTGTAGAATCAGTATGTAGAATGATCTTGTAGCACTTTTGAGAGTAACTGAAAGAAAGAAGTTGGCAGCATGAGCTTTAGTAGGCCATCTACTCCAGTCTCTGGAATATTACTTGTTGAAAATCTTCAATTGCTTCCTGTCTTCTAGCATAGTTAGAAAGTTATCTGAAGAACAACAACAAAAACTTCAGGTGACATATCCTGGGTTTACATTACATAATACATTACAATTGAGTTTTTTTTTTTATCAGATGTGCTTTCACTCCCCTTCTGCGCACTGTTTATACTTGAATGAGCAAAGCCCTCTTCATTTTTTCTGTTCTTATCTAAATGATACTAGATAAAAGAGTTTTGCAAAACAAGTTTTGCTTTAGACATGGGGCGGTCCTGGATTATGAAAATGTCAGCTGTCAGTGCAAGGTAGGCAAATGTTTGTTTTCACCTTGTCCTGAGTTTCCTCTAAGAACTACACCACAAAGCACCTCAAAGTCAGACATTTTCAGTGCCGTCTTTTAGCTAACAAGTGAAGGAATGGTCTTCCCTGGAGATTTATCAGCTAGATTCCTGTCTCGCATAGGTCCTAAGAAAAACATGGAGGTGACAAACATCAGTAGGTAAAGCTCTTTATTTTGGAGTGGTCGATTAAAGTTGCTTTCTTGATTTTTCTTTGACCGCACAAGGTTTGAATGGAGTGTAGTTATCAAAATGACCAGCATCCACTATAAGTCAAGCCTTTATTATTATTTCTCCTTGAGATCCAAACCACTAGTGTCTTCTATTTACAGATATAATATAGTTGGGAGAAACAAAGGAATGTTATTGTTGTTCAAAATATGTTTAAACTACATTTAAAGGTTAAAAAAAATATTTTCAAGGCAATTAGGAGATTAAGAAGGAAACCAACATTCAGATATAAATACAGGTAATAAAAATGGCAACATCAACATTCCATTTCAGTTTTAATCAAATGGGAAAACTCAAATGCTTAAATTAATAGCAGGGTCATGATCTTGGGTGTTAAATTAATATTCTTATAACCAGTGAAAATCATGTTGTCAGTGATATTGATTTTACAGGAGACAGCTGCTGAACTGAAGTGTACTGTGCCCAAATGCAAAAAAGGACTTGGTTCTTTTATTTTTAATAATTGTGAAGAATAGGGGATATTAACATGGAGTGTACATAAGTGTACCTGCTGAAAGTTCATCTGTTTCACAAATATTAAAAATACAGGAGCTGTGTCCTCTTTTGCATCTGTCCATAACACTGGAGCCTAGAAGGAACAGTTAAAATAATTATGCTACTTTGAGGTGTAATAAGGGCATATTCCTTTTCATAGTAATATCATGACTAGTAACACTTCTGTCTTCATGTTATGAGTAGCATCACACATCTCAAAAATTGTAATAATGATAACGAATCTTTCTTTAAAAAAATTTTTTTCAAGTAATCTTCCAAACTAAAGTGGGTGCATAGAGTTTTTTCCTTTACTTTTGTTATATACATTTATTTGAAAGCCTAAGTGAAAGCAATGAGATTTAGTTCCAACGAAACATGATGGATCAGGCTGCTAGGCTCAATGGGATATGGAAAGTATGGCTTTGGTTAGAGAGCAAAATTGTCATATAAAGTGATCATCTTTTGCATCTTATAAGGAGGCTGGTTATGTTTTGTGTTGTAGTTGCTTTCCAGCGACAGACTTCATTGTGATGGTTTTGTTTCTCTTTGCTTTGTGTATACTTCATCTGAAATAATCTGGAACAAGTTGTTAATAAAGTTCAGGTATAGAAGAACATGAGAGCCAGTGTGGTGCAGTGGTTTGAGACCAGAGTTCAGCCATGAAAACCCACTGGTGACTTTGAAGGTGAAGGTAGAATGCTGACACAGACGTCACACCAAATTTTGATATAGAAAATAGTCATTGACAATAACAGTTGTATTATTAACATGCTCCATGCTGACTGTGGGATTTGGTAAAATAGTTTAAAAAAAAACTTTTCTAAGTTGTATACCTCTTGAATGATCTGAGGGGAACACTATGTTCTTGAAGATGTACTGGAGTTCCAGATTAGGGAGACAGTATTCTGTATCCATTTCTGGTGCCCTTTCCACTATATAATAATAAGTTTCTGGGAACCACACTTCCATGGGCTTCCTTGAAAGAGTAGGTGACACTTGCTTAACAAGCAAGACCTACTGAAATTCTGTCTTTTCATAGGTACTAAAGTTACACAGATCCTCTTCTCTTTTGCCTCTCACAAGCTGTTTTGGAAATGCTGAAAGCATATAATTTAGGGCAGTAAGCCCAGTACAGCAGCTAAGCAGGTGGTATATGTGTGTGTGTGTGTGTGTGTGTAATAAGCAAACTTCCAAAAATTACACCATATTAATCCCAGCATTCTCACATCTTTAATACTTTAAAGAGGCAGCTCCTAATCCAGGCCTGTAACTCTGAGGGTGGGCAAAATGAGCACATTTCTCCCAAATAAGATTTCTGCCCCCCAATGAAATTTTCATTCATTTTCAAAATTTCTAGCATTGTTAAGAGTGAGACATTGAAAACTGCTAACATCTCAAATGCTGTGTTTGAATTATCTTGGTATCTTTGCCTGCTTCTTTTCTTTAGGCACAAAAAACATTGCCCAGCATCCTGTTTAGCACTTATGGGGGCTTTTTAGATTGGCAGGAAAATGTGACATGAAGTTGCCTTTACCTTAATGCTCAGCAGCTAGACTGCAAGCCCCAGGTGTGCATTTAAAAGGTACAGGGCAGCTAGACTGAGGGGTGTGGGAACGACTTATCTGAAGTCTTTTCTGTGGCTCAGCAGCTACATGGGAAGCGGTCAGAACACTACAAACACAGGCGGAACAGCTACATGGGCGGCAATGAACGCGGCTTTTAGCCGCGGTGAACCTTTACATTTTTTTCCCCTTGCCGGCTGCGAACTGTGCAATTCCTCAATGCCCTGCAGGTGTAAAAGCTGGGGTTTAACCGCGAAGTTTTTTAAAGCTCCCAAACCCTAGCTCCACCCCTAATCCGAACCCTAGACATGCGCAGTAGGGACTCTGGGATGCCATTACTGTTATTCTACTGTGGATAACATGTCAATTCATTCACAAAATAAAGGGGTTCATTCATGATGCACCAGTGCAACGGCACAGTTTAAATAGGCAGAGGAAACGCAATGATAATTTGACGGATCCTCATAAGTATAAATTTGTCTTGCGCAACTGCGCAGGTTTGCGAACTGCGCAAACGCAGTTACACCATACAGTCAAATTATCATTGCCGGCTGCGAACTGCTCAATTGCGCAGTTCGCAGCCAGCAGCCGGCAAACCTGTGGGGAGGTATGGCTTTCAGGAACGGGCTTTCTGGTGGAAGTGCCAAAATGTCACATAGAATTGCTTTGTGGCAGCAATGTGAGGGATGCACTCAGCCCTCTCAGCAGCTCCTCTGGCCTTCTGAGTCCTGCATGGCCATGGCCACATGGGACATGGAAGGCAGCCACCTCCCCCTCCCTGCCTTCCAGGTTCCTCATGGCCATGACTGCTCAGAATTTATGAATGTTGATTTTTTTAAAAAAATCCAAAAAAAGAACTGAAAGAAAATTGCCTCCCATTTTGAACCAGCCAACATCAGTAGGTTGTATCTGTCTCCCCACCCCCCACCACCAAAAGAGAGAGAGAGAGAGAGAATGAGCTGGCCACCTAAAATGCAAGACTAACATGATTGAATAATCTGGGCTACAAACTCAGGCTTTTAAAGTGCTATGCCCTGAAAGTCCTGGGGCCAAGTGAACAGATCTGTCAGGGACAGATCTTCCCACATTCGAACTGTCGAAATCTCAAGTCCTTTCCCTTTGGAATATGAAACGAAGGATAGGGATGCTCTACGATCAGAAGGGGAGATAATACCTGACCACGATAAAATAAAAACAACAACAATGGAAATAATACACAGAAGAGCTATATAAAAATATGAAAGGACAAAAGAACAAAAGAATAAGAAACGTACAAACATGAACCCCAAATTATGGAAACAAAGTGAAACTGCACACAAAGAAACTGGGAAAAACAAATCACCAGGAACAGATGTCATACCCATAGAGCTGCTACAATCCACAGAGACAGAATCAACTTCAGTTCTAACTAAAACCTGCCAATATACAGTGGCCCACAGACTGGAAGCAATCAATATATATTCCTATACACAAAAAAGGAGATACAAAATATTTCAGTGACTGCAGAACAATTGCACTAATTTCCCACACAAGCAAAGTCATGTTCAAAATTCTTCAGCATAGACCTCTACCATATAGTATATGGATCAAGAAATCCCAGAGGTGCAGGCTGAATTCAGGAAAGGGAGAGGCCTTAGGGATCACATTGCGAACATATGACGGATAATGGAGTGCACCAGGGAATTCTTTTCCAAAAGAAAATCTGCATGTGCTTTATTGACTACAAAATAGCTAACCAAAAGCTATGGAAAGCTCATTAAAAAATAAGAGAGTATCACAGGATTTGATACTTATATGTAACTTGTACTCAGGACAAGAGGCTGCCATCAGAACTGAATATGGAGAAACAGAATGGTTCCCAGGCAGCAAGGGGGTCAGGCAAGGCTGCATACTATTACCCTATTTATTCAACCTGTATGCAGAAGATATTGCATGCAGAGCAGGGAGCAGGACTCAGAGGCAGGAAAAGTGAAGCTGAGAGGAAGGAACATTAACAACCTGAGATATGCAGGCAACACAGTACTACTGGCTGAAACCAATAAATACTTGGAATAATTACTGAAGAGGGTCAAGGAGTAAAGTGACAAAACAGGCTTAATGCTGAACATTAAGAAAACAAAAACATTGATCAGAATGGAGACTGTAGTTAAGACATTAAAAGAAGACTAGAATTGGAAAGGGCAACTATAAAAGAACTGGAAAAGATTCTAAAATGTAAAGACAACTCTGAACACTAAAGTGAGGATTGTCCTAGCCATCATATTCACATGTATGGATGTGAGAACTGGACATTAAAGAAAACCCAACAGAAAGAAAATCACTTATTTGAGATGTGGTGCTGGAGAAGAGTGCTGAGGATACCATGGATGGCCAAGAAGACAAGCATATGGAGTCTAGAACAGCTCAATCAAGCCTGAACTCTCCCTGGAAGTCAGGATGACTACATCGAGGCTTTTGTCTTTTGGCCACAGCATGAGAAGGCATGAATAACTGAAAAAGACTATAATGCTAGGAAAGGTAGAGGGCAGTACAAAGAGAGGGAGACCAAATGCCAGGAAGTTGGACTAAAACATTTGCAGTAATAATGTTCCATTCATGCTTTCGATGGATTAATGATGGGAGAAAGCGTTATTACAAACCTACATGATAATGACACTTTATTGATGGGATAAGAATCGGATCTGCACGCCATTGTGTGAAAATCTTCATATCAATTGTGCAATTATAACGGGATGAGGATGCTTTCTGCCCCATATGATAATCTGCAGAGAGGCCACAGGCCTGAGCCTGCAGGACCTGAGCAGAGCACTGGAGGTCATTGGTTCTTGGAGAGACCTCATCTACAAGACACCATGGGTCAAAGCTGATTTGAGGGTAGATAACAACAACAACATTCTTCTTGATGTCAAATCACATCTGATTTGTACATAAAACTTCTCATTTAGCATAGGATTTTTGGGTAGTAGGTGGGGGTAAATTAAAACAGATGCGCACCAATGCACAGCTACACCTGTCTGTTATGAGCTAAACCAAGATTACAAGGCTCCCAAATTATGATTCTGTTTGGAAGTCCTTCTGATAATCTCTTATGAAGCCCTGCTCTACATGCTCCTACTTGCCAGCTCACAAACGAAAAGTTCTTTGAGCTGTCTGCATTCAGAATATCAAGTTGTGTGCCCTTCATTGCTTGCAGTTGCTTTGCAATGCAAATTTGGAGGGCTTTGTATCAGACAGCACTATAACCATGGCAACCAAAAAATGGGGGAGGGATAAGTTTGCATTACTTCCTTAGTGGAGCATAACCCTTCCCCAAAAGGCCAAGCTGTTTTATAGGGACAGCAGTGTCTTGCTTTGGAATGAGGGCAGAGAGGAGTTCCTGTTTTCCAATCTGCTTCAATTCAATCCCCGCCTTCCTTTTCTCCAGCACATTCTCTCCAACTCTCCACATGATTGCAACTTTGACAACTACTTGTCCTACCCTTCCTTTTGCTGAGAGGGCAAGGAAACAAGCATCCATCCAATCATCCATCCTAACTGTCAGCCCAAACATAGTGTTTGGCAAAAAGCCCTTTTTGGCCTTTTATGGAAGGGTTTGTAATTCAATGGGTTTTGGTAAGGCAGTCCAGGAACACAAGTTCCTTTACCTTGCCATTTCAGCCCAAGGGTCTGTGGAAAAATACAGATCTCAAGGCACCAGACTAGCAAGGATTGTCCCATTGTCCATCCACAGCAGCTGCAGAAAACAACACAGACTGGACTGAGATATCTTCTAAGGACCTTTTTCTGTCTTGGTAAAAATTTTTGACAACTCTTCTTCATATCCTTAATGTTTGTGTTAACCTATGCCAAGTCTTTTGGGCTTTTGCTCATTCTTAGATCTCCTTTAAAGGGATGCTTCTTAACAAATGTTTTCAGTGAGAGAAACGAAATCTCACGTTTGTATTCTGTTGTTCATCATGGTGCTTTCTTCCAGGCTGTTATATTTACTGGGATGTAAATCTCTTTCACTAGTCTTAATGGAACTTAATAAATTGTTTCGTTGTTGAAATAGCTTGATTCATGTGAAACCCTTTGGGCATACAACAGGAAATGACGATGATGATGATGATGATGATGATGATGATGATGATGATGATGATTGTTATAACCAATATGCTTCTTGGATACACTTACTTTACCACTGGGCTAAACAGGGGGGAAAATTAAATATGAAGATATACAAACTGAGATTCAATACCTCTAGCAAAAGAAAAGAAAATAATTGTACTTCCTGTATACTCTGGAGTAATTCCAAATGGACTGACAAAGCTCTGAGTGAAATTACCAGAGATAGGATCACAACAGGACAATTACAGAATGTGACACTACTTGGAAAATGCCACAATGACAATATCTCGCTGATTCTTAGATTCTTGGACAGAATCTGGATCATTGATGGTACAAAACTCCAATCAGAACCTTCTGGTAGATTCTGACGTAAAGATGCTGGTGGTGGAGAAGGTGACAGCTGCTAATATTCTCAATCCCTATTTGTTCTTTAAGCTTTACAATTAATTACATATAGTTGTTTTGCTGTTCATATTTCCTCTGGTTTTGAACTGAAATACAAGCTTTACCTTCAACTTCCTTATGCTTCTGAATTAAGAGGAAATGCTTGCAGAAAACAGATGTCATTTTAATAACTCCTCATGTTGGAAATTCACCCTGAACTTTTAAATAGCTACACGTCGGATTTTGTCATATAATAAACAAATCCAATATGGGTGCTGATTCTGGTTGCTAGTGTCAGACTCAACCTGGCCTGCTCCTGACCCTTTAAAGGCTACTTTATTTCAGCAGAGTAACTTTTACAGCATCGAGACTATGTTACTTCTTTTCACAGAGGGCCTTTTAAACTTGGATACAACATGGGGTGGCGGTGGAGTAGACCTTAACTGGGCGCATAACCAGGGTGCCCTGCAGCCCCTGTTCCCAGCATCTCCTAATCAACTGAGGTATCTGTAAAGGATTACTGGTTTGCAGTGGCAGCCAGCAGCTGTCATGTGAAAGAAGCAGTGAAACCGTTCTTGGTTTTAGTTTAAAGCTTAGGTTATACAGGACAAGGTGCAGAACTAATTTTGGGAGTAAGATTCAATGCCTTGGAAAGCTTCTTAAGACTCTCAGTCTAAAATATGGAACAGATTAACTGTTTCTAATGCCTAAAGCCACCAGTTGCCACTGCTCACTTGTCTATAACGTCATATTATTAGAACTCAGTTGCACAAGGATTCTGGTCAGATCACATGTATCATTTTGGTGCTCCTTGGCCAATGGCCCAATCAACACAGAAATGTCAGTCTAAAGCCTATTCTTGCTCTTCTTCCAAAGTCCAGGAATAGGGACACATGGGACCTTCAAGGGCCACACCTCTTACTTTAGACTTCAGGGGCAATTGGCATTATGTTTTACTTTCTTAAAAACATTATTTTTTCCATTCAAAAGCCTTTCTACCCCTTTATGACATCGCAAGAGACAATTTCACTTTCCTGAGACTAATGTTAGCCCAGGAGAGGCCTTTTTTTACCAAGCAAGGAGCAAACTGGAAGTGAACATAACAAAACTGGGGAGAAGGGGAAATTTTATTTTTAAAAAGGTGCTGGGAGCCTTGGGGTCTTCAACACTAGCCTTGCACACACACCCTTTCAATACTTCTTCTCTAGTCTGTGCATATCAAGCAGGCATGGAAGGTACAGCCACAAAGGTGATATAAAACATCGCAATCCTTGTTGTTCTCTGGCCTACTTCTTGACACTATTTGGTTTCCCACTTCATAACTGCTATGATTTAAGTGTTTTATCTGTCAAGGGACGAGCTCATCTTATGACTTAAGCTATATTTGTTGACCCATGCTTTTAACAGCTTAAGAGAAATCACATTTCATAAATTATCTACTTGTATTTCATGTTTGTAGTGTCATGGGATTTGTTTCATATTAACTGTAAGCTGGTTTTATTAATGCAGTTTTCGATTAATTCCTTTTCTTTATCTCCATTCTCTACTTTCTCTTTAACTAAACCGAAACCACCAAGAAGCAAAAGCAACCATGATTCTCCTACACACTGAAAGTCATTTATATTTGAGCCTGTTAGTCTTGATTTGGATAGACCCAATAATAGAAGGAATGGGCAATCTGTGGTCCTCCCAATGTTGTTGGACTGCAACTCCCATCATCCTTGCAATGAGCAGGGATGGTAGGATTTGCAATCTAAGAGACTTGGAGGAGCAAATGTCATAATTAATGTAAAGGTAAAGGAAAGAAAATATCTCCAGGTATCAATTTTAGAATAGGAACTTCTAAATTTCATGGCCAGATTCACACTGGGGGTTGTAGTTCAATATATCTTGAACACTCCAAGTTGAGGAAGATCTAGAGTACAGTGGTCCCCCGGGTTACGAAGGTAATCCGTTCCGGATTACCTTTCGTAACCCGGAAATGTTCGTTTCCCAGGGGACCGCTTTAAGGGACGGACCGCGCGGCCGATCTAAAGGGGCTGCGCGGTTTTTCCCTTTCTTAACCCGGGGTTTCCTTCGGATCCCGGGGGAATTTTGGCGGTCTCGGCGGTTTCGGCTCCCGGGGATTTCGTTCCCCGGGGGCTTCGTATCCCGGGGGATCACTGTACATTGTTTTCATAGCATAGGAAAATCATTGCTAGTTTTTAAGTTCCCTTCATATGGGAAAAAAGAGAACATATGGAGTTCCATGCTGGACTAGACCTGAACGGGAGTAGGATCCCATGTTTGTAGTCCTTGATGTCCCCACCAGTTTCCCAAAGACCCCTTAAAATGGTATGATTTTCAAGCCAATAAATAAATAAATAAATAAATATGCTGGAAATAACATTCAAAGCTTCGCCTAGTGTGTGACGATACTCATAAACCTCCCTTCCCAACTTCTACAAACTCTCTCAGTACTCCCATCCCATTTTGACCACTTTCTTTTCCCTCCATTTCTCCTCAAAATGGTGACAAGGAGAGATGCAACATTATTTCTGGTTGAAATTTTGAAGGACAAATGGAGAGATTGTGTGCTGAGATGTGAATGTGGCCTCAAGGAAGGTTGGGGGTGGAAAATTTCCCACCTCCAATGCACATTTGGCTAGATTAGACCAAAAACCTATCTTGTCCAGCATTGTACTCATACAGGGGGA
Source organism: Urosaurus nigricauda (assembly GCA_034509955.1). Classification (NCBI taxonomy): domain Eukaryota; kingdom Metazoa; phylum Chordata; class Lepidosauria; order Squamata; family Phrynosomatidae; genus Urosaurus; species Urosaurus nigricauda. Next base: position 67,127,321 of record JAOEGL010000006.1, on the reverse strand, counting down.
AAAACAGTGGCCCAAATGAAGCTCACCAGAAAGACATAAGTATAACTGTGCCCCCAGACTCATGTTCCTCGGCACAGTGACATCCAGAAATGAAAAATAGCCATCTCCAGCAGGAGATGTTGATGGACCTAACCACCAACTAGTGGTTTAAAGCTATCCAAGTTAGTACCTTTCATTGAATCTCATGGCAATGGAGTTACAAAGGATATCCCAGGCAGCTTTGGAATTACAATGAACTTCCTAGTTCGCACAATCTTCTCTCTGTGTTCCTTTGGTTTCATTGTAGACATTCCATCTTAGACTGAAGAGAGGTTACACATCCCAAAGAGGTTTAAGCTTAAGTCTCTCCCCCCACCCCCATTTTGCTACTAAAAAGACAGTGATATGTATGGTTATACAGAAGTAAAACCCACTCAGTTCAATTGGATTTAATCAGAAAACTGGGTGTTGGAATGTAGCCAGAATCTCTTTCTTGCTTGTGGAAATTGTTGTCATTTCAGTAATATGGAGCAGTTATAATACCGCATAGGAATATGTATACAATGTGAAAGCTTTGTGTTTAATTTTGGAGAACAGGAATGGATGGGTTGATCCTTTCCAATTCTTTCAGTTTCAGCACAATTTGTAGTGGCTTTGCTCTGTGGTTTGTGTTCATCTGAACACAGGTATTTTCTTTTCTTCTGTTTATGTTTCTTATGATGAAAGGGAGAAACAAACCTAAAACAGCCTCTGAAATTGGGTTCTTCGGGAGAGAAGGAACCCAGAGAAGAGAAAGTGCAAATTGTGATGTTTATGTTGTACAAATTGTGTCATTTATGTTGTACATACCTTATGAAATATTATGCTGTTATATTATATTTATTATGTTATACTATGCTATACTAAGAGGTGTCTCTTTTCTCCACTGTGGATTTCATTGGGTGCTTTCCAGTTTCATTTGTTTCTGTTAATGAATTTTGTTTGGTTGTTGTTGTTGTTGTTGTTGTTGTTGTTGTTGTGTGCCTTCATGGCATTTCTGACTTATGGTGACCCTATGGTGAAACTATTAATGGGGATTCTTTGTTCAGAGGGGGTTTGTCCTTCTCTGAGGAGGAGAAAATATGACATGTTCAATGTCACCCCATGAGTGGGTATTCAAACCCTGGCTGAATGGGGTTTTGAACCCTAGTCTCCCAATGTATTAGTCTAACACTCATACATTACACCACACTAGATCTCATTTACCACCAGCCAATTTACGGAAGTAAACTTTAACTGCTTTATCACACTAGGGGGCAAACAGGATTTAAACGAGATGTTTATCACAGGACATTTCCTGTTTAGCTCTCATTTAACTCTCGTTTAAATCCTGTCTGCCCCATAATGTGATAAAGCAATGACAAATTCAACACAGAGACAAAGGTAACATAATAGGGATGGTAAATCTTGATTTTTCTGATTCTCAATGGATGTCTGGAACAATGAGTTTTTGTTATGTAGTTTCAGGACACTTAGGAATTACTTTCCTGCAGTGATGGAAAACTGCAGATTTTCTGTGAAAGCTGTGCACCTTGTTCAAAAAACTATGGTGTTGCTTTCCTCAATGAAAATAAATTGCTCAACATTCAAACCAGCAAAGGCTGCACTTTCTTTGAACTCGTGTTTCTTTTTCTGCTGCTTAGCATTTGAGTTGTGCAACACTGAAACTGGCAAAGGCAGTACGTTTTTACAGCACAGCTGTGGTTTTTCAAAATCTATGCATTTTCTCAAATTCCTGTGCAGTTTTCAAAAGCTACATGGCTTATATTGTGTGATGAACAAACAAACAAAAAAAGTCCTGAGAAGTTTTGGGAACTCTTGAGTGTCATTTTAATTCCTGCTCAAGTTTTCTGAAGGCTTGAGAATTCAAGATTCGACCCCCACCACCACCGGGTTGGGAAATTGACAAATTTCCATTCCATCTCTCTCTGATAACATATGCTCTATGAGATTTTACTGTCTAGTATTCAGTATGGCATAATGGTTTGAGCATTGAACTAGGACACTGGAAGGCCAGGATTTGAATCCTGACTCAGACATAGAAACTGGATTACCTTAGGCAAGGCACACTCTCTCAGTCTCTGAGCAATGACAAACCCCCTCTAAATAAACTTTCCAAGAAAACCCTATGATAGGTTCACTTTAGGTTACCATAAGTTGGAAACATCTTGAAATTATGCTACAACAACATTTCATGTATTTGAAAACTAACATCAACATATAAGAAATCAACACTGACAACTTTAACGGATAGCTTCCAATAACACATTTGACTGAGCATCACATCAGCCAATCTAGGTGGAATAAAAGAGCCCCAAAACATCTGATAGACTACAAATAATCACTTTTGAGTGTGTGAGAGAGTTAAAAATCCAGGATATTACAAGGAGACTAGAGAAAAGAGGGAAAATAGGACAGAAATCAGAATGCAGAGACAAGGAGGCTGGAAGAAGAGTGAAAAGCAGACAATAAAGCACAGGAAGGCAAATTCTATCCCTTCAAATATTACTGGACTGCAACTTTCATCAGTAGATCTTTAGCCCCTGGGATTTACTGTTTGCTTTCCTTCTACCAAACAGTTTGCAGAAGCTACTGGGCCCCTTTTGGCTTGAATCACGAGTCTTACATTTTAAATCAGCATTAGGTAAAAAGAAAACATAATCACAGTTTCAAAATTTTGCTTTTTTTGGATGCCAGCTCCCAGAATCCCCTCAGACATCATGCCTACTGGCCACAATACCTGGGGGGTTCTGTGAACTATAGTTCAAAACAACAAGTCTTCCACATTCTGATCTGAATCATGTCACGACAAGCAATAAAACAGAGACTCATGAAGGCCTACACTTAAGAATCATAAAAATGTTTTAAATGGCATTGGGTCTCTTCTATTTATACCACAGAGACATTTACTCCACCCTGGGGTTTGCAGTTGATCTGACAAACTATTGCCATTCAGAGGCTGTTATGTGTAAATGTTTACAGTGCCAGCCAGTACTGTCAAGTTGAGAGAAAGGGATAAGTAGCACTCTCTCCCTGACATTTTTGCATCCACCACTGTCTTGGAGAGGAAGACTGAAGCACCGTCTGACAGTCCAGCCACTGTCTTGAACCTCTAGAATTCTGGAGCTGAGAGTACTGTGGCACTAGATAACACCACAGCTGCTTTTTAGGAGATTGCAGGAGGACTCCCTGCAAACATGAATTTCCATTGCTGAAGAATATCTTGAACTTTGAGTTTATGGCAGCATCACCTGGGATCTTGGAGTACTTCTGCTGCATGGGTCATGAATATGTGACCTTTCCAATGCTACTGGGCTTTGATTCCCATCCTTCCTAGTTTGGATAGGCTGTGATAAAAGATAATGGGAACTAGACTCTGAGCGTCACCAGGATGGCTACAGTTCTGCTAGTTCTGTCTTACAGTGTCCTCAACAAAAGTAACCCATTTTGTTGTTGGAAATTCAACAATGTTCAGCATTTAAAGAATTAAATGTCCCTTTGGTCCAATCTGCATTGCAGAAATAATACAGTTTGACACAGCTTCAACTGCCATAGTTCAGTGCTATGGAATTCTGACATTTGTAGATTTGCGAGATATTTAGCCTTCTCTATAATAGGGTTCTAGTGCCACAACAAACTACAAATCCCATTATGCCATAGCACTGAGCCATGGCAGTTAAAGCGGTGTCAAACTGCATTATTTCTAAGGTGCAGATTAGACCTTAGAGCAGTAGTGATAGAGTTCATGAATTTTCAGCGGCCTAAAATCTCATGTTTTATTCACCATCGGAATCTTTCTTACACTGATATTCTTAGGGACCACTGCACTTCTTGACTCTGACTCGTTTTTGCTCTTTCATGGCTTAAAAGTAAAACTGATTTAAAATGTAAGACAGTGCATCTATACTGCAGAAATCTCACAGTTTGACACCATTTTAAATGCTGCAACTCCATCCTGTGGAATCCTGGGATTTGTAGGTTGTAAACTTTTTATGCCATTAGCTTTTTATGCCAAAAAGTGTTGGTGCCTTTCAAAACTAGAATACCCAGGATTCTATAGGATGGAGCCACAGAAGGTAAAGTAGTGTCAAACTGCATTATTTCTATAGTGTAGATACACCTTTAATCCTTTTCCTGTTCTAGCTTAGCTTAGCCATGCACCCTTAGAGAACTTTCCGATCTCTAATGTTGTTCCTATGATAAAAAATAAAAGTTCTGGCTGTTTGCAAGGAACAGTGTCACACAAATGAAGACAGCCATGCAGAATTGAAGATCGTGGACCTTGAGGCTCATTGGAGTTTATCATACAACAGAATTTGGAGGTAAAATGCAATGGCAATCCAAACAAAATCATGGGGTTGCCCATTATTGCGCATGAGTGTATCTCACACAATTTTGCGCAATGGGAAGTCATTCCAAACACAATCATGGGGTTTCACATAATTGCGCATTAAAGTATCTCACACAATTTCGGGCAATGGGGGTCATTTTCAGGCAATGAGAAGTCTTTCTGAATGCATTCCAAACGCAATTAGATTTCACGTAAATTCGTTGAACTAGCAAATTTACGTGAATTCGAATTGGCTCCATTCGAAATTGGGAAAAATTCCTCCCATGTGATAAATTCCATTGTTTCACAGCCAGGGCTATTGATGAGTAGACATACACATATGGTAGAAATGAAAATACTGTTAAAATCAATGTTAAAATCTCTACAAAAGATGTACCAGAAAATGAGATGCTTATGAGCATCTTTGTTTGCTAGAAGATGCATAGTCTGAAAAGAAAAGGGCAAATTTCCCCTCTGCAACAGATTCAACTTTAAGGGCCAAAACAAAGTTTCAGCATCACAACAGGAACCCCTTTATCCTGTGAAAAAAGAAGTCACAGACAAGCTGATTGTTTGAAGAATAATGTCTCAAGATTAATAGAGGAAGGAGAGCCAGTGCTCTTAGTCCTGGACTATGACTCTGGAGACCAGAGATCTATTCCCCACTTGGCCATGAAAGCCTCTGGCCTACCTTGGGTAAGACACATGTTCTCAGCCTCAGAGGAAGGCAATGGCAAACCTCCTCTGAACAAATCTGACCAAGAAAACCACATGATAGGCTTGCTTTAGGATCTCCATAAGTCAGGAACAACTTCAAGGCTAGCCACTCTCTATCATTTGTAGTCAACAGAAAGAGAACCCCCTTTCCCTCTCTTCATCCTAATGCCCACCATGCATTCCCTATAGCCCTAACATTTATTTGAAATAAATACACATAAATATAAATAGCCAATTCATGACAATGCACATTTTTGTTCAGTTAGTGCTTTGTCAACACCCCCAAAGCACTGGTATACATTAACAAACCATACCCACCAATTGTCCTACTTTGGCAGGGGGAAGTTAATCCCATTTTTTTCCCCAGCTGTTTCTAAAATATCCCAATTTGTCTTGACTCCTGCCACTTTCCCCTTTGTCCTTAGCTTACTTCCATTGCTGCAAACTACATCAGCACTGCGGAAATAATGCAGTTTGACATTTTAACTACCACGGATCAATGTGATGGAATCCTGGGATTTGTAGTTTGTTCTGGCACCAGGACACTCTTATAGAGAAGGCAAAATATCTCACAAAAATAAAGAGCCCAGAACCGTCTAACTATAAGATTATATGTACAGCACTGTGTAAATTTACAGCGCTATGTAAGTAAAGATTAATAATAATAATGATAATTCTATAGTATTGAACCATGGCAATTAAACTGGTGTCAAACTGCATTATTTCTGCAGTGCAGGTGCAGCCCAAGTTAAAGTGTAAAGGTCTAAGGACTGTGTTCGCAGTCGGGGGGTACTCCTAGATTCGTCGCTTCACATGACTTGTCAGGTGAATGCGACGGTCAGCAGTGCCTGTTATCAGCTTTGGCTGATATGCCAGCTTCACCCTTTCCTGGACATGAGAGACCTGGAAAGTCTGGTACATGCTCTGGTAACCTCACGCCTGGATTTCTGTAATGCGCTCTACATGGGGCTGCCCTTGTGCTTAACCCGGAAACTTGAACTGGTCCAAAATATGGCAGCCAGGCTTGTAACTGGAACATCAAGGAGAGATCACATAACACTGGTGCTCAAGGCTCTCCACTGGCTGCTGATTAGTTTCCGGGTGCAGTACAAGGTGTTGGTTCTAACCTTTAAAGCCCTACATGGCTTGCATCCATCTTATCTCAGGGACCATATGAACCCACCCGCACACTTCGATCCTCTGGGAGGAACCTGCTACACCCTATGAAAACCAGGCTGTCGCAGACCTCCCCGAGGACTTTCTCCGCTACCGCTCCCAAGCTTTGGAATGGTCTGCCGGATGAATTGCATCTTATAATATCTCTTGATTGCTTTTAAAAAGCTCTGAAGACGCATCTCTTCTGCCAGGCCTTCCCTGAAACCTCCTAGATCCCGGATCCGAAACGGGACCTATTAATTGAATCTGACCCCTTGCTCGGTGCTATCTCTTTCCTCAACTAAGGGGCTTCCTAGATTGGCAGGAAAGTGTGACATGAAGTTGCCTTTTCCTTAATGCTTAGCAGCTGCACCACAGCCTTTAGATGGAGCTGCGCTGTTCCGCAGTTTTTAAAAAAGAAGCTGGGAAAACCAGCACCTTTTTAAAGGCACTTCTTCTCCTCTAAAACGCAAAAAAGGCACTTTCATGGCACACTTTCCCTTTTTCTCATCTAAAGGCTAGAGTTTCATGCAGCCATGAACACACTTCTTTTTGCCAATCTAGATCAGGCCTAAGAACCATCAAGGATGAATTATACTTTTAATGTTGTTATTGTTATTGTTTTAAATTATTGTTAATTTAATCTATTTTTAAGGGGTGGGTGGCTGGGAATGGGTTGATGAAGTGTTTTAATCTGTATGTTTTAATCTTGCTGTACCCCGCTCCGATTGTGCTTCACAGAGGAGCTGGCTAGAAATAAAGATGATGATGATGATGATGATGATGATGATGATGATGATGATGAGTTTATACTCAGTTAACTCAGCAATGGGGAGAGGAGAGAAGGGAATAGAATCTTGCCCTTTGCAATAGGCTCATGTAAAAGCAAACTATTACATCCTTGTGTGTTCTTCCTCATTAGTAACTTTTGTCATTTTGATCACACTGATTCTTGACCACATATGTCCTGGTTTTCCTCTGTGAAATGTTGGATGGTATGGTGAAAAAAACCTGTGGTGCTATGACATGTTTCATCAGTTCTTTACTCTGGGGTGCTGTTCAGTTGTTCCACACCTCTTTAGGTGTTAGAGTTATTTGTCTTTTGAAATGTTCCATTTCAGTCTTCCATGCCTTTTGCTTATATAGGATCCTTTTGAGCATAAGCAGGCATTAATGTAATGAAAAGTATAACAAAGTATCTCCCACTGCCCCTGAGATGAAAACCTCCAGCAGTGGTTTCACAATTTTACTCTCTTGGAGCAGTAAATTGCTGGTTAAGTTAAATCTCTTTCTCTCCGCACCGCTCTCCCAGCAATGCCTAGACTTGCTTTTCTAGCCCCAGCTGCTCATATATATATAACGATTTTGGCTCATATAGGATTATACAGCCTTTATAGCTTTATATCGCTATAGCTTATGCCCACATATGCTAAGGGTTTCCTTTATATTGTTTTACACAAGCATCTCTTGTGTATTTCTACATCCTCTTTTCTTCCACAAGTGTAATGCTTTCTGATGCCCTATGTCAGAAAATTTTGTTCTCATAAAATTAAAGTTCATGATCTGCTCCGAACATGAGTGTTTAATATCATGGCAATAGGGATTTGGCTATTAACATTGGGTCTAATATATGTTAGTGGTGTCATACAAAAGAGAGCCAATTTCCTTTTATTTGCCTCCAAAAAAGAGCAATCTGTGCCCAAAAGTACTCCAACTTATTACACTGCTATTATCATAAGAAGCAATATCTATAACATTTAGATTGTTGTTGTTGTTGCTACTTCACAGCCTAATTTATTTCATTCTTCAAAAATCTGGTTTGTCAATGTGTCCTCATGAAGATATGGATCATGTCTGTGCATGTCTGAAGTCAATGACTACTTGTTGCACAACAAATATTAATATTTTATTGTACTGCTATAATAAATTGTTCCAATTATTCTAATTATTCAAAACAAAAAAACAACAACAACTCAACCAAGTGATGCCAGGGGCAACTTTTAGAAAGAACAATGGGATCACCAGTCTTGGACCTGAAACCAACCAACAAAGAGGAGTTGATCACTGGAATCAAAGTAGTCAGTGCTTTAGAGGGAAATGACCATGTAATGCTAGAATTTACAACTTATGGACAAGACAAAGAAGAGTATAGTCAAACATTAAAGATCATCAGACCAGTGCTTACCATGGGGTAAGCACTGGTAAATTCCCTAACATTTAGGAATTACAAACAAACACACACTTCCCAAACGTTTCAGCAGCGATTTGCCAGCACTTACCCCATAGTAAATGCTGGTCTGATAATCTTCATTGACTTTGGATTTCAGGAAAGCTAATCTTTAGCAAGTGCAGAGAATTATTGGGTGGGATACCATGACTAGATATGCTAAAGGAAAGACACCTAGCAAGTGTGGGAGTTCTAGAAGAAAGATTTGCAAACAAAACAAAACAAAACACAATCACAAACAACCCTATAAAAGAAGAAAAATGGGAAACATCTGAAAATAAGGCTGCACAACAAACTGAAGTAGGAAGTGAATGGAAAAGGATTTGATACAATAAATGTTTTGAAATTGCATGGCCTTTCTCAACTCCAGCTAATCTCCAATCAGATCCAAGCTTGGGGATTAGTTGGAGTTGGACTTTTTCTGTCCAAAGTTCTGATGCTCAGTCTTGCTTTCCACAACTAGGCGATGATTTATCACAACTGCTTTATCCCAAGTTATGTTTCTTTCTTTAAAGAGTGTCCTTGTTCTTTTTGCAAGCCTTCACATTTGTACACTGAGATGACCTCAGAGTCCCATCACCATGGAACCCATAATACTGGAAAAAAGAAAAGAGGGATCCTTTTGTCCACCAAAAAGTCATGGGCACCACTAGATGAACACTTTTCCACTCCAGAAGTAGAAGTAGGGAACTCTCCTTCTCCTTCACATCTGGGTAAGGAATTCCAAAAGATGCCTAAAATTTCAGTGCCTGAAGGCCTTTTTTTGGCCAATAGCTAAATTCCCACCCTTCCTCTCTCTATATATCACTCTCTCAAATCTATGGGTGATGGGCAAAATGGATAAACAAATAATATTCTGTCCTGTCTTTATTTTCAGTGGACCACAGGGAAGAAAATCTTTGCAACTGGATGGACTCTGGTTTCTAGTAAGTAGGAGCAACCCTGAACAGTATGCACAACTTGAAACAAAAGCTACAAAGTCTGAACACTTGTCCCTCCATATTCACTAGGTTTAGGGGCACAAAACCGCCATGAATATGGAAAAACTGCAAATAACAAAAACACCATGTTTTTACCTGAGAGGACATTTCTCTGGGAATCTCTAGGTCCTCCAGTGCAACTCTGTGGTCAATGTCCGACAGACAATGACCATAGAACTGTGCTGGAGGAGCTACAAAGGCCTGGTAGAGTATTCTCTCTAGGAATTTCTAAGTCTTTCTGTGCAACTTTTAGTTAAAAGACCACAGAGTTGCACTGTAGGACCTAGATATTCCTAGAGAAAACATATTAAACAAATCCGTGAATAATCAAATCTGCAAATATCAAAGCCTTAAATATGGAGGGATGAGTGTAATTATATAGTCTTATCTTTGTGAATAGATTGTTCCAGTATTCTGGGGTATTTCATCTCCAGTACTGGGATCCTAAGCGATTTTTGTTGGAAAGGTATCCAGTGAAAATGAAAAGTGTGAAATCTAGCAGCTTTTATTTCCAAATGTGTTTAAGAGTGGTCAGCCAAAAAGCAGAGTTATTCTAGATCTGTTTGAAGGTATGCATATGAAGAAATTTTATTGAGAGTCTATGCAAGGCTGGCCATATTGGCACAAGACTGCTTTTCCCCAATTTGAAGAAAGGGACATTTTGCACTAAATATCTTTTACATAAAACTACTCTCTGTGTGTAGCACTAATGCCTTTCCTTTAGTGAAGCTAAGCAGAAACATACAAATGAACCTTGCTTGTAGCAAGAAAAAAATTACTTGTCCTGTTTACAGTGCAAAGATAAATCTAGTCAGGATTTACATGGCTAGTTGCAGAATTGTATATCTGCTCCAGCATCCACATCAGTTGCTCAGAGTCTATGAAAATATTTGTTCTCACTGTTCGTTCCAAAATGAAATGCATTTGTATATTTTGTGTTGCTGAAAGCATACCAATTCTCTTTTGAGAACCAGCATGGTATAGTGGTTTGAGCATTGGACTACAACTCTGGAGGCCAGGGTTTGAATCCCCACTCAGCCATGAAAACCTACTAGGTGACCTTGGGCAAGACACACTCTCTCAACCCTAGAGGAGGGAAAGGTATATCCCCTCTGAATAAGTCTTAGGCTCAACATAAATTGGAAACAACATGGAGGTATGCAGCAACAACCACCAGTTAATACCCAATCCTGCAATTTATCCAGATTACAGAGTTGAGAAAGACCATGAATAGTAGCTAAAGACCATCAGGACTGACAATATTTGAACAGTCCATGGAGATTATCACATGCAAAATCCGTGTCAGGATAGATACGGGTTGTAACTGTCTGGAACGGACCTTATCGCACTGCCCCATGGCCAGGCAGTAGGCAGTCTGCATCCAACCAGGGCTTCTCAGGCAGCTTTTCATGAACAGGAAATCCTATTCATAAAAAACTGCCCAAGAAGCCCAGGTTGGATACAGGCTGCCTACTGCCTGGGCATTGGCAGTGCAATAAGATTCATTTGTGATGGTTATAACCCGCATCTATCCCAGTGCAGATTTCACATGTGATAATCTCCTATGTTGACCATTAGTTGGAACTGAAAGTACATATCTTGAGACAAAATACATATATAATGAAGATTGTGAGTCCAAAACAGCAAATCAATATTCACTTAATTCTTCTGTTGTCATAACATTCATAAGAAAAATGTATGATGTGATGTTACTATTGGCCTTGAAGGCAGTCCACTGCATATTATTAGCATCTGCTGCGGAGCACCCCTGGTTTTGGAAGAGCAGAGGAACTTTCATGTCAGTAGAATATTAGGAGGAAAGGTTTTAAATACTTGATTAATCATTAGTGAACTCAAAAATCTATTCCATGGATTGAATAGAGATGGATTCCATGGATCCATGGGAGTGGGGGGGGGAACGACACATTGAGTTGAATTAATATTGAAACCTGGGGATTGACAAAGAAAAATGTTGTTCTGTGCCTTTGACTTGTTTTCAACTTAAGGCGACCCTTAGGCAACCTTATCACAGGGTTTTCTTGGCAAGATTTGTTCAGTGAGGTGTTGCTTTTGCCTTTTTCCAAGGCTGAGAAAGTGTGACATCTAATATTTTTGTGACACTGTTGCCCATGATTGGCACATTTTATTGCTTTCTCTTTCCAAAGAGCTCTTTGGAAAAAAATATGTTATCATCTCGAACCTGGAATTTTCCAACTGTGAACAAATTCCATAGATTAACTGTGAGCTGTGAATGTTATTTGTAGTCCTAGAAAGGGGAAAGCTCTCTTAAAGCATGAAATCTAGTAACCTATGTAATTGTGTTTGCCATCCATTTCCTGCATCTCTTCTCTTCTTTCAACATAGATCCACATTCCTGGCAACAGGCATGCTTTTCACAGTTCAGTAGGTGGGTTAAGAAAGCATGGTATTAAATTTGAAAAGAAAATCCCATCAAAATACCTTCAAATGCCTTTTAAAATGATCTTTAAAGAACAATACCATGTAATGTCTTCATTATTTATTTAGAGTATTTATATTCCTGCCTTCAGCCACAAAGGTTCCCAGAGCTGCTTGCAGTTAGCTAGACAATTCCTTGCCTGGTGGATTATGATCTAAGTAAGACAACATGGCACACAAGAAAAAGAAGAAGAAGGAATGGCGGGGGTAAGAATGACATCAAGTAACTCCTTGCTGTACTTCTTACCCCTCAGAGGCCACAGCAATGGCAACTGGAACATGGAGAGAAGGGCTCCCACCAGCTGCTCAGGCCCATGCACAATGGAGGGGGGGTGTTGATTTACTTTTCTCCTCCCTTAAAGTAAAGAACAACTTTATTACTCATTTCATTGCTTCTGAAATAAAATTAAATGTTGTTGTTGTGTACCTTTCAAGTCATTTGCCTTCAAGCCAAATTCTCCCCCAAGACTTTCAGGTCTCTTTCAACAATGATTCTTGAAAATTCTCAAACCTTCTATTTTTTATAGAATATTTGGGTACTATATTGTTGTTGCTGTTGTTGTTGTGTGCCTTCAAGTCGTTTCTAACTTATGGTGACCCTATCATCACATTGTCTTGGCAGGTTGTCATTGCTATCCTCAGAAGCTGAGAGAGTGTGACTTGTCCAAGCTTACCCAGTGGGTTTACATGGCTGAGCCAGGATTCAAACTCTGGTTTCCTAAGTCATAGTTCAATGCTCATACCACTATGCCATGCTGACCCTCTACTATAGTTTAAACAAAACTATAGTCCTGCTTGAAGGAATGGGGAAGATTCATTAGAAAAGTGATGTTCATCAAAATCTGTAACTTTCCAGAGTCAGTAAGTGCTGATTTCAGGATAGCTTAGAAAAGCAGAAGCAAGAGTGAAGTTCTCAATGAAAGCTTTCAGGAAAGGTAGAGAATGAAGTGAGGGAGAGAGGGAGCTGAAATTGCTTATACTTCTTTACCATTTTCAGTACTGCTGCCAGTTTTGCAGCAGGAAGGTGAGCACTTCTTGGTGGCTGCCAATTACATGATAAAATGGCATTGTTCCCAGAGAAGTTCTGGGTAATTTTTTTGTGTTAAAGGCTGCCACTAGTAAGAGGTCTGTTTAATACTGCTGGTAAGCTGCCCCGTTTTGCATCTATTCCCAAAATTGATGAAATCCTTCCTTTTTGCCAAGGGCAAATGGAGTGGCAAAGTGCAATTGCATTTTGGCTCAGTCCTATTAAGTCTTCCATGTAGAGTGACGACTCTTAGAAACAGCCCTCAGCTTAACTCTGGGAAATATCATCTTTTATTCTTCCTGGTCAATGAATTGGAAAGAATTTTTTAAACCAAACAAAAGTGAGTGCTGTCCTTCCTAGAAAGTTGGTGTGGTGTAGTGGTTTGAACATTGGACTATAACTCTGGCAGCCAGGGTTCAAATCCCAGCTTGGCCATGTAAACCCATGTAAACCCACTGGGTGACCTTGAGCAAGTCACAGACTCTCAGCCTCAAAGGATTGCAATTGCAGAAACCCCACCACCACCACCACCACCACCAAGAACTTGCTAAGAAAACCTTGTGATCCAAAAAGCATTAGGGTTAGATGGAAACAACGTGAAGGTATAGAACAACAACATCCTTCCTAGAGTTCATATTGACAGGAATATTTTGGAATGCAGACGCAGCTTAAAAACTTCAGTGTTGACATCAGATGCTATGTTTTCATCTTGCCCTCTTTGTGATTTGGTAAGTTTGTGAAACTGGTAAAACCATTGTGAACTGGGACACAATCTGAAGGATTTCATCTCATAAATTTCAACTTATAATAGTGCAGGGATTTCTAAATTTGAGCTCAGCGTGCTTGCTAAGGAAGATCTCTTCTGGGTTTTATTTTTTTTAAGTTCTTGTCACATCTGTTTTGTAAATAAGTGCATGAGAGTGCTGGATATTTAATCTTTTCTCTTCAACCATCACCACTCTGATTTCATCAGTTTATCTGCAAGCAAAGATTCACAAGAAAGCAGAGACAAAACAGCAGGTAAGACGAAACTTACATTTGAGAATAATAGGTTATAAAGAGGTTGCATAAAGTAAGTCAATAGAAAATCCTTTCCAAAACATTGCACCATTTATTTAATCACAACAAACATTTGTTTAACCAAACTAACACATTCTCTTTAGAAATACAATTTAAAAGCATAGGGGACAGGAGCATAGGCTAAAACTGAGTAAATAAGGAAGAGAGAATATTAAACAGATGGTTCTACAAGTAGTCCCCCCCCCCCCCCCATTTATAACATATTTCACACCATTCTCTAACTGTGTTATCCCAGAAATGTTTTCCACATTTTGTTTTCCATTTTCTGCTGCTCAGGAAATCACTGTTTCATTCCTAATCTTCTGACAGTATTTTACAGTGACAATTTCTTTTGTAAACCGATAGCTTTCGAAACAGCTGTGAAGGAGTTCAGTTATAGAAATAACTAGTCAAAATTTAAAAATAAAATCATTATCTGTTGTTTTGTGTGCAATTTTATTAAGCGCTAAGGTTAGGTGGCATATTGTTAGTGCCATATAGTGCCATACAATGTTATACATTAAGTGTTCAAGTTAAGTGCTGTACAGTTGCCATGTGGTTACACCTCATATTTGTGATTCTGATACAAAATCAACTGGAGTTTGGAAAAGGTGGTTGTTAATGACTATGTTGGCTGTGAAATTCTGGAGGTTGGGATCCAGAAAGGTAAACTTTCCAAACCCTGAAGCTGTGCATCTCTAATGCTCTATGTAGCATCTAGATTTGCAAGAAATTTCAGGGAGGTGATTTGGAATGATTTTTGTCCAACATGAAAGCAAACCTACAGTTGTTTTTATCTGGAAACTGCAGTGTGAGTGTCTTGTGGTGTCAACAAGGGTCTTGATCCTTTAGTAGATTGATGATTTATTATCTTCCAATGAATTCAGTCATTTGCCCATCCAGAAGATTAAAAACAGCAACCACCAACTAACTGAATTTTGTTATGTGTTATTTAAGTATCTTTTCCAATAAAGATCAATAAAGACACTGTATGCTTGCACCTATTAACCCTATTCATTTTCTTCATGTTGTTTTAGAAGTTTTATGATTGGGCCAGTTAGGAAAATCCCATTTCTTTATACAGCAGAGTAAAACCAAGTGGTCTGCAGCTTTCACCCTTTGTGCAAATGCTCCCATCATTTTTGGTGGGTTTTTTTGGACCATATGATGTGATAAAAATATATTTTCCACTTTTAATGGTTTTATTCATGTATGTTTTTGTACTATTTTCCTAGAAACTGCAAGTCCCATATGTCTCAGAAATCCAGACTATAAATTCCATAGATAAATAGATACATTATAGGCAAACTAAGAAGGTTCATCAGAGTACAAAGGGGTTATGTGTTCCATATCTTTTCATTCCTTCAGCAAGTGTTTTCCAATAGGTTGTAAATAGATTCAGATTCCAGTGAAGATTGCTTCCTTGAAAGTGGCAGTTGCATAATCTGCTGCATTGCCTACTGCTTCATGGAGGCACTGAATGCTGCTGTTGCTCCCTTATTAAAGAAAGGATTAAAGAAAGTATGGATCCTTTCCAAATACCTTTTTGCTTAGTAAGCAGGAAAGGGGTCTGATGGTGTTCATGACATAAGAAGGAGAGCATTTTTTCCATGAAGGATAACTCGGTTTCTAGTGAGAACTTCAGTAATCATGATTTGTGCATTACAAAGGACTCCTACACAAAAATCTCCTCCAAACTGGCAAATGAAAGAAGTTGTTCTTGCTGTTAACTCTCTTTGGGGCAGTACAAACTGCCCAAAAGGCTGTACCTTTCCCCTCAGGGTGCTTGGCGCGGCTGTCTAAAGGCCATGTAAAGGACCAGGTGCAAAAAAGGAGCACGATGATGTCAGGCGTGTGCAGCATTATCTAAACGCTGTGCAACACCATCATGGTGCACCCGTATAGATGCCACCATTTTAAAATGGCGGCTTCCATACACACTACAGTTAGGGAGGGTGTAGATGCTGCTAACCCTTTTGGGCCATCTGTATCAGCCCTTTGTGTTGATCTCAACCCGTGCCAACCATATGGATGAGACATCTCCAGCCCCCCCCCCATTCTCTACTGCTCTGCCTAACTCCTGCAAACTTGTATTTGTGGTTTCTTTAATAAAGTCTATCCATCTAGCATGAGGCCTTCCTCTCATTCTACTTCCCTTCACCTTTCCTGACATTATTGCCTTTTCCAGTGAGTCATGCCTTCTCATGATGTGACCAAAGAATGATAGTCTAGATCTTGTCATCCTGGCTTCTAGGGATATTTCTGGCTTGATCTGCTCTAGGACTCATTTGTTTGTCATTTTGGTTGTCCATGGGATCCTCAGCACTCTTCTCTAGCACCACGTCTCAAATGAGTTGATTTTCCTGCTATCTGAGATTTCTCTCTTCATGTATGGTTGGAGCCCATGTTGCCAAATTTTGAGCATGATTTTGCTTGCATGGGAGATTAGTGCTATGGTTCTATAGTTGCTGCAGTCTCTGGTGTCTCCTGTTTTGTGGAGAAGGATGTATATTGATTGCTTCCAATCTGTTGGCCATCGTTTTATTTTCTATATCTGTTGACATATGTTGGTTAGCACTAGAGCTGACTCTGTCAATGTGGATTGCAACAGTTCTATTAGAATATCATATGTTCCTGGAGCCTTGGGTTTTGTTTTGTTTTGTTTTTTGCCATTTGTTTATTGCAGCTTCCATCTCAGTTTTTAGAATTTGGGGTTCATCTTCATATGGCTCTTTGTTCCATGTGTCCTTCATGTCGCCATCTCTTTTATATAAATCTTCTGTGTATTGCATCCATAATCTTTTTATTCCTTCCTGGTCTTGAATTATGTTACTTTTTTGATGCAGAGCATCCCAGTCCTTGGTTTGAACTTTCCCTTGATTTCTTGAATTTTGTGGAATAGGTCTCTCATTCTTCCCTTTTTGTTGTTGTCTTCTGTATCTCTACATTTGTCATTGTAATAATTTTCCTTATCTTTGTACACTAGCCATTATATTGTTACATTCATAGTTCTTAGTTTATTCCTATATCCTTTTTGTTTTGTTTTTCTTCTTTCCTTTATTGTTTGTAGCATTTTATCTATCATTCATGGTTTCTTCACTTTCCTTTTGAGACAAGACATTGTGCTATTTGTTGCTGTAGTTCTCGGGAGTAGAGTAGGGTGGGGTAAAAATATCTAAATGATGTTTCTGTTATCCTGGACTATTTTTTGACAATTCCTACAACAACTGCAACATTTTATTCCCACTGTGAAGTCCATTTATTCAGAGTCATACGAGAACAAAAAAAGTATCCTTCTGATTTCCTCTTTTTCCTCTCTCTTTTCAATGTTAGCATTACAGTGCTATAGTGGTTCAACGAAATTGCACTTTTGCGCTTTAATAGCATAACTCTGAGAAAAGGATATAATACTAGCACTCTCTCTCTGTCTCTCTCTCTCTATATATATAATCCTCACTGCACTTTAAGGAAAAAAAGGAGAAAATCTGCACTTTAAACCAAAGGAAATCTCATCAAATTACACCCCTGTGTTTTGTTTTGTTTTAAAGTTGAAAGACCCTTAATGCAGACTCAAGACATTGGAGGAAACAGCCTCCCCAAAAGAATGGAACCAGTGGACGGGCAGTCAATATCAGTGGACAAAACTCAAGGAGCTATACTGTGAAAATTCATTTTTCTTTAGATTAATCTAAAGCTGGAATTCTACTTTCTAGTTTTAAAAAAATGCTGGACAAAGGAATTTCTCTCAAATTATCATATTCTCAGTATCCATTTTATCTATATCAGTATATGTCATTACTCAAATATAGTATCATAGGAAAAATCCATTCCTAAGATCTTGGTTTGCTTTTTTTTAAAAAAATAAGTCATTTCTAACATATTTTTTCCTCCTTTCCAAAACTAGACTTGGTTATCCATTAAAGTCCAATGCCCTTTCATACTACAAAATCACAGTGTGATTCCATTTTAACTGTCACAGCACCATTCTATGTAGTCCTGGGATTTGCAGTTTAGGGAGGGGCATTTAGAATTCTCAGCTGGAGAGCTCTAGTGCCTCACCAGACTGCATCCCCCAGGATTCCATAGATGATAGTTTGACAGTTGAAGTGGAATCATAGTGCTGTAACTCTGCAGTATGAAAGGGCTCTAAGTCTAAAATTGACTGGCTTAATAGTACAACTGTTGTTGAATGTAATAAAAATAAATAATTATTTCATTTCTTTGTAGTACTTTCACCTCCCTTGGGAATGGTACAAATGACTGTGCAGAACTACATGAGGTAGGTGTACACACTGTGTTCAGATACCCAATGTCAGCTTAATGACAGCATATAAAATTCCAATTATTAAACTTAATGCACTCGAATTATAATTACTCAGAATTGTACATGGGTGTAAGTGTAATGTTTTTCATGCTAAAATATATAGTAATCTTTCATGGTAATGCAAGCAAGTAACCAGAAGGTTAAAGGAACTACTGCACTCTTATATATGTATCTCATCAACAGAGTATGAGTAAGACTATGGGCTAGTTCACACTATCAGTTTTTCCCGTACATCATCATCAGGAATAGTTGCACAGACATAGCTGTTCACAGATATCATTTCAATTGTTCAAGTTGCCCCATTTCCTGGATGTCATTTCAATTGCTCTAGTTGCCCCATTTCCATCTGCCAAGATCATACCAGAACTTTAGTTTAAACAGTATTTTCCAACGTGACACACATGTGCACACTATTGCATGGAGAAAACACATGTATATAGTTAGTGGCATCACTAGGGTTGGTGTCACCCGGTGCAGTAACTCATGGTGTTCACACACACACCCATTGACTTCCTTCCATACCGCACCCATACAGAATTCTTAGTAATGTTTTTTGTACTAATTTATTCACACATTGTACTTCCCATATGCTACTGAATGTAATGTTAATAGTTGTGACCTAAACAACTAGCAAAATTAAAATTAAACTGTTAATGTAATTTAAATCATAATATCATACACACATAATAAATGTTTATACATATACATAGTTTCCTGTAGTTAAAGTGAAAATTTGGTTAAATGTCATGTTTTAAAAGAATTTTTTAAAATATTAAAATATTTTTTAAAAATTTTTAAAAATTGAACTTTGAAATTTTAATTTAAAAAAAAATACCCAGGGCTTTTCCTTTCTCCACCCAGTGAGCCTCACTCCACTCACACCATCTCTTCAGCATTTTAAAGAATTACAGGCGAATGCCAAAACTCGTTTCTGCCCAAATGCAGATGTTTGAGGACTAGTGGTGTCACCCCCCCCCATTAGGGTGTCACCTGGTGCCACAAGATATAGCTACAACTTGTGTATCCACTTGTATATGGTGGCAGTGTATCCACTTGTATATGGTGTATCCACTTGTATATGGTGGCCTTCAAATCATTTACTCTCACTTTTCTTTTACTCTCACTAATATACACCTCCTCTTAAAGTACATTGCTATAATCTTGAGCAATAGTACACTCTTAAGCAAACACCGTTCACCAATATACATAAGAAGCTTTCCTTCACCTACAAGTTTTAAAAATAAGAAGCATCTCAGAGAATAAACAGAGGAACCACGAACCATGATTCAACACTCCGACCGTTAGATATGCACGAATTCAAAAACAGATATTTAAGAATTAAGCACACACATGAACGAATCTGTGAAATTGTGTTTCTCTCATGTTTTTTTAAGAAACAAGATTCCCACGTTATATCCATCCCAAATGAATCTGGTGATGAAAATTCCAGATTTTTGTAAATATAGATTTAAAAAACAATCTGCAACACATTTCACCAGAGCTCTACCTATTTATAAAGAAATTCAGACAGGCAAAGGAAAAGGGCATATTATGTTAAAGTTGACAGAGCTCCCCACTGTACCTAAGAAAAAGATACCTGTGGCTGATGGATGTCTGTGGGAGGGAGGGAATGGAGAACATTTTCTGGTTTTGGAAGACCACACAACCAAAATGCTTACAGTCCCTTGAAAACAACAAACTACTTAACAGATCTCAACAACTGTGAAGAAATCATTGTGAGAAACTCCCTCCAAAACTCTTCACATCATATATTCTGCATAGAGCTTTATTAAAAGCAGTTATATCTTTCTAGAAGGTAGGGGGCTAGAGAAAGTGTGCTCCCTAAAGACTCCTGAAGATATACCATCTGTCAAAACCAAAGAAGATCTGCCACCTTTATAATTAGCATTTGCCGGTACTTTAACACCTACATTCTAACACCTACTGTAACATACCGTTCCTGAGAACAAATGTGTTTGCCATAGTCTCATACATGCTTTGCTACTGAAAGGATCCGGCAAAGTAACATTTTGAACTGAAATCAAGATACAAACATTTACTTTTAAAAAATTATAATGATATCCTAGAAAACCTCAAGTGTAAACAAATGTTATTGTTGTGTTCCCCTTCTACAGATCCTTACATCGATTTTCAGAAATGCCTGTTCTCTCAAGATGGAACAGCATGAGCTCATCTCATCCTCTCCCCAATACTCCAAAAAGGTCAGTATTAGCCCTGATTTCAATATTTGTACGTTTTACATCGAGGGTACGAATCATGTTGTTGGAATACAGTTCCCATCAGTCCTACCATGGTCAACAATGAGGTACAATGGCAACTACGGTCCAAAAACTTTATGACCAATTCTATTTCATACTGTGCACATAGTGCCATTGTGCATCATCTAACTGAAAAAATACCTATTGAGATAAAATGTGATACAAAGTGAGATAATTTATAACATGGCTATAGATTAGCTTAGTTAAAGAAGATATCACATTAGCCAGGTGGCATAATTTTTCTTGATTTTTTCTCTATAGCATCACTGAATGGCTAGATTACTCGGAAAAGGATCCAGTAGAGATTTTGCTGGATTTGGGGTTTGGCACTGATGAACCAGACATCTGCACTAAAATCCCTTCTCGCTTCATCAGTTGTGCATCCACTGCTAAAGGAATCAATATCCGTGTCTTTATAGAAGCCCAAAGGCAGCGCATGGATTTAGAAAGCCCCAGTTTGTGTGGTGAGTAGATGATGGCTGGGGAAAGATTGATTAGTGCTACTTCCATCTTTTCTTCTTGTGAAAGACACTAACTCTTTTGGAGCAGGACACACATGCCAGCCATCCTCAACAACTATAGAGACCTAACATGGAATAGTGGTTTGAGCATTACACTGTGACTCTGGAGACTAGGGTTCAAATCCTTGCTTGGCCATGGAAACCCACTAGGTAACCTTGGGTAAGTCTCATTCTCTCATCCTCAGAGGAAGGCAGAGGAAAACCTCTTCCAAACAAATCCTGCCAAAACAACAACAACAACAACAACAACCCATGATAGGGTTACCTTAGGGTTGCCATAAATCCAACAACTTTAAGGCTCACAACAACATAGGTGGTCGCATCAAACAGAGAGTCTGTAAGCATTTAAAAAGGAATGCTATAATCACAAAAAGCCAACATGGGTTTTTTTTTTCCAAAAAAAAAAAAGTCATGCCAGACTAATCTTATTTAGGGTTTTTTGTTTGTTTGTTTTTTGATAAGATTACCAGCTTGGTAGATGAAGGGAATGCTATGGATGTAGCATATCCTGATTTCAGTAAGGCCTTCAACAAGGAGTGACTTAGGGAGCTAGGTATGTTTAAATATTTGAATATTAGATGTTTAAATATTTGAAGGGATATCATATTGGATGGAGCAAGCTTGTTTTCTGCTGCTCCAGAGGCTAGGATCCAAATCAATGGATGCAAACTTAAAGGAAAAGGAATTTCAGATCAACATTAGGAAGAACTTTCTAAGAGTAAGAGCTGTTTGACAGTGGAACACACTCCTTTGGAGAATGGTAGAGTCTTTGGAGGTCTTTAAACAGAGGCTAGATGGCCATCTGTTGGGGATGCTTTGATTGTGTATTCCTGCATGGCAGGGGGTTGGATTTCATGGCCCTTGAGATCTGTTTGTGATGCTGTGAGTGCTACTCTACTACTCTGGTTTTGATGAAGGCAGTGAACTATTGTGCAGGCAGGGGAACCCATTATAGCTTGGAATATATTCAAAATACCATTGTGGTAGCCACCATTTCTATCACCCACATTTAAGGGGGGGGGGAAGGAAAACAGGCTCTTATGTAACACTTCTTCTGGCTATTTAAAACTAACATAAAATATCAAAATAGTGTCCAAATGAATGAGTTAACGCAATCTAATCTTATAATACAACTATGTCTCCCTGTCTAATCTATCTATGTATCTATTGAAAGGATGAGACAAAAAACATTTTCTGTCATGTTCTTTTACCATTATAGAAAAGTGATCCATGGGGAATCACCAAGAAGATCCCTTTTTAAAAAAACTGATTTTCAAAACTAAGCATTACAAAGATGCTACTTTGCGGAAAAGTGTTATAGTTTTATAAAAGACTTCTACTGTATTTTTATAATGCAAACAGAGAAAATTAAAGTTAAAAATCTTTCTGGTTAGCTCAGCCTTTATTTATTTATTTATTTATTTATTTAAAGTGTTCTGTGTCAGCTCCCAGCAGTTGTGAAAAATAATATTTTTTGCAAAAACAACAATTATTGTGCAAAGAATCCATGTGTACTTTTGAGCAGAATAATCCCCCCCCCAAAAACCCAAAACTTTGGGGTATGCAAATACAAGGCAAAACTGCACAAAATTCTAATTGTTGTTTTATTCCATGTGTCCCCCACTTTTTTTTTTCAATCATAAAATAAATAATAGCAAATACTCTTTCTAACTCTAGTGAGGCCAGAACACAGTGGGATATACTATAAGAAAGTGGACACTATCTTCAGATAATGTGGAGAGTCAACTGTAGTGAAAGCACCTCTGTAGAGATGGGACAGTAAACACTTTTGAGAGAGAGAGAGAGAGAGAGAGAGAGAAAGCAAAAAGTCTACCTTGTGTCCCATATTTGGATACAGATGCTACTATATAAATTTAAGAGGCAACCCCAAAAGATCTGAAGAGGCTAGACCTTATCTGGTAAAAACAGAGACACAGCAAGCTACCTCACAGTGATTGAAACACCTAATCCATTTAGCTTAATGTTACCTTGACTGGCACAAACTCAGGGTTCCAGAAGAGATATTCCTAGTTATATCTGCAAATGATGTGAACTGGGATCTTCTGCATGAAAATAGATTGCTCTACCTAAATATCCTAAAAGCACCAAATTCCATCTGATCTAGGAAGTTAAGAGGATCAACCCTGGTTAGTACTTGGATGGGAGACCACCAGCAAATGCCAGGTGCTGTAGGCTCTATTTCAAAGGAAGGCATTAGCAAAACTGCCAGTATTCCTTGCCTAAGAAAGCCCTATGAAATTCATGGGGTTGTCATAAGTCAGCAGCTGACTTTTAGTGGCATAAAAGACATGTGATAAAAGTGTCATAGTGTCATAAATGATCTGTATGTCATTTGGATTATTATACTCCACTACCAGGTTTTTCCCAGCCTGGGTGGAAAAAAATCTAAGTAAATTCCTTCACTCACACCATTGTCATGCTCACAGCCCTGGCATGTGCTTCAGCTGTCATTAAGGATAAATTGTTTAATGCATGTGCATTTCAAGAAGATTGTATCAGCAATGAAATGAAGACTTTTCTTCCATTTTATTGTTATTTTATGAACCCACAAACTTATTGTCACGAGATACTGTTAGGCTTTTGGATGTTGGACGTTAACTACCAGCATGAGCCGTGGTCAGGTATTCTGTTGTAATGCAATATCTACAACATCTGAAGATCCAGGTTTGGCAACCACATGTACATTGATTAAACCACAGCGCAAAAGAGAATCTTAATGTCTTAGTTCCCAGGGTTTTAATTCATGCATATACTCATGTGCATTGGCAACATGTAAAACAAAAAACAAAAAACAAGACACACACTGAAAACAGCAGCAGAGTGCTTATACACAGTAGTCTGAATGAAATTCATAGATTTCTTTAAATGAAAGAATGTTGGCTTGGTAGAACACCAATGTGGCTCCATAAACAGGATCGGGTATTTTGAACCACCAATATCCTGGCAGAAATTGGGATGGAGAGAATTTAATAAGCAAGCCAGGAGTGTTTCTTTCTTATATGAAGAAGTGCTAACAGCCTTCATAAGAAATGGGCTTGGCAACTTCCAAGGAAAAGCAGTGATCTAGAGTCTCAGCAATTTCCATTGTTCTCTCCAATGAATCTCTCAAAGAAGCCAGCAAGACCTTTGACACCCAGGAAAGGCACACTGCATGTAACAGCCCCCCCCCCTTTTTTAAACAGTCACATTGATGAATGTATCTAGGCCCTAAGGGAACACCCAAAAGCTAGATTTACAATCAAAAAGTTACAAAGTCTTGAGTAAATTTCATTAAAATGTGAAGTTTTTCAAAGTTGCAAATAATATCTGCCCTACCAGTATGAATAAATATTGTGCAAAACCTATGTGGAAAGTATGTGCATTAGCCAGTGAAATTTATTTAGCCAGTGAAATTTATTCCAGAGTGAATGTTGTGCTTCACTCTTCTATATTACATTGAATCTGGTGTGAGAGGGTCAATTTAGAACAGGATTTTATTTGTTAAATATGGTAGAGAAAGAATTAGAAAGTAAATTTGGAAAAAAAATTTTTACATGATCAGGATGGCACGCTTAGCCCTAGCACAGAAATGGAAATCCGAGTATATCTCTGAAAAAGCAGAATGGCTACCAAAATTATATGACGCAACGGAGATGGCTAAATTAACTCAAATAATAAAAGCAAAACAATTAGATGATGTAAAAATGAATGGAATTTGGTACATAACTACATGAGCAAAATATGGAATATGTAAAAAAGATGATAAAGTAAAATTAAATTTTAAAAAATCATCAAACCATTAAGATATAGATAAAGGGTAGAATATTTTTGGTCTCTTGAGAGAAAAACAAAGGGAAATAATAAACAAATTAGATAGAAAGGCTGAAGCCATGTAATAAAGTAAAAACTAAGAGTATGTTAACTATAAAGGATATATATATATATAGGTTTGATATATGAAAACAAATGAACTTATAACCCAAAAACAGTAATATATAAAAGAGAATGATGAGTAAATTTGAATTTTAGGACTCATCACTGATAAGAAAATATGTGGTTTACTATTAATAAAGAAGAACAATTCGTAAACAATATACATCAAGGAGGAATCACAGATGAGTATAGATAAACAAGAAGCAATATAAAGAGATGAAAATATAAGGATATCAAATTAATAAGATAAGCAGATAAAAAATTGTATAAGTGAGCTTAACAGAGATTGGAATTGCAAACTCAACAACTTAAATAGATGTGATTAACAATAATGTATCAACAGTAGAAAGCCAATAATAGAGGAATACATAAATCAGCAAAGGATGTAAAAGAAAGTAAGGTATGAATGAAGAAGTTGTAAGAAAGTGAATGAAGATCAGAGTAAGTGAAATGATGGTTAAAGAGAATATGAATGCGCTTTAGAACATGCTGGCTAAAGAAAACTTTATAACCACTTCAAATATCCAGTTAATGCTTACATCTCACTTTATTATGACAAATCTGTTCCACAAACACCTGCGCATACACTTGTAAAGCTTGAATGTTTGGGTCATGTGGTCCCCTCTAAAACTAGTATCTTTCTTTCCTTAAGGGATACTGATGGATGTGTTATTGGGTGACACATAATGGTGAGGCATATCGTGTTTCCCTGAAAATAAGACTGTGTCTTATATTAATTTTTGCTCCCAGAGATGTAGTAGGTCTTATTTTCAGGGAATGTCTTATTTTTCCCATGAAGAAGAGTTCACATTTATTGTTGAACCAAAAAATGAACATGTATTATATACTGTATATATATTTATACACAAAAACATTGCTAGCTCTTACTTTTGAGAGAGGCCTTATATTTAGCAATTCAGCAAAACCTCTACTGGGTCTTATTTTTGGGGATGTCTTATTTTCGGGGAAACAGGGTAGCATACAACTCCCTATCACCACCCCAAGGACTCACTGTTGTGCTGCAGTATACCACAACCCACCACTTCCCATAGTTCAGGGAAGCATCTGACTATGTCCTCATAGCCAAGACACAGACCAAAGACATCTTCCATCAAGATGTGCTTGGGTCTTCTGGAGGTCTCAACAGTTAATGTCATCAGTCTACATCTGACTACAGGGTCATAGCCAGACACTTTTAAAAATTCTCTTTTCTCTCCATCATCTGTGAAATGGCTAGGAGAGCTAGTGCAATGCAACAGTGATCTCAGAGGAGGCCTTTGGATGTTGTGGAGGAATGAAAAGAATGCCAACCTCCACGAAAACAAGAAAACACACACACACACACACATAAAGTGGACTTAAGCTTCTGTTTTTTCACTAACAGGATGCTGGCAAATATTTGCTGATATTTTAAAAACCATTTATTAGTTACTTTCAGACTTTTCACAAAGCACTCGTGGTTCTCTTTTGCCCTGCTTTATCTATATAGCCACCCGATAAAGTAAGCTAGGCTGAGAGTAACTGCAAGATCTGCCAGTAAGCTTCATGGCTTAGTAGGAACTAGAATCTGGATCTCCCAAGTTCCAGTCAAGTTCTTTAACCACTACATCATACTACATTACTGCTTAGATAGATAGATAGATAGATAGATAGATAGATTGTATTATGATCACCACCACGGACCAACATAAGAATAGCAAAATACCACATACAAAATACAGTCGAAAGCTCATGAAAGAAATAGTTAAAAATATAAAGATACCTAAAAATACAAATAAAGATAAACATTTATCTGTCAGACAACAAAGCCCAGCTACTCCTGACAAAGTCTAACTAAATATTCATTATACTTATCCATTATACAAACCAACTCGAGCCCGAAGATCCACAGGAGAAGGCTTTCTCTCGGTCCCACCACCACCCCAGGCTCACCTAGTGAGGACACGAGAGAGAGCCTTCTCAGTGGTTGCTCCCACTCTCTGGAACTCCTTTCCATGGGAGACTAGACTGGACCCCTCACTGCTAGCCTTTCACCAGAAGTTGAAGACATTTTTATTCAAACAGGCCTTTTAAGATCATGCAGGGTTGGTTTTACTGGGGGATGAGGGGGTTGGTTTTAGATTATTATTTTTAACTTTGTGTGTTTTAACTTTGTAATTTTTTAAATCTTTTTTACGGTTTCAATTTTATGATTTTAATTGTTTAATGTGTTTTAAATATTTTGTTAGCTGCCGCAGGTCCCACTTTGGGAGAAAGGCAGGATAAAAATAAAATAAATACATAAATACATAAATAAAGTCAACACCCATTGGATTTTAATTGCTGCTGCCCAAATTTAGCTACTTTATGTGTTATAGTAGGATTAGTGTCTGAAAGCAGCAAAGAAACAAAACAGATCTGAACAACCTGGATATTTGTGGAGTATTGGGAAATAAGATCAGTATGTAGGTCTCTATAGCAGAGACACTGAAAAAGTACATGTCCTACCAAGGGGCAAAGCAGATGGCTCACCAGGAGTAGGCAGAGGTTGCTCTGGCTGCTATTGGGCTGCTATTGCACCAGGATCACGGACTGCACAGCCTATTTCCAAAGCCAGCAACCACCAGGAACCAGATTTCTTTTCACTTCCTTTTGATCCAGTCCAAAGAAACAGATCATGGCTCAGAGCAGCTTCCAGATGCTTTGTTGTTTGAATGCCATGTCCCTACAGCAACCACAAGCTGCATTATTTGGTCCATGACATTTGGGCCCAATTCTATTTGACTAGAATCACAAGGTCAGTGTCTTTCCAGATATGGGATCTTCTTATAGCGTTCTTCAAGGATAGCTGAAGGGAGAACATGACATTGTTCCAAAGTAAAAGTGTTACGGTGTTTAGGCACTTCTAGATTATAGTCACTGCTGTGTGACACTACATTACTATAAGCAAAGAAATTTTGTGGCAGCAACCAGATAGCAGTGCTATTCTGGTATATGAGTTGGTCTTTACAGAAATGGAATTCTCTGTCTACAGCTTTTCTTTAGTACATTACTTAGTAGGTTTGATCTGTACAGTAGTCCATCTTTATCCATGGTTTTGCTCTCCGCTATTTCAGTTACAGTGAGCCGCACCATACATGGGCTCTCCATACTTGGCTTTCAGCTTATGCTGAAGCTGTGGGAGAATGGGACGAATGGTGTGCATGCCCATGGCGCACGTGCCATGTGGCACCGTATGCACGCGCCCCACTATTTTCAATTGGATACGAACATACTGTATGTGTTTTTTCGTTATGCAAAGTGTTCCGGAACAGATCTCCTACATGAGGGAAGGAAGCACTGTACTTGCAGCCAATCGCTGTCCAAAAATATTAGCGGTATTGAATCTATCTATGGTTTCAGGCATTCACTGGGGGTCCTGGAATATATCCCCCACAGATAAGAGGGGACAACTGTAATGAAGCAAATAAATATACAAGGTTTGTTTTTCTCTCTCAAATTTAAGGGCGTTTTCGACAACTGCAAGTCCTGGACCATGTGACCAGTGCCTTTTCCTCTTTGCTGAATGATGTCAGTGCCTTGCAGCAGAAACCAGAAGACATGAACCTAGAAAAAACTGCGGTAGACTCTCTGAAGGAGAAACCAGTATTCACACAGACAAAGAGGAGAAGAATAGGTCAGCTCCTGAGGAAAGCATCCAGGCAGACAAGTATGCACAGTTCTCAAGCTTATCGAAGTGCTGGCCCATGCAAGTCCAAAGAAGACTGCTGTCCTGCTGCTGATATAGATAGTCCTGCCTTGGTCTCTCTGAAAGAGGAACTGTTCCCGAGTGAGAAGATTGAAGAGGCAATTAATATAACTCACCTTCTACACTCCAGAGCTAGCAAAACGTGGGCATTACCTCATCTGCCTATAAAGCAATCCCACCTTCCTTCCGTCTCTGAAATGGCTCTTAAAGACAGACCGCGCAAAGAACCCAATTTGCTGTTGACCCATATGCTCAGAAGGGTATCTGGCTTAGGTGGCAAGCCTGCAGATTCCTTTGAAATGGAGGAGGTAAGGCAAACTGATATATATGGCACATGGGTAGGAAGCAGAGATGTGTACTTCATGGCAGACAATAGAACCATGTGGCCCTCCAGATGTTGTTGAACTACACCTCCCATCCTGAATAATAATTGTTGGGGGGAAAATGTTGAGTGGTGACTAGAATCTGGAATTCCCAAGTTCCAGGCCAGCACTGGAAATCTCAGGAGTTCCCCAACATGCTGGTAGCTGTTTTGTCTCCATTTTGCCATCTCTCAAATGCTATTGCTATCGCTCACCATCTGTTTTCCCTGTTAGAGAGACTGATTTCCATAGGGAAATACTGTGCTTTGACCCAGCAACAGTAGGATATGAAAAGGGTGTGTGATGCAGTCTCAAAAAGTGAAAAGTGAAATTCAATGTATTTTTCAAGAGAAAAAAATGTACCAACAACAGAGAAACATCTGGAAGGCTTACTGCTGTTTTAGTTTGAAATCCTAAAGTAAAAGAGAAGAAATATACATTTAATAATTAAAACACCAAACTGCTTTAAGAAGTGTTTTTCCCTGTCTCAGATCCAGAGCTTTGAAGATGAATCTTCCTGGGGAAATCCTCTTGAAAGCACCTCAGGTGGGTATTAGCAAACAAAATTGCTCTATATGTTTTTGCAAGTTTGCATATGGGAGAGTCTTGAGCTATAAATGCTAGTGAAATGAACTGATCGACCAAACTTTCTTCACAGCCTGATGTCTTGAAACAATACAATAATCTGCACCGCCTTTAATTGATGGCATGTTTGCTAGAGACTGATTATAAAAGATCAGGATATTGGAAGTTAGTAAAAGGGGTTGCATAGTACCCTGTTTTCAGAAGTTCTAAAACTGAAAGAGTGAAAGGACATAGCTTTTTTGCCTCTGACCTCTCCATGTCTGAAGGTCAAGAGAGAGACTACAAATATTTTCAAATAAATACACTTGTGGTCCACTATCTCTGCAATTGAGGTATGCTACTCTTAGTATGTAGGACTGTAAATATGTCTAATTTGAATGCATTTACATTATACATAATGTAATCCCCAAGAGGATTCTAGTCCTCGTTTTTACATTTCAGCATAAAATAACATCAGAGTTTAGAAAGTTACTTTAAAAAAAGTAACTCTGCAATTTTCTATAAAGGCAAAAAACTAGAAGCCATTACATGCCCCACCCATGCAAGTGCCATTTTCCTACTCATTATATTATTTTGAAAGTAAAAATTTGTTGTGTTTTCATTGGAAAAAAAGAAAAGAAAACATACTCTGTTACAGTATTTGTTACTTTTAATTTATTACTCCCAAAGCCTATAATCAGGTAAGAAATGAGTGCATTTCTTAAATACTATTTACAGTAATAAACAGAGATTTAGGGATCAAATGATTAAGGTACAGATGCCATTGTGGCTCTCCTCCATATCAACTGGCACTTGTGGCTACAAGTATGAGAAAGAAAATGGTACGTACAAATGCATCAGTATACAGAATATTTGCTTTGCTGTAACATCACCTATTTGACCATTGCTGACTCCAGATTGGTCCTGCATGGAACCACATGAGATGGCCTATCCTTTTTTTATTGTATGTATTTTTTTCATAAAAAAATGGCCAAAAAGAATATTGAACACAGTGTGGTGCCCACCTTCTTGGGCAGGGTGGTGGTGAAGGATTTTTGGCCCCTCAAGACGGCAGACAAAAATTCAGCAGGTGAAGTTTTCCTGTAATGCAAAAAGAGCTCATGCTTGAGCTAAAATCAGTCAAGCAGATAACAGGGAATAGGTTTTCTGCCTTCAGCTGAACCTGTGCTAGAACAACAGATGTTTGGACTGTAGTTAGGTCAGGGTCGGCAGTTGTATTATATGGACGTGACTAATGAAAATAATGTTCAGTTTAGCTTTATTCCTTGGTTAGTCCTCTGCCCTCTGTCCAGTTCTAGAAGGTGGAGCAAGCTTGTTTTCTGTTCCTTCAGATATTAGATCACCAACCAATAGATTTACATTGCAAGGAGAAAAGAGTCCACCTACCCTTTACAAAGAACTTCATGATGGTAATAGCTGTTTTGGTGTAAAATAGATTGACTCAGCGGACACCTCTTTATAGGAGGTCTTCATGTAAAGATTGGATGCTATCTTTCAGGAGTGGTTTAGCTATATTACAGTATGGAAAGTTGGACTAGATGGCTTTTGTGGTCTCTTTCAACTCTATAATTCTGTGCATAAATCACTGTGCCCCTGTGGCTACCTGTGCACCCTAATGCTTCTTTGTGGCCCTTAACTTCTCCAGATTCCTCAAATCAACAACAAAAAAGAGGTGAATGAATGGTCTCTCCTCAAATCTTCCAAGAAAGGCAATTCGTATTTTAATAGGATTTAAGGCCCTCCTTGCGCTGTTTAATGTAAAAACAAAATAAACTTGTTTTTCAAAACAGGAGGTGGACTTTTACACTTCCAGTCGTTCAGAGGTTTTCTTGGGATTCTTGCAGTCTCCAGAGGGTCCCAGAGGCAGAATATTTGGCACTTGGATCCAATGAACTTGCCTGCACCTGATTAAATGCTGAGTAGCCCAAGAAATTTTGCTATCTGAATCAGAGCAGCAAATAGCACCCTTCACATAGCCAAGTCAAGGTACGCCAGACCCAAAGCTAGCCATGTCATTTTGACCAATGAGGCCAAAAGACAAACCAAAAAACCCTCTTAAAAACCAGTCTCCATCCATAACAATAACAATGCAATAGTAAGTAAGTAAGGGTAAATAACTCATCATTTTCTGTCCTTTCACAAGATCCAAAGCCTGCTGCCTTAATAGGGCCAGCTCTGGAGAAAGACCATCCCTTGGCTGCTATGTATCATTTCTCTTCAGTCTTGTTTCTTTCCTCTTTAACTGTGTCATGAGATTCCTTTAATCTTTTCCTCCCCTTTTGCAGAATGCAGAGATGTAATTCTAAAAGACACTCAAACCCCAAGCATCCCTAAATGACATAAGGAATACCAGAGTGTTTTTGAGCAGTAGTGGGTATGTGGATGTGCATGTTTTTTTAAGGGGGAAAAAAGATTACAATTTCTTATTAGGCAATTTTATCATTGTTATAAATAAGTAATTGTACTGGGGAGAAGGGATAATCCTTATTTAATTAAATTCATCTATACTCCCAGGTTGGCAGCAACCAGACATATGTGAGACTAATACCCACAGCCTGCCTTGTATGCATGTGCAATTAAAAATTCACTCTACAGTAGCACTGGCAGTTTAGTGTTGCTTTTGGCATTTACAAATTCTTTTATTTTGTGACTTTTTTCCCCACCATACACATATGCTGGAGCAGATGTTGCTTATTTGTTGTTTATTCAAATCTGTAAGCTCTGGCAGCAAGCACCATTGTTCTGTAATGAAGCCTCGCTCTGTCCTGTATTAGGAAGCCCCAGTAAATGTCTGATGGGCAGTTAGCTCCAAGCAGGAGGGCTGTGCTTAGTTTACTGGCATCTATCTATCTGTCTAGCTATCTATCTTGCTACTCCCATTTGAAGATACTGGCCACTAGGCCATGCAAAGGTGCTGAAAGCCACATAATATAATGAACATCAAGGCAGCCTAGTAATGGTCCTTTTGCTCCTTATTTGCATCCACTTAGATGTTGTAAGCCAGTATGGTGCAAAAGTTGCTGCTGACTAGGATTTCAAGAGACCAGATTTCAAATCCCCATGCAAACATCCTAAGTAACCTTGGGCCAGTCACCCTCTCTCAGCCTAAGAGGAAGGTAATGGCGACCTTTCTCTGAAGAAGTCTTACCAAGAAAACCTTATGAGAGTGATGCCATAAGTCAGAGTTGATGTGAAGGCATGTGAAAACAACGTGTAAAATTTTCACTCTTTTGGAACAGAGTTCTTCTGCCCACAAATGCATGCTTCCCATTTTTGGCCAGTCTTTGGGAAGGATATAAATGCAACTAAAATATGTTTCAGTATTGTTTCACTTCAATTAATTGTGTAGCATTATGGTAGAACAGTCAGAAACAGCAACTTGCTCACTCTAACAGTGTCTCCATGTAAGCGATGTTCTGTGTCTCCTATCCCTTTCTTTCTGGATTGTCCCTCTTCTTTGCCCCATACCTTGGGTCAGCTGTTTTTCCCAGACAGTAGGAGCATTAACCAAAGAAGAAATGGGGCTGCTCCCTGGAATGACTGTGCCAACATGGCAGCAGTCACTGGCGGAGAAGCCCCCTTTGCAGCCCAAGAGGCAATCAATCAGAAAAGTAACCACCTCCATCTGGCATATGGTAGCCTGGAAACTCACTTTCATAGCATTTGTGATTCATCTTGTCCCAACAAGTGGTGCCAGGGACCAAACCACACTTGAGTCTTTCCAGCAGCTGGGTATATTCTACCTCTCCAGCATGCTGAGCTGACATATTAGCTCCCATGACTTATTAAGTGGCAGTTCTTTTAATTATCACACCTTCACTCCTCCTCCTTCTCCCACCCACCAACTCCCCACCATACATTTTGGCTCCATGGGAATATCTGCAGAAGGCAATTGGCATTTTTCTTAATTGACTATGTTCCAATAGTGTGAATCCTGTTTATTATCCCACTCTAAAGTACATATGGGAATGATTGCTCGATGGCGGAAGACAGAGAGAGAGAGAGAGAAACATGCCACAGTAATTTTCCTGTTTCTAAATGGCATCAGGGCAAGTTCTATTGGTTTTCACAGATGGTATTTGCTTGTCAAATGCTATTGATCACAGCAAAAGGTATTATGTACTTAATCCTTTCCCCTCCTTGTCACATTTCATCAAAACATGCCTTGCAGGTTTCTTGTGAAATCCTATGGCTCCTGTATTTAGTCTCTCATCCACACACATGCACACACTTGTTCAAAGGAAGAGATGCAACAAAAGAGAGGGACAAATTGAATGAAATTGTATTTGGACAGAAGGCAGTATTGAGGGGCAGTTTTCTGTATCAGCTACTTAGTTACGTATACTTAATTAAGTAACCTTTCCTGGCCTGACCCTCCAAGACTTGACAGAAATGTTATTTACACGTGATGATCACTAACAGAATGGACCTTCTTCTCCCCCTGCAGCTGATGACAAATAAACTGTGGGTGGGTGTGGGTGTGATCATGGCAATAGTGCTACAATTGTAAGTAATGATTGTGAATAGAGAACAGTTACCTAGATTTGCTCATCCATAATTGTTCTGTGTTAACTATCACTACCTACTCATAACTGTAATGCTATTGCCATGATCATAACCCTTTCCAGCCTACTTTACTGGGTATGAGCTGCATGTAAGAGAAGGAAGTCCACTCTGCTAGTGATCATCACATGGGTGAATAATATTTCTATCAGGTTTCAGGTGGGATCAGGACAGGAGAGGTTACTTAACTAAGGCTTGAAACAGACGGGCCAAATAAAATGGCTCAGGGATGCTTTGAGGGCATACTGTTTACATGACACAAGCCCCCATAGTGGCTGGAAGCCACTCCAAAGCTGTGCCAATGGGGAGAAAGCTGGTGGACTGCAAGGGTGGCCCACTTTGGAAGTGAGCTATGCAGTTGCTGCAGTCCTGGTCTGATCACAGCTGGAGCAGTCATAAGCCACTCGTTGCCACCCGTCTTCTTCCCATCTAAGTAACAGATACAGAATACTGGCTTTCACTAGCCCCTCCTGTCCAAATACAATTTGAGTCTCTTAGTCCCTTCCTTTTGTTGTAGATTAATATGCATCTGTTCCCCTAAGTATGTGTGTGTTCAAGAGATTATGGAGTAGGAAGACATTGTGCCTTTCTTCACACCGCAGAGCCACTGCAGTTATGGAGGTCCAACAGCAGCAAAGTACAACTCATGAAGAGTTGTGTATGGGGGCAAGGAAACCTGAAGGAATTGATAGGGAGGTACAGAATAATCACAAATATTCTCATCCTAAATCAGAACATATCTTCCAAGAGAGTCTCAACATATATTTTAAAAAATTGCCGGATGCCATAATGTTATTGTTGTTATGGTTGGTTGGTTGGTTGGTTATACAGAACCATAATGTCTCTTCATTTCTCTGCAAGAACTAACAAAACCATTTTTCTTGTCAGCAGCTCTTTAAAAAAAATGTGTTTAACAAAAAAGAGGTCTTTTGTCTTAAAAATTCTCACAAAAAGTCCTACAGTGAGGCAAGTCACTGAAAAATGAGCAAAACCTTGTGTAATCTGGCCCAGTGGGGAGGAAACTTTTTTAAAATTTCATTTCTCCTATGCGGGAATGAAATAATGGACAATTTACATCCCTAGGAAGAGGAGGAAAATTGGTTGTTAAAAGGTCCACCAACTAATCTAGATAAGCAGAGAACCTGTCTTTGCCACTAAGTGCTATAATGATGATTTAGTGATGGTAACAGCTTGGGAGTTTGCCAGCATTAGCTTGCTGTTGAACAATTATGCATCATATCCATATGAGTTCATGTGTGACTCTCCTAATATCACCATCAGCCTATCACAGAGGTCCCAAGCCACCCTTCTCTTCCATGCTCCTATACTGGCATGCTAACAAACAAGAGCATGTCAATTTGTCACTCAAATACACTGGTCTTCCAAACTTGTCTCCCCCTTTTCTTGCCTTCAAATAAGCCCTTGACACCATGAGACCCACTGATTGCCTCTTAGTGCAGCTTAGAAATATGAGAAAAGATATGGCTATGACTTGTGACACATAATCCCAAAGAGCTGATGTGCTTTGGGAGAGATCTCCACATCACCTCAGGCATCACTTTCCTCTTCAGCAATTTCAACAAAATCTTCCTTGCAGAGCTAAGTTAAAATTCTGGCTTAGAGAAGATGAAGCTAAAAGAAGTTGCAGTGTCAAAAGTCTATCATCTCCATTAAGAACATAAGAGAAGCCCTGCAAGATCAAGCAGTCTTTCTACTCCAGTATCTTGCTTTCAATAGCTGCTAACTAGATGCCTCTGTGAAACTTGTAAGAAGGACATGAGCACACTAGTCCTCTGTTACTCAGTAGCACAATGCCTCTGAAACCTAGAGATTGTGCTTGGCCATCATGACTATTTGTCTAAGGCTCCTTTAAAACCATCAAAGCTAGTATCTGTTACCAAATCCTGCGGTAACAAGTTCTACAT
The DNA here is from genome assembly GCA_034509955.1 of Urosaurus nigricauda. Classification (NCBI taxonomy): domain Eukaryota; kingdom Metazoa; phylum Chordata; class Lepidosauria; order Squamata; family Phrynosomatidae; genus Urosaurus; species Urosaurus nigricauda. Next base: position 67,091,132 of record JAOEGL010000006.1, on the reverse strand, counting down.
TGTATATTTTGTTAATTATTTACTGCTTTCTTCATTGCTGCTGCTGCTATTGTTATTATTAATGGGCATTAATCTGCCTTTCATTTTTGGCCACCCATAAATGAGAGACCTGTAAGTCACCCTCTTATCAAAATCCCTGCTCAGGTCTTGCAAACTCAGAGCCATGGCTTCCTTGATTTGAGTCTGTCCTCCTGAATCTCTTGCCAATTGGTTTCATTGCTTTACTTCCCAATCCTGGAGTAATGAGTCCGGCCAGAGAGAGGAGAAGGAGAGGAGCTGCTTGGCAGCCATTTTGGGACCGTGTGCTTGAGACCGTGTGCTCGTTGCTGAAGGGTAGGAGCTTCTGTGAGTCACATCTGTGAGTCACAAGGGGGCGGAGCTAGCAGACTAGCTTTATATACCACCTTCCAGAGCCTTCCAGAACAGTCCGGCCAGAGAGAGGAGAAGGAGAGGAGCTGCTTGGCAGCCATTTTGGGACCGTGTGCTTGAGACCGTGTGCTTGTTGCTGAAGGGGAGGAGCTTCTGTGAGTCACATCTGTGAGTCACAAGGGGGCGGAGCTAGCAGACTAGCTTTATATACCACCTTCCAGAGCCTTCCAGAACAGTCCGGCGCGCGAATTTTAGAATTTTAGTTTTCTTTAACTGAACAACTCTGCTCAAGTGGCATTAGACTTTGCAGTATGGACAACGAGGGATCTGCCGCAGTCACCTGCAACTCTTGTGGGATGTTTCTCTTCTTGCCTACAGAAGTGGAGAACTTCACATGCACCAAGTGCAAGTTGGTGGCACTCTTGGAGGAGAAAGTGCAGCAGCTGGAGTCCAGAGTAGCTACACTTCAGCAGATTAGGGAACAAGAGGATTTCCTGGACACAATAGAACTAACCATCTTGGATGAGTACCATGCAGAGGAAGATGCTAGGGTGGAAGAGGTCACTTGCCAAACAGAGGAGGCAGACAGCTGGAGGAAGGTCACAAAGAGAAGTAAACCAAGAAGGAATTGTTCGGGGAGCTTGCAGCTAGAGAATCGATTCGAAGCGCTTTCCCTTATCAAGGAGGATGAAGGAGAGCAGCATGGACAGACTTCAGGGACGGAGCAGGGGAGCCTGAGAGTCCCACCCGAGGAAACAGTCGCTGCTAAGCCTCGGAGGAGGCGTGTGGTCGTAGTGGGGGACTCCTTGCTGAGGGGTACAGAAGCAGTGATTTGTAGGCCTGACAAGATGTCTCGAGAGGTGTGTTGTCTTCCAGGTGCAAAGATCCGGGATGTGACAGAGAGGCTGACAAGACTGGTCAAGCCTACTGACCAATACCCCTTCCTTTTGGTCCACGTGGGAACTAATGATACTGCAAGACACAGCATTCAGAACATCAAAAGGGATTACGAGGCGCTTGGTAGGAAGCTGAAAGGAATGGATGTACAGGTTGTCATCTCGTCTCTTCTGCCAGTTGAAGGGCATGGTCCAGGAAGGGAGAGGAAAATAGCAGATGTGAACAACTGGCTTCGCAGATGGTGCCGCCGAGAGGGATTTGGATTCTTGGATCATGGGCTGCGGTTCCATGAGGAGGGACTTCTTGCAACAGACGGGTTGCATCTCACGCCAGTTGGAAGAAATGTTTTTGCCAACAGTCTCAAGAACTTGATCAGGAGAGCTTTAAACTGAGTTCCGAGGGGAAGGGAGACAATATTAAGGAAGGCAAAAGGGATGGCGAAAATAGTCAAACTGACATAGAGGAAACAAGGCAAACAGTGCAAGGACCCAATAGTGGGAGGCAAAAAAACTTGCACAGGCAGCAAGTAAAAGGGAACCATGGTCTGCGATGTCTCTACACTAATGCACAGAGCATGGGAAATAAGCAAGATGAACTCGAACTCCTAGTACAACAAAGCAAATATGATATAATAGGCATCACTGAAACCTGGTGGGATGAGTCTCATGGTTGGAATGTGGAAATAGAGGGGTATAACCTTATTAAGAGAAATAGGCCAAACAGGAAAGGAGGAGGAATAGCACTATATGTCAGAGATATTTACACCAGTGAAGAGATCCTGGGCATCAATCATGGAAGCCAGGTGGAGAGCATCTGGATAAGAATCAAAGGGGAGGGAAACAACAAGGGTGTTACGGTGGGAGTCTACTACAGACCCCCAAGTCAGACTGAGGAATTGGATGATATCTTTCTAGAACAGATGACCACACAGTCAGAAAAGAGAGATGTAGTAGTGATAGGCGACTTCAACTATCCTGATATTTGCTGGAAGTCAAACTCAGCAAAATCCTCAAGGTCTAGCAAATTCCTCACTTGCCTGGAAGACAATTTCATGGTCCAAAAGGTGGAAGAGGCAACAAGGGGGTCAGCTATTTTAGATCTGATCCTAACCAACAAGGATGACTTGGTTAATGGGGTGCAAGTGGTGGGATCATTAGGTGGAAGTGAACATGTTCTCCTGGAGTTTGTAATACAGTGGAAAGGAGAAGCCAGGCAGAGTCAGACACGCATCCTAGACTTTAGGAGAGCGGATTTCAGTAAACTTAGAGAAGTATTGAGGGCGATTCCATGGTCAGAAATACTAAAAGATAAAGGAGTTCAGGACGGATGGGACTTTCTCAAAAGGGAGATACTGAAGGCACAATTTCAAACAGTTCCAGTGAGAAAGAAAAACGGGAGGTGTCTCAAGAAACCAGGATGGATGACTAAGGAACTTTCAACCAAGCTAAGTTTGAAACGGAACATGTATAAGAAATGGAAAAAGGGGGAAATCACGAAAAAGGAATTCAAAGAAATAGCAGGCATGTGTAGGGGTAAAGTCAGAAAAGCTAAAGCACAGAATGAACTCAGGCTTGCTAGAGAGGTTAAGAACAATAAAAAGGGCTTTTTTGGATATGTCCGCAGCAAGAGGAAGAAGAAGGAAACGGTAGGGCCACTGCGTGGAGAAGATGGCAAAATGCTAACAGGGGACAGAGAAAAGGCAGAATTACTCAACACCTTCTTTGCCTCAGTCTTCTCAGAAAAGGCAAAGGGTGCTCAACCTGAGGATAATGGAGCAGAGAACAGAATTGGGGAATTTCAGCACAGAATAAGTAAAGAGATAGTAGAGGAACACCTTGTTAATCTAAATGAATTTAAGTCTCCGGGACCAGATGAACTCCATCCAAGGGTATTAAAAGAACTGGCAAAAGTAATATCGGAGCCATTGGCAATCATATTTGAAAACTCCTGGAGAACAGGAGAGATCCCAGCAGATTGGCGAAGGGCAAACGTTGTCCCCATCTTCAAAAAGGGGAAAAAAGAGGATCCCAACAATTATCGTCCAGTTAGTCTGACATCGGTTCTAGGAAAGATTCTGGAGCAGATCATTAAACAAAGAGTCTGTGAACATCTAGAAGGCAATGCCATAATCACAAAAACTCAACATGGGTTTCAGAGAAACAAGTCATGCCAGACAAATCTAATCTCTTTCTTTGATAAAATTACCAGTTTGGTAGACGAAGGGAATGCTGTGGATATAGTATATCTTGATTTCAGTAAGGCCTTTGACAAGGTTCCCCATGACATTCTTGCAAACAAGCTTGTAAAATGTGGGCTAGACAAAGGAACTGTTAAATGGATCTGTAATTGGTTGACTGGCCGCACCCAAAGGGTGCTCAACAATGGCTCCTTTTCATCCTGGAGAGAAGTGACCAGTGGGGTCCCACAGGGCTCTGTCCTGGGCCCAGTGCTATTCAACATCTTTATCAATGACCTGGATGACAGAATTGGGAGCATACTAATCAAATTTGCAGATGACACCAAATTAGGGGGAATAGCTAATACCCCAGAGGACAGGATCAAGATTCAAAGTGACCTGAATAGACTAGAAAGCTGGGCCAAAGCTAACAAAATGAAATTCAACACAGAGAAATGTAAGGTATTGCACTTAGGGCGGAAAAATAAAATGCACAGATATAGGATGGGTGACACCTGGCTGAATGAAACTACATGTGAAAGGGATCTAGGAGTCCAAGTAGACCACAAGTTGAACATGAGTGAACAGTGTGATGCGGCAGCTAAAAAGGCCAATGCTATTTTGGGCTGCATTAATAGAAGTATAGTGTCTAGATCAAGAGAAGTAATAGTGCCACTGTATTCTGCTTTGGTCAGGCCCCACCTAGAATATTGTGTCCAGTTCTGGGTGCCACAATTCAGAAAGGACATTGAGAAACTGGAGCGTGTCCAAAGGAGGGCGACAAAAATGGTGAAGGGTCTGGAAACCATGCCCTATGAGGAACGACTTAGGGAGCTGGGGATGTTTAGCCTGGAGAAAAGAAGGTTAAGAGGTGACATGATAGCCCTGTTTAAATATTTGAAAGGATGTCATATTGAGGAGGGAGCAAGCTTGTTTTCTGCTGCTCCAGAGAACAGGACCCGGAACAATGGATGCAAGATACAGGAAAAGAGATTCCACCTGAACATTAGGAAGAACTTCCTGACAGTAAGGGCCGTTCGACAGTGGAACGCACTTCCTCGGAAGGTGATAGAGTCTCCTTCCTTGGAGGTCTTTAAGCAGAGGCTGGATGGCCATCTGTCAGGGATGCTTTGATTTGGATTTCCTGCATGGCAGGGGGTTGGACTGGATGGCCCTAGTGGTCTCTTCCAACTCTACGATTCTATGATTCTATGATTCTATGATTAAATTATTTCCAGGAGTGTATTTGGAGGGCAGAACAATCCGATTTGCTTCTCCAATCTCTCATGACATCTAAACATTCCCCCGCTTTTCCACAAAGAGGTGCCAAGACATTGCATTCGCTTGGTAAGAATGGCCATGTTCACACTTCCAAAAGAAGAGCTCAGAGCTGAATGCAGTTATCTATTGGCTTTCAATCATCCAAATATTTGTGATGGAATTCTCTTTTTTAAAAAAAAAAATCTACAGAAATATGTACATTAGGGAAAAAGTTGTGAAAACATAGAGTTATAGGAAAATTGCTTGCTAGAGAGAAACAGAGAGAAACACACACAGAAAAAAATGCACACAATTAATAATGTGTCTAGGGGAATAAATGTCCACCTCATGATTTGGGGAGAAATGAGTCAAATAAAACAGAACAGTGAGATTAATTTACACCAGCAAATCAATGTCTGCAGCAAAACACATGTATGGAAGTTTTGCTGAGGAAAAACCAAGTCAGAATATTGGTTCATCCAGCTCAGCTATCAGCACTTCCCACTTTCTGCTCTATAGATGCCTGGGGCTATGATTCTCCTTCTAACCATTGGCCATGCTGGCTGGAGCTGACAGGCATTACATTCTGACACATCTAGAAGTTACCAAATCTGGGAAGGCTGGTACACACTGACCTTCCATTAATGCCCAGGGTCGTTTCCAATTCTGTATAGAAATGATGAAGGTTGAATGTTAGGCCTTTAGTTACAAAGCAGTCATTCTACTATTAGGATACAGCCCAACCCTTTCACACAGCAGCTGCAGAAGAGAGCATGTAAGAGATGTGTAAGAGAGCTGGCAAGAGAAAACTCAGAATCTGGCTCTGGCATCTTGTTCAATGAAGCAATGAAATCAGAGCAAATTTTACTGCCTGATGATCTCCATGAGTAAAGCCAAATTATCCTTCCCTGGTATTTGTAAAGCATGCAGCATGGTAGCCTGTTTCACATTTCTCATATTTTTCTCCACTAATGGTTGAGGAATAGAAATCCTGAATAATTTTGTCCTTGCTTGCAAGGATGAATAATTACTGTGGTTTTCTCCCCACTGTGGGATATTCCTCAAATACAAATTACACAAATATCCCTCCACACTTTCCCCATATTCAAATATCCCAGAGTGTTGCAGATGAATTTTGTGGTGAAATACATGTGTTTTTTTGTACAGTCCACCCGCCCAGAAATGACTTGAAGGCACACAATAACAAAACTTCTCTGAGAGGCTTTGTGGCAGAAGATCAGGGTATAAATAATCTAAATGAGTGATGGTGAACCTTTTAGAGACTGAGTGCCCAAACTTACTGGCAATCCCACACCGGGTGTTACCTGGTTCTGGGGCCGGGTGTGAGACTTCTGGGGATAGGACTTCTGCCTTCTGGGGAGGGACTCTTGAGGGTGGGACTTCCACCTTCCGGGGGCAGGTACTCTAGGGGGGTGGAACCCAAGGCACGCTCTCTCAGCCTCAGGCTAGCAATAGAACCGCTGCACCGAAACTTGCCAAGAAAACTCCATGATAGTTTCACCTCACTGGAATAATAAATGACAGTTTCACCTCAGGCGTATGCTTGTGCCTCTTCTCTCACCCTCCCTATTCCATCCCCTGCCTGCTCCACTACTTCCCCCACCCTCCACTTCCTTTAACTGGCTCTGGGGAGCCAGTTAAATGCATAGGACTAGGGGGAAAGGAACAGGCATGCACCTGCTCTGCTCCTTCCCCCCACCCACCCCTCCCTTTAACTGGGTTTGGGAAGTCAGTTAAAGGGATGGGAGAGTGGGGGGAAGAGGCATAGGTGTGCACCAGCTCAAAACAAAAACAAAAACAGCTTCTTTTATATACCACTTCATACCACCTAAGCAGTGTCTAAGCGGTTTACAACTGTAAGCTAATTTCCCCCAACAATCTGGGTGCTCATTTTAGCAACCTTGGAAGGAAGGAAGCCTGAGTCAAGCTTGAGCCCTTTTGCTGGTAATGAACTCACAACCTTATGGTTTTGAGTGAATGGATGCAGTACAGGCATTTAACCACTGGTGCCACCAGGGCTCCTTCTCCCCCTTGACCTCCTATGTATTTAACTGGCTTCAGGAGGGCAGAGGAACAGGAGGAACAGGCATGTGCCAGCTCTTCCTCTTCCCCCATATTTCCATCCCTTTAACTGCCTCCCCAGAGACAGTTAATAGGACAGGAGGATAGGGGGAGATGAAGAACAGGTGCATGCCTGCTCCTCTTCTTTCTCCACCTTCCAGTCCCCTTAACTGCCTCCCCAGACACAGTTGAAGAGACAGAAGGGTGGGGGAAAAGGAGTAACAGATTTGCTCTCCTATTGCGCTCCTATTGAAGTAATGGATGGAGCACACACCCACAGAGATAGTGTGAGTGCCAATGAAGGCACATGTGCCATAGGTTCACCACCACTGCTCAAAATGAATGAAGGAATGAATGAATGAAGTGGGAGAAAGTGCTGAAATGCCTTGCTGCTCTAATATATCTCCTGATGGAATCTCTCGACTGTCAGGAAACCTGTTTTTCAGCCTAGACTGATAAATGAAAATATCCTTTCCCTCCCTATGGTAGAGTATTCTCCTTCTTCAAATACCTTTAGGTTGCAGGCTTCCCAAAAATGCAGACTTTTTCCACTCATTTTGAGCCAGCTCCTCTGTGAAGGGAGAACGTTTGCAATGGGATCTGTGTACTCCTGACACTTGTAGCTTTGTGCCTCATTTCATTAGAACTCGGCACAGATGTCAGCCGGCTTTTTCACTGTTTGGCAGGGATTAGAAACTGGACTAAAGCCAGTTAGTAAGATGAAGATAATATGAAAAATTGGGAAGGAAGGACATTGTACGAACCTGGCAAAGATGTCTTAGTTACAGGATTGGAGGGGAGAGAGTCACAGGCCATTGTTAAGGTGGTTTGGTACTAATGTTACCCTTTCTATTATTCCAAGACTAGATTATTTATATCAGTAGCAAAAAATGCCAAAATGCTTTCCTCCTGGTGAAACCCGTTTCAATATTATGTCTTTTCATCTGAAATGCAGAATCATCCATGTTGATCATAATCAATTTAGCTGATTTTTACAAGGTTATGGATTTTAATCAAATCTCTATCTTAGTTCTGTTCTCACAGTAGTGTTATGGCATCCTATTTCCATAGGTGTGTGTGTGTGTGTGTGTGTGTGTTAGTTTTGCTTGTTTTGGGGATGAGAACTGGCAGGATTTTGTTGGTGGTGCTGGTGTTTTGTTTTCATTTCCTTCACCACCCTCAACCCCTTCACTTTGCTTTTTGTCCTTTTTCATAAATGTTTCAGCAAGAGGATCACATTAGGATGTGCAAAGCCTCTAAGTTGTTGTTTGTTTGTATTTTAAAAAGACAAAATACAATCAGGTTCCCCTTGATACTGTTAGAGATTTATGTTAAAGCTAATGTTGGTCATGTGTTCCAACACTGACAGTAGTAAGGATGTTAAACAATTATTAATAATTTATTAATAATTATTAATTTAAAGTCAAGTGTCAAATACAGTGTTAATATATGGCTCTGCAGGAAATGGATTGACCATAATGATGGCAGTACTTGCACATTTGTGTACACACACACAAACACATCATTTCCATTCCACTCACCGCACAGCTTAAAGCAAAGACTAAATGAGTTTGTCAACAGCCCTGCTTCTGTGTTGGGTAGATGACAAACTGAGACTGCACCATTGGTCTCATAGGAGCCATTAAGCCCTAAAGAAAAAAACTGAGAGTGTCTCAGTATTGGAATGGAACCCATTATGGATTAATCTCACATAGTCCTCAAGACACAGGGGTGAAGCAGATGGGTCAAAAGGAGTGGCCTCACACAGTGGCGATCGCACTGCCCACTCTCAAAGCAAGCCACAGTCATAAACGGGCAGGTGGCAGGAGCGGATTCAATCCGCTCCTGAAAAGGCCAGCTTTTGCTGCCTCATCGTGTCCACACTGTAGCTTCCAGACATTTAGGGGGCATGGGTCATCTAAATGCCACATCCCAAAGCAGCCAGAAGCTCCTTATTTGGTCTGTCTGTTTTGGACCATCACCATCTTTATCAAAGGGATTTTGGTTTAAAGACACTGCTGAGATGAAAATATTTCATTCTAGGTTTTGTGTGTGTGTGTGTGTGTGTATGTGTGTTGGGGGGGGGCTATGTGGCCATGTTGTAGAAGAATTCTAGAAGTATATGGCCACATAGCCTAAAAAAACCACAAAAAAACTATGGCTGGTCATGAAAGCCTTTGACTTTATATATTTCATTCTAGCTTACAAGAAGCAGTGGGGGAAGGAAAGTTTTATCACCACTGGATGAAGTTATGAGAGATTTTACACAATTTTCTATTCCCCCCCCACACACACACATTTTGGGACTTTTGGCAAACAGTTGGAAAAGATGCTGCCCCTTTCTTCCCTGGACGGAGGCCACAGCAACCAAACCATGTGGCCTCCAGGAACCCTAAAAAGGACCCTCTCCTGGCATTGGAGTGGCATTGCTGCCCTTGCATGCACCGATGATGTACACATGGCATGGTGCCCTCAGGGGGCCATCCTGTCCCCGATGCTATTTAACATTTATATGAAGCTGCTGGGTGAGGTCATTCGGAGGCATGGAGCTCAGTGTCTTCAGTACGCTGATGACACTCAGATATACCTCTCCATGTCCAGATTGTCAGCACAGACTTCAGATGGCATCTCTCCTCTTAATGACTGTCTTGCGGCGGTAATGGATTGGATGAGGGAAAACAAATTGAAACTTAATCCAGACAAAACGGAGGTACTAACAGTCACAGGCCCGAAACCAGGCTTGGGAATACAGTCTCCAGTCCTGGATGGAGTCACACTCTCCTCCAAGGACTGTGTTCGCAATCTGGGGGTACTCCTAGATTTGTTGCTCCACATGACTTGTCAGGTGAATGCGACGGTCAAGAGTGCCTGTTATCAGCTTCGGCTGATACGCCAGCTGCGCCCTTTCCTGGACATGAGGGACCTGGAAACTGTGGTACATGCTCTGGTAACCTCACGCCTGGATTTCTGTAATGCACTCTACATGGGGCTACCCTCCTGCTTAACCCGGAAACTTCAATTGGTCCAAAATATGGCAGCCAGGCTTGTCACAGGAACATCAAGGAGAGATCACATAACACCGGTGCTCAAGGCTCTCCACTGGCTGCCGATTAGTTTCCGGGTGCAGTACAAGGTGTTGGTTTTAACCCTTAAAACCCTATATGGCTTGGGTCCACCTTATCTCAGGGACCGCCTCTCCCCGTATGAACCCCCCTGCACACTCCGATCCTCTGGGAGAAACCTGCTACAGCCTGTGAAAACTTGGCTGTCGCAGACCTCCCAGAGGACTTTTTCAGCTACCGCACCCAAGCTTTGGAATGGACTGCCGGATGAGATGCGTCTTATAACATCTCTTGAGTGCTTTAAAAAAGCTCTGAAGACGCATCTCTTCCGGCAGGCCTTCCCTGAAACCTCTTAGATCCCAGCTCCGAATGGGACCTATAAATTGAATTTGACCCCTTGCCTGGTGCTATTTTTCTCCTCAATCTAAGAACTATGGAGGATGAATTATGTTTTTATTGTTGTTGGTTTTAAACTATTGTTAATTTAATTTATTTTTAAGCGGAGGGTGGTTGGAAATGGGTCAATGAAGTGTTTTAATTTGTATGTTTTAATCTTGTTGTACCCCGCTCTGATTGTACTCACAGAGGAGCGGGTTAGAAATAAAGATGATGATGATGATGATGATGATGATGATGATGATGATTAGGACACACTGCTTTGTGTACATCATCATGTGGACACCTGTTCTGCGATAGGGCTAGGGAGCATGTGGACATTCCGCTTTCCAGAGCCCTAATTTTGGCCCCAGGCCACCGCAAAGTGGAGGTCTGTACTGGGCCTGAATGCCTACAACAACTACACCTCCCAGATCCCCAAGCCTTTACTAGTGCTACACCAATAGCTGGGTCAGGTTAACTCCACCCATCTCATCCATGCAAGTCTTGGTAACTCATGCCTGTCTGGTTCTCTCAGACTTTATTAAGAGATGAATAGATAAGAGCCTTGTAATAAAATGACCTAGTATTTTAGAGCATTACTGCAAATGTAAAAGACCAAGTGGATGTCTTACCAGGCACATGAAAAATAAGGCGGGGGGGGGGGGGGAATAGAAGAGAAATGGTGTTTGAGAAAACTCTCTGTTATGTATTCCATATTCTATAACATATTCTGATTTCTGTACAATGTCCTCTAATTTATAATATTTGAGACAATGGTAATTTTCATATTTACGCAAAAAAATGTGAATTAAGCTTTAAAAATGGACCAAACAAAATCTTCCTTTATTGCCCACTATAATAAATAATAATAATAATAATAATAATAATAATTTATTTATATCTCCCGCCTCTCTCTGTGGATCGAGGTGGCCCGGCGGATGGTATGGTATGGTATTCCTCTAGCAGAATTGTACGATTCTAACAGAATTGTAAGAAATATTTGTTGAGCTGCCATGTCAAGTGAAATGCAAGATATGAATAAAATAAATACCGTATATACTTGTGTATAAGTCGACCTCATGTATAAGTCGAGGTCAACTTTTGGGGCCAAAAATTGGGATTTTTATATGACCCGTGGATAAGTCGAGGGTGGGCTTAAGGGGGCAGCCCAGCTGGGGAGAGGCTCTGGGGCAATCAGCATCTCTCCATCTGGGCTCCCTCCTGAGGAGAAAGCCTGGCTAGAGAGATGCTGGGAAGGGCACGCATTTGCCATGCAGTCTCCTCTCCAGCCAGGCTTTCTCCTCCAGAGGAGGGATCCTGGAAAGAGAGGAGGCTGCAAGGCAAACATACCCTTCCCAGCATCTCTCTTTCTCTAGCTGGGCTTTCTCATCTGGAGGAGGGAGACAGGCTGGAGGGACAGTGACACTGGGAAGGGTGTGTGTTCACCCTGCAGCCCCCTCTCCAGCCAGGATCCCTCCTCCAGAGGAGAAAGCCTGACTGAAGGGACATTGGGAAGGGCGCGCGGGGCAAACACACGCCCTTGCCTGCATCTCTCTAGCTGGGGGAGGGAGCCAGGCTGGAGAGAAGGCTGCTGGGAGAATGCACGCCCTCCTTTTCTCTGGCCGTGTTTCCTCCTCCGAAGGAGGGAGCCCGACCAGGGAGAACGCTCTGCCTTTCCAGCCTGGGGCAGACGTATGCCGCATTGCCACTTGTATACGTCTACCCCAGGATTTTGGAGTGCATTTGGGGGCACAAATTTCTCGACTTATAGTCGAGTATATATGGTACATAATAGTTAAAGTAAAACTAGATTTTTCTTTCTTGACCTAGAAGTACTAGTCTTTATGTATATGTTGAGTTTTACCACATGTGAGTCATCTTAATAATTTGTAATAATTGTAATGTTATTTCCACTATGTCTTATTGTTACTATGTTGTTATTATGTTCTAATCTGCTTTGATTCCCCAGGGAAAAGGAGAAATATAAATAATTTATATGTTATAATAAATATTGGTGCTTGTAGAAGACTTAGATGGACCACAAGTTTCCCTGTATGCAGAAGCCACAAACATGATCATACCTTCCCAACATTTCACAGATGAAAATGTGGTCACTAGTGCCCAAGTAACATGAGAACATGGTCAAGGTGGCAAAAGTTATTAATGAAGAATATACAAGCTAGGAGAGCTTGCAGCAGTTTGCTTTTCCTTGAGCCCACTGGGAAGAACAAGATTCTGTCCCTTCTTCTCCTCTCCCCCTGCTAGATTAAGTACAAATTGAGTACAAAACCACGTTTGCATTTTCAGTTCAGTTTGCAGGAACTGATGTAAGCCAAAGAGAAAGAGGAAAATGAGAGGAGCAAAGAGAAACTGTGACATTTCAAAAGCAGCTGAATAAGTAGGGTGACAAAGGATTAATCAGTACTGTCCCTGACAAATAAGGACAGTTGGAAGGTATGATTACACCTGCTGCTGCTGTGTGTTAGCTTTAGTTCCATTCTATCAAAACACAAGGAATGCAGTGCCTTAGTGCTTTGTACATGTATTTATTCAGAAATTAGGTCTATTAGGCTCAGGTTTAGGTTGTCTGAAACATCATATTCTTTCATATTACACTGATCAGCCTTGAGATCTTTAGGGAAGGTTCGTCTTTCAGGCCACCACTCTTACGTGAATGTCTGGTGGGAATGTTCAAGCAATGTTGGGAGGGCTTTCTTGGAAGTTGTTTCTAGTTTCTCAAATTCCCTTTCCAGAAAGGCTTGACTGGCTCCCTCTGTAGTGTCCTGTGTGCAGATGACTTTTTTTTATTTCAACAGGCCCTTGGGAACTGAATAAAATTCATAATGTGTGAGACTATTTTTATTTCTTGCTTATGTTTTAAACTGTTATTAATTCTACTGTTAGTTTAATTATGTTTTAATTGCATATAAGGCTGCATTCACACTGGAGAAATAAACCGGTTTAATTGCCGTGGCTCAATGCCGTGAAATTCTGGGAATTGTAGTTTGTTGTGGGGCCCAGAGCGGAGCAGAGCTTAAGGAAGGAAGGCCCCACAACAAACTACAATTCCCAGAATTTCACGGCATTGAGCCATGGCACTTAAACCGGTTTATTTCTCCAGTGTGAACGCAGCCTAAGTTTTTACTGATACATGCTCTTGATCTCTTGTGTTGTTATTATATGCCTTCAACTCAACTCTGCCTTAAGGTGACCTTCTCGTGACAAGATTTATGCAGGGAAAGTTTACCACAATGTTCCTCTTAGGCTGAGAGAATGTGATGGGTTTTCATGACTGAGCCAGGATTCAGATCTGGTCTCCTAGAGTCCTAGTCCAACGATCAAACCACAGCACTACACTGAATCTCTCTGCTTTATCTATATTCTGTTTTTTGTAAGCTGCCTTGAGTCTCAGTGCTGGGGAACAGATAGGGATGGTGGTGATGTTATGTGAAAAATACAAGAAAATATATGTAGAATAGGCAGCTTTTAAAGAGGAATTCTTTGGAACTCTATAGAGAGAAAAGTCCCATTGAGTTCAATTGAACTTTTGCCCAGGTAAATATGTTAGATACTGAGGACATTCTTTCTTTGTTTGTTTTTTAAAAAAGATTTCTGTCCCGTTGATTTTTTTTTTTTTAATGACCAACATGAATAATGACATTCTAAAGCAAAGGTCAAAGCCTTCAACAACACCAAAGGAGTTCCAACAAAAGCACTGTGGTGCTCAAGTGTTGCAAGTTCTGCAGTGGAGGTTTGTCTCCTGCTGCCATCTGCTGTCCATTATTTTGTGATGTTCTGTCTTGGTTGGTCTTGGTGTAACTTATTATGGCTTCATTGTATATTGGCAATTACCCTTATGAACACAAGAGCAATTGTTTGATTTTAAAAATTAAAAATAGAGATGATGTCGTAATAAAAACAACGAAAATCAATATATATAGTAAAACAAGCAGAAGCCACCAATTAAAACATGGCACAGAAATTCTGCTAAGAACAGACCTTTCTTGATTTAGACCATGGCACTGTCTGCTCTCAGAATCTAGGCTGGCATCTTGTGCAATATTTGCAAGATTGTAAATTGGGCTTACAGTCCCATAACTTTCAGGATCCATGTTTATGGTCATTAATGACTGAAGGTGATCCCAAAAGAAGTACCTCTTAAACCGGGCAGCATCTCAAGTATTGATTGAGGCATTACAGATCAGGGTGCTAGAAAAAGATGACTGCAGTATTATCCAATCATGAAGCATGTTGACAGAATTGGCTGTGTCAGGACATCAAGACATGTGCCAAAAAATCAAAAGAGTACTACAGTTATCATTTCCCACTGGCCTAATCATCTGTGCCTCAGAAACCCATCAGCTGGAGTGCTGCCTGGCTGAAGAGGAAGGTTTTTGGATGGTGACATTGGCAGAAGTAGCTACAATGACAGAGTCCCATCATTGTAGCTGCATATAAGAATGCAGGATCTTAGCCTTAGGCTGTTAAATTTCCAGCATTAGACTGAAAGACAAATCATGAAACCTTAGATCCAGATCTTGAGAAGGTTATTATTCTGGACTACAATTCTGAGAATCCTCCAGCCAACATGACCTGAACACGTAACTTCTCCAACCTGTACCTAAATCACTCTCTTGCTCCAAAGAGCCTATTCAGTTTAACATACAATTTTGCATCTCAATTAACAGTGTGACTCCAAACAAAGGGCTTTGGGTTCTTAGCTATTCAGAATTTGACTTTGAATCATCTGTTCAACCAGACCATTGAATTAGGGGATACTACATCTACATTTCTTGTTTCTGAAAAACTTTTCATCTTTAAAGAGAAAGCAAGCACGTACAGCATGATCAATACTTATAGCAGTAGCAATGAAGTGGAGGTATGGTGTGGTCTCCAAAGTGTGGTGGGCTGCAAATTGCACATGATTGCTCGACTTGCATTCAACATAACATTTGCAAGGACACTGGCATAGTGTGGATGATAAAATATCATGGCACTGTCCTTGACTCTCTGGACAAATATTCACTTCATATTCTCAAAGGCTTTTCTTCAAGTTATCCATGTGAGAGATGCATGGTGCCTGAACACATACACTCTTACATCTTCACTGCATCTCACCTTCCTTGGGATGGTCCTCTTCAATTCCTACATGGTTTCATACAGAAATTTTCAGAAATAGAATATGTAGATTTTAATTTTATTTTTTTTCCTTCTTACCTTCATTAATTATGTCTATAGATGTGATAGTGACAAGAACAAACAGTTGCCAATCTGACAGCAGTGGGTTTCTGGAAGATCCTTCTGACCCCTTACCTCTACAGGTGAGTAGCGAATGAGAAGCTGAAATCTATGGAAAAATTACACCTAGTTTTGGTAGAGGTTTGGAATGAAGGAATTATCCTGTTTATGAGGTTGGTCCATTCTTTTTATGCAAATCTAATTTTGAACAATATTAAACAATATCAGATCTTGACCATTACACTTTTCAGAGGTTATTTTTTAATAAAAATGTTCCAGGTTTCACAAGCCTTTGTGAAAGTTTCCTCTGATGTCTTGTGAACCCTCACTCCAAACTTCAAAGATATGGAAGCTCTCCATGTTCATTTTTACTTGTTACTTGCCCAGTGCTGATTGCAACAGTCTTTCTGCCAAAACTCTAAAGCAGACATGGGCAGCTTTTTGAGGATGAAGGAATGTGTTGTCTTTTCCTTCCACCTACCAGGAATTTCATATTACAAGCTCTTGTGTTACATGTGCTTGCTTGCACTATCTCTCTCTCTTTTTCTCTCTTTGGTGGAAAAATGTCACCACTGCTCTACAAAATTAAAAAGAGACATGCTGAACTAAAAAGTGGGTCACAGTTGAACAGGACAATTTTAAGCATGTTTTCTCTGAGGCAGGTACTACTGAGTTTAGTTGGGGCTTATTCCTAGATAAATACACCTACCTACCCACATAACAGCAGTTCAGATTAGTTGCACTTAGACTGGTTTCTTTCATCTGAACTTGCCCTGGGGTCAACCCACAGGGATATAAAGACAGTTTTATTTCTCTTTCAGGCCCTGTCCTTGCCTGGAAACTTGAGACTTAGCTTCAGTTCCTACGATGGCCAATCATTTCTACGACACAGAAAAGATTCAATTCCAACAAGTGCAGACCTTCAGTCCTATATAGAGGGGTCCATCATTGACACATCAACAGCAGACAGTAGTCATGATGTATTATTGCCCAGCCTGAGCAGAGAACACACTTTTCAGGGAGAGGAAATATTTTATTCTATAAATGAAGAAGATGATCTGTATGTGACTTTTGGTGGTCAGATGGAGAGTAGTACCAGTGAAACTGGACTTCAAATAAATGAGAAGGAGATACAAAGTAGAGGAGAAGTGGAAAAGGAAGATAGCTGTGTACAAGAGTGTCTTTTATGCCATCATAGTGATAGTATAAATAAAGTTGAAATTAGCACTCCAGAAGAAAATTATCCTTCACACTCTAGTGAAGTAAATTCAGCAAACAAAAACTCCATAGCTTTCATTGGACATAATGGAGGACAATTCTGTGAGGATAAAAAAGAACATGATGAACATTTGACTGAAGAAGTAGAAATTAAAGATGTATGTAAAGAAGATGCATGTCTAGAAGGTGTAGCTGTAGGTATTGCAGGAAAGCCAGATGATTTGCAGGTTTGTGGAAAGTTGGACTCCCACATTCCACTCACAGATGTCACAAGTGATTGTCAGGATATTGATGTAAGTGATCCAGTTATACCTTTGGATGCAACCCGTACCTTTAGAACTGATTGTGAAGTCAAAGCTGTACAACCAGAGCTCAATGTTATTTCCAGAAACCTTCTTCCAGGTGATAGTTTTTCCCCTTCCTACTCTGGAAAGAGAGAAGATGGCTCCTTGGACATGTTACCGGCAAGCATGGAACTGGGCAAAGAGGAACATGTCCCTTGCTTTGAAATGAATAGTAATAGCCTTTTAAAATCTGTCACTGTCCAGATGCCTTCAAGACTAATATCCAACATGCAGAGCATCTCATTGAGTGAAACTGGTGTAAAAAGTCAGTCCATGGACTTCTTAACTAAGGTGTCCCAGAGCTCTAAGGATGAGCCTGTACTCACATCAATCCCAGTGGCATCAAAAGGGGGAAATGAGCAAATGAAAGAAGCTTCTATACAAACAGACAGAAGCACAACAAAGAATGAAAGTCACCCCCTTTTTCACTATCTTCCTCCATTTCACCAACATGGTCATCTTGTGAAGTCCACGTCCCTAGACACAGGACTTTATGGAAAATATAGATCTTACTGCCATGAATCTTTCAACGCCTGTTGTGCCCAGCATAGAGCTCACTGCTGCTCACTGCACTCCCATCACAGCTGTTTGATGTGCCCTTTCTCCTTTGCCGCTTCCTGCAGCTACCCTGTGGCATGTTGCTCATCTTATGCCACTACAGAGCTACAGCTTCTGAAATCTCTCAAGCTGTTGCAGGATACAACACTGAGAAATATTTCTTCTGTAAGTAAACTTCTGAATCAATTATAGTTACAATTGGTAACTAGCCAGTGCGGTCTGGTTTGACCAGTAAAACTATGTCTCTCAAGTAATCAGCACATGGGCTTGGAACATTAATGGGCTCAAGATTATTCAAGAACATGAGGACATGTTTTCTGTTATATGATGTCTGTGTATAGCCTAGTATTGTCTGCTCTGATAGTGATTCTGCAGGGATCTCATCAGACCTCTTTAGCCGTGCCTGCTATTAAGAATGTGAACATCTATAGGTTTTAGTGGGTTTTCGTGCTATGTGGCCATGTTCTTGAAGAGTTTCTTCCTGACATTTTGGCAGCATCTGTAGCTGTGAAACGTCAGGAAGAAACTCTTCTAGAACCTGGCCACAAAGCCCGAAAAACTGACAAAAAAAAATATGGATGCTGGCCATGAATGCCTTCAATTTCACAAAATGTGAACATCTCTCTGACACATTTGTGTTGTATTTCTCAGTATCCCACCATTATTCTAATCTATTCTAGTTCCAGTTCAATTTATGAAATTTCTCCCCTTATCACATGGAAATTTGTTCATATTTTCCAAAATGAATGCCTTTTTGTATTCATTTTTCTAATGCATATATTTTTGCCTTAATGAAAGCATTCTGTGTGTCTTTTTCAAATGTACACAGTTTTAGTCACTAAACATTTTTTCAAGTATACACATTTTTCAAGCATGCTTATGGTACTGTAAGCTTTGCTGAACATCCAACCACCCCCTGCCAGAATGCATGACAGTGCTCAGAAATGTACAGGTGCCTGGGGTGAGATGCTTGATGTGAGATGGTTGCTGATCTCAGAAGATGACAAAAAAAATTCTATAGGTAAACATTTGACTTGATCTGTCCTTGGTCTGAATTCTGGTATGACTGTTGGAAGGTTAAAAAAAAACATTTTCTTTAAAAAAAGAAAAGGAGAAAAAAGTAGGGGCTGTTTGGTAAACTAAATGTGGGGACCTGGGACCTGGATTGTATTAGTTTACAGAATTTACACATTTACAATTTGTTTATGTTTCCATTCTCGCTATTTGATGAAAAACTGCTTATTTCAAGAAACCAATAGTGTGTGCATATAGGACGTGCACATATAAATTCTGATGACAGATTTGGATAAATACATGGAGTTCGGTGATGAAGTCAGAGGAGAGCACTCTGCTCTCCTTTTCATGTACTTACAATAGAAATATAAAGAATGCCAACCAATTTTTCTTATTCTTGACTAGAAAGGATATCTTGTCACATCAAGATACCTTTCTGACAAAATAATCAACTACTGCAAGATTTTTAAAAAAACATTTTGAGAGTTTTTCACCAAAAGATTTTTTGGGGATCCAGTGGACTGGGATCCAGTTCAGTATTAGGGAGTCCTCATTTATAGTAGTTAACAACTAAATGTGACCCCCAAAACCTACCCTTGACAGTGCCTCAAGCAAAGGGTTCCTGGGGCACTGCAATTCAGAGCACTGGGAAATTACATCTGCAATCCTATCTTAGTCATGGGGCCCATTGAGAGAAGTGGTTGTATCAGGACCACATACCAAGGAGGGAGGTTCATATCAATTTCTTTTCACTTGAATCCCACATTGATGTAAACAACATAGATATCAATGATGTAAAAAATCAATTTCATATTATTTTTCTTGCTAAAGATGTCACTTGTGCTATCTTCATTTTTATCTTTTATGGCATGATTTTTCTGAACTGCCCTGACATTTACAAATGTCCACAAGATGGCAATGTTTCACAAAGCACAACTGCCCGAGTATCTTTCATAATACATAATTTGTGTAGACTGCTTGATGATCTGCCCCCCCCCTCCGTAAACCTAACAAATAATGTGATGGCCTTACAGCAGCAATTTTTACCAATATTGGGAATTAGAGTAAATTAAGCAATCCAGTTCAATCACACAATTTGTGCTTTTTGCCTGTTTATTTTAAGTTATGAGCTCATGTGGTTTAAGAAACAATGAGGGGTAAATGCTGTGTGCATATGTCCTTCGCTTGGAGAGGTGAACAATAGGGAATGCAGATTTCCAAAATCTTCCTGAAGAGAGTGGTAGATGAACACACGAACATGATAAAGAAGAGAAATGAGTATTGCTAACAATTTTCTACGGGAAGGCATTACTGTTTGTAGATATGCAGACGTATGTGAAAACACAGACATATTAGTAACTGGAAGTTCTCAGGTTGATCCAGTCCAGGACTATAGGGCTTCTTGAGTTGGCACTTCTGAACAGTTTAGTCTACCTACCTTAAATTGATATGAACACATAGTAAATTGCTGTATCTTTCTGATGTAGTGCACAGTCCATGAAATTGAAGTGATGAAAAATTCATGCCAAAAGTTTCAAGAACGTCTGGATGAGATTGAGCAGCACCTGATAGAGCAAGAGGCTCTCTTTTCCACCTCAATGTCCAGTGAAGGACGGTAATGGCACCACAGATATATGCAACTGCTGTTTCTTTGTATAACACAGCACATTTTTCACACAATAATTTATGCAATGAAAAGCCCCATTAATGTGGGATGGGAGAAATCCTACAGCTAGCCCTGGTACCCTACAGGCTTGCTTGTCCAGGACACATTTCTGCCTGAGACAAAGGAAATAAAGGGTCCTCCTCACTACTCACTTCATGTACAGAAACCAACTGCACTGGTTACTGAATCTTACCTCATCACTGGTGATGGGAAAACCATTCTCTGCTATAGTTGAGGCTTGTTTAAGAGGAGGGAGGACATGATAGATTGTGTAGGGTGCATAATTCTGTGTTTCAACAAAAGGGAATGGCTGGAGATGGGGTCTCAGGAAGAACTTTTAAGCAGATTGTGATGTTGATCCATCTGCAGCATAATGGTCATTGTTTTCTGTGGGGCTTTCGGGCTATGTGGCCATGTTCTAGAAGAGTTCCTTTCTGATGTTTCACCAGCATCTGTGGCTGGCACTTCAGAGAAATGGTCATTGTCTCAGTCCACTTAGTGATAGGGCCAGCCTGGCTGCAAATACAAAATGCACCCAGATTGATTAAAAGAGAAGAAAGTCCCAAATTTGTTCCTTTTCCGTCTGATTTCATTGTAGAGATCCATGGATTCTTTGTTTATCTCGGATTATTTTCTGTTAGGTCTTGGTATGATCAGAGGCTTTTTATACATGTTCTCCAGGTCAATTCATTTTAACTCAGTATAAAATAGGAAAGAATAGGAACAAAATCTGGGACTTTCAGTCAATCTGGATACTCCCACAGTTGGCTGAACTTGTACAATATGAATGTTCAGTGTGTGAATAAGAATTTTTCAATAAAATACAGAAATGAGTTGGTTTTTAAATTTGAATCCCAAAATATTGGGATAAAAACATTGTACATAAGAAAGATATTTGAACCACTTGGAGGCTACACTAAAGGCTGGCCTTTCTTGTCTTTGTTATTCTGATGTCTTCCACAGAGAAGAAAGAAGACAATTGCGGGTTCTGCGGCAGGCTGTGCGGCGAGAGGTGGCTGAGTTGGAATGCCAACTGCAGGATCGTATGCGGCAGGTTAGGGAAGGAATTCTTATGGTACGTTCTCCAAGATGGTCTGGGGATGAATGACACTGAAGTCTACATGGGGCTTCTTCTATATACCTTTTGGAGAAAAGAGTTGAGGCAATGGCAGCAAGCTAAACTGTAGCCAGAGTATTGCAGCATCTGCCCTGGCTTCCTACCATCTCCTATTATCTTAAGGCCTGGTTTCCTCAGTGATGTCAAAAAGCTCTCAAGTGAAAATGTGACTTTTTTTTAAAAAAATAGAAAATTTATTTTTTTAAAAGATTTTCTTTAAATTAAATTTTGAAATGTTAAATTTCAATTTTTAAAAAAGCTGAGGCCTCACCTTTCTCCTCTCACTGAGCCTCACCTCATTCACACCATCTCATCAGCATTTTAAAGAAATACAGGTGAATACCACTGCCTGTTTCTTCAAAAATGCCAATGTTTGAGGAGCAGTGGTATCATCCCTGCTTAGGGTGTCACCTGGTGCAGTCCACACCACCTGCACCTTCTTAGTGACACCATTGGGCAGAAATAGCATTAAATCCTAATATACTCTGTACACTGACTGATCCATCTTTTTCTTTCATTCTTTTTCATCTCTATTCTTTTTTCAGCATCTGGATCAATTATTAAGCGAACAGTCTCACCTGTGCTCAGAACTTGGAATTCCTGACTGGAGGGATGAAAAGACATCTAGGACTGACCAGAGTCTTCCAAATGCTGCTTGTCCTTCTTTCAGTGCCAAAGCCAAGTGCTCAAAAAATACATGCCACAGGAGAACACCAAGCAGAAGTGCCACAGTCCCATCCACCCCATCAGCCTCTCCATTCAGACAAGATGAACTGCAGGCTTCAGCTTTAGCTGCAAGCAAACAGGTTTCTAAATCAAACCCTGAGGAAGTTCGCACCAGTAAAAAGGAACCTAAAGCTGCTTCTCAGCCTAAAATGGACTTCAAGGCCTTTATACAGAATGTAAGAATTAATTTGCCTCAAGTTCCTAGAGCAGGGATGGAGCCTTTGCCTCTCACACTCTCTTGTCTTTGACTCTGGGGTGTGGTGGGGTGTGAAAAAGTAACCAAACTCTTGAATGAACTCTAATGGTGCCACAGAGCCAGAAGAGCAGTTATACAGCTCATGCATACTTTTCTTTTGTAACATGAAATTATGGCCTGGTACAGACTGGCACAAAGCTGTACCAACCAAACTGGTGCAGAGCGCCAGTCTGGGGCCAATTTTAGGGGTTGGGAATGCAGAGCATCTGCAAGCTCCTGAGGCCTACTGCACACCCCCAGCAGCATTCAGGCTCACCCCCGCTCACATGGAGACTGCCTTGATGACGTACGCGTGGCGCGGCCTACAAACAGTGCCGCGCTGTGTGTACATCATTGGTGCATGCAAGGCCACCAATGGCACCCTGGGGGTGTCCCAGAAAGAACCCACTAGAAGTGGGTTCTTTTGATGCCTCTTGGAGGCTGCACCATTTGGTTGGTGCAGCCTCTGTGTGGGGCAAAAACAAGTGGGGCAAAAACAAAGTTTGAAATCATTTAATCTCTCTGGATAAGATCCTTTAGGGCACTGCATTCCATAATAGGCTGGTAGAGAGTGGGACAACTAGAGAAGCATCTGGCTATGCCCCCATAGCCAGATACAAGATGATACCTAATGACGTCTGCTGTACTCGTCCAGAGGTACATGGATACATGGACATACCCAGATGTTTCTCCAGTTTATCTCCAACAACCACTGACTGGCCATGTGGTGCTTTCATCATTGTAAAGAGAGGAAAAGAATACCAACCCCTTCAATAAACAAACAAAAAAACACATACAAGCCTAAGTTGAACTTACACCTGCACACATCACTAATGTCAGCCTCTGTGTGGGAAACTGTGGCCAGGCTTGTACCACATTTGGAATAAAAATTGGCAGGGAGACGAGAAATGGAATAAATTGTTTTGATGTTCAGATCCATACTCCCACCACAAACCACAAACAGCTTTTTCATATCTTAGAATAGAATAATGAAGCTTCTGTAAACCTAAAGCTGTAAACCTACTGTTGCCATGTATGTTCAACACGCTGTGACTCCAGTATCTCCTTGCACTAAGTTCTATATGTATATGCAAGATTGTTTAGGGTATGAACCTAAAATGCACAGTTTGGGGCACTATTATTAAATTTATAGTTATTTGTATTACCTTATGGCAGAGGTGGTCAACATATGAGCTTCTAACTTTATTCAGTTTTTGTAAAACTCACTCTCCACAATTCATACTGCCACTGAATTTGCTTTGGCATTTCCGCACCACACCTCATCCCCAACAATTCAGCTCAAAAATACACTCCCATCCCTCTCCAGTAGCAAACTTAATGGAATGACGGCAGCAGAGTTAAGACCTCTGTTAGTTTCAGGGTCCAATACAGCCTCCCCCCCATCCCACAGCTTGCCCATTACGGCTTTATGTGTCCAGAAGGAATGACAATGGTATGGATGGTTTAATTAATAAAAATGCTTATGTTAATCTCGTTTTGATAGATTAACTGACAGTGATTCATTTTCCTTAGATTGGATTCTAAAGTAAAAGTGGTAAAATAGGTGCATAAAATAATTATATGTTACTTAACATGAACAACCACAGTGTGTTAAACTATTTCTATCCATATCATTTAAAAAAACACACATTCTCAACAAGTTCCCTTGTTCCTTATAAGACACTTCTTGGCTGTGCATAATAGACAGACAGAAGTCCGCAAATTTTTCTACTTTGGAAGTAAAAGTATGAAGCTTTTCAGTTACATCATGGGCCAACAAAGGTGAACTTCAGGCATGTGACAGCCATTTTACATGTAGTGAAACTTGTAAGTGAAGTTGAAGGCTTTCATGGCCGGCATCCATAGTTTTTTTGTGGGTTTTTTGGGCTATGTGGCCATGTTCTAGAAGAGATCATTCCTGACATTTTGCCAGCATCTGTGGCCAGCATCTTCAGAGAATACTGGCATGGAAGAGAGTGGATCAATATCTATATCTATCTATGCACACACACACTGTATGACCCTGGGTAGGGAGGAGAGATTCCCATGTTAATCTGTGTATTGTTCTGTTGATGGCAGGGCCTCAGGCTGGGAGGATATTCAAAAGAGGATTCGTGTCTGCTAATTGGTGATCATTGTCTGCTGGAAAAGCCCCTGACCCTGGGTTTTTGCATTTACTGAGTCCTGATTTCGGTATTTTTCAGGACTGGTAGCCAAACTTTGTTTACTTTAAGGGTTTCTTTTTTCCTGTTGAAGTCGTCCAAGTGTTTGTGGATTTCAATGGCTTCCCTGTGCATTCTGACCTGGTAGTTGTAGGCATAGTCCAGAATTTCAGTGTTTTCAAACAGCATTTTATGCCCAGGATGGTTTAAACCATGTTCTGCTACTGCTGATTTTTCTGGCTGACCCAGTCTGAAGTGCTTCTTGTTTTCCTGGATTCATGTTTGGACACTGTGTTTGGTGGTCACTATGTAGATTTGTCCACAGCTGCGTGGTATGCAGTAAACTCCTGCATCTGTGAGCAGGTCTCTCCTGTCCTTCACTGAGAGCAGCATTTGCTGGGTTTTCTTGCTCAGTTTGTAAACCATTTGGAGGTTGTGCTTCCTCACCACTTTCCCTATTCTGTCTGTGACTCCTTTGATGTATGGTAAAAATACTCTTCTAGAATGTGGCCACATGGCCCGAAAAACCCACAAAAATATCAATTTGTAAGTCCTTGTAAAGCAATTGTCACTTAGCAAATCTGACTATTTGTGAACCACTGTGGCTAAACATGGTTGTGACAGGATTATTCAGGGCACTTGAAATAACAGTTAGAATCCTAAATTATTTGGGACCTCAATAAATGAAGGAGTAATTCTTCCCATATATGTCTGGGATAGAGCATTTTTGTATCCCACCAGTGAAGACAAAGCACTGCATGAGGATGAGGGAGACATTCTCAGCAGTGAAACTCCAGTTATGGAATGCTGTCCCCTTGGAATCACAATTCCAAAAAGCTACAGTTAGTTGCCAGATAAAAACATGGATGGTCACTAAAGCTTTGGGCCAAACTGATGAATATCCATATGCATGCGGTTTTCCACTATTTAAACCTGTCTCTTATTTGTTGTTTATTTAATTTGAACTTCTTAAAATTTGTTTAACATGTCTTAGTGTATTTCAACTATTTTTATTGATCTTAATTGTTTTGTTTTATTTCAGGAGTGGGCAAAGTGTTGCCCATAGACTGCATGTGGACCCTGGCACTGTTTTTGTGGTCCTCAGGGGCTCCCAAAGGGTCAAAAATTGTAAACATTAAAAAAAAGGGAGAAAATCCTCCCAATACCCTCTAGGAGGTTAGGGGCCTTTTGCCACATTTTAAAGGCCCCCCAGACCATTTTAGGCAAAGTTTTGCACAGACACAGTTTTGTTCTGTTCCTTTGGCCACCAGTCAGCTGCAAAGATGTGCATGAGGTGTTCCAGTTGCATATGAATATTGTACTTTATTCTCCATATGTGTACGGGCAAATAGAACATTCCTGGTTGTGCTGTTGCCACTGATTGATGGCCAAGATGGGGGCATGGTATCTTTAAGTCCCTGGGCTCCTGTTATGCATTTTCAGTGGGGGCATTGCACAAAGACATACAATATATTTCCACCTGCAATGTCCCATCAAACAACATGTACTGACATAAGTGGAGATATATCTACATATGTCAACAATAGATAGTAGCTTGTTTTCCAAGGAAACATAAAGGTTTTTTCTTTCTCCCCTATCCCCACATCCCTCCACAAATTCCTTATCAGGAATAGCCTTAGTAGATTCTGATAACTTTATCTACAATTGCAGCTGCCTTTTTATTAACATGGCCACTTTCCCTCACCAGTCTACCCCTCATGGGTTATTCTAAGTGTCAATATTATGTTATATTTTTAAAATGGTTAATCTGGCTAACTTTCTGTTAATTTATTTTCCTTTCCCTTATTTATTTTATTCTTACCTTCTTCACAGTTGAAAAGATCTTTCCGAAATTCTTTCAACAATGATGCAGCGGAAGGAAAAGACTGATGGAGGACGCTGCAATGATACTTTCCTACCTTTGCTGAAGCACCTCTAAAATTGGGAACTAAGCTGCTCTTTTTTATATACATGAGAATTACTCATAAACATTAAAATCACTTTTTACGAGAGAATATGTCAAAGAGAGAGGTATGCGGAGAGATGAAAAGCCCCGAGGACAGGTTTGGATTAGAACCATTACGGAGAAGAGCCAAGAAGGGTACACTGACTGAAAAATCCATAATGAGATAAAACCTTTACAGAAGTTCTATATAAATTATACTTGTTGAAGATTTTTGATCTTCCTAAAGCCTGTTACGTAGAGGACTGGTGCTAGAATTAATGGGCTTCCAGACAAATGCCCACTCTGTGACCTTCTCCAGTAAACATTTTCATGCTTGGTACTGTGATTTCCTGATGTTAAGTGCCATCTTCTGGTAGAAATTTAAAACAACAGGGAGAAGAACTCTTCTATCTAGGTATACCCCCCCCAACACACAAACACACACACACACACACACACACACACACAGTGCGGTGATGTCCATTTTTTGTGATTCTATTGCTTTTCTAAATTGACTTTTTATTTCTGGAATTTGTTGTGTAGCTTTTGTAGATGGCGTAAATCCAATTAATAACTCCAACCTGAATAGACCTGTTCAATCGATGGAACTCATTTAAACGTTGGTTTACCAGGTTCTCATTGATTCAGCAGTTGTGACTAACAACTGGAATTAGGACAATGATGGGCAAAGTGCAGCCTTTCAGGTGGTGTTGGGCTGCAACTCACAGCAGCCCTAGCCAGAATAGCCAACTCAGAATGATTATTGGTGTTACCCTCTAGTAACATCTGGAACAGCAACATTTATTTATAACACAATTTTTACGAATGAGCAGGATAACGCCATATATAATCAAGGACAAAACATAAAACAAACACTATCATTAACATCCTTTACACCCCATCAGTTGATACTCATTTCAGTAGTCTTAAACAGACTCAGCAGCTGAATCTGGTGAATTAAAGAGGAAAATCTTCAGCCGTGTATGAAAATGGATAATAGCCTCCTCTAGCCAGAGATGCAAAGGAAGACTCTTCAACAAATGTGAAGCCAGATCCTGAAAGGCTTGCAACCTTGACAGAGACGTATGCATTAGTGGAACTGCCAATAATCCTTTGCCTGTAGTTCTTAGGTTTCTAGATTATATGTACCATGTGAAGTGAGCTGTCAAATACTGAGGGAGGTTAGAGCTCAAGGACTTAAATATCAGGACCAAAAGCTTGTAATGAGCCCTGGCTCAAGCTGGTAGCCAATGGAGGGATCTTTGAGGATATGAGACTTGTGAATATTTAGGAACAGCAAATGAGTGGTCCAACAAAAAAGATTTAAACCAGGCGACAGAGTTTAATGTTATTCCTAATGCTGCCAACCATAACAGTAGGATCTGATGATCCAAAGTGCAACAGAGAGATCTGTTAGGATCAACACAGCCAAGCCTTTGCTGCTAGAATATAATTTATAACATGAGTCAGGGGCATTTCTGTGGAGTATGAAACCCTAATTGAAACTGGCGAAAAGGAAAATCATATGTGGTCAAATAAGGTCTCAAGTGGGAGAGGGCTGCTCTCTCCAGAACTTTAGAAAGAAATGGGAGGAGAGACACAGGGTGATAATTTACACAAAGTGAGGGATCCAAGGGAGGTTCTTTTAATAAAGGGTGCATAACAGCATGCTTAAAACAATCCAAAAAAGTACTATTTAAGAAGGAACAGTTCACCAAGTGAGCTATATAAGGCAAAGGCAAAAGAATTGGATAAAGAAAAGAAACAAAAGGGTCAATAGTACAAAAAGTAAGAGAGGGAGACTACACTTCCTGGAGGGCTGCACTTTGTCCACCCTTAATTTGGGCCTATGAAATTGGCATTTGTTATTTTCACATTTGTAAAGTTTCCTGGGAGCTTATCACATGAAGAAACAAGGCAACTTACCTCTTCCACATTCAGTTCAGGATCTGAGATGCTTCTGGATGTTATTAGACCTAAATCACTGTCGATCTAGCCACAATGCCACTGCCCAGATGCATCCTGGGTTAAAGCCTCACTCAACCAGCACTTTTTCAAAGTTGGAGAGTTTCTGACTTCAAAAAATTGGATGGCTGAGCGAGGCTTCAACCTGGGATGCATCCGGGCAGTGGCAAAACAGCTAGATCAGCAGCAATTTAGGACTCATAACATCTGGGGGCATCCCAGATCCCGAATTGAATGTAGAAGAGGTAAGCCAGTTTATTTCTGTGTGTGATAAGCTCCCTGGTCTTATAATCAAATGAACTTTTAAAAAGAAGATTAGTGTCTTCCTAAAAGCTATCTTGTGTTTTAATTCAAAATGTATATGGCCTCCTCCTCCTCAAAATCTTATGGCCTCTCTTTCAGCTTCCTTTTAACAAATCCCTTCATTTTTAAGATGCTTCTTCATTTGAAATAAAATGTGTTGAACCTCTTTGGTGATATTCCAGTCACATAGATGGTGTATCTGACAAGATGGTGGACAGTGTTCCCGCTTAGTGCAACAACACATTGTTCCTTATATCCGGGGTGCTGCTTGGGGTTAAATTCAGGGTTATTGCCCCTATCATTATGCAAGACTGACTCTTCTTACACTGAGCCATTTATGGTATCACCTCCCCCCCCATCAACCTCAAAGTGAACCCCAAAATCTGGTGCTGTGCCTCTCTCCTCTCCTCCTCAACTAGCTGAGTGAATGGGACCAACAGTATATCTCAGTACTAAAATATAATTTATTTTTTTATGCAATTGTGATTATGATGAAGCTGATACAGCAAAATTGTACAAATGTCCTCTGTGCGGAGGAGTCATGCACATGAATACCTTAAACATATCCTCCATGCAGCACTATTCTCCCACCAATGTCAATGGAAACCTGGGCAGAAATGTCTCTCTGTGCCAGGTATCTGTTCTTCACTGGGGCAATTTATCTGTAAACTCCTAAGATATAGATGTTGTTATGAGAGAACTGAAACTGACAATCCTTTTGGTGAATTTCATTCATAATCAATAACACCTTATTGCATAAAGTCAAATACTGAACCTATAGTACTTATGATTTAATTCTAAGGCCCTGTTTGGCTATTGGTGGCCTAATTCCTGTGTGACAGCTAGTTCCTCATTCCTATCAAAATAGTGGTTGACAACTCATGATCTTCCAGGTGTTCTCAGATCTGTTCTATAACCATGCTGGTTGGAGTTGATAGATGTCCAACAACATCTGGATGACTACATTCTTTATTCCTGCTATAAATGTATATGTTGTTGAGGAGATAGGGAGAAATACCAGTACTTTAACTTGCTAATGTATTAGGGTTAAGTAGCCTAACAACATTCCTGAATTATTTTAGCAATAAAAACATGTGAGCAATGGAGCAAAAATTCTTCCTAATGTCTCCCTCATTTCATTTGGTTTAGCACTTCACCCAAAAACTAACAACTGAGCATTTCTCAAACACAGCCTCCATTCATTTCAGCAGGGTGTTTTCAGCATTTAATGGTGCATTGCCTTTTGACAGCAGTCAAGACTGGCCTTTGAGCTCCTCCCAGCCATCAAGGGAACTCACCCAACATTACTTTAACTGGTTTATGTCAAGCCAGTCATTTTCACAGGACACCGTGGGCTTAACGCAGTGTGAATTTTGTTTGGGGCACCTCACCACCAACAAACATCCAGTCTTCAGTGGGAAGGGTGAGTTTGGGGACAATGTAGCTTTCTTACCTTCTGCAGATTGCAAGGAAAGCTTCTGGAGGAGGCCTGTAAACCTGTGAACACTGAGCACCATGGAAAACATTATCTCTGTTGTCCTTTCATTTCTGTTTAGAGTGCTCGTAGCAGCAGACAAGATACAGGAAAAATAAATTTTCTTGTAGTTACACACCCTTGAACGCTGCATTAATCATACACCACAGTCTCCAAACTGTTCAGTTTTAGTAACTTTCCATTTTTCCTTTTACTACTCTTAAGGTTTTGCTCTTCAGTTCAGTTCATCCAAAACCTTGGGAATTACGCCTTTCCCCAAATGACAGTGAAAAATGAGATTCATCTTTGTGCATACAAAATATGCAAAAATACATACTATGGGCATGCAGTCATGATTGATATACATCACACACACATAGGCACCTACACACACATTTCATGAGCAATGTTCCTAATTTAATATACAATTTTTAATAATATTATTATTATCTATATTGGCATTTTTGTGTGCAAATCTCCAACACTTTTTTTCTAGAAAAATTCTATTGCATCATTCAAAGAAGTACATATTTCAAAGGACCAATGAATTCCAGTTTGTCTGCTGATTCAAATGTGAAAAAAGTGGTAAGTTGGCATTATGAATCAATTCTCTCCTCCATCCCAAAGTGGTCTCCATGACATCCATGGAAAGTTGCATGATACAGCAAAGATGATGAGAACGTTCCAGGCACAGAATGCTGTGGGTATCAATATGGTTATATTTACAGATCTTCAGCATTTTGGTTTAATCTGCATTCTGGATAGTCAGATTTGAACTGGGAAGGGACAAGCCAACTATAAAACCTGGTGCTTGAAACTTTTTGCTGTTTCAAAATGTACCCCACCACCAACTCACTGACTATTCAGTGTGAAGATGGGAGGAATGCACACGAGGCCCAACTGCCTCCTACACCTGATAAAGCAAGCTAAGAACAGTGTGACAATTGCACCACAACCATACTTTCACAGCACATTGAGCTAAGGCCATTTGTACAACCAATCAGAAAATACAAAGAGAAGTTGGTGCATAACACAGAGGTCTTTCACACTATGCAAATTGTTGCTGCTGTGTACCTTCAAGTTGTTTCCAACTTAGAGCGACCTAAGGTGGAGTTTTCATTGTTTGTCTTGGCACAATTTGTTCAAAAGGGGTTTGTCTTTCCCTCTTAGGCTGAGAAACTGTGACTTGCTCAAGGTCAACCAGTGTGTTTCCATGCTGAGCAACAATTTGAACTTTGGCCTTCAGAGTCATAGGCCAATATTCAAACTACACCATGCTGGCTCCCACTACACAAATGTAGCAGTATGATTCCACTTTAATTGGCTTGATTCCACCTTATGAAATCCTGGGGTTTGCAGTTTGGTAAGGTGCTAGGGCTCTTTGGCTGAAAATTCTATATAGCCCCTGTAAATTTCAAATGCAATGATTCCATAGGATGATGCCATGGAAATTAAAGTGAAATTATAGTGCTATAACTGTGTGATGTGAAAAGGCCCAAGATAACCCACATTCTTTCTACCCCTCTAATGGCTGAATCATTGAATGAAATTTAGTAGGTAATGCTTTTCCATATCATTGTATCTCCATTCTAGAAAAGCAGACTATCGCCTCTTCAACATTTGATTCTTAGAAGAAATAGGACTCTTGCCAGATATATAAGGTGACAACATGAACACAAAAAGCCAAAGAAATTGAGGTCTATATAGTGTTAGGAAGGGACTAAGAAAAGTTCTGGATTAATGAACTCACCCAGGCTTCCCCAACTTGACTAGTGGATTCTGAGATCTGCAATCCAATGTACCTGGAAGCAGGTAAAAGTACAAAAGTAAGGTTAGAGTAAGAGTACAAAACACTGGGGAAAGAGCTAAAGGCACCACTTAGTTATCCTAATACATAGAGGCAAAACAGAATCCACACCCAAAGTAATGCATTTACGTTCAATGACTTTGTCAGTCCTACCCCTCAGGACAAGTAGGTGGGAAACCTAAGCTGTTCTGCTGGTGTCTTCTTGAAATCACCTGTTCTTTTTTCCCCAAACATCCCTGTTGATTAATGTTGGGCATTTCTGCTCAACAGTGTATGCAGTTGTTGTTTTGTTAAAAATAAAATAGAGTAGCATCCGCTTCTCCTAACAACTTCAAGGTGTCAGCCCAATATCTTGTCATTTCCACAGCTTGTGTTTTTACTAGTCTTCACTTTTTATTAGGCAGCCCTGAAAGATGCACAGGAACAGCTTATATTTAATATCACTTCATATCTGTTAGGTTGTAGATCATATTTTGCTAAAACAAATGGAAACAGATGTGTAAGCACTGATTAAATTAAACAGCACAAGGAGTGAGCTGTGCATAAAATCTGATTCGTGCCCATTGCCAAGGGCAGATAGGAAGGTCTTGGAGGATGTGGAAATCAATAACCACCTCATGTTGTCACCAAGCAAATGTCAAGAGGATGTCAAATTGCATCTTCACACTATGATTAGAAACCAGTTGATTGTAGTCTGAATTATTTTCATTTTAGAAGTTCAGCTCTGATAAGATACGACCTGACTGAATTTAAAATTTCACGTTCAATTTCTTTTCTGGTCTGTAGCCATTTCCTAACACGGAGGCACCATCAGATGAGGTTCATTGTCGATTGCAATGAACAATGGATTTTTAAAAACTTGAACCAGGGGCATGGCATGAACAAAGGTGGTGGTGCTTGGTGTGTTTTAGATTTTCTGAATACTTACTGAGAGAGTATTGACTGAATGACTTTTCAGGTACCTCCAGCTCTGTAATCCAAAAAATTTAATAGACAAATCTTCTGCTTAAATTACTTAAAGGGGGGTTAAAATTGCAATCTTAATACAAAATGACAAATGGACTGTTAAAGCCAAAATAATTCAAAGAGGTTCTATGAAGTGTGTGATCCCAAGTTCTTGGAAACAAAACTGTGACCCAAGGGCATCATTTGGCTTGCCAAATCTTCCTGGTGATTATTCTGCAGAGGATAAGGAAACACAATTATGTCTTAGGCTAACAGCTGAACTTTAAAGGAATAGCATCTGGACACTTCTTAGGGGAAAACACTAATACCGGATTCACTGAGTCATTTTCCAAAGCTGTCTTTCCCTAGGGATTGCTCTTTTGGCTATTATTCTCCATGGAGGACAGTATAATTTCAACGTGCTTCCTTCTATATATGGTGTAATATGGGATTCTGATCGTTTGCATGCATCAAAAAACATTTTTAATGTTCTTATTGCAGAACTACAGCAGACTTTTCATTGAGCATAAAGAAGCAGATTTCATATCCATGCCAAATAGTACTTATATGGTCAAACACAAGATATGAAATTAAATATGCAATCGCAGTATTAAACTGCAGAGGAGTGCAAGTCACAGTATGACTGCAGCAGAGGGAAAGGGGTAGTTATTTGTTTATTTACATAGTTACATATTTATATCCTGCCCTATATCTGAGGATCTCAGGATGGCATACCATAAAATAAATTTATGACAGTAACAATCATTTTTAAAAGACTAAAAATATATTTAAATCAATAAATTTACCATGTGAAACCATACCATGTGAGATGAGTTAAAACAATTTAAAATAATGCCACAGCACATGTGCAAATCGTGGACACAATAAAAGTCACAACCTAGAGCTGCTATTTGCATGGGAAGTGAAGCCTCCATTGGAGTCAACAGCTGCTGCTATTTATATTTCCACATAAAATGTGCATATTAATTTAATTCACATGATTCATGTAATGTCTGCTTTGGCCCACATACACCACAATCCTTCAGTTTTGGGGCAGTTTAGTAGCTTCAGATCACATATCCAAATTCCACTGGTTCCAAATGCCCCCCACTCCAAACACATACACTATGCAATGGAAGATTTAGTTGAGTTCAAAGGAATGCATACAAATAAATGCGCCATGTAATGAAGATGAAAATTCCCTCTAGCACAGCAATGTAAAGCCTGTGAGTCTTCAGATATTGTTAAGCAGCAAATCCCAAATCCCATCGGCCAACATTGCCAGAAGTTAGTGAAATGGTGCCACTCCATTATTATGCGCCATTATGTTTATACTAAAATGCTTTTTAATTAGGTTTGCTCTGCAAACGGGACATTTGTTACTCTTAAGTTAATTCTAAGTTATTATTTACATTTATGTTAAATTATCACACAGAATACTGTACCTGAATGAAGGGGAAAATTGCATCTATTTTTCCCCCATCACACCTCCACCATTTTAAGCTTGACAGAGAAAGAAATAGAATTTTGAATTAATTCTATGCAATCACTCACCAACCCACTGAGAGGGAATCAGTGATGCTTTCAAAAATACACATGCTCATAGGAAGGATTAAAAAAAACAATATTTTTTTTATCTACGAGTATGTTGTGTCACAATATTTTAAACTATGTTTTATCTATGTTGTGCCTGTTAGTCTTACTGCTAGTATGCACCTCTTAGTTTCCCCTTTCCTTTTCCAATGATCTCCCTGATTTCCATTCATTTCTTAGGATGCTCTCTGAAGGAGAAAAGAGAAAGAAAGAAATCTGAAAACAAAATTGGAAGGAAAGTACTACACATTCACTAAATAGTTGTTGTTGTTATTTTCTTATATCCTGCCTTTCTCCCAATGTAAGGACTCAAAGCAGCTAACAGCAATTTAAAAAAAAACAATACAATTTTAAAACATCACAACACTAAAATGTGTATAAATATAACATTTAAAGAACAATTGAACAATTTAGAAAGTTACAACCGTTATGAATTAAAATGTAACATGTTAAAATACAAACCTTAAAATTTAAAAGACACAACATTTAAATTCCAGCAAGGCCTGATAGCATAGCAATGTCTTTATTTGCCACCAAAAGGATAACAGGGATGGAGCCATCCTGGCCTCTTTAGGGAGGGAGTTCTAAAGCTTGGGAGCAGCCACTGAGGAGGCCCTCTCTTTTGTTCCCACCAAACAAGCCTGAGAAGGTGGTGGGACACAGAGAAGGGCCTCTCCAGATGATCTCAGCACCCTAGTGGGCTCCAGTCCTTCAAATAATCTAGACCCAAGCTGTATAGGGTTTTATAGGTCAAAACCAACACTTTGAATTGTGCCTCAAAACAGACTGACAGTCAATGGAGCTGTCGCAACAAGGGAGTTGTATGCTCCCTGTAGCCAACTCCAGTTGGGCCAACTGATGTTTCTGAGCACTTTTCAAAGGCAATCCCACATAGAGTGCATTACAGTAATCCAAACGGGATGTAACCAAGGCATGTACCACCATGGCCAGATCTGACTTCTCCAGGAATGGGAGCAGTTGGTGCACTAGTTTTAATTGTGCAAACACACTCCTGGTCACCACCAAAACCTGGGCTTAGAGGCTAAGTACCCCCAAACGATGAATCTGAGTTTTCAAGGGGAGTGTAACCCCATCTAACGCAGGCTGAATCCCTATTTCCAGATCTGGCTTTTGGCTGACCAGGAGCACTTCTGTCCTGTCTGGATTAAGCTTCAATTTGTTTGCCCTCATCCAGTCCATTACAGTGGTACATACCTGTTTATGACAGGAACAGCTTCCTTGGACTTAGGTAGAAAAGAGTGATAGTGCTGGGTATCATCAGCATACAGATGATATCTTACTCCAAAATGCCAGACAATCTCATGTAAATATTAAAAAGCATAGGAGACAAGGCTGAACCCTGAGGGATCCCACAAACCAGTTGCCAAGGAGTCAAACAGGAATCCCCCAGGACCACCTTCTGAGAACGCCCCTCCAAGAAAGAACAAAGCCACTGTAAAACAGTAGCTCCAAGCCCCATCCCATAGAGGTGACTCAAAAGGATATCATGGTCAATAGTATCAAAGGCTGCTCAGAGGTCTAGTAGAACCAACAGGGACACATTCCCCCTGTCCAGTTCCCAGTGTAGGTCATCCACCAAGGCAACCAAAGTGGTTTCTGTCCCTTTGCCTGAAACCGGACTGAATTGGATCTAGATAATTCGTCTCATCCAGGAATGCCTGGAGTTGGGAAGCCATCACATGCTCCAGCACATTGCCCAAAAATGGAAGGCTGGAAACCAGCCTACAATTATTTAGTACAGTAGGATCCAGGGATTTTTTTTTTTCAAAAGAGGTCTTACCACAACCTCCTTCAGGTGTGTTGGGGCCCTGCTTTGCTATAAAGAGGCATTAATCACTCCCTTACCCATTCCACCAGTCCTCCTCTGGCCTGTTTAGTGAGGAAGGGTATACATGTGGTAGATCTCACCTCTCCAAGGATCCTATCCACATCCTCAAGTTGTACAAACTGAAAAATATCCACTAGTACTAGACAAGCAGAAGTCAAGGTTATATCCACCAAAACTGTATCAACTCGGAGTGAATCTGAGATATTTTATCAGCAAAATGGTGGGCAAATTCTTCAAAATGAACAATTGAGTGGCTTACATTCTCCTCAGGACCAGATTGTAACAGATCCCTGACCACTCAAAATAGCTCATCTGAATGGTTCTGTGCAGTTACAATAGTTTTAGTTTTAAAAAAAAAGCCTCTCTTTTTTTAGCTGCCTTTATTGCTCTACCATATGTCTTCAGGTAGATTTTAGCTTGTTTTCAGACAGATTCATTCTGAGTTTTCTGCCACCTTCCTGGTTATGAACTGCTGTGTGCCTTTAAGTTGTTTCCAACGTATGATGATCCAAAACGTCATGGGGTTTTGGGGACGAGAGTGTGTGACTCACCCAAACTCACCCATGGCTCAGCACTCAAACCACTACACCCACACTGGCTTTACAGTTACAAATTGCTTTATCTCAGCAGTAGGAACAACATCTTGGGGGGGGGGGGGGGATAGATAAACCAATTAATTTTTTCCAATGAAACCCATTTATTTCTGGCAGTCATAATTATATTTATCTAATCATGTACCAAAATAAACAAATATATCTATATTTTCCAGACCTGATGATAAATATACAGGTATTAATTAACAAAGCCTCTGAAAAAGAAGCTTCTGTTTATAAAATCTTTTTTACAGGGGCTAAGACCAGTCCAGCAGCATCCATGTGGTTGGTGTCATCTGGTGGTCCAGGGGCTGGGGGGGAAATAAAGAGAGTAGGGAGCAAATTTCCCCCTCTCTCCCTCTCAATGTCTTGCTTGCTCGTCCCCTGGCAAGCCCACCATCACTTGGCATGACTGCTGCTTTGGGGGAGGGTTGCTGCAGCCTCTTAATGGTTGCTTGGGGTCTAGCACAGTTACTCAAGGGAGAAGCCACACAGGAATCCATATAAAAGACACTGCCCTCCTCTTCACAGATCCACTCCTTTGAGGAGGAAGCCTGGTGACTTCTGGAAGACTTTGTGATCTGGGGTGGCTATTTTGAGGATCAGTCATTTTGCTTTGGTGGAGTGGCTGTTTGGGGTCACACACAGCTGCTGGGCAAGCAACATTATGTTCTTTCTCACTTGCCCAGCAGCTGCACCAGCCCCCCATCAGGTGTACCACCTCACTGGGTGTACATCAATCCTCTGGGGTGTCACCTAGTGCGGTCCACACACCATGAACCCCCCTAGTAATGCCACTGGCCCTTTTCTAGTCTTCTGACTAGAAGGGGTTTGTGCTTCTTTGTGCAATATTTGCATTGGTGGGATGGTGAAGGAGGGCTGGAGGAAGACAGACATTCAGCACTGAGTTGCAGCAACATGTCTACAGTAAGTAATGCAATAATGTTTGACCTGGAAAGAATGGGATTCTATTCAGGTGCTCTGCTGTAGCTATATGTGCTTCTGTGCAACAGGCAAGGTAAACAGCTGCCTCCAGAATCTTTTCCTGAGCATGTTGAAGAGCAAAGGGGAAAATGGATTTGCCTGCCTCACCAGCTACTCTGGCATAATCAAAAGATATAGGTCAGTTAGTTTTGCCACTAAAATGAAAATCATAAGAAAAGTGGAGTTACTGAAAGAAAGAAAAAAATCATCTTGGGACGCATTTTGGAAGAAGCTTTCAGGTGGTTTCTAGAAGATTCAAAACGTTTACCTGACCTGGTTGTTTTATTTCATAATGTTAGTTTTAAATAAAAGTTTCACTGAAACATGTGCTTTTTGTGGTGTAGAAAGCTATTTGTGTTCTTTCCATGCTATTTCTGCCCTCTGGTAGCAAAGTTTCTGTTGAAGAAGTAAAGCCCAAGAATATGTCTACTTTGTTAACAGTGGTGTACCTGTACTATTCTCTGTTTCTGGCCCAAAATACACTTGGTAAAATGTTAAAAAATAATTACATTAACTGCAAAATGACCCCTGGTTACAAGAATACTGTTACTTTTGGTCTGGCCCATCATTGAACCTTACCCCTTCCGCTCCCCTTTCTTCCCAAGCATCCAATCGTGCACTCAATCCTTCACTCCCCCCCCCCCCCATTTTATAATTTTTTCCTCACCTTTTTCAAAATCATCTTCTTCTGTTTTATGGTCAATAATGTTCATGTTGTCATCATTGCTATCCATTTCCATTGTCTTATTTTCTCCATCCACTGTATTCCATTTATTGGTTCAGAGTGACATTAACATCTCCTGTTCAGCATGCCTATCCTTCTTTCTCCTTTTCTCCATGTGTCTCTTTCTCCACTCTCTATCTCTATCATCTTCTCTTGTCCCTCCTCTTATCTTTCATTGTCTATCCATCAATTTCCTCTCACTCTCACTTTGCATTTTCTTTCCCACAAACAGACATGCTATACCAGAAAGCAGCATGTGAGGCTTCTTCTTTGTGATTCTCTCTCCCTCCCTCCATTGATTTTTTTTTTTTAGCAGCCAAGAGATTAGGTGCCTTCTTTTCAAGTAGATCAGGTTGATGATACTTGTCATCTTCTTGTTGCTTGATTCCAGCAACTGGTAATCAGATGTATTATCACTAAATATAGAAGTTTGCTTTAGCTCATTTGTCTTTGCTTGATTGTTATAGGATGAAAACAAAGGTCTTCATTAGTTGTGTTTTCTATAACCACTTGGCATGACATCTATTTCCCCAAACCTTTTGTTATTTGTACTGCAGAACAATGGGGGGGAGCAACCACTTGATATCCTCTTTTTCCCAGTATTTAAATTATTTTCATTGCTTTGAATGCTACCAAGCAAACTGCAGTTTTTCAAAGCCCTTTGTAAAAGCTGTTGCTTTCAAATGAAAACCATTATTTTCTGGTTTCTCGCTGGATATACATTTAATTAAAACCACAGGCAAGAGAGGCTCTCTTTAGCATCAACACAGTTTAAGAGCCTTCTTGAAATATTCTAATAGCAATTTAATGTGGAAGTTCCATTAAACACATCTCCGAAGAAGAAATGTATTTACCCCATTGATTACATGCCTCTCCATAGAAATCACTTAGTGCTATCTTCAGCACAATGATTCTACTCAGAATATGGAGCTTATTGCACACACTTTTGTCTCCATTCTGGGGACAGGCAGGGAACTCACATGGCTGAATGAAAATGACATTGATCGCATGCTAAACTGTTGGCAAGGCATCCCCATGCCATTGCCGACCCTAACCCATCCCCAAGCCACGCTGAGGCATGTGAATTTTGCTCAGCCAGAAAGCTTCCGGCTGAGCAAAATTCATGCACCTCAGCCCTGCTCAGGGATGGGTTAGGGTTGGCGATGGCATAGGGATGCCTTGCTGACAGTTTAGCATGCGATAAACTCCATTTTCACTCGGCCACGCATGTTCCTTTCCTGTGCCCAGAACAGACACAAAAGTTTGTGTGACAAGCTCCTATATCACAGCTTCCCTATATCTTCCTGTTACATCCAACAAAAGGATTGTCATCCTGGAAAGAACCACTTCAGGTCAATGATATTATACATGTATAATGTGATGTAATGAGATGCGTCTCATTTCATCACTAGACTGTTTCAAAACAGCCTTAAAGACGCATCTCTTCCGGCAGGCCTTCCCTGAAACTGTATAATCTACCCGGCTCCTAAAATCTTTCAGCCAATTCCCAACTCCTTATCCCACCCACCCCCTCTGTATTTTGTTGCTCCCCATGCTGTGGTCAGCATTGCGGTTTTTGTGTATTATGTTGTATTGTATTTTTATTGTTAGTAATTTAATTTTAAACTTAACTAGTTTAATCCTATTTTAAGGGGGGGAGGTTGGGATGGAATTCTTGAATTATTTTAATCTGTAATCTGTTTTTTAACCTGTTGTACCCCGCCTCGATTGTTTTACAGAGGGGTGGGTAAGAAATTATTATTATTATTATTATTATTATTATTATTATTATTTACACCTGGGGTGAACAGGATGCCTCTAGTTTAATTTAATGTTTCTTTCTGCCTAATTTCAAAAACCCACTAGAAAGGTTTCAGCTCACACATCCAGCAAGAGATGTCTGGCTGTCCCAAAGTAACCTGCAGACAGGCGTATAGCTACAAGTTAGGGAGAAAACAAGAGCATTGCCCCAATATAAGAATTCCTCCCATGGGTTTTTTCCTTTCGTCTCCAAATTTCAAGCATTGCATAGAGTGAAAATTACTCAAACCTAGAACGCTTATACCTATGCAATCAAATTTCCTTGATAATTTTCCCTGCCCCTTTTCTTTGGATGCTTAAATTGTATTTCCAAATGCTCAGCTGAAGTTTTAAGTTACAGCAGTGTTAGAAATTTGGAGACTGCAGCACAAGAAGGAAGAAGCAGGGGAGTGTGGGATAAATATGAGTTTATGTGGCTGGCCGGTCAACAGACGGGACACAGAAATAGGAAGAATGAGTTGTCAGCAATTCTGCCGCTGCTAAACTCTTGAAAGGAAATGGCCCAGGTTAATTACTCTTTTCATGTGAATGGTTAAAGGGCTCTGATTCATTATGCTGTCAACTGTGCAGAAAGTTTCCTCTTGCTTCCAGACCCAGCATGTTTGTACATCTTTCCCCATTCCACACAAACCCTCTATCCAAAGCTATGGGTTAAAATAGCAAGTTCTGGTCTCTGTTGGCTTGTACACTGCGGCCACAGAAGACTCCCTGCCTGCGTCCCTAAATGGCACCAGTGTGCAACAAGCCAACCCATAAACATACACAACCACCACAGTCGTCAGCAAAACCTCATTCCTAGACACAGCGTACCTTGCTCTGAATGTTTATGTGTCATGTCCAAACCAGTTCCCTGACTCCTCCGTTGCTGTTCTCTTTCTCAGCAAAGGTCTAGCTTGATCACCTTGGGAAAAAGACAAGGTTCAAATCTGACAGTGCTCTAAGTTTTAGGTTTTTATTTGATAGAAGTTTAGGGCAGTGTTGGTTCAGCCCAGATAACATTCTTTCATTTCTTCCCTGACATTCTTAGGCAGTTTTTCAGCCACCACCTGTGGAAGAAGATCTTTTAAGCTGTTTTTGTTAGGTATATTTTCCGTCAGCATCTTTTTTTGGTCTTTTTTTCTTTTCCTCTTTCTGACACTAATTCGAAAAGCAGCAAGCACAGCATCATTAAAAGCTGCTAGTGCACAGGCTAAAGGTTACTCGACTTTCCCTTCCTGGGGTACTTGGGAAACAAAGCATTGTCATAGCAACTGCTTGCTACTGCTGCTCCCTAGATAAGGCGTGCAGGAGCATTCAGTGCCAGCAGAGGAGAAAGTTCCTGCTCCAGTGATCACTGACTCCATATCGCACCTATTCCAGCTCCACTGGTTGGTAAGTTCTTCAGCACTTTTGCTAGGGGAGGGTGTGTGATTTTCTCTGCCTATGGAAATCAGACAAATATCTGCCTGTGATGTGATAGTAATAAAGGTCACAGATCAGTTCTTCCATCAGGCAGCTTTAAAGCAGACTGATTCTATCTGGGAAAAGTTAGAAAGTGCTTTGAAAGTGGTGAACTGAAAGATAAGTTGAAGTGGTGAATTGAGAGATAGGTATTTTAGCAAGAGATATGAAACAGTTTGCCTGGTGATGATTTACTGCTCAGTCTATATGCTTCTATGGTGCTGAGGTCTCTGGGAGGTTGGATTGTCCAGCACAAACTTGAATATACTGAAATGCAAATCAATCTCAAAGATTTGAATGAAAAATATTTCCAAGAATGCTTGGTCTCAGCTGTCCAGGTACACCGTCCAGTCGATTCCTATACATATTTACTTGGATGTGTCACAAACGTGAAGAAGGTTTTGCTTAATTATTGATAAGATTTATAATTTGCCTTTTGTGACATATCTTTACAAAATGGTACACAAAAATTCAAAATCACAAAATCACAGCAGCAAGTATGGATAGGATCACAGGCTGGAAACATGTATATGCTCACACATAGTATTTGCCTGTTACAGCTGCAATGCAAATCTGCTTAAATTTTAGTTTAGGTCTCTTGTTTGTATACCTGAATGGTCTTTTTGCTCCTA
The DNA here is from genome assembly GCA_034509955.1 of Urosaurus nigricauda. Taxonomy (NCBI): domain Eukaryota; kingdom Metazoa; phylum Chordata; class Lepidosauria; order Squamata; family Phrynosomatidae; genus Urosaurus; species Urosaurus nigricauda. The sequence continues at coordinate 67,048,555 of JAOEGL010000006.1, read as the reverse complement.
AAAGTAGAACCCAATTACATCTCTAGTTTGCAGACTGCTATAGATTTACCTTGAAGTCCCAAGGAGTACCAACAAAATCATATTCATGTAAAAGTGTGTAGAACACAGAGTTGCTATTTTTGTTTTCTCTCCATTGGGTTAAATCAGTTTAACTCTAAGAATTTTAGTTAAACTCCAAGAAAAGTTTTGAAAAGCATTTACTACTATTCAGATGTAAAAAAGCTTTTGTTTGAAAATTTGGTCAAAGGATGGTAGCAATAATCCTTTTCTTTTCTTTTTTTCATGTTTGTATGCATGGGTTCATTGTTCCTTTTGGAAAACAGTATTCAACTAATACTCTTTTCCCCATTAGATGGAAATTATATTCCATTCCTTGCAAATGTTTTACCTGCAGATAATGGTGAGGGGGGGAGAGGGAAAGAAGAAAGTGCTTGTAAAGTTTAAGATTTCTTAAAATGTTAGAGAAACATTTGGAAATGACTGTTTTACATGCTTTCAAAACTTCTTGTTTGTATGCTAGAAATGTTACTGCAATGCTATCTGGTTACATTCCTCTTTATAGATTTTATTTGTAGGATGTCTTTGTACTTTCCATTGCCTGCCCCATTCACATCCAGAAAACCATTGCTTGTGCTTAAATCAAGCAGAATAATTGTATATCACTCTTAAAGGGATAAGGAAAATGTTCCATTGGAGTCAGGGTAGCATTTCTTTGATGTACCTGAGAATAAAAGACAGAACATGATACAGAAATTTTTATTATTTTTTAAACTGTTATATAGTAGAATTCATCTGGTGCTATGATTGTATTTTTAAGGTTTTATAATTTCTATACTTATAGGATTTTATAGTATGTCTTATTTTTATCTTTGCTATCTTGAGATGGCCTAAAGGCTAATCAATCAATCAATAAACTGAACTGAACTGAACTGAACCTGGTACTATGGACTTAATTCCTAGCCAAGGTTAAGGCACAAGTGGCTAATCAGACACCTCTTTGGTATAAGGCCTCATTTTCTGAAACCATTGGCTCATAACCTTTTTGGGCAAGTTTGTCAAGAATTTATAAGATGTGGCTTCTGTATCTTGTGGCATAGAACATGTAGCAACCAGCTATACCTCACATTCTTTATGGAGTCATTATCCTTAAAAGGCTATCAGACTTTTCTCCCTGCTATTCTCTATGAAAGAGCACACTGTTAGTTGGCAGTTTAGGTTAATGCTTTAGCCAACAAAGTATGGATATGATGGAACTGTTCACTCAACAATGCTAATCATCAGTGCAAGAGGCTGTTGGCAACTAAGAGTTACTACAACACCAATGCTTTGATAACACCCTACAACAAGCCACTCTTTGCTTTGGTGTGAAGCCTTCTAGAAGGGTGTTTTCAGGATGTTTAGAAGATTGACTCTAAAAATCTTAAATCTTTCTATCTTGGCTACCTCCAAGATTGTCTGTTTTTTTCCCCTAGCATCATCTTTATCCTGTAAAGCAGGGGTGCATACTCTTTTTAATACTGAGAAGCATATGTCATCAGGAAGATGTAGGGCCACACACATATAGGCACATATTACTATCAGCTGGAAAGCAATGATTTTGAGAAGCATGATCACTGGGACTGGAGGAGGCTCCCCCTTTTCTTACCTCCTGGTAAGCCTGCCATATCTCCAGGCCTGGTCCTGAGCCTTAGGACTGGAATCCTCTGCTTCAGACTTAAGAGAAAGGGGGAGAAATCTTGGGGCAAGTGTGTGTGTGTGTGTGTGTTTTCCATGTTTGTTTTCACTTGAATTTCATACATTCGTTCATTCATGTCCCACTTTTCTCCCATGTGGGAACCAAAGTGGCTGTGGTTAATGGTTAATGCTTAGGTTTAATGCTTAAGATATTATCACTTTAAGATATTATAACATCACTCTTCTAGCAACACCAGAACTAACACCTATGATATTATAAAGGAGTTATCCTTAACTCCTAGGAGCTGCCCTGGGATAGTCCTGACTTGGCAACCTTATTTTCCAAACATTTTCAAAATCAGAGAATAGTGGGTGGGATCCCAAAGTCTTTGGGAATCGCACATGGAGCAACCAAGGGCCACATGTAATTCCTGAGTTACAGATTGTACAACCCAGCCTTAAAGTATTTGTGCAAGGGGAGGAAAACTGTGACTATAAGAATAGGAAATTGGGGTCTCCCTTGATAAGAGAGAGCAGAAAAACAGATATGTATGCTGGCACCATCATCAGTGAGGTTCCTAACAGTGCCATTACAAGGAATTCTGGAGCATGAGTCTGAAGACGTTTTCTTATTTTGCAGAATTAGGAAATTTTGGATATGTAGGAATTTGGTTGTTGATTGAAAGGTATTGCCAAGAGCTATGGGGAAAAGACGATGTCAGGAAGCTGTGAGAGGACAAAATGGGCACAGGACACAGATATTCTGCTTGCAAACCTTAAAAGCTTTATCACTGCTACTGTATTTTTGTATATAGTGAAAATGACAAACTTGCCTATACAGAAAATAAGAAAAAGAAAAAAAGAAGAAAAAGTTTCTAGCGATTTGTGCACAGCTACACTACATGAGCAAACTGTGTAGTGTAACTTTTGACTCCTATGTTATTGCTGACATGTGTAGAAGTGAGCCATTTAGCTTTCATATGTACGTGAACCAGACACCCAGCAGTTTCAATCGGCCAGATGTCATGTGAAAAATGTCAGTATCAAACAGGTGGGAGTAGCCAATGTTGTAGTGGTTAGAATGGGACTTAGAAGACCCAAGTTCAAGTGTCTGCTCAGCCATGAAACTGGATTGCTGTGAGGGTTGGGAAGGAGGAGAGCATGTATTCTCCCTTCAGCGCATTGGAAGATAATATAACTCTAAATAATAAATAAATATAGAAAATAAATAAATATTTCCAATGACATGACAGTTACCATTAGGGTGCAATTCCCAAAGCTGGGAATATAGCCGGACCACAGATTGGCTTGCCTCAGAGAAGAAACATATACGGGTTTATGGCCCATTAATTTACAACATTAATACTTCACAGCAGACTGTAATAGACCTTGCTGGCATTACCAGGTGATGCAGAATGTGGCTTTTTTATTTCTTAGAAAGACCACCAGTTCCAGTTATTGCTGTATATTGCCAAAAGAAAAAAAAAATGATTGCACAGAAAAGCCGCATTGTCCTTAACAGGAAATATATGTAGTGGAGCCTACATTTATTTATTTCCCCCTTCTAGGACTTAAAGACCATGATGGGAAGTTTTTCTGTAAGAAATGTCAGGCATATAACACAAGGAAGTGTTTGGAGAAAGGCAGGCATGAGTGATGTCTTTCTTGAAACATGACTGCAATTCCAAGAATTACAGTTTTTTGCCTTGCACCATGAATACCCTGCTTGCTTCTCTTTCCTTCTAGAAAGCTGTAAGCTTACAACTCAGATTAAAGCATGTGCATATGTATACCACAGGCCATGAACCCTATAAAATATGCATGGCTGCCATTTAAAGAGCAATGGTGCATCAAAAACAGAGGCAAAAAATATTCCCTACAATTAGACACAGATCAACATGGGGTTTGTAATGATCATATTACTAATTTTCATATCAGTTATTGAGGGTAAAGTATTTAATAATTCTATTTTGCAGTGACAGACCAGAGACTATCAAGAATATACTCTGGCTCCAAAGAAGTGGATATAACACAATCTATGTTAATTCCCCTTTCTACTTCCTTCGTCAAAGAGGAAAGCACACCCCCCCCCCTTTAATCATATTATTGCAGATATCCAGATGCATCCCATTCTAGTGAGAATCTCAGTATGTGATATGAACCATTAAAGACATTAAAAATGAAGGAATAGAAACAGAGACATGGTAGGAAAAGTGAACTCACAGCAGGTTCTTCAGCTGCAGCATGAACTCAGCTCCCTTCTGGCTTTATAGATGAAATGACAGGTGTGCATAGCTGCAAATCAAATTCATGTATATTTATCTGTTCATTTGTCATGTTAATAGTTGAAAGATTTTTTTTTTCTTTTTTAAGTTGTAAACCTTTAGTGTTTAGGCACAAACCTTTAGGCACAAACCACTCACTCTTATGAACCATCCATTTCTGCTGTGAACCTACTCATCCAAGGAAATGAAATCTAAGATATCTGGATCAAAAATAACAAAGGAACGTATTCATTTTATTACCTTTATTCTTCACCTTTCATGCAAGGAACTCCAGACAGCAAACACATGCACAAGCATGTATTTGCTATTTTCAGCAGCCCAAGGAAATTGGTTAAGTTGAGAATGAACATCTGGCCCAATCTCCTCCAGTGAGCTTCGGCGTTGAGTGGGATTTGAACCCAAGTGTGTCCAGTCATAGCCTAATACTCTAATCCATGTTTTTGTCAACGTGCTGCTCTCCAGATGTGATGAATTTCAATTTTTTAAAAGCCCAGCCATCATCTTGATAGGGATAATGGGAACTGTAGTCAAAAGGATAAAGAAGGAGAGGCCTGCTACAACCATTCCAACACAGCAGTTCTTATGTCTTCTACTAAAACATTGTGCCTGTCTTCTCTTTGAATATAACTTGGCAATTTACAAGGCTAAGAAACTTTTACAATATATAGTTAGGAGCAGGGATGTATTTGTTATATATACAATACATGAATGGGAAAAGGAGTGACCCCAAACACTATATACACCCACATTGCTCCTATTCACCTATTCTCCCTCCCTGTTAAATGACCCCTTCCCCAGCTTGGTATTTATTGGATGCCATTTTAAATTGTTACAGTGCAGAATATGCACTTTGGAGATTATCAGGTGGGGGAATGGGACATCTTTGTCCCATCCTTGTCCCGTCCTTCCCACACAATCATGAGAAAATTTTTAGATGATGTCATGCTGATCCAGACATGTCTCATCTGGGAAGTACAAATGACAGTGATCAAGGCTTTCATATGACATCACACTGATCCTGTCATTGTCCCATGTGAGGTAGATTTGTCCCATTCTTGCCCTTTATTTTGCATTAATAGAAGAACCCGTTAATGCAATTCCACTTCACTGACAGATTTATGACAGAATCAGCACGTCAAGTGTGAATGTCTTTCGTGTAATCACCATCACGGACGGGATGCTCCTATTCCCCATGTGATAATCTCTATAGACTCAGACTTTGATTAACTCCTGCAGTTTGCTTGGACAGTGATAAGAAGACTCTAGATTTGAAGGATATACTTGGATTTGTTTTATTTTGTTTCATTTTACTAGAAGCCTCCAATTGGAAGCAGCCACAAAAGACAGGCTCATTTAGATTTAAGAATATCTGAGCCCAAGTATTTGTTCTGAGTACCAGAACTAAACAGAGCTCACAGGTCTTCCACACACAAAAAATAAATTTCACATAGCAAGAATTTGTGAAGGGGATCGTTTTATTAAATGACTGTGAATTGAAAAACCATGCTTATATACATTGGGTCATGCCAAGATCCAGCAGCCTGTCATAGTTTATCTTATCACTATCTGTGCTCCAGATCAATGTTACTCAAAGTGGTGGTCCTTGAACCAATATCAGCCTGCAAGCTATTGGCTTACTGATCCATGGCAAGTTTCCAGGAAAGAAAGAAAGAAGTGTAGTCAATGGGCACAAATGTAGTGTTGGTCCTGGCATATGGGGTGGATGGGGGAGGGAGAAGCTTGCCAGTTCTGTACATCAGGTAGTTTAAGAAGCACTGCTTTAGAGGATAAATCACTAAGTGGAGGAAAACAAATGCTCCCTTTGCCTTTTACTCCTATGTCCTGAGCATCTCTCCTCCATCCAACTTTAGGGATATAGTGAATATCTGACATAGTGATGCTAACGCTACGGTACCATATTTCATTTCATTTCATATTGTACAAAGGTATAAAATAGTGGACAGATGTTGGGAAGCATGTTATGATCCCGAGTAATCAAAACTCTTTTGATCTGTTGGACTTTGCATTAATGTACCAGCTGATAAAACTCTTATCATGCTATTAACAATTGTTTAGCTAATTATTTACACATTTAAAAAAAATGTTTGAAGGAAGTCTTAGGTTATATCAGGTGTGGGATGTTGGCAAATTTCAGATGTGGTTTTTACTTTTCTTCTCTGACAGAGAGAATATTGAGTATACTGAAAGATCCCTTGTGGGAAACTTTTCATCATTTGAGGAGTTGTTCATAGCTCTAGCCATCACTGGGGAAGGGGTGTTGGTGACAAAATATTATGTGGCAAATAAAAGATACCTCTCCTTTTTCCTCCTGTAGGACTCACCTTCCTCCTGTGCCTCCACTCCCGTGATGACACAACCCTCCAGGACCTTTGGAGGATATCTGAGAGGTCCAAGGGAATGCCTTTGTCACTCTCTGCCTGGCTATACGGGTATAGCCAGACACCTCTCAAACGCCCCCTGCTCTCCACCAGCTACTAAATAGCTAAGGAGAGAGAACACAGAAAGAAGGTCATCCACATGGTGGTTTGGGTTGTTGCATGAACAAGTAATGAATTCCTTCCTCTACAACAGTGGTTCTCGACCTTTCTAATGCTGTGACCCTTTAATACAGTTCCTCATATTGTGGTGACCCCCAACCATAAAAATGCAGTGTCTCAGTTCCTAAGACCATCAAAAATATGTGTTTTCTGATGGTCTTAGGTGACCCCTGTGAAAGGGTCATGACCCACAGTTTGAGAACCGCTGCTATACAAAGACCAAAAAAGTGCAATACTTTCAGTTATACCTACATGTGTTACTAACAGGATACTAGCCAGTGATGCTAGTCCATTCACAGAAACCCTCCCAGAAAAAAATCAGCAGCAGCTGTAGAGCTGACCACTGGATGAAATTATAGCCACACATACCCAGTCCTCGTGGGAAGGGGGAATCACCCAGTAATTGAAAGCCTTCAGACATATTCACCCATTTCTTGTAGAAATAAAAAATGACATGAATAAGGCATACAGTGAATGGCTGGGTGTTTAGGAGATTATTACACCAAAGGAAAAGACAAGCGAGAAAACAAAATTGAAAATGAGATCAGGTCTGAAGGCCAACAAGACATTAAGCCAAGTGTAGACCACTAGTATCAGGTATGAATGTGGTTCCAATAGGGCTTTGATCAATGCTAGCCCAGATGTTTTACTTCCTGAGGGAGAGGCAAAGATTAGCCACTGTTATTTTATGATCTGAAGCAACGTACTGCCATACATTCCCCATGAGCAAACTCATTTAGGAGATGCCGAAAGACCCTGTGGCACACACAGCTCTGTCCTCCAACAGAGGGAAATGGCCCCAATGCCCCACAAGCATCTGCTATCTGAGCTGTTTGAGTCAGCCATGTACTAGATTAACCTCTTGTTTTTGCAGTCTGTTTGTAGGGTTAGCCAGAGTGAGGCAGACGTCTCATAGGCGCCAGACTTTGAGTGTCATGGAGCAAACTGTTAGTTATTTAATTTGTTATTATTGCATGTATACTGTTAAGGAGTGGGGAGAGATGCTTGTGGGATATTCTGCCTCATGTGCCAAAATAACTTGGTTAACTTTATGGACCTTGACTGGAATGGGAAAGGAGTGGCATTTGTCTCAGGCAGCAAAATGTCTTAGGCAACCCCTGCCTATTTTGGCCTGCAAACAGTGGCCATAAAGAACCTGATCAACCATAAAATATGACTGACTGGCTGCATTCAGTTTATGGGGACACAAGTTGCATCCCACAGTCCAAACTCAAAGGATGTCTTGAAATGCCTGAAAGTGTTAGTGGTTCTTCCTGAGACATTCCTTTCAGCTGCCAAAGCATTCTGTACAACACTGAGACATTCCATACATTGTCATCATCAGGTTTTTGCCTATAAAGAGATTTTTAATGCAAAATTATCTTTAACAGTGGTGTTGTCTTAATTTTTTTTAAAAAAAAAGAAAAGAAAATTGATCAATATGTATGTGGATGGTGGGGGGCAAAAACTTCTTGTATCAATGTAGAAAAAAGGCAGATTGACTTGTCACACACATTGCAGAACTCTTTATACAATGTGCATTATTTTGTTTCTCATAGCTTCTGAAGAAAAGCTTCTTCAGAGATGTCCACGGAATATGTCCAGCCACCACATGATATCTCAGAAGACAGACTGGATGGACGAGATAATCACTGTAACCACATAGGTCAGACTTATGGATGTTACGTCAGTGTCTGTTGTTAGAGAAAAGGCCGTATTGCCAGCAATAAGCACTGTCCATTGTCTCCCCTTCACTCCTCCTCTCCCCCCCCCCCCGAGCTGAACAACTGTTCCTCATGAAACCTGATAGACTGTGCCTTCTGGTGACACATATGATGCCAGATGGAGAAGCAGTGGGTGAAGCTGGGTCTTCCTCCCTCCTCTCCCTGTCCTTCTTTCTCTCTTTCTTCTGGGCAACATATTAATATTGTCTAAAGCACTGGAGGGAAACAAAAGATTTCTTCTTTGGAGACATGCTCGCAAAAGCAAATTTTCCAGACATGATTTTATGACATTGCCAAAGAATAACAGGTTCTGTAGGCTATATTTTAAAAGAAGAAACTGACATAAACACTGCCAAGCAATCCTTGCCTAAAATAAACTATGAAATCCATGGGGTCGCCATAAGTCAACAGGTGACTTGAAGGCACGCATACACAGACACACACATATTATCTATAAAACATTTACTTTATGCAAAAACCCCTCCCCCAAATACTCTTCTTTTCTCATCTTTTGAAAACATTGCCACAGAAAGCAGAAGTGCCCTCCTTCTGTTTCCTCAGGAGGTATTTAGACTTTGCTAGCGACGATCTTCTCATACCTCATGATTATTCATATTTTGGGATCCTTATTTTACCTCCGTTTTATAAATCCAGACACAAACATGAAAGCATATTCAGTAAACATCTGTGTCTGGTTTGGTAAAGTCACAAATCTGAGCTAAAATAAGAATTCTGAGACACAAACACCCACACATCCACATACATTTTCTAGTGCTCTGTATTAACATGTTTGCCCTGCCGGAGCTTCGTGGGTATTCTTATTAACTCTTGTTTATAACTAGACAAAATCTACATTAAGTTACATCAGCCTTCTCCACACTGGTGTCTTCCAGATATTTGGAGTGATGACTACAAATGTAAAACTAACTACAGGTGTAAATCTTTGTAAATTTCATTCTTGCAAGTGAGAATGAATGATTTTAACATTTTTCACCTCACCGTGAGAAAGTTGCCAAAAACTGCAAGTTTTCACAGACTATTCACAGTCCAAGATATATTCTGTGCAAAAGAAATGCATGCAGTTTCCTTAGTCTTTGAATTTTATCGCATGGGAGGAATTTCTCTCAATTGCGAATGGAACCAATTCGAATTCATGTAAATTCGCTAGTTTAGCAAATTTACATGAATTCTAATTGCGTTCAGAATGCATTCAGAATGACTTCCCATTGCCTGAAAATGACCCCCCCCCCCATTGCCCGAAATTGCGAGACATACTCTAATACACAATTATGTGAAACCCCATGGTTGCGTTTGGAATGACTTCCCATTGCCCAAAATTGCTTTAGATACACTCATACGCAATAACATGAAACCCTATGATTGCGTTCAGACTGCCATTGCAATATACCCCCAAATTCCATTGTATGATAAACTCGATAAGGTCACCATAAGTCAAAGTCAAAGCAATCTTGGTGCCAGTTAACAACAGCAGCAAAGTTTCCCAGGCAGAAAACAGAATTTTCTAGGCAAAAATGGGAGGATGGGGCTGTGCTGTAAGTGCTATTTTCTTGCAGAAAACTTGTTTTCTATGCAAAAATAAAAACAGAAATCATGTGCATTTTGTGCACAGAATAAGTCCTGAACTTCGAAGATGCTCTTATCTAGGATTTTCCTCACCTGACTGTCCCAGGAATCTTGTCAAGAAACCCATTGTTTGCCTTTTTTGCCTCCTTATTCTCTAGCAATAACTTTCAACAACCTTAGCCAACAAGGGATGGTTGTAGTTATAGTTCAACACATCTAGAGGACACAAGGGCAAGGAATCAGTGGTATATTTTTCCAGGATCTTGATTAACACCTCTCCCTTTTGGAGTGCTATATGAACTAACTTGCTCCAAAAGAGTTGGAAACCTTCTGGAACATGCATCTGATGCTATACAGAGCTGCAGCAGAAGGAAGGATTTTTTTAAAATGTCTCAGTTCCAGTCATTGGATATAGAGCACACTATTGGATATTAGCACAAACTGAAAAAGTATGAAATTTGTGAGATAATTGCAATTGAAGTTTGAACTGTATACAATTGCTTTGATAATTTTTATGTATTTTTTTAAAAAAAACATGCAGATGATCTTTCTGAACAGCTGCTGAAGAGCTGTGAACTCAAAAAGTTACCAAGAAAGGGGAAAACTCTGCAAGTGTCTCCAAAAAGTGAGCTGGATCAAAAAAAACCAAAGAGGAAGGATACACCAGCAATACATACCCCACCACCAATAGCAGGTTAGCACTGGTGATTCTGCCCCAGATCGCATAACAGTGTTAGTCTGTAGAATCAGAATGTAGAAAGATCTTGTAGCATCTTTGATGACACTAACTGAAGGAAAGAAGTTGGCAGGATGACCTTTCATAGACTTCAGTCTACTTCCTCAATGCGTTTACATTCTTTCTTTCAGTTAGTCTCAAAGGTGCTATAAGATCTCTCTATATTCCCTTTCTCCATTTTGTGAGGAGAAACAGGCACACAGGTGCAGGGGCTAGTTCTGGGTGTTCTGTGGAGGGTGTTCTTGAACATTTTCTCATGTTGGGGACATTCTGCATGGTGTGAAGTCGAAGGCGCAAAAATCTATTCTGCATGGTTTTCAAGCAAAAATCACTCAAAAATTGTACCATTTTTGTTTAGAACATTTTATTATTTGTTTGTTTGTTTGTTTAATATGCCACTTTTCTCCTAAATTTGACCCAGGGGGGGTTAAAAAAAGATGTTAGAGATTGGGAGGGCTGGTGTCTACAAACGTGGGGTCCAGAGGTTCCTGCAGGCCACACTTTCCCCACCCCTAATTTTTAACATACCTTTTCACTCCAGGTATTTGAAACTGCTTAATAATAATAGGGGCTGACCCCCTGCTGTCATATATTTCTAAACAAAAACAAAAAACACTATTTGTTTGTTTGTTTTATTGGGCCAAAACAGAGAGTCTTCTTTTCTGGGCAGATTTTTTAAATTTTTATTTTGTGTCACATCTCTTGCATCATCTTATGGTGATGAAAAGGTAACAATGTTTTGCAAAATCTAATTTCCATTTCTCATGGTATTTCTGTAGGCATTCTTTCAGGCCATTTAATTGGGAGATGTGACCTTTCTGAGAAGCCACCAAAGAGCCATACCACTCTAACATGTCAAAATGCAGAACAGGAACAGAAAAAGCCCAGAAGAAAAAATACACCGGCAATAAATACACCGCCTTTGCTTGCAGGTAAGGAAAACATAAAATAGAATGGGAACACATCTTTCAGGTGCCAACAGGTAGGTACTGAGCAGAACATACTTCATGCATTGTGACCACATACATGTCTCTACATTTTAAAAATGGTAGGCATGCCTCGGCATGTAAATTGTGGAACTTTGGGACTAGCATTCTGCTAGTGTCTTACAGAAACCAAATATTCTTTCTTAGGTGCTTATGGTACTCTTTTCCTCCTGCAGCCTCAAAAGGTCCCCACCCCATGACTTGTGGGAAATGAGCAAGATCAGAGACATCAGACACAAAAAATTACATCAGCAATGAGATCACCAAAGGACCCTAATGGATCTCAAAGCTGCTCTCATGATTTTGGATCAAGGGCCCATTCACAAGACAAAATTATAGCATTATTATTGCACTTTATCTGCCATGGTTCTGTCCTATGAAGTCCTAGGATTGACAGTGAGGGACATTTAGAATTCTCAGCCAGAGACTGCCTGTGTCTCACCAAATTACAAACCCCAGGATTCTATACGATGGAACCCTTGCAATTAAAGTGGAATAATTAACAACACAATCAGTATATAATTGCCCCTTTGTTTTTGTGAGGGGATCCATTCCGGATCACACCCCCCCCCAAATGGAAATCTGTTGATATTCAAGCCCTATGGGCTTGTATAGCGGCACAGCCCCATGGGCACACGCCCCCTTTTAAGGCCTTCCGTTTGCCCCTCGTGAGTAAGCAAGAGACACGGATTCAAAGTCTGCACAAATGGAGAGATGACCGTAATTGTGTAGTTGGAATAGCCCCCTAGCTATGGAGTCTGAACAGTAAGGTTGTATATGTATAGCTTCTTAGGCTATACAGTAAGTACAGTGAGCCCACGCCATACACGGGCTCATTATAGGCAGCTTTCAGCATACGCTGGCAAACGGGAGAATGGCGTGCGCACCTGCATGGTGAGCACAAGTCCCATTATAGCCAATGGGGATTGAGCATATGCGCTTTTTGCTTTATGCGGGGTGGGTGAGTGGGTCCAGAATGGATCCCCCATGTAAGGCAAAGGCTCGCTGTATACAGGTGTGGCATATGGCTCAGCCTAGTGTAGCTCCACACATGGAACTACTAAGTAGCCTTGTTTTGAAAAGCTTTTAGAAACATAGCTGCTTAATTATCAATGGGTAGAATACTATTGGTTAGTCCTAACCAGGGGCCTTTCCAAACTATACAGTTATAATGCTATTATTATTATTATTATTATTATTATTATTATTTCTATTTCCCGCCTCTCCTTCAGATCGAGGCGGGATTCCTACATATCATAAAATACAATTACATCAATCTCAATATTATAAAACAGTGACATAACCATAAAAACATTCAATAAAAACAATAAAATTCGGTCCTTCAGTGTTATCATTGATATTTTCCATCTTTCCTAATTGATCTGATTAACCTGTCATGTAGTGATTGGTTATAACATGTCAGGTGGGTAGGCCTGCCGGAAGAGAGCTGTCTTAAGTGCCTTCTATGATTCCAGTTTAACTGACATAGTATGCCATAAGATGTTGCTGTGGTGCGACCCGAACGAACCCTCTCTTGTTCACCCACCACCCATCCCCCCAGAGGCACCAATATCCTTGGTAGCGTGTTTCAATAGTTCAACAGAGGCCAAGTGGCAATTCAAACATGAATAAAGTTTATTTGTAAAATATAAAAGAAATTATAAAACATAATTAAAGCTTTGTTTGTTTTATTTCCTTAGTTACAGAAGTTCCTTCAAACAATAACATTACAGCCACTCAGGCAACCTTATCACCAGTATTAAGGCTAAAATCTTCCTTAAAACCTCTGGCTTGTACTGAGCCTCTCTTTCTCAGACTCCCTCAAGCCTCTCTAGTCCCTACTGGACTTCTCAGACCCTTCCCTGGCCTATAAACTAACCTATAAATGTTCCCATGTGAACCCTAAGAGCACACCCTCCCCTCTAGGTGTCTCTTCCTTCCAAAACTCCAACAAAATAAACCCACTTTCACTCCCTGTCAAGGCTCTTTTATAGCCCTGCCCAGCCAGCTTCTCATTAGCTGGACTCCTGGGGCTCTGTGATTGGTTGTTTCCATGGCCTGCTCACTCCAGTTGCCACGGTAGTTAAAGTGCAGCCATAGGACTATAATTCTATGGTGTGGAAGGGACCCTGAGCATACTCACTGAATCAATTATTGAATCGCGAGTCATCATGTCAGCAAATCCCATTGATTCAATGGGTCTACAAGAGCTGGGAATAAGAAGCAGCTGCCCAGAGGAAAGTGAGACTGTTTAATCAGTTCTTCACAATCTAAATCTTGCTGAGAAGAGATTTTCAATGAATTTTTAATGGTGAAATTAGAAGGGGAAGATGTGCTCATTCTGTTATAATGTTATATCACATGATTGGCAAATTCAATCTAACTTCACCTGGCTGGGAAAAAGACTTCACATTGTGACACACTTCCTTACAGACAAGGCATTAGTTTGGAACTCCTGAACACATTTCTAAAATAAAATGAACTGCTCAGAAACAGAAACTACGTTTAAAATGTTGCTAAGGTATATCTTTCCTGTGTTCCCACTTGCACAAATTACAGAAACATCGTATAATATCTGGCACGGACAGGCATGAAACACATAATTCCAAAATAAAATTGTATTCATTGACAAGTTCCAATGAAACACTCTGATAAGTATAGGCAAGACATTGCCATTTATTGAATGTAGGAGGTAAAAAGTGATCCCATTTGATATAGAATTTGCTGGATGGCTATTTCCTATCCATTTTTATTTCTAGCTTTTTAGTTTATCATTCACCTACTATAATAAAAGAGAACATTTGTGTGCCAATGTGTGTGTCTGCCTCCAGTAACTCCCCAAATTATGAAACTACTTAGCCATGTGAAATTTGCCTTGGATAGTAAAGGTAATCTTTCAGTGTGTGACTCAGAGTGTTTTGTTTTTAAAATGAATTAATGAGATTTAATAAGAACTGTTTGTAGTTCCATCTTTAGAAGAGTAAATGTGGTAGAAAGAGAAACAAACCTATGAAAAAGAAAAAAATGGGAAGATTGAAAGCAAGAGGAATAAGAAATAGTACTAACTAAGGGATTTCTAACCCAGACAAGCCTTATAATTCTACTAGTTTTTAGTATAAGCCAGCAACAAATTTTGATTTGGCCCTGGGCAAGCACAAGCAATGCCTTTCAGGACACACACATGCAATAGGTTCCTAACAGGGGCTACTGGAGGTTGAATACTAAGGCAAGTATAATAGGGAATGGGTGGCATTGTAAAGAGAAGTGAAGAAACTAAACACACTGACACTATCATCTTTCTTTTCCCTAGTGCATCTGGGTTTCACTTCCACTGTGTACATTGGGAACATCTATATGTGTACTGAGACTAGAATACAAAGGTTCAGTGGGAAATAAGATAGCGGTAGCTTTAGCTGTAGCTGTTTGGCCCAGCACTTCTCTTCAAAGTGGCAGATGATTAAAAATGTTCCAAAGACATTTTTAAAAGGCCAGTGTCAGTTATAGTAGCCCCTTTGGGATACACAGACCTTAGCATTTGCCCCACCATTCTAGCTCCTGACAACCAATCTGACCTTTGATGATGCATAGGTTACTAATGGTTGTTTCAGATGTCAATGTTCTTTTGCTATGGAAAGGAGGGTGAGCTGGTACAATGACAAACCTACACTGGGATTCAAATGATAATTGAGAGTTAACAGATGAGATAGCTAAGCCAAATAGGTTTGCAATTTTATGGCCAAGTGATTCATCTCATGAGTGATCCCACATTCATAACATGGCTTGACAGTCGCCATATCATGAGAAGCATGTTAAAATGTGAATTGAACCATACGGTAATACAGAGCCATCAGCACAACACAAAGTCAGTTGTCATCACCAAATAAGGAAATCATGGTGGCATGATCACCTCAAAATAGTAAGTCAATCAATCTTTAGTGTGGATTATTGTTGTCACTGATGATGATGTTGTTGAATTTATACCCTGAGATGGAATATGAGATGGTTTATAGTAATTTAAAGCAAGACTAAGCTAACATTTTACTTTATGAATTTTTTAAAAGAATTAAACAGGACAATACTAAGACAGTATTTACATTTGTTGATAACTGTTTAACCAACCTATAGGGCATAGGCAAGGATGAGAAATAGAACTAGTAAATAGCTTTTGTACAAAATTTGGCCAAATAAAATTTCATTTCTACCTTCCTTCACCTATGTACCCTCTATGTTGTTGTTTTTCCTGTGAACAAAGATCAAAGTACATTTTTGGTTGTTTGTTTCTACCATCCAGCTTGGCTCTTGTGTGCTGACTGCATGGGCACTCTTAATGAAGGTTCTTATTTTCACTGTAGCTCAATACATGCTTCCAGGTTTTTCTTCTGAAGCAGCTGTCCAAGGAGATATCCCAGAGGTAGCAGATGATATCCCATAGCTCAAACTAATACTAGTTATTTCACTTGTTGTATCATGTAACAACTACTTCTGTGAATGGAACCACCTGCCCAAAATGGTTTTCCTCATAAAGATATGAAAATGCCATATCATGGTTAAATACTTCCTTTCAGCATAAGCTCTCTGAACATTTTTTGATGGCGAGTTAACATTATAATAACTATTTGTGAACATAGAAAACAGTGTACGGAAACTCTGGAGAGTCTGGGAGCCATATTCCTTCATCACCCAGATCCACCACACTTTGCATCAGCACCTAACAGCAAAACTGGAAATTAAGAGAACGTTACAGCTGGAATCCTGTTAGTGGCATACACAGACATAAATGCAACACATCTCTCCATGTGTCTTTTTTGTGGAGATTGCTATCCTTTTCCACCCTCTGTGACAACCAAAATTCCCTCCCTCGACATACCATTGAACTTCAGCCCCAGCACCCCCAACACAGCTCTTTTGTGGCTGATGGAGAGCGGGGAGGGAGGGTTCAGAGAAGTGTCAGGCTATACCTCTGTAGTGAGATATAGAGCCATTACAGCATCCCCTGAGAGTTCAAGAAGTTTCTAGCAGATGTCAGCAAATGATTTCATCACTATCATCATTTTGTGTCTGGCTATGGGGACATAACCAGATACTTCTCCAATTCCTTCTGCTTCCACCAGCCATGGGATGGCTATGGGGGAGGGGCTGTGGTGGCTCAATGGTAAGTCTGGTGGATGTTGCATGGCCACATATAGAATCGCTCCACATGCAGAACTATGCCACCATGCTGTGCCATATAGGACGTTAAGCCATTTCTGCTTTATTTATTATTTTTTTTAAAAAATCGTTTTGCTAAACTAACAACAACAAAAGGTAGAACAAAAGCCTCTTCCACAAGATCCAAGAAATCAAAGGAAAATTTAAACCAAGGGTGAGAATACTGTAGGAGAATGCACTGCATGATTAAGAAGAATTAAAGACTATGGAAACATTACACTGAAGCACTGTATATATGAAAGGTTGACAGATTCACTGAAGAAAGAACCATTTGAAGATGAACACAATTTTTTAAAAAGTGAAAAAGAAGCTGAACTCAAATCACTTGGTAGAATTATTTATTTATTTAATATACTGTCTCTCTCTCTCTCTCTCCCTGAAGGGACCCAAGGAATCACCAGGAACAGATGGCATATCAGTAGAGCTGTTTCAAACTACATAGACAGAACCAATCAAATTCTAACAAAAATCTATCAGTAAATATGGAAAACAAAACAACTGCCCACAGATTAGAATTATTTAATATATATTCAGTTCCTCAAGAAGGGACTGTTTTCATCACTCTGTTTAATTTGTACACTTAATATATCACACATAAAGCTGGATTAGACTCATAGGAAGGAGATGTGAACATTAGATGAAGGAACATCAACAGATTAAGACATATAGGTGACACCTTACTACTAGAAACAGCCCTGGTGGCGCAGTGGTTAAATGCCTGTACTGCAGCCACTCACTCAAAACCATAAGGTGGCGAGTTCAAGACCAGCAAAGGGCTGAAGCTTGACTCAGGCTTGCATCCTTCCGAGGTCGCTAAAATGAGTACCAAGATTGTTGGGGGCAAATAGCTTACAATTGTAAACCGCTTAGACACTCCTTAAGGGTATGAAGCGGTATATAAATGAAGCTGTTTGTTTGTTTTGTTTAGAATTAAATATCAAAGTCTTGGGATTGAAGATAGTCAAGCAGGAAAGTCTGATGCTGGGTTACAGGTGAACTTTTAAGAAAATAAAGAAAAATGACCACAGATGATTTACGTAACTTTAAAGTAAACAACAAAGACATGGGCATAATCAAAGATTTTCTATACCTTGGCTCTGTCATTAATCAAAATGGACTCTGCAATTTTCCCTTCCTCGATGAGAAAAGATAAGGAATCCCTAAAAAATTTTCTTTTTAGACTTCAGGGTTTTTTGTGAAATGTTCATTTGCTCAAAACCATGGGTTTTAAGTAAAAGCACTTTTTGTGCAAAACACTGTTATTTTCAGCAAAAAAAAGTTTTTACACAGACAAATTTTTTGTAAAAAAATGTTCCACAGTAATATATTCAAAAATATATTGAATATTTAAAAATAATATTCAAAAATAGTACAAAAATGTCCAAAGACATAATCTTGCCCAGCAGGAGGAAAACTTTCAATATGATTTGTTCTTTCACACAATAATGTATAGTAATATGCAAATATTTACACTCCTATGTCTCCATAACTAATTAAATGCTATTTTGGTAATCCTTCAGGGATTCAGCAATGGTTTCTCACTAGGACTTAGCACATAGGAATTGCACTTAGGGCAGAAAAATGAAATGCACAGATATAGGATGGGGGACATCTGGCTGAATGAAAGTACATGTGAAAGGGATCTAGGAGTCCAAGTAGACCACAAGTTGAACATGAGCCAACAGTGTGATGCGGCAGCTAAAAAAGCCAATGCTATTTTAGGCTGCATCAATAGAGGTATAGCATCTAGATCAAGGGAAGTAATAATGCCACTCTATTCTGCTTTGGTCAGGCCCCACCTGGAATACTGTGTCCAGTTCTGGGCACCACAATTCAAAAAAGATGTGGAGAAACTGGAACGTGTCCAAAGGAGGGCAACTAAGATGGTGAACGGTCTGGAAACCATGCCCTATGAGGAGCGCCTTAGGGAACTGGGGATGTTTAGTAGGGAGAAAAGAAGGTTAAGAGGTGATATGATAGCCCTGTTTAAATATTTGAAGGGATGTCATATGGAGGAGGGAGCAACCTTGTTTTCTGCTGCTGCAGAGACTAGAACGTAGAACAATTGATGCAAACTGCAGGAAAAGAGATTCCACCTCAACATTAGGAAGAACTTCCTGACAGTAAGGGCTGTTCAACAGTGGAAAACACTCCCTTGGAGTGTGGTGGAATCTACATCCTTGGAGGTCTTTAAGCAGAGGCTGGATGGCCATCTGTCAGGGATGCTTTGATTGGGAGATCCTGCATGGCAGGGGGTTGGACTGGATGGCCCTTGTGGTCTCTTCCAACTCTATGATTCTATGATTCTAGGAAAGGGTCAGAATTTTGATTCAATCTAATTTTTGTAAGAATTTGCCAAAATTCACATATTTTGTCATATTCTGCTAGAATGAATTGGAGATTTTGAAAATTTGGAACTGAAACTTTGAATGTGAAGTCAAAGGATTTCACAGCTGGCATCCATAGTTTTTTGTGGATTTTTTTGAGGCTATGTGGCCTTGTTCTGGAACAATTTGTTCCTGACATTTCATCTGCATCTGTGTCTGCCGTCATTAGAGGGTGTTGGCATGGAAGTGAGTGGAGCATATATACTGTGTCACTCCTTGGCTGGGAGAAATTGATTTACATGTTAATCTGTGTGTTGGTCTCTTGTTGAAGAGCAAGGCCTCAGGGTGGGAGGATATGTGGGACAATATGTGTGTCTATTTAATTAGTGATCCATTTTGTGCTGGGATACCCCCTGTCCCTGGGGGATGTTCATTTGCATGTGTTGACTCTTGGTTTTGGTGTTCTTCAGGACTAGTAGCCAAACTTTGAACAGGGTTTCTTCTTTCCTGTTGAAGTTGTCCAGGTGTTTGTGGATTTCAATGGCCTCCCTGTGCATCCTGACCTGCTAGCTGTTGCCAAGGTCCAGAATTTCAGTGTTTTCAAATAGCACTTTGAAACTGAAGTGCAAACAGCTTCATTTTAAAGGCAAGCAAAACTGCAAACGTACTGTATATATTCGACTACAAATCGATCTCATGTGTAAGTCAAGGGCAAGTTTTGCGGCTAAACTTATGGATTTTGGTGTGACCCGTGGATAGCTCTAGGGTAAAACTTTGAGGCTCCTCTGGTTCATGGTGGCTCTTAAGCATTTTCCAAGCACTGGACAAAGGCTGTTTCTCTGCCTCAGTGAGGAAGCACCAAAGAGCCATGGCCTCAGCCATTTTTTCCTTTACCAGTCAAAGGTGCCCTCTTCCCCTTCAATCCCACAAAGAAACCTACTTTACAGTAGACTCTCTCCGGAATGGAAGCTCTTTACAGTTGGCTGCAGCAAATGAGTACTTTATATATTCATGTATAAGCCTCGAAATTTTTGTCAAAAAATTGACCCCAAAAAGCTGGGTTGACTTATCCACGGATCAATGTAAGTAGCATTATTTTCACTCTTTTACTTCTCTGAGTAGAGTGGAAAAAGGTATGAGCTTACTTCATCCTGGGAGCACCCAAAAGAAGCACCAACCCCCTAAACCCTTTCCACCATGATGCTACTTCTGCCCTTTTTGAACACTTTGGTGGGTAAATGGAAGTGCTTCCCCTCAAAGAGGAATTGAGCTTAGAGGATCTGAATAAGACATTTCTACCTGAAGGCAATAAACTTCATCCTTTACGTCCTTTGTTGCATGCCCCAAAGTTTTATCCTTGACTTATCCACTTATCCACAAGTCATATTGAAATCCATAATTTTGGTCCTCAAACTTACCCTCAACTTTTGGGTAAGGTCAACTTACAGTCGAGTATACACAGTACATACAGTACATGCTTTGATATTATTTACAACACAAAAGAAATAACGCAAGGATAAGAATAATATTTCATTCTCCTTACCACTGGCTACCATTCTGTGGAGACACTCTTTAGGTGTCTCATACTTTACTGATCACTTTGCTTTAAAAATAGGGTTGGGCCCAGCCAATGATGAGGAAGTCAAGAAAGATGTTTTTAGAAAGCCTGCATGGGGGGAAAATATTGTGGTTTCTTAATGCACAGATACAATTTTCAAACTGTGTAACAAACTAAAAGATATTTATAAGACTATCTGCACACACCATCTGTGTTGTAGGGAGGTTAAACCAGGACACAGAGAGGACAGAGGTCTCTAGAATAACCCATGTGGTTTGGAAGATGTTTCCAAGGCTCAGGCCAATGTGGGAATATCTTTAGAAAAGTAGAACTTTGCCACCAACTTTTGGGAAAGAAACCCCCAAGGTAAAAAAAACCTGTCCAACACTCAGTACAACATCCATACAAAGTAAGATCCCAAAGTAAAATACTTAGGTAGAATAAAATACTTGCATTCTTTTCTTCTTCTCTCCCCCCCCCCCCACCTCATGCACCATGTGTTTTTCTGCAATAACACTATTGCACCATGAAACAGTTAAAACCCATTTTTCATTCACCTAGCTATGGAAAAGGGAGGGAATTTCACCTTCAGCCAGATTATGGGATATCCCCTTTTCCCACAGCTTTCAGATGCATGGCCCTTTCACTTTACATACCGTGTTTCCCCGAAAATAAGACAGTGTCTTATATTAATTTTTGCTCCCAAAGATGCACTAGGTCTTATTTTCAGGGGATGTCTTATTTTTCCATGAAGAAGAATTCACATTTATTGTCGAACAAAAAAAATTGAACATTTATTATATACTGTATATATATCTTTATACAAAAACTTTGCTGGGTCTTACTTTTGGGAGAGGCCTTATATTTAGCAATTCAACAAAACCTTTACTAGGTCTTATTTTGGGGGGATGTTTTATTTTCGGGGAAACAGGATAGTAATAGTACTGTGATTCCACTTTAACTGCTATGATTCCACCACATGGAATCCTGAGATTTGTATTTAAGGGCAATGTAGTTAGAATTCTCAACCAGAGAGGAGTAGAGCCTCACCAGAATTACAAACCAGGATGTTGCCATGGTATTTAAAGATGAATCATAGTGCTATACTTGGGTTGAATGAGAGGGCCCTTCAACTATACATAGAGAAGGTAATAGAATTGACTACACAATTAAAGGTTAGTAAGCATAATGTTTGTGAATGTACATTATAAAGCTCGCCACAAAAAGAAAACCACTACAAACAATGAGCTGTGCTAGAACTTTTGTTCCTGATATCTGGCAGCTGTCTCTGTGTGTGTGTGTTAGTTACACTGTTTTGAACTAGAGTTTTTAGAAATCCTAACCACAACTGCAACCTGATATAGAATTGTCTGTTGTGCCACTTCAGATTTCCATTGCCTCATTCTCACCTCATTCAGTCTTGTGCATACGTTCAGCCTCATGCCTTTCACTGGAAGAGAAATGTGAGGATAGGGAAACATCCACTACATCCCTATAATACAGAGATCCATAATTACAGCTATCTTTTCAAGTGCAATACAGGTAACTGTTTCTTTCCTATCTGCCATATAGCTGCTACTTAGATCAAAACCAAAATACATTGAAATTGCTTACAATTATATATTGAAAAATACATCTTTAGATCTTTTTATCATGAGTCAAATCTCCTTTGCTTCTGAAAATTCAGGATCTGCACATCTTCTGTCTGTGTAGTTTCTGGAGCCAGAAAGGGTATGACACAGATCTGTCACTATCACCAGCCATCAAATCTTGATCTAAACTTTGCAACCACACAGTTCATGGCCCAAAGAATGGTTTATTTGTAATGATCTGATTAATCTCCTTTCTTTTTTTAAAAAGGTATTAAACAACGTAAAGAAGAGAAGCAGAGTGTGATTGCTGAGGATGAAGAAAAGGAAACTGAAACGTCACCTTTTTAGCTTCTTGTCATATTGCCAAGTTTGTGTAAATAATGGTATGAGATTCAGTAGTAAACATTTCTAAAGCTGTTTCCAAAAGAATAATATCAGAAATATAATCCATATTGTCTTTATACACACAATGGCCTAAATCCCATTAGTCCTGACTTGAGGCTGACAGAGGCTAGAGGGCCATCTGTTGGGGATGCTTTGATTGGGAGTTCCTGCATGGCAGGGGGTTCGACTGGATGGCCTTTGTGATCTCTTCCAACTCTATGATTATATGATTCTATGATTAGACAAATTCAATAAGTGGGATTTATGTATGTACCAGCTCAAATCCAGCAACTGAATCAATGGGTAACTACTTTAATTGAAGATAACCAGTAGAATCCGGACCAATATATTAGAAATTGTGAGGCTGATGACATGGGCCAAAAGGCCCATGTCAACCCAGCCATGTGTTGTCCTGTTTGGATGACACAGACCATTAGCCCTGGCCTAGGATCAGGCCTAGGATCAATCCAAGATCCAGAAAACCAGGCATGAGTCCCGTGGATCCAGCCCAATCCCAGGTCAAAAAGACCTTAGCACAGGCCAAAATGATCTGCTATTTGCTCTGGAGTATCTCCAAAACTCCATGGCAAACCCTGGCAGATCAGGCACCCCCCCCCTTACCTCCCTTTGCTGCTAGTGAGACCTCCATCTCCATGCCTGATCTGGGTTCCTAGCTACATGGGTGCAGCTTCTCACTAGCGGCAATGGCAGAGGAAGGTAAGGAGTTAATGGTGCATGTATGGGAGGGCATGTAAACACCAGCTCATCTCCATGCCAGCCAAGGGAACAATCCAGGTTGGGACGCAGGCCAGGATATCATGGGATTAGCCCTTTTAGCTCAGGGCCATGTATTACACCTGCAGTTGTACATTTTTGGCCATTGTGTGATGGATATATGCAGGTCAGGGCTGCATGAACAGAGTTCTGCAACTGTAAGTATTTCACATAGAGTCGAGCATTTTCGCATAGTTTGTAACTATTTGTCAGTGCCTTCAGTGTATCATTTGATTCACTGGGATTAACAAAACAGTCACTACACATTCTCCACTGCACAATGGGACAATAAGCAAGCACATTGACAGATCAGTTCCAAAAATGCGGGTATTCAGCTGAAAGGCGGCATAGCCAATGCATTTGAAGCGTTTTAGTTTGTTGCTGTAATCAGAGGAGAGGTAAAACCTACTGGCTAGATACTGGCTAGATACATCTTATGAGTATTCTCCCAGCACTCTGACAGAACATCCCATGAAATATAGTAGTATCTTATCACTATTTGCCTTCTGAGTCTTTTATATTTACAATATTTTGTGTCTGTTTTGCTTCTTGGGAGTTCTGTATGGAGGTCATTTTATATTTTTTTTTTTAAAAAAAAAGAAATTCTGAACATACTATAACGTTTAGCCTAAGTATTTCTCCATAACTCTTTTGCTCTCTCCTTGGCCTTACTTACCTTGCACTCAATGGTGCCTTGCACTCTGATGTTTCCCACACCAAATTAAAAAGAACAAACTAGCCAACAATCACTCAGTGAAGCAGAAGGATTTCAGAACAGAGTTGAATTCTGGTAAATAGAGTCCAGCACTGTCTGTGATCTGTTGCAGACCAATATGTAGTTCAGCATCCATCACACACATAGATAAACACAGACTATTTTTCATAAAGAGCACTATTTCTTATTCTGGACCACTCACAAGACATCTTTCCCACACTTTCTAACACCACCTGAACATTATCTACCCCTTCCCTTTCTGCCAGTAAAATGCAAGGTGTTCCGTCATGAGTCTAGTATTAGAGTCATCCCTTTCTTATTTCCAGTTATACATTTTTCATTTCCTTGAAGGAATTCCATAGTAATAATTGTGTACATTGATATTCTTGCCTGATTATCCCCTGGGATTACTGAATGTTTGAAAAAGCAGTTCTGAATCTTGTCATGGATCACTCTTATCACCAGGTTATAATTTAACCATGGGAAGCAACCTGGCAGCTGTTAATTTTGATTTCTGTTGCTTAAAACTAAGCCAGCGTGCTCTTCATATCTTAGTAAGGAAGGCACCTCTATAGACTATTTAAAATGAGGCTATGTCATTGAAAACTGCTGTTAATAAGTGATGAGTCCACAGTTGTTAATGTTAATCCAAGTATTTCAGTTGTAGTATGAAGTTTATTATCTTCATTTGTACAAGTGATTTGCTTGCATTTTCTTCATTATCAAATGTAGATTTAATGTAGCACTCAGAATTAGAATTTGATGAGTGCAATCCATCTTTGCAACTTTCAAATTAGAAAACGCAGTGCCATCTGTATAGATACTGCCTGGCAGTGAAACGTCTGTAGGATGTGTAGTTTTATGTACTATGTAATCTAATAAGGATACAGTAGAATATGAATTATTTGGATAGACAATTCTTTTATAATCTTTGACCTACTTTTTTGGAGGAGCAGAAAACTGCTTTTGTTTTTAACGTTCGTTTATTTTCAGCTTAGGTTTAGTGCATACTTCAAGCTGGAATTGTTTGATCGGTCACTGTCTTCCAGTGATGTCAAACACTATGAAATGATGACATTCTGTGTTCTTTTACTGTCCGATTCATTGCAATAGTTTGCATGGTGTACTGCTTGAAGTGTGGAAATGTCATGACTATCATATTGTGCATCATTATTTATTACATACAAAAAGAGAAGTTTTGTTAGATAGTACCTAAGGGTGCAAAGTCCATGTTCCTGCTTTTAGCAGTGTTATGTCCTCCTTGATAAGGGCCTATGTGAACTCATTTACCAAAAGTATAGGGAATCATGTCCATTCTAGCAAGAACATTCAGCTTAGTAGTTACAAATAGCTAGTTGCCTATAATTAATTCATTTCCCCAAATGCAGAATTACATTACAGCTGTTAGCTTCACAAGGTATAACTTCACTCATTTTCAATATCATTGTAACTTTTAGTTCCTTTTGTAACTACAGAAGTGTGGCCTTACTA
Organism: Urosaurus nigricauda; assembly: GCA_034509955.1. Taxonomy (NCBI): domain Eukaryota; kingdom Metazoa; phylum Chordata; class Lepidosauria; order Squamata; family Phrynosomatidae; genus Urosaurus; species Urosaurus nigricauda. The sequence continues at coordinate 67,022,959 of JAOEGL010000006.1, read as the reverse complement.
AATGTCAGAAGAGGAACAGCACATGATTTAAATGTTGTCTTGTGTTGCTCAGGTGTGTGAGTGCAAATTGTATGTGACGAAGAGGTTGGTGGGAGGAGAGTGTAACATTACAGGTAGGTTGTAGCGTTCAGAATATTTTTCTTAAGTGACAAAAAGTAGCATTTAGTGACACAAATGTGACAGTAAGGCCTTGCCTTTTAAAAACTGTACAAGTCACTGAAGCCAACTTTAATTTCTCCCCTTTTGATATATATATATATATATATATATATATATAGTTCAAAGTTGTCTTCAGTGGGTGCAATTACATTTTAAATATACAGGCAAAACATAAATGATTTACTTGGTTTGCATATTGTAAAATACCTCTTCTCCCAAAACACAACCAGCATATGAATGATGTTATATGTGGCTTCCTAATTTTCAGTTTCAGGTCGAAAAACAAAACAAAACTGAAATACAACAGAGAAAGGGTAGTTAGCTACTGAGCCAGCAACAACAATTTCTCTGTGTCAGTAAAGTTATTTTCTCTGTTCTTTTTTCCTTGTCAGTGTAGCAAAGAATATGCTAATTGAGTGTGTTTGTTTGGATTTCGGAACTTCAGGTTAGTTTCTTAAACACACACACAATATTGTAGAATGCAAATACATTATAGAGCAGAGGCTATGTTTTTTACGCCCGGAATTCCAGTATTTAGAACAGTTAATCAATCTAGCAGTGTTCCAAAATAGTTAAATGTATTATAATAAATGTTTTTAAAATAGTAACTGTGTTGTTGTTGTTTTAATTTACTCTGGTTAAAATGGGCAAAGGAAGCATATAATTTAGCAGAATACCTAAGCAGCATTGAATATCCACCCTTTGAATTCTTCTTTACTCTCCTCTTGTTTTCTATGGTGTTCTGCTGCCTTTCATTTTAGAAATGTAATGCAATTCGGCCATCACACCAAACCATAGATTATACCAACCCAAATTAACAACTCACAGTGTATTTTGAGTCTCCTGATTCATAGCTACTTTCATTTTCCAATACTTGCTTAGGACTGAACTTGGTAAATTCACTTTCATCTTCTTAAGCAGCTTTTTGAGGGTGGAATAGGCACTGATTATGTTTGTCAACAATATGTGAATTCAGAAATAAAACCAAGCCAGTTTGAAACCATATTTTTATATCATGATGTGGCAGGCCATCCCAAACCATAGTTTGTAAGTGTACTTAGACAGTGGTGTCACCCGGGGGGGGGGGGGGAGAGGCGGGTTGCAAGGGGTCCAGACCCCACCTGGTGACACCTTAAGGGGTGGGTGACACCACGGCCCCTCAAACACCTACCTTTTGGCACCAATGGGCTGTGGCATTCACCTGCTTCCCTTTAAAATGCTTTAAGAGATGGTGGGAGTGGGGTGAAGCTCATTGGGAAAAGAAAGGCAAGGCCCCAGACTTTTTTAAAAATTAAAATTTCAACATTTTTTTTAATTTGTTTAAAATATTTTTTTTAAATTTTCTTTAAAAACCTCACATTTTAACCAAATCTTCACGATGCATATGTATATACCTTTAGGTTGTGCGTATGATATTTGAAGGTATAATTTTTAATTTTCCTAGTTGTTTATGTCCCAACTATTCGCATCACATTCAGTGGTGTACGGGAATTATGGTTTACAAGTAACATTAGCACAGAACAACATTACTAAGGATTCTGTATGGTGTGAAATGGGAGGAGGTCAATGGGAGGGTGACATCATGAGTTTGCACTCCTGATGACACCAACCCTAGGGACACCACTGGACTAGGCTCATACATAATAGCATGGGTGGTATTACCTCTCTAAATGAAGCCAATGGCTCAAGCTGATTTACATCAGATAAATGAAAACAAAGTTGAAATAACAAGTGACATGACAAAAACGTATACGAGGAGAAAGAGTGATCACAGTTAAGACTTCAAAGGCAAGTTGTCAGGAAAATTGTTTCTGCATAGGTTTCAGGTTTATGGATTGCTTTCTTGGACTAATTTGTTGGATAAACTTATCATTGCATTTATAATAAATTTACTCGGTTTTCTCTCCAGTTCAGTGAGATGTAACACCTCCAGTCATGTTTAACATTTCAGTGGAAATTTCCAACTATTTTTTTTTAAGTATGTGATCTGCAAACCGAACCATTATAAATCATAAACTAAAAGAGCATCTTGCAGACTTCTGTGTGAGCACTAGATGTCAGTGTTGAATCAATTAAAAGAACAGTTCCACTTGTGCAGCTGAATTTGGCAGCCTAAATAATTGTCCAATGTTCTACTATAAACCATCTGCTTTCCAAAGACTAAATATTAATTTATTTGATGGCCACTTGCAAAACCAAAATGTAATGACATCTGGACACAGGTAGATAAAAGGAAGCCTCACCACACACACAAATACACACTTACACAAGACTAATTTGGAAGAAAATAATATTGTATTTTATACAGCCTTTTATGCAGATAACCTAAATAATTCTTTACAAGCAGTGCGTCGTCAAAAATATGTTCCCTTTTTTCACAAAAATAAGACAAGCCATTCTAGTATGAAAAAGAGATTATCGGTAATATTTGAAATCAGGGGTGAAGAAAAAGTACAGTTCCAATCAATTTCAAAAGATTCTTTGGGGCAATTACTTTTCCACATGGGAAATTTTTCAATAAGAAGAATATAGAACTATTCCTCAGGTAACAACGTAGATGCTTTCATTTAACAGGCTTCTCAACATCATTCCAAAACGCCAATGACTGAGATTGTGCTGCCCAATTTCTAGAATATGAAGGTATTGATTTTCTGTGTACCAATTTTTAAAGTGCTGCAGCACAAATCAACTTTCTAGCTTTGGCCTTGGTTATCTCTAATTATTGCTCTTCCTGAATTCACAACCACACAAAAAAACCCATCATGTATGGGAATTACAAAGGACCAAATAATAATTCCTAGGTCCAGTACAACCAATAGGAAGAAGAGTCTGATATCATGAAAGGCAGCAAATTGATCTTCTATAATGGAATTATTATTATTATTATTATTATTATTATTATTATTAGACTGATTGGAGAAACATTTAGGTGCATAACTGGACTTCCCTGGCTCTTCACTCCCGTGGTATCCAATAACCAACTGAATTCAAGCAGGGATCAGCTTTAGAGGTGAACTGTTTCCCAGTTCTGTGGAATGAAATATAATTTCCATGAAATATAATACACTGTGGTGTAATGTTCTGGTCGAGATTATCACATGGGAGAGGAAAGGGTCCTTCTTCCGTGCTTAAATTGCATTAGTTGTGTGATCAGGGGGAAGATTATCACACCCCCACACTCTTACCCCATTGTTCTCCCATCTGTAAACAGTAATAAACAAAAACAAACAGCTTCATTTATAGATCGCTTCATATGGAACTCCCATTAATACCCAATGATTGGTCCATTACTGTTTACAGATGGGAGAAGAATGGGATTAGTGTGCAGAGGTGTGATAATCTTCCCCCAATCACACATTTAAGCACAGAAGAAGGAGACTTTCCGCCTGTGTGATAATCTCCTGTGAGATTGGTCTAGAGACAGAGACACCTAACTGCTCTGTTTTTTGGTTGCTTTCTATCCTATGCATAAAGTGATAGTGTAGAAAAAAAATATTAGGAAAGCCAAAGGGAAAAAGTGATGACATATATGGGGACAGCTGTGTAGTATAATATACGAAAAGTAACTTTCTGTCAAACAACCATGAGGTCCAGGTGGTGAGATGACCTCCTTATCTGAAGAAGCATCTGCTTCCTGCTCTCTCTTCTACTTGTGTTGTGCATGTAAACTGAAGTTAGCAACCCATATTATATGATACTGAAAGCAATAAATAAATAAATAAATAAATAAATAATAGTTTTTCCTCTCCCCAAATACACAACTTGGAACTACAACTCACAGAATTCTCTTACCAGCATGGCAAATTGGATTGGGTAGTTCTGGGTATCATAATTAAAAATAGAAAGAAATTTCACAAGCTCTCCCACAAAAAATTCTTGGCCATTCAGTCATCAGTGAAGGGATACGTTTATGGATACAGTCCTGAAATTATCACTCTTGGCACACAGCCCTGGATGCAAATACAGAGATTTTGTCCTTGCACCATTTGTGTAGACAGACTGTGGGATCTGCTACAACTGTATCCACAGCATCTTTTGTCAATGAGGGCTAATATGTCTAGAAGATTTATCAGTTGCATTTTTATATCACATACTTGTTTGTTTCATTGTCCAGTGATTACATTGCTTTCAAAATGTTCCCCAATAATAAATGGAGATCTATTTCCGATTCCAATGCTGAGAAATGTGTTGAATCTTCTTCATCCTGCCCCTCTGGTCTAGCAGTTTATATTTCACCAAATAATCATCAGTTTTCTTGTGGAAAGGTGGGAATGTGGTGCTTGTTGAAGCAAAATTGGGTTGCTTCGGATGGTGTATTGGAGGTTTGATGACTAGAAAGAAAGAAGATAAAAACAAAACTAATATATGCTGATCAGTTGCTTAAGTCTATGAATTCACCCTTCTATTCCACATCTAAAGAGTATTCAAATATGTAAAAATGAGAACAAGTTGAATTTTTGCAAATAATTTCTGGAAAGGAATATGCAAATAAAGGTGATACAAGTTATTTATCTCAGATTCTTTGCACAGAACCAGTTTCAGCTCACATCTTAAATATTTATAGTACTTCATTTCAATTGTTCTCAGTTGTTCTCAGTGATTCTAATGGAACTTCCCCAAGAGACAAAGAAGGTTAGCAAAAGAGTCATAGATTTTTTGTGTAATCTTAAACTTGTCTACACAGAATTCACTCCCACTGAATGTATACAACTGTACATGTACATGTATACAACTGCAGATACATTCTCTTATATTCATAGTTGTATCTTAATTCCCTTTCTCCAGACAGGAATCATCTTTAAAAGAGGAAGAGCTCAGATATTAATGTTTTTGAAGTAGAATTAGATAACACTTGGCAAGTAAAACTGGAATCTTTCTTACTAGTTACATTATGTTCACTGGGATTTTGTACAGCCCTGGCTATCTCCAAAAAAGAGAGTTATCCAGACAGCTCATTGGTCTTAACCATGTAGAGGACAGCTAAATCTGTAGGTGAAATATGTATAATAATTATAGTGAATTGTAATCTAGTGTGGTGTAATGAATCAAATTCTGGATTAGGCCCAATTTCCTGCTCAGCCAATTTCACGTACCATAAGTCACAAAGTTTTGAAGGTGAAATGAGAAAATTTCACATTTGTCTTGGACCAAGAATGGGATACTTCTTTTGGGGGTCATTACTTGTTTATTAGAGTATTTTTAGTCTACTTTTCTAATATGTATACAAAATTCAGAGCGCTTTACACGCTTCATCCACAGTGCAGAAATAATTCAGTTTGACACCACTTTAACTGCCATGGCTCAGTGCTATGGGATTCTGGGAATTGTAGTTTTGTGAAACATTTAGTCTTCTCTGTCAAAGAGCTCTGGTGCCACAACATGTCTAGCCCAGGGTCAGATGAAGGACCCTCTCTCCATTCGAAATGCAACTACTCTGGCCTCGGAGGGAGAGATTATAGTTAGTGGAATCTGCATGTACCTTATTGGGCTGGAGTGCCCTACCCTGTAGGAATTTGCAACTGACTTCAATAGTCTAGTGTGAAAATTCTGCAATTGTGTGCAGCTGGTAGCATCGCGGGTCACACAAACCCAGAGACACAACCATTTCACAAAAAATATCAGTTTCAAAATGGATATTTGTGTGGCAGAGTTTTATTAAAAGAGAGCATCACAGTACACTTGGCTGTATAAAGATTGTCAGTTGTTAGCATTGTGCAGAAAAGTAGAGTAGAATTATTCCAGGATTAATATATATATATATATATATATATAAATAATACATGTGGTTGCAGATTATAACACAAAAAACAAAGACAAAACTTTTTAAAGTAACTTTTTCTAAATCTTGCTTATATGATGTTGCCTCTGATTCCTTAGGGTGGATGTTCATTGTTGTTGATTTTCAGGTTCAGGTGATCTGGGGAGAAATGTACATATTAATGTATTAGGACTTTAAAACTATTGTTGACAATATGATACAAATTAATACATATGTTCTTGCTGAATACATTGCCCATTTTTTGCATCAGCCTAGTATTGGCTGCTTAGTGTAATGGATGGGAGAGCTGGTATGGGGTCCTTGTTTAAGAGTAGGACTAGGACTCTGGAGATTGTGGTTCAAGTCCCTGCTTGGTCATGGAAATCCACTGGGTGACCTTGGTGAGTCACACCTTCTCAGTCATAGAAAATCCCATGATAGGTTCACTTTAGTGTCTCCATAAGTCAGAAATGACTAGAAGGCACACAACAAGAACAATAAAGGATGGGGAAAGTGTGTTCTATGAGCTGCACCCCTTTTTGTTCCTCTCTAGGCTTGCTCAGACTCCTCCATCTCTTCTCTGCCCCAAATTCAGCCAAAACACTGCTTGTTAAAATATCAACTGCCATCCTGGAGGGGAAAATTAAAATTAAAACTGGAAGTTGCCTTCTGATTGTGATATTTGACTTGTCACATGTGTACAGAAGCAAAGTCAGATCCATCGCAATTTCTCATCCATGCTATAAAGCACACAAATATATATTTAATTGAGGGACATCTAAGATGTTGACATATTACTTTTTTACCAGTTTTGTTCAGTAAGTCATGTCATTTTAAAAATGTTTTACATTGAAGTATTTTGAAATAGACAAGCTAATCTATTTTGATTAGTTCAGGTGCAAGTACAGAAAAATTACAAAAAGCATTGTCATGATGGCCATAAGAAAAATTACAAAAAATAGTATTAATGCTATGCATCTATGATAGTGGTTACATCATCTACATTGGGTACACTGAGCCAAAGTTCCCTCCAGGTTGAAAACTTGAAAGATCTCTAAACCTCAGACTATACCTCCAGACAACATGCAAAGTGGAACATAAATGAACAAAAAGCAAAGGCAGGAGGGACTACAGGGAAAGTCCTATTTGAAGTCAGTGAGCAGACTGCCTAAAGTTTACTTGGATTAACATGGAAAGTATCTGCAAACCTTCTCATACACATTACTGAAAGATCTTGCACAATGTTTTCCAATTTAGATAAATTACCCCTGACTCCAGAGGCATATTTGCCACAAAGACTTTACAAAAATTCCCCTTCCTTTGACAAACTAGTTAACCTTCATCACCAGCAGATATTTTGTAAAGCCAACAAGACCAGAATGTTAAAAAATATTTGGAAAATGTTTTTTAAAAAAAACAACAACATGCTTCTCAAGCATCAGTAAACCCTGATAAAGTGACTACTGGACTTCACACTTCAAAATTGATTCTGTGTAAAATTTGCCTGCGGTTTTGTGTGTGTGTGTGCAGGAAAGAGATATTGTTTATGCATAAAATAGCATTTTCTACACGTAAAATATTATTTCTCTACAGAAGTATAAGCTAGAATCCTGTTTGTTAGTCTCAACTAGAGCAGAACCATTAAGTCATTGGAATATATCTACGAATTGAGTCACAATTCAGAATTTTTTTCAATGTGTTTGTTCTAGTTGGGATTAACCAACAAGATTCCAATCATTTCCTGTGCAGAAAATGTGCACATTTTGCACCAAATCCCAAGTTATTGCAGGAAAGCCTTTGCTGTAGCAAGAATAATATTTTTGTGCAGAAATATTAGATGCTGTGCAAAAAATGCTGTTTTCTGCAAAACTCAACAGCATGCAGATTTTACACAGAATAAATCCCAAACTGCAAATAGTCTTTGTAAACTGTGCAAATTTTTAAATACTCTCAGTGGGAAGAAAATTCCTACACTAATTCACTGCTTCCTTAAAGAATGAAATTACTGAGGAATTATATCCCTAAACAAGATTTACCTGCCCATTCAAGACCAAGCTACACTAAACTACATGGCATTAGAAAAGTACATTTCAATATAGAGTTTCTGAGAACTCTTCCCCCCCCCCCCCTTTGGATACTACGGAGTTTGCAGCTAAACTCTGAGCAAATATGATGAAAAGTGATAACATCTTCATATCTAATAATCAAAAAGTTCAAGGGTTCCAATCTTGCTAACCCTGGTTCCATTACAGTACTGAAGAAAGGTATTCTCATTTGAGGAAAGAGAGATGGATGACTGATCAGTAGCTAGTCACCCACTACTGCTGCCCATGAACTTGTCTTCACTATTCACCATTTTGTTTGTATCCATAAAAGTAGACATTTCTCATGCAGTTCCCCATACAACAAGCAATATACACCTAGAATCCTGCTTCTGTGTGTGCATGGTTCCCTAGCTGATTGCACCTTGCATATAAAAATAGGTATACCAGACATCAGACTAGGGCTATCATGATCTGGAAGTGCTTTAAGGCTGGATATTTTTTAGACTAGACCTATGTATGTCAGTACGTTATGAAGAGGAACCACAATAGCTAAATTTATACTAACCTGAATATTCTGGGGAGGGGAAAGTGCATGCTTTTCTTTAAAATGCCTCCAAGCAACTGCCCTGGCACAGATGTGGTAATCCTTTTTTTCTGAAGGTCTTAGTTTTCTGAAAGGTAGAATACCACACAAAAACGAACATCAACCCCCACTGGACATGCATTTTAAGAAAACCATGATAAAACTGAACAAGCTGAAGCAGGAGCTATCTACCTCTAATGCTACAAGAAGCAGTGCAACTAGAGGAAGTCAGCGCTGGGGTAAACTATTGGCTGTACAGTACCTTAGTTTAAGAATTGCTTCAGACAACTGGCATAGGAATGATCTTCATAAGGTGCACCTGATCGGCTGCCAGATTTTTTTATTTTATTTTCAGCCACTGTCTCTTTATTGGATGATATTAGTAATGGTTCCAAGTGTCAGAGCACAAAATATCCAAGGACCACTATGGCTTGCTTGGTGGCTTGTCTGGAAGAAATGTCTGCTGAACCTGATGTGATTTTAGCTAATGAAACTGCTTTCTACCAGATCTCATCTATATGAATTAAGCTGAATTATTTCTTCTATACGGTTTTACTGAAAATTGGACAAACATGTATAATCTTGGTATAGAATAGAAATGAGCTAGGCTTCCATTTTTGTATGAAAGTATTGATTTCACATCAGTCTATCAGTTTCCAATACTTGTAATGCTCCAATGCTTGGAAAAGAAAAGCATGTGAAAATAAAAACCCTTATGTATGGATCTGAAAAAATGCACACAACAAAAATGTGTATTTGGAAACTGTGCACAAACACCCCAAAGTTAATGGGGAAAATAGATGCATGATTTGTGTTATGAAATGTTCATATCAAAAGTGCATACTATTTTTAAAAATATCCAGACAAATTTTGATAACATCAGAATAAAATTTTTTGCACTCTGATATAGAACTGGGAGGAGATGAAAAAAAGGCAAGCGGTATTCTGAGAAATGACATGAAAATTAGACTGACAAGTTGTCACATCCCTAACTATAGCATAAGAATGAAATTCATTTTGAGCAGATTTTCTTTTCTCAAGGATCTATCATATTACAAGAAATGGATTGAGGAAGTCAGATTTTTTTTATTTCCAGTTCTCTTGAATTGGTAATATGCACTTTAATCTACTTTATTATTGGAACTCAATCATAATTAAGAGTCCCAACCAAGCTTCTTAGACCTTTCCAGTGAAAAGTCTCCTTCCAATATAGTGGATTCATGAGAACAGAAATCTCTCTGTGTCTCCCTCCCTCCCTCCCTCTCTGTGTATGAGAGAGAGACATAGTTTAGGCATTGCATGGCATTTAAACAGCAGATATGACATAGATCAGACATTAAGGAAAATGTTTCCATCCAGAGCAATTTTCCTCAACTCGTATGTACCACAACGATCAGACTTATGAAATAATCTTGTTTACCTTCCAGTCACAAAACAAATCACACTAAGATTTCCAAAAGAAGTTGTTAAGGACAACCACATGTTCCGACCATAAGAAATCATTTACCATTTCAGGTTGCACCCCTTCTAAAAATGTGATAAAAATATCATCTCCTTTGATGCAATGTAACTGTTGTTTCCTAACCATAGAGTGCAGATGAGACATCCTACACAATGTGGTCCAGCGCATTTCCTAAACATTATTGACTGCAACCCAAATCTTTCTTCCATGCAGCAAAATTAGTTGCAAAGGTTTGTTTTAAAACCACGCAGTTGTCAAATTCATTACATAAGTGAAAAAAGAACCCATAGGAAAATAAATAAACAAACTATTTCACTCCACAAAGATGGGAAGAAATTCATTATTTCATATCGTCGTCATCATCATCATTTCATTTCATTTTATTATTATTCCTTTTGTTATCAATTCTGACACTGGTAAATGGGTATACACATACATGTGAAGTACTGTAGGAAATTTTCGCAATAGAATAACAATGTATGGCAAATACTCAGATTATTTCTGATCAGACATTCCAACACTCTGTGACCCACTAACCTGGCAAAGTAAGATGGTTTGTGGAATCTTGTACTGTTGTAGTTTTCATACGTTGCTTTGAACCTTTAAAAAAATTAAAAGGCTGAATTATAGTAGCACCGTCAACTGTGGACAAAAATATCTCCTCATCAGTTAACCACTTTAACAATATTATATTAGACATTACACAGTAAAGTCCAATGTGGAGTTGTGGTCAATCCAGATGCATCACAAGAATCCTAAATATCTTTAATGTTACTAAACTACTGAAGAATTAGCAGTCATAAGATTTGGTATTACACACTCTCTCATTCCCCCCCCCCCCCACCTTCTACTGTTCACAGATGGAGGAGATTAGGAACATCCAGTTCTGGATGGTAAAACACCGGGATTATATTTTTAAAGTGTGTTTTTGTTGCAAGAAGAAACAACATAGCAAGTTACTTTAGAAAAGTAGACCATCTCATAAATTTTAAAAACAGTTTAAATGCTGCTGCTTTTATCATGTATTGTCTTTATGCCAGAGGATGTTACTAAAAACTTCGATTTTGATTTTCAACAAACCATAGATTTCTGTTTAATTCAAAACAAATGATGCTTTGTCCAACAACTGATGTTTTGAATGAACCATAATTTACATAATGTTTTTGTTTTGTATATCAGAAAATCCTCCACAGAATACCCCATGCAGTGTTTCATTAATAACAATTAAACAAACCATTATATCACCTTCCAAAAGCAACAGAAGTGATATTATCATCAAAAAGTGATGTACTAGGTAATACTGATACTTATAACATCTATTTCACAGCTCTTAGAAGAAGGACACAATCCTGCCAGATTCTTGTGTTCCTGCTGGGGAAAGGATGTAGCTCAGCATTAGACACATGTTTTGAAGTCAAATGTTCTCAGGCTCCAGCCCAGCCTAGTTAGGGCACGATCCCCATAGAGCTGCTGCCAGTCAGTGTGGACACTACTGAGATAGAAGGACCAATGGTGGCTTAATAAATGTTTCTGATGTTCTGATAACACTGACGCATGATTTGGTAACATGCTTGAAAGCTGCCCAAATTCAGTATTGTTTTCACTGAGAGACAAAACAGAATGTTGACCAGCAAGTGAGTCCACTCTATGGGCCTGATATCTGGGATATGTTGAGTGGAATTAACCATAGCATAATATGTCCAAGAGCTTCACACAGATTCTGCTACAGAAGTTATGCCCCATCCTATCATAGGTACAAGCATCTGTACCAGGTTCTCTCAACTTTTTTCATACAAAGTCATTTGCAGTGCATACATGGTTAAGGGGCTTCGTGTATCTTAAGCATTATAAAATCTTGCAGTGACCGCAACAATGATGAGCACTGTCAACCATTATTCCAAAGAGAATACTTTTGCAAAAAAACTGGAATTCATGTCAAGTAGAGATCTCATTGCTTTTATTTGGAGATATCATGGACATACATAAACTCAGTTACAGAAAAACTGAAAAGCTTGAAATTAATTTATACATTTTAGAGACAGCATGCCTCTTCTCCCTAATAAAAAATACAATAAGCAGTATTTTCATGAAAATGATTATCAGAACACTCAGCATCAGATGCTCACAAGTCACTTATGTTTTGTACCTGAAGCTGGAACAAACCCCAATATATTTACTTAGAACACTCCCCAGAGTCCTCCTTGCTTTGGAAATGAGTTATCTTTTATTTCCTGACTGGATGGTGCAACATTTTAATTTGGTCCCAATACATCAAAATCTCTCCTTTCTTTGGAAAATGCTTGTGGGTGACAGATGTATATACTTTGCTAGTGCATATTTGCACATTTTGTTTTCAGATGTAAATTTAAAATGTTGTATGCATACACATAATTTTGATGCTGGTAACCCTTATTCGTAAATCTGTGCATCAAACATCTCTACTCCACTTCACATTGGACATAAACTTGGTGGAAAATCAGTGAAACGGTCTTTAGTTTGTTCCATCATAAAATTCTGGGAAATATGACATAGCCAAATATAAATAAACTGGATTCCTGTATGATGCCAACAGACATCTCTGAGGGACCTGAACCACAATTTTACTACATCTACCCATATATATTCATGTATAAGTCTACCTCATATATAAATCAAGGGCAGGTCTTGGGCCCAAATTATGGATTTTGCTATGACTTGTGGATAAGTTGAGGGTAAAATTTAGGGGCACGTAACAAACAACTCTTTTCCTTTCCTTTTATAAATGTATAGAGGGAATATAATTAGGAAGAACTAAAGAGAAGGAGAGAGATCTGTTTATTTGAGGAGTTACAATTGAGGGGAGTTCAAATGGCATTGCTGATCTGAAAATGCTTACATCTATCAAAATACAGGTGAGGAAAGGAATATAAATATTAAAAAAGAATGAGAATTTGGCCTGGAAAAAAGTGTGAGTGCAGGGGAGAAAAGAGCAAGGAAAACAAACTGCTTCTATTAGGGACATAGCAAGAAGGCAGTGACAAGAAGTAAAGGTGAAAGGCCCCTCTTGGGGCTTACTGTATAAGCCTCTCTGCAGAGAAACTGTCAATCCTCACAAGCTGCTGTTAAAAATTGCAGCATACTCTCTTCGGAGAGGCTTATACAATAAAACCCTATTATAAATGGCCACCGCTGCTCTGCTTCACGTCAAACACTCAGAACTGCAGGTGCATTGCATTTTTCAGGCTCCTTGATGTTGCTGCTGAATGCTACTCAGGCTGAAAAAGAAGGTGAGGAAGGAAGGATGGTTGCATTTCTTTCTCCAGTTTGGGAAAGGGAAGACCAATGGAGTGGGAGTGTGCTTCAATTCATATATAAGCATATGTGGCACTTCAATTTCATAGTATTTTTTCTGGGATCTAGATTCTGGATTCTAGCTGAGAACAGTGCTGTTAAGTTGCTTTTTCCATTTCTACAAAATTCTACAAAATTCCTACCTAAGCCAATCCTGTCAAGTTAACTGGCATATAATGAAGTCAATATCAATAAGCTATCAATAATTCTAGGGCATGTTTATCAAGTAGTACAGGAAAAACAATGGCTAGACTTTCTTCTAAGTATAGTAACCACACAATGTTATACCACTGTTCCATCTTCTGTTTATGCCTCACTCATTCTTTTCATGAAACTACATTTGAAAACATAATCAGAAAAATAAACTCCTAGGAACATGAGAAGAGCCCTACTGGATCAGATCAAATGCCTGTCTAGTCCAGAATCCTTGCACCCCTCACTCCCACAGTGGCCAGTAGTCCAATATCTTTTTAAATATTTTTAAACTAGAGGTCATTGCCAGATCTTATAGTAGCAAATTTCACGCTTCATACATAGAATCATAGAATAATAAAACTGGAAGAGACCTCAAGGGCCATCCAGTCCAACCCTTCGTCATACAGGGAAATGCATTCAAAGCACTCCCAAGAGATGGTCATCCAGCCTCTGTTTGAAAACCTCCAAAGAAGGAGACTACACCACATCACAGAGCATTGTACCCCATTGCTGAACAGCTCTTACTGTCAGGAAGTTCTTCCTATTGTTGGAAAACCCCATGCCCTGCTCTCTGGAGAGGCAGAAAACAAACTTGCTCCATCCTCAATATGATATCTCTTCAACATAGCTATCATATCACCTCTTAACCTTTTCTTCTCCAGGCTAAACATCCCCAGCTCCCTAAGTCGTTCCTCACAAGGCAATGTTTCGAGATCTTTCACCATTTTGGCCACTCTCCTTTGGACACAGCCCAGCTTGTCAATGTCCCTCTTGAATTGTGGTGCCCAGAACTGGATACAGTATTCCAGGGGAGGTCTGACCAAATAATACAGTGGGGCTATTACTTCCCTTGATCTAGACATTACACTTCTACTGATGCAGCCCAGGATCAAATTGACTTTTTTAGCTGTTGCATCACACTGTTGACCCATGTTCTGCTTGTGGTCTATGAAGAATCCTCGATCCCTTTTGTTTATACTGTTGTCACTGAATATGTGCTGAGTGAAAAAGAACTGCTGCCTTTACTCTGTCCAGATGACACCACTACAACTGCCTGTGTCAAATCATTCCACAGGGCTTGCCCAGCCATTTGGAAGAATGGAGCATCTGCTCCAAAGAGCAGATGCTAGGGGCTGCAGAACAGTGTCAATGTGTTGGAGGTCAGATGTGATTGTGCCATACATGCATCATACTCCTAAGCCAGTCTGTGCCCCTCTAATAGAATGTAAAATGCACATTGGTGTTGAAGTAGTATTAATCCACTGGTCCAGTTGGCTATATGGGGAATATCTTCCTGGCACTTTCCCCTTTTGTCCTCAGCCTAATTCAGTTGCTGCAAACTGACTTCAAATTACAAAAGCTTTTTGCACTTAGGACCTTATCAGACAGGAGGAATTTCTTTTTATTGTGAATGGAGCCAATTGGAGCCAATTCACATTCACATGAATTTATGTGAATTCCAATTGCATTCGGAATGTGTTCAGAATTACTTCCCATTACCCGAAAATAACCCCCCATTGACCAAAATTGCGTGAGATGCTTTAATTCGCAATTACGTAAAAGTCATGATTACGTTCTGAATGACTTCTCTTTTGCCTGAAATTGTGTGAGATGCTTTAATTCACAATAACGTGAAACCCCATGATTGCGTTTGGTTTGCCATTAGATTATACTTCCAATTTCCAACGTCTGATAAGGTCCTTAGTTAACTCAGTAGAGGAAGGCGGGAAAGAGGTGGATTATTACAATTCGTATTGTAGTATTGTGTACCTTAGCAAGATAATTGAAATAGTCAAAGAGTTACCATACCTTGGATCAAATATTGATCAATACTAAAGTGAGGATTGTTCAAGCCATTGTATTCCCCATCCCATGTACAGATGTGAGAGCTGGACAGTGAAGAATGTGGTTAGAAAAAAAAATAAACTCACTTGAAATGTGGTGCTGGAGAAGAGTGTTGAAGATACCGTGAATAGACAAAAAGACAAACAAATGGGTTCTAGAACAGATCAAGCCCAATCTCTCCCTGAGCCTGAGCCTGTGACTTGCCCAAGGCCAAGAACACCCAGTGAGTTTCCATGGCTAAGTGAAGATTCGAACCCTATCTCCTGAGTCCTAGGCCAACACTCAAACTACTATACTGTGCTGGCTCTCACTATTCCCAGTAGGTTCAGGCAAAAACAAACTGCTGCATCATCTCCTAGCTTGTATTTTCTTCCTTATTAATCACTTTTGCCCTTTAGAACATAATTTAAGATTGTTTGTCACGTGTCCCAGTTTTCGTCTGTGGAGTGTTAGATAATATGCCACTGTTTCCCTAAATACCATATACCAGGCATTATAGTTCCCCAAATGCAATGTTCTCAAAAACCATCAGGAGTTAAAAATCAGTCACAACCATATGAAAATGTGACATCAGCTAGTGACAGTCACCTTGTTTTTGTGACAATGAACAAGCTAAGTGCAAAGAAAATGACAGAAAGAAACCACAAATAGCAAAAGGACTCCTTCACGTGGGACAGCCTAAATTGTGTGTCTACCCTCTATGTGTTTGATGTAAAACATTATTTTATTTAACATGGAAGTGAATCCCAGATATGTTGACTTTAGCACACATAAAATTTCAACTCTGTGTTTTAAGCATTAGAACCAGTGTGGTGTAGTGGTTTGAGCACTGGACTACATTGGACTACAGTATTCTACATGGGACTACAATTGGACTACAATTCTCAGCTTGGCCAAGGAAACCCACTAGGGTCATGTTCATACTTCAGAAATAATCCAGTTTAACCCCACTTTTACTGTCATGGCTCCACACGATGGAATCCTGGGACCGGTAGTTTGTTGTGGCACCAGAGCTTTCTCTGAAAGAAGAAACATCTCACAAAACTGCAAACAGAATTCTATAGCATTGAGCCATAGCAATTAAAACATCATGGAACTGGATTATTTCTGCAGTTTTGATGCAGCCAAAGTGACGTTGGGTGAGTCACACATTCTCAGCCACAGAAAACCCCATGATAGGTTCACTTTAGGGTCACCATAAATTAAAAATGACTTGAAGGCCCAACAAACAACAAACTGTAAGCACTGAATCGGCACAGCAGGATGTAATGCTATGGAAGTCTTGCAAATGCCACATATATAATGAAGACTAAGCAGATTGAGTAGGTGGTACATATTGTTATTCTACTAATATGAGAATAAGTTATAAAACTAGATGCTAAAGAAATAGAAGATTGAATTCTGCTGTTCATTTATTCATAGAGACTCTTCTACATGCCAAGCAACTTCAAACATTTCTATTTCTTAAATAAAACAATAATTTCATTTTTATTCAAGTAATAACACTGCTGGAAAAGAAATCATGATCTAATTCAGTTTTCTGTACTGAAACTCTGGGGCTTAAATATAATTTGATCTGCATTAAGTAAACCTATGTTCTTTAATTAGAAGACAATTAAAGGCAAGCATCATAAGCCTCTTGACATCTTGCTGTTTGGGGGATCTGAATGTCAGAAATAGAGAAATCTTTGTTAATGGATTTAGGGAGAAGCCTAGACATAAATGTTACCTTTTCAAAATATGGTGAAAGACAAAACACAATCCATGTAATTCATCCTACTTGAGGGTATTACTACAACAAGAAAAGGAGGGTGCTATAAATCATAATGTTTTGGTTTGGTTATTTTGTACTACACAGTCAGTATGAAGATTTTTGAAAATAGTTTAAAAAACAACAACTACACCATCAGTATACAGAACTGTTTACAATGAAGTGGCTACATCAGTAAATTAGGCATGAAATTTGACAGAGGTTTCTTGCTTCAGCAAAAACCCTAGCCATGGAATATAAGTAATGTACCCAAACTTCCAATCTTATATCCTATATCCACTTCCCTGAGAGGATCATGCTATAAAACAAGTTGTTTATATGCCCTGTACATTGTTTGTAACAGTACGAAAGTTATGGAGTGGAAGCTATTGTAGACAAGAAAGGAACCGAGATCATACAATAATCTCAGAATATCAGGAATTGTATGTACAAGGAAAAAGGCTTTATTTTTGGTTCTATAAAGTGAGAAAGAGTGCCACAGCAGGAGATCTATGCATGCAGGTTCTGCATGAACCTCACATTCCATGCCAGTTCAACCGCAATTGTCTCTACCAAAAGTACAGAATAAAATGAAATCATGTGATCATAAGCCAATGGTGCTCCTATATTGTTTAATGATGCTTCACTTCAAATACCCATAAGATTACAGAAAACCAACACAGTATTATTTCTATGGCGAGAGGAGATGAGGTGGAGTGCAATCCTATAAAGTGATTTACCCAAGATTAAAAATTGAGTTCCTAGCCAATCCCTGCACAAAAAAACCCCAAAACTGTTTGTTCTTTTTGATCACATGCACTCCGTTCTTTTTTGTAATGTCCATTTACAGATAGGAAATAGTGGAGGGGGGGGACTTTTCCATGATGGGAGAAAAATCCTTTTCCCTGCTTTCATCCCTCCCCCACCCCATACCACCCCATTAATTGTGAGGATTTTTGTTTCTAAGGTGGTTTAAGAGAAATGAATAATTAAGACAAGTCTTAATAATTAGGACAAGGCTTGGAATAAGGTGACAATAAATGGGAGTTGTTGCTGTCTGTCTTCAAGTTGACACTGACTTGACTCTACCATAGAGTTTTCTCTACAAGATTTATTCAGAGAAAGTTTATCATTGCCTCCTCTAACACCAAGAGACTGTGACTTGGCCATGGTCAGTTTTGATGGCTGAGCAAGGATTTGAATCCTGATCTCCAAGAGACCCAGTCCAAACCAAGAATTAACCCTTAACAAGTTTTGCCCATTGCCCTTTTGGCCCTCCCTAAAGGGTAAAGAAAAACAATGAGAGAGCAATAATTTCACCGCTAACTGGTGATCACTCCATTATACATTGTGTCAACCTTCTCTTGCCCTGAGAGAGATGCATTATTATTACAATTTACATATGAGGAATGGAGATGGAGAGGAAATGATTTTCACAGGCTCTGATAAGAAGTCTGTGCAGCACTGATCCTACCATTAAATAGAGTGAGGCAACTGCAGGTGTTGTAAGAGAAATTTGTAATAACTTTTTTTCTGACTTTTATCATAGGGGGCACAGTGAAGCTTTCCTGATATTAAAAATACAAAGTAGAAATGGAGTAGATAAATCATCCAAACACTGTTGCTTCTGTAGAGGTATTGAACTTGATATATTTTTTTGTATATAGCAATATTTGACTTATTTTAGAAGTTGAACCAACAAAATATGAGTCTTTCCTAAATCCTGCCTTGGAAGGAAAAACCAAGGCTTCTATCCACATTTACTTGGGAATAAGCAACACTAAACCCAGTGAGACTTACTTATGGGTATACCTATAAAAACTGACCTGCACTGATTGGAATCAGCAAGTCAGTTCCTGTTCTGTTCAAGTTCTTAAGCATGTGTATTAAAATATTCCATTAAAAAGTGGCTGGTCTTTGGAAAATCTGGCTTTAGAATCCATGAAAAGTTGAGTACAGTATTCAGTTGGCTTTCAGCAAGCCAGCCACCTTTTTTATCCTCAGTTTCCCATCTTGTAGAACATATCCAGGATGAGAAAGGCACCCTGAGCTTTGGTGTGTGTGTGTGTGTAAGCCACTGTACATTTCAAAGTAGTTTATCATAAAAAGTTGGGTGTAATGATCAGACATGATGCCCCTGGCCATAATCATCATGCTGTAACTGTGTGAGAGGGCCCTAGCAATTTAGAGGTATCTCTCCTGTGAATGCTACACAGAAGCGGACTGGTGCTGGAGTTTAGAAACCTTGAAGAGGACAATCCTGTAGATTTCATTCAGAGGTTAGCCCCATTGACTTCAATTAGACTTACTACCACATAAGTATGGGACTGCAGCAAGATGTAAAAAACCAGGGTGCACAAAACACTCAGCTTTAATGATGTTATGGCACACCCTTGCTAGTCCTCACTGCATGCATCGGGATTCATTTTTGTATAAATGGTCATAGTGCCATGATATCCATTAGAATTAATGGCACTCATGTACATTGCAGTGCAATGCATTTTATTTGCAGAGATTAGGTCAAACCTGTTTTGCCATGCACTGTGCTAGTAGGTGGGATTGGTTGCCCCTAGAAGGGAAGATGAGTAATGGATGTGGCGGTAAGACACTACAGGGTTACCATAGCTGGTGTGCATTAATCATTCAGCCCTGCCCTAAAGCTGAAATATTTGCAAGCATTACAGTGCAGAGGTATAAGTACCAGGACACTCTTGGGAGATTATCGTACCCTTAAATCCCGCTGGGAGAGACGCAGGATGTACAAGACAAAAATGGGTATTGTCATACTTACCCGTGCCCAGCTGTAGGCAGCCCATATCCTCCCAGGCAATCCATCTGCAACCCGGACTTCTCCCACGCCTTTTTCAAGAACAAGATTTCCCCGTTCTTAAACCATGAGAGACGTCCTGGTTTCAGACAGGCTGCCCGGGAGGATATGGGTTGTCTACAGCCCGGGCACGAGCAAGTGTGATAATACCCATTTTCATCTTTTAGATCTCCTGGGGTGAAATTTATGGGTGAAATAATCTCAATCAATAATATACGTTTTCGTCTTTTAGATCCCACATCTCTCCCGGCATGATTTAAGGGTGCGACTCTCCTTGCTGTCAATAGTAAGGAGAACAAAATTTGCTAAGAATGAGCAACTTGAATTTGCACTGTACTCTGTTTACCCCAGAGCTCTGAAAAATTATCAAAAGTTGATGAGCTGAAGTCCAAAAAATGATCAGACATAAGGTTCCTGATTTGCTTGTAGTGGAGAGTGAACTGTATCTGTCTCTGTTCATTCAGGATGCATATACATTGTAGAAATAGTATAGTTTGATACCAACTTAACTTCCATGGCTCCATCCTACAGAATTCTAGAAACTGTAGTTTTGTGAGGCACCAGGACTCTGGCAGAGAAGGCTAAAGATCTTGTAAAACTACAAATCCCAGGAGTCCATAGGATGGAGCTATCATGTTTCCCTGAAAATAAGACAGTGTCTTATATTAATTTTTGCTCCCAAAGATGTGGTAGGTCTTATTTTCAGGGGATGTCTTATTTTTTCCATGAAGAAGAATTCACATTTATTATTGAACCAAAAAAATTTAAACATTTATAATATAGTGTATATATATTTATATACAAAAACTTTGCTAGGTCTTACTTTCGGGGGAGGCTTTACATTTAGCAATTCAGCAAAACCTCTACTAGGTCTTATTTTTTGGAGACATCTTATTTTCAGGGAAACAGGGTACTTTAAGTGGTGTCAAACTGCATTATTTCTACAATGTAGATGCACACTTTATGATTAAAAGATGATGCTCTACACACATGATTAGAGGGGCTGATATGTTTCCCTGTAGTTTTTTTTTTCAACAGGGTTGCCTGAAGAGTTTAGAAATAATGGCATAATAGACATACCTTTGTTAAATATGTGCTTATAGAAGACAATTTAAACAACTTATTAACCCAGAACAAAGGTGATATCCTTGCTCCAATACCAAAACAACAAATTGATGGGATCAAATTAACGATAACATATAAATCAAGTAGACAGCAAGCAAATGAAATCTACATATATATATATATTGAAAAATACTATAAAGCTGTTCAGGAATTTAGCAATTAGCTTATTTGTAAAATAGCCATTTTTTATTTTAAAAAAACAAGAAAAAGAAAAAAAGCAAAACCCCAGTGCTTTAAAACATGGCTTGATAGGGACAAGACAGTTCTGTGTTGCTGCTGCTTCTCTCTCTCATTCTCTCACTCTCTTTTGTTCATGAAAATAAGTCAGGGAAACCACAGTGTTTTTCAAGCTTCTTTCCAAGGATGGGTCAGTTCTGCGCTTCATCGTATCAGTATTTTTTTTATTATTTCACAAGCTTGGAGTGGTGATAAAATCAGAAGGTCTCCAAGTCTCAATAGAGGAGTCATTTTGCTAAATGGAAACTTCGTTTCAAAAATAAAAACAAAACAAAAAATCACTTAAATGATTATTTTTTTTTAAAAAAAATGAAGTGATTCCCCCCCCCCCCCATCAATAACTGCAAAGTAGCCAGTGAGAAGAGGAAAAGAAGAAGTGGCTTGGAAAGCTGCATAATGCCCTCCCCAGAAACTGGTCTTTGTGGAAGGAGGTGGAGAACAATGAAGAAAAGAAATTTGCAGTCTCTTTTTGATTACATGTGTGTATTTTTTAATCTTCTGTATCTGGAAAAGAGAGAGAGAGAGAAAGAGAGAGAGAAAGTTGTCAATGTTCCTCTCCTACTGTCCAAGAAATAAAGAAAAATAGAACAAAAAATAGTCTCTATAAATATAATCCTCTCCCAATTATTAAAGCAACTCCATTCTTTGAGTGCCTCTTTTCATCTGGCCTCGAAAAGTGGGGTTGTATGAGGAAGTTCGGTGAGCCCCTAGTTTTGCAAAAATAAAGAAGAGTTTTAAAAATATTTAAAAGGGAATCCTGAAGGGGTGGAAATCCCTGAAAACACCCAACTAGAGAACAATCATACTCAGTGACCAAAAAATGCTTACAAGCCTTCAGGGGACAAAGTTGGACAGTAACTAGTTGCAAATAGCTAATTATGTCTCTGATTAATTCTTCCCCCCCCCCCCAACATTTTAGAACACATTAGGATAGTAATTCCACAAGAACAAATTCCACCTCTTTTGCAGTGCAAACTTTACTTTTATACATAGAGAGATCTTGTAGCACCTTTGAGACTAACTGAAAATTAGTGGCATGCAGTAGCAGCTTGTGGTCTCAGCAGTGAGGGGCATGCCTCACTCTGTCATTTCAATATGGCACACCTACTTCTACTCCAGTCGCATGCAGACTATGGTCAACATTGTGGGGAAAAACAGAGGTAGACAGTGGACTTAAAAGGATCCAAGACATCTGACTCAGTACAGAATGTCCAGCAAAGACTTTACTGGATTTCAGACCAAAATAAATAAATCATTTCATTCCACCATGGAGATGCCAGTGACTGAACGTGGGACCTCTGAGGTGCTCAGAGCCCCAAAGTGACCAGTTATAAACAACTAGCTGTGTAATGCTGTTAAACAAAGGTGTATTATTTTTCAATGAGATAGCCATGTTAATCTATTTCAGCAAGGGAGAAAAGGGAGGTAGATCTCGCAGCACCTTTGAGACTAATTTTATTTTAGCAGGAGGTTTCATGGATAAATCCATTTCTTTGCAAAATTCCATGCTAAAATAAATCAGTTTGTTTCAACTATGCTATTATATTCTTTTCTCTCCACCCTTTTTTCTCCACCCCCCTTTCTTCTTCCTTTTTAAATGGGTACCACAGTATTATGACTGAGACAAAACAAGAATCAGTTTCACTGCTTTTGCAGTATAACCTGAACATTCAGTTACTTTTAGAGTTGCAGGGTACGTGGCCTCACTAAAAGACAGAAGAATAACCTCACAAGTCTCAAATATAGGCTTATGCTGCCACCTCAGGCTCTGTTGTGGGTGTTGTGGAAATTATGAAGTTGACTGAAGCAGAGTATGCTTTTTACAACAAGCTAGTGGTGTGTAATACTCAGATTCTTTTAAAAGTAACTAATAACATAAATATTTTACCTCACACTTTTTCAACAATTATAAACGATCATGATAACAAACCATTTCTTGGGGAGGGGGGGCCTTGGAACTAAAATGATAAATAATTATTTTTTCATGGTACATTTCCAAACTCTGCATGTTTTCTCTGCTACTGAGCTATGGCTCATCTAGAAAGACAGCAGGGGGATGGATTATAAAGTTTCCATCCCCAATACCACTGGATGGTTTTAAGTAAAAATTGAAATATTGGAAAATTCAGTCACAGTCCGCCCACATTGCATCTGTTTTCACTCTCAGTTAAAATGGGCCTTACACATTGCAAAAAAAAAAAAAAAAAGGGCAAAAGAGGACACACATTTACGTAAAAGTTGGCCATTCTAACTGCATTGCATTGATGCATACCTTCATTTGCATGATACGATTTAGAGATAGTTATTATAATTTTATTAGGAATACACTGCATCTCACACTGGTAGGGAGGGCCACAGCCAGGTATGCTTTTAAACTTTTTAAAAATATCTTCATGGACGCGAATCATATAAAACTCTTCAAATCAGAGGATTCCTTCAAACAGAGGACTGTCCCCTGATAGACCTTCAAACTGAAGTCCATATCTGATATTTTCACCTCCAGAATCTATGGAGGTGAAGTGCTGAGGTAAGCATTGCACTGATGAAAGATTCGGAATGAGAATCAATTCAAAGTCTGTCTTTATGAATACAGTAAGTTGCCTTATTCTGCAGTAGGCCATTGACCCATCTGGCTCAATATTGCCAACTCTGACTACCATCACTCATCACACCTGCATGTCCAAAACATAACACCTGAATGTCCAAAACTTGATTTTCCAAAACTATAACACATTCATGAAAAGCTGCATAACTACTAACTAGAAACATAGAATCATAGAATTACAGAGTTGGAAGAGACCACAAGGGCCATCCCAGTCCAACCCCCAGTCATGCAGGAACTCCCAATCAAAGTATACCCTACAAATGGCCATCCAGCCTCTGTTTAAAGACCTCCAAGGAAGGAGACCCCACCACTCTCCGAGGGAGTGTGTTCCACTATCGAACAGCCCTTACTGTCAGGAAGTTCCTCCTAATGTTGAGGTGGAATCTCTTTTCCTGGAGTTTGCATCCATTGTTCCGGGTCCTGTTCTCTGGAGCAGAAGAAAACAAGTTTTCTCCCTTTTCAATGTGACATCCCTTTGGGTATTTAAACAGGGCTATCATATCACCTCTTAACCTTCTCTTCTCCAGGCTAAACATCCCCAGATCCCTAAGTCGTTCCTCATAAGGCATGGTTTCCAGGCCCTTAACCATCTTAGTTGCCCTCCTTTGGGCACGCTCAAGTTTCTCCACATCTTTTTTGAATTGCGGTGCCCAGAACTGGACACAGTATTCTAGGTGGGGCCTGACCAAAGCAGAATACAGTGGCACTATTACTTCCCTTGATCATAGAATCATAGAGTTGGAAGAGACCACAAGGGCCATCCAGTCCAACCCTCTGCATGCAGGAACTCCAAATCAAAGCATCCCTGACAGATGGCCATCCAGCCTCTGCTTAAAGACCTCTAAGGAAGGAGATTCCACCACACTCCGAGGGAGTGTGTTCCACTGTCGAACAGCCCTTACTGTCAGGAAGTTCCTCCTAATGTTGAGGTGGAATCTCTTTTCCTGCAGCTTGCATCCATTGTTCCACGTCCTAGTCTCTGGAGCAGCAGAAAACAAGCTTGCTCCCTCCTCAATATGACATCCCTTCAAATATTTACACAGGGATATCATATCAGCTCTTAACCTTCTCTTCTCCAGGCTAAACATCCCCAGTTCCCTAAGGCGTTCCTCATAGGGCATGGTTTCCAGACCCTTCACCATCTTAGTTGCCCTCCTTTGGACATGCTCCAGTTTCTCCACATCTTTTTTGAATTGTGGTGCCCAGAACTGGACACAGTATTCCAGGTGGGGCCTGACCAAAGCAGAATAGAGTGGCACTATAACTTCCCTTGATCTAGACACTATACTTCTATTGATGCAGCCTAAAATAGCATTGGCCTTTTTAGCTGCCGCATCGCACTGTTGAATCATGTTCAGCTTATGGTCTACTTGGACTCCTAGATCCCTTTCACACGTAGTTTCATTCAGCCAGGTGTTCCCCATTTTATATCTGTGCATTTCATTTTTCCTCCCTAAGTGCAGAACCTTACATTTCTCTGCCTTGAATTTCATCATGTTAGCATTGGCCCAGCTATCTAGTCTATTCAGGTCATTTTGAATTTTGATCCTGTCCTCTGGGGTATTAGCTACTCCTCCTAGTTTAGTGTCATCTGCAAATTTGATAAGTATGCCCTCAATTCTGTCATCCAAATCATTAATAAAGATGTTGAATAGCACTGAGCCCAGTACAAAACCCTGTGGGACCCCACTGGTCACTTCTCTCCAGGATGAAAAGGAACCATTGTAGAGCACCCTTTGAGTTCTGCCAGTCAACCAATTACAAATCCATGTAACAGTTAACTTGTCTATCCCACATTTTGCAAGCTTGTTTGCAAGAATGTCATGGGGAACCTTGTCAAAGGCCTTCTGAAATCGAGGTATACTATATTCACAGCATTCCCTTCATCTACCAAGCTGGTAATTTTATCAAAAAAAGAGATCAAGTTTGTTTGGCATGACTTGTTTCTCTGAAACCCATGTTGACTTTTTGTGATTATGGTATTGGCCTCTAAATGTTCACAGACTCTCTGCTTAATGATCTGCTCTAGAATCTTTCCTGGACGATAATTGTTGGGATCCTCTTTTTTTCTCTTTTTGAAGATGGGCACAACGTTTGCCCTCCTCCAGTCTGCTGGGACTTCTCCTGTTCTCCAGGAGTTCTCAAAGATTATTGCCAGTGGTTCCGATATTACATTTGCCAGTTCTTTTAATACTCTAGGATGTAGTTCATCTGGTCCTGGAGATTTATATTCATTTAGGTTAACCAGGTATTCCTGTACTATCTCTTTACTTATTCTGTGCTGAAATTCCCCTATTTTGTCTTCTCCTCCATTATCCTTAGGTTGAGCACCCTTTGCCTTTTCTGAGAAGACTGAAGCAAAGAAGGTGTTGAGTAATTCTGCCTTTTCTCTGTCCCCTGTTATCATTTTGCCATCTTCTGCACGCAGTGGCCCAACCATTTCCTTCTTCTTCCTTTTGCTTCAGACATATCCAAAAAGCCCTTTTTATTGTTCTTAACCTCTCTAGCAAGCCTGAGTTCATTCTGTGCTTTAGCTTTTCTGACTTTATCCCTACACATGCTTGCTATTTGTTTGAATTCCTGTTTGGTGATTTCCCCATTTTTCCATTTCTTATACATGTTCCGTTTAAAACTTAGCTCAGTTGAAAGTTCCTTAGTCATCCATCCTGGCTTCTTGAGACATCTTCCATTTTTCTTCCTCATTGGAACTGTTTGAAATTGTGCCTTCAATATCTCCCTTTTGAGAAACTCCCATCCGTCTTGAACTCCCTTCTCTTTTAGTATTTCTGACCATGGGATCACGCCCACTATTTCTCTAAGTTTCTGGGAATTCCTTAGCATTGGGCCAGAGAAGTTGAAGTGGTCTCAAACTGGATTATCTCTTCAGTGTGTTTTGTACCTGTGTGTGTGTGTGGTAGTCTATATCAGTATACAAAGGATCTTGTAGTTATGGTGTGAACCGAACAAAATAACCCTCTCTCGTTCGCCCACTACCTATCTCCTACTGAGGCATTGATAACTTTGGTAGCTTGTTACAATATTCAACCGAGGCCAGGTGGTACTTCAAAACAAGAATAAAGTTTATTTATAAAATCAAGAAATAAAGTATAAAATATATTTAAGGCTTTGTTTGTCTTATTTCCTTAGTTACAGAAGTTCCTTCAAACATTAACACTACAGCCACTCAGGCAATCCTATCTTCAATCTTAAGGCCAAAATCTTCCTTAAAACCTACAGGCTTATTCTGAGCCTCTCTTTCTCAGAGTCCCTCAAACCTCTATAGTCCCTACTGGACTTCTCAGACCCTTCCCTGGCCTATGAACTAACCTATAAATGTTCCCACAGGAACCCTAAGAGCAGACCCTCCCTCCTAGGTGTCTCTTCCCTCAAAACTCCAACAAAATAAACCCACTTTCACTTCCTGTCGAGGCTCTTTTATAGCCCTGCCCAGCCAGCTTCTCATTGGCTGGAGCACTGTGATTGGCTGTTTCCATGGCCTGCTCACTACAGCAGTGTCTTCTAAACTAACAGAGAGAAAGAAGTTTGCACTCAGAAACCTATTTGTAGCTTATGCTATAATTTTCTTTCCATCTACAAGGAAAGGTCCTTGCTACAATGTCTCCTTGTAAACCTGAAGTATTACCCAATTGTGAAGTATTGTAAACCAAGCAATTTTTTTGTAGACAGCTGGGAGGATGTTGGGTGAATAAAATTAACAATTTGTTGAGATATTGGAAATATTGGTATGTAAGGCAGAAAATATGCAGCATAATTAATGAATTAATTAATGACAACTGGCTTGTATTGGGGGGGGGGGGGTATCCAAAAGATTTAATGATCACCTTTTTAAAAAATTGACAGAAAGTTTGTTTTGATTTTAGTTGTTAACTTATCTCTCTGTAGTCACTATCTAGATTTATACATTTTTCCCAGTGTATCTTGACCCTCTGAGTACCTGACATTGTAGGATCCTGCAGATTGTGCCTGATGAGGATTTTACACTTTAATCACTTCTGGCACAGCCAGTCACAAAAATAAAGGACATGATGAGCTGATTTTCTCAGCAACGTGCACTTAGGTACCAATGACGACATTGACAAAATTTAATCAATATGCCATAATAACTTCCGGGTGATAATTATTACTTTACGATACCCCCTTGTAAGGCGCAATCTGCAGACTTCTGCAATATCAGGTATTTGGAGGGTCAAGACACGCTGGGAAAAATGTATGAATCTAGATAGTGACTACACAGAGATAAGTTAACAACAACAAATCAAAACAAACTTTCTGTCAATTTTTTTAAAAGGTGATCATTAAAACTTTTGGATACCCCCTCGTATATCATGAAGAAATAAGAAGTTTCAGTATGCCTAACAGAAAAGCCATCCCTTGTATGGGAGCCACCCTGTTTTTGTGTAATAAACCAGCTGTAATTAGATTTAATGTGGTAAAATGACAAGTCACTATATCCTGAAAATGGGTAGTTTGCGATTGATTTTTATGTTTATGTATGAAGATTTTTCCACCTGAAGACTTACTGAGCCCACTTTTCAACCACAAAAATATCTGGCTAAATTGCTCCTGTGTTTAGGCTTTGCCAGTGAAGAAGGTAGTACTTATTAATAACTGCATTTACTCCTAGTCATGGTTCTATTATGTCAAAGCCATGGCTTGATTTATTCAGCCAGAAATCCCAAATATATTTTGAAAGATTAATTAAACAGGGATACTTCCTTCTGGGTTAACATGCACAGGTTTGCACTGTTAACTATGTGGGTAATTTTGCTGAGATGAAAAAATAGCAGTAAGGAAAGCAACAAATGGCTCCAGTTTCAGATTCTCTCCTCAATGTTTCTAAAATATATTTTAGCCACTAGATGGAAACATTGCTTAGGTTATCAGATAGTTAAAATAATCATGGTAGAATGTGAGTTGAATCTATGTTGTTCACATGAGGGAGCAAAACAACAACAAAAATGCTGCAAAACCTGGGATAATTGATAATCAGGATAATTGATAATCAAGAGGGGGATAGTTTTCTTGTAAGATTCACATTGTCAGCTCTGCAAATAACTGATGTGGATAGACCCAGGATAAATCGGGACAAAACTCTGCATGTCTTGAATGTGTTTCAAATACATCCTCATGATTATTATTATTGTTATTATTATTATTAGGCTTTATTTATTTAGCGCTGTAAATTTACACAGCACTGTACATATAATCAATTGAAATAGACAGTTCCCTGCCCTCAGGCTTACAATCTAAAAAGACAAAGAGACAGAAGGAGAAGGGAAAGGTGATGGAAAAAGGGACCAGGTCCAGTGGATCTTCTCTCTCTCTGAGGCCTGGACCAAGGCAGATGGACTGGAGGGAGGGCCTTTATGCTGAGACAAGAGACCTTGACTACCAGAATGGAGGGCATGAGAAGGAGTCAGAGGGGAAAGAAGTTCAGATAAATAAGGAGGGGCGAGTCCATGGAGGGCTTTGAAAGTCAACAACAAAAGCTTGTACTGGATGTGGAAGGGGAAGGGGAGCCAATGAAGGGAGGAGAAAAGAGGAGAAACATGGTCAAAGCAGTGAGCAGATGTGATAATACGTGCAGCTGAGTTCTGGACAGAGATTAAAGGATGGAGGTGAGCGAGAGGAAGCCCTGTCAGAAGAAGGTTACAATAGTCTAGTCACGAGACCACTAGGGCATGGACCAGAGTCTTGGCAGTGGAGGCTGAGAGGAATGGGTGGATTTTAGCAATGTTGTAAAGAGAGAATCTACACACCTTGGCAGTGGCCTAGATATGGGGAATAAACAACAAAGAATCAAAAATGAAACCAAGACTGCGGGCTTGCTGAACTGGATGAATAGAAGTGTCATCAACAGAGACAGAGAAGGAGTATTGAAGGATGGGCTTAGGTGGAAAGACAAGAAGCTCTGTCTTAGACATGTTTACTGTGTTTCCCTGAAAATGAAACAGTGTCTTATACTATTTTTTGCTCCAAAGATGCAGTAGGCCTTATTTTCAGGGGATGTCTTATTTTTCCATGAAGAAGAATTCACATTTATTGTTGAACAAAAAAATTAACATTTATTATATATTGTATATATATTTATATACAAAAAACTTAGCTAGGTCTTACTTTCAGGAGAGGCCTTATATTTAGCAATTCAGCAAAACCTCTATTAGGTCTTATTTTCTGAGGATGTCTTATTTTTGGGGAAACAGGGTAGCTTCAAGTGCCGATGCCGCATCCACTGAGAGATAGCAATCAGACAAAATGAGACTTGATGTTCAAGCCCCGGCAAAAGGTCAGGGGTGGAAAGATACAGCTGAGTGTTATCGGCATACAGATAAAAGGAAAAACCAAAAGAACTGATGGGTTTACCTAGGGACAGTGTTTACAGAGAAAACAAAGGGGGACCCAGGACAGAGCCCTGGGGAATGCCAACAGATAAGGGAACAGAGGAGGAAGTCTGACTGCACATGACCACTGCAAAAGATCTATCTGACAAGTAAGATTTAAACCAGTCAAGAATAGAGTCGGAAAACCTGAGGTCAAAAAGTATATCAGCCAGGAGACAGTGATCCATGGTGTCGAAGGCCACAAACAAATCAAGAAGAATGAGAATAGAATAGAATCCATTCGCCTTAGCCCACAAAAGATTAGGGATTCCATCTGCAGGCATGCACAGATGCGCACAAATGTGCATAGATGCAATACTGGTAAATAATTAGTGTGAAACAGAAATCAGGAATCATGAGTGAGATTATTCACATAGTGGTAGAAATCACTAAAATAAAGCCAAGTACAACAATTCTGCAGTCATAATTGCCCCCCTTGCCCCACTACCCAAATGCTGATATTTCTCCTGCAAGGCTTTCTGTGCAATAACAACAACATGTAGGTCAACTGGTTTTCTTAGCTGGTTACTATCAGAGGGCTCGTCTTTTTAATTCTACTACCACTGGTCTGATCTGACATGATATTCTGCTCAAACATTCCAGCCAAGCATATCAGCATAGCTGACAATCATAACCTGAAACAGAGAAGGAGAAAGGAGGGAAAATCTCCTCACTCCAGTGAGCTACAGCCAGGAGGCCTTTGAGGCTTGAAAGTGTCCCATTAAACATTTGGAGTCCCATTAAGATGGAACTATTACAGTTTTCTGTTTAAGCAACAGTAATCCCATTCTGGCTGTTAATTCAACAGCAGCTGAATATCTCAGTTCTACACTGTGTTTCCATGGTGCAATGAGGCACAAAGTAAAATTATTTTTTTAAAGCATGATTAACATTCATTTCTATTTCTAACTAAGTGATATGTAATAGTGAACAGTTATTGTATGTACACAAATTGTTCATTCAAGTATCTAAGAGACATAAACCACAGCTTTACTTAGAGGCAGAGAAAACAAGTCCCAGATTTTGTTCCTGTTCTTTCAGATTTTGTACTGGGCTAAAATCAACTGACCTGGGGTGCTGATATAAGAAAAATCTCTCATCATACCAGGAACTGATAGAAAATATTTAGAGATTTTTTTTAAAAAAAATGGGTATGGATCTCCAAAATAAAATCAGAAAGAACAGGAACAAAATCCAGAACTTTTCGGTCTTTTTAACCCACCTGGATGTTTCACTGGAGCCACTTTTGTAATTCCTTGTTATTCCAGTTCTTGTCATCTGGAACATCCTCATCATTCTGCCTTGCAACAGTAGCACCAATTGACAGGCAGAAAGAGAGGTTCTAAATCTAAAATGTGAGTCCATTAACAAAGTTTCAGTTCTTTCTCCTCTCACAGTGAAGGAATTCAAAGTTGTAGGTGTTTCAGTAGTAGTACACTGGCAGACCAATGGAGGGCTTTGAACCAGGAGTAGGCAAATGTGCCTGGATGGGGGGGGGGGTCATTCCTTCACTCCTATCCAAAGGCTGCACCCACACTTCCTAACATACTAGAATAATCATATCATTTCAGCGTGCCATTTGGCACTGATTTTCAGCAACAAGAAGCAGCATTTGGGATACTGGGTTCTAAGAATAGGGTGTGGGAGCCAGCAAGGTGTAGTGGTTTGACTGTTGGGACTATAACTCTGGAGACCAGAGTCTGATTTCCAGCTCAGCCATGAAACCCACTGAGTGATCTTGAGCAAGTCATACACTCTCAGACCCAGGGAAGGGCAATGGCAAAACTTCTCTGAACAAATCTTGCCAAGAAAATCCCATGATAGGTTTGCCTTAGGGGTCCAATCCACCCTGTAGAAACAATCCAATTTGACACTGCTTTAACTGCCATGGCTCAGTGCTAGGGAATCCTGCAAATTGTAGTTTATTGTGGCACCAGAGCACTCTTACAGAGAAGGCTAAATGTCTCACAAAACAATACAATAACTTTATTACAGCCATTTGGCCAGCACAATCTCACAAAACTACAGCCCCAGAATTCTTTAACATTGAGCTAGGGCAGTTAAAACAGTGTCAAACTGGATTATTTCTGTAGTATGGATTGAACCAGGGTTGCTATAAATTGGAACACAGCAGCAGCAACAACAACAACAACAACAACAACAACGTAAACCACTGCATTTACATGAGGTTCCGGGTCTTTTGACCAGTAAATATCATCTGATTGTTTTTAAAGGAGGGCTTCAGGAACTTTGTAGGACTATTGAGAAATCTTTGGGAACAGCAAAAGTGGGGTTCATGGGGTGCAAGTGGCTCATAGGCCACACTTTCCATGCCTTGATTTATAGCTATTATTATTATACAGACATTCCACAATTTTACTTTACTAACTGCAAAATAGTTATCACCATTTGTGGAATAATGGGGCAACCCTGATATACCATTCATGCAATTTTACAACAGCCAAAGTGGAAATCCCAACTGGGACAATTGTGGTGAACTTTTTAATTTGCATGGTCCTAGTGGGGAACAAAGCCTTTCATGGCTGTTTCTATTTGCATTAGGCAGAAAGTTCCAATTGAAGCCCATGGGGGATTTCCTCATAATGCAAAGAGCTGGTGTGGAAAAGTGATCTGGACTGGGGCTACACTGAAGGAAAAGAGTTTAAACCACTCTCATCCTCCAAATGTCCTGGATTCTGTCTTCCTCTTTCCTTCTCTTATTTTATTTTAAAAACCATCCATGCAATTACTAACCAAGTGGATGCTGTCACATCTAATCCTCCAAATGTCCAGGGGTGTTATACAGAGAAAGATGAATCAGGGCAGATTTATGCTTCTTATAGCAACTTGTTCATTTCACTCATAGTGATATGAGTGATTATCATATACAATATATACAAATTAATGTAATACTCCCATACATTACCTGCATCCAGATCCTTTCTACTATTGCCTGCCTGGACTTTTGGCTGTGATTAAGAAACAGGGGAGAAAATATGATTCCTTACCCTCTGATTTCTTTAGCTCATTTACCTGATCTTTGCTGTCTGACTTCTTATCATCATCTTTTAATTTACCTGGAAGTCAGAAATCATGCAAACCAGAACGATCTTCAGTCTGTGAAATGGTTATAAGATGCTTCTAATCCAATTAATGCATTTGAAACTGAGGTTGAGGTACACAGCAGATATAAGGAAAATACTGTTTTTGCTCAGATTGGCTTCAGCTATACACTCTAGTTGCTCCTATGTGCTAGAGACAGTATAGTCCCTAGATAATAAATCACCATCTCTTTTTTAAACACACACACACACACACATATACATACATACATACTGGGTGGGTGGGGGCTTATTATACCGTGTTTCCCTGAAAATAAGACAGTGTCTTATATTAATTTTTGCTCCCAAAGATGCGCTAGTTTTTATTTTCAGGGGATGTCTTATTTTCCATGAAGTTGAACAAAAAATTAATGAACATTTATTATATACTGTATATATATTTATATACAAAAACTTTGCTAGGTCTTACTTTCAGGGGAGGCCTTATATTTAGCAATTCAGCAAAACCTCTACTATGTCTTCTTTTCAGAGGATGTCTTATTTTTGGGGAAACAGGGTAGTTTTGCCAGTGTGAGTTTCTCAACTTGTCATTTATCAGAGCTTAGTTCCCTCCACATAAACGTTAAATCCCTGTCAACTGGAAGCCTATTAACAGTGATGCACATAGTGTATAAAGGTATGCAGATAAAAACTAAGGACCTTATCAGACGAGAGGAATTTCTCTTTATTGCGAATGGAGCCAATTGGAGCCAATTGTTTAGCGATTTTACATGAATTTCAATTGCATTCGGAATGCATTCAGAATGACTTCCCATTACCCAAAAATGACCGCCCATTGCCCGAAATTGTGTTAGATGCTTTAATTCACAATAACGTAAAACTCATGATTGCATTCAGAATCACTTCCCCTTTGCCCAAAATTGCGTGAGATACTTTAATTCGCAATAACGTGAAACCCCATGATTGCATTCGGATTGCCATTAGATTGTACTTCCAATTTCCAATGTCTGATAAGGTCCTAAGACATAATGCAGAGTCTAACTAGCTCTTCCATATACTGAAGTAATTGATTCATAACTGTACAGATTTGAGGTACAGATATGGTGCAGCCTTCCAAGGTCTCCTGAGGGATCAATGTGCATTCCTACCCTCTGATATTTGCCCACATTTTTGTTATAGACTATAGGGCTGGACAAACAGCCTGACAGGGGCAGATCTGTGCTGCCCTTGGAAGTGCTGGGTTGGAGATGCAGCAATGTGATGCCACACTCCCAACTCACTTGAAAAAGGAGCCGTGAAACATGGCTCCTATTCCTGGCACTACAGGGGTGCCATATGGGCCGCTGCACAGTCTTATGATGCCCCTCATGTGCAGTGCCTTTTGGATGCTGTGCATGAGCAACATCATCATGGCATGCACCGTCTGGTAAGGCGTGCACCAATATGGCACCTGGATGCCACGACAATGGCTTGGAGCGTGTAAACGCTCAGCCCTCAGGCAACCCTAGTTTGGGTCCAGGCCAGCACAAAGTGCCAGTCTGTTGAGCCCCTATAATTCCCATGAGGGTTTGGAAAAAGAGGCTCAAAGCTCCTTTGTAGTTCTACCAATAGTGAACATATCTAGAACTGCCAGATATAATAAAAGCACACATGAACCAAGGATACAAGTAAGCGGGTAATTAAAAGAAATTAGACTAATGATACTGAGTGAAGTAAAATTACACAACAGTAAACTGATGATCTCTTGAGTGCTTATCTTGACTTAACCAATCCCATATAGAGCAAGCAGGAGAGGCAGGAGAGGTAGGGCAGAAAAGATACTGCATGTACTCAGGAAGAACAGTGCATTACAATAGCCTTTTCAGATGTTGCTGAAGCAGAAAGGGAAGCAGAGGAATTCTTTTTTTAGTCAGTTCTCCTCAAATTGGTATCAGTCCTGTCAAACTTGACAATTCTGTGTTAGCAAATGTATAACCAGTCCCAAGTGCTAGAAGCAAAAGTCCAGCACAAGAAATGTATGTCCAGCACCATGTGTTGCACTTATGCACTGTCACCAGAAATCTAGACTATGGCACTAATCTAAACTGGTTGACAGGGTTACGCTGAATTATTAGCAATGTGACTCAAATCAGGGTTCATATTCAGGAGGAGCCATGCTGACCATACATCAAAATAAACAAAATAAAAATTCACAAAAGAGTGATACATTATTCGCCAATCAAAATAACAGAAAACAAATAATTCAAGCTTTCAAAATTCCACTGGCTTCTTCAGGAATCAAATAGGAGGGAGAAAAAAGTGATGGTGTTGGAGTCACAGGGCTACATTTTGTATAGATGGCTTAGAGGAGTTTCAAGTTGGCTTAGAGGGATTTCAGTGTGGGCAGAGGCCACACCATTCCTGGCCATGTGGAGACCAAGAACAAGAGAGTAAAATTTAAACTCTCTTAGCAGCAGTGCAGTAACTTCTTTTGAGATCCAGAATGTCTTTGCCTATGGGAAAGGCACAGGCCCCATATTTTGGTAGAGAACACTGAATTTCTCAAGATGTCTCTGTATTCCTACATCTGGAAAAATGCTGTATAGATAAAAACTCAGCCAATTATAGTAAATCATCATCATCATCATCATCATCATCATCATCATCATGTACCTTTGCTAGAGATAGAAACCTCAAAGAGTTAAGTCTCAGTCTTTCCTTCCCACTTGTTTAGGATTTCTTTCTTTCTACCTCCAACAAAGGTGAAACATTTTGGGGGGTTTGGGATTATAATTTTCTGAGTCAGTGTCATACTAATGCAGGAATCATTGTTTTCACTCCAAACCCATTGTGTGAAACAGTCATATAACATAATCTAATTGGTTACATAGCGGTGTGTTATCCTTCCATTTCCTATGTGATTTATGATTGGCTGGGGTGGCCTATGTTAGAATGGCTCAGAAAAATATGACACTGCCAAAAGTATCGTGGCACATTGAAAAAGCAGCCAAAAAATTAACATGGACTCCCATCTCACCACACACTTGATAAGAAAAAAAAATGACTCCTTCCTGAAGCTCATCTAATAGAATAAATGAAATGAAAAACTTCCTAACAAAAGCAGGCTGGAGACAATTCTTAAAAGACTAGAACCCAATACCATAAACACGTTAAATCCATTAGGTTTGGCCCCTAAGATATTCATTTCTTGTCATTTAAAGAATGGTGCTTAAACTCATGATTATATCCTTTTGCATTTCAGTTCTGAAATGGCTTTGCTTGGAGAAAAGACCAATATGGCACTATTATGAGCAAGCAGTACCAAATAAGGAGCGAACAGTTCCATAAGAATGTAAGAAGAGCTCTACTGGATTTCAAGATGTAATCCAGCTTTCGCTGGAGTGACCAACCAGATGCCTCTGGGAAGACTATGTGCTAGACAAACAAACAATCAGCTTCATTTATATACCACTTCATACCGCCTGAGGAGTGTCTAAACGGTTTACAACTGTAAGCTACTTGCCCCCAACAATCTGGGTACTCATTTTAGTGACTTTGGAAGAATGCATGCCTGATTTGAGCTTGAGCCCTTTTGCTGGTCTTGAACTCGCAGCCTTATGGTTTTGAGTGAGTGGCTGCAGTACAGGCATTTAACCACTGCGCCACCAGGAATGAGAATGAGACAGGAGTGAGATGCCTCTTCCACCTTCAGCAAAACTGTCATCACTTAGCACTTGCAGTTCAGCATTTCTTTGTTGGTTTTTACTCAATTGGGGAATTGTCAGCTCCCTCTAGCGTCACTGAATTGTTCCAGGAGAGGGAATTTCCTCTGAACGCGAAGTTTCCATTCAGAGGAAATTCCCTCTTTCTGAAACTATTCAGTGATGCTAGAGGGAGCCAATGATTCCCTGATGATAAAGAAGCTCACCAGGCTTTCACGAACACATGCTTCCTCAATGTTTGAGAGCTGATTGAGAGACGGTAAATGCTGGTGTGATAATCTTTAATGGGAAATTGGTATTTCTTTCACCAGTCCAAGTCAAAAGATAGCAATATGGAAGGTTCATGGACCTCCCCCCCCCCCCCAACATCAAATCCACTTAGGTCCAAAATACACTGCAGAAATAATCAAGTTCGAGACCGCTTTAACTGCCCTGGCTCAGTGCTAGACAATCCTGGGAACTGTAGTTTATAGTGGCACCAGAGCTCTCTGACAGAGAAGGCTAAATGCCTAACGAAACTACAGTTCCCAGGATTCCCTAGCATTGTGGCAGTTAAAGCACTCTCAAACTGGATTATTTCTGCAGTGTGTTTTGGACCTCACTGTCCTTTCTGAAAAGACACAGAAGCTTTCGCTAAAACAGATTTCAAGCTAAGTCAAGGAGACTATTCCCACTTGAACTTTCACAGAACTGAATTTTCTAATGAATAAAGTAGCTTTAGGGACTTAGAATAGTTGTTCATCTCTACTGCATGGTAGCATAATGAACGTAACAGACTCTAGAAATAAATGATGTAACTATCTCTAGGTGACAAAAGTCCAACAAATAAGGGCGTTACACATCCAAAGAGATTAATGTTGTGTATCAGTACATTAAAATCCCTCTCTTCTAAAACCATGTGGGCAACTAATTGCGTGTCCTAGTGAATGATACTGCCAAAGTGAGATATCAGAGGCAGCAAAATGCAGTTCATTCCAAAATGTTAAGTACCGTCAGGTTAACACAAATATCCAGCTAAATGTGATTTCTCATCAAATTGTACCATTACTTAATTTATTTATATTATGAGCCATTAACTTTTGCAATTATAGCATCAACAAACGGAATACAAAACAAAAGAACTCTTATCACAGAAGAGAATAGGGGAACTGGGCAATTGGAGATAACAGTAGGAATGTACTTTGACTACTGCATCTCTTCCCTAAATGGAAATGTGTAGAATGGGCATAGCCACCCCAAAAATGGTACCAACTTGTACACATGTTCCTGCAGCTGGCGCCCAGGTCAAGAACCCACATAGGTCAAGAAAGCACATAGGCTTTCATAAGCCAGGGAAAGCCTAAATACAGCAAAATTAGGTTTCCAATCCAGAAGTCAGCGAAGGGGTCTTCACTACATATAAGTTTTCTTAGATGGAGAGAAACTGTGCATACCAAAGCTGGTTACCAGTAAGGCACTGATATCAGGGCAATGCCCATCTCACCTGACAAAAAAATGTTGGTGGGGAGTCATCAAGCCTCTGTCTGTCTGTCTGTCTCTCTCTCTCTTTCTCTCTCTCTATGTGTGTGTGTGTGAGAGAGAGAGACAGACAGACAGAGACAGAGAGAAAGAGAGAGAGTCTATGTCTATAATCATCCCAGAGGATCACTCAACTGTATACTGGAAAGTTTTAACTTAGATTTGTGGGTAGATGTAAGCATCTGATTTTCACATTATATGCCAGCTCCAGACCTATCAAACACACA
This sequence comes from Urosaurus nigricauda, assembly GCA_034509955.1. Classification (NCBI taxonomy): domain Eukaryota; kingdom Metazoa; phylum Chordata; class Lepidosauria; order Squamata; family Phrynosomatidae; genus Urosaurus; species Urosaurus nigricauda. Next base: position 66,984,129 of record JAOEGL010000006.1, on the reverse strand, counting down.
AATCATTTTGACAGCAAATGTACCTCTTCACGGCCTGTCTAAGGAAGGACTTACCATTCTGTACTTGCTGTTTCTGCTCTCCTGCTGATGGATTGGACTCTGATTCCTTTTCCACCTGAGTGACATTTTTCCCTTGAGAAGCTTCACATTTGTTATCACCAGTCTGACGAGTCCCATTTACATTACTTTTACTAGCTTCTGTGCTCTTACTGTCTCCTGAATTTCCTTCTTTACTCTTGACAGTTTTGCTAGAAGTGCTTTCTTCAACTTGCTTTTTCCCTTCCTTCTCTTCTGTTTTTTTCTCATCTGCCCCCTGCTGAGCATTTTCCTCTGCTTCTTTTTTTGCTTTTTCTTCTGCATCCTCAGCAAAAGAAAAATAGGAGAGAAGAAAAAAACATTAGTGGTTTACCAGAATGGGCAACTTTCATCTCATTTTTATATCTGGGATACAAGTCCCAATCTTGAGCTTTCAAAATAATATGTGACACTCATAGTTACTTGTCACCCAATTCTTGTTTGCTTGGAATTGAAGCAGAGTGTCCTGTCTTCTTTCATTGTATCATTCATATATAAAATGAATTGAAAGTTGTATGTCACCTGTTCTGCAATATCTAATAGTTGGAGGTGATTTTGATATCTCCAGTTCATGGAAGAAGTAATTTTTCTTGTAATTTTAATCTATAAAATTATAAGAAAAGAGTGTCCACCTAAACATTAGGAAGAACGTTTCTACTGCAGTTTGACAGTAGAATGGACTGCCCTGGGGTTAGGGATGGATGCTCCATCTCTGGAACAGAGAAGAGGTTAGGTGGTCATCTTTCAGGACTGTTGTAGTTGTGTCTTCCTGCTGGGGGGGGTGGGTTGGACCACATGGCTCTTGTAATCCATTCCAACTCTAAAATTCTGATCCTATGATGTCAATCAATAGCTGTTACTTGTGAAAGATAAATGGAGCCCCCACATTCAGAGGCTAAATAAGAGATACTAAGGATGAAAATCTATATTCTTTATGTCCTGGCCTCCTCAAAAAACTATAGGGGATTGTTGATTTATTTTGTTAATAAAAACTTTATATTACTAATGAGCTCAAGGTGATGTATATGGCTCACTACCTCCCATCTCTGCATTTATAACAACTCCCCTGTGATGATGGGCAGGCAAAGAGATGGGTTGTACAGATGAGAAGAAAGGGGTGGCTAGAGGCTGCTCCTTTCTCCTCTGGATTGTTGCTGCAGCAACAGCGCAGGTGCAACAATGATCCGCTCTAAAAAGGACATGTGAAATGCAGCTCCTGTCTATGCCACTGCCAAGGCTCCATTAGAGCCCTGGAGTGGCGCGGTGATGTCTCTTGTATGCTGTGCCACTTGGACAGGGTGCACAAAACACATCATCGGGATGCATGCCATTTGGACATGCACACCCCAAATGTCATTTTTATGCTCCACGCTCCCCAGCCTTAATTTCGGCCCCAGGAGGTCCGTACCGGGCCTAAGTCAAGGTTATCTGGTGAATTTGATGGCTCAGTGGGGATTAGAACTGTAATCTCCTGAGCTCCAGACACACCAGTTCAACAACACTGGGATGTTCACCTATTCCTTCCCCACTTGACAGTCTGGATTGCAGAATTATGTATAATTGGCCAAGCACTATTACTATTCACATATTTCAGAAAAATATTTTATTTTTTTAAAAAATACGAAGAGGTTGCAAAATGTCCATTGTTTCATGGGCATTTAAAAAATTATGGGTTCCTCATCTTTTCATGCCCATGAGACAAAATGGACATTTTGTAACCTTCTGGTATTTTTTTAAAAAACATTTTCCTGAAATATTTGAAGGCTTTGATTCATTTTTGCTCTCTGATCTCGGTGCCCTGTGCTTTTGCTCTGCTCCACTTTTTATTTGGTTTCTTCTGCTTTGTAATTCCTATATTTAATTATTATTTATTTGTGACTATTTCTACTGTATCTGGTTAGCCATCAGGTATTTTTTTTAAAAAAACAACAATGTTCTTTTGTTATTTTTTTTTAAAAAAACTGGGGGACATAAGTGCTTTAAAAGAAATAAGCAAGCAAAGTTCTATATGGCAGTTCAGGAGCTCCAAGTGCTCCACATTCATTATCTTTGTAACCTTTACCTTGTAATCTTTACCACAAAATGTAATTTGAATCTGTACTTTAGGCCTTTGCAACCTATAAACTAGGGACATTTCATTTTTAACAAAAAATACGCAGATTCATGCTGATCTAATCATTCATTGATAATAGCTATAATTCTTTCCATGTTTTAAAGTATGTTTTAATTTTTACATTGTTTAATAGTATTTTAAGGGGGGATCGAGGGATTTGTAATAAGCTTATCGCACGACACTTGGAGGAACAGGAATGGAATGGGGGGGAAACATGTGTTACCTTACAGGAGAATGCCACCAATGCCTCCAGGAGTCCCCAAGCCGTTCCCCAGACATTCCTGGCAGCCAATTTAAAATTGTTCTTCAAAATCAGTTACCATGGTATGGAGGGGGAATGGCTTGGGGACTCCTGGCAGCATTCTCTCATACAGTAACACACGTTTTCCTCCCATTCCATTCTGTTCTGTTCCCATCCCTCCAAGTGCCATGGGATAAGCTTAATGGATTTGGGAGAAGGCATGTAAATGTATGCAATCGTATAAGACTGCAGGGTCCTTACTACTCCAAACTTTGGGAGTTTGTACCTTGAGGAGACCTCTGAGGCTGGCATTCGACCATGGTCAGCTCTGAGAAGAACTTTGTACAGCTAGTGCTGTTCTCCACTGACAGCAAGACAGAGAGTGGTGACAATGCATACGTGCTTTTCTTCCCATTTCAGGGGCTGAGAGATGGTTACACCATCTATTTTTCCACTCCCTCATTCCCTCTTACTATGCATAACAAGAATAGGCATAGTGGACTGTAGACCACATGTGGCCCACCAACCCCTCCAACCCCTGCATAATTTTTAGTCAATTTTTATCCCCAAATCACATGTGTGAAAACATATGAAAATGCCCACATCCCATCTCCAGAAGCAGCCCAGAACCTTGTACTAACACCCAAATGCTTCTGTTTTCATTTGCAGTCCTTCTAAAAATGGCAACAGGATGTCACACGACATTACTTCTTTGCATCCTTTTGAGAGAAACTGCAGAGGAAACAGAGGTATTTGGGCTTGTTGGGGGTGTGATCCATGGCAGGAATTGGCCCCTGGCCCCACACAGTTCCCCACCTTTGATGTATAATTTGCTGCAGCTATTGAAAGATTATACATAAATGAATCCTATTTTGGGAGAAAGGCAGGATATAAATAAATAAATAAATAAAATTTACATTTACATTTACATTTAAACATGCATTGCTTATTTTCCTCTTTTCTTTGGAGTTTAATTGTAAAGAACAGGTTAGTTTTTTATTGACGGGATTGGGAACTTAACTTTTGTAAGTGTTTTGCTAATGTGCTAACTGTGCTTTTCCAGCACTAAAGTGGCATTCACTGTTTGTTTTGTCGGTTTTTAAATGTTTGTCCAAAGTCATTGTGGAGAGAAAAGAGGACTAATAAGAGGACAGTTATAAGTTTACCAGGTGTTGAAATCGGTGTGTGGGGGGGGGGGGGGGGGAGTAAACTACTCATTACCTTAAAAATATAATGTAATGAGCTCACACATTATTACCTTTGGTTGCTTGTGCTTTCCACTTTTCTCGGTTTTGTTGCACCACCTCAGTCCAGGTGGTTTTAAAACATTTGAAGTCCACAGTGAGTATGGAACAGTTGAGTGAGGCACTTCCTTCAGATCCAGTGCTCTTGACACTTGATCGTTTAACTTCGGAGGGGCTAATGCTATTCAGACTGGGATACAAAACAAGAATTACTACTACCACTACCACCAAAACTGTTGCTGCAGTACAATATAGACAATGAAAACACTGTATGAGCAGAACTTCCATTTTCTTCCTCCTCTGACCTGGCTTGAAATACTTAACAAGTCCTTCATATATATATTAAAAATAGTACAAAATAGTACTAAAGAAATTATAGAACAACACAAAACAGGGGAAAATAATTTATTTGAGGTAAATTCTCCTGTTCTAGTGTTTTCACTATTAATTGAGTGAATTATTCTTGCTATGAGGCTTTTACTTTTAAAGAAATAAGTATTAGTAAGTTTTTAAATGAAACTGTACATATTTAACATAAATTACACTGATGCAGGTTTTAGTTCAGCAATTTTAATCCCTCCTTTTGGCAAATAAATAATGAAGCATATCATTTGAAGCTATTACCTCACACCCAGCAACTATTGTTGTTGTTGTTGTTGTTGTTATTCTCTTGGCCCATGCTGGTCTAAGCATTGCTCTTTTTTATGCTTACAATTCAGTAAAACATGTTTTGATTTATTCAGTCTGTCTGCCACTCTTGCAATGGCACATCTGGACTTTTCTTAATTTTGCCCATGAAGTTACTGCAAAGTAATTAGATGATCACCCACACTAACTATACCAGGAAAGCTTCTAAGGAACCTCTGAGAAAAGGCATGGACATTCTAAACTATACTTGTCTGTCTGACAGGAGACAAATTTATTTGCCTGTCAACCTCAAATTTTAGCCACTGAGTTGGAATCCAGACATAATCATGCTTGGAGAAGACCCAGTGAAACCAATGGGAAAAATAAACCATGACTAACGTAGATAAGACTAAATTCAGATCCAATTGGGAATAAGAGAACTCTATTCAAATTGTAAAGTTAAATTCCCACTGTAAATGTATCACCGATACAGACCTGGAACGCCTAAACCCTGTCATGCCAGAGTGGGAGGCTTCCTCAATGAGAGGCGTTACAATCTTTTCTGTCATATCAGTCAGCACAGTGAAAGTGGGCTCCACAATGAAATCAATAAAACCTAAAAAAAAAAAACCCCAGACAATGGAATCATCAGATATATCAATGGAAATACATTTATAATAATGGATGAACAAATGCCTACAGTAAATATATAAAAACGTGGAAGCATACCAGGAAGCGTCATTTATTATCATACTTTTCTCTCAATAGCACTTTGGCACTGTTTTGTGATCCATGGTAGCATGATCTGTTTTCTGCACTGCTGCCATAACAATGCCTTCTGAACCTGTATGTCCAACCTGTACATGCATGCCTTTCAAGTTTTTAAAATATTTTTTAACTGCAATCGCAAAATTATGGGAATACAATAAAAGAAAAAGGAAAGGAAAACAGGACCTTAAGAATAGCAAGAGAGGCAGTGGGAGATAGGAGTAGAATCACACCCAATCTGTCTACCTGGGAAAAGAAACTGCAGTGGGAGGAACTTATTGCACAGAAATCCATAGTGGAAAAGCAGTGTGAGAGGTTTTACCCATGTTCCAGGAATGGATGGAATATAAACTAGCTAGAGGACAGATATGGTGTTGTGCAGTAAGTAATGGCCAAAGACACCATTATCCCATGAAAATGGCACCTTGTGAGCCTCGTGTGATAAAGTCTTCAATGTAGGGTAATTCTTTAAATGAGGAAAATAAAGTGTTGCAGGCAAGTCAACATTAAGCAGATGGGATTCAGCTTGTTTTGTATGGTTTTGTGTGAATCTCAGCCAAATTTCTAATAAAGCTGGTTATGACCCAGCTTGGAAAATGAAACTGATGGAAACAGCATACTAATGAAGCTATATTAAGATATCATAGATGTACAAAGAGAAGCAGTACATAAATTCCCTTGAACTTGCTCATTCTAAACTTCACATTTGATATATCAGCAAGAGCAGTCAAATGTAATTTGGGGTATTTTCTGTAGATGTAATTTGATATTCAGTGACTGGGATGTTCTTAAAGAATAATCTAATAATAAAAATTAGCTTGTACTAAGTGTTTAATATCAAAAGTAATATCTTGTAGTAGTTGGTGCATATTTCAGACCAATAAAATTGAAAACCCATTTTAATATATTATTCACAGTTTGTAGAGCAAATGAAACAAATAGGATACTGTGTTACATGAGTCATCTAGAGAAGCCCCATCATTAAAGAATGTGTCGAATGTAATTATGAATTCACATAATCCACATATTTAATGTAGTTTGCAAGGGACACTGGTCCTACTTCACATTGGCTAGAGTTCATTATATCTTTCATTTTAGGAACTGAAAGTATTCAGAACAACACTTTAAATCAGAGGTGAGAATTTTACGGATCTCTAAATTTGGTTGTACTGCAACACCCAGGTGTCCAAGCCATTAGCAAAGCTGGCTAGGGATGTTGGGAGTTGCAGTCCAACAGAATCTGGAGCGCTGTACAATTCCAGCCCCTGCTCTAGATTCAGCTGCCTAAATCATACCTCACAGATTACTGATCATTCATGTAATAAAAATTGTCATCCCATCACTTCCCCACTTCACAAACCTAAAGGGCAATCATACATCTGAAGTTTTCACTCAGCAGACACTAAGGGCTTTTTCGTATATTACACCATTATGTCTGCAGCTATGATATTTTTTAAAATGCACAACTTACAAATTCAGTCTGTGAATGAACTGAATGCGTGTTTGGAAATGTGTGTAATGTAAAGGCATATTCTGCCTTGGCTTCAGGAAGGTGCCAATGATACAATCAGTACCAAATTCTAATTCACTGCTACAGTATGAATAGTGATCCTAATGCTGCACATACACAGGCACTTAGAAGTAAGTCTTCTTGAGTGTGAATCAGATATGCATGCAGCTATGGGAGGAGTGGGAGTCTGGCTTTGGGACTTCCACTGATTGTCTTTAAGGCCCAAGTACACCTAGCATCCACAATCCCTTTCATTTTTCAGCCAAAAAATATTTTTAAAATAGTTGCATCCTATTTCAGAGTGTCATTCACCCACTGCTCAGCCCACTGCTACTGGACTCATTATTTTTGAATCATGCAGCTGTCCATTGGCTAACTCAGTAAACAGGCTGAAATGTCCCACAGAAAGAACAAATCCATTCTTGTTTGCTTTATGGGACACGTCAATCTGTGACTAAAGCAAAAAAGGCTACAAACCACAGCAATGGCAATCTGGAAACCATATGTGGATCAGAAAATATGTATAATCAGCCCTCCTTATCCACAGATTTTTTTATCCACGGATTCAAGCATCCATGGATTGAAAATATTTAGAAAAAGCATAAATTCCAAGTAGCAAACCTTGATCTTCCATTTTATATAAGAGACACCATTTTGTTATGTCATTGGATTGAATGGGACTTGACCATCCACATATTCTGTTATCAATGGCAGGTCCTGGAACCAAACCCCAGTGGATAACAAAGGACCAGTGTATCTGATTCTTCTTATGGTAGCTCCTTTAAGAGATTATTTTGTTGTATCAATGTTTAAATTCCTGGTTTGAAGACAATCGAAATGAAAGCAATAACCCATCAATTTCTTCATTCCAGCGTGAGAACAAATGCTATTGTTTCAGATGGGGAAATGTTTGAGTCTTCAGACATAGTAAGCATTGTGATTAGGAACTGCATCGCAGGTCAAGCACCAATAACCACAGACAACCAGCTGGAGGAAAAAATGTCCACAACTTTATTCATAAAATCACATAGCATTAAAATATCAATAGGGTTGGATCTAAGCATAAGGTCTGGATCTGGGCATCAGCAACACCCCCGTTGGTGATGTATGGTTGCTTGTGAGTCCAAGCATCGGGAGGACATAGGTGCCAAGCTCCTCCCTATTGCGCCATTACACAACTGCTCTGCTTCAAATCAAATTGCAAGGCACTCTAGTCAACAGGTGTTAAATGACTGTGGCCCCCACACTGGCCACCAGTCTCACTCCTTACATCCAGGTCACTAGGACTCCCGATCCAGTGCCAGAGAGCCCTGGAAACCCCTCACCCCAGATCCAGCTAACAATGGCACTGAGGAGCACCGCGCGTGGCCTTAAATAGGCCCGCCAACTAATGGAGGACCAGAGGAGGATGGAGGCACCACCCTCCTCTGATCCTCCAGCCAATTGAATGCTGAGGCAGGCCGCCAGCAACCAATCAGGCAATGCCACCTCACCCCAAAGGAGCCTGGGACTTGAAATCCCATAGCTTATGGTGGGCTCCCTTCCCACTAGTTCCAGCAGCCAATGGGGGGCGAGTACACCCTCTAACTGGCTGCCAGGACAAGAGGCTCTGAAGGAGTGCGGGAAATGGTGTTTTCCTGTGCGCAGGAACCACGCCGGCCCGATGAATCAGGCAACGCCAATTATGATGGCTTCAGTCCAACAACTTTTAACATTGTGGTGGCCACTAATATGGCCAATATATAGTGGATTTGAGCATCTCTAATCATTAATATTTGCCCAACATGTTCAGAAACAGTGGGCTTCCTCTTTCCAATCAAACAGCAAGGAAAAAAAAGTCACTACACTAATCACCAGAAAGAGCCATAGATGACAACAAAGAGCAAAGTCTCCAATCAAACAAGCCTCCTACAGGCTCAGACAGAAGGAAAAGATTTTATATCTTTTAAGTCTCCTGTTGAGCAACAGAAAATTCTTGGCATGGTATTCTACTGCAATTTGGCCTAACTGATGAGAAAGCAGACTGACTTTCAGATATTGGTACTGAATTCATGGTGAAATATTTAGAAAAGTTGGCATTTAAACATAGACCCTGGCATTTAAATTGTTTCATTTCACCAGGCATAGAACTCCCTAAAGATTTATTAACTCTGTTGTAGAATGTAGTTCTTCATAATTACAAAACATAAGGCTCCTTGGATAGGCACAATTTCTGAAAACTTTACATATACATGCATATGTGCACTCAAGTCTGGGTACCTAAATCGTCCTTACTGTACAATTCGTACAACGTTTTCTTTTCCACATGTATAAATTATGCACAGGTGGCTAACAGTCCTTCCCCAAAACAAGACACTTTTCCACATTAGACTTGTGGTTGACTTGTTTATTTTATGGGGTCATCTTGGTTTTACCAATGGTGCCATTATCTCCATCAAATTCAACAAGAAGGCCCCTTCTATTCGTCATACTTGTTATACTTATTCTGCACTATAGATAATCTGCAGTCTGTGGATTGTGTTTCTACAGTTTTTCTTGTAAGAAAATGAATCAAATATATGTAACTAGGAAATTGTTATCAATCACATAAGTAGAACCATAATGGAATATTCTCCTATTAAGGTCAATACGATTTTAGGCTGCATTAATAAAAGTATATGTCTAGATCAATGGAAGTAATAGTGCCACTCTATTCTGCTTTGGTCAGGCCCCACCTGGAATATTGTGTCCAGTTTTGGGCACCACTAAATTGGTGAAGGGTCTTGAAACCTTGTCATATGAGGAATATCTCGGGGAGTGGGGATGTTTAGTCTGGAGAAGAGAAGGTTAAGAGATGATATGTTAGCCCTTTTAAATACTTGAAGGAAGAAGAAGGAGGAGGAGGAGGAGGAGGAGGAGGAGGAGGAGGAGGAGGAGGAGAAGGAGAAGGAGAAGGAGAAGGAGAAGGAGGAGAAGGAGAAGGAGAAGGAGAAGGAGAAGGAGAAGGAGAAGGAGAAGGAGAAGGAGAAGGAGGAGAAGGAGAAGGAGAAGGAGAAGGAGAAGGAGAAGGAGAAGAAGTAGTAGTAGTAGTTGTTTTATTTCTAGCCCACCCCTCTGAATAAGCAATCGGGGCAGGGTACAATGTCATACTGAGGAAGGATCTAGCTTGTTTTCTGCTGCTCCAGAGAACAGGACCCGGAACATTGGATGGGGGTAAGGATTTTTTTTTTTTTTTTTTTTTTTTTTTTTTTTGGTGCACAGGCAAGGGAAGGAAATGTAACAGTTCCTAATTTAATCACAGACTCACTATACACAGCCATTAAGCAATTGGCCACTGAGCAGTCAAATGAGAAATGAACATTTTATAATGTTAGTGTATGAGATTTACATAAAGAATATGGTATTTAATGATAGTGAGATGCAGTAAATGTTCACAAATTAAATAAAATGTTAAACAGTACAGGACTGAATAAATCAGCCTTTAGTACTGATTGAATGCTTGGCTTGTTTGCTATAATTATCTTTGCTGACAGTGTAATTCAACATTAATTCTCCAGTGTACTGAATAAGAGTACTTTGATTAAAGATGAATTTATGTCTGAAATTCTGGCCAGAAAAATAAGATCAAGGGGTATATTTCCCTCCTTTATGACTACACTGGGCTACTTTATGAGAAGTCAGTCTAATCAGGCTTAGTGCTACCACCCCAAGATATGATATTCTTTAAATACCAGGGACTCAATTGCAAAAGCATCCATGCAAAATATGGCTGTACTGCTGATCTGCAGCCTAATCCTAAATACTGTCTGGTTCCTCATAAAATCTTTTTGGCTTTCACATAAGTAAGAACATCCAGATTTGCCTCAAAACTATCATTCAAACAACATCCAATATCAAATCTGCTACAGCTATTTAATTATTGGTGTTGTTTTTTAAAATTAAAAATCATTTATTCCTTTCCCTTCCCATTACACCTCAACTGTCTATCCTGCCAAGATGACCTAATGGAATTACAGGCTTGTAGGCATGTAATTCTTCACTAATTTTGTTCTTGAAAACAAGTTACTTTGTCAATTTTCTTCATGATATGAGAAAATCTTCAAATATATGTAGTTGTCAGGACTTTTTCTGTTCAAATTCACATGTGGTATTTTTGAGCAGAAAAATGATACTCACATAATAGTCTGCACAGAAATATATTTTTCAAATTAAATGCTGTTTCCTGTAGAGAGAAAAAAATGCTTTTTTCTCTGCAAAAATACTACACGCAACATGCCGGCTGTTGTGACATCTGGCAAGGTAAATAGTCCAGTTTTGTCCCAGAGTTTCTGGAAAACTCCATGCAAAACTAGGGGTAAATTACCCCAGGGTAAAGATTGTTTATCCCAGGGTCAGGCCAGATTTTCCAGATCTATATCTAGTCTGGCAAAATCGAGCCCAATCCTGCTCCCAGGGTTTTGACCTGTGACATCTGAACTGGATGACATGAGACCAGAGGGAACCTGGGTCTTTTGGCCTGTGAGAACAATCTCCTGGTAAAAACAAGAAATGGAATGTACAGACATTGCAAACAGCACACCATTGCATTTACAATTTCTGTGTATCGTGAAAACTGGAAGCTGGTAGGAAGAAAATCAACTGCCTCTGCCTCTGTACCATCACCAAAACAGAGAAGTGAAGTGAAGTGAACAGTGTGTTGAAAACAAGTGGACACTGAATGCTGATTTACTTATAGAATATGATTGGACTGTCCATTCAAAGAGTGAGAGAATGATAGGCACAGAATTGTATGCAATGTGTTTTAATTAAGACTGAATGGAACTCTTGTGCTTCAAAATTTAATTCAGTTACATTTTAGAACTGTCCTTTTAAGGTAATAAAGTTTAACAATGGTAAAATATTTATATCATTTCTAGGATATAATTATCATTGAAAATCATTGGAATCTTATTCCTTTGTTTTAATATAGTAAAGAATAACACCACCTAAGCAATTATTTCCCTGCTAAAACATATTCTTCTGCTTCAGAAAAGCAGCATTAATAGATGTACCTACCTATCTGAGACTGAGGAACCATAGTGGATTTCCGGTCACACAACGGGGAAAAGGGAAGCCCTAGTTCAGCTTCTTTGTCACCCTGAGGAATAAAAAGAAGGGACAACATGTTATGTATAAAATAATGTAGACAACATAGATCATGGTTTTGAATAGGACTTTGCACAGGAAAAGGTACTGTGACCCTACTAACGAATGCAAAAGAGAAAGAGATTGAGAGATTGTGTGTGTGTGTGTGTGTGTGTGTGAGAGAGAGAGAGAGAGAGAGAGAGAGAGAGATACAGTCTATCTGCGAGACACTTTTGAAAAGATTCCCATGGTTACTCATATATGATTTTTACAGAGGGACTTGCTCCTTTCTCCCATAAAAATGGTAGATGACATCTCTTTTCCCAATTACTTGAGGGAAGAACAGTACAGTATAAAAATCGCAATTGCCCAGGAATAATTTTTCTAGGTTGTCTGGTTTATGGCCTTTCTGACTTAGTTATTAGTTGAAGTATAAAAGCCACAATTTTTCAACAGCGATCAAAATTTCTGAACAAAAGTCAGCAACCGTCTAGTTATAAGATTGTATGTACAGCACTGTGTAAACTTACAGCGCTATATAAATAAAGGTTAATAATAATAATAATAATAATAACATAAAATTAACATTTCACATGCCCTCCAGAACTCACATGTGTGTACTAAGGCCATAGATTTTTTTTTTTAGCTTTGCCTTGGTCCAGGATTTCACATCAGATGGTGATGTGAGAGACAGGGACAGCAACCAATTTAGTGGGAGGAGGAAGCCTGTCTCCCATTTGCAGAACTTCTCGAGAAGAGGTCTTAGTGGCCACTGAGCCTCACATCCTGGCAACAGTTTCTCAGGACAACCAAGAGCAATTGGGGAGGAAGCAACTCTTTGCTGCTATTACCCCTGCTCACCAATATGTAAGGAGTCACTACTATTGTACTGGGATGACAGTAAGTAAAAATGCTTTCAGGGGTTGTGGGCACAGGCATGGAAGAGATATCTCTTATTTTCCAGGCCCTCAGTTAGACACAACAGATGTACTCAATTATTTTCAGCTATTGTATTTTCAATCATATTCAACACAATAGGTTCCATCTCCTCCTCATCATTTGCCTTTCCTTCAGCAGTACAACTTTCCTAATAACCAAGATCCTTTACCATAACTTTAGGTAGAAAATGAAGGTTGATTTTATGAGAAAGTACATACACTGCCTTTTCCCAAAACTTTTATTGAGAAATATTATAAAAGGAGCACTTATTACAAGGCTTCCTATAAATGAATAAAGATCATTCTAACTCTAGATCAGAAATAACAAACATAGTTTGGACAGAGTGATATACCATATATACTCATCTATAAATCTAAAAATTTATGCCCAAAAATTGACCCCAAAATCCCAGTTCAACTTATTTACTGGTCAGTATGGTAATGTGATAGCAGCTCTTTCAGATTTCCCCATGTAGTCAGCAGAGCAGTTTATTTCTTGGGCCAAGCAGAAAAAGTTCTGGGTGAATGACTGCTTTTAAACAAATAAACAGAGTCCCTCTCCCACCCACTGTCTGGGAAATGAGGGATGAAACAAAAGCAGAAACAAAAGCTGAAAAACTGAAGCAAAAAGACTCAATTAGAGTCTCTCTTGCCCCACGCACACATACACACACTGAAGCCTCCAAGTTTTACCCTTGACTTATCCATGAGTCAAGGCAAAATCCATAATTTTGGCCCCAAAACCTGCCTTTCACTTATAAATGAGTTTGACTTGTACTCAAGTATATATGGAACTCTCTCTTCTCCCTTCACACACAGAGTGTGGGAGCTACACCTTTGGAAGAAGAAAAACAACTTGGAATAAAAACTGTAAGGGGCTTTACAGACTGTCCAAAAAGGGCAATCTGTGAACGCCCCTAGTAGCACCGGATTGGGGCCAGGGCAGCCTCACCGGCTTTTCTGCAAGATGCTGCTTCCCCACAGCCTGGAATGGGCTGTCCTTGGGGCCATCTATATCAGGCCTAAATCTTCTTTCTCTGATGCAATGAAAAGGAGAAATCATGTGAGACCAAGGGTTGTGATGGTTCATGCTTCAGCAAACTACAGTAGTCCCTCCATATTTGCAGGGGTTAAGGGTGACAGGCCCCCATGGATTTGGAAAAACAGTAAATAAAAAAACACATTTTTTCCTGAGAGAACAATTCTCTAGGAATCTCCAGGTCCTCCAGTGCAACTCTATGGTCAACATCTGCCAGAAGCTGATCATAGAATCATGCCAGGGGACCTACGAATGCCTACAGAAATGTTTTCTCTGGGAACTTCTAGATTCTCCAACACAACTCTGTGCTCTGGCAGAATTGAACTGGAGGACTTAAGCAATTCCTAGGGAGAATATCTTAAGCAAAACTACAAATAATCAAATGCACAAAAGTCAAAGCCACAAATGTGGAGGGCCAACTGTATAGTGGGTAGTCAAATTTGTCAGAGCTAGACATATGATATATTTAATTTATTATACATTAATTTAAATAAATAGATTAAAAAAATTAAAAAATTAACCACTGCATATTTGCAATGTTACAATATATTAAGAAATTTTTTTTTCTGATCTGACCTACTGATTTTTTTCCTTACCAGTATTGAATTACTTTTGCCTGCTATATATGTCTTGGCAAAAGCATCCCAAAACCAACTGAAAACAGTAGCAACTGAAAACAGCCACTCTCCTCTGCTTGAATACAGGAGAGTCGGAGATAGCCTAAAGATTCGGACTGACTTGAGAGGTCATAATAGTCCATTTAAAGCCTTCTGTTCCCACTACTTTGAGCCTGATAAGGCAGGGGTGACACCCACCAGATTTTAATTGTAGTATATAGGAGGGGTTAAAGACCATTTATATTAATAACAAACAAGGAGAGTACAGGTTTGGTCAAGCTTGGATTTATCATTAGAAGCTTTAAAATTTAATAATTTGGAAAGTTATATCTCAGTTCTGTAACTTCTGGTCTAATCTGTTAAATCATATAGACTCTGGATTGTGGTACATATGTTAAGCCACTTTGCACTCTATCTGATAATATCAATGAGATGTCTAGTGGTCTAGTTACTACTTATTAAACAAGATCAAAGTTAGAATTTACAAGCTTTAAGAGTTGAATATTTATTACATTTAGTTTAGCCTTTCAGGTTATAAGAAATATTGGCATTAGATAATTATTTAAAGAAACTTTAAGGAAAATCAAGAAAGTAGAAGTTAAGAAGTTTGGTGTTTGTATTGGATATAAAATTATCATGGAAGGAAACAAATCTGATAAACAGGACACACAAGATTTAACAAGTTTTATAAAGATCTCCGATCTGAGTAGAATTATGATGGAAGAAATTAAAAAGCTGAGAGAGGAAATAAGAGAAGAAATAAGAGAAGAAATAAGAAAAGAAATTAGAAAAGAAATAAGATCAGAATTTAAGGGAATTAGAGACAAAATAAAACCAGACATCCAGAAGGAGATACAAGATCTGAAAAAAGAAGTTAAAGAAAACATCTACAAATTCTCTAAAGAAATGGGAGAGATGAGTAAAAGAATATCTAAAGTTTATGGTCTGTCAGAAGAACTGGAATACAGGACAGTGGTATTAAAGAAAGTACAAAAGAAAAAATAGATCATAACTTCATGTTAGAAATACAATTCAAAGAAAAAGCATTAAGACTTAGAGGTCTTCAAGGAAGATATAATGAGGACTTAAGTCAGAGGGTAATCCCTGCATTAGCTGAATTCATTGAGTGGTCACAAGAATTACTTGATTTAGAAGTGGATCAATTATACAGAGTAAACTCTCGCATAGCAACTAATAAAAGACTCCTGAGAGATAATAATTTATTTTGTGAGAGAAAGAGTCAAAAATCTGATTTTGGAAACAAACTATAGGAAACATTTTTTTTAAATTGACGATTAAGAAATAAAGATCTTTAAAGAAATACTATCAACAATATTACAGAAAAGAAAGGACTATGAGATCCTCACCCAATTTTTGAAAAAAGGGCATAAACTACAGATGGGGTAAGTTAGAAGGACTGATATTTACTTTTAAAGGGAAAAAAATACATCATTGACTTACAGGAAAAATTACAGGATTTTTTAACCAATCACACAGGAGATGAGGAAGAAATCTATAAACAACAAAGACAGGAATTAAGATCTAAAATGAGAACAAGGGCAGATGTCAAAAACCAAGATAATGAAATAACTAAAGATAGAGAATACAGGAAGAAAAGAGAAAATTTGAATAACAATCAAGCAGATTTAGAAGATGTCTCAAATTCGGACGAAGGAAATGACAGAAAAGTAGAAGTTTTATCAAATTCAACTGAGGAAGAACTGGAACAGGAATCAATAGGCAATGACAAACAATCTAAAGGAAGAGAGAGCCCAAGGAATAAACAAGGAGAAGTTACTAGGAAGAAAAGAAGGAGAAAACAAGGGATGAAGAAAGTACCAAAAAAAGTCTAAACAAAGAGTCTTCCCTTTTATTAATTAAGGATGTCCTGTATATACTTTTAGGGAATGTCAAGGGCTTAAATTTTTTTAAAAAAGTAACAAAATATTTCACTACTTGGCTAAACAAAATAGACAAATAATATGCCTACAAGAAAGTCATATAATGTCAAAGGGATTAAAACTGCTAGGAAATGGCAACTTAGGAAAACTGTTTGCAGCATTAAGTAATACAAAAAAGAAAAGAGGAGTTCTGATATATATAAATAAAATTTTAGAATCAAAAGAAATTTTCAGAGATGACCAAGGTCATTTTCTAGCAGTGGAAACAAGAATTCAAGGAGATCTAATCTTAATCATAAACCTACATGCACCACAAGTGAATAAGTCAATGTTTTTCAAAAAACGTCATGATAAAATAAAAAATTGCAGTTATGAAACAATCATTATGACAGGTGACTGGAATAGGGTTCTAAATATTAAAGAAGATAGATCAGGACGAAGATATAAAAAAAATCAAGGTAAATTACCTCTTTAGGCTTCAGAGTTAATAAAAGATTTAAATCTGTTGGACATTTGGAAATTTACACATGAGAACAAGAAAGACTACTTTTTTCTCCAACAGATATAAAACATGGTCAAGGATAGATATGATACTAACATCCAAACTACTAATTAACGATATAATAAAAGATGAGATCCTTCCAATGACATTCTCTGATCACTGTCCGGTAACTTTAATGATAAAACAGAAACGAAAAGAATTCATCTGGAAACTGAAAGAAT
Organism: Urosaurus nigricauda; assembly: GCA_034509955.1. Taxonomy (NCBI): domain Eukaryota; kingdom Metazoa; phylum Chordata; class Lepidosauria; order Squamata; family Phrynosomatidae; genus Urosaurus; species Urosaurus nigricauda. The sequence goes on along the minus strand of JAOEGL010000006.1, from coordinate 66,967,230 downwards.
ACCTACTAGACGATGAAGATGTAGTGGAAAGAATAAGGCAGGAAATAAAATTTTACTTTCAAGAAAATACTCAAAAGGAAACATCTATGTACACAATCTGGGATGCAGGGAAAGCCATCTTCAGGGGTTTATTAATACAGCAAGAGAGGAGAATAAAAAGATTGAAAAAAGAGAAACATAAAATCTTAATGGATACATTGGAGAAGAAAGGACAAGAAACAAAAGATAAATCCAGAGACAAAAAGCTTTTTCAAGAACTACAATTAATTTTAAAAAATGAAATAAATAAAATTAGCAAGGAGGAAAACACAGCTAAGATTAAAGACACCAGATATGACAACTTTGAGAACGCCAACAAGGTGGGAAAGTGGCTCACCAGGAAGTTAAAGAAAATTAAAGAAAAGAGGACTATACTAAAATTAAGGAAAGACACCACTATTATTACACAACAAGATAAACTTAAAGAAATAGTTATCAATTACTATAAGGAATTATATTGGGCATAGGAAACAACTCAGGAAATGAGAGTAAATATACGGGAATATATAAAGAAAGTAATGAAAATAAACAGCACAGAGGAATGAGCTAAAAATCTGAACAATCTGATTTCAGCAGAAGAAGTAGAATTAGCAATAAAAAGACATAAAGATAATAAAGCTCCTGGACCCAATGGACTAACAGCAAAATTCTATAAGATCTTCAAAGAAGTATTAATACCACCTCTCTTAGAAACTATAAAAGAGATTGATTATGGTAATTACCCTGAGTCTTGGGGTCACTCAAGAACATCACTGATTCTCAAGGAAAATAAAGACGCAGACTTCATTGAAAATTATTGCCCTATCTCCTTATTAAATATAGACTATAAGACCTAAACTTCCATTTTAGCGCAATGTTTAAAGAAATTATTGTCGGAAAATATACAACAGAACAAGCAGGCTTCCTCCCAAAAAGGCATTTAAAAGACAACATCAGAACAATATTGAAAGTAATTGAATTTTTTGAACTTCACAAAGAAAGAAAATCAGGGATGGTTTTGTAGATAAAGAGAAAGCGTTCGACAACATTAACTGGAACTTTTTTGAGATTGTTTTGGATGAAAGGGGAATTAAGGGCAGATTCAAGAATAGGGTAATGAATATTTATAAAGAACAATATACATGGATTAATTTAAATGGTGAAAGAACAGAGACGATAAATATCAAAAAGGGCACCCGTCAGGGATGCCCTCTGTCTCCTCTTCTCTTTTTAATGGTAACTGAAATTTTGATTAGAAAAATTAATAATGACAAGATAATTCAAGCCTTAGAAATTTCTAAACATACATCTAAAATCCGTGCCTATGCAGATGATTTAGTAATAATTTTAGAACCCACCCCCCCCCCCAAAACCTAGAAGATATGTTGAGCTTTTTTGGTAAGTTAGCAGGATTTAAAATAAATAAGAAAAAAAATGGCATATTAACTAAAAATTTAACTTAAAATAAAGAAGAAGAACTGAAAGTCACCACAGAATTTCAAATGATTAACAAAATGAAGTATTTGGTTATAACTCTAACAAAATATAACTCCGATTTGTACAAAAACAATTATATAGAGGTTTGGAAGATCATTCAATCTGATCTTAAAAAATGGGAAAAACAACAATTGTCACTACTGGGGAAAATTGCCACTATCCAAATGAATGTTTTACCTAGAATGCTGTTTCTTTTTCAGACTATGCCATTTATAAGCAGTAAAAAAATATTCAAAACATGGGAAAGGGATATTTCTAAGTTCTTATGGAAAGGCAGAAGACCCAGAACAAAATTTTAAGTGATAACAGATAGCATTAACTTGGATTAACTTGGATTAAAAGTTGGATTCTATTGGAAGATGAAAAAACTTTTAGAAAAACGGGGTGTGGACCTAGGGTGGCACGCATATATATCCTATGGGATGGATAAATGAATTAAAGAATTTAGGCAGCATTTTATCAGGAATTCTCTATTGAATATTTGGAATAAACTTAAGAAAAAAAATATACAGACAATTACCCAGATGGACATCCTCCCAGGAGACTTTTCATAAGGGAGGGAACAAACTGACAACTAATTGGCCAAAGTATGATAACATTCGAAAGAAACTGGGGGGACGCAGAACAGTTAAAAGAAAGAGAAGAACTATGAGTGATTGATCCCCATATTAATTGGTTTAAATATGGCCAAATTAGAGAGGATTGGAAAAGAGACCAAAGTAATGAGCGAATTGAAAAAATAGGTAGAATTTGATAAAATTATTAAAGGAACTCAAACAAAATTAATTTTAAAAATATAATTATCTTTTGTATATGGAAACACTAGACAAAACCATTAAAACAAATATGATAAAATGGTCTCAAAATATAGGGAAAGTGATATCTATGGCCAGCTGGGAGAATGTCTGGGGAAAAAAATCTCCGATTCACTTACTGTAATAACCTGAAAGAAAATTATTATAAGGTTTACATCTGATGGTACCTGACTCCAACAAGACTGACTAAGATAACAAAAAAAGGTAATCCAACCTGTTGGAAATGTAATCAGATAGGTGGCTCCCTATATCATATCTGCTGGCGTTGTAAGGAAACAAAAAAATCTGGATACAGATTCACAAAAGTATCACACATTAAAGAAGAATATTCCATTGATTCCAGAGCTATTTCTTTTGAATATTACAGAGGTTATACGGGATAAAATGAAACAAGGAAATAAGTGTTCTGCTTTATATGATTACTGCCGCCCGATTGATCTTTGCCAAACAGTAGAAGTCCAATACTCTCCCAACAATAGACAAATGGACTCTTAAACTGAATGAACTGGCTATTTTTGATATAATCTCCATGTCCAAATCAGGTAGAACTTCACAGCAATATGATGAAAAATGGAAAAAGGCAGCAAAACTTTGGAATGATAAGGATTTACATAATAGAATGTAATAATGTAACAGAAGTTGATCTATTATGAGCACTTATGTTGTAGATGTTGTATGATGTATTGTAGATGCCTTAAAATAATAATTAAAAATGAGAAAAAATGTGTAAAAAACAAACAAACACCAAAAGCATCCCCAAAGCTGTGGATCTATCCTTGTCCCAGTTTCATCCAGGATATGAACCATCTAAAATAAATCATGGCAGATGGCTGAAAACATCTCTCTTCTTTAAAACAATGCATTGTAACTAAAGCACTACAGTTTAGTCAGCTGATACTCCCTATAAACAAGTTTTAACCTGAGAACAACTAAAATTGCACACTGAACAGGATTAATCCCAAGCAATTCTATACACCCACACCCACCTACCAATATCCACTGGATGACAACTGATCACTCAAGTAATATACAAATTATCTGCCTTATGCTTCTGTATAATTGAATGGATATTTTCATTTAGTTTAATGGTATTTTATATTCCCAGCAAGAAAGCTACATGGGCTCTGGCAAAGTACTTCCCTGCTAAATATGCTTAGAACAGCAATGCGGCCTTGTTTACCTAATTGAATGTTGGACACTCTTATCTTTTCTGAAGAAACAAGAAATCAATTAGTGTTTTCTAGCACATCTTCCAACCTGACTGGCTTTTAGTTTTTTGCCATTTGAAGGATGTGGTGTTGGCTAATACTGAACTGATGATTTGCTGTACCTGTTACTGTAATGCCGTGTATGTCGGGTTATTTTTAAAGATGCTCTGAGTCTATAAGCTGTATGTAAGGCAGAACAAGGCAGATTTGATAGAGCTGCTTCGGGTATAACCCATTATGCTGCCTGAGGCAAATGTCAAGATTAGAGTTGCTAGGTCAGGTCTCTCCCAGGTCCTGACATTTCATGGCCAGAAACTAATACCTAAAGATGACTGCTTTTAATGTTACACCAGAAAGACAGCCACCTTGGATATTATCCCAGGAAAGGTGGTATATAAATCCAATAAATAAAATGATGTTACGGGGTGATGTTAGAAGCCCCTAGGTATGTCATTAGGCATGATGCATGAAACATCAACCTCAGTTACACAAAGTATGCCATTCAAATCAACAACATCAAGTCTACCAACTGGGGAAAATATATCTATGCTCTTGCCCTGAGACTTAACACTTTCACCCTGAAATTTCTCCACCTTACCCTGAGGACTGGAGAAGAGGGGCAAGGCTTTGGAATCTGGCAATCCTCATCAAGATCAATCTCCCATCAATGTACAGAAGCGAACTGGACTGGTAGTTGTCTCTTACTTAAGAGCAGCAGGCTAATTTAGGGGGTACAGGGCAGGCTGTGTGATATACCCAGCTTCAAGAGATGGGAGTAACTTGGATCCTTGGGGAGAAACAGTTGGGAGACTGCATATGATGCCTCCAGTATTTGCCACCTCAGGCTTCTGCGTCCATCTCCCTAACACTGCAAACACACCAAAGCCCAAATAGAAGGGATTGCCATGTCTGCTGGGCAAGTGAGAAAAGGACACAACACCCTTTCTCACTCACCCAGCAGCCGCACCGAGTGTACCATCCCACCGAGTGACATTGAGAGTTGGTTCAGTGCGGTCCACACACCCCTAATAATGCCATTGGTTCAGCCCAGCATATATGAGGGGAAATCTGTTCTTTACACTCCACAGTGAAATCTTATATGGATCAGAGCAAGGCATTTTCTGCAGTTTTCCCATCTTTTAGCATCTGCTTCTAAAGAAGATCCAGCACCCACTTCCCCTTGTGTTCAGGTAAAGGGTACTGCTGAAATATATCCATTAATCTATGCTTCTTCATTTTACATTTAATCTGTTTTCTCCATTTTTCTTGATGATGTTTGTTTTTAATGGGTGGTTTCAACTTTTCTGATTTTATACATTTTATACATTAACAGTCAGTGAAAAGATTTAGTCACTACAGTTGCCCCTCCATTTTCATGAACTTCAAAGTCCACAGTCTCGGTCCTTTGTGGACCAGAAAGCAGAAAGGGTTCAAATAGTGCATGGGGGTTAAAATGGCCACAATGGAGCTTGAATATCTGTGAACCGATCCCCCACGAAAATGGAGGGATGACTGTACATACTGGAAGCATGTGATACAGATTGTTTAGAATGCGATCAAAGGGCTGACTAAAGAGCCATAACATATCATTTCCCATAACATGCCAGTTCCCAGGATAAAGAGATAAGCAGGACTTTAGGAGGAGATGTTTAGCATTACACTGGTACTGATAAGTTTTTACAGACCAGGAATGTTTTTGATACTGTATGTTTATAAGAGAGTTCATATATATCACTTTAGCACCTATTAGAAAAATATCACTAACAATGCATTCTAACATGTTTACCTAGAAATTAAGTGTTACTAGGTTCAAAATCTTGTCACTAAAGTCCAAGACAGTTTACAGGAGGAAGCAAGGGGGAGTAAAGAAGGAGAAAAAAGAAAAAAGTAAATCTCCACAGTAAGTGATTTACAAGGTGTGGTCCTTAAACAAGGAAATTACAAGAAAGTCTAGAATGAGAAACTGTTGAACTGAATTATATTCACAAATTCCAGTTCATTATTAGAAATATGACCAAGGACAATGGCTTAACAGCATGCCACATATGTTAATAGAAGAGTCCTCACTACTGCACAAATAACTAAAGGAATCTTCTCGAGAAGAGTTAGAACACTGGGGAATTGACTTTTGGTAAGTACACTTATTGCTTTCACATGTCAGCACTAACTGGCCACTGTGAAGATCTGAGAGACCTGATCACCTTGGACATGAAATCCTGTGCTAAAATAAAAACCAGTGAAGCTTAAAAGTGCTGCTGCATTTCTCTTCGTCATCTTCTTCTTCTCCTCCTCCTCCTCCACCCACCTCCTTCCTCCTTTTTATGCTGCAAGTCACTAACATGGCTACCTGTTTGAAAGCAAAACAGTTGATGTTCCTCACATTACCTGTCTAAAAAATTCTTCCAGTAATGACATGGTCCAGCGATGATGGAGGTCCCACGCCTTGGCAGGATGACTGATGTCGGCTGTGTGCAACATCAGCGATAAGGCTTTTGGTTTGTCGATTCTGTAATTCAAAACAGTGACACACTGTTTGCATCATTAAATGGAAAAGAAACTGCTCAGACAAAGGATTTCTTTCAAATTATTAAGGTACTCATACAAAATCATATCGACACTGTGTTTCAAGTAAGGATCTTGGAGAAATTCCTTTTTTCAAATTATTTTTTAAAGTATAGTTCCCAAAATTTGTAAGCCATTATGGCCATTGACAATGCTGAATAAGGGATTCTGGGAGTTGTGGTTGAAAGAAATAACTTTTGCAATCCCTGACCTACATAGTGAGGACAGAAAGGCAGTGTACACAAGTGATAATAGAAGGGCAACCTCCAGCTTGAGGACAGTAAGATTATTTTCAGAGGTTGGAGATTACTGCACTACAGTCTTATAGTGCTATTCTACTTTTACTGCTCTGGCTGCCTCCTGTGGCCTTTTGTGATTTGCAGTTTAAGGAGGGGCATTTAGAATTCTCAACCAGAGAGCTCTTATGCCTCACTGAACTACAAATCCCAGAGTACTACAGGAGGAAGCCAGAGCAGTAAAAGTAGGATAACAGCACTATATATCCAAGGTTATTGCATTGCTTATTAAAGTGGCTTACCTCTCCTGGCTTAAATTTTAAATCAGGTGGCATTCTGATATTATCACAAGGATTTTGCCATTGAATCTGCTGTCCAGGTCCATCCCCACTCCCAGGAGTCCCCTGGCAGCTATTTTCTTAAGAAGGAAAACTCCTGGTTTCAAAAAGAGGCACAATGAATGCCCCTAGGAGCAGGGATGGACCCAGGATGGACCCGGGCAGCGGATTCAGTGGCAAAATCCTTGTGATAATATCAGGATGCCACCCAATTTAAAATTTAAGTCGGAAGAGGTAAGTCACTTTAATAAGTAATGTAATAAGCTCCGTAATCTCCAAAGTCTCTGAGAGAATAACAGCTAGCAGCTGTCTTTATCTGAGGACACAAGGGGCTCTTTCATACTACCAAGGACCTTATTGGACACATTTTAGGTACCAATCTGGGCACATGCAGGGGACGCTCAGGGCTGCACGTTGCCAAGGGAGAACAGATTTTACTGCACAGGGAAGTCTCCTCAGGCCAGCCTATTCCATTGCCTGGCGCTAGGAAATTCCCATTCAGTACTGAGGCACGTCATTTTACTCCGAGAGAAGCTTTCTGGCAGAGCAAAATGACACACCTCAGTACTGTATGGAAATGGCCTGGTGCCAGGTGATGGAATGGGGCCGGCCTGAGGACACTTTGGTGTGCAGTAAAATCTGTTCTCCCTCGGCAATGTGTGTCCCCAAGCATCCCCTGCCCGTGCACAGATTGGTACCTAAAATGTGTGCAATAAAGTCCCAAGTTACAGCACAACGTGTCTACATTCACTTCCACAGCTACATCCTGTGATGCTTTGATTGAGAGTTCCTGGATGGTAGGGGGTTGGACTGGGTGGCCCTTGTGCTCTCTTCCAACTCTATGATTCTATGAACTCTGGGGTTTGCTGTTTGGAGAGGCAAGGAACTAGAATTCTCTGACTGTCCATTCTAAACACCCTTCCCTAAACTGAAAATCCTAGGATTCCATTGGATAAAGCATGACAGCAGTGGCATCACTGTCCAAGATTTCACTCGCAGAGGCAGGGCTTCCAAGGGAAGGGCCAAATGGGTACACTCCCTCACCTCACTGCCAGGCACCACTCTCATCCTCAGTAGCATAGCACACTGCAGAGTATGTGTGCACACTCCCTTGCTGCTGCACACTGCTCTACTTATGAGTAGAATGACACATGGCAGGGAGAGTTATGAGAATGCTCTCTTGCTGATGCACACTGCTCTATTCATGAGTAAAATGGCATGCAGCAAGGAGGGGAGGTGTGCTTGTCCAGGCGTCACCCCTCTTCTATAGTGTCACCCAGTGCGGTCCGCACTCCCTGCATCCCCCTGATGCCACTGCAGGACAGTTAAGTGGAATCACAGTACACAGCCCCAAGCCTTGTAGGCAAGAAAAACTGACAGAAATGCAGACCCCTCTTTGAATTAATGGAACTTTTCTTCAATTTGCAAGTGTTAAAAGAACAAGTTGTCAGAAAACAAGGTGTCAAAAGGCAGGGGAAACCCGTAGTCTGGAAGGGGCCTTTTCAGGTGAGCTGAAAAAAGCATGACTCCTGTGTTTTTCTTTTTCAGATAAAGGAACAGATTACTGTATATACTCATATATAAGTCTAGAAATTTAGGTTAAAAAACTGACCCTAAAAAACTGAGTCGACTTATCCACGGGTCAATGTTAGTGCTGTATTTTAACTCATATTATATATATGTATGTATGGTGAAAGGCAAGCGTTTAATCTGCCTTGGAAGCACTGACACCCCCCCCCAAGCTCTCTCATTCATCCAGCATTTAGCATGAGCACAAATAGTTAGGCCTGCTGGAATTTTGTAAGTTCTTTGGCATAGTTTTCCTTTCCTTCATCCTTTAGATCCATTATTACATGCTCCTAAGTTTTACCCTTGACCTATCCATGGGTCATATCAAAATCCATGATTTTGGCCCTAAAACCTGCCCTCAACTTATACATGGAGTCGACTTATAGTCGAGTATATATGGTACTTTTTAGAATGAAGTTTATCACACGAAGAGAATTGGAAGTATAATCCAATGGCAACCTGAATGCAATCATGGGGTTTCACATGATTGCGTGAAAGCTGATCACACACATTTTCGGGCAATGGGAAGTCTTTCCGAATACAATCATGGGGTTTTGCGTGATTGCGTGAGAAACTATCACACACAATTTCGGGCACTGGGAGGCAATTTTGGGCAGTTCTGAATGCAATGCAGTGTCAATACGCAATCAAGTAAATTCGCTGAACTAGCGAATTTACTCAATTCCGAACTGGCCTCACTTCCATTTCTTTTGAAATTGAGAGAAATTCCTTCCATGTGATAAAACTCCAAAGAAGCTATGGACATAAAATGGCCTGAATGACTGGAGATAGCTGACTACCAGAAAACTGATAAAATACTAATAAGGCTAGCCTCCTGTCATATTTTTGCATGTGTTGTGTTACTCATCATGTTTTGAGTTTCTGATAAAGATTTGATCTATCCCCCTTGGGTGAACCTGCCAGTGCTTATTGCTGAGGTAAGAGAAAGATACATTCCATATCAAAAAGACTACACTCCCCAACGGATAAAATCATCATGGTTGCTGAGCCTCCTAAAGGGAGTGTAGGTAGTTGTTACTGGAATGTGTTCCTTTACAAAGCACCTCTCCCAAACCACCGACAGGAAACATGTACCAGAGAAATTCTTGGAAAGAAGCAAACACAAAAAGCATTCCTTCATAGCCAGATGTTCTATGTTTTAATCCAGAATAATTGCGAAGGGTGCTTTTAGTACCTCCTCTAATGCTTTTTAGAAACAACAACAAATTGTTATAACGCAGTAGAAGTGATGTTTTGCATTTCTCAGCATTCCCTCTAGCTGAGTAGTGGTGGGATCTATTTCCAATACAAAGTGCACAACAAAGATGAGTTTCTTCTTTCCCAGCTTCAAGTGTCGTGTGTGAGAGCATGTATACTAATTCAATCACTGTGGGGGGGAAATACACATTGGTATCAAAGGAGGCTGGGTTCCCCCAGAGAGATGTTTTCAAAGCTTGTTTAATGAAGTGGCAAAGTACCAGCTGTATTACTGGCCTTCCCTTCACACAGTGTCATAATGTGACTCACCCTTCTGGCTGCTGCAATGCATTCTTCATGGCTTTGATTTGCTGGAAATGACAAGACATATCTGTAGCCAGCACCATCTCAATCACCAGAGTCCTGAATTCCCTTTTGGTTAGATGTCCAGTCAGGAAGCAAAGAGAGAGGAGAAGAGAGAGGTATGAGACACCTTTTTTGTATGTTTGCTTGTTTTCTTTCATTTCACTGCCTACGGATTATGTATGACATTCTTACTCTACATTTCCATGTGTATCACTGAGTGCTTCACATTATCTTTTTACTAGAGTTTAAGATCGATAAAGGTCAACAATAAAATAAAATTAAACAATAACATTCAAAATAAGGGAAAAAATTCAGTTACTTTTTCTCCGAAGTATATTTACTTTTTACTTCCTTCCCTAAGAAGATCTGAATGTTTCTTGTTCAGCAGAGTAACTTGCATTGGCATTTGAACTGTATGATTCAAAGATACAGCCATGTTAGTCTGTAGAATCTGCACGTAGAGAGATCTTGTAACACCTTTGAGACTAACTGAAAGAAAGAAGTTGGCAGCATGAATTTTGCTAGACTTTAGTCTACTTCCTCAGGTCCAAATGTATCTGAGGAAGTAGACTTAGGTCTACAAAAGCTCATGCTGCCAACATCTTTCATTCAGTTAGTTCCACTGGCACTACAAGATCTCTCTATGAACTGTACGATGTTACTCCTGCACCATGTAATGAAGTTTTACACACATAATTATTAAAGTAACAATGTTTCATTTAAACTGGAAAAGGAATGAAGTTATCCCTCATTAAGTTATCACAATGTATTTTAACTACATCGTTCTTATTGAGACAATGCATTAATTATAATAAACTCATGATTTGGACCTTGTTACACCTGAAGTAACAACAAAAGCTAAATATTTCTTGAGAGGAGAAAATTAACTATTTCTTTCTCATTATAGTTGAAAGAATACTTTCAAGTCCATTAATGAGCAAAACTGCTAAACAAAGTTTGATTCATCTTCTTTAGGATATAATGGTGGATAAGCTTATCTATCAGAAACTTTACTGAATTTGCCATGTAATCAATCATTTACAGACATTGATAAATGCTATCGATTAATTTTACATCTTGATAAATCTGTGAATTCTGTGAATTCTTGTGCAGATACAGCACTAAGGACAATCTGGAAATGTGCTGTGGGCATACTCCAACTAATTTAGGAAAGACTTCATTGAATTCATGTGCATGTGTGTTTCATATGAGACATTTCTTTAAGACACCCAATGATTAAAACAAAGAACCAGATCAGATCATTCATAAAACAGGATTTTGGATGTTTATTCGTACAGACTACACAGGCACAGAAAATATAAATGCTCATAATCAGTTTTTATTTTAAGTATTAAAACATTAACTTTTGTTGGAGCTCAGTCTGGTCTCATTACAGATTCATGAATTATGAACCTATTACATTCAACTTATAAATCAACCAGTTATAGGTTCCAGTGGCACCCTGCATGAAATGCAGCCAACTGAAAATATTATAATCTGATGATGTAAGAGATATCATTACAACAAGGGTGGGCAACCTCACCAGCCATATGAAGCCCTTAAGGAACCCCTGAAACCATATTACCAAATCTGAACAACAGATGCTGTTGCCAAGTTGCAGTGGCAAACCAGGAAACATCATTAAAGCAAGAATAAAATACTGGTTTTACATAAGCTTTTTTCAGTTTGCTTCTGGAATTTGGTTGTAAACCAAGGAAACCTGATTAAAACAAGCATATGCTTGTTTTGATAGAATTGGCATCTTCTGCTTTGCCACTACACCACTGGATTTAGCCAAGAGAGAAAAAATGGGTTTTGCAGCAAACAAACCTTCCTACCATCAAAATGAAGAATTCTACTCTATTCTAGCTTCTTGTTTCCATCGATGTAGCTGGATATTTCTAAACCTCCACACAGCACATAAAATCACAATCAAGACTTTGTTATGTACCTATTCAGAAGCTTGATAAACCACAACACAACATAAAGATATAAGTATTATAAATGCACAGTTCAATAATATTGCTATAAAGAAAGAAACTTCACTACAGCAAAAACTGCAAATGTGTGGACATCCCTAATATCTGTCTGTATAGAAAACCTTTTCTTCTATCATTTTCAGTTTTGTATTTTGTTGTAATTTACCACTGGCCACTGAAGATACTATTATTCAAAATACATTTGATATTGATGGATGTGTTTGAGATAGATATGTCTGAAATAAGTGGAATTTTGAGAAATAATGTTAAATCTAGCATTTTATCTAGAATCATTCTTGGCTGATTTTTTTGTTCTACTCCCCATTATTCATTGGATATAACAACTCCACTATACAGCACTAGAGCTCAGTAAAAAATAAAATAAATGTTATGGCCCACTATTATGGCTTATTTTGCCATGAATTTTGTTAAAACTCATAGGTTTTAACCTAAATTGAATGCCACTTTTTCTTTCATCCTCTGCTACTAGGTTGCATCGTCCATGAACTGAGGACTTTATCACATCAGTCTGTTGCATCACAGAAATCACATTTTTGAAGCAAATGGGAACATACCAGTTTAAAAACAATCACTATCACACTTCTCTGCAATTGTGCCATTATGTTGCTTTGGCAATCCATGTTTCTGCACACTCTCCTCCACACTGCCTTACTAACACTGCATTCCTCCCTATATATGTCCTACCCAGCACATGGATGCCTTTCTATTTTTTTAATTTTATTTCTGCCACAATTGCAGCAAAATGATAAAATAAATATAATTAAAAGAAATGAAAAAGAAGAGGAATGAAAACAAAGTAAAAGCAAGATCAGCCTGCTTGGGGATAGCAAGGGGGGAGAGGGGAGATTCATGCTCACTCTCACCACGTGATTGCTGGAATATCAGAACTGCAGTGGAAAGGACCTATTGTATGAGAGGCATCAGTAGAAAAGTAGAGATTTGGGGAGCCCTTGACAGTTTTTTTCCATCAATAAAAAGGTACCCTACACCAATGATTGAAATGCAAAGCAGCAACAGAAGAGACATTATGTTGTGCAATAAACACTGGCCAAAGACACCATTATCATTCTGTAATTGTGATTTATCAACCTCGTGTGACAAAACTCCAGAACACATGGAGTAACTTGGCATACCAGTCGACTGTCATACACAGTGGATATTCTTACCTCCAGTCATCCTTTGAAAGATTAGACAAGATGTTCATCTCCTCATCATCTTGCAAAAGGCGAAATGCTGCACTAAGGTGATGATTTTCTAGTACAGAGCGATCATTATAAAGGATGGCTGTATCTGACCTATAAAGCAAGAAGATTTGATATATATAAACAGAGACTTGGGACCATTATCCACAGTGAGAGAATAATTTTTTTCTCACAGTTAAATATATATATCAATTATATATTTGAATCAAGAGTATGCATTCATTTCAGAACAAATGGAAGTTGGGGTGGAATAATCCCATTTAATTCAATTTCCATTAAGTCTACCAAAAACATGTATATAGATCACTCATTCCTTTCCTTTAGGTATGAGAGTGTTTCCCTTATTTTACTGTTTCTTCTTAATGGCCATCACTTTTTTTATCCAGAGTGCCTGAGAATGCATGTGCCTGTTCCTCCTCTCCCCAGGCCTTCACTTGTCTCCAGGGAAGTCCCACTCCTAGAAGGCAGACATCCCCCCTGCCAGATGTCCCATCCTCCCCAGATGTCCCGCTCCCCTGCATTAGGTAACACCTAATGCAGGAACGCCTTTCAGTTTGGGCACTCAGTCTTTAAACGGTTCGCCATCACTGTGATTGGGTTTGACAGGAACTTGATGTGACAAGAAGAAAAAAGGTTGAACTCCATACAGACAAGTGGAATAGGACAATGGGGGAAACATAGGCTAATTGGCAACATAAGCCATTAGCGGTGATATTAGGGCTCGATGTGGCTCAACGTCCAAATACACTGAGCCCTAGTATCGCCACACATTACCAGGCTGCATCCACATGGGGCGCAAGCTCATGATGTAAGGGTGCCCAAGTCCCCAAATAGCTCTCCACAGCCTTTATGTTGCAGCCTTTACGACGCCTTGAAAAAGGAGCTGCTCTAGGCGGCACCTTTTGGAAAGCGCAGCACAGACGCATGGCTTACAGGGCCAGCTTTCAGCTGCCCATCTGTAAAGCCCTATATACCTCATTTGACAGACATGTGACCTACACTTTTGAATCTGTATTTGTTGTCTTTGGCTAACAAGAATTGTATAACATGTCTTTCTAGAATTGTTTCTTTTGCTGGCGCCGATTTGCTCACAAACTCATTCTGAAATAGAAAGCCTATTTCTTCTCAGTATGATATTGATTAAATCATTAATTTTAAGTGAATTGTATCTAGTCATTTCATTATGCACCTTTGAACATATGGCTTACAATGAAAATAGCCAATTCTTTAAGTCATACTAAAACAGCTGTTGGAAGATAAGAGGAGGGTAAGTGCTATACGAAGTCTCATTAGAGTGAAATCATGAGGCTGTTACTCAGCTCTTACTCAGTTCACCCCACTCAATGAAATATTCAAAGCTTTGCACTACAAATCAGAAGATTTTTCCCCCTCCTCACTGTTTGTTCCAAGTGAAAAGGGATCTTGTAGTCCCTTTGAGACTAACAGGGTTAAAGTATTTGTAGCACAAGCTTTTGTAGACTTGGTCTACTTCCTGAGATGCATAGTTATTACACCAGTGTAGTAAACTGGTGTCCTATATATGGAATCCGTGAATATGGAAAGTCAGCTTATTCAACCTTCTCTGTTTCTGCCTCGGTAACAGATTGGTTTGAATATTTTTTTTTTCTGAGTTACAACATCCAAGAAAAATGTCAGATGTAGATGTTAGGACTGCCTTCCACAATCCTCCAAATGGGATGGACTATTAACTACAACACTGTTATTTACTGAACCTGCTGCTTGGAACTGACAAGTATTCAAAATGTTTGAAAGCTACTCAGTTGCAGAAGGATCAAAGAATCATACACTGGAAGGGACCTTTTAGGCCACCCAGATTCTAATAGAAGACCTCCAGTGATTTTTGTTCCACTTACATAAGTAACTGGTTCCACTGTCAAATTGCTCTAACCATTTTTAATGTATATGTTGCTGTCCTCAAAACAGAGATTCCATTTTATGCTCCTTATTGTACTCCTCCATTGCAAATAGGGGGGAAAATATATTCCTCTCCTGACATCACAATGCTCTATATTTCTCTGTCCCTGCTGCTAGTCATGCTTCTAAAAATTCTCTTTATACAAATTTTAGAGTTCAGACATGCCAGGTCTTCTTTCTAAACTGAAGTTATTAAGTGGGTCTTGTCTGTTATTCCATTTTGACAGCCTTGATTTTATACAAAGCAGCATGAACACACAGTTTGACAAAGCCAAAGCCTTCAGTCCCCACATTCATTTTTGTTCATTACCTCCTCTATGTTTCTAATTGTACACGTGCGAATTGCCACGATATGATGCAAATAAAATATTGCAATAATTATACACATGATATATTGGCATTCTGTTTGTGTGGTTTTTGTGGATATACGTGCACATGTATGCATGGATAGAACTGAAGGGGGAAGGAAACAAACCTAATGTGATTTTACCTGTTTTTGTAACAAGATGCTTTTATGAGGGATTTTATATTGTTTTGGTATGATTAAAATATGACCAATTGCATTCCTAATACTTTTGAACTATTGAACACAGCAGAATATGGGTTTTTCTGTTAGTGTTATTTTGACCATGGGACACATGAATGCTAAGACAGTTGTTGGCCAGCAACTCTGGAACACTGAGTTACAAAATCATTTGAGTAGAATGGCAATTTATCTCCACTATGGATAGTAGAGGAGGACATGTAAAATTCTGATCCATGTGTCACATTGGACAATTATTAAATACAGAAGGGATCTGACATTGGCTAGGCTTAATGTCTTCTCTTCTGTGCCGCTGGAAGGTTTTGAAAAATCCAAATCTAAGAACACTTATGCTCCTACATCACAGATATTGCGGAAACCTATCACTCATGTATCACTGCACTGTTCTTTCTGAATTGCATCTTGATGTTCTCCAGAAACATGGATTATTTGTTTTCAGACCTCAACTCTCAGGTTACATACAAAGTGGCATTTTGTGTGTGTGTGTCTGGTATTATTTGTAAAAAAGTGATTATGAACTGTAAATAGTGGGAACAGAAATTTTGTTTTAATTATTATAGTAGCAATATGTGTGCATATGCACACACATTTATTCTGTTTTACATTTGTTCATTCATCAAACATTATTTCATCATGTATATTACAGCATAGTATATTATGGCCTGTAAAATAGTGATTTGACCATAATGGTCATAATTGACCATAATTATATATTTAAGGACCATAATAAACTTTCATTCCAGTGGAATGGACTTGTAATAAGAGTCAATTGTTTGGGTACAAAAAAATTCAGCAATGGATATGAGTATACAATACAAATTATGGATGGTCCCTACAAGTCTATAATAATAATAATAATAATGTTTTATTTATAGCCCGCTCCTCTGTATCCAATCGGAGCGGGTTACATCAATTAAAAAATGCAAGATAAAATATACATGACCCATACCCAACCACCCGCCCCTTAAAATTAAATTAAACTAACATCAATTAAAATGACATAATAAAAATTTCAATTTAAAACGGCAACCCATTGCATAGAGATCAGGGTCAAGATGTTAAAATGCTAATGGGAGAGCTTAACCCAAACAGAGCCGGGAGGTTAAGAACTTTCTGGGAAGGCCTGCCGGAAGAGATGCGTCTTCAAGGCTTTTTTAAAGCAATCAGAAGATGTAATAAGACGCATCTCGTCTGGCAGGCCATTCCATAGCCTGGGAGCGACAGCCGAGAAGGCCCTCTGGGAGGTCTGCGTCAGTCTAGTCTTCATAGGCTGCAATAAGTTCCTCCCAGAAGACCGGAGTGTGCGGAGGGGTTCGTATGGGAGGAGGCGGTCCCTCAGATAAGATGGACCCAAGCCATGTAGGGCTTTAAAGGTTAAAACCAACACCTTGTACTGCGCTCGGAAACTAATCGGCAGCCAGTGGAGAGATTTGAGCACTGGTGTTATGTGCTCTCTCCTTGATGTTCCCGTGACAAGCCTGGCTGCCATATTCTGAACTAATTGAAGTTTCCGAGTTAGGCACAAGGGTAGCCCCATGTAGAGCGCATTACAGAAGTCCAATCGTGAGGTTACCAAAGCATGTACCACTGACTCCAGGTCCTTTGGCTCCAGGAAAGGGCGCAGCTGGCGGATCAGCCGAAGCTGATAACAGGCACTCCTGACCACCGCATTCACCTGACTAGTCATGTGAAGCGACGAATCAAGGAGTACCCCCAGACTGCGAACAGGGTCCTTCGAGGAGAGTGTGACCCCATCTAGGACCGGGAGGTGTATTCCCAATCCTGGCTTCGGTCCTGTGACAGTTAGTACCTCCGTTTTGTCCGGATTGAGCTTCAACCTGTTTTCCCTCATCCAATCCATTACTGCCGTAAGACAGTCATTGAGAGGAGAGACGCCATCTGAAGTCTGAGCCGACGATCTTGTCATGGAGAGGTAAATCTGAGTGTCGTCAGCATACTGAAGACACTGAGCTCCATGCCTCCGAATGATCTCACCCAGCGGCTTCATGTAGATGTTAAACAGCATCGGGGACAGGATGGCGCCTCGAGGGACGCCACAATTAAGCTCTATCTTAGAAGAGCAACTGTCCCCGAGCCTCACCCTTTGGGATCTCCCGGAGAGAAAGGACCGGAACCACCGAAGCGCAGTGCCTCCGATCCCCAACTCTCTCAGTCGACCCAAAAGGATGGAATGATCTACCGTGTCAAAGGCCGCTGAGAGATCCAAGAGCACGAGCAGGGTCACACTACCCCTGTCAATGCTCAAGCGAAGGTCGTCGGCCAGAGCGACCATGGCAGTCTCAACTCCATGTCCTGTCCTGAAGCCCGTTTGAAATGGATTCAGATAATCAGTTTCATCCAAGACAGCTTGGAGTTGGGAGGCGACTGCTCTCTCGATGACCTTGCTCAAAAATGGGAGCAAGGAGACTGGCCTGTAGTTGTTTTTATCCAAGGGATCAAGGGAGGGTTTCTTCAGGAGGGGTCTAACGGCCGCCTCCTTTAGACAAGATGGTAAAGAACCCTCCCTGAGGGACGCATTGATCACATCCCGAAGGAATGTTCTCACTGCGTCCCCTCCCTGGGCGACCAGCCAAGATGGACAAGGATCGAGAGGGCAAGTCGTCTTTCTCAAACTTCCAAGGAGCTTGTCCACGTCCTCGGTACTTGCAGGTTGAAATTCATCCAGTAAAGAAACAGCAACGGAGTTATCGGACACCTCACCTATGGGCTCTGACAAAACATTGACATTCAAGTCGGCCCTTATCCGAGAGATTTTGTCTGCAAAGAAGGTGTTAAACTCATTACAGCAGGCTGTTGTTGGGTCCAGTAGGGGATTTGGCGCAGGGGGCACCCGCGTCAGCTCCCCCACAACCCTAAACAGCTCTGCTGAGCGGGACTCTGCAGACGCGATGCGTGCAGAGCAGAAGGATCTCCGCGCTGCACGCAAAGCCTCCCGATAGGCGCAAAGATGCTGCCTATGGCGAGTTCTGTCGGAGAAGAGTCGAGTCTTCCGCCATTTGCGCTCTAGTCGTCGTCCAACCCGCCTCATCTCCCTGAGTTCCTCCGAGAACCAGGGTTTGCGATTTGGAGCGGGTTGGAGAGGACGCTTGGGGGCGATTGCGTCGAGAGCCTTGGGAAGATCGGTGTTCCAGGTATTCACCAAAGCTTCGACGGAGTCACCGGCGTTGCCAACCATTAAACCCTCTAAGGCCTTCTGGAAACCAATTGGTTCCATTAGTCTTCGAGGGCGGACCATTCTAATGGGTCCACCACCCCCGGGGGGGACAGAAGTGGCTTTTAGTTCCAACTTGATCAGGAAATGATCCGTCCATGACAGTGCAGAGGTTTTGGTTACCTCCGCCCACGGATATTCCTGTTCCGTACTAAAGATTCCATCGAGTGTGTGACCCGCGCAATGGGTAGGCCCATTGACCAACTGGGATAGGTTCATGCCTGTCATGGATTCCATGAACTCCCGAGCTGCTCCAGATAGATCAGAAGAGCTGGTCTCAAGAGGAATGTTGAAGTCACCCAATACAAGAAGTCTGGGAGACTCCAACAACAACTCAGAGACCAGCTGAGTCAGCTCAGTCAGGGAATCTGTTAGACAACGGGGTGGCCGGTACACTAACAGAATCCCCAAACTATCCCTGGTCTTCAGGCCAAGGTACACACACTCAATGTGGATCGTTTTCCGGACAGGTTTCCTGATCAAAGTTAGGTTAGTTTTGTGAACTATTGCCACACCGCCCCCCCCGCCCACTTTCCCTTATCTGCTCACTAACCGTGTAGCCGGCTGGGAGGGCCTGCGCCCAGGTAGCAGTGCTGGCATCTCCCAGCCAAGTCTCGGTGAAGCATGCCAGGTCGGCCTGTTCATCCACGAGAAGATCGTGGATGATATGAGTCTTACCTTTGGCCGACCTGATATTGCAAAGGAGCAGATTAAGGGATTGTGGAATGGTTGGTGCGCTCTCCATGTTATCTTGGGAAACAGGGTGAACTGAAGAAGGGATAGATATCAGACATCGATCCCTTCTTCTTTTGTAACATTTGTTCACTCTGTTGCCGCCATACCTTCCCTGCCCCCACACAACCTCAATTCCTGCTCCCAGGCTATGAAGGCTCATGCTACCAATTTCTATCTCTAAGTTAGTCTCAAAGGTGCTGCAAGATCCCTTTGCATATTGGTTTGATTGTGATACTTAATTTGTGAAGATCAGACCTCAAGCTCCTTTGGTAAAATGTAACTATCATTCAATAGAAATTATATGAATACCTGGTATTAGATTTTGCTATCTGACATTTGCCAAAAGTACATGTGACTGTAATCTCTACTCCAGTTTGGAATTCCATTTGAACCTCACACATCTACAAAACATTTCATTTTCATCCGCTACTGTTTCCACAGATTCTTTTTCCATAGTTTTTCGTTGTTTTACTGATGTTTGTAAATGGCCTCACCGTGTCTGAATATGAAAGTTGTTGGTGGTTCCAGTATGCTCATAATCATGGATGGCCGCTGCAAAGATCATAGCAAAGATTTCCAGCTCTGTCAACCAGTGCTGAAAAAAGAGATTTAAGAGGAGTCAGATAACATGTCACTTTGTCAGACTTTAAATGGCATTCTGTTTTTTAAAGAAATTATTTGTCTGTTCACCAAAAATGCAACACTCCAGTGCCTTTTAATTGTAAGCTGTAGCCACTGCAACTCAAGCATAGCCATACAGAATGAGAGGAGCCATTACTACTACTACTACTACTACTACTACTTTTATTATTATTAACCTTTATTTATATAGCACTGTAAGTTTACATAGCACTGTAAATGGAATCATTTAATTAGACAGTTCCCTGCCCTCATGCTTACAATCTAAAAAGACATGACACAGAAGGAGAAGAGAATGGTGGTGGAGAAGGAGATCAAATCCAGCAGTTCTTCACTCCCTCTGAGGCCTGGACCAAGGCAGATGGACTGGAGGGAGGGCTCAGCTTCTTAACACAAAATAAGGGCACAGCATCCTGGGGCAGAGAAGGGTACACACCTGGGAACACTTCCCTAAACAATATAGTCTTTAACGTAATTTCGAAACTGGTTAGAGAAGTGATGAGGTGCATGTATGGGGGAAGAAGGGTCCAGGAGTGAGGGGCAGCAAGTGAGAAGGGATGAATCTGGGATGGGGCAGTGAAAATCCTAGGCTGGGGCAGGAGACCTTGACTACCAGAGCGGAGGGTACAAGAAGGAGTGTGAGGAGAAAAAAGTTCAGACAATTAATGATGGGCCAGTCTGTGGAGGGCTTTGAAAGTCAACAATGAAAGCTTGTACTGAATGCGGGAGGGGAAGGGGAGCCCGTGAAGGGAGGATAAAAGAGGAGAAACATGGTCAAAGCAGTGAGTGAATACTACAGTGGTCCCCCGGGTTACGAAGGTAATCCGTTCCGGATTACCTTTCATAACCTGGAAATGTTAGTTTCCCGGGGGACCGCTTTAAGGGACGGACCGCGCAGCCGATTTAAAGGGGCCGCATGGTTTTTCCCTTTCGTTCCCCGGGGATTTCTTCAGATCCCAGGGGAATTTTGGCAGTCCCGCTGGTTTTGGCTCCCGGGGATTTTGTTCCCCGGGGGCTTCGTATCCCGGGGGACCACTGTACATGCAACTGAGTTCTGGACAGAGATTAAATGATGGAGGTGAGAGAGAGGAAGCCCTGTCAGAAGAAGGTTAAAATAATCTAGTTGTGAGACCACTAGGGCATGGACCAGAGTCTTGACAGTAGAGGCTGAGAGAAATTGACAGATTTTAGCAATGTTGTAAAGAAAGAATCTACAGGCCTTGATGGTGGCCTGATCTGGAGAATAAACAACAGAGAAGAATAAAAAATGAAACCAAGACTGCTCTTGGTTAATATCTCTCTCTCTGTGGGTTCCTTTCCTTTGGACTTCAAACATGCTCTCATATCCCCAATTCTGCAGAAACCCTCTCTTGACCCCAGTTGAATAGAAGTGTTGTCAACAGAGACAGAGTATTGAAGGGTGGTCTTAGGTGGAAAGACAAGAAGCTCTGTCTTAGACATGTTGAGCTTCAAGCGCCAATGCCGCATCCACTGAGAGATAGCAGTCAGACAAGATGAAACTTGCTGTTCAAGCCCTGGCAAAAGGTCAGGGTGGAAAGATACAGTTGAGTGTCATCGGTGTACAGATGACAGGAGAAACCAAA
Source organism: Urosaurus nigricauda (assembly GCA_034509955.1). NCBI lineage: Eukaryota > Metazoa > Chordata > Lepidosauria > Squamata > Phrynosomatidae > Urosaurus > Urosaurus nigricauda. The sequence continues at coordinate 66,945,533 of JAOEGL010000006.1, read as the reverse complement.
AGGACTGATAAGTTTACCTAGGGAGAGTGTGTATACAGAAAACAAAAGGGGACCCTGAACAGAGCCCTGAGGAACTCCAACAGATAAGGGAACAGAGGAGGAAGTCTGGCCACCCATGACCACTGCAAAAGATCTATCAGACAAGTAAGATTTAAACCAGTCAAGAACAGAGTAGGAGAACCTGAGGTCAGAGTCTAAGTCAAGCAAGAGACAGTGGTCCACGGTTTCGAAGGCTGCAGACAAATCAAAAAGAATGAGAATTGAGTAGAGGCCATTTCCTTGGCCTGCAAAAGTCATTTGAGATCTTGGTGAGGTCTGTCTCTGTAGAGTGCCATGGGTGGAAACCAGACTGAAAAGGGTCCAGGATGGTGTTGGCTTCGAGAAACTCAAGAAAGTGAGAATAAACGATGCATTCTAGAACCTTAGAAAGAAAAGGAAGAAGAGAAATCAGATGATAGATGGACAAAGAAGAGGGGTCGAGAGGTTTCTTCAGAATTGTGGACACGAGAGCAAGTTTGAAGTCCAAAGGGAAGAAACCCATAAAGAGAGGGAGATTAAAGATATAGAGGAGTGGAGGCAGAAAAGAAGGGGCTATAGATAGTAAAAGATGGGAGGGGATAGGATCAAGTTAGCAGGTAGTAGGTTTGGAAGAGTTTAGCAGTGTAGAGATTTCATCCAGAGAAACATGTGGAAACACAGAGAGTTCGTTAATAGAAAGTATCAGGAGATTAGTGGTAGGGGGCAAATCATGAGGAACTATTTCAGATCAAATGGTAGTGACTTTTGTAATGAAGGAGTTGGCGAAGTCAGTGGGGGAGAATGATGAGAAGACAGGGGGAGAGGAAGGTTTTAGCAGATCAAGGATTTATAGTAGTGCTATTTTGCCATGGAGAGGGCACGAGAAAAGGAGGAAAGTATTAATTTAAAGTGAATGAAATCAGCCCAATCCCTGGCCATTTTCCAAAGACGTTCGGCCACTCGAGAGCAGACTGGAGGAAACTGATGGGGGACTAAGCCAGGGCTGAGGCCTAGTCATGGAGGAAGACACACATACAGATTCCAGATTAGCTGGAACCAGCCTAATATTGTCTGCTCTGACTAGAACTGCACTGACTTTTCTGAGAAAATAAATGTTTCCGAAATTTTCTGAAATGTAAGAGTTTGGGGCTTCTTCGAAACCATTGACAGAATTCTCTTCCTCCCATCTGCCTACCTACAAATAGTATGAAGACTTTGAGCAAACATTTCTTCCCAGGCCCCAGCTCTGCTTGCCAGTGGTCCCGAAAGCTCTCAGGCATGGCTTTTCCTAACCTTGTTAATTGAATTCAATTGATCAAAATCTTTCCAGTTTAGCATGTTAGGTTAAGGGCTTTCCATGTTCAACTAAAGTTCAGAATTCCAGGAATTATAGATGTTATAGAACAAACTCTTAGCAGACATACTATTTCAACAATATAGCTGTGGTGTGTAAAGATGGAAAACATATTTGCCACTTCTGGTTTCCCAACAAAACACTTAAAAAACCCCTGCCAAAGAAGAACAATGCAGTGACAAAATTCTTCTCATTTTGCAAAGTTATCTGGGATTTAATCCACACAGAAATTTGCAGTTTTTCTGAACAACCCCACCAACGTCATTTTTGCTCAGAAAATTCACTTTCACTACAGAAAACAGTTCATTTCATGAGGGAAGCAATTGTTTTGACACCAAATATATCTTACACAGAAAAAAAAAACATAATTAACCAACAATAATTATCCAAGATGTTTCACACAATCCAAATAGTTCTTGAGGATGGCACAGAAATATTTTTCTCTGGCACACACAGAGAAAACTCTAGAGACTATTCATTCTTGCAAGCAAATATGTATGATATGGAAAGATTACAGATATACTCTGCTACGGATAGCTCCAACGTTATCATCACTATCTTGAAGTTGGATGACCGTCAGTGATAGAATGGTAGACTTAAGAGCCTTGACAGACCAGCATCAAAGGCTGGCCTTGGAGTGGAGTGGGGGCATGACACCCTCATGATACACGCCATGACTCCACCCCTATGCCAGCGTGACACGCACACCCCACCACACGGCAGGTGACATCACGGCACTCCTCTGGTGCTACATCCAGATGTCGCAGCATCAAAGGAGCGCAAAAAAGTTGTAGCACTGATGGCTAAGGCACCCTTTCCGCAGCACAGAAAGCTGCTTTTGTGGCTCCTTTTTGCACCATAGAAAGGCCACAGCATGTTGTCATGTCCCAGATCCAGTGAAGACAGAAGTGGCTGTAATCTGCCCCTTAGGGGTAGTCTGTTCAGCCCCTAAATCCCCAGATTTGTGTGTCCACTGCAATGGACACATAGAGTCTATGCAACTGAATATGCCATTCCACATATTGTATAAGTATCCAACTGACAAAAATAGCTTCTGCTGTGTGTGCATTCCTGTAACTGTGTGAACATACATCAATGTGTATCTGTATGAATGTCCCTATATATGTATATTTGTGTATGTGTCTGCAGTGATGTGTGTGCACACGCATACACGTGCTTGCACACACATACATTTCTATATGCATGTCATGTATGTGTGTACAAACATGTTTTTATGTGGGGTGTCAGTATGCGTACATATTTGTGAATACAGCCTGAGCAATCACAGCAGAAAGGCACATATATGAAATAAGTTACCACAACAAATATGAAGTATGACCCTTCCCAAAACTGCCATGAAGCCTTCTTCATAGCAACATAGCCAAGGGGAAGAAATGCTTGGAGTTGTAGTCCACCAACATTTGGAGAGCCACACAATTCCCACCACTGCCCTGCAGTCATCTAAATCATAGAACATACCCTGTTCTGCCCCAAAATCTGATTATTATGGCAGGATGCAATTCATCCATCTCAGCCCTACTGTGGCACTCCTATAAATCCTTCTAACTGGAAATACTGTTGGATTCTATCTTGGTGTTTCTGGTAAGAAGTTTACTTATTCTGTTGTTGCACTATAGACCCTGATTCCTAATGACTGCAAGGAAAGGTACACTATGAACTCGAGAAACCTTCAGTCACAATCTGGAAGCCACTAGCATAGAGTACAATGAGAAAAAAATATTCATAGTTTTTACTGTATAGCTATGAACATCAAGAAACTAACAAACAAAAGACTGAGAGATAAGGATAAAAGGAATTGTAGTATCTCAGTATGATCTTATATACATGGAAAATGAGCTACTATGAGGCAGTCTGAAGAAGGGGGTAACTTAAAAGAAGTTTCAACCTTAAAAATAATGCTGATTCATGACAGCAAAAAGAAATGCAGCAAAGAATGAAGAAGCAATCATCATGCTATTTTCCAATGTTCCTGGTGATTGTGTCAATTTTTAACTGTGAACATAAGATGGTCTGTGTAAACAAGGCAAATTTTTCAATCTAGTACAAAGAAAGGTCACATAGCACAGGTCCTTATTCTTTTACGTGTTTACAAACAAACAAACAAAAAAACAGCTTCATGTATATACTGCTTCATACCGCCTAAGAAGTGTCTAAGCAGTTTACAAGTGTAAGCTAATTTGCCCCCAACAATCTGGGTACTCATTTTAGCAACCTCAGAAGGATGCAAGCCTGAGTTGAGCTTGAGCCCTTTTGCTGGTCTTGAACTTGCAACCTTATGGTTTTGAGTGAGTGGCTGCAGTACAGGCCTTGAACCACTGCACCACCAGGGCTCTTACAAACATGTTTTTTATGTTGGGTGTCTGTACGCATACATATTTGTGAATACAACCTGGGCAATCACAGCAGAAAAGCACATATCTGAATATGTTTGCAGAGTGTTTACAGTGTTTACAGAGCTTCTTGGAGGGTGGAAATGCATCATCATCATCATCATCATCATCATCATCATCATGACTGAGACACCCAGTCACCCTACTATTTTTCTCAGATGGCAGCCCAATTTGTGACAACCACTTTTCTTTTCACAACTATTTTTCTCTTGTATGACAGCACCATGGGCCTTTCAACCCCAGTGTTGTCCCACTCTGTGACAGTGACACATTTAGTCACTTTATCTATTTCCACTCAATGGCACCTATGAGTGGAATAGATACACCACATTCAAGGGACTTAAAAAAAAAAAAAAAGAAAGTGTTGTTTTGGTAGCATGTTTCCTTATCTTATTGAAACATCAGACAAGCCTGTATTCAAACAAGGTTAAAAGTTTGACAATTATCTTGAACAATATATCTTTATTATGTCTTAGTTTTGCTTTACTTGTTACACTCAGTTACAGTTGCATTAACTCTACATCCAATTTCTCTCTTTAAAACCAATAGGCTTCTTCACTACCCAGGACCTTCTCCATGTACTCTTTACTACCTGTTTCTACTGTACTTCCACCACCAAGATTATTTGTATCTCTCTAGATACTTTTTAACAGTAACCCTCATTCAGAGTTCTGTTTTTCCCTGAGTCCCTCGCTGTATTGCCCCAAACACTGTAAAATTCTAACAATTTATGGGCACCTCATGTACATGTCCTCAAAAAACTATTTTTTATTATAATTGTAGATGTTCTGCTATTTTGATTTTGAATATGCTTAAGCTACTCTTAATTGACTATTGATTTTTACGATGTTTTTATGAGAGTTTAATCCCTTTAGGCTATGAAATGGATAATTGGATTTTATGTACCAACAGGGTTACTGGGAAGTTACAGTCATAAGAGAAAAAGATCCAAGGGCTAAGTGTTATCAACATTGTAGTCATGTTACAAGACTTTTTTTTTAAAATGGAGAGACAGAGTTCCTTAAAAAGTGAAAGAAAATCTCCAACCTATGATAGACTTCCATCTTTTAGAATCCTATTAAAGGAGCAAAGGTTTTCTCCTTGGCTGTATTAGAGCTCGCAGGAAACACTATGTAACACTGCCAAGGCCTTTTTCAGACTGCTTTTAGGAGGCTACAGGGCTTCCAGTACATTTTCTAGCTTGAGCCCTATGTAATCATTGCTTACGCAGACAGCAGTGCCCTTAGGGTGGCTTATCGCTTCTAGAGTTATTATATTAACCAAGTTCCTGTTTTCAGCCAAAAAAAAAAATCTACCAGGGATAATTGGAAAAAAAAACCCATGGTGGCTTTGCGCATGAATCAAAGCTGGCTTTTCTATTAAGATCAACTGCATTGATTTTAATTTTATCCATCTAAGTCCACGCACCCTACAAGTGGGCGGACAACTTCCAGGCTCTGGAGGAGCACATTAGCTCTCTGCAGAACCTCTGCCCTGGCACCCACTCAACACATATACCTGGATTTATTTATTTATTTATTTACTTTGACTATATTACAGTACAGTGATATGCGTACAGTCCCATATTGACTGTTATATACAATACACTGAATGTGCATATAGTCCCATATCTAAGCACCTTTAATTTCCCCAAACATTTGGCAGCTGTGTGACTTAATAGGCCTGATTGTCATGAAAACAGAATCCTTCTCATACATTATGCTGAATGTACAAATGTGGTCCTTCCTCCCATTTTCCATACATTCATTTGACTGTATGCACAGATATTACATGCAGACAATAGGGTTCTCTCCATGCACTCAGAAATCATAGAAAGGCACACTGAACAAGTGGATGCTATCCCTGCATTTTCTCTTCACATGCTCATGATAATGAGTCAAAGTGGAATCTGAATTCATAAAAGATGTTCTATGTCCTCTACTATCTCAGATGCTCCATCTTTCTTTCTTTTTTATGTCAAGCATTTCCCATTGTTACCATAATAAAATAGTGGACAGTCAGAAAATTAGAGTTTTCTAAGGTTTTTTTGGCAGTTATCCATTGCCCAAAAACAAATGGCAAAAAAGGCATTCATTTGCAAGTTCTGAAATAATTTAAATACAATACACATGATAATATTTATCACCAAAACACATAAGACTGTGACCAGGCAACTTGCATGCCTGTCTCCTGAAGCGGCTCTACAGGTGCTAACTATCAACCGACCACTGTTCAAGACCCCTGGTATCTCTACTTTTGGTCGGTAAATCAACATATGTGAAACAGGCAATGGTTCCATGTAATTTTGAGTCTTTAAATAATGCTGGAAAGGGGCTTCATGCCAAAAGCAAAAATATTGTTGACAATAGGCAATCAGATTTGATACCAGGGAAATGTTCACACAGGCATCCTGTTGTGCCAACAAGCACAGCCTCCACCACTACCACATGTCATTTTGCTTTGAGGTCAGAACGAGGTGCTCATCCATGTGATCAAGGCTGGTTAGCTTGTTCTGACCTCAGATGTGAGTGACTTGCTGCCACCACAGCTGTGGTGGGCAGCACAGAGAAATGCCCATGGGAACAGCCACCCAGTGACAGAATGGAGAGATAAAGTAACAGAGAGGAGGTCAGAGCAGGTCCAGGTCCAAGGTACTCTGGGCTGTCCCTGGAGTAACCTGGTCAGTGCAGGCAAGACCCTAGTCAGTCTGTAAAATCCTGAAGGCACAAAAATGTTTTGACCTGCTCAAGTGTTAGTACACCCTGCACAGTTGTGTTGTGCTCAGAGTCTATATATTTTCATACCTGGAGCCAGCATGTTCTTAAGCAATCCTACGGACCTTTGGAACACCAAGTGAATTTCCCATGGGAAAGACACAGAGAATTGAGGACATGTGTAAAGGACATGTGATGCAATCAAGGCTAAATGGTTCTACTTATTACTCCTTCCTGCTCCAGGTCCTCTGCATTTCCTCTTGCACCAAGAGACAAAGGAGGTCTCTTTACATCAAAGTCAGTAAATCAGCGCTTCCTCCCTTTCCCCTGCCATGCTTCCAGACAACTTCCCTATCCCTACATCTGGGGTTCTCCTAATCAAATTACTAATTTTGTGACCCTAAAGTTAAAGCTATCAACCAGTCCAGAATCCCATTGTCAATTTCTGGGAAGACCATCAGCTCTTTATTATCTTGCAAGATAGCACACTCCTTGAGGCTAGGATCTCTAAAACAAATATTGATCCCAAATCCTAGCCTTCTTGCACACACAGTATGCATACAGTTGACCCCCAGCCTGTGCTCCATGTATAAACTGTGTCATCCTCATATCCTGGTCTGAACCACATACTGCTTTCCATGGTCTACTATTCAGACAGATAAATATCACCCTCTGTACACTTCTCAAACTCCGCTATCCAATTTCCATACTTCCATTTTAGCTCTCAATGTTGTGTCTGTCTAAATTACTATTGTGTACTTCTGGCATATTTGTATGCATGTGTGTGTTCAAAATTCACACATTTTTGTATGCAACTTTCCACTGACTATACATATTCCAAGTCATGTTCATTTTTCTAATCTATTTATGATTTAATACACAATTATTCCTCCAAAATGAACCATTCTCCCCCTCACAATGGAAATACATTTCCAAGGGAAGATATATTCCATTCTCTTGCCAATCTTTGGATTGGTGTGTGTGTGGATATTTCTGTCCTATCCCTATACCTATTGCTGCCACCTCTACGGTTTAGTAGACATTAGATAAAACCAAACATTAAGACTAATGCATACATCTTGTGGATTTCACTTCTAGTGAAAAAATGCAGGTTATCGCTATTTTAAGGTAATATTATAATCATAACTGCACCTTGTCTGCTCAGTTTTCTGGTTCCAGAGTCCCACTGTTCAAAATTCTCTGAATCTGACCACTGAACAACCAATTCCTTAATATACCAAATCAACAGGGTATATAGTTCAAAGGATCTAAACCAGCTGAGAAAGGCTTGGGGAAAAAAACAGCCACTACAGTGATTCTGTGTCACAAAACCCTTGAAATCCCATATATTATATTGCCCAATTAGCCATAAAAAATGAGGGTTGTGGTAAAAAAAAAATACCCATAATGCACAACATAGCTTTAATGTCTTAAGAACAGTGATCAATCTACTTACTACTACACCCGTCTTAAAAAGGAGGTAATGAACTGTTTGTGTGACATCTGCAGCATGCATCAGATTGTGGTATGGATTTTTATGCTTGCTGTAGCCAACTTCCAAGGCTTCCACAAAGGAGACAAGAGCAGAAATTGGAATCTACACACAAATACAGAAAGAAAATGCATGAGACAAAAGCAAAGCTTCACAATAATATGTATTTTAACCTTATTGAAATTTTAAACAAGACTTTAGACTTTTTGTGAAATGGAAGATTATCGTCTGCTTTCAAACAGATAGCATCATATACGTAACTGCATTCTATGATTGAATGCCTCCAAATATATAGCAATATTAGGCACTCAATAGAGAAATAAAAATATTAAAAAATTAAATTGGCTGTATCTCTCAGGCAAATATATTTCACATGTTTGATATTAAGAACAGTGGTGAGATGATGCTATGTGGATGGCTTCAAAATGTCATTATATTAAGTAACTTTCCAAGCTCTGTTCTTAGTATCAGACATCAGTGGGAGTGTTTATAGTGGGAGTGTTTATAGGAATGTATGATGATGAAATCTCCATCTGGACATGAACTACAACAAGAAATAATTGAGTAGATGGATCATCATATATGGCACACTTGTGATGAGAACCGTAGTGAATGTAGCACTGAACCCTTTTTACAGACAAGTCAATAAACGTTTCCCATTTCATGTCAAAAAAGTTACAATGGAGCCCAACTTTGCTGAAATGTTGAAATACTATTACGTTTTATTCAGTCTAGCATGAATCTGTTCATAAAAAGAGTCTAATTAAATGGTGACACATATGTTACTGTCAGGTGGCCCAACATACGTATATAAGGTAGCAAAAACAGAAATAGGAAGTTTGTGATATTTTTCCTTCCAGTTAACTACAAAAGATGAAGAGTGAAGGGCACTGCAGGATCACTGACCTTGAAACGGCTGATCAAATCATAGCGGGTGAGCAATTCATAGAAAATGAATTTCAGTGCATGATCCCCGCTAGCATCATTTAGTGCAAATACATCAAAGGACCACTTGTCTACATTCTGTAGGGGGGGAAATACAGGGTTAGTATGTTATTTTCTTCATCAGCTACAGAACAAAAGCATAATTTTATGAAATGTGAAACTTGTTTATCAATTGGGTTTTTTTAATACCTTCATATAAAATACACAATGTATATTTAGTTTGCTACTACAGTATTTGACATCTTAACAACGCTAGTAGTTTTAAGCAGTTAACTTACACTCAATTAGTTCTTTTGCAGAGTTTTGTGATTTACTGTACTAAATACAAAGGACCATACTTAACTATATAATGCTGTTTTGAGTTTTTTTAAAATTCTGGAGACCGATCTATTTAGGTTTTGGCATTTTGGCACTATTTGGAAAGAGCTACATTTGTTTCCTATGTTTCCCTCCCTATTACGTATTTATATTTCATCGTATTTTATTTCTTTGTATTAATACTCTGCTTTCTTTCCAAAACAAAACTAATGATGGATTCATAAGATTACTATCTGGTCTCCTGTCCAGCTACCCAGATCTATATCAAGAATGCTTTATTATGTGTCTTCAAGACTTCAGGAAAGTGGTAAAAACAGATCATGGTCATGATATTTTTGCAGCTCTTGTTTTTATAAGTGCACTCCCTGCATTCTGGGGCAACTCATGGTTTAACCATGGGAGGCACCTCAATTTGTTGCTTCATATCCCCGTCTGAATGGTCCTTCCATAATTTCTTATAAAGACAGGGCAGTGAATGAAATCTTCTTGCATAGAGATGCTGCAGAGGTTTGCTCAAGTCTTGCTTATAAACAAACTTTCAGATTTCTCAGAGGACAGGTTAGTTTCTAGGAGCTTCTGAACTTTTCTAGGCTGGATTAATAACCAGGACAAGAAAGGGTTTGTGGATTCCCTAAGTATGTATTCCACCAGCCAGTTCCCAATGGTCACCTTCTCTCCTTACATACCTGCACACATAAAGTAGAGGAGGTGTTGAGAGTAAGAACAGCAGCAGCTGCAGGGAATGGTGGAATCTACCCCTCCAGTATACTTACATACTCTGCAATACATGAGGACAAAATGGGCAGGGGTACTTAGGAACTGAAGTGTTCTCAAAGACTATAGATTCTACAGTAAGCCTAAAGTACACTTGTGCTCCCAAGTTCTGTGACTCTTTCATTTCTTTACAGCAGATGACATCAGGGAGACAAAGAGTTCAGGGAGGGAAATCTTCTTCTCCTTATTTTTGGCTGCTGCCATCATTGCCTTTCCACCCCCTGCCAAATTCTGATTTTCTAAGGAAATAATTTCCAGGTCACTCCAAGAAAACAGCCTTAGAAAACATGATGAATTTTGAAGGGCAAGTCATTGTGACAGCCCCCATAACCTCACCACCAAGATGACTCCAAATTTTGAATAGTCATGGTGATCTCTCTTAAAAATCTAAGTCTGATTCACATTACACAATTACAGTATTATGATTTCACTTTAATTTCCAGGGCTCTATGGAATCCTCAGATTTGCAGTTTCATGAGGTATTTGGAATTCTCTGTCAGAGAGCACCAGTAATTCTCTAAATTAAAATCATAGGATTCCACCAGAAGCAGCAATGGTAGTTAAAGTGATATCAGACTGCTATAATTTTATACTGTGAAAGATGCACTGTTCTAGCAGTTTTCATCTGCAGTAGCAGCAGGGTTTCTGTATCGGGGGCTTATATTCTCCTTCAAGGGTAAGCCATCCACAAATACCCAGCATTACAATGTTTTGAGCTCAGTCTCCCATGCTGCCAGCTCCTGTAGGGATTGTAGCTGAGCTCAAAGGGAACAGGGATTCTTGAGGAAGATGACAGACGATGCCATCGGCCCTGAGCATCAAAAGGTCTTAGCACTCTGTTCCTGCCACCACACAACACAGTATTACTCCAAAGATAGGCCTGCGTGATAACATGTAATATTGTAAATCATTTTGAATTATTCTTGAATAGTGTAAATGCTCAACAAACCATTGAGAGAGAAAGATGATAGATCAGTGATGGCAAACCTTTTAGGGGCCAAGTGCCCAAATTAAAAGGTCTTCCAGCACCAGGTATTACGTGGTGCAGGCACGGGACTTCTGCCCTCTGGCATGCATGCCATAGGTTTGCCATCAAGGAGATAGATAGATGATAGATAGATAGATAGATAGATAGATAGACAGATCTTCAAGGATCATGAACAACCATCACAGAGGAAAACCTATGTGGCAGACTGCATCTAATGTGCATAACAGGTACATCCCTCAGACAGCTGTAAATTTGAAGGCCTCTTTAATTTAATAGAGTTCTTTTTGATCATATTTCTCTTTGGGATGTGATATAATGAAAAAAAATCCCCAATTTGTCTGGTGATTACAGCTGCACACAAAAGGCCCACTACGTGGTAATGGCTGCCACATGGATCAATAGAAAATGACTCTTTCAAATCACACACACAAATTCTTCACTGTTAAATTGTTAAATTTATAACTGTAATTAATGGCACCCGCTGGTCATTCAGGATATTATTACATGTCTGCCGAACTACAACAGCACCAAAGGATTTTTTAATGAGATTTTTTATTGCAGTTTTTAAGAGATGTAAATTCAAATGTACAAATGTAATGAACAGTGATAGAAAAAAGGAGACACCAAATCACACTGCAAATCAGATTTACAAGGCAACTTCTGTTAACACGACTCATACATTATACATTTGATTATAAAATGAATATCCTAATTTGACTGTAATTTTTCCCCAATGTGTCTTCAGACTAAGTGAAATTCCCCTAAGCAACCAAAAACCCAGGCAAGTGGGGAGGACACACACTGACACACAATCTACTGCCTGGTGTGAAAATAACATTTTGAAAACAGGAGTAAACATTTTCCAGTGCACTCCAAATTTATTTCCACCATTTTGCAAATACCTTTCTGTCTGTTGAGACCAAGGCAAAAGTGGAAGGTGAAAAAAATAAAATAAATATTATTGTTTGGAGATCATAGCTTTTGCATCTGTATGGTGCTAAGCTAACACTGGGAAGAGAGCTGCACCCAGCAAATAAAACAGTGAGTTAAAACCTTTCTAATCCATGATTAAGTCAGCAGCACTACAGGTTTCCTGTCTGTTCTCGGGTAGCACTTAGAGCTACAATTTACAATCCGCAGCCTAGTTTACTCATTTCAAACGTTCGAAGCAATGTTGTATTTATTTATATACAGAGTTGGCCCCTTCATATAATATTCTCTACGTGAAGCCTTTGGTGGAGGTGTGACAGAAAGTTGTTTCAGCTTCCCACAGTGACCTAAAGGAGTATCATATTAGGATGCAGGGCACTGTAGGAAATTAAAATGGCTGTTCACTGCAGTTTTTGAAAAAAGAAATTAAAATGGCAGCTATATAAACCTGAATCCTAGGTCTGAGGGATATGCGATATGAAGACCTTGGTGGTGGGGGTGAGGGGTGGTGGAGAATGGCAGACAAATATTCTCATTTTTTTTTCTCCAAGGACTCTTTTCCTCGGCAGAAACAGGTTAACGTTTTATGGAAGACTATTCATGGAATTGTAGAGTTAGTATGGTGTATGATTCTGGAGAACAGAGTTCAAATCCCTGCTTGGGCATGGAAACTCACTGGTGACCTTCGACAACTCAGCCTCAGAGGAAGGCAATGGCAACCCCCCTCTGAACAAACCTGCCAGGAAAATCCCATGATAGGTCATTGTAAGTAGGAAATGACCTGAAGGCAAACACAACACACACCACAACAATACAATTTCACGTTTTTCATATAGCCTGTTACTGTTGAACAGAGAAACATGCTATGAAAAATCCCTGTGTCTGGACATTTATTAGCCTGAGCCAAATGCCATCTCTCTGGAGTTTGGAGAAGAGGTATTTTTTAAAAAAATCTAGAGATGCTGGGGATTCAGTCTGTGACTTCATGGAAACAAAGCATCAACTTCACCACTGAGCTATGGACTCTCCCATATGAATGTCTCTATATAAATAGCAGGTCATGTGGTAAAACATCACCTTCCACTTCAAACTACAAGTGCAGAATTAAATATCTGGATATTTATCCATGAACAAATCCCTAAAGACAGAAATAAATCTTGTCAGACAAATGGTTAGGCTTGGGTTTTTCTTCATAACATATTGTGGTTCATTGTTGTGTACCTTCAAGTAATTTCTGACATACAGAGACACTAAGGCGAACCTGCCATGTGGTTTTCTTGGTGAGATTTGTTCAAGGAGCAAGATTTGCCTTCATCTCAGGCTGAGAATATATGACTTGCCTAAGGTTTCACAGTGAGTTTCTATGGGCAAGCGGGGATTCAAACTCTGATCTCCAGAGTCATAGTCCAACGTTCACATCACTATACCATGCTAGCTCTCATTGTAGAATACTTTAACATATATGTGCATGTAATGTTTCAATGTGTGCTCAATTTACATTTTAAACAGCCAGTGATTTTTTTAAAAAATCTGCCTTGGTCATCAGTTACATTTTGCAAGACTGAAAAATCTTGAAATGTGGGCTACTTATCCCCCCTTCCCAGGAGAAACAAGAAGTCCGAAGCTGTATTAGAAAAATATATTTTGAAATGATTTGCAACAGTTGAGGCATTTGCCAATTTACTTTTAAAAGCATATTTGTTCACAGTGCGGCTAGGTTTCCTTAATAATGCATGAGAGATCTAAATCTTTAAATAGGAGGTTTGCTGACACATTCGGTCTCGGTTGCAGATTAGTTCCAAATTCCCTAAGGCATTCTAATTGGAAAAAGAGAGGTGATTGAATTTCATATGTGCTCATGTAGGACCAACTTGGCTCCAGCTGTGAGAGGAAAGGGAAAAGCAATTCTACACAGACCATTTGTAAACAATAAAAGCTACTTAGGCTAAAATCTAATGAGAGTGATCTGACAGGCTCTTCACTCCAAAAAGAAAGTCTGGAACAAATGCGTGCAAAAGAGAGACAGCAGGGAGGAGAGATAATGAACCACAACCTAGAGGCCTGCAGCTGTTGAATACTATCAGACACTCCAGGGTTTAAAACAAGAACCACTGGGTCAGAGGCTAGGATGTAGCCTAGTGACCTACAATGGATGGGCATAACCAAACCTCAGATGGCAAAGCAAACACACCAGCAGCAGGAGACAGTGTAAAGCTTCTAGACTGCACTATATATTTATAGCATTATGATTCCAGATGAACTGTCATAGCAACATCCCATGGAATCCTGAGATGTGCAATTTAGGAAGTAGTATTTAGAATTCTCTGCAACAGAGTTCGAATGCCACATCAAACTACAAAGCCCTGGATTCCACAGGATGCAGCCAGGGCAGCTAAAGTGATATCACAGTGCTTTAATTGTGCAGCGAGAAAGGGCCTCTCCATGTTCCCCATAGGCATTTTAAAATGTAAGTGAAAAAGGAAAAAGCCTCCTAGGTAGGTTGATTAATGTAATATTTCTGAGTATACATGTTCTAATCTCTTACCGATCCAGGTCAATCAAAATATGAGGAAAAGAACATCCAAAGGTTCCCATCCTTTCACAGAAGAAGTTATCTCAAATAGAAATAGGCTTTTCATATGTAGGAAAAAAACATTTGGATCCAAACACATGCCTATAGTTATGTTAATAGCAATTACTTAACAAAGATTGGTCAAGGTACCTACTATAATATTCACCTGGAAACCAATTGCAGATGTTATCAAGATCATAGAGGGTTTTACCCTAGCCTGATAATGTTAAAATCAAGTCCAGGTTATTGTTTTGGAAAGGCTAAGATTTTAGTTTACTCATCTGTCTAATAACTACTGTAGATACTTGATGTATAAGTCGAGGGCAGGTTTTGGGGGCAAAATTATAGATTTTGATGTAACCCATGGATAAGTCAAGGGTAAAACTTAGAGTCATATAATGAAGGATTTAAAGGACGAAGCAAAGGAAAACAATGCCAAAGAACAAAATTCCAGTGGGGGTAACTATTTGTGCTCATACTAAAGGCTGGATGGATGAGAGAGTAAAAGGGGGGCAGAGCTTCCAGGGCAGACTAAGCTCCTGCCTTTCACCAGGAGATGGTTATGTTTGTGTGTGAAGTACAGTACTTACATTGAACCATAGATAAGTCAACTCAGGTTTTTTTTGGGGGGGGGGGCAATTTTTTTAACCTAGATTTCTAGACTTATACATGAGTATATACAGTACCTAGCTCAAAATCTATACTTGAGATTTTCTGTGTAGTTTCTTGCAATATCTAGGCCATGTTTCAGATTTGAACTTTCTCCACTCCAAAGTCCAACTGCCAACTGGTTGATCTGAACACTTTGCCCTTCTGATCAGCACCAGACAGTCATTGTTTCAGATTTCCTACAATATTCAATATTCTTAAAGCAACATTACATCAGGCACTTTGGAGCATTATGTTTGGTTGCTGTTGTCCAGTTGGCTTTGAATTATGGTAATTCTGTGTAAGAGTCCCCCAAAACAACCTGCTATTAACAGCCCTGCTAAAATCTTACAAAACCTTAAAATTTCATTTTAAGCTAGTATTGCTATTCTAGAAGATATGAAAAACATAGTAAATATCTTGATCTAATCCAGTCCTCAGTTTCCCATTAGTTGTTTGCCCAAGACAAATATTAGACTTTACTTTCCTGATGGTTTTTAACCATGGAAAATGATTTAAAAGACAGGCAACTCTTGAATGGTTGTTCTCAAATGTGCCCCCCCCCCCACACACACACACTTTATACAAATTACAGACTAATATGCAAGTTAAATTAAACTGCAGAAAGAATGAAAAGTATAGCACATGAATTCAGCATATAATGCCAATATTCTTTCAGTGTCTCATAAGAGGAGCCAACCATTGGCATTACCTTTAGCACTCCAATCACAGCTGGTGGGTAGCTAAGTCCAACCATATTGGATGTTCGTCTGTACATTCTGTCAAGATAAAATAATGAAATGGGTCCTCACAAAAAAATCCAGTATATATAATTTATCCAAACATATAAAATTACACGTTGCAGAGTAGAGATGGAAGAATATTCATAATTATTCATCTTCAGTTTTTTTTTAAACCTCCTAGGTTTCCTCACAGTAAGGAAACTCTATTAGGAAAATTATAGACCAGGAAGTATTTTTCTGCAGTTTTCCAAAGTGTTGCAGAGGAATTATCCTGTGGAGAAAAATACTTGCTTTTTGGGCAAAAAAAGCCAAAACTGTTTTCTGTGCAAAAACAAGAACAAAAACAAAAACAAGATTTCCTCAGTCAAAACCATGGCAGGAAACCACTTTTGTGTGCAGATTTATTTATTTTTTTCTGCAAACACTCCACTTGTTCTTCACAGAATAATTCCTCCACAACGCTTCAGGATGTTTGGATATGTAGAGAGTACAGTAAAGGAACACTGATTTTATCCCAGTGGGGAGAAAATGACCATAATTATGCATCCTTGCATGTGAGGATGAAATAGTTGAGGATCTACACTGATACTGCAGAGACAACTAGGTACAAAAGAGTACTGGGCACAACCATTGCCATGTGCTGTATCATGTTGTGGATACACATTCATTTAAGAAGCATAGATCCAAGAGGAAGACATAAAAACTACCTGTCCTGCCTTGCCATTGTAACCTTACATAAGTCACTCTACATATGTCCCTTTGGTAATTAATGCAGAGAAGAGCCCTGCAAAGCTTTCGTGATTGTAAAGCACAGCACTAGATCAAGGCTTGCTCACAAATACTTTCTCCATAGGATCCCATATGTTGCTGCACATGCAAGACAGTTGTTGCACACATGAAAAAAGAATCACTGAATCAGCATGCAACAATGTTTATTTGAAAGTACTGACATAAGTTAGATGTATTTCGGAGTGAACTGTGATGGCAGGATGCCACAGCTGATGCAAAACAAATCACAGAGATTTGTTGTTATTGCAAAGTATAATTACAAAATACAGAGTTTGGGAAAGTTACTTTTTGATTACAGCTCCCAGAATCTTCAGCCAACATAGCAGCTTATTGCTCAGTGTTTTAAACTGGCTCCAGCCTCCCAGGATGGAGCCGGGACACAAGGTGGAGGAAGGGATTATCACTCAGTAAATCACTGTCAAATTGTTGGCCATCATCAGCCAGGGTCCAAACCACGCTCTCCCAGCACTTTTTAGAAGCCAAAAAGCTTTCCGGCTTCTAAAAAGTACTGGCGGAGTGCGGCTGGGACCCAGGTAGGACCCGGGCTGATGGTGGCTGGTTGTTTGGCAGTGGTTCACTGAGCGATAATCCTCACCTCCATCCCGTGTCCTGGATCCAGCTCAGGAGGCTGGAGCTAATTTAAAATATTGAGCAATAAGCTCCATAGTCTTGCCTGAAATAATTTAGAGTTGCTTTGGTGTCATTATTAGGGGTTTTTCTTCACTTAACAAGATCCAAAGCCCTTCATAAGCCTGGAGCTTCCATGCATGGAGATGGAGAAAATGGAATTCCTTTTGTTAGCAATTAACATAGCTTTGAAGCTAACTCAGTGAATAACAGTTTAAAGAGCTCCTAAAAGTTACTTTTTTGAATTATAATTTCGAGAATTCCCCAGCGAGGACACCCACATCTGGCAAAGAGATTCTAAGAATCAAAATCTAAAGTTCTACAACAGCCACTGCATCTAATCAATAATTTAATCTATTTTTTCTTTAAAAAGGCATAAGCATTTAGGATCTGATTAACACAGTTACGAATGTTCACATAAGACTCAGGGCAAGTTGTGTCACTGAGTCTTAGAATTCTGGTTCTGGTCTGTTTACTGCCTGTATCAAATAGCTATTTATTAAATAGCTCTCGAGCAGCCAAAGTCTTTGGAAAAAGTTCAGGGAGTGGCCCAATTTTATTCATTACAAATTTGTTCTTCTATCCTTCTCACGTGCCCTATCTATGGCAAAACAGAACTACTAGAAATCATTGATCTGCGCCAATGAGAGGCGCCTGCAGTGTTTGTTCTCCTGCTTCAATACACTCGTAAAACCTTTCTCTCCCCCTGTTTTCTCATCATTTTCCCCAACTGATTTCGCCAACTACTTCCTCACAAAAGTCACTACTATTCGATCTGAAATTGTTCCTCCTGATTTGCCCCCTATCACTAATCTCCTGGTACCTTCTACTAATAAACTCTGTGTTTCCACCTGTTTCTCTGGATGAACTCTCTACGCTGCTAAATTCTTCCAAACCTACAACTTGTTCTCTTGATCCTATCCCCTCATCTTCTAATCTCTATAACCCCTTCTTTTCTGCCCTCACTCCTCTATATTTTTAATCTATCTCTCTCTTCGGGTTCCTTCCCTTCTCACTTCAAACATGCTCTTGTTTCTCCAATTCTGAAGAAACTTTCTCTTGACTTCTCTTCTTTGTCTAGCTATCGTCCAATCTCTCTTCTTCCTTTCCTCTCTAAGCTTCTGGAAAAGGTAGTTTATTCTCACTGTCTTGAGTTTCTCGAAGCCAACTCCATCCTGGACTCTTTTCAGTCTGGTTTCCACCCACGGCACTCTACAGAGACGGACCTCACCAAGATCTCAAATGATCTCTTGCAGGCCAAGGCGAATGGACTCTACTCTATTCTCATTCTTTGACACCGTTGATCACTGTCTCTTGCTCGACTTACTTTCCGACCTTGGGTTCTCCGACTCTGTTCTCAACTGGTTTAAATCTTACTTGTCAGACGGATTTTTTGCAGTGGTCACAGGTGGTCAGACTTCCTCCTCTGTTCTCTTATCTGTTGGAGTTCCTCAGGGCTCTGTCGTGGGTCCCCTTTTGTTCTCTCTGTACACATTGTCCCTTGGTAAACTCATCAGTTCTTTTGGTTTCTCCTATCATCTGTATGCCGATGACACTCAGCTGTACCTTTCCACCCCTGACCTTTCGCCGGGCCTTGAACAGCAAGTCTCCTCTTGTCTGGCTGCCATCTCTCAGTGGATGCGGCATCTGCACTTGAAGCTCAACATGTCTAAGACAGAGCTTCTCATCTTCCCAACTAAGCCCACCCTTCAGTACTCCTTTTCTGTTTCTGTTGACGGCACTTCTATTCAACAGGTTCAGCAAGCCCGCAGTCTTGGTTTCATCTTTGATTCCTCTCTGTCGTTTATTCTCCAGATTCAGGCCACCGCCAAGACCTGTAGATTCTCTCTTTACAACATTGCCAAAATCTGTCCATTCCTCTCAGCCTCCACTGCCAAGACTCTGGTCCATGCCCTAGTGGTTTCACAACTAGATTATTGTAACCTTCTTCTGACAGGGCTTCCTCTCTCTCAATACATCCTTAAACCTCTGTCCAGAACTCAGCTGCATGTATTATCACATCCGCTCGCTGCTTTGACCATGTTTCTCCTCTTTTATTCCCCCTTCATTGGCTCCCCTTCTCCTTCCGCATCCAGTACAAGCTTTTTTTGTTGACTTTCAAAGCCCTCCATGGACTGGCCCCTCCTTACTTGTCTGACCTTCTTTCCCCTCACACTCCTTCTCGTACCCTCCATTCTGGTAGTCAAAGTCTCCTGTCCCAGCCAAGGATTTCCATTGCCCTGTCCCGGATTTGTCCATTCTCACTTGCTGCCCCTCACTCCTGGAACCTTATTCCCCCACATGTGTGCCTCATCACTTCTCTAATCAGATTCAAAATTAAGTTAAAGACTATATTGTTTAGGGAAGTGTTCCCAGGATTGTGCCATCTGCCCCAGGATGTCTCCTATTAACTATGTATTAAGAAGCCGTACCCTCCCTCCAGTCCATCTGCCTTGGTCCAGGCCCAGAGGGAGAGAAGAAGTACTGAGCCTCATCCCCTTCCCACCACCTTCCCCTTTTTCTTTTGTGTTGTCTCTTTTAGACTGTAAGCCTGAGGGCAGGGATCCATCTAATTATAAGATTGTATATACAGCACTGTGTAAATTTACAGTGCTATATAAATAAAATTAAGAAGAAGAAGAAGAAGAAGAAGTATCATATATATATATATATATATATATATAACAAATATAATATGTAGATGAACTTAGAAGCAAACTTAAAGCCTAATCTGTGCATATTGTTTACACAAGTGTTGGCTTACTGTGATGCATATGTTAGTTTTCTCATGGGGCCACTGAAGACACTCAGGCTGCTTTTCACAGTTTATGAGGTAAAATAGTGTTTAATGTTGTGTGTTTCAGATGAATGCACAACTGTATAAAGTTTAGAATATCCAATCATGGTCCCAGTTGGGTTTCATTAAACAATGTTGAGAGAAAATTTTACGTAAAATATTTTATTACAAACAGCATTGCAGAAACTGAAAGGATTCACATGCTGTATGTTCGGCCTAAACCCATAATGAAAATGATACAGATTTATAGCACTGTTATTCAACTTTAACTGGCACAGTTTTGTCCCATGGAATCTTGGGACCTGAAGTTTGGGAGAGTGCCTTTAAAATTCTTAGCCAGGGAGCTCTAATGTCTCACCAAACTACAAACCCCAGGAATCCACAGGAGGCAGCCATGGCAGTTAAAGTGCAATAATAGAGCTATAATTGTGTTTTGTGAATGGGACACACAGCTATCTAGAAACAGTGTGCATTTTCTACAAATGTGGAAGGTTCGTGCAAGCAAAATCTAACATTTTTGCACAAATATTCCATGTGTATTTCTGTACAGAATAATTTTCCAAAACACTTCAGGAGGTATGAGTACTAGGTGAAAACTTTGCAAAAAATATTCATCCTCCAACCCCCAACCCCCCACAGTGAGGACAAAATAGTTGAATAGTTACATCCCTATAAACCTAGTTATGTCCATTGATTACCATGAGTCTTCACTACATTTGGTTAAAGTAGGATCCATCACATCATGTCCTATAGTCCTACTACAGTAGACTCACTGAACAAATTGGAACGTTCTGAGTCTGCACATATGCAAGTTACAGTCTTTGAAAGTTTGTACAGAGACTTTTTTTGCATATTTGGTTGATCTAATAAAAGTGTAAAAATGAAAAAAATAACTGAAATGTTACAGGTTATGAAGTTGTGACTGAATTTCACAAATGGTTCACCAACTTGCAGTGAGGTTGTAGCTCCCAGTAACTTATTTATTCTCAGATTTCCAGTCTCAATCTTTTTTTTTTTTTTTGACAGCTTCATTTATATACCGCTTCATACCCTTAAGGAGTGTCTAAGCAGTTTACAGTTGTAAGCTATCTTGTTCCTCTCTTTCTTTATTCAGAAGACCTAGGTGAAATATTCTTCATTCTATGCCAAAGATACAATCTGTGGTGCCGGACTACTCTTTGGGAAATAACAATTAAAGGCTCCTTTACCTCTCCACAAATATCCCAGCTTGCACCGCATGGACAATGCTTCTGAAACGTGGTTTTTCCTCAGTCCTTTTCAGCATCATCCCCATCTGCCGTGTGAAGGTGGAAGCCAGCCAATCCCGTACCTCAGAGGGCACAGAATCTGACTGGATATCACTGAGCTCATCTTCTGTATCCAACAGACGCCTGTGGGAGGATGGGGGAGACATGATAAACAGAAGTTTCCTAAGAGTTGGCACTTCTCCTGCAACATTGTTTATGATTATCACACATGCAGAGTCTCTAATTCAATCTGTTGGTTGTTGTGTGCCTGTGTTTCTGAAATATAATGATACATTATTGTTGTTGACTTGCCATTATTCTAAAGAGAACAGCAGTACCACCAGATTACAAAGGAACTCACTACAAGATACTCAGAACAATGAAAGGGGCTTACATTGTTTATCTACAATTGTTTATATATGTTCATTTTTCTACTATTATTTATAATTGCACTTGCAACACTGTAAGGACCAAGCACACCATATTTGCAAAACAAAACCACATACTGTAGTCCACCCTTATCAGTGGTTTCATTTTGTGCAGGTAACAGTTATCCGTGGTCAGTCACCACCACCCCCCCTTTATCCATGGTTTTGCTCTTCACAGTTTCAGTTGACTATGGTCAATTGCAGTCTGAAAACATTACACTGGCTCATAGATAGCATCTGAAGTCAAGTTCTCATCGCCAAGAATTTTCAAGGCTTGTATAGGAAACAAACACTTGCAGCTTATTTTTTAGAGACCAGACCACTAGGAAATGGACATACCTTTCCAGAAAGTCTGGAATATTGCCAACCCATTCACCTAGCCATTTTGCAATGATGCAGGGAAACCGAGATGACTGTAATGAAAAGTGACTGGGGAGTTTGACATACTTTCATGGGGA
This sequence comes from Urosaurus nigricauda, assembly GCA_034509955.1. Classification (NCBI taxonomy): domain Eukaryota; kingdom Metazoa; phylum Chordata; class Lepidosauria; order Squamata; family Phrynosomatidae; genus Urosaurus; species Urosaurus nigricauda. Next base: position 66,923,280 of record JAOEGL010000006.1, on the reverse strand, counting down.
AATGCTTATGTTTTAATTCTTGCATTTTTCACATACATTCACATACATGGAGCTAAATCCATTTGTTAATTTCAAATGAATAGAGTAGACCAATTGAATCAGTGGGACTTGTTTAATGAGTCTCATTCATTCAGTAGGTCAACTCTAGTTGGAACTAACAATTGCTTTTATCCTATGGTTCTTTCTCTAAGTAAAACTGAAAGTAGTTGTATGACACATTCTAAATCAGAGAGGTGAGCTATAAAGAGTTTTTTCAAAGCATCAGTGGCACAGTACAGATGGCCCAAAAGGGCCATCCCCGCACCATGATTAGGGCTAGGGAGCACGCAGCATTTGCACGCTCGCCAACCCTAACATGTAATGACGCCTGCGTCATTACATAACACCGTTTAGACGGCATGCGTAATGACAATGCCACAACTGCATAGCTTCTAGATGGAGCTGCACAGTTGTGGCGGCGTAAAGGCACCCAATGGCACCTTTTCAGTTTTTTGTGCCACAACTGCGACGCTAAAAAGGAGCGGAGTTTCCCTGCTCCTTTTTTGCTGCACAGCTTCACTGCTGCGTCTAGCTGCTGCAGCGAAATTCTGCAGCAAAAAATGGTGGCTACAGACTTCCCTTTTTGGACGGTCTGTAAAGCCCCAGTATACTGAAAATTGTCTTACCTGGTTTCATCAATGTACACCGATTCAAGGACAGTGGCTGCATATTCCAAATTCTTTTTTAAATCAACAACAGATGCTTCTCCCCTCTCAAGCTGCTTTACCAAGGATCGTAACCTATGGGAAGGAACAAAGAATTTGATTTATATAAATCCATTTCTAGAATTCAAAGAAGTCTAAATTAATATCCCACACAAAATCCTTACCTTCCCCACAATGCTCAGTCACAATAATTGTGCACAGGGTAGCATTAAATACATGTCAGTAATCAATTAGCATTACTTAAGCACCCATAGCACAAATACTGATGCTGAACAGTGGGGATTAATTGACATCCTTACACAAACTACTTCCCTGCATCCTTGATAAAAGGTTAGCTTTCATAAAACATTTTCATTCTTTCCATACACCATTTTTAACAGACTTATCTAAACTGAGCAAGCATGCAGAAAACCCTGATTGCTATGAATCAGGATGGGGAGCTTGCGTCCTTCCAGATATTGTTGGGTTCCATCTCCCATCAGCTCCATCAGAAGCAGCAAGGGTCCTGAGATTTTGGGATGAAACAAGAAACCGAGGGATGGCCCCTGGTGATGTCCCAAAGAATAGCTATTGCCTACAAAAAGAAACCTTATACTGTGGATTCTGCTTTATTTTTCTTTTCTGAGTGAATAAATATTATAAATACCTTGATAGAACTAAAGCAACAATAGAGATACATTAGTATTTTGGATGCCTTTTTTTTTCATTTTTGGTAATTGGCTAAACACCTCCCTGCAGGTTTGTTTTGCAGAGTGTTTAACATTCACAAACAATAAGAGCAGAATGAATAGCACTGTTGCACTGGTATCCATCATACAAGATTAGATATGGCTCCTAGTGCATAAATCATCTGGCAAAAAGGAGAGGGGCTCTGAAACAGAACAGTGAGTTTTGCATCCACAAAAAATGATGTTGCTTTTTCTCACCATTTATTATCCATAAATACCACTATGATTTATCTATGAGAGGTGCTTGTGCTGGTAGCAGCCACATGGCTTCTCTTCGTCCATCACCATCTCCTTTGTATGTGATAAATGCTTTTAAAGCATGAGGGAAGCCATTCAAAATAAACCATACATCTTCTTGACAGCAGAGCTTTCAAATGACTACACATCTCGGCTGCATTTCAGTAAGAAGATTGGATAACTTACTTTTTGGGGGAACAACTCCCAGACTCTCACTCTTCCAAGCTCTCTTTTCAGTAAAGTGAAGCAAATGGATACAGCCTCTCCCTAGTTAAGAGAACCTACTTCTAACCTTTGATAAAAGGGCTGGTATGGCTTATCTCAGTGATGGAGAACCTTTTCGGGACTGAGTACCCAAACTCAAAGGTGTTCCGGCACTGGGTGTTATCCGATGCCAGTGGCGGAACTTCTGGGGGAGGACTTCCTGGGATAGGACTTCTGCCATCTGGGGGTGGTATTCTGCTCTCCAGGGAAAGGACTTCTGCTTTCCAAGGGCCAGACTTCCGAGGAGGCAGCTAAAGACACAGGAGAGCAGGGCAAGAGGAGGAACAGGACTGCACCTGGAGGAGCGCACCTGGAGGAGCACAGGAGGAACAGGTGCGTTCTTGTTCCTCCTCTCCCCCAGCCCTCCTGTCTCTCCGCATACTCTCCAAAATGACTTTGCATGCCAGAGAGGGCACACGTGCCACAGGTTTGTCTGATGGCAGGTCCTTTTGATTACATTCTCATGCTAAAAGTAACACATGCACACACTTCCTTATATGCAACTTCAGTGGTAGCAAACAACCTGTTTATTTCTGAATTTGACCAAGGAACCCAGTAAGCCCAGTATTATGTACTCTGACTTGTCAATGCTTTTCAAGTGCTCTCCTACATCCTTTCAACTAGCAATGCCATAGGCCATGTGTTCTATAGTCCACAATGAACTATGAAACTATTTCCTTGATTCCAAATGAACTGTGGGCTTGTAATAAGAATTCCAATGTGATTTGTACCACAGATGCGGTTGCTATATTCAGCTTCCTCAAATCCAGACTGTCACTCTTCCAAGCTCTCTTTTCAGTAAAGTGAAGCAAATGGATACAGCCTCTCCCTAGTTACGAGAACCTACTTCTAACCTTTGATAAAAGGGCTGGTATGGCTTATCTCAGTGATGGAGAACCTTCATCCAGGTATTAATTTGCATATTAGCCACATTAATTGCTCTCCCCCCCCCCCCTTCGACTATGTTTCAACCTTCACACCATTTTTTTCCAGTTACAACTGATCTAAGAGAATCCTGTTAAACTGATGTGTCTGAAACAGGAAGACCAAGTTCAAAAATCTGCTTGGCCTTCAAAACAGATATTTGGGAGTTTATTACATGGGAGGCATTTCTCTCAATTGTAAATGGAGCCAATTCACAATTATGTGAATTCGCTAGTTTAGCGAATTTACGTGAAATCTGATTGCATTCAGAATGCATTCAGAATGATTTCCCATTTCCCAAAAATGACCCCCCATTGCCCAAAATTGCATGAGATACTCTAATACGCAATTACGTGAAACCCAATGATTGCTTTCGGAATGACTTCCCATTGCCCGAAATTGCATGAGATACACTCATTCACAATAATGTGAAACCCCATGATTGCATTCAGATTGCCATTGCATTATACCCCCAAATTCCATCATATGACAAACTCCTTGGTCACCAATACCCCTTACAAGGCTGCTATGAAAACTAATAGGGAGAGGGAGACCACATAAAATGGACATCTATATTCCCAGTGCACTACAAATAAACAATATTAATATGTGCATGGATACTTCTAATGGTATTCTCTCTTCATATCACTATTTTTATTTTGCTTATTTGCTTTTCTATCTCTCCTACTCCCTCTCTCACCCACCTGTGCAATGTGTCCCTCCCTTTCATGTGTCTCTTGCTTCTTGTATTCACATGGCTTACTCTCCTATCTCTCCTACTCCTTTCCTTAAGACCCCATAATGCATCCTTCCCTTGCTTCTTGCAAGTGTTTACACCACTCGCTCTTGCTTCCCTGCACCTGAAAGACAGAGGCAAACTTGTTTCTTGCCAAAAAATTTTTTTAAAAAATCATGCAATACTGCTTCCATGTTTTGCCCCATTCTCAGCTTCTACAAGGGCCAGAGACTTTTTTTTAACAAAAAGTAAGAGAAATACACAAAACTTGGAATTTGAGCCCAATAATGGACCAAAAAGGTACACGATGGCATGCCTAGAACTGAAGTAAAACACAGCTTTCTGTGTGGCATAGCAACTCTAACCATATGCTCTAATTACTAAAAGCAATATATTCTAGTTACTTTTGAATAATGAGAAAACGAACTCTTACATTTAAAAAAAAGAACCATAGTAACAAATTACTTGGGACTGTAATGGTCATCAATTGCTTTTTAAGAGTAACTTTCAAGCTCTTCCCATACTATTTAGGATGCAGTTTTTCACAAATAAAATTTCAAAGACCTTGTTGAGATATGCCACGAGACCCTACTGATCAAAGTGGAAAAAATTAAAAGGTACACCTGAAGGATAATCTACTGTCTGTGGAAACTTTTCGCATGGCTATGAAACAACTATATTGAGCACTTCTCAACAAACCATTTAGAAATAAATTCTGTCATCCTCCAGATCATATGGAACTGCCAAAATCATGTGGAGCAATAAGGAACTTTATTATCTCAGCAATTCCAAGAAAGATGAAAAACTGTATCACTGGCTTCCTCTTCAGTATCTCAAACATAACAACATTATTAAAAACACAAAGGGCCTTAACCCATGGGAAAAGAAAATCAAAATGGAGAAGGAGAGTAGCAGCTTTCTTTGCGCCTCTCTGAAGAGAGTAGCGCCTTTCTTTGCACTTCCATTCTCTTCCTAATGGGGATTGTTATAAAACTGTGCATTTTGTCAAACAGATTTTTTTTTTCAGTGCAACAAAAGACTTGCTTTTACTACTGTCTCCATTACTGGAATTAAGTCTGCCAGATTTGCCACTCATTTCCAAGATAACCTCAGCACCTTGGAACACAAAGGGAGCAGAATGTAGGAGGCAACCGTATCTACTAATTCTTAATTGAGCATTGTTATATTTTGCTCTTCAAGATTCAAGCACCAAAAGGGTTTTGGAGCTCCTTAGTGTCAACAAGAACATATGTCAGCTAAGGAGGATATGTACCAAAAATAGACATTATTCAAAATAGAGAGGGATGGACTAGACTTTCCCATTTCTATCTGGAGCCACTTTGCTGCTGTCTCTTTTTTGGATCTGCCAAATCTCGAGAGTGCCTGCTAACATTAATATTCAGGCACTTGGCAGGCCAGTCCCATATTCATGAAATCCAGCTGGATTCTGCCCAAATCTCTTATCTTCTGGCTTTCCCTTATGAGCAGTTGTGAGAGATCAGTGAGCAAAAATTACAGAGGATGAGGCTTATCAGGAGAGGCAAGGGCATTGCCAAATTCAGCATAGGATGTGGTACCTATATTCAACCTATAGTCAACGCTTCTTGTATGACAACTACAACAAGGCACTTTCCTAATTAAACCACTCTTTACATGTGATTAGCACCATCCCATCACCAGAAATATTCCCCATTCTTCCTATACTCCAATGAAACAGAGACAAAAGCTGAAGATATTTACAAACTTTAAGGTTCTTATGCTCAGGATCAAAGCAAATGCATTGTGCTCTGATGTGAAGTTTACAATCACAAATAGTGGTAGACAGGTCTGATGTGAATGGGGAAGTGAGTGGATTTTAGTCCAAACTTCCAAGGAGCTATACAAGGTATTGAAACCTAACACACACACACCAATTCCAGTAATTTATTCATCTGTTAAATGAGAGGTTCTTGGATTCAAGTCCTACTTGCACAGTACACTGTATTATCTAAAAGGGCATCCAGTCCAACCCCCTGCCATGCAGGAACTCCAAGTCAAAGCATCCCTGACAGATGGCCATCCAGCCTCTGCTTAAAGACCCCTAAGGAAGGAGACTCCACTACACTCCGAGGGAGTGTGTTCCACTGTCGAACAGCCCTTACTTCCTGACAGTAAGGGCTGTTCGACAGTGGAACACACTCCCTCGGAGTGTAGTGGAGTCTCCTTCCTTAGGGGTCTTTAAGCAGAGGCTGGATGGCCATCTGTCAGGGATGCTTTGACTTGGAGTTCCTGCATGGCAGGGGGTTGGACTGGATGGCCCTTGTGGTCTCTTCCAACTCTATGATTCTAAAAGGATCATTTCCCTAGATGTATATGGATGAGAGTCGGGACTTTCATATGCTGATATCTTGTACTGTGGACATCAATTTCTTAAAAACATGTATCTAGATTACTCCTCTTTTTTGCATCTGAAGATGCCCTCCTTAAACAGGACTTTCAGCAAAAGGAGTTGGCACCACAACCTGTTCTGACATGCCAAGACCAGCTGCTTTCTGCTTGGCTACTTAAGCCCAGCAGTTTTTCTGCAAAGCCAAGAAATGCATGTATCATCTTTACCATTTGCCCAATATATATTTTCACATTGTAAAGAAAAATCAGACAAATAGTATCTCCTTTTTTCTCGCTCCTAAAGCCTTGCAAAATATATTCCCAGCAGTGACTAATTTGTGATTTCTCTAACCAAGCCCAATCTGCAAACACACAAATACCTGTATTGTGGAGAAGGAGGAGAAGCAATGAAATGTCATTAGTACACATGATATTGTCACTTGCAATGGGGCTGTAAATCAAGTCACCACCTGTTTCCTTAAATACACATGCTGGACCTCTAGATACTTGGCTGATAAAGCAGCCAAGCCAGAAATTTCATATGCCACCTGGACAGTAGCAATGGAATGTGCTCAGAGATCATTCACAACAACAGGCAATTTAGAGAAAAGGGAAAAGAAACGGACACAATAAAGATTCCAACAAACCATCTATTAATTACTTTCAAAGTCAAAATGAACTACATTAGAACACTAATTTGAACACAAGTAACCATTATTGCATACAAGTCTGGATAACAGAATGATTTGCCAGTAAGTCAAGCCCCAGTCTGTTGTAATGATATTGTTCATGCATATGAAAGAGCCTCGCACAAACAACGTCAGAGGCCAAGAATTGGCAAAGTGTGGCTCTCCAATATTGTTTCTGTGGCCCTCAGCTCCATCAGATTCTCTGGATCATCCCTTTTCTAGTCAAAGAAAAAATGTGAACTGCCACGCAGGCAAGATTCCAGAAAGAGTCATTCACATTTCAAACAGGTCACAGAGGCTTCTACACTATTTAACATTTTATAAAAACCTATTGTTCAAAAACTGAAAATGGACTTTCAACCACTTCTGTTTGTTCTTTCTGGAATTTCTGACAGTCTGTATGGTCCCTGGAGGGTCCCAAGTGCAGAAAACTGGACCTATGAACTGCCACAGTTACTGACCCCTCTGTAAGTTAAAGCATATATCCTAATAGAAGTAAATTTATGTTTCAAAAGGGACCTAAGGTGAAAAAATTTTACTCTATGGTTGTCTAGCTCTCCATGTTTTGTTGTATAACAAGTAACATTTTCTAAAGTTCCCTTAAAAGTCATTCTAAAGCATTTTCAGAATAATTTTAGTTGAAATATTCATTTTTAAATCCATTCTCTTCTCTTTCTCTAAGGGGGTTCTTTTTAACAAGTAATATAAAAGCAATGAGTTATGTAACAAGTACTGCAATGGGTTATTTTAAAACGAGGTTTTTTTTTTAATCTGGGAAATTGGCTAGGAAGTAATTTTATTGTCATTTTATTGTTCTCAGCGATATGAAGATCTTACCTTCCTTGCAGCAATACTGCAGTTTGTTAATTTATTGCATTGCGCTATATTGCAATACGAGATCAGTTGTGGTTTTTAGCCAACTTTTCTAACTTTAATAAGCATTTGAGGGAATTTTCTTCTTTTTTAATTGAGGTATATTCTGGTGGTGGGCAGAGTAATAAAAATTGCTAGGATATTGTTATATGTAATCTATCTTTGCAGCTCTGTATTAACTTCCTCCTTTAAAAAAATCACTTCTAACACAATCTGAGCATCAGAATTGTATACAGGGGAGAGCTCCCACTCAGAAACTTTTTGTATGGGGGAATGGACACGCAGGGGCTGTACAGACCACCCAAAAGGCAGCCTCAGAGGCCCCATTCCACCACTTCTCCAGGCCACAGAGAAGTGGAAAACTGCCACTTCTCTGTAGCCTGAAAGCAGGGTGCAGCAGGCCCCCTGGGTGCCCACTGAACCCCGCCATCCCTGGGTCTCCCCAGGGGAGAAAGGGGCTGCCGCCGCAGTCCCTTTCCCCTCGGGGTCCTTGGAGCGTATTAGGGACGTAGAGAGACCTTCTGTGTCCACTACGACCACTTGCAGAATGGAGCCACGTAGACAGGATGCCAAGAAGAAGGTCTCTGGAGAGATAACTGCAACAGTCTTTAGGCCAGGAAGGAAAAATTCCTTCACAGCAGTAAATGGCCTTCAGCTCCCTGCTTGCTGATTAAAGACACAGGCACTGCCAGTCTTCATTCGATAGGAGGACTTTAATCTTTGCTTGCAATATATACAAAGATATACACATAGAGTATATCAGACATCCATCTTGAATACTCACTCTCTTACTCCAACAATATGCTCCACCAACCATCTTCCACAAAAAACCCACAATGGAGCCATTTCCCATTTCCCTTATATAGGTGGTCTGATGCCTATTGCATCATGCATATCAGGTGTGCATAATACCTACTAGTTACCCACACACACCTGCCACTGGAGCTTGACATCTTTCCATTACTAAGCTTACAGTTCCATCTTGTGGTCACATCCATGTCATTTCCTGACATTCCCCTCCAAATGACATGTGGTGTGTACCATGTGTCATTTACACCTGTTCTTCATACATTGTGACCTTCACACATTACACATTGCTGACACCTGACTTGTGACTCATTCTTGTGTGTCTCCTTACAGGTAAAGATTCTGTCTGTAACTGTAGCTTCAGAGTAACATTTTTTCCACATTAATTTTTTTCCATTTGATAACCCATGCCATTGGCATACCCTGCTCTGGCTTCCCCAGTGCTATCACTCTGTGGTTTCTTTTGCTTTACATACTTGGTTAAACCACCAAACACATTTTGAACACACTGCCCCAAACTTTAGAACTTTGGATATGTTCCACCCCTCCTGTTTAGTGCATGTCTCTCTAGACCTTACTTGAGTGTTTCCAGCTCCTTTAACTGCTATTGCAGAAGAGGCTTGTGTCTGCTCTAATACAAAGAACTTTCCCTTCTGAGACTTCATGGGAACCAGAATTTTCTTTTTACCAACCTCAGTGTTACTGCCACTAACACTGGCCTGAGTGTCTTGCCCATGTGTCTCCACTTGCTCCTGTTTTACAGCCATTGTCTCTAGCTCTGGCTATATATCTGAGTGCTAGGCTCTTCTGGAGTACAAGGCACCTTTAAATTCCCCTGTTGACCTGAATCTCCAGGCTGTTGCACCACTTCTGGCTTCTCATCCTTGGATGCAAGTACCCCTCCATTTCTACTGTTCTTGCCCACCATAACATCCTTCCTCTTGGAAGAAACATTTTGGTCAGGGTACACTTTCTCCCACCCAGCATGGGTCTCAAAATTAGCACTTCTGGAGTACAGAATTCTGTTCCCATCTAATAGGAACCAGAACTTATTCCCCTCATAGCCAACAAAACGTAACCTTTGGCTTTTCGGTTCATTCTTTTTCCTAAATGGAGGAATGGAGGAGGAATATACACAGATGCAAATTGACCAAAAACCCTTAAATATTTTAAGTTTGGTTCTCTCCCATATAACATAAAATAAGGGGTTTGGTTTATTACACTGCACCAGGACCTATTAATTATATGACAAGCCGTTCTAGTGGCTTCTTACCACAAATTAGCTGGTGCACTTGAATCGTCCAACATGCAATCTCTTATCTGGTCAATCATGCCTATCCTGCACTTTGCAAGACTGTCCTCTGCAGGGCATCCTGGATTCGTCGTTCCTCTCTGCCCAAACCATTGCTGCAAATTATTACACAGAAATTCCCCTCCTCTGTCCGTACCTAAAGTGCCAACCTTGTAGGGAAATTACCTTTCAATAGAGTTGACCCATCTTTTGATCATGTCAGCAGCCTCACTCTTGGTTTTGAGCATAGCCACATAGGTGAACCTTGTATGCCTGTCCACAATGAGTAGGGTAAACCTGCAACCTCCTACACTTTTTACTTGGTGTGGCCCTGATAGGTCTGCCTAAAAGGCCCTGATAGTACCACCTAAAAAGGCCTCTAGGTAATGCAGTTACTGACCTTTCCCACAGGGTAAGCCTTGACCTTTACCTTTTTGCACACAGCACAGTCAAGGTAACTTTTGCAGTTTTCCACCCTGAACTCTGGGCATATTTTCTCTAGGTTTCTCACACTGCTCCCTCTTTGGATACAATCCCTTCATCCCCTTTTAAAAGGACCTCATAGCCATCGGTGGTCAGAGATGCCACATTTACAAGGCTATTTTGGAGCTTAGGTGCACATAGCACATTATCAAACACTTTGTTTAACCCTGGGATTAGCACACACCCTTGCACCTCTACACAGCCAGAATCACCATCAGCAAATACTACAGTGGCCACTGGTGCTGGCTTTGGGCTCTGTAGTTCTTCCCTATTAGGGGTCATATGATGAGCAAGAAGCATCTCCTTTTAGTTGTCCTGAACATTACATCATATGGTCTCTGTGAATGACCCCTGGTTTCTAAAGTATGATTCCCCTTCCTTTTGGTCCACGTGGGAACTAATGATACTGCAAGACACATCATTCAGAACATCAAAAGGGATTACGAGGTGCTTGGTAGGAAGCTGAAAGGAATGGATGTACAGGTTGTCATCTCGTCTCTTCTGCCAGTTGAAGGGCATGGTCCAGGAAGGGAGAGGAAAATAGCAGAGGTGAACAACTGGCTTCGCAGATGGTGCCGCCGAGAAGGATTTGGATTCTTGGATCATGGGCTGCGGTTCCATGAGGAGGGACTTCTTGCAACAGACGGGTTGCATCTCACGCCAGTTGGAAGAAATGTTTTTGCCAACAGTCTCAAGAACTTGATCAGGAGAGCTTTAAACTGAGTTCCGAGGGGAAGGGAGACAATATTAAGGAACGCAAAAGGGATGGCGTAAATAGTCAAACTGACATAGAGGAAACAAGGCAAACAGTGCAAGGACCCAACAGTGGGAGGCAAAAAAACTTGCACAGGCAGCAAGTAAAAGGGAACCATGGTCTGCAATGTCTCTACACTAATGCACAGAGCATGGGAAATAAGCAAGATGAACTCGAACTCCTAGTACAACAAGGCAAATATGATATAATAGGCATCACTGAAACCTGGTGGGATGAGTCTCATGATTGGAATGTGGAAATAGAGGGGTATAACCTTATTAAGAGAAATAGGCCAAACAGGAAAGGAGGGGGAATAGCACTATATGTCAGAGATATTTACACCAGTGAAGAGATCCTGGACATCAATCATGGAAGCCAGGTGGAGAGCATCTGGATAAGAATCAAAGGGGAGGGAAACAACAAGGGTGTTACGGTGGGAGTCTACTACAGACCCCCAAGTCAGACTGAGGAATTGGATGATATCTTTCTAGAACAGATGACCACACAGTCAGAAAAGAGAGATGTAGTAGTGATAGGCGACTTCAACTATCCTGATATTTGCTGGAAGTCAAACTCAGCAAAATCCTCAAGGTCTAGCAAATTCCTCACTTGCCTGGAAGACAATTTCATGGTCCAAAAGGTGGAAGAGGCAACAAGGGGGTCAGCTATTTTAGATCTGATCCTAACCAACAAGGAGGACTTGGTTAATGGGGTGCAAGTGGTGGGATCATTAGGTGGAAGTGACCATGTTCTCCTGGAGTTTGTAATACAGTGGAAAGGAGAAGCCAGGCAGAGTCAGACACGCATCCTAGACTTTAGGAGAGCGGATTTCAGTAAACTTAGAGAAGTATTGAGGGCGATTCCATGGTCAGAAATACTAAAAGATAAAGGAGTTCAGGACGGATGGGACTTTCTCAAAAGGGAGATACTGAAGGCACAATTTCAAACAGTTCCAGTGAGAAAGAAAAACGGGAGGTGTCTCAAGAAACCAGGATGGATGACTAAGGAACTTTCAACCGAGCTAAGTTTGAAACGGAACATGTATAAGAAATGGAAAAGGGGGGAAATCACGAAAAAGGAATTCAAAGAAATAGCAGGCATGTGTAGGGGTAAAGTCAGAAAAGCTAAAGCGCAGAATGAACTCAGGCTTGCTAGAGAGGTTAAGAACAATAAAAAGGGCTTTTTTGGATATGTCCGCAGCAAGAGGAAGAAGAAGGAAACGGTAGGGCCACTGCGTGCAGAAGATGGCAAAATGCTAACAGGAGATAGAGAAAAGGCAGAATTACTCAACACCTTCTTTGCCTCAGTCTTCTCAGAAAAGGCAAAGGGTGCTCAACCTGAGGATAATGGAGCAGAGAACAGAATAGGGGAATTTCAGCACAGAATAAGTAAAGAGATAGTAGAGGAACACCTTGTTAATCTAAATGAATTTAAGTCTCCGGGACCAGATGAACTCCATCCAAGGGTATTAAAAGAACTGGCAAAAGTAATATCAGAGCCATTGGCAATCATATTTGAAAACTCCTGGAGAACAGGAGAGATCCCAGCAGACTGGCGAAGGGCAAACGTTGTCCCCATCTTCAAAAAGGGGAAAAAAGAGGATCCCAACAATTATCGTCCAGTTAGTCTGACATCAGTTCTAGGAAAGATTCTGGAGCAGATCATTAAACAGAGAGTCTGTGAACATCTAAATGGCAATGCCATAATCACAAAAACTCAACATGGGTTTCAGAGAAACAAGTCATGCCAGACAAATCTAATCTCTTTCTTTGATAAAATTACCAGCTTGGTAGATGAAGGGAATGCTGTGGATATAGTATATCTTGATTTCAGTAAGGCCTTTGACAAGGTTCCCCATGACATTCTTGCAAACAAGCTCGCAAAATGTGGGATAGACAAGTTAACAGTTACATGGATTTGTAATTGGTTGACTGGCCGAACTCAAAGGGTGCTCAACAATGGCTCCTTTTCATCTTGGAGAGAAGTGACCAGTGGGGTCCCACAGGGCTCTGTCCTCGGCCCAGTGCTATTCAACATCTTTATCAATGACCTGGATGACAGAATTGGGAGCATACTGATCAAATTTGCAGATGACACCAAATTAGGGGGAATAGCTAATACCCCAGAGGACAGGATCAAGATTCAAAATGACCTGAATAGACTAGAAAGCTGGGCCAAAGCTAACAAAATGAAATTCAATACAGAGAAATGTAAGGTATTGCACTTAGGGCGGAAAAATAAAATGCACAGATATAGGATGGGTGACACCTGGCTGAATGAAACTACGTGTGAAAGGGATCTAGGAGTCCAAGTAGACCACAAGTTGAACATGAGTCAACAGTGTGATGCGGCAGCTAAAAAGGCCAATGCTATTTTGGGCTGCATTAATAGAAGTATAGTTTCTAGATCAAGAGAAGTAATAGTGCCACTGTATTCTGCTTTGGTCAGGCCCCACCTAGAATATTGTGTCCAGTTCTGGGCGCCACAATTCAGAAAGGACATTGAGAAACTGGAGCGGGTCCAAAGGAGGGCAACTAAGATGGTGAAGGGTCTGGAAACCATGCCCTATGAGGAACGACTTAGGGAGCTGGGGATGTTTAGCCTGGAGAAAAGAAGGTTAAGAGGTGATATGATAGCCCTGTTTAAATATTTGAAGGGATGTCATATTGAGGAGGGAGCAAGCTTGTTTTCTGCTGCTCCAGAGAACAGGACCCGGAACAATGGATGCAAGATACAGGAAAAGAGATTCCACCTGAACATTAGGAAGAACTTCCTGACAGTAAGGGCTGTTCGACAGTGGAACGCACTTCCTCGGAGGGTGGTGGAGTCTCCTTCCTTGGAGGTCTTTAAACAGAGGCTGGATGGCCATCTGTCAGGGGTGCTTTGATTTGAATTTCCTGCATAGCAGGGGGTTGGACTGGATGGCCCTAGTGGTCTCTTCCAACTCTACGATTCTATGATTCTATGATTCTATGATTCTTGAGTCTAAAGCTGCTCCGCAGCCACTTTCTCCATACTACACATAAACAACTCATATCACCTCTGGTATCACAGAGAGAACATGGCCATTATGATTGGTACCCAATGATGCCTCTATGTTCCATGAATTCCCCCAAGTTTGAGTCTTGTGACTCGAGACTTGGGGGGTGGGGTGGAAGCTGCTCCCCATCAAATTCTCCATACCATGCATAAATAACTCTTAATATTTTCCCCTTTAGTTGTTTAGACATTGTAAAATCTCCTGCTGAAGAGTTGTACCAGCAAGCCCTTGGTCATTTTGATTACACCTTCATTCACCTTTTCCAGTTCTAGAATATGCTTTTTTCTGGTGAAATAACCAGAGGCTATCATTCCACTTTAACTGCCACGGCAGCATCCCAATGAATCCTGGGGTTTATCATTTGGTGGGACACTATTGCTGTCTGGCTAAAAATACTCTATACCCCTCCCTAAACAGTTAGTCACAGATAAAAATATGAAGGCCTAGGGGGGAAAAAAACCAGGAAAAAAACGGGGTGGGGGAAATGGGGAAAAACAGGAAATAAATTGAAAAAAGATAGAAAGGAAGAAAATCAATTATGGAATGTTTTATTTTAGCATGATTCAGGAAAAAATACAGTGGGCGTATGGTTTTCCCCCCCAAAAAAATTGGGGCCTTCACATCTCTAGTCTCAGGATTCTACAGGATGTCACCATGACAGTTAAAGAGTAATACTGTATATACTTGACTATAAGTCAACCTCACGTATAAGACGAGGGCAAGTTTTGAGCCCAAAATTATGGATTTTGATATGACCCATAGATAAGTCGAGGGTAAAATTCATGGGCATGTAACAAAGAATTTAAAGGATAAAACAAAGGAAAATGGTGCCAAAGAATTTACAAAATTCTGGCTGGTATTACTGTTTGTGCTCACATTTCATGGATGAGATAATAGAGGGGGGTTGGTCAGTGCGTCCAGAACAGAGTACACTCTTGCCTTTTACCTGGGGATAGTTCCTTTTTAAAAAAATATGGGTTAAACTACAGTACTTACACTAACCCATGAATAAGTAGACTCGGGTTTTTAGGGTCATTTTTTTGATTAAAATTTTTAGGCTTATAAATGACTATATACAGTAATAGTGTTCCAATTGCAAAAAGGAACCCAGAACTGAAGTATTCCAATTTATTAGGGTCAAATTATTGGTTTGTGTATGGGTAGTATGTTTTTAATTCCTTTTCTAATGTTTATTTTTATTCTTTATTCCTTTTCTAATTAATTTTTATTTATTTTTAACTGTTTCTCCTTTCTCTAATTTTACTCAAAATCCTTTGCCAATTCAGATTTCATCAGTGTGATGCAGATGTTTTGCCCAAATATGCATCACATTTCAGTTACTTAAACTAAGTCTCATCTGCCATCTCAGTGTCTCCTTCCTCAGTATAGATGCCCAATAACTGAATCTTTTCCACATGTCTTGCCAATCCCTGTCAGCAGTAACCAATAACAAAAATTAGTTGTGACTGTCTTTAGCCCACTGCAGCCTAAATAAAATTATTGCTCCTGCATCACATACCCTCCGCACTGCTGGCAGAGTTTCATATATAGCAAGTTAAAACAGATTTCAAGTAATCAGTTCTTTGAGGCAATCTCTGAAAATAGCTCTTCAAAGGAGGGAGCTCTGCTGGAACTGCTAGCAACGGGAAAAGGCCTTCCTTATTAATTTTACCACTAACCTCCAAAACTTTAAATTATGCTCCTGAAAGTTGTCAGAAACTTCATTTCTTTTTGGGACTGTACAACCTGGGGAACGGCTGGAGTGTTTCTGTATGTGAGATTTTCATCAGGGATGCAGCTGGGAGGAAAAGAATGAAATTCACCCTCCCTATCTACTGCAGTCTTGCTACTTCTGGACCTCACTGAAGTACATGGTAATGCATGATATGCACGATAAATGGATTCATCTAATTTGGTTCAAATTAAATGAATGCAACTATCTACTTTGTTCCCAACACCTACACAGTTGCTTAATACTTGTCCACTACAGCTAGCCTTCCTGTCTGTAAACCAAGGGCAGCAAGCAATATTGCATTAGTAATAATAATAGGACTACCTTCCTTTCCAACTGAACTCTGTGCCATGTCTCTAGAGCAGAGCTACTCAAAGTAGTGGTCTCCAGACCACTATTGTTGTTATCCTCATTATTAGTAGTTGAAATATGCTGTCTTTCTCCAAAAATTGGCAGTCAAAGAAGCTTATCAATGTAGTGCAAGTGGTTGGATCCTTAGGTGGAAGTGACCATGTTCTCCTGCAGTTTGTTATACAGCGGAAAGGGGAAGCCAGGCATAGTCAGACACACATTCTAGATTTTAGGAGAGCTGATTTCAATAAACTTAGAGAAATAGTGGGGGTGATCCCTTCAGGAAAACTAAAAGAGAAGGGAGTTCAAGACGGATGGGAGTTTCTCAAAAAGGAGATACTGAAGGCGCAATTTCAAACAGTTCCAATGAGGAAGAAAAATGGAAGATATCTCAAGAAGCCAGGATGGATGACTAAGGAACTTTCAACTGAGCTAAGTTTTAAATGGAACATGTATAAGAAATGGAAAAATGGGGAAATCACCAAAGAGGAATTCAAACAAATAGCCAGCACATGTAGGGGTAAAGTCAGAAAAGCTAAAGTGCAGAATGAACTCAGGCTTGCTAGAGAGGGTAAGAACAATAAAAAGGGTTTTTTTTGGGGGGGGAGGGGTATGTCCGAAGCAAAAGGAAGAAGAAAGAAACAGTAGGGCCACTGTGTGCAGAAGATGGCAAAATGCTCACAGGGGACAGAGAAAAGGCAGAATTACTCAACACCTTCTTTGCTTCAGTCTTCTCAGAAAGGGCAAAAGGTGCTCAACCTAAGGATAATGGGGCAGAGGACAGAATAGGGGAATTTCAGCACAGAATAAGTAAAGAGACAGTACAGGAATACCTGGTTAATCTAAATGAATACAAGTCTCAGGACCAGATGAACTACATCCTAGGGTATTAAAAGAACTGGCAAATGTAATATCGGAACCATTGGCAATAATCTTTGAGAACTCCTGGAGAACAGGAGAAGTCCCAGCAGACTGGAGGAGGGCAAACGTTGTGCCCATCTTCAAAAAGGGAAAAAAAGAGGATCCCAACAATTATCGTCCAGTTAGTCTGACATCAATTCCAGGAAAGGTTCTAGAGCAGATCATTAAGCAGAGAGTCTGTGAACACTTAGAGGCCAATGCCATAATCACAAAAAGCCAACATGGGTTTCAGAGAAACAAGTCTTGCCAGACAAATCTGATCTCTTTTTCTGATAAAATTACCAGCTTGGTAGATGAAGGGAATGCTGTGGATATAGTATATCTTGATTTCAGTAAGGTCTTTGACAAGGTTCCCCATGACATTCTTGCAAACAAGCTTGTAAAATGTGGGCTAGACAAGGTAACTGTTACATGGATTTGTAACTGGTTGACTGGCTGAACTCAAAGGGTGCTCAACAATGGCTCCTTTTCATCCTGGAGAGAAGTGACCAGTGGGGTCCCACAGGGTTCTGTACTGGGCCCAGTGCTATTCAACATCTTTATTAATGACTTGGATGACAGAATTGGGGGTATACTTATCAAATTTGCAGATGACACCAAATTAGGAGGAGTAGCCAATACTCCAGACAGGATTGAAATTCAGAATGACCTGAATAGACTAGAAAGCTGGGCCAACGCTAACAAAATGAAATTCAATGCGGAAAAATGCAAGGTACTGCACTTAGGATGGGAAAATGAAATGCACAGATATAGGATGGGGGAGAAACTGGAACGGGTCCAAAGGAGGGCGACTAAGATGATGAAGGGACTGGAAACCATGCCCTATGAGGAACGACTTAGAGAGCTGGGGATGTTTAGCCTGGAGAAGAGAAGGTTAAGAGGTGATATGATAGCCCTGTTCAAATATTTGAAGGGATGTCATATTGAAGAGGGAACAAGCTTGTTTTCTGCTGCTGAAGAGACTAGAACATGGAACAATGGATGCAAGCTGCAGGAAAAGAGATTCCACCTCAACATTAGGAGGAACTTCCTGACAGTAAGGGCTGTTCGATGGTGGAACACACTCCCTCGGAGTGTAGTGGAGTCTCCGTCCTTGGAGGTCTTTAAGCAGAGGCTGGATGGCTATCTGTCGGGGATGCTTTGACTGGGAACTCCTGCATGGCAGGGGGTTGGACTGGATGGCCCTTGTGGTCTCTTCCAACTCTATGATTCTATGATTCTTATCACTTAAAACATTAACATAACAATGCACTGTTGATTTACAAGCTATTGAATCTCAGTCTGCCATGAGTTTCCAAGGAAGAAAGACAATACAATATTTAATATTATAATTAATAATGCCATGGCCTCTTAAAGATGGCATATGCAATCCACACTTAAAGATGGTATATGCAATCCACAAAGCATTGATCCTGAGAACTTTCCACAAGTTCAATCAGCATCACAATGTATTACTTTACTATTTAATTTAAACAAAAAACAAAAAACAATGTTTAAAAAAATTGAAGAAAAAATGATGACAATCCACCATTCTCATTAAGTTCTTGAGGTCAAAGCAGAGGAGACAAGTCTAAATCAAAGATTTTCACATGCATACAAGATCATAATAATTTTTATTAAAGCCTGCTGTGAGCCTAATTAAGCAAAAAGAAACCCTAATGCAATTGCTCCTACTATAGAGTAAAAACAACAGCTCATATATGACATTTTTTATAATTTCTTTTTTGGTTTTTCTTTATCAAAAGTTTGTAATGATCTATTTGCACAAAGAAATACATTCTCAGAATCAAGCTTTGATCTCAATTCTTCTTCTAAACTAACAGAAACCAATATTTCAAATGCCAGACATTCAGACTTTCATAAAATATTTAGAGAAGAAGAAGATAAATAGGAAAATTCAGCTATCTTTGTGATTCTGCATTTTCCTTGCTAATTTAGGGTTGTTCAAACTGTCTGTTATAGAACAATCAATTCTAGTAATGCAGAAGTTTTATAGATGGGCTGGCCTTTGTTTTATTACCTGCTCCAGCCAAAAGAAACTAACTAAAGTTCCTGCAGGTCTTAGCACTTGTGCAGGAGTCTACAAGCTATGTCTGATATCCCACACATCCAAGAAATGGAGCTCTGCCTTGACGTCACTCCATTTTCAGGTCTTACAACTCAGAACTATTTGGCCTGAGATTCAGCAGGAACCTTCAGGTGAACATACTTCCCGACAGATACAGATCTGGCCATGCTCTGCCCCACAGCCATCCTGTCTTATACCTTAGACTTCTTGCCACTGGTTGGCAACTCCTATTCTGAAGTACCAGAACCATAAACCAGGGATGTATAACCTTTAGTCATCCCTCCAGATTGTTTTGGACACTGATTGTCCTACCTAAGGTTTCTAGGAGTTATTTCAAAACATCTGAAGGGCCATACCCTCTGCTGTAAACATATATATATACTCAGTGAAAATGACCTCATGGGGGAGGGCGCATGGCCAGTTCTTAAGCAGGGAACTATAACAACATGCTTCAGTGAGAAAAAGTGAATTGCAGTGGCCTGGATAATAATGGGTGATCTAAATTATCAGCTTAAAAATACAGTGGTCCCCCGGGGTACGAAAACCCCGGGGAACAAAAGAGCCGGGGCCGCAAAAACAGTCCCGGGATCCAAATTAAACCCCGGGATCCGAAAGGGAAAAACCGTGTGGCCCCTTTAAATTTGCCGCGCGGTCCGTCCACTAAAGTGGTCCCCCGGGAAACGAAAATTTCTGGGTTACGAAAAGTAATCCGGAACGGATTACTTTTCGTAACCCGGGGGACCACTGTACAGACGTTACAACTGGGCTTCAAATGCTAAACTGGCTTCACCCAACTGAATACAGTGGTCCCCCGGGTTACGAAGGTAATCCGTTCCGGATTACCTTTCGTAACCTGGAAATCTTTGTTTCCCGGGGGACCGCATTCTTCGACAGACCGCGCGGCAAATTTAAAGGGGCCGCGCGTTTTTTCTTCTTCGTATCTCGGGGTTTTGTTCGGATCCCGGGGGCTTTTTGGCGGGCCCGGCGGTTTCGGGTCCCGGGGATTTCGTTCCCCGGGGGGGTTCGTATCCCGGGGGACCACTGTATGTGCATAACCATCCTAATGAACAGGACAAAAAAGTACTTCCACAGTACTCATCTTCACTCTTAAATAATAAGTTGACTGGAAGCATTATTACTTCACTCTAATTAGTCTTATATAGATTCCTGGCAGAGAAAATAGGGGTTGGCCCTCTGGGCAACAGAATGGGCAAGGAGTGGAGAAGGAAGCTAGTAGGAAGCACCACGGCTGCCACCAAGCCACACCTCTAAGGCCAGCCATTTGCAGGGCATCCACAGTTGCTGCAAGTTGAAAAGAGTGCCCTCCAGAAGGTCGTAGATGATCATAGAATCATAGAATCATAGAGATACCACAAGGGCCATCCAGTCCAACCCTCTGCCATGCAGGAACTCCCAATCAAATCATCCCCGACAGATGGCCATCTAGCCTCTGCTTAGGAGACTCCACCACTTTCCGAGGGAGTGTGTTCCACTGTCAAACAGCCCTTACTCTCAAGAAATTCGTCCTAATGTTGAGGTGGAATCCCTTTTCCTGGAGCTTGCATCCATTGTTCTGGGTCATGTTCTCTGGAGCAGCAGAAAACAAGTTTGCTCCCTCCTCAATACGACATCCCTTCAAATATTTATACAAAGCTATCATATCACCACAAGAGAAAGAACCAGTGAACAAAACAAGCAAAAGAAGAAGCTCCAGCTGAAATTCAACAGTATTACAAGAGGTAAGAAATAATTCAAAACAAAGGAAGAAGTGGCTCTTGGTTACTATGATAGTTCTACCACTGAAGTGGAAAAGGAGACCCAGGAGAGGATGGCAATTTCCAGAACAAGACGGACAGCCTGCTGAACTTGTCTTCAAGATCAAAGCAGAAACCAATTTGAATTATAGCATCAATGGGTAGATCTTGGCCTTCATGAAATATTAGGTAATACTATCCCTGGCTGTGTCCTTTCTTTTATAAAAGCACTTAACTTTTTTCCAATAGTTGTAGATATTCTCTTTTTTCCCCCTGAAAACACTTCATTTTGTCTCTTTTGTAGCATTTCAAATATACCAGTTATTTGTCCTCATTGCATTATGACATGTTTAAAGTAGAAGGTGATATTTGATGGTTTGCAATAAGTATTAAATCAACATGTTGTCCACTAAGTATTTGAATACCAGGAAGGATATGAAAGCAGACTTTCTTCTGCATATCTCTGAAATTGTGACTTTATGAACTGGTTCCAAAAAATCTTCCCCTAACTCACTAATAGGCAAAGGTGGCAGAAGTTAGATTCAGAAGTTGCGGGTCTTGCTATTCAGATCAGCCAAGTGGATTGTGAAAGTAGTGTGAAATAGGTTCTGTTTAAACAATCATTCTCTGTATATCTCAAATTCAAGTTTAATTTGAATTAGAAACCTGTCCTTGATGCTGCTTCAAGAATTAATCTTATATAGTTGCCTGAGCAAATACAAGGTGATGCCTGGAGCTGGGAAGCCACAAATACAAGATGACCCCTTGTATTTGTAGCCTTCCAGTTCCAGGAATTTCTGGATGAAATTGGTTATCTGTATCCATTTAAATCTGGCTTCAGGCCTGGCTATGGGAGACAGCTTTGGTCACCTTAGTAGATGTCCTACACAGGGAACTAGACAGGGGTAGTGTGTCCCTGTTGGTTCTACCATACCTCTTAGTGGCTTTCAGTACTGTTGGGCCTGGGGTTTATAGCTTTAGCAAAACTTTGGTTCAGCCTTAAAAATGTGTAGGCCTCATGTATTCTATTAGAGAATGGCTCAAGGAAAATTCTCCCTAGCCATGATGGTACAGAGGGGAGATAGGATGACATTTCAGAGCTAAGAGATAAAGACTCCTTGCTCCTCCTGGCACCTGGAGATTTGATAAACAATGCACTGAGGGGGCATGGGAATGTCATCCCCCTTTTTCCATGGGCACAGACTCTGTAGGATAGATGATGACATAGTATATGCTAAAAGACAACAATATATAAGATGTTGCAAAGGAGCCTCACCTTGCAGAGTTACATGTGGAAGACTGCTTGGCCTCTTTTGTGTGTGTGTGTGTGTGTGTGTGTGTGTGTGCCTTTGTTTATGTTAATCTGTTTGAGACTATGGAGCTATGCTTTTTACTCTTTTCTACCTCATTTTCTTAAATAAATAACCTTCTCGAGTCCAGACCTGAGTGATTATTGCATGTGTTGATACCCTTTCGAACCCACACTTGGCAGCTAGAAATTGAGCTGTGAGTGCCACATCCGACAGCTAACATTTGGACTGTGAGTGTGTGTACTTGACTGCATGGCTTGGGCTGTGAGTGTTACAAATACCATCAACCATGGTGTCCTTCTGGGTTGCCTCTCTGAGACTGGACTTGGGCAACTGTTTGACAGTAGCTCTGGTTTTTCCTGGCAGACTCATAAGGTGGTGAAGAGGAAGCACCTTAGCCACTGTTCAGCACCTTAGCCACTGTTCAGCACCTTAGTCCCTCAGGGCTTGGCTCTGTCCTCCATGCTGTTTACTATTTATGTGAAATCATTGGGAGAGGTGATCAGGAGTTTTGGGGTTCGGAGTCATCAGTATGCTGATGATACCCAACCCTATCTCTCCTTTCCATCTGATTCCAAAAAGGTTGTTTATATACGAAACCAATATCTGTTGTCAGTAATGGACTGGATCAAGGTGAACAAACTGAAACTCAAGCAATTTGAATTGAACTGACTCTTAACCAGTCAGACATGGCAATGGTGCTCATGGTCAGTCCAAAGACAGATCAGGGAATAGGGATTCAGCCTGTTCTGGATGGGTTAGACTCCCCCTGAAATCTCAGATTCACAGCTGGGAGTCCTCCTCGACTCAGTTCTGAGCTTAGACACTAGGTTTTGACTGTGGCTACTAGTGCACCAGTGGCACCCATTTTTTGAGACATCAGCTCTGGCTACAGGATCACATGCCTTGATTACATCCCATTTGGACTTCAATAATGTGCTCTACATGAGGCTGCCTTTGGAAACTGCTTGGAAACTTCCACTGTTCAAAATGCTGTGGCCAGGCTGTTGACTAGGGCTGGGTACATGGATCATGTGATTCCCGTGTTGAAACAGCTTCACAGACAACTGACCTGTTTGGGGGGAGAATTCAGAGTGTTGGTTTTGAACTTTAAAGCCCTATATGGTTTGGGTCCCTACTATCTGAAAGGTCATATCTCCTTATATAAGCCAGCACATGCTTTAAGATCTGCAAGGGAAGGCTTTTTTTCTGGAGCATCCAGTTTGAGAAGGTGGTGCTGCTTGACTCTTGCTCAATACCATAGCACTGTGGAATGGAGTTGTTTTTCTCCTTGTTTAGTGTCCAGCAAGGTTCCATCTCATCTTCCAATGTTATTTTCTAATACCTAAGCAAAATAGAATTGCCAGAGTGAAAACTGGAAAGGGTTCCTTTACTTAATGGTTGTACAGAAGAGGGAATTTCAAAAAAATTGTGTGTGTGTGTGATTATGTAACCTTTTAATCAAATATTTATTGGCATAAGGAGCCCAGCACTGACTCCATTTATTCTTTTTAATGATTATTTTGTATTTCTTTTTAGCACAAAAATCTAATTTACAATCAAAGTAATATACAATCAAATATAGAAACAGAAAGAAGAAAAGTGGGGAAGGGGAGGAAAGGACATACAACTAATATAAATTAGAGCTCTGACTTCCCCCAAATCCATTACAGATCCACTAAGTAAACCTAGTAAAATTATTAATAATCATTGTTGTTGGCTTTGTTTTTGTGTTCCTCGGAGTCATTTTTTACTTATGGTGAACCTATGATAGGGTTTTCTTGGCAAGTTTCTTCAGAGGATGTTTGCCACTGTAGTCCTCTGAGGCTGAGAGAGTGTGACTTGCAGTCATGGTCCAACTCAACCACTTAAACCTTAAAACTATGCTGGCCCTACTAATAACCTTAGACACAGACTATTACACTGTTAGATTTCCTATTGCTCAAAAAGTCCATAAACAGTTTCCTATCTTTCAAAAAGTCTTCAATTGGCTTATCCTTTAGAACTCATGTTAATTTGGAACGTGTTAGTTTGGCCAAAACTCAGACACCCTAACCATTCATTCTCCCATCATCAATGCTTCAGTCCATTTCTAAGTTTGAACAAACAATATTCTTGCTGCTGGTATCATATATCAAATTTACTATCCATATTTACTATCCAATTAGCAAGTGTTGCTTCTCATGCAATCAGATAACAAGCAATATCGACTGAAAATCCCTCTTTTGCACCATCATTAAAAATACAGAAGCCCTCTTCAGTCTTCCTTCTGGCAATCCTATTTTGTCTTGTTGTGTGCCTTCAAGTTATTTCCAATTTATGGTGAAGCTTTCAAGGGGTTTCCTAGGCAAGATTTCTTCAGAGGAGGTTGGCCTTTCCCTCCTGTGAGGCTGACAGAATGTGATTTATTCAAGGTCACCCTGTAGATTTCCATGGCCAAGAAAGGATTCGAACCATTGTCTCCAGAGTCATAGGGGCAAACCAGACTGCCCTAAAGGGGCAGCATGATGCCACCCCTGAAAGAGTTAGGTGGATGCCGCAGCAGCTACACACTGTGGCCCCACTCTGGTTTATTGCCACCATAAAAAAGAAGCGGCAAATTACCACTCCTTTTTGCAGCAGCTTTTCCTGTCCCACAGGGGCTTTGTGACATTGCAGCAACACTTGGTGTCCAAATGCTACACCGGCACAGCGCCATGAAGTTGGTGCACATGTGATCTGCCATGTGGCTTCTCAGTGGTGTCGGGAGCATGTGTCGTCTGAACGCTACACCCCCACACTACTGTGAAGCCACCGTATCATACCAGTCTGTACTGGCCCATAGTCTAACTAAGATTGTATTTGTTATATTCATTTATAATATAGCAAATACAATCTAGAAAGAACCTAGAAAGAACCTAGAAAGAACCTAGAAAGAGGTACACTGAACCTCCTGGCAATTATCATTTACCAGCACTGTTAACATTAATTATAGAATTTTAAAACTATTTTCAGTAAACTGAACCTCTACTATATTTCTGCCCACAATTATCCAAGATTACTTACTATGCTTCCAGATATATGAATAATGAAGTGGATTTTTTCCCTGTGATTGTTATGTTGAGCCCTATTTTTGAAAGAGAGGCAGGATGGAAATCTAATAATTAATAAATGCCATAGGGAGGACAGCCAGATGCAAGAGAATGTGAGGTTGATGCACCTTCAGTAGTTATTTAAAATAGGATTTCAGCAGGTATCACTTGTCATGCAAGCTCAGGTAAACTCCTTCTTTTCTGCACAGTTATTAAAGATACAAGAGCTGTGTTCTCTTTTACATTTCAGCATCATCAACAAATGTTAACAAGAGGATTGATCAGAGCTCCCTGGCACAGCTGGTACAAGGTATTTTGCTGTCTAAGACAGAGCTACAAATGATACCCCCAAGTCATATTGTACCAAAAGGCAGCCAAGTCATTTTGGCACTGGAAGCAGAAAATCCTACAAGTACCAATCGACAAGCCTGGCAGGGGAAAAATTGTGATCAGTGCGAATTAAATACCTATACATTTACTGCCCTTGAATGATACTCAAATTCTCTGGGGTCAAGGATCCTAAGTATCCAATCAATGACATTCTAGAAGACAGCAAATAGTCCATGTTATTTCAAACGTTTACTTTATGCATTAAAATCTTGTAGCTAGTGTGATATGTACATTAAAGCCTGCTGTTCACTTGAATTTTAATATGAAGAAGCTTGGAGGTTCAATATAGCTATCAACCAAATAGATGTTTAATGGGCCATTACTAATTGACCAAAACATAACATGGGTAGTACTCTGTGAGATCAGAAACAATTTGAAGCTAGAGAGCTAAGAGGAGGAGGAGGAGGAGGGAGGAGGAGGATTAAATCATTATGTTCAAAAATTGTGTTAAGCAATAGGATTGGCCAGCACCTCTAAACGCTTGTTGCATGATTTTTAAAAGAGTTTTCAGTAAACTGAACCTCTTCATTATCCCCCCCCCCCCAGTTATTCTAAGCAGCTAGCTAAATTTAAACAAGTTTCTATCTTATTAACTCCTCCCTGCTACATTCAATATCCCTAGCAATTTTATTGGGGGAAATACCTATAGATTCTGCTAAAACATCAGCTATATCTTAAGTTAGAGACAGAAAAACATGTTGACCTCTTAACATTGTTTTATTGCAAACGCCATTGTCCCTAACACTGAGCCAGGACTCACAGATGCTACAGTTCAACAATACCTGATGGACTGTGCAGTCCCTACTATAGACTTAAGTAAACAATTCCACATCCCTTCCTAATGGTCTAGTGTTAGTACATCCTGCATACTCCATGATGTATTTGGAGGTCTCCCTATTTTCATATTTCATACCTGGAGCCAGTGCATTCTTAAGAGGCCACAATTACCTTTTGGAACACTAGGTGAAGTTCTCATAAGAAAAGGAGCAAAGATGTGGGGGTATGTGCACAATCCAGGTAATACTACAATGAAGACAGAATGGATGTACTAATAATTTTTTCCTTCCCCCAAGTCCTCTACATTTCCTCTTGCACCAAGAGA
The DNA here is from genome assembly GCA_034509955.1 of Urosaurus nigricauda. Lineage (NCBI taxonomy): Eukaryota > Metazoa > Chordata > Lepidosauria > Squamata > Phrynosomatidae > Urosaurus > Urosaurus nigricauda. The sequence goes on along the minus strand of JAOEGL010000006.1, from coordinate 66,896,684 downwards.
CAAAGGAGGTCCCACTGGAGCCCTGGTGGCACAGTGGTTAAATGCCTGTACTGCAGCCACTCACTCAAAACCATAAGGTTGTGAGTTCAAGACCAGCAAAAGGGCTCAAGCTCGATTCAGGCTTGCATCCATCCGAGGTCGCTAAAATGAATACCCAGATTGTTGGGGGCAAGTAGCTTACAATTGTAAACCGCTTAGACACTCCTTAGGCGGTATGAAGCGGTATATAAATGAAGCTGCCTACTCCCTGCTGTGCTTCCAGCAAACCTCCCTGTCCATTCCCCCTGGGGCTGTCCAAATCCAATCCACGGTTTTTGTAACCCTAAAATTAAAGGCATCAACCAGACCAGAATCTCATTGTTGATTCCTGGGAAAGAACATCAGATTTTTGCTAACTTGCAAGATACCCCAATGCTTGAGGCTAGGTTTCAGGTATAAATACTGGTCCCAAAAGCCTAGCCTCTGTGCCTATAGTTTGTCCCCTCTTTGTGTTCCATGTATAAGCTATATCACTATCAAACCCTAGTCTGAACCATTTCCCACTTTCTGTGGTCTACCCTTCAGACAGGTAAATATTGCCCCTTTAACTCACTCAAACTCCTTTATCCAAGGTTGATTTTTGTGTTTCGGTTGGCTCTGAATGCTGTGTCTGTCTGAATTGCCATCATGTTTGTGTGACTGTACTCTGCATTTTCCTAAATAAAACCCTCTCAATTCACTCCAACCTTGAGTCCTTCTCAATTATTACCGGTATATACTGGTGCCAATAGTCCTAAAGGACACTCAGCCTCTTTAAAGCTAATTTCCCCAATGTTTAAAGTAACACTCATCTTTCCATAATATGTGCATGTGGAGGCTAAGGTAAAGGTGGACAACTACCAGGAACCATTCTTTGTCTTAATGAGTCTCCTGCAGGCAACATCATCATGGCTGAGTGTACCAGAAGTGGCATTAACAGGCCTATTTGGGAGGGCGATTTTTTAAAAACAATTTCAGTGGCTTGAGGTGAGTTTTCAAGGTTAATGATGAAAAATGCCACACTTGGAGCCATTTGGGGTGGATTTCACATGAAAAATCATTAGAAAATTGCCAAACACTTTTTTACTTTGGCAGATTGAGGGGGCTTCAGAGACAGTGGCATCACTAGGGGATGCAGTGGTGTGCCATCCAGGAAGGGGGGGTGACACCAAGTCAGATCCTCCCCCTACACTCCCCCCATGCACTGTCCCTGAGCTACCCCTGTGTGTGCTCTGTCCCCATACTCCCATGTGCCACCCCCACACACTCTCCCATGCCGTCTCTGCATGTGCTCCCCCTGTGCACCATAGCATCTTTTTCCACATAAGGAAAAGGATGGGATGGCACAGGGGTAGGGAGTATGCCCAGTCCCCTGGAACCCCAGCCCCCACACTGGGTGGCACCTGGTAGGGGACGCTACTGTTCAGAAGCACTTACATGGGGAGGGGGCACTTCAAAAATTGGGATTGAAAGTTGCATGTGACCTGCTGGAACTTGGGCATGCTGGTTGGGTGATTCCAGAACTAGAACTCAAAAAATAATCCCTTCAGATCCATGAGATAAAGTCTCTGACTAAGCTACTTTTTGTTCTGAAGCTTCTAGGTTCATGTGACAGTTATTGGATTTGAACAATGGTTGGCAAACACTAGTATACTGCCAAAGTTTGGAATCTGTCAAGTTATGAATCAAACATTATAAACTCAGACCAATTTCCTGTGTTGTGATCTTCAAAGCATCTCCAAACATTTGTGCATGCAAATCACCAAAGAGCATCTTAAGAATATGGTGTATGTAATAAGTTATTCTTTTTTGGTCAATGCACACAAAATGACATCAGGTATCTTCACATAACCATCTCTATTTGGCCATTATCAGAAGGGCTTTCTTTTCAATGACAAGTAAATCATTTTCTTCTCCTTTGGTAACAAATTGTAACAAAAGACAGCTATTTTCCTATGCCAATCAGGCAGATTATAAAAATGCAGAATTAAACATGAATTAATTTGACTGATAATAAATGTGTTGGATCTAAATCAGAGCTAATTTTCTATATGGCCATATGAATATGTTAGATTTGAGTAATGGACTAATTAATCATGAATTTTAGTGGAATCACTAGTTCCCTGTGTAGGCTTCCATAGATAGCCTCCTTTTAATGCTCCCTTTGCTACTACTGCTACACAACCATACATCCTCTAGCAATGCCTAGTTCAGTGAGGCCAAGTGCCCAAACTAAAAGGTCTTCCAGAACCGGGTGTTACCTGGCGCTGGCAGCAGGACTTCCGCCCAACAGGAGCAGGGCTTCCGGAGCAGGACTCCCCACCACCACCACTCTCCTGGGCCTTCAGTTGCCTCTTCAGCAACCTATGAAGGCTGGGGTGGGGGAGGAAGAAGAGGAACAGACATGGGCCTCTTCCTCCTCCCCCAGTGCCTTTGTCAGCCTCCAGCTGCCTGCGGAGAGGCACTTGGAGGCCGGGGAGGGTCCCCCTGCACTGTCCCCAACCTTCAGCTGCCTCCAGAGAGACACCTAGAGGCTGGGTGCTGGGCAAAATGGTGTCTCATGCCAACATGAGCCTAGTTGTTGTTGCAGTTTTTCTGGCAGTACCTGTGAGCAGAAAGACCAGATTCTTGGCCTCCATTTGACTGCAACTTTTATATTTTCTGTTGTACTCAGCAAAAATCCAAGACAAAAAACATCCGAACTTTTCGCCAATTCTCCACATGAGTAAAATTGGGAATGATAAGAGTCTCAGGTCCACAAGGCATGTACAGATAATGTAGGTGCATCACACCACCTTGGTAGGTAGCAGACATGACACCCATAACCTGAGCTGCAGCATTGACATCACTCCCAAAGATGCCTTATCAGATCTCATTTAGGGGGACCAAAGTGTCATAACCCCCTCCAAAATGGATCCTGTCCACTATCTCCAGTGTCCACTTTTGCCTTTTATTCAGTTTGGACATTGGCTGTGTTGGGTTTTGACCAGTAACTTCAAAAGAAATTGCAACTTTATGAAACTGATATAAAGCAAAGTAAACAGTATGCAATGAAATGTGAAAATACTGAGTTTGCAAATATGAGGGGGTATCATAAAGTTTTTATGATCACCTTTTAAAAAAATTGACAGCAAGTTTGTTTTGATTTGTAGTTGTTAACTTATCTCTATGTAGTCACTATCTATATTAATACATTTTTCAAAGTGTCTACAGATTGCGCCTTACGAGGGGGTACCGTAACGTAATAATTATCACCCAGAAGTTATGGCATATTGATGAAATTTTGTCAGTGTCTTCATTGGTCCCTAAGTGCATGTTGCTGGAAAATCAACTCATTGCATCCTTTATTTTTGTGATTGGATGTGCCAGAAGTGACTAAAGTGTAAAATCCTTGCTAGGTGCAATCTGCAGACTTCTACAATATTTGGAGGGTCAAGAAACACTGGGGAACATGTGTAAATCTGAATGGCGACTACATAGAGATAAGTTAACAACTACAAATCAAAACAAACTTTCTGTCAAAAATTTTTAAAGGTGATAATTAAAACTTTATGATACCCCTCGTACATGTGTCCTAAGAGAAATTGATTGTGCATGTGTGTTCATTAAGTATGTGCATAAGTAAGACCAGGACAGCTAAGAATATTTTTCTTCCATGCAATTATCCTTATGGGAACTCTGATGTGAAAAGCAGCCAGAAGGTTTGTTTGTCCTAGTTTTTAATTTCATTCAGTATTGTCAATCCTAAAAGACCATAAGAAACATGGGGATTAGCAGAGGATTTCCCTTGGCACAGAGTCACATCAGATTATTCCACACCCACATATATATATATATATATATTCTATTGCTATGCAAACTATGCAAACCTATTGGACATTTAGTACAGTTTAAAAACATGGTTTTTCTCCTTGTTATAAAAAAAAAAAACAAGCATGATTTCAACTCAATACATCACCATGGGAATTATGACTGTTTTTGGTGACAAAACAAATTATAAGTGTTTTGAAGTGAAAAGCCAGCATGATGTAGTGGCTAGAGTATTGGTGGGGAAGACCCAGGTACCAGTTTTCATTCAGTTGTAAAACTTGCTGGTTCACTTTGGGCCAGTCACACTACCACTAAACCTCATCATTGCAGAGCATGGTTGTGAGGATGAGTAGGGTATGACACCTTGAATTCCTTGTGGGGGAAACTGTGGGCTGATCTAGACTGGCAAAAAGGGGTGTGTTCATGCCTGCATGAAAGTGTAGCTTTTAGATGACCCACACTGAAAGTTTGGCATGAACACACTTCTTTTGCATTTTTGTGGGGGGAAAGCAGCTTTACAAAGGAGCTGCTTTTCCCAGCTTCTTCTTAAAAAGGGTGTATCTTTCTCTGAAGATGCCAGCCACAGATGCTGGTGAAACATGAGGAATAAACTCTTCTAGAACATGACCACATAGCCTGAAAAACCCACAAAAAAACTATGGGTGTCAGCTATGAAAACCTTTGACTGCACAAAAACTGCAAAGTTTTACTGTAGCAGATAAAATAACTGCCTTTTGTTATGCTGGTTCCATAAGCACCTCAGTTTCAAACAAAATGCACATCTTCCTGAACATTTTCCACATTCTCATTTCCCAAAACAATATTCAGATCTTATCAATTCCTCTCTTCTTAACAGCTTGACTTCTATTTCTATCTGGCCCTACCTCTTTAACAGAGCAGCTTCTGGGTTATAACCTTTCCTCCACTCTGTCCCTAGAGCTTTATGAGCTGCAGTTGATGGCTCTACCAGACTTGCCCAGTTTTCACAACAGGGTGCCTTAAAGCTTGCATCTAGTTCATCTTTCTAACATCCCACAGCCTTTTTACAGACCTGGTTTTGAGGCCAAGTCCATGCCAAAAAATTATCTGTTGTCCAGACTCTGCATTTTACTTGCTGTAGCAGAGATAGGGGTGTATGACTTTCAAATAGCATTGCACTTCAACTCTGATTAGTCCTAGTCAAAATAGTTAATGGTACAGATGGTCTGCCAACACAGTTTAATCAAGAATCTGACAAAAATTGGGTTCAACTGACATGTAAGCTGATATTTCCGTCAGCAATGATTGGGATTTTGGGGTTCATGTTTATGACTTCTTGCTGGATTGGGAAAGACAGGAAGGACCTTACCAAGCAGAATTTTAGGATGCCATACTTGTAAAAAATTCTGACTACCGCTGTATTTTGCTCATATATTGCCAAGTGCTGATGGTTGTTGCTAATTTTTACATATGAAATGCTGATGTTGGAAATTGATATTTAACCAACTATTTGCATGCCAATGGATTTTTTCATTCACTCCATCCACCACGGTACCAAATTACATTAGTGCTGTTTAATTAAGAGCAATACTTCATCTAGAGACATATACTCTATCTGGTTTTGCCAGAGAAAAAGTAGCAGCATATTCTTCAAAGCAGAAAAGAAATTGATTTTATGGATTTATTATTCACCCTATTCCAAGCCTTCATAATTAATCACACCTTTATTTATTTATTTCACTTTAGCTGAATAAAAGAGAGCTCCATTCAATCGTTCCAGAAACAGAAATAAATTTGTTCAAAGAAAGGACTATCAGAAATTCCTTTGAGCAGCCATGAGGTGGTTTAGATATTATTTTATCCAATTTTCCCTTCCTGAATGTGATTCAGCAATGGGAAGGAAACAGAAAGTTTGCTTCTCAGACAGGATGGATAAATTTCAACAGGTGACAAAGAGAAGGATGAGCTGGCTACCTCCTATATTATCTCAAAGAAAACTGTGCCCAAAAGAGTAATCATGAGCCACCCTGTATTAGATGCTTGACTGATAAGGACTGAGATTTTCAGTTCTAGACTGATAAGCTCTGTCACTTGATGGACTCCATATCAGCAAGGAGATATCCAGTCCAGGTTTTAGCCCAAATTTTAAAGCAACTGCCCCATTCACTCGGAAGACTTCTGACTACAACATTTAATGCTTCTCGGCACGGGACAGGGACAGGGACGGATGCTGGAACAGGGCCTCTTTGTGGATGCTTGTATGTGCAGTAAAATCCATTCACGCTCACCCCCACTCCCTCTCTGGACTCTTTAGACCCCTCTGTGGTCTCCAAACACCATCAAAATGTTCCCTCAGGAACCCTAAGAGCACACCCTCCCTTCGATGTGACTCTTTCCCTCAAAAAAAAACCAAAACTAAAAAAAAAACACCTTTCACTTTCTGCAAGGCCCTTTTATAGCCCTGCCCAGCCTGCTTCATAGCCGCATTGTCTCTTTCACATGAGCTATCATAGTGCAACTCAATACTTCTCCAGGCAGGGCAAATGTTTCTAGATTCCTGTGAATGTGGAAAAACTGCAAATAATAACAACAACAAAACTACATTTTTACCTGAGAGAACACCTCTCTAGAAATCTCTGGGTCCTCCAGTGCAACTCTGTGGTCAACATCTGCCAGATATTGACAACAGAATTGCACTGGAGGATCTACAAATGCCCAGTGGAGTGTTCTTTCTAGGAATTTCTAGGTCCTTCAATGCAACATTTGGTTAAAGTTGACCACAGAGTTGGGCTGGAGGACCTAGAGATTCCTAGAGAGGAACTTATTTAATAAAAATCCATCAATAATCAAATCCACAGAAGTCAAAGCCACAAATGTGGAGGGATGAGTGTACAGTATACTTATCATTCCTTAAGATAAACCTCCTTATATAACAGAGATAAACAAGTGACTAAGAAAATTATCATAAAGTATAAATTACTCCATTCACATATAGCCTGTGTTATGTGAAAAAGAACAATTTCATTACAAGTTATGATCATCATGTAGACAGATTGATGAGTTTGGATTTTATCAATAATTACTTCCATGAGGGTAAAAAATGCCCCAAATCAAACTGTGATCTTCAGCCACATAATTATCTGGAAAGTGCAAAATGGCTAAGATCTGTGGTGCTATTTTATATGGATAGGCAAATTGTTAGGATGAAACACTGCACCCTAAGCTATCAGGGTGAGTTGGCTGGGATGAAATGTGTGGCTTGCCAGAGCAATCCACCCACCCAAAAGTTCATGCCCAGATGTGACTTAATCATGCTATGGAGGAAAAGCTTTCCTTTTAGCCTCTGATCAGCTCACAGGATTAGATGTGCTTTACATTTTTAACACATTGTTTTGCAGATGCTAACTGGCTCTAAGGATTAGATGTGTTTAACAACAGCAGCAGCAGCAACAACAGCAACAACAACAGTAATGTGATAGAAGTAACAGTATACAGTATAGATGATGATGGCAATGACGACAACGATGATGATCATCATGATGATGATGATGTCTCCCATCACTCAACTGAATTTCACCAATAGGAAAATAGGCATGATGTACTGTCCTGGACTTTTTTTGAAGGTATAGTCTACCTAGGTCAGGAGAAACATTTATGAAATTGCTGTGTATGTGTGTACATGTGTGTACACGTGCACAAATTTTAAAAGACATAAATAGCAGCTTTAGATGAGCAGTTTATAGTCAGAAAAAGTTCGGGGGAGAATAACAAAATATACAGAGAGAGAGAGAGAGAGAGATCTATTTGTAATGCAAGATAGGGTCAGATGATTTTTATAAGGAAAGAGATTTGGGTGAGCTTGTGATGTTTTTGTTTTTGTTTTCAATTGAGTCACATCTGATCTATTCCTATGCGTTCTTCCAGCCAACAAAAACTCATCGGTTTCCAGCTGCAAAGACTTTAAGAAATTTGGATTACCTCCTACTTGCTCCCTTTTCTGGTCTATTCAAGAAATTGAGGATGTTTTCCCCAGATAAATGCATGAGGCAAAGGCGCTAGACTTCACACATTCATTTACAATATGGGATTGTGTTACTTGCCAAGGACAAGTTAATATAAATTCTTTGTATTAAAAGGAAAACCATCAGGGCTGTACTGGATTCTCTGAAATTTTTCTATATACAGTGGTCCCCCCGGGTTACGAAGGTAATCCGTTCCGGGATTACCTTCGTAACCCGGAAGTCGTTCGTAACCCAGGGGACCGCTTTAACCAATGCACAGTGCGCCGGAAGCGCGCTGTTTTAAAGAGTCCGGGTTGTGAATTTTTTTCGCAACCTGGGGTTTTTTTCGTTGGCCGGGGCCGTTTTTCTGGCCCCGGCGGTTTCGGGTCCCGGGGATTTCAGATCCCGAGGGATTCGTATCCCGGGGGACCACTGTATCACAGTTCTGTGTAGATGAAGTTTCATATTCACTCTACCATAGTGGTAGAATTCAAAGACATAGCTGTGTTAGTCTGCAGACTCAGTATGTAGCTCTTGTAGCCCCTTTGAGACAAACTGAAAGAAAGAAGTTGGCAGCATGAGCTTAGTAAAGTGGGAACCAAGGACAGCCCTGTATATGCCATTGGTATGTGAGAATGTCAATTCAAATTCAAAATCCTTTGTGTATGGAAATGAAGTAGCAAGTCCAGTTTTAACAATGGTTGTTAGTGAACAAAGACATTGGGAATTAGCCATTGTGTATGGAAATAAAGTGGCAAGACCAGTTTGGTTTTGGAAACTGGCCTGTAGGTGAAGAGAATAGATGAGTGTAGGACGGCCCTTTGAGGATGTGATTAGATAGTGCTGAAATGTGTGAAGTGAGCCAGGAAGCCATCATCCTTGTTTAATCCATGGCTGAAGGATTGTAGTTTATGGATGAACTCCAGTTCTACAGTTTCTCTTTCTAATCTACATTTGTAGTTCTTCGGTGAAGGACCACAGTTTTGAGGTCTGAGATAGAATGCCACAGTCTTTATGTATTCCCATTCCTAATGTCTGAATTTTGTCCATTTATCCTCTGGTGCAGGGACTGGCCTTTGCCCAATGCAGAGTACTGATGGGCATTGATGACACAGTATGGCATAAATGACATTGAACAGGAATAATGGCCTCCTGGCTCACTACACACATTTCAACACTATTTGACCCCATCCTCACGGGGGGCATCCTACACTCATCTGGGCATCAAACAAGCAAAACAATAAAAGAAGTCTCTCGGAATAGCAATTCCTTTTAAATAAGTTACTGTGCTGGTTGTGGGGAGTGGTTTACTCCGTTTAACATTACAACCTTTACCTCCTGGCTTGGCTTAGCTTTTCTCTTCTTTTTCTTTTTTCTTTCTCATTTTTTGGCAACCCATATCACTGGAGGGACAGAAAACTGTCTCTCCATACATTCCTGATTTAATATAGTCCTCATTTCAATGTTGGTTGTCCAGGCTTAAAAAGCACTTTTAGCAGAATTTAAAAAAAAAACTGTGTTTATAGGGTGGCTAACAGCCACAGCAGAAAAGGGCAAGTTTATCATTTATATAGCATAGCCAAGACCTCTCATGCACAATGAAATAGATCAATGGGTTGTCAGAGGAAAGCCGCCAAAGTATTGCTGTGCTTCTATAAATATCTGCAAAAATAAAGAAGGATTTTTTTCCCCCTTAGCATAACCCGTTAGTGTGAAAATCAATCTCTGTATTACAATAGCAGGTCGGTTTGCAAATCACAAGTGATTACGAGCAGAGATTATTTGTCAGATGCCACTTTAATAGGCCAATTTTCCTCTCACACTCACAGCTGTCAATCAAGAAATGGACATAAACATAATAGTAATCATTATTACTATTTAATATTTAAAACTAAAAATATTACAAAAGCATTACATGGCTATTTGTCCCTCTGAATGCCAGCAGTTTTAAAACATGTAATGGGCTCTCTGTCTTCTCTTACAGAATGTATTATTACTTTTCTTTCTTCACACATACACACAGACACAGTCACAACCTGGCATTTAAAAGCCTAACATAATAAACTTATTACAGACTAAGCCATGGGTTACAGACAGCTGCCTGGTGTCCTCTAGTCTACTAGAAACCTGGAACATATATACATTGTCAATCAGAAGTCAATGTGTATTCTTCCCAGTACTGGAGTAAAAAAAAATTCCAATTTTAAATTTACTACTTATCTTCAAGTTTAAAACAATCAGGAAAGAGTTCAGTCTGTCTAATGTGATACCATTGTGGATATTTACACATATTTATACAGAAGCATGAACTGGCAAACTCTTGGAATACTAGAGTGAACTGCACTTCACAGATATATCGTTATGATTCCACTGTAACTGCCATAGTTTCATCCTAAGGAATTCTGCGATTTGCAGTATACTGAATGGTATTTAGTAATCTCAGCCAGAGATCTAAGTGTCTCATTAAATCAAAGAGTTCCATTGAGTGAAACCACAGCAGCTAGAGTGGAATCATGATGGGTTCAGTCCATGGCTTCACTTCATGGAACCTTATGATTGTGTTTGTGTGTATACATGGGTATTTCCGTGTGTGTGTGGTATGAAAGGGCCACAGTTCAGAAGGCAGACAATGGCAGATCACTAGGCCTTATTTTCAGGGGATGTCTTATTTTAGGGGAAACAGGGTATTAAGTGCACCCTGATCAAATCTTCCTTTATTAGAATATCAAAACTCCTATGGCAGAGTGTTACATAATACACATAAAAACTAATGAAAGAAAAGATGCATTTTTTAAAAAAAAATCAGGTTAGCCTTCAATACTATGATCCATCATGTACAATCTGAAGCAGGCCATTCTACCACATCAGGAGGTCTCTGCCTCATGCCCACCACATGCTGCTACATAAGTAGATCCAGCCAGTGCCACAAATTATGCAAACACCCAGATTACAACATCAACCTCTTGTTTATAGTTCTCATAGCATTTTAATGATGCAAAACCAATTTACATTTTTTTAAAAAAAATCTCCAGTAATTGAAAAGAAAGAAGGAAACTTTTTGCAAGACTTAGGGTTTCCTGAGCCCACCAGGTTGCCAGTATAAACTGTTTAGGAGAATTATACAATAAGGCTGAAGACAAACAATTGCTTTTGTCTACATATGTCCTGACGAATCATCATCATCATCATCATCATCATCATCATCATCATCATCTTCACACACACGCGCACACACACACACACACTATATGTAAGTGTGTGTTGTGTTTTATTGATTTTGTCACAGTGTAATGGTTTGAACATTGGACTAAGACAGTGGGAGACCAGGATTCGAACCCCTGCTCAGCCATGGAAACCAACTGGGTGATCTTTGGCACGTCATGCTCTCTCACTCTCAGAAGATGGCAATGGCAAACCCCCTCTGAAGAAACTTGCCAAGAAAATTCAGAGTCGCCATAAGTTAGAAACTACTTGAAAGCACACAACAGCAGCAACATATTGTTTATATGTACTGCACTTATTTAGCTGTTTTAAAACTTTTCATTACTACTACTTAATCCATATGATATGTTTTATTTCATTTTTAATAAAAGTTTGGGGACACCGCCTTGCCCAATCTATTTTTTCAAAGTGTTTGGCATGCAACTCCCATCACCTCTGGCCATGCTGCTGGGACTAAACTGGACATGTTTTTCAACAGCTGGCTGCTGTAAAACAGTAAGTAACTCTTTAAAGCGGGAGAGGGCAACTATGGAACGCTGGTAGGATTACCTTGGAAGGCCACAGCACACACACACACCACACACCATGCCCACCTCTGCAAAAAAAAATTGAAATATTATAATAAAGTAATATTTGAATATCTTATAAATATGTGGTGGTTTAAGCACTGGACTGTGATGAGACCAGAGTTTCAATCCCCATTGGGCCATGGAAACTCATGGTAAAATCACACTCTCTCAGCCTCACAGGAAGTCAATGACAAACCCAATCTGAACAAGTCTTGCCAAGAAAACCTTGTGATAGGTTCAACTTAGGGCCACCATAAGTTGGAAGAGACCTGAAAAAAAACGAACAAACAGCTTCATTTATATACCGCTTCATACCGCCTCAGCAGTGTCTAAGTGATTTACAACTGTAAGCTACTTGCCCCCAACAATCTGGGTACTCATTTTAGCGACCTCGAAAAGATGCAAGCCTGAGTCAAGCTTGAGCACAAAACAACAAGAACAGAGAGCATTATGCGTGGATAGTCCTGCTAAATCCTCTGTCGTCCTACCTCTTCAGCAGCTTTTAAAATGTCCCAGTTGCACTCTCCTTCTCTTACTTTCCCCATTTGTCCTCAGTTTATTTCAATTGTTGCAAATTGAGTTCAAAGTGCAAAAGTAGATTTATTTCATCAAGTGAACAGGAGAAAAAGGAGAAGAATTTTGACTTTCCCTGTAGACACAGGGAAATTCCCACTATGGTTTAAACCGGATAGTGATACAGTACGATCTGGTTCAAACTACCATGGTTCCCACTTAATCCAAATCGCTGAAGTGATTTGGAAGGGGGGCCCATGGTTTTGACCCATTTAACCCATGTCAAAAAGATGCTCTTTTTGGAAGATAAGTCGATCTACTTTTGCACTTTGAACTCAATTTGCAACAATTGAAATAAACTGAGGACAAACTCTTTTGGGCTGAAACGATTTATTCTGAAATAAATCGATTCAGCCCAAGTGGGAACCAGGGAGATTTGAATCCTCCTCAGTAGCCCGGCTTCCCTGGTCTCTCCGCCCTGGTCAAGCCTCCCTCCTTCCAACCTGGCCTTGACTCTCTGCTCAGGCCATGCCTCTCCTGTCCCAGCCTTGCTTCTCTAATTGGCTTTGCCTTTCTGCCTCCTGGCCTGGCCTTTCCACCTCCAGCCTTCATCCCCGGCCTCCTCTTGCCTCTCCAGCCTGCCTCCTCCATCCTCCGGTCTGCTTCTTCTGTCCACCAGCCCGGCCTACCTTTCTGCCCCCCAGCCTTCATCCCCGACTTCCTCTTGCCTCCCCGGCCTGCCTCCTCTGGCGCAAACACACGCTGTGAACCACGCTGTGCTGCTGAACTGAATCATGGATTTGGCTCAGCAACTGATTTACTGGTAAGTGGGAATGAGGCCTCAGCTCTCTCCTCATTAATAACTTTTGACATCCTGAATGGACACTGGTGTTGCTTGCCACATGTATCCCAGTTTTCATCTGTGAAATTTTAGAGAGAATGAAAGTTGTCCCTTTCATCCCAAAGTAGTAAGCTGCCACTTATAAAAAAAAAAAAAGGAAAAACCCTTCAGATAGCTTAAAGAGAAGCAAATCTGGAAGCAGCCATCAAGAACACCCACTCCAAATATGATGAGAGTGCAGGAGGATTGAGAAAAGGGCCTCTCCTAAAGATCTTAAAACCCAGCAGTCTAATAAGAGGGAATTGTCTCCTTTGATAGCCTGGACCCAAGTCATATTCTTCATGATTTTGTTCCTTCTGAGATCTGGGCCATCACTCTCCAGCAGTAAAACCTTTGTTGCTGCTGCTGTTGTTATGGTTAGGGATCCTTAACAGAAGCTTCAGATCTCAAGTACTCCATGTAATTACACTGAATAAATGTGATAAGGAAGACATCTGTGTTATTGTTTAAATATAACAAACTAATGAGACCTCTTTTTTGTGCTTATTCTTTTTTCACTACATTTCTATGCTGATGACTTTTTCCAAATGGCATTCAAAACAAATCTCCATAGAGACAGAAACCAGGAAGGACAGAATCTGGTCTTCCACTTAATATTCCATTAATAGGGAAAAAAACCTTGCACAGCTCAACAGAAGAAGACAATTAACTAATCTAATACTTTGGAAGATACAAAACATGTCACAGATCTTGAGAAGATCTTTGGATACTGTTACATAAAAGTTGTCAAACAATATTCACTCCATATTTAAAAAGGCTGATCATAACAGTAATTCATTTTCATCAGATGTCCATCTATCCCTTACCATCATACAAATGATCATACAAATCATTTAAACACTCCTTCTAATAAAATCAATATTCTGTTTATTTATTGAACTATTAAACTACCCACTAACCAAAGTTCTCTTGGCCATGGGGGGGGGGGGCGGAATGCAACAATGCTACAATAAGACAATGATTACCATATATACTCGACTATAAGTTGACCTCATGTATAAGTCAAGGATAGGTTTTGGGGCCAAAATTATTGATTTTGATATGACCCGTAGATAAGTCAAAGATAAAACTTAGGGGCATGTAACAAAGGATGTAAAGGATGATGCAGAGAGAAATGATGTCGAAGAACCTAGAAATTTCTGGCAGGCATAACTGTTTGTCCACATCCTAAAGGCTGGATGGATATGAGAGTAGAGGGGATCCATGCTTCTTTTTGGTGCTCCCAGAATGGATTAAGCTCTCACCTTTTACCACTTTTAACACAGAGAAAGGGGATGGCTCCATATATATATATATATATATGTACAGTACTTACATTGACCTATGAATAAGTCGACCCAAATTTTTGGGGTCAATTTTTTAATTAAAATTTCTAGACTTATACATGAGTATATACAGTATTAAATCCAGCAACAGGCCAAAAATGGGCAAAAATATAAGAATACTAAACCAGTTCTTAAAATGGGGGGAGGGTCAAAGGGGACTTTGCCTGGTACAAAAAAAGATGTAGAGGCCAGAAATCCCCTCTGGAGGGCATTTGGCATAGACAACATGCCCTCAGTGAAATGTCACTTTCAAGCACCTCTCTATCCTTATTTGGTGAAGAGAGTGGAGCGAGGGCAGAACATGAGTCTCAAGAATACATTCAGGCCACTAGACATACACTTTCCTTAGTTGATCCTTGAGTTCGCACTTGAATAGGCAGCAAAAGCAAAATATTTTGCAAATACCGAACAGGCTTCATTTGGAAGAGGAAAGCAGGCTTGTAAAACTCATATGGAGTTTTGCTGGTGTTTATCAGTATTTATCAGAAATGCTAATAAGCTTGTGAATTCCCTCTTAACTGTCCAAAGGAAAGGGAGAGAGAGCAATGATCAACTCCTTCCTTGAACCACTTCCCTGAAGTACTTCCTTTTGTCTGTCATGAATCTCTCACAACACAGTACTATGAAAGGGAGGAAAATCCACTTTCCCAACAACATGCATAATGTTATGCAGCAATAATGTTACCCTGTACACTCAGGGCTCTGGGGGACATTTACTTCAACTGACCAGAACTAGACTGGCAACTGTCACTTAGAGGACATCAGCCACCCATAGACCGTGGAATGAACTGCCAGGAGAGGCTCAACAGCTTAACATGCTGCTTGAATTTAAAACAGTATTGAAGAGTTATCTCTCTGTCAGGCCTACCCAGTCAGTTTTAAACTATGGGGTTTAAATTGGGGTATTTTAATTTTATACTAGATGATTTTTAATGTGCCCTGTGTTTATGTGTTTTAACTTAATGCATTTAAATGTTTTTATGTGTTTTAAATTATGCTGGGAAGAGGTGGGTGAGAAATAAATTATTTATTATTGTTGCTATTGTTGTTATTGTCATCAATATCATCATCATGCTCCAACTCACCTTTCTTTAAAGCTAAAGTTCCTCAGATATTTGTGGAATTGTCCTAGCCCTTGATCATTCATGCACATTCACCAATTCAAAAAGGCACTTTTTAGGTGTAGTGACCACAACTGTACACAGCACTACAGTATGACTGCATCATGCATTTAATTTTGTTTCTGTGTGTAGTGGTTGGCTGATTTTGTTGTAGTTGTTGCTGTGTGCCTTCCATTCGTTTCCGACATATGATGACCCTAAGGCAAACCAGTCATGGTGTTTTCTTGGCAAGGTTTGTTGAAGGGGTTTGTCTTTGCCTTCTTCCGAGGATGTGGGAGTGTGATGTGCCCAAGGTCATTCAAGAGGTTTCCATGGCTGGGTGGGGAACACTTTTACTAATTATAATCAACATGTGAAATTCCAATTATTGTCCAGAAGTCAAAATATATTGTCAGTGGTCCATACCTTTCAATTCAATCATCCTGCCCATCCATCATCCTATTTTTCTCTCATTTCTTATCAATACCCTTCTAGTTCCTCCCATACCTATGTCTCAGCCAAATTGTCTCCTAATTTTTCTTAAGTTAACTGCACTATTTGGCAACTTGTTATGACTAAAATGTCTTCACTCAGCAATTAGAGCATGTATGAACATTCCTTGCTATCAGCTATTCAAATGACTAATGCAAGGCAAAATTCAGTGTGAAGTTAGCTGTTTCAGGGCAGGGTTACATCATCATCATTATTATTATTATTATTATTATTATTATTATTATTATCTTTTATTTATATAGCGCTGTAAATTTACACAGTGCTGTCCATACAATCTTATACATTAGACGGTTCCCTGTCCTCAGGCTTACAATCTAAGAGAGACAACACAAAAAGAGAAGGGAAAGGTGGTGGGAAAGGGGATGAGGTCCAGTGGTTCTTCTCTCCCTCTGGGGCCTGGACCAAGGCAGATGGACTGCAGGGAGGGATAGGTTTCTTATTACATAGTTAGAAGGAGGCATCCTGGGGCTGACGGCACAGTTCTGGGAATGCATCCCTAAACAATATAGTCTTTAACTCAGTTCTGAAACTGGTTAGAGAAGTGATAAGGTGTGCGTGTGGGGGAAGAAGGTTCCAGAAGAAGGGACAAATCCGGGACAGGGCAGTGGAAATTCTAGGCTAGGACAGGAGACCTTGACTACCAGAACGGAGGTTACGAGAAGGAATATAGGGAGAAAGAAGTTCAGACAAGTAAGGAGGGGCCACTCCGTGGAGGGCTTTGAAAGTCAACAATAAATCTTGTACTTGATGTGGAAGGGGAGCCAGTGAAGGGAGGACAAAAGAGGATAATATGTGCAGCTGAGTTCTGGACAGAGATTAAAGGATGGAGGTGAGAGAGAGGAAGCCCTGTCAGAAGATTACAATAATCTAGTCGTGAGACCACCACGGAATGGATCAGAGTCTTGGCAGTGGAGGCTGAGAGGAAAGGACAGATTTTAGCAATGTTGTAAAGAGAGAATCTAAAGGTCTTGGCGGTGGCCTGAATCTGGGGAGTAAACGACAGAGAGGAATTAAAAATGAAACCAAGACAGCGGGCTTGCTGAACTGGTTGAATAGAAGTGCCATCAACAGAAACAGAAAAGGAGTATTGAAGGGTGGGCTTAGTTGGGAAGATGAGAAGCTCTGTCTTAGACATGTTGAGCTTCAAGTGCCGATGCCGCATCCACTGAGAGATGGCAGCCAGACAAAATGAAACTTGATGTTCAAGCCCCGGTGAAAGGTCAGGGGTGGAAAGTTACAGCTGAGTATCATCAGCATACAGATGATAGGAGAAACCAAAAGAAATGATGAGTTTACCAAGGGACAGTGTGTATAGGGAGAACAAAAGGGGACCCAGGACGGAGCCCTGAGGAACTCCTACAGATAAGGGAACAGAGGAGGAAGTCTGACCACCTGTGACCACCGCAAAAGATCGGTCTGACAAGTAAGATTTAAACCAGTTTAGAACTGAGTCAAAGAACCCGAGGTCAGAAAGTAAGTCAAGCACGAGACAGTGGTCCACAGGGTCAAAGGCCGCAGACAAATCAAGAAGAATGAGAACAGAGATGCTATTTACATGCTATTTAAGTGATGACATGAACAATAGTTGTCCCTTATTCTCTCACTAAGGACAACCAATGGGATTTCCTCAACAGAAGCTCACTGGGACTATATACATCTATTGCTACAAGACATAACCAGACACCAGGGAACTAATTTTCTTACACTTGAAAAACATTACCATCTATTATACACAAAATCTCTTCAAAATTGCATACTGTATGCCCCCACCAATTCCATTAAAGGAGGAGGAATGAAAAAGAGTCCGTTTATAAAGCTCTGAGAATGGAACTGGGAATTTCATCATAGCCTGTATCCTCACTGACAAACTGCACAGGACTTGCGGGGCAGTATTAAGTGATTTACCTACTAAAACGCTTGCGCTGAATCGATTTAGCAAAAAAGAACCGGGAAAAAACAGGATCAAAAAGACGCAGGTTAAATGGGTCTGGAGCATCCCCCCCCCCTTCAGAATTGCTTCAGCAATTCAGATTAGGTGGGAACTGGGGTCGTTTGAACCAATTCAAACCGATTCACGATCCAATTTAAAGGTAGTGGGAATGAGGCCTTAGTCTTAAAGGTACCACAAAACCCTCTCTCCCCTTGTTTTTAACCTTGAATGCACAGATTCACAAGGTTAATTCTCCCTATCGTTCTTTGCCACTCAAATAAGGTAATATGGCTAAGAAGCCCCTTTCAAGAGTTAACTCCTGAAATCCAAAGCGTTTTGGCAGGGAAGGTTTCATTGGAACTCTGCTAGGAGTTGGAAGGGAGTAGTGTGGACAGATCTGCTGTCAGGCTTCCTCATCTGAATTGGAAGTAGTTTTTCCTCAATTCCTTCTCTCTCTCTCTCTCTCTCTCCTGCTCGCCCTTAACAAAACACCAATGTTATGCAACCATGGATGAGTACTTGTGGTTTAAGTTTTGTAATTCCAACAATGCATCTGAGGAAACAGGTTTTAATCCCTAAAATTTGTGTGAAAATAAATATGTTCATGTTTTAAAAATACCATACAATTCCCCTTCCTCATTCTCCTTTTTATGGTAAAATAGACTAACATGTCTACCTTTGAAAAATCCACACATACACAGAGGATGCTGAAGGGCAATATCTCTTCAAAATATCCATGGGATATGTGCGTGGCTGTGTGACACCAAGGAAGAGGAAAGGGCTCCAATTCCTTTCTTGTGAAGTAGGAAACCAACTCCAGGGCAGGGATTCTAACAACAGGTATCACAGGAGCAGT
This sequence comes from Urosaurus nigricauda, assembly GCA_034509955.1. Classification (NCBI taxonomy): domain Eukaryota; kingdom Metazoa; phylum Chordata; class Lepidosauria; order Squamata; family Phrynosomatidae; genus Urosaurus; species Urosaurus nigricauda. The sequence continues at coordinate 66,877,947 of JAOEGL010000006.1, read as the reverse complement.
TACGTAGCTACTAGAATTTCTCATGCTTCTCCAAACCATACACACAAACCACACCAGTAAGGGTGTGTCAGTCAATGTTTCAAAAAGAGAGAGAGAGAGAGAGAGAGAGAGAGAGAGAGACGTCAGGGTCTTATCTCATAAAGTCCTCTTTGCAAACAGCAATCTTATCACATACAGCTGGACAGATTACATGGGGATTACTAGATGGAAGTATTCCAATTCTGAGAAAGTAGGTTTCACTGTTCCCTGATGAGAACATCATTTTCAGGGAAATACGATGCCTGAAAAAGGTCAACGTTCCCTTTTCTGTCTCATCCTTATTCCACCTGTGAAATCACAATCTCTGGAGTAAAGGGAATAAAAATAACTACATGTATCCAGTCCACATTTGGCTGTAAATATACATCTTGGAACAATGACCAGAAAATGGAGGAAATAAAAGATAAATTTTGGCACGTAATGCCAGTACAGAGCACATTAAAGGTGGGCAGCATGCAAATGCCAGAATCCTACAAAACTGATATATCTCACAGTAGGAGAAGTTTTGGTCTTACATATATTTAGAACTACAACATCCACAGCCCCTTAGCATTGGCCATAGAGGTTAGGCCCAATGAGAATTAAACCAAAACAGTTGGACTGCCATAATTTCCCCATCCCTATTATTTGTGCTGCTATTTGGTGTCATATTTGTCTGTGAGAGGTGAATGTTTGTGAAAGCTAGGCTAGAATCTTGTCCTTGGCATGTTTTGTATGTACAGAGAGGATTATATATAAGGAAGAATGGGCTCTGATTTGGTGCAATGGAGACAGCACAGTGGGGATGCAGTCCAGATGTTGACTCCAACATCTAGTAACAACTTGGTAATACCTCACCATTGGCTATAGCTGCTATGGACTGATGGTAATTTGTTCCACAACATGTGTTCCCCAGCTCTCTAGAAAAAACAAATGAGAAGTCAATCCAATGGAGCATCTGTCAATCTTATCTTCAGTACCTTTTCTTTTCAAGTGGATAATACTTTCAAGGACATTCTCATTCCTGAGTATATTTAAGGATTACAACCAATGTGCATATGGATGGCGGTGGACACAAAACAACCAACAAATAAAGGGATGTTCTAATAGTAGCCATATCTACAGCATTTTCTCCATGCCACCAAAACATGGAATGGATTTTTTTTCCTGTCTCCATGGTAAAATTCTGCGTAAAAATTTTGTGATGTTGATAAAAGGAGAAATGTCAACATAATGACCGCTTTCACCACTCTGAATCAGGCTAAAGCTAGAAGACAATCTACTCTTCACAGATCAAACTGAAAGCCCAGATGATGATAGCTTCATATTTATAATAACCAACAGGTAAATATGGTGGAGTATTATTTCCTATGTATGTTTCCTGAAGTGAGAGAAGTCTCAGAGGATGAGACTTTCTATTTTAATTTTGAACAATATGCCACTGACTAGAAGGGAACATTCTACAGCAGTTAACAATGCTAAATGCTACTTCTTAAGTGTAGGGCAGCTGCTATCTGTGCAAGAAAATGGGAGTGGGGGTGGAATTAACTTACAAAACACCATTCTCCTGGGCCACTTACTTCAACCTAATGTAAAAGAAACCTTAAAAAATCCATTCTTCAGGCATCAGTCATATTCATGTCATGGTTAACTCCAAAGAAACCCTAATTTAGGAAAAGAAGCTGCAATTTAAGAAAAACAGGCTTTGATGTTCATACTGCATTATTCATAGTGAATGCATTTTAAAATGTAATCCTGCCACTGCAGTGAGCGTGTTGGCAATCTGTAGGCAGATGTCAGCCATTATATGCTCAGGATGAGCTGAAACAAGGGCTGTTACTATTGTCACTTGCATCAATGGAAGTATGGCAATTAAACATGCTGAATGCAAAATTGAGTCCTGTAAACTTTCAACATTTGCACTTCACTGTTTTGAAATTATTTTCTCCAGTACATTTGATATCCAAAGCTAACACTCAGAGAACTACTTTAGACATCAAGGCCAGGATCTTAAATGCATTAATATTAGGGCTGCAATATGCCCAAGGACATTATTTCCATATTCTTTCCCACTAAGGTGTAGTGGAAAAAAATTCTATCTCAAACTGCTTGAGAAAACCCCCAGTTTTCTACAATGTAGTATGGGAGGGCAGAGGGAACTGTTTTCCCAAGAAAAGTAACCTTGCTCACGCTGAATTAGTCATGTAGCATTTGAGAATGCAGGATCAAAAATAAGGTACAGGTTAAGTCCCCTTCATTCAAAATGCTTGGGACCAAGGGAATTTTGGCTTTCCCGGGGTTTTTTTCTTCTTCAGATTTTGGAATATTTGCATATACATAATACAATATCATGGAGATGGGACCCAAGTCTAAACATGAAATTCATTTATGTTTCATATACACCTTATGCACATAGCCTAGAGGTAATTTTATACAAAATATTTTAAGTACATTTGTGCATGAACCAAAGTTTGTATACATCAGAAAATGAAAATGTTACTATCTCAACCTTGAGGACAATTTTGGATTTTGGAATTCTGGATAAGGGATATTCCACCTGTGTTTCTTTCCAAGAAAATTTATGTGACCAAATTCTGCCATTTTTATCATTTTGTTTCTTAGGAATCAAATCCTAGGCATATTTGCCTGAAAGGAAATACCACTGGTTTCAAAGGGGTTAAACTCCAAGTAAGTACTGTTTAGAATGTTACCCTATATTTACTTTTGAAACATGGTTTAAATTATGTTAATTACAATCTTTTTTTTTATGGTCTTGACTGTATTGGGTTTTTACCTGCATAGATTTCAGAATATGTATTGAATCTCTAAGAGCTTTAAACTCTGTTTTCCTGGTTCAATGTATATTGACAAAGATAATAATATTCATAACCAGATTCCAATTAATTTTTTCCATAGCTTTTTTTTTATGAAGATCAAGTACAATTGCAAAAGCCTTCCAGTTCACATCCCAGTAATACTTTTCATTTATGTGGTGCTTTTAAAAGAACTTCGTATATATTCTTAGTGCTTGTTACAACACTGAACAGCATGTCAGTATTACTATCTCAAAACAGGACTGAGAGTGAGGATGGTACTCCTTTGACATGTCCATTAAGTGCAGAGGAAGCATATAAGGCAAAATGTCTTGATTCCAAAATCAGTCTTTCCTCTCTATGCTGTCTTTTAAGAGTTCCAGAACACAGTTTCCACTGATTTTTGCTTGATTTCACAGCCCTATTCTCAGTCACTCTAATCACAAAAATTTCATCAGTTGTATATCCAGTGCCAGTTAACACAATACATTTCTCTCCATAGGGTGATAACTTCATTGATATTTTCCACACATGAAAATCAGACCTGTGCTATTTTTGGCACATTATTTAGATATTATAAATAATACACCTATCATCATCATTCTCAGTTCTTGAGCTCAATTCTGCAGCTGCTGTACGGTGAGCTAAGGAAATGGATTGGGTCATGATACTGAACTTAAGGCTTGTGGTGAGGACTTTGCTAGATCCAGGACAGAAGCCTGATCAACGTTTTCATGTGAACTGCTTCACTTGGAGAATCAAGCATCTGCTGTGCTACCACCGCCTACTGAAAGGTATAGGGAATACACAAGGAAGAAGGTGACAAGAAGATGGAAAAACATTCACCTTGAACTTAGGGTGTGGGCTCTTCATAGAGTCTACCCTCAAGGTAGTGGGATGGAATTTAAGGGAGCACAGTGGACTAGAATAAGCATTTGACCACCTTGGATAGCTATCAGGGCTGCAAAAACTGGTAGGACCAACTCTTGATGCCTGCCCTGGGCTCCCCTTTATTTCTCCTCATAGCCTGAAAGTCAAAATGGGACCCAGCAGTTACATTTAGCAAACATTTCAATTTTGACAATGCTCCAAAGCTTGTGCTACTGAAGAATTGTGCAAAAATTTAAAGGATATACAGGACTATATAACGCACTTCCGTCACAGCCAGGAAAACCTGCCAGGACACAGTAAAAGAGGAAGACACTTTGCTAAGAGCCTTCGTAAACCTGGAGCCAACCTGTCACCAGAAGGAGCAACTAATAAAGTTCAATCCACAACCAAAGTTTGTTGAAGCAAGTTGTACTTCCCAGGGATCTGCTGTAGATGAATCAGATGAGAAGCCTAGTCAAATTTATTTCTGACAGGTTTCCTATGCTTTTAACAGCTCTATGCCAAGCAAATATTCAACAGCTATGCATTTTCCCCAGGATGGAAACATAAGGAAATGTGTAGCTCTTTACTATGCTGCTGCTAAAGGCGAAAGACTCCAGGCAGTTGTTTCACATGCTCCAAGACATGTGCCTCAGGGTTCCTTTGCAAAAGGAGATAGATACAGCCTGACAGCGCACTGACAAATGCAATAGTTACAAAGGGAATAGCTAAGCGGAACAGTGACAAAGTCTCCTGGTAACAGCAAACTGCTTCAAAGAAAGAAAAGAAAGAGAAAACATGACAAGCCATTTTACAACCAATGCAAAGGCACTGACCCAAATATTTCACCTAGCATGAAATACTAGGCAAGGTTTTTTACAAGAATAAGACTGCTGTATTCCATCCGGTTGTTTAGGAACATGCTTGTTTGGACTAAGAAAGATATGACCCTGGAGGTTCATGATTGGAGCTTATGGCATTTTTTAAGACTTGAAAGTAGCAGTAGGGAGCAGAATTTGTTTGGGGGCATTAGCACTGTTGGATAGGCGTTTAGCATTTTCACTGTCTCTCGGCAGTGACTGCCTCCACCCTTAGTCCCAAAGGTGTTATCAATCTCTATGAAGAAAAAAACAACACCTGTCTTGTGTGATGTTCTCTCTCTGCATAACCATCTGATTGGAAATGTAAAGCTGTAAATGCTTTTCTAAATGGAGCCATAGTAATGTTAGAAAAATATTGCTCCATACCAAAGGATGTTTTGTATAATGGATACCATAAAGAATATGCTGTTTGGGAAAGCACATACAGGTCCCTGCATTTAGAAGCAAGTTGGATTTTATACATCATTCAATAAGATCAGAGGCAGAGCTTTGAGGAAAAGTAGCTAAAAGTTCTTTTCTGCGTTTGGGGGAATATTTTTGGATCACATGGGAGAATAAAACATTGATCTATTGTGGATTTTGCCCTTTGTGAATCCTGCTTGTTCTTCTGCAATAATAAAATCTTCAGAGGCCCAGACTTCTAACTTATTCAATAAGTAATTCTGGGTATAGTTTAGACCCAAAAGTAGTCTGATTGAAGAGAGAAGAAAAATGGGTCTGCCATTGCACAGAAGTAATTTGGTTGTCGGTGAGGCCATAAAAGTTTTTTGTCTCTTTTGCCACCAATGCTCAAAATCTAATAGAATCCATAGAATTATGTGGGGCATAATTCCTTCCAATTCTGGTGAGTATATTATGCCCTTTTTTCCCTAAGTACATTTTTACATGCCCTGTGAAGATAAAGTCTATAATTTTCTACTGAGTCGAGTATATATCGTAATAATGTCTTGTACCTTCCCATTCCAATGAACCCTTTCATCTCTTTGAATTCTTAAATTTTCAGGTGTAATCAACAATTTTATTTTATTTATTTTTTTGAAAGAGATGTCAGACTGAACAGACTGGATCAGATCTACATTTTAAAATAATGCTTATATTACCACTATGGTTGCAAAATTTGCCTTGGCTGCAAGTAAGCTACAATTTAGGTATCAAAATCATTTAAGAATTAGTTTGGAATGTGGCAAATAGCTGGCATTTTATTCTGGATTTTTTCACTTTAATTTGTATAAATGTCATATTTAGTTTTTCTTTAGCATGGCTATTTTATCTTATCTGTTTATTTGTTGACATTTTATTTACATTAATTGTTTTAATTATTTCTAATTGTGATATCTTATAGCTTTTAGTAATAAAGATTCTATCTATAATCAGCTGATCCCACCATTTTAAAGTAGTTGCTAAATTTACCCTGTAACCATTCGGCCTACTTTTAAGCATGGGGGGGGGGCATAACGTATAAAAGCTGTTAAAACATATGCTGCTATGTTAATAATTAGTCCTGGCCTTTTTAAAAAATTACATTGGTCATTCACACAGGAGGAACTAACAAGACCTCTCATTTCAACATAACAACATGCCATAAAATCAAGATGGTACTTCTTTGTTTTTATAAGCAGGCAAAATTTCTAATCATTCAATATGGTTCATTCACCTAATCACCATTGTCATTATCCCTCCTTCCACTAACAATGCAAATATAATTACCATATAATTCATGCAAATCAACTGAAATGTTAAGTTCGATGAGGTCTATGGAACTGACTCCCAGGAAAGTAAACACATGAATAGAGCCTTAGAACCTTGGGCATGAATCCTATCGATAGTCTCAACTACATTAAACTCTGTGAATCCATTGCTGAATTAGTTGCCTAAGGCTGCATCTGCACTGCAGAATTAACACAGGCTGGCACTGCTTTAATTGGCATGGCTCAATGCTATGGAATTCTGCAATTTGTACTTTTGTGATTATTTAATCTTCTTCGTCACCAAGTTCTGGTGCCAAAATGAACTACATATCCCAGGGTTACATAGGATGGAGCCATGGCAGTCAAAGCAGTGTCAAACTGTATTAATTCTGCAGTGTGGTAGCAGCCTAAGAGAGGGTTCTTGAGAGTCACTGCTCTCCTGACCATGGTGTCAGCAGCTGCCATGGCTAGCCTTAAAGAATGTAAAAGTAATAGGATGAGATAAATATGTATGTGATAGGCTGCTTTTCCATGAGAATATTCAGTTTTCCCATTGGGCCTGGAATACTTTGGATTCAGTATAAAAAATTGCTAAGAGCTTTTTGTGGATTGACAGGAATAGTGCAGCCAGATGGGCCCTGTCTGCACTTTCCTTGCTTTTGGCGATACCACCTTCATATACTATGGATCAAGAGAACAAAATGCACCAAAGGCAAACCACTCTGATCTTATAGGTCTGGCAGTACAACACATCTCTTGACTGACAAATCGATAAGCAAGGCATTGGCAAGGAATGGTTTGGGCAAAACTGAAATGCTATTTTCATAGATTAACTAAATAAATTTACCTCCTCATTAAGAAGAGCTCCCATACTTTTTAGCCATGTTGTGTGGGGGAGGGAATGGAAATATGCTGCAAAGGAAAAAAAAAGTTGGGGGAGAAGATAATTAAATTTACTGGAGAAAATCAATGTATAACTGATAAATAGCCAGAAGCTATTACTAGGCGATCATATTAAAGTAAAGAGAGCACAAGGATTTCAATTCATTCCTAAGCAAAAGATTTATGAGAGGTTTGAAAGCTGGCAGAAGGTAGCTAACGTCTTGGTTAATAAGAAAGAAAGAGGTTGCCAAATCAATAGCCGACTGCTACTAAAAGCTCCATAATGATGGTTAGACAGGCACATGAAATTATTGAAGAAATAGATTGCTCATGGAATGTAGATAGTAAAGCATGCTTGTAAATTATAGGAAGAAAGCTAAGTGGGTGAAAAGAAACACACACCAGAACAAAATGCATCCTATGATGGAATGAACTAAAAGAGATGGAATGGTTTTATTCAATGACGTCTCTATTGAGAGTTTTAGGAAGCAAGGACCAGGCTTCAGGCAATTTGTATAGAATTCAATACAACTGGGATTCTGGAAACAATAAATAAATAAATAAATAAATAAATAAATCTACTTTAAGGGGTATCCTAAAACTCCTTGCAGTTTATCCAAATTTATTAAACGAGAATATCAGCAATTGTTAGGAATGTAGAAGGACTCAACTTCAAAACATTCTAGACGTGCTGAATGGATGCTCACTTGTCCATTGAAGTAACTGTTGCAAAGAATTTCATGAATGTGTATGTGTGTTTGTGTGTGGTCAACCATTCCCCTGAGGCCTGTTCAGAAGTGATATTTCCTGCCTTCTCAGAATGTTATGCATATGTCTAATTTAGGTTTATAACAATAAGTATCATATCCTTTCAACACTCGTCACAGGACACTCTTTCAAATGCAGCACAGTCCTCCCAGATCCAACTGAGTAGATGGCCACCTTAAGTTCCAAAGGGCTTTCTACCTCACTAAAATCAGATGGAAATGGTGGGAACATATTCTACACCAGTGATTCCCAACCTAAGAGCTTCACTGTCATTACTAAACTTCTGTCAGAATGCACATAAAGCTTCAGAAGAATGCATTAACATTTTGGGTTCACTGTCCACTTATGATTCAAAAATAAGATCCAAAGATCCTAACTACACATTTAAATGATCTGAGTGTGTGCTCCAGAACAGTGGTTTACAGCCTTGAACCTCCAGGCTGAAGGAGATTCAACACTAAGAATCTCCATGACAAATGGTCAGGGATTCTGGGAGTTCCAACATCTGGGAATTCAAGGGTTGGAAATCACTGGTGTAGAACATGTTCTATCATGGTAAAGGAAATGAAGCTATGAAAAGAAAGTGGCATTCCTAAAGCAACTTAAAAGGTTCGTGGCAGAGATGAGATGCTTCCTGCTTCCGCAGCTCAATTTCTTCACTTGTACATTACATCAGTTCCAAAGAATCAATATATATGTTTCACTTGCGAGAGTAACAGTTCCATCCTACAATAGTCTTTCCCAAATTCAATTTCTAATGAATTAAGCAGAAACTTATTCTCTAGTAAGACAATATTGGATTGTAGTTTAAGGACTGAAACAGATGGCCCGGTAAGGACGGCTTGATGCTAGCCATTTGAACACTGGGTTGAGGCCGTAGCAACTGCTCACCGGCAGCCCCAAAGCAACTTTTTGTCAGCACAAAAAGAAGTGGCAAATTGCTGCTCCTTTTTGAGCCAGCAAAAAGACGGCTTTTATGGTGCCATGCTGGCTTTGCAGTGTGCAGCATGTAAATTCCATACCACCAAAGTGCCACAAAGCCGAGCCCAGTGTGGTCAGGCATGTAGCATCATGCCAACTTTGGGGCAGCATTGAAACATGTGCCATCTAAATGTGGTGCTCTGGAGGCAGCTGAAGGCCCAAGGAGAGTAGGAACAGGCGTGCACCTGTTCTTCCCCTTCCCCGCCCTCCATGTGCCCTGAAAAATGGCTTCACGTGCCATCTCTGGCACACATGTACTAGAATATATGGATAACACACACCAAAAAAATCACCTATTAGGGAATCCCTGACTTGACTGGATGGAAGGTCTGAAAAAGGAAAGTTTGCCAGATCAAAGATGGTTTTAGGGCCAAAAGCAGATGGCCAGGAAGAAGTGGCCTCTGGTGGCTCCAGCCTTGATCCGGCAGGGGCTATGGCAACTGGATAGCCTGTTCCTGAAACAGGCCACCACTGTGGGCCAAAACAGGCAAAGAAGAGCAAATTAATTTGCCCAAACAAGAGCAAGTTAAATCTGCTACTGGAAAGTCTGGCTCCCGCCACCTCAGTGTGGCTTTGGAGCAGTTTGGGGGGGGGGGGGGTGTCATATAAATACCATGCGCCTGAAGCAACCAGAAGCTGCTTTATTTGGTCTGTCTGTTTCGGGCCTTCAAGACTAATATTTTCTATCATGGAAGTAAAGTAATCTGACAATTACACTCCACAGCCCACATTGTTTGAGTAAGCTGGCTACTTGATAAAACACTGAGGTGGTTCCTAAGTCAGCAAGGCAGCTGTTACCACCTTCAAATAATTCAGAGGTCTTAGGCACTATAATTTCCATCATGTTGTCCATGCTGAACAAAGTTAGTTCAATACACCTGGCTGGCACTAGGCTGTATCAGGACAATCCAGGCATCCCAGTTCCACCTAGATATGAGTGTTTGGTTACTATAAAGATGACCATAATAAAGGAACATCCCTATTGAGTACAAAGCCATTAAAATTAAGAAATGAATGGAAAGAAATGGAGGAGCATTTCTCAACTACCAAATAGAAATAAATAAAATGTATATATCATTAAAAGGAGAAATAGAAATATTACAGTATAGATATTGCAAATTTGTGTCCCAATTTCTAGCCCTCAAGTTTATCATAAAAAGTCAATTGTTACTTTACTGCAGAATTCCTCTCAAAACCTGCAGAGAAGTGATAAAGATGACTTCAGATGGAAGCTAACTCATTTCTGGTATTAAAATTGAGATTTTTGATAGATGACCAACTACAAATTGTGCCCAAAAGAATAATGGATCATGCTTTAAAATGTCTGTTTATCCTAATGTATTCTGAAGACTATGCTCAAGAGGAAACAGTAATTGTTACACTTAAATTAGAATGTCTGATAAAGGATGGCAGTTTGTGACATGTAGTTCATATTAATGATGAATTATAAATGTTACTTTGCTACCACAGTGATAATTTCAGTTTGAGCTTCAGAATCTTTGTTAATGATCATATAATAGAAGTCATCCATATTTTGGAAAGAAGAATTGTCTTATGAAAAAAATAAATGCATTTCATGTGAAAAAGCCATTTTCATCTGATAACAGCCTACAAAGATCTTGGTGGAGCAAACATGTGACATAACAGTTACCAAAATCTTGCTTTAAAATCTGTTTTTCCTCCTATTTTGTTCAATATGTCATTTGTTTGTTATGACATTACTTTATGTGATTTAATTAATATGTCACTTTAAAAGGATTTTTTTAAACCCAAAGAACTTGTTAGATGAAACATTATTTAAAAGCAACAACTATGTGAGTTTGGTTAGGAATTTTTAAAAAATCACCAAAGATTACTCACTTACTGAGGACTATTCAGTAACTTTCAGGGGTATAGTGATTTCTATAAGCTACAGGTTGACTATCCCTTGTCTAGAAATCCAAAATACTACAAAATCCAAAACTACCACAGATTGTCCACATGAGTGGCTGAAACAGTGACACAATTACTTTCTGATGGTTCAAATGTATATAAACTTTGTTTCATGCACAAAATTATTAAAATACTGTGTATAAAATTAACTGCAGGCTATGTGTAATAAGTTGCATATGACGCATAAATGAACTTTGTGTTTAGGCTTGAGTCCCATATTCATGATTCTCCTTATGTATATGCAAACATTCCAAACTCCAAAAAACAAAGCAGAATGCAACACAATTCTGGTCACAAGCATTTCAGATAAAGGATATTCAACCTATATATAGTTACTACTGTGTTTCCCTCAAAATAAGACAGTGTCTTATATTAATTTTTGCTTCCAAAGATGCGCTAGGTCTTATTTTAGGGGATGTCTTATTTTTCCATGAAGAAGAATTCACATTTATTGTTGAACAAAAAAAAAAAAACCCGAACATTTAATATATATTAAATGTATATATATTTATATCCAAAAACTTTGCTAGGTCTTACTTTCAGGGGAGGCCTTATACTTAGCAATTCAGCAAAACCTCTACTAGGTCTTATTTTATGGGGACATCTTATTTTGGGGGAAACAGAGTATATATTACAGTTCTATTAAACACTATCCATGTTGCACTACCATAACATCTTCACTGAAATACACAAATAGCATTCTGAAATATGGTAAAATCTATTTCAATAAGTAAATAAATAAAATTGGAAGATATTTTGAAAAGAAAAGATAGGACAAACTCAACAAATAAGATCTAGCCTCGAGTCCCTCTCATAATTTCTGGTTAAATGAGACTGCAAAATTTTCAGACCAAGAGCCTTTTTCAACAGTGGCATTAGACTAGAACTCTTTCTACCGGTATATATATGTACTTGCTATCTTTTTTTATTTTGTGTATTTGAAAGGATATAAAAATGACCTAGCCATCACTGCTTTGTGTTAGTTTTGAATATTTTCTTTTGAATTTAATTGGCTGTTATGATCTTTCATCTGCTATAGTATGGCCTTTTTATTATAACTGTTTTGTATTTTCAGTGATACATTTTGGTGTTATATATGCCACATTCTTAGAACTGCCACTTTAGTTCCCATACTCTGGCTCAAAATTGAACTTTGTTACTAAGGAAGAAGCCAAAAAGTAAATGATTTTAAACCTATTGATTGTGTATACCATCAAGGAACATCACTTTTTTAAAAGACAATAATTACTAATGTAAAGGGTGCCCCCCCACAAAAAAAGACAAAAAACAAAAAACAGGCCATGCCCTCTTAACATACTGTATCATAAAGTAATCTTATGTAGCAGTAGCATTTTCTTTTCTTTTTGCAAAAAGGCAATCCGGCTCAGAGAAAGGATTAGTGCCAACACATCCTCTTATGCATATTTTAGGTGCTGAAGCTCATAGCAAAGAAGCTTTTCCATTTCCGATCAGTAATCTCACTCACATTCATGCTTTCATTCATTCACACTTTCATTTCCAGAAAATACTCCAACCAAGCCTACATCACGGGAATGGTACTATTTCACAGCAGGGTCCATACCAGTCAAAACTTCATAGATGAAAACTGAGGACATGTATGGTCAAACAACATCAGATTGTGGTCAGAATTGCAAACGCTATTAATGTGTAAGACAAGACAAGCTAGGCAAGGCTGCAGCAGTTTGCTTTTGCTTGATCCTACTGGGAAGGGCAAGATTCTACTCCCTCCATTCTTCTCCCACTATTGAGTTAATTGAGGGCAATCTACTTTTGTACTTTAAACTCAGTTTGCAACAACTGAAGTAAACTGAGAACAAAGTGAAAAGCCAGAGGAACATTTTAAAAGTAGATGAAAAGGGGTGAAAGAGGATCAATCAGGATTGTCCCTGACATATTGGGACACTTGGAGGGTAGGCACAGTCCTATCTTTTCGATACCCAGTAGAAACAAATGGGCATACCAATTTGAGCAATGAACCAAAAATAAAAATTCAAATTGGAAGCTATTAAAAGAGTGAGCAGGGATACTACCTGTACTGGTTACAAACAGTAAAATGTAGAGATGCACAGGTCTTAGGATTTTTATAAATTTTCAATCTTTCCAGAACATTTCTCAAGCAAATCTCAGAATCTGTCTCCACACACATACACAGACACACACAATGATACGGAAAGATAATTCCGCTATCTTCAAAGACTAGGACTTAATTCCTAGGGAAAGTTTCAAGCTCTTTAAGGCTGCCTGAGTATAGTGCCCTCTTCTTGGAAATCCTGCTACTGAATTTGATCTAATGTACTCAAGATGAGCAGTGGTGGGCAAATTGGAACCATGGAACCAGGAACCATCACAGGCATATGTTGAGGACAAAGAGGAAAGTGGGGGACAGAGAAAGCAACTGGGTATTTTAAAAGCAGTTATAAAACTGAGACAACAGTGGATTAATCGCAACTGTCCCTGCCAAATCAGGACATTTGGAGGGTATGATTTGAACAGTATTGGTACTAAAAAAATCACTGTGTTTAGTTTTTCTATGATGTACTGTTGTTTGCTACCTTGTTTAAATTACTGTAAAACAAAAACAATATTGATCTCCATGGGGTTTTTTTCCTAATCCCAGAGCATATGTAATTGTAAGATATTTTTTTCCAAAGTTTAAGTTTTACAGTTTTAGGGATTTTTAAAAAAAAATATCATTACTGCTGGATGGGCAGGCTATTACAAATTCAATGTGTGTAAATGTATTTGCAAGGTTATACTCACTCTCTTGGATTTCATCTCGGTTCAAATGTCAAGATTGTATGTGATAGAAAAGGTTCCACTCACAAACTGTTTGCATGAGACTGACATCCAGTAATAATATATTTTAAAATGCCCTGCCTACATCTGCCTGACTATGAAGCAATGGCAGCATTAGGTCCAGCAGCTGTAGCTCCTCCTGACTTGGTGATGGAAGAAACAAACCAACTGGCCAATTACGGCTGCTATTAAAACTATGGGAGCAAACTACAAAGTAAGTCATTGGCACCGGCAAACAGATGGCATACAGTAATAGCAAATAATGCCTTGTTTCAGGGTTGAAGATGCAAATCCTTAATTATTTCATCATGCATGTAGGGACAAATAAGTACAGTAGTTTTCTCCCCACTGTGCAAAAGAACATATTTGAATGTCCCAAAATGTTGTAGGGGAAATATTCTATGGTAGTAAAGACATGTTCATCCCCCACACCGACACACATACATATACACACACACACACACACAAAAAAAATCCCTGCAAGCCCACAGTACATAAATGGTAGAGTGCTTTTGACTTATGCAAGCTTGTTTGGTGCATGCACTCATAACATAGCATTAAGGCCTTGAATCTAGAAGAGTTCAGCAGAACACCTTTTCTTCAAGTTTAATAAGGGGAAAAGTGGGTAGTGTTGAACACATGCCTTTCTCTTGATTTCAAAGGGACGGGAAAGACAGAACCAACATTGTTTCATTTGCAACTAGTTTAGTCAATAGATTTAATCAAGTCTGATGCCCCGACATTATAAGCAAAGGAAAAGAAAGAGCCATTAGCCATTTAATCTAATTATAGTTTGTGAAACAGCTGCCTTCCTAGAAATTCATAGAAAGAGTGGGCCATTATTTTTTTAATTGTCAGGACACAAACAATATGCCTGAGATCAAACCACCACATTCAAATGATCTGTATTAGAAGATGAACCACATTACATGATGCTGTCACCTTGATGAATATTCTGGCTTCCAGACTTTTATCTGAAGTTGCTCAGTCATGGACTCAGAAATGTCCTCATTTTAAACACAAAGAGTGAGAACTACCCCAGTCAGAATTAAGAACTTTCAAGATCCATTGTTTTCAGTTTCACAGAACAACATTTTGATTCAGATAAAACTGATTATGATCAAGTCTGACTGAAAGAAATAGGAATTAGTCACTGCTTTAGTCACCACTATATAGCTGAAAAAGTCAGATGATGGAAGATTAATCTGGACTATCCCTACCAAATCGACAGTTGGAAAGCACGTTATAATAATCTATTGTAGGCCCTTTACAGTGAATGCTAAATTCTGCCTCTCCAAGGGGAACATAACTGTATTAGGGACTCCCATGGCTAGGAATGTTAGTGAAAAGAAGCCAATGAGGGGACTTTGCAAACAAGTCAGAACATCAGTAACGTTTCTCTAATATGTTTAAAGATGCTTTATTGTGAAGGCTCTTAGGTTAGAGCATAATCATGCTGAAAATGGTGATGGACAGACATATAGCATGCCCCAGAATCAGTACCCAGCATCCCAACTTCGGGCTGCAAAAGAGCCCTGTCTGAAAACCTGGAGACCTTTAGTGTGGTGAGTTCTAGGCTGGGAAGACTGGTGTAGACAATAAGAAACTAGATGGTATGACTCAGGAATAATCAGCTTGGCCTATTTGGAAGCATTAAAAGAAACCAGACTTAATGTTATATAATTGAGAAATAACAACCTAGTCCTTATGACTCATTCGCTAGTGCACGGGAAGGTAGAATATTTGATTTTTCTTATTTGACAACTGGACAAAATATTGCCTCCACTCTTTCAGTTTCAAAAATTAAAAGATGATGCACAGTTCCTCTCACCCTTTTTTCCCAAAAAGAAACAATATTTAATGAAAGAGCTGGATGGATATCCTTGAGGGGCCAACCCCCACATCTACAATCTTGCTGCTAAGTACAGGAACAACAACTATTTATGCTAGCCAAGTATTTGGGGTCTGATGAGGAAATTTACATTACACCAAGGTAGCTAATGTGTTCCATTTCAGATTTGCCATCTGCCTTCACGTATTTAATTAACACTTTTATAAAAGAGCAGCAGGTTGCAAATGTACATGAATGACTCAAGAGGAAGCCAATATACTCTATATGGATAAATGTTTTACCTAGATCTCTGTTAATTTCACACATGGGATGCATTTATCGCATTCAGATCAATTTGTATCAGTACTTGTTAAATTACCAAATGATGTTTTACTTTTGCATTTTCTCTATAAAGTCATGCCTCACCCAGCTGTATTTAGAGAATAATATAGAATAATACAGATGCTCAATATCATGCTGCTGCAAGGGGCAAAAGTCCCTTTTTAAAAACCTAGACAGAATACAAATAAATATATTTGTATAACTGCAAAAAAGTGCAATAATTTATGGTGTTCTAACACAATACAAGACTTCATTCTCACCAGAGGAATCAATATATAATTTCTTACTCCTGGAATGCAAAAAAGTTTTTAAAAAAAGTATTATTGACTTGTTTGAGTGCATATATAAACATTTGTAGAAGTGGAGTTGTGATTGTGGAATCTAGCTATCATTTAAAATCCTAGAATCTTCTCTGAGTGTGGAGAGAGTTAAAACAGAAATACACTTTTAAACAGAACTCAGAACAAAATTATTCACCCACTCAATAACAAATACATACTTCATTTGATAATTTATGGTTGTAATCTTAAATGAATTTACTAGAGAGTAAGCCCCATTGAACATATGGAACATTATATCTGAGTAGACGGCACACCCTAGGATTCTGCTGCAAAAGAAATATACCAATTCAGTACTTCTAAGCGGAACTTAATTTTAGAAACAGACTGTGTAATGGAGGGGGAGAGAGGTCATGGTCAAGGTTATTGTGCCATTTCCCCAGGAAAGGGTTTGTAAATGAACCATAAGAGTACTTTTGCACCTATTTTAAAATTTAATACTCTTGGCTGCTCACCTTGAAGGAAAAAAATTAATTACTTTCAAAGTGAATGTCAACCCACTTGCTAGAGTTCACAAAATAAATGCTAAGTTCTCTCTGCTGAAGCTAAGCACAAAATTACCCAAGTGAAGATGCCCAACCCTATGGCTTTCTCATCTACAGAAAAAGTCGAATAATAAAAGGGCTTTGGGGCCCGTGAAAAGTCCACTGAGGTTGCTGCCACACTGCAGAACTAATTCAGTTTGACATCGCTTTAACTGTCATGGCTCCATCCTATGGAATACTGACATTTGTAGTTTGTTGTGGCACCAAAGTTCTCTGACATAGAAAGCTCAATATCTCTCAAAACCACAAACCCCAGAATTCCATAGCACTGAGCCATGCCAGTTAAAGTGGTGTCAAACTGCATTAATTCTGAAATGCAGATGCAACCTAAGAGCAGTGAAAGGACAGCACTAAGAGATGGATCTATAACTGCTAAAGGGAAGGCAGAATATAAAATATGGAAGTTGGTTTCATAATATAGATGAGGCCCTCCATAATTAAAATATATGTTTAGTAACTACGGTAGTTTGACATGTGTATCACTATTTGTTTTTATTCTCTCCCATCATCACACGGGAAAAATGATAATGATGTCATAAACTAAAAGGCATCTAGGCATATAGAAAAAAAGTTTGGGTCCCTCATTTATAAAGATAGGTCAAAGAGTTCCCTGTTGATTAGGTCAACATCTTCTATCTTCTCTCTATTATTATTTCATTTATCCAGCTTTTTCCCATGACTTCCTCACTGATAAAGCGTCCCATTTGGGGTAATAATTGGTAACACAGAGTTTTACTGTGTTGTAAAAAAAACCTCAAGTGTAGATACACTGTGTACAATACTAAACTATGGCATTTTTACAAATCCGTGATAAGAGGCCTTATGTGTGATAAGAGGCCTTATCTGTGATAAGAGGCTGGCATTGATAAAGATTTGTATCTAGAAGATAATATTACTATGCAAAGTATGATCACAGGGTCCAGCTTTTGAATCTTTTTCTGCTTTCCTGAAACAATTCTGTAGTTAAAGCCAAGACAAAATTTCAGTGCACATTTTGGTAGCATTCAATTTTACGTTAAATACAAGTATCATTTGTCACTGAACTAGCGGCATTCCTTCCCTGCCTGAAGCCAGCATTAGACTCACACATTAAACAATTGGTCTTTTGATAAAGTGATGAATTTTTGGCACTGATGCTTTCATTACTGCTTGGCAGTTTATTAATCACACCAGGTTTTCTTCCCTACACCAATAGCTGCAAGAAACAAGAAACAAGAAAAGGAATATAGAGAAATAATGCAGACCCCCATACAAAACAAAATATGAATCAACACAAATTTGAATACAAGACAGGGCCCATCAAAGCAAGGTCCTAAAACCTCTACCAATAGAGTGTAACTGAATGATTTGCCATAGAACCTGCTTCAAAGTAACCACAGTATAGCCAGATCCTTTATTATTCCAGGGCGGCTTCAAATGTTACACAAGCCATATACAAGGATGTGAATGTGATAACAATGCAAGACAAGATGCCTTCCCTAAGGCCAAAACCACACACGCATTATAAAGTAATTATTTTTCCTGACCTCCCTCATTGCCCAGAAAGTGAGTTGGGGCTCCTGTGGTGATTAATAACTTCCACTGCTTGCGGTCCTCTTTCCTTTCTCCACAATAAAGTTTATGAAGAGCAGCAGAGAGTGTCAATGAAGGGAGAAAGGGACAAAAGTGAAATCTGAGCTACAATCTGAATAAGGGCCATGCTGAGTGTAAATTGACTGGACTGGATTTGAAGTGGATTTGGGACTGATCTAGTTAAGATGGAAGGTCTTGTCTTTCCGAGCATCTGCCTCCTTTTGATTACATGCACTATTTTATATTACATTCACTGTTTATCACTCTGATATCATTTCCTGCTTCAGTTCATTGCCTTAATCCTGTTGCTAGTTCTAACT
Source organism: Urosaurus nigricauda (assembly GCA_034509955.1). NCBI lineage: Eukaryota > Metazoa > Chordata > Lepidosauria > Squamata > Phrynosomatidae > Urosaurus > Urosaurus nigricauda. The sequence continues at coordinate 66,859,349 of JAOEGL010000006.1, read as the reverse complement.
AGAGAAGGCCCACTGAATCAATGCAATTTTTCAAATATGTTGACTCAGCATTCAACAATTAATTGAATGGGTCTGCTTTAGTTGGGGCTAATCAATAGGATGCTAACCTATTGTGTCTAGATCAAGGGAAGTAATAGTGCCACTCTATTCTGCTTTGGTCAGGCCCCACCTGGAATACTGTGTCCAGTTCTGGGCACCACAATTCAAAAAGGATGTGGAGAAACTGGAGCGTGTCCAAAGGAGGGCAACTAAAATGGTGAAGGGTCTGGAAACCTTGCCCTATGAAGAACGCCTTAGGGAGCTGGGGATGTTTAGCCTGGAGAAGAGAAGGTTAAGAGGTGATATGATCGCACTGTTTAAATACTTGAAGGGATGTCACATTGAGGAGGGAGCAAGCTTGTTTTCTGCTGCTCCAGAGAACAGGACTCGGAACAATGGATGCAATCTGCAGGAAAAAAGATTCCACCTCAACATTAGGAGGAACTTCCTGACAGTAAATGGCTGTTCGACAGTGGAACACACTCCCTCGGAGCGTGGTGGAGTCTCCGTCCTTGGAGGCTTTTAAGCAGAGGCTGGATGGCCATCTGTTGGGGATGCTTTGATTGGGAGTTCCTGCATGGCAGGGGGGTTGGACTGGATGGCCCTTGTGGTCTCTTCCAACTCTAAATTTCTATGATTCTATGATTCTATGGGGCTTTCTAGATTGGCAAAAAGAAGTGTGTTCATGGCTGCATGAAACTCTAGCCTTTAGATGAGAAAAACGGAAAGTGTGCCATGAAAATGCTTTTTTTGCGTTTTAGGGGAGAAGAGGCGCCCTTAAAAAGGTGCTGGTTTTCCCAGCTTCTTTTTTAAAAACTGCGGAACAGCGCAGCTCCATCTAAAGGCTGCGGTGCAGCTGCTAAGCATTAAGGAAAAGGCAACTTCATGTAACACTTTCCTGCCAATCTAGAAAGCCCCTATGATTCTAACCAAAGTTTGCTACCTAGTACTATTATTCACACTATCGGTTGTACAAGTCATGTTACTTTCATCCAACTATTTGTGTCAAAGAAGAGAAGCTGTCCATCTTGTTTGTTGTCCTGCAGTGCTCCTGAAATTGGTCAGGGATGATGTGTAACTTTCTGCATTTTCCATCTTAGCCCTCTTCTACCATCTTTACCGTAATACCCTCCTTTTCTTACTCTCTTCCATCAATATATTTCTAGGAGAAACTTATTGTCAATTTCATGTGAACAGTTAAGGGAGCCTTTGAAGCCCTAATCAGTCATTCAAATGCCTCAACCTTTGGGTACAGAATCCATGAAATGGCCAGCAAGAACTTACAGGGCTAGCCAGTGGCCATAGCTAGGCAAGCTAAGGCTTGAGCAGGAGCATTCTACATTCTAAAGGAGCAATCTATATCCTAATATTGGGCCATGAATCCTGATGAATTAGAGTTCCCAAGAGAATACCAGAGACAGAAATGGCCTCTTTCAGGCAGGTGAGGCATTTGTCACATATGCTGAATCATAAAGGCCCGAAACAGATGGGCACAAAGAGGCACCATTGCGGTGCCATTAGGGTCTGGGAGTGTGCATCATTTACACGCTCCCAAACCCTAACATGTAATGGCGCCAGCACCATTATGTAACACCGTTTACACGGCATACGTAATGGCACCAGCGCAACTTTGCAACTTCCGGATGGAGCTGAACAGTTGCGGCGGCACAAAAGCACGTAATGGGGCCTTTTTTCCATGTTGCACTGCAACTGCACAACAGAAATGGAGTGTGGTTTACCCACTCCTTTTTTGTGGCGCAACTGCGCAGCAGCATCTAGCTAATGTGGCGCAGTTGCACCACAAAAAAGGTGGCACCAGACCACCCTTTTTGGGCGGTCTGTACCACCCCAACGTGATCAGGACTAGCCCCACATGTTCCCACTTGCCCCTTGACAAATACAGTCTCCATTGGTAATGAATGCCTGACAGGCAAGTTTTTTTTGGGGGGGGGGAGGGGGAAGAAAGATCTGAAAGAATAGAGAAGGCCAATGGGTTTCAGGACTTTATTTCTTTAAAAAACATGATAGTGGTGATGGGAAACATGAGTCTTCCAAATCTCAAATAAAATGAAATATTGATCTGGATGCTCTCTACATCTTATACCTGTATTCTGTTCTCCTGTTCCAAATGTTCCTTTTGCCTTCCTGCTGTCAATTTTTCTCTGTTGCCACTATTAGGGCACTTACCTACAGGAGGAATGGTGCTGCAGTGTGGAAGCAGGGGATACTGAGGCCTAAGCACACAGGACCAGTACTGAGAAGGCTGTCTAGGTGCTATCAGAAATACAGTCTACACTGCCAGGGATTTCTGATATAATGATATCAAAAAGTGCAAAATCTTATGGGACTTCATTGTCCCAGTCAGATAATAATTATTTGTCACAGCTCTGGTGGCTACAAAGGGACTGAACACAACTTCCCATCCCCAAACACATGAAAGTTATGTCACCACCAATCTAATGATGTGCGCAATAGCCCCACTTACAAGGTTGATTCAGCAGCTCCAAGCATAGTACCCATTTCCACATGTGATTCCTCAAACCTGCAAGGCAGGGGCCAGCAATGTATGACCTACAGACTTTATGTAGCTTCCAATGACATTTTGGGCACCTGAGGATAGTGACCCCACTCACAAATTTTGATTTTAAAAAAACTGTTACATTAAAAATGAACTTTGTAAAACTTGGAAGTAAATTGAAAGTGCTTAACTTTTTCCAACAACTGTTGTTGTTTTTTTAAACCAGTAGTGTTTGAGGCAGGGGGTAGCCCCTCAAGGTCCAGTGTGCTCCCCCAATCCCAGGCAGTTGCCCACCCTTATTACAATGCATAAACCAAAACAAAATCCATATGTGTCCAAATGATTTTGGGTGAATCAAAGCAATTGATTATGACTATCCAATAAATGTATCACTTGCCTGATACATCTTATGCTATTAAACAGTGCACTACAATTATACAAACCATGCTGTGAAACTATTACCATATAACCAGCATGTAGATTGACTCACATGAAAGTTAACAAATGAATACACTCATCCCTCCGCATTCACTGGGGGCAGAGGGCCCCCGTGAATGTGGAAAAACTGGAAATAATAAAACACTTTTTTAAACCTGAGACAACACCTCTCTAGGAATCTCTAGGCCCTCCAGTACAACTCTGTGGTCAACATCTGCCAGACATTGACCATAGAACTGTGCTTGAGGAGCTACAAATGCCTAGTGGAGTGTTCTCTCTAGGGATCTCTACCTCCTTAAGTGCCACTTTTGGTCAAAGCTTACCATAGAATTGTGCTTGGTGTAAAACATATTTTAGGGATTGTTAAGAGCTACCACTCAAACTTGGGCTTCAATCAAGTCCTGTGTGAAATTATGAATATCAGCTCAGGTAATTCCAGGTAGATTTCCTAGTATTTAAAAAAAAATAAGAAAAAACATTCTGGATCAGACCAAAGCATCTCTAGTCCAAATTCCAGATTCCCACAGTCACTGTTCAGATTCATTCTCAGGAAGCCCACCAGCTGGGCACAAAACCAATACCCCTTCCCACCTCTGCTTCTGAGCAATGGGTATTCGGTGGCACATTGCATTTGACCATTGAGTTCCATTCAAATTTGGTAACTAACAACACCAATCTCAGGGGTTTTTTTAATGCTGATCATGAAAGAGTTAGCATGCTTCTCTTCTGCATGGTCGTTGCCATTTTAGCTACACAAACAACAGAAAAACAGATATTCCTGTTTAATGCTGCATGGCTTTAATTGAAATTATTATATAAATAATAAAGGCATGTTTATTTTTGAATCCCACATTCATTAGTGGTCAGCAAGTGCCCAGGAAAAAAATCCTTTTCCTCTGACTTGCTTGGCATCTACATTATCTCCATAGAAGAGCTCTGCCATGTAATATAAAACAGGACTATCTATTTTTACCTGTCATGCGCTTGAGGGTAAAGATGAGGGAATAATGCCAAGCAATGAAGTCAGAATGGAGTTACAAGTAATACTGAGGTGCATGAAATAGTTGTTCCTTAAGCTATTATCTGTTTTGAACAGCCTGTGTCTCCCTGCCCAGCACTGCTAGCACAGAGAAAAGTGGCACAATGCAGGTCTTTTTTCTTCTGCCCATTATCACTCCTATTGAGATGACAGGTGATGTGACAGAAAAAGATTTTGTTGGATCTCCAGGTCACTTATCCAAAGGAGGAATTTCATTGTGAGATATGAAGTCAAGCTTCATAAAAGCTGATAATAGTTTCATTCTTGAAAACCCCAAAGGCCTCGCCTCGATATTTTTTTTAACACAAGGAGTCTTCCTTTGAATGAAGGACAAAATGTCAGAACAATCCACAAGGAAATGAAGCAAAGGCTGAACAGTCCCTTGCCCCTTGAAAGCTCTAAAAATGAATTATAGTAGACAGTTCCTTGGGTGCCCATCTGTTATCATATACAGTGTGTTAAAATGTGTTCTAAGAACCCTGTGCACAAAATGACATGACAGACTCAAGTGGGTGAAATGAATAAGGAATGACATTGGAATGTTGATAATCAGCAACCCTACTGCTTCCTCCAAGTAACTATTATGTCATCTATTATTATTGTTGTTGTTGTTGTTGTTGTTACTACTACTACTACTACTAGCCAGGCTTGGATGCTTGGAAGCACTGTATGTGAGTTGTTTCTGGGCTTTAAGGTGCCTCACAAAACTATAAATCCCAGGATTCTGTGCAATGCAGCCATATCAGTCAAAGTGGTGTCAAACTGTGTAATTTCTTCAATGTAGATGCAACCTAAGCAACTTTTCTGGCTAGAAACACCTGTTGCCAGCATAGACTGGCACACCAAATCATGCCTGTTCCTGGACAGTGATACCTAGCTGCCATCATCCATGTACTGGTGATTTCACAACTGGATTAACTATGCTGACTGAGCACATGTGTTACAAGCAAAAGCCCTAGTTCAGTCCCCAGTACCTTCAATTAGGAAAAGTATGGTATATGAGGGAAACAAAGCTTCTTATAACAACAGTATAAGGGGACTGGCTGCTGACAAACAATTTAGTCTTGTATTTGGAGAGATTCTGCAGCACTTTTGAGACTAACTGGGGGAAAAAAAGAATTTGGCAGCATGAGCTTTCGTAGACTTAAGTCTACTTCCTCAGCTGCACAATGAGTCTTAGGAAGTAGACTTAAATCTACAAAGGCTCATGCTGCCAACTTCTTTTTTTCAGTTAGTCTCAACGATGCTACAAAATCTCTCTACATACTGATTCTACAGTCCAACACGGCTATGTCTTTGAATTTAGTCTTGTGTATCTTTGCTATATCTGTATTGCTCCTGATCTGTACCACTGCATTTTTACTTACCTATGTTGAAAAGTTCAAAAGTTAAAATACATTTTTAAGGTGTATATTTTATATTTGTATGGTTTTGAAATAGTCTGTTGAAGGGGGAGGGTTATATTGTTGTTGTCGACCTTGACCTATGGCAACCCTTTGGATGAGCTACCTCCAAGACCTCCTATCCTCGACTGCTCAGCTTAGGCCCTGTAAATTCAGACCTATAACCTCCCTAATCGAGTCTATCCATATAGCATTTGGTCTTCCTCTTTTTCTACTGCCCTCCACCTTTCCTAGCATCATTGTATTTTCAAATGAGTCGTGCCTTCTCATGATGTAGCAAAAGTATGAGCCTCAGTTTTGTCATCCTGGCTTCTAGGGAGATTTTAGGCTTGATCTTTTCAAGGACCTTTTTTAAAAATCCTTTTGGCTGCCCACAGTATCCTCAGCACTCTTCTCCAGTACCACATCTCAAATGAATTGATTTTCTTTCTTCACTGCCCAGCTTTCACATCCATATGCAGTAATGTGGAATACGATGGCTTGTATGATCCTGACTTTATTACTCAGCTGTATGTTTTTACTCTTTAGGATGCTTTCTAGTTCTTACGCAGCTGCCCTTCCCATTCCTAGTCTTTGATTTCTTGACTGCAATCTCCATTCTGAAAAATGTTTGATCCAAGCTATGGGAAATCATATTTCAATTTCCTTAATGTCCAGGTTGAGATTATGTATATCCTCCATGGTCATTAGTTTAAGTTATTTTAAACTATTCAATTACTTTTGTCACCCTGAGATCCCAGGATATAGGGCAGAATATAAATATTTGAATAAATAATATATAAACCTGAGCAAATGCTATTTTTAATTTAAGAATTCAAAATTAGTTCTATAAATTTTGTAACATTGTCAGCCAATTTTTATTACAGCTAAAATTTACTGTGTATACATACACTATGCAAATATATTACATCTTTCCTTCATACCCTATCTCCCTGAACTATCATTCACAGTTAACACAGATGAACAACAGATAGCTGTAAAATTACTCTGGATTACAGCCATCTTCTTGATTTATAGCAAGAATATAAACAAAGTTTCTTGACAGTAACCTATGAATTGATGAAAGGACATTCCATAAAATTCTAGCATTTGATGTACTAGGTTCTTCCAAATGTTATATTTGGAAGATGTTATATTTGGAAGAACCTAATAAGGAAGATAAATTAATTCTAATCTAAATAGCATATCTATAGGAATATTCAGGATTTTTTTTTTAAAAAAAATGTAATCATTTGCAATTACAATTTTGCTCAAATTCCAAATTTTCTAAACAACAGGACCACTAATATTTATCCCTAGTTGGTGATACAGGTGAATATAAACTCAGTGGTTTTAGATTAATTATTAAGCTATAATTTTTATTTTCTCTGTAGCATAATAGATTATGGACTTTATCATGTTCTCCCAGCACTATCACGCTAGTTTAAAAATGGAAGCATACTGATTTGGCATCATTTCTTATCACACTTTTCCCCATGACAACACTTTATGATCCATGGCCTTATGAACTGTTTTCAAGCACTGCCAAATGCCACATGTGGAAATGTGCTGCTCCTCCTCTTCCCAAAGCAGGTGCCTTCCTTCTAAGGGTCTCAGTGATCTCCCCCGGCATATCTGCTGCCTCCTCCCAGAGGAATACTGCACTGAAGACTCCCCCAACTGCAATGCCAGTAGAATACAATACAAGCCATACTGCTAAACAAAGCCTGTGGGATAAAGGAAATGGGTATGTCTGGCCTGTACAAAGCAGTTGCTCCTATCCCCACCCTTCAACAAGATACCCTAAAGATAGCCCCCTCTCCTCCTAAGAACACTGGTTGAGAAGAACCTCATTTCACTTCTCTCGCAGGTAAAATGATCATGTTGCTTATCCACTGCCATCCCATCTCTCAGATGATGTTAGCCTTATCAGGAAACAGCAACAAGACTTATCAGCAGCCACTGGCTTCAGGAAGCTGTTGGCAGCAATGTTTGCTGTTCCTCCTCCTCCCCAAACCATGAGGCTGCTATATACACATTTACACCACAGTCCCACACATCAAGAGAATGGAGCTTATCACACAGGCCCTGGGGAATGGTCCCGGCACAAAATGGAAGGGGGCGGGAAGGGAACGGAGCGGGGATGTTACCCACTTTATAGCCTGGGGGAATGTCACGAAAACGCCATCGATGGTGCCGGAAGTCACCATTCCATTTCCCCACCATCCCACAGGAGGCAATTTTCAAGAACTGCTCAGAACAATTCTTGAAAATTGGCCACTGTGGGATGGATGGGGGACTTCCAGCAAACAAACAAACAAACAAACAGCTTCATTTATATACCGCTTTACACTGCCTGAGGAGTGTCTAAGCAGTTTACAACTGTAAGCTACTTGCCCCCAACAATCTGGGTACTCATTTTAGCAACCTCGGAAGGATGCAAGCCTGAGTCGAGCTTGAGCCCTCTGGCTGGTCTTGAACTCACAACCTTATGGTTTTGAGTGAGTGGCTGCAGTACAGGCATTTAACCACTGCGCCGCCAGGGTGCAGCAGCAGCAGCAGCATTCTCTCATGCTGTAAAATGGGTGATATCCCCATTCTGTTCCCTTCCCGTCCCCTTTTGTTCTGCACTGGGCCTGTTCCCCAGGGCCTGTGCTATAATCTCCAAAGTGGGGGGGGGGGGCAAACCATCCCAGGACAGGAGCAGGGTGCAGTGGCAACAGGGGAGGAGAAGGAGCAGCAATTGCAGCTGCTAACAGCTTACTAATGCTGGTTGTTGACACATCAGCTGGCTTTGGAAGACTGGTGTTAGGATTTTTTTCCCTGCTTCCTCCCAAAGCACAGAGCCATTGTGAGAATGTGCATAAAGCAGCTCCAGGAGCAAAGATCTGACATAGCACAGACACAGCAGTTGGCTTCGGGAAGCTGTTGGCAGCAAAGGTCTCTGAAAGGGAGAAGGTAGAGGAGCAGAACCATACTCACTCACACCATATGACTGCCTGGGAAGTGGAACTGCAGAAGGGACCTATTGCACAAAAGTAGTAAACGAGTATCAGTGAGATTGACAGCCTATTGATGGCTTTTGCCTGTCGATGTATATGTGCACTACAGTAACAAATGGAATGCAAGGCAGCAGCAAGATGGACATGGCATCATGTGATAGGCACAGACAAAGACATTTTTATCCTATTAAAATTCCACTTTTTAGCAGGGCAGGGAAGAGGAAGAAAGCAGCTCTTTATCTTTTCAAAGATCTCTGGCCATCAATGAACAATCATTTCTGGTGCTCAGTTATTTAACAACAATTATAATAAATAATAATGATGACAATAAAATTATTCTTCCTGAGACCATTGGTGAAATATTTCAGCCTTATTGCATGAGAAAAGAATGTGGAAACTCAGCCAAAGAATAGCAATTTTCTCTGTGCCTTACCACGTAAAAGCTTAGGGCTTCAGTTCTCTTCCCATGGGAGACAATTGTAAAAGTGTGTCCTTTGCCAAATGCATTTTTCCATGTGGACAAAAAAAGTGTTTTTACAGCTGTCTCCCATGGGAAGAGAACTGAAGCACTATATCACACAGTAAGTCATGAAGAAAGCCACTACGCTCCAGCTCTGTTCTCTCTTTCTTTTCTCATGCAATAAGGCAGAGAACTGCAAACTGCATTCTATTCGGTACTGCAAAGAAATTCCTGGGGCCTTTTCACAGAATACAGTTATAATACTATGGGGAGAAACAGATGGGCAGGAAAAAGTGGCTTGAAGCTGCCTTTTCTGGAGCCACATTGAAACCCTACCAACCACACCACCGGCTTCCAAGGCAGCTGGAGTGCTGATGTCATGACCACATGACATGGCTTCAAGATAGGAATAAGCGGGGGGAAAGCTACTTCTTTTTGAAACGGCTTTTCTCTACATAAGGACACTTTTCTGCTGGCTTCAAGGCATGTGGCATCTAAACGCCACACCTTCAAGCCAGCCTGAATGCACCTCTTTTTGCCTGTCTGTTTAACCCCTATGAGTCCACTTTAACTGCCATAGGTACATCCTACTGAATCCTGAGATTTGCAGTTTAGTGAGGGGCATTAGCCTCCACCTCAATTGTGCAGGTACGCACAGGATGCAGTCATGACTGTTAAAGTGGAACCACTGTACTATAATTGTGTAGTATATAGTGTGAAGGGGGCCTTAGATCTGGCTATAACTGACAGATCTCAGGGTTTTAATAAACAAAAAACAAACTCCACATAGATCCCTTAAACCTAAAATCTGTACTTCCTAAGATCCTCCTTGAGGTGCCTTATACATCATCATACAACAAAGAACAGTTTAAAAGCGGAAATAATTCAAAACAAAGTAAATACCACAATACTAGCACCTATGTGCTAGGAGTAGGTAACATCAGTGTATTAACTGTATGTCAAGAAAACATTTCAAAAGCAGGACAACTTCAGGATCCTGCTAAAAGACAACAGCAAGCCACCCTAACAGCTCTCCTTTAAGAGAGAATATCATAAAGAAGAGTTGCCTCCTATGTGTTATTATTTCCCTTATAAATGTGTGGCCAATCAACATCTGACTATATTCATGGGAAAGAACAGACAAGATAAGAGAGGCTATTTACACTTTGCTTTTTCCTGAGCCTACTGGCAAGATTCTGTCCCTCCTCTTCTCTCTCCCCTGTTAACTGAGTGCAAACTACTCTTTGCACTATGAACTAAGGGGATGTACAGACGGCCCCAAAAAGGCGGCCTGCAGCTGCTTATTTTTGCCCCACACGGAGGCCACACCAACCAAAAGGTGTGGCCTCCAGGAGGAATAAAAAGAACCCGCTTCCCAGTGGGTTCTTTGTAGGATGCACTTGGGGCACCATTGGCTCCTTTGTGCGCTCCAATGATGTACGTGTGGCATGCTGCTGTTTGAACGCTGCTCTGCACTTACATTATCATGGGGGTCCCTGTATGGAGGGGGGTGAGCAATGATGGCGGCGTGGCTGTGGACTAGGGCTTCTGGACATGTAAGTGCCCAGCTCCCATCTAGCCCTAGTTCTCTGGCAAGATGGCACAAATCTCCCTTCTGTACTACCCTAAGTTTGTAGTAACTAAAATAAGCTGAGGACAAATGAGGAAAGAGAGAGGAGGAAGGGAAGAGAGAAACTAGGACATTTTTAAAGCTGCTGAAAACGTGGGACAATAGAGGATTGATCAAGATGCTTGATTAAAAGTTATAGGGTCTAAAGAAGGACTAGGGAAAGTAATAGCCCATGGCCAACCCCCCATTTAAAAATTTGGGCTGCAAATGAACACAAATACCTTCTAATAGTGGCCTTTTTTCCAACAGGAAATGATGCAGAATTTTAATACTAGGTCACTTAGGTCATGTTCCAAGTAGGGATTGGTTCCCCTCTCGCTCTAATGGGTTATCAGGTAATACGATTGGTTACAAAATCTTAACAGTGTGAAAGCAGCAACATTAAAACATTATCGCCAAGTAAAATTAAATTGGGGATGTAATGGCTCAGTGGTTAAGATGCCAACTGTGACGATCACAAAGTTGGCAGATCAGCAGTTTGAGACCCAAGTGCCACATGATCATGGAGTCATCTTTGACAACGCTGGCTCTTTGGCTTAGTAACAAAGTTGAACACCTCCCCCTACAATCAGACATAACTTGACAACCCTGTCAAAGGGAAAACCTTTAACTTACCTTAAAAATGAAATTGAGCTAGCATGAGGCGCCATACCCACCCTAATACAGAAAAAGAGACCACAACATATTGCAGGGGGCAGGGAGCTGGTAGATTAAAAAATCATGTTATAAACTCCAGGTGGAAACCCTTTCTATTAGCAGGTCTTAATGAATTTCTGAAACTCATAATACAGAGTGTATCACAGGTGATGAAAAGGCTGACAGAAACTTAGCTCCAGGTCAATATTACAATAAGACATTAGCACAGTCCTCCAAAATTGTAATGACAAGTTGAAGATCACAGATATCTCTCAGATCACTGATTTCAAAGTAGATAAAATATTCCAGTGACTATGTGTCATGTGTAATGTTCCTATATAACTGGAAATAATAGAACAACCAAGAATTATATGGAGCCTTAAAGACTACAGTAACTTTCTTTTCTTTTCTTTTGTAAAGGTTTTTGTAGACTATAGCTCACTTCCTTAGATGCCTTCCCTAAATTAATCTTCTTAGTGTTTAAAGTGCCACAGGACTCCAGATTTTTGCTGAAACAGATTGGTCCTTTGAGATTTTGGACCAAAAAAAATGTAAAGAAGCAACACTGTGCTGCATTGAAAGATTTAATGGAGAACACTGGTGCCCACAGTCATGTTATACTTCTTATGCTTTGCAGACACTGCAAGGTGACAGGTAAGTTCCCCTTTTGATTAACAGTTCATCATCACTACCTTATTTGTTAAAATAACTGTTCAAAGTGCATGTTCTTTTTGATAAGTTACATTGCAATACTTCTGCTATTCAGTTGAAGTTTATTTTCGACAGCATATGACAATGGAAATAATAAAATAAATGTGCTCCTTTCTTGCAGTAAATGGAAAGAACAGATTCAGGTCTAAATATCTGTAGCCTTAAAATGTAACTGAACAATTAAGCAGTATTTTGTGATGTCACCTTGGCTTAAATACTATGAAGTTCCACTGGAGTAGAGTTGCTATGTCAGATCTCATGGTATGTTCCTCCAGCCAGAGGCTGGCACTTTCTAGAGTGGCTTGTTTCATCAATGCCTGACTCTTGGGAAACCTATGAAAAGACATTTATGGGTTGGTATCCTAAGAACTTAACTGTCCCTTCTCGAATTGTTGGTGGTGCAGTAGTTAAATGCTGGTACTGCAGCCACAAGGTTGTGAGTTCAATCCCAGGGGCTCCAAGGTTG